>BSBN01000958.1:0-1432951 GCA_027924645.1 Cunninghamia lanceolata | reverse complement strand
TGTGTCAAGTGTATACCCTAAAAACTTGCCCACCAGGGCCCTCTGTGAACAGATCTCCTGTTGCACCTCTAGATACCATCCATCCTCTGGAAGATGCTGTAAAATGCGATCCCTCAAGTCCACTCGCAAGGTCAAGGTCAAGAGCTTGTGGCGCCTCCGACTCAATGCGTTAGCAACCACGTTCTCCTTCCCTTTGATGTAGTGGACATCAAAGTCATACTCACATAGGAACTCCATCCAACACCGCTGACGGGTGTTTAGATTCAGCTGAGTAAAGATGTACTAGAGGCTGTGATGATTGGAATGGAGCTCAAAGCAATGACCCAACAAGAAATGTCTCCAATGGACTAGAGCATGAACCACTGCTACTAACTCCAAATCGTGCGTGGGGTAGTTCAGCTCATGGGTCTTGAGTTTTCGTGACTCATATGCGATGACTCTACCACCCTGCATAAGTACAGCTCCCAATCCCTCAAGTGATGCATCCATGCAAACCATGAAATCTACTGCAGGATTAGGAACTGCTAAAATAGGAGCGCTGGTAAGATGCTCTTTGAGGACCCCGAAGGCCCTCTCACACTACTCTGTCCAAAGAAAGCCTTTCCCTTTCTACTGAAGGGAAGTGATGGGGTGCGCAATCTAAGAAAAGCCCTCAACAAAATGACGGTAATAAATAACCAACCCCATGAAACTCCTGACCTCTGTCACACTGGTGGGTGCTGGCCAATCCCTGATAGCTCTGATCTTCGATGGATCTACTGAGATCCCATCACCGGAAAGGATATGCCCTAGGTACTGAACCTCTGTCCTGAAAAATGCACACTTCACCAAATTCCCATAAAGTTTCTGCTCTCGCAAGCACTGTAGAACCTGACGAAGGTGCTCCTCATGCTCCTCCTCAGTCCGTGAGTAGATCAAAATGTCATCGAGAAATATGATCACGAACCGATCTAAATATGTATGGAACACCTTGTTCATGAGACTCATGAACACTGCAGGGGCATTCGTCAAGCCGAAGGGAACCACTGTGAACTCATAGTGCCCATAATCTGGAAGGTGGTCTTATGGATATCAGCCTCTGCGATGTGTAACTGGTGATATCTGAACTTCAGGTCTATCTTAGAGAACACCTTGGCTCCCTGCATCTGGTTGAAAAGATCATCAATCCTGGGCAGAGGATAATGGTTCTTCACCGTTACCTTATTCAATTGCCTATAGTCCATACACAAATGAAGAAACCCATCCTTCTTCTTCACGAAGATGACAAGAGCGCCCCAAGGTGAAACGCTCAGTCGAATGTGCCCCTTCTCTAGCAAATCCTCCAATTGAAGCTTGAGCTCAGTGAGCTCATGTGTGGTCATCTTGTAGGGTGCATGAGACACTGGCTCGGCACCCGGCACTAAGTCTATGTGAAAGTCTACCTCACGTTGGGGAGGCATCCCCGGTAACTCAGCTGGGAAAACATCGGCAAACTCTCTAAGGATGGGATGATCATCCAAAGATGCCTCTGGCTTGTCATCTGATCTGTCGCTCACTGTGATGGTGAACAACTGACATCCATTCTACATGCAGCGCTTAAGTTGCTAAGTGGATATCATATGCACTGTGGTGGGCTTCTGCATGCCCACAATCTCAACTGATGCGCCGTGATCGTCTAAACAGCTGATCGCCTTTTGGCGACAATCTAGCTTGGCTCGATGAGCTGCAAGCTAATCCATGCCCAACACCACATCATAGGATCCTAATGTCATGACTCTAAGGTCGCATACTGTGGTGAAGGATCCCAAAGCAATCTCACAATCATGGATACAGGTATCTACTGTCAGTTTGGCTCTGAAGCCAACTCAACTAACCACCTATCACCCTGCCTAGAGGCCACCAGCCTGCAACGCTCCACTAACAATGGGGATATAAATGAATCAGTAGCACCAAAGTCAAAGAGAATAGAAATGGGTTTACCCCTAATCATACCTGACGTCTCAATCACGGACGCCTAAAAATTTGCCTAGCGGTTATCTACCGCTGCAAACATACGGTGGGATCTACCCACATCACCCACTGTCTGCTCTGAACCTCCTGCACGGGGCTGTCCCCCTGCTGTATAACCCTGTGGACACTCTCTAGCTAGGTGTCTTGCTCCACCACAAACATAACAAGGGCCCTAACATGAACATGTACAGTCTGGGTCCTACCCGACTGCTGCTGTCCTGATCTGCCAGTAGAACCCTGTGAACCCCTATAAGACTGTTGTGTCCTTGCGGGTCCCGCAGGTGGCCCCTGCTGTCTCTGATCCCTGCGCGGGCCTTGCTGCTACCAACCCCTATTATGTCCCCCCTGTGACCCCTACAGTGTCGTAGCTCTCTGCTGCTACTGTGGCTGCTGTTGCTGCGAGGGTCTAGGAGGTAAAGATGCGGAACTGAATCCTCCTCTGCGGGGTGGCTGCGATGGTCTATGATAACTCTGCTGATGCTGCTGCTATCTCCAATCCTGAAACTAAGGGCGAGAACTCTGCCCTCGTCCCTAAATCTCCTCAGCGATGTATGCCTTCTCGGCAGCATCACTCAAAGTTTGTGGGTCTGCCATCTGGACAGGCCCTGCTATACTATGATTGAGCCCTCTGATAAACTTGTGCACCAGGAGTTCTCGTCATGGAGATACTCCACATACCTAGATAGCTCTGTAAACTTAGCCTCATATTGAGCCACTGTAAATTCTCTCTGCTAGAGGTCATGGAACTCGTCCAGACAACGCTGCCTGTAGTGGTCTGATAAATAGCGCGCATTGAAGCACTCAATGAAGGTCTCCCATGTGAGGGTGTCCAAAGATAGGTGGGCGCTTGCACTCCTCAGTGCGCCACTAGGTAGCTGCTGCATCACGCAACAAGTGAACTACCACATGGGCCTTTGTGTTGCCCTCGTAAGGACACAACGCGAAGCACCTATCTAAACTGATCAGCCAGGCCTCTGCCTCAGCTCCCTCTCTGGTCCTGATGAATGTAGGAGGGTTCAACCTCAATATATCCCTAATGGGATCTCCCCTATCTCTGTGCCCCCTAAAAGGCTCGTCTGCATGATACTCATAAGGCCTGTGACCTAAGTGCTCTACACGCACTGTCTCGTCCTATCTAGCCTGATGTGGGGGGCTCCTGCTACGGG
Organism: Cunninghamia lanceolata; assembly: GCA_027924645.1. NCBI lineage: Eukaryota > Viridiplantae > Streptophyta > Pinopsida > Cupressales > Cupressaceae > Cunninghamia > Cunninghamia lanceolata. Next base: position 1,429,796 of record BSBN01000958.1, on the reverse strand, counting down.
CCCTGTTGGCCGAACCAACCTCCTCTGTCTCTGGTAGCTCAACGTAAGGCTCCTCATGAGGTGCCCCTCGCAGCTCTACGCGGGGCTCCTCTCATGGAACCTTGCGGGGCTCGACATGTGGATCTACTACTACCGGTGGAAGCCTATCTAGAATCGCCTGTAAGGCCTGTAATATTTGCGGTCCCATATCAGGTGGGGCCAGTGGTGCCTGTGGTGCTTGAGGAACTGGCTGTGGCTATAAGAGTGGCTGACCCTATGGATCTGGCTATACCTGTGGCTCTGGCTATACCGGTGGATCTGGCTGACCCGGTCCTGCAGCTGATGAATCAGTGCATACCTCTGTGGGTGGAGTGCGGCGGGTCTGCACTCACCGAACTTGTCTGGGAGGCATCCTACAAAACGAGGTAGCCACAAGTCAAAACATAGTTGCAGAAACACTAATGTGCCAAAAACAAGCCCAGTGTTTTAAAAATCTGGCTCTGATACCAAATGTCATGCTCGCATCTCCCGTGCAGACACGACACACAAATGCCCGTGTCTCGACCACATTCGCCATGCGGTCACGACACGGGCCATGAATTTTTTTTTTCTCTCTACCCCTAAGAACCACCTCGCACGTGCTAGCGTGCTTGGTGGCAATATGCCTGAGATGTGAGCATGACAACAAAATCAAAGAGGTGTAGGTTGCCTAGGGGTATATGCGACAAGTAGGATGTCACTTCTAGGGTTAGACTAAACTAGTTTGAACCCTAAGTTAACTAGGGTGAAGATGGTCATGTTAGCAACGAACCTTATCTTGACTTAGATTGAAAAAGAAATTGTTTAGAGATTATGACATGATAGCGGGTGACTGGAGTGGAGTGATGGGTAAAAGAACTACATAATAACGCAAGAAAGAGTCCCTAAGACCCTGGCAAATCTCAGCGTTAAACATTATGTCTCTCTTCTCTCAGTTGATCATTTTCTCCTCCTGTAGGTTTAGTTTGGTTATCCAGCAAAGAAAAGCATAGGACGACTTAGTTAGGTTAACATAAGGGTATAGAATCCCATTATGATGTGGATCCTTACTTGGTAGTATTTATTGGATAAGGCTTAACTCCGAATCACAATTTTTAGTCTACGTTTTGGATAATATAAAAATATAACTATATTCACCCTACTAATCTAGTTGTTGTTAAACAATATAGACAAGAAAAAAATTAAAGAAAATCCCTACTTAATTTTGTACCTAAGGCTTCCTCTTATCATAGTTAGTGTTAAATAATGCATATATATAATTAAATTTTTTTTTTTAAAGAAATTAAAATGCCTAGGTTAAATACTAATATATATATCTATATGTATATATCTATATACTTTAAAAGTTATGTTTAATTCTAAATATATATATAGCATTAATAGGTTAGGTTACCTCTCAAAAGAAAGGATAAAGCTTTTTATATTATAAGCCCAAAATATAATAGGTTCTCACAAGATGCAACCCTAACGCATTCTTCTTTTCCTTAATTTCTTTTTTTTTTAGTGTTTTAACATAGGGTTTGTGCAGATAATGGAGGCAAGGCAGCGGCCAGTGAGGGAGGGAGTCGCAGTAATGGAGGGCCGCGAAGGAGGAGAGGCGGAAATGGATTCAGGACGCAGGGGATTGGAGATTCCGCAAGAAGTGGCGTGACCGGGGAGGTGGAGAGGAGCTGAGGGCGGTGTGAAGGTGGCGGCCGCAGTAGGTGGCGAAGATGATGGAGTAGGCCGCTAGAGGTAGAGGTGACGGGCTGCGAAGTGGGAGATGGGCGAAGCACGGGAGTCACGTCAGAGTTTGGGGAAGGTGAAGGCAGCGGCAACAGGGGAGGGCACGGTGTTAATGGCCACGAAGGGGGAGCAGAGGAGACTATGGGTATGGGGAGGGGGTCGAGCCCCCTCCCATACCTTTAGGTGTGGGTGGGGGCTCGGCCCCCTCCCCACATCCACACTAAAAATAGAGGGGTGGGCGGCGGCCATGGCCGCCGTCCACCAAGGTATAAAATTTTATTTTTATATAAATAAACTTTGTTGAATACTCTGCGGATAGCTGCACAGGTCGGCCATGGATCTCAAACCCCGCAGCATCAACAATACATTTTGTACTACCAGTAAATAATTTTTTTTTATATTTATATATACATATATAAATTTAAATATATATGTGTATATATTTATAAATATATTAAGGAAAAGTATATATATATATACTGAAATCATTAACCTAGTTCGCTTAATATTTAGCAGAAGCAATGTTCTTTTTCTGAGTATCTGCACATAAATGGATAGATACAGAACTTATATATATCTTTTTTTTTTGAAACACATGGCTACTATTTGTATATATACATGACTAACTCACAGCAGCAAATAAGTTCCAGAACCAAGGGTGATGATGCATATACACTTACCCAAATGCACTTATTTACATGATTCTATAAATTTATATGAATGTTTAAAAGAGATACCGTTATCTTCTTCATAACACAATGTATTATCTTATTACTTTCTTCTGAGCAGAATTTTCCAAATATTGGGACTGAGGTCATCTAGTTGTACATAATTTATATTCTTTTCTTTGAACAACAATAAAAAAATAGGACTACATTCTATTCCAGTTTGAGTTCCATTAACACAACTATTACAAAGGAAATTCCATCCACATCAGCTAACAAACTCAGTTTCCTTTTCCTTTTTATTTACATTGGCCTAGACGACAATGACAACTTTTGTATATCTTTTTTTTTGTTACTATCATTTCATTTTTGTAACTAATCAACTAGGTAACAGAGTAATGAATTTCTTTTCTTGACAAATTTTTAACAGAGATGTACATATATATATATATCTACTTTCTGTAATTCATATATGAGAAAAGCATAAATGGCAGAAAATACATCACTACGAGGTTCTAACAACTTAGGTTTTCATCAACTAAATTGTGTAACAACATAAAGTTAATCCTCAAATTCCTACTTCCTTCATCCAATCAAACCATAACAACCATTGATGGATTTACATATATATGTATTATTTTTTTTTCCTTGAAGATAATGGAAGAAAACTATTTATATCTGCACATATATTTCACAATTTCCTCAGACCCACAAAATAGATGTGACATCATTAAATTAATACAGATTGTTTGCAGTCCAAAAATTTGCACAACCAACATCATGGCAAGGGTAACTTTGTGTCTCCATACAAAAATTTACAATGCAACAGGGCCACAATGGCCAAGGCTCCAAATAGCCAATAAACACTTCCAAGACTCACAAGAGGAACTCTCACCCACTTTTCCAACTTCACTCAACTTGCAACTTACACAGCAATGAAACAACAACAACCAGCCACTGAGAAGGGAAAGCTCTCCTCCCTACCATAGACCTGCAAGTGGGTCACCCCCGAGCTAGGGAGGTAGAGGATTTCACACAGGTGTATCAATCCACAATAGGAATCAAGCTCATTCACACAATACAACCCCAAGGCTTAACACAATACTCAACTCATGTAAATGAGTTTGGTGAGGGTAGGGAATAGACCTCTCAACTTAAACGGGCTCCCAACGGTATAGAAGATCTCAACACATGGCCTCAAGCCAAACTCCCTGAACAACACAATCCACAAGAATCTCACACCAATTTGCTTGGCACTCTTGCCATATAGATATCTCCTCCTCAATTGATAATAGGCCCTCAAGGCAAAAACACATAAACACAAACTGTGGAAGAGCCCCCAAGGATTGTTCCTCTCCCCTGCCCATACTAGTTGAGCATTTCCTCCATTGGAGGTGCTCTCACCATGACACCCACCCCAACATCAAATGCAAAACAACACAATGCATACAAACACTCAACCAAAATTCAAAACATGGGACATCATATAAATAAGGCAAGAAACAAGTTAAGAGCCTACCTTCCAGGACTTGGCAATGGATGAAGAAGTTGGTGAAGAGCTCCAAGTCCTCCAACTTCTAGAATCTCCCCCTCCCAACCTCCTCTAACTCTCCAAACTAGTCCAGAAATCCCAATTTGCAAGAAGTCTCTAAAATGCAAGCAAAAAGAATAGAATTCCAGAACCCCCACTCCTCTACAAGAGGAGCTATTATAGGCCATACACTTGGCCTTGAGGGAATGAGAAGGTGACATTTGTCACCATCTCTTCCCTCCTCCTAAGCCACTTGTAAGAGTGAGAAGGTAAGAGGATGACAAGTGTCCTCCTCTCCCTCCACCTCCATCTCCACCTCATCCACTTGTGCTTCCACACAAGTGGGAGGGGGACAAATGGTGAGTTGGATTCCCACTCACCCATTAACAAGACAATGGTCTTGAGTTGTGCTCCCACTCACTTGGGAGCTTGGGAGGACTCTTGGAGACCTCCCTAGTCCTCCTTGGGAATGCTTCCCAAAACATAGGGATGGGAGGTGGCCCTTCCCAAGGCAAGGCCCATCCCTCTCCTTCCCTCTTACCAATTTTCGTCACTTTGACTCAACCATGGTTTAGGGTGACCTAAGGTGAGTCAAAACTAGGGTTAGGTGGTCAAGTTGACCCTAGACTCACGGTTGACCACCTAGGGTAACTTTTGGGACCCTAGGGGTCATGAAAGGGGTCAAAAATCCACATAAAAATGGCCCAAAAAGAAATAATAAAAATACCAATTGACATTAATCAATTAAAAATTTACAACACTTAACACTAATCAAAATAAGAAAGAGAGGGGGTACTAAGGCTTAAAAATAATTAAAATTTAAACCAAGCATAAATAATCATCATGCAATTTCACACGTGATCCTTATCCCTCTTGGGAACGGATCGGCTTAACCGGGAATAACATGGTGTGAATCCTACCTCTGATTTTGCTGAGGCTAGGGAAGTGAAATCTGCACTTCTCGATCAAGTGTCAGTCCTGTCAGAAAGCGATAGCCGAAGCAACTGAAATAAACTCCACGCAATTGAAATAAACATCAATTACATAACTACAAATTAAACTACATCATCAAATCATATGTCAATTAATCCATGCATAAACAACTAGAATCTCATAGCAAAGTAACATCTAATATATATGTCCCCTACGTCGAACCTCCACATAACATCCAAAATGACCGAATCAAATCACATATATCAAATCAGTGAGATACAACATCAAGTCTGCATAATGAAACATAGTCACAACTGGATAGCACAATGATCAAAATATGGGAGGTAAAATAGTCGGCCTCATAAGGTCCATGAATTCTCCATCCAAACTCTTGAGGTAGAAAGCACCTTGACTACACTTGTCCAAATTTTGGTAAGGTCCAACCTATAAGGCTTCAAATTTCCCATGTTTACCATTTTCTTTAGACCCAGCATTCCACATGAGAACAAGGTCACCCACTTGAAATCTCCCCTGAACTACCTTCTTGTCAAACAATGTGACAAGACTCATATTTTTCATGCCTTAAAAATGCTAAGTTCTGTCCAAGTTCCTCAAAATTTGCCCAAGTAAAAGATATTTAGGAACTTGTAAGTCCAGTTGAAATAAAGTCAAAGTAAAAAGTGCATCATGCTAAGAATCCAAATGGCTATCTACAGTTCAAATTTGGTAAAAAAATCTAATGATTTTTTGCCAAGTTGTGATCATCGCTCTATCTAGGTATCTTTATATCTGTTATGCTTCTCTATTTTACTATCGGGTCAATTTCATGTCTGGATTCAGTTGGGTTCCTTTATATTTCGAAATGGATATCAGGTAGTGTTTAATATCTGGTTTTGGTTGCACTAGTATGTCTGGTTTGACCAGGATGAATGTATTGGGCATGACAGGTTGGGTTGGAATATGACATCATGATAATTCACTCGCTTACTACTTGAGTTTAAAAAGTACTACCAGATGTTGATCTTCACTGCAGACCAGTTGCTAGATATCCAAATGAAGATCAAGTTTGGGCTAGTATATAAAGTTCATTGAGAAAGTTTCAAGATATGAATTGCTTTATATGTTAACGAGATGTGGATCTTCCAAATGAATAAGATGTTATGTATTTGCAAATATCATGTTTGGTTGGAAGATTAGGTTAAGTATTGCTTTATTCCATGGAGTTAAACTACATTTTAATTTTTGGTCAGGTCCAAAGCCTGTTTTAAGAGTTATTACAAATGCTTAAGGAACTGCCTCCAACTAGAACCTTTTCAACATGCCTTGTCATGATATCTTCATTTGGATGTGGAACTAGATGTAGGTTGTCAATATCGCAAATTTCATGTCCAGTTGGGATGTCCGGTTAGAACATACGGTTGAAATAATTTTCTCATTTCATCAATTTTTTAGAGATTTCCAAAAGTGACCTTGACTAAAATTTGTTACTCTTTCTATCTGCATCTTCACTTTGAGCATTTGAAAATCAAAATTGCTACTTTTGATGAAGTGCAAAGCAAGGAAAGATTATTGAGAAGAAGAACATAACCAAAGCTGTAGAGGAAATTTTGAGGAGGTACAACTTGCAGTGCACTTGCCACCAATTTGAAGCAATGATGGGACTAAAAAGGAATCTACTAGAATTAAAAAGAAAATTTGAAATATTTCCATAAATATTATCAAATTAATCATATCTAATGACATGAGGAAACATGTTATATACGATTATGAAAATGGATAAATTTCCAAATGTGGACTTTGTTCAAGCGGCTATATAATGGAAAGTAAAGGTACGGTTGGATGCTAGATATTGTGCTCATGTCAAAAAATTTGAAACTATGTTGACCCATAGTTGGCTATTAAGTGAAGCCTTCAACAGGTGGATACAGTAATGTGTGATCAATATGACATTGTATCCAAAGCATAATGAGATTTTTCTACCTATTCTAGAGTTGATAAGCTGATCAGGTGTTCTGAGTGCCAGTATTTGGGATGGCGCATTTCTCTAGATAAGGTTCATTTATGGAAATGTAGGTATACTGGTTTCTGTACCTTCAATGTTGGTTCACATATTTGGTTATAAAATGAAATAAAGTATTTTGTATTAGAACATTTATCATTTTTCAATATGATGGCTATGAACGTCTTCCACATTCCTAAGGTGTAGTTTCTATTCAGAAGAATAATGTCTAAGTATTCTTGGCTGTAATTGTGCACCTTCAAGAAAAAAAATAGAATGCCTCCTTATGGGATGGAGGGTTTAGGAAAATGAGAAGACTCTCTATGCTGACCATATTCTGTTTCATTGATTTCACCTTTCAATGGTTGGAACCTGATGGGGAATGGGAATTGTTGCTCAACCATTCCAACTGCATGCAGTTGCCCATTAGACTACACAAAGAAGTCTTAATTTTCAATATCCAATCTTGATTGGAAAAATCATATGGGTGGGCAAGGCCACTCCATTCCAGTCCCCTTCCTCCTCCTTGGTGCATCACAAAAGGAGGGTATAATGTTCAAGTGGTCTGGAAGTGGGCAAGTGTTTGTGGATCTATTTGCAAGTACAAGGGAATGAGTGACATGCACCTAGCCTCCTCTTCATCCCATCCTTCATAGTGAGCAGGTACTACCAACTTATCTTAGGTAGGTGAAGAATGATTCGTGGACTTTCCCTAAGACTACCTGATTACCCATGATCAATCATCATGCCATTTCAAATAGAATATAGTTGTTTCAAAGGTCTAAGGGAATAATATAACTGATCACTTGCTATGCACCTTGAAGGATGTGTTACCAAAATTTCACTTACAACTCAATTTGGTAGAGCTGAAACAACTGATTACTTCAAAGGTGAAAGGTACTCTAACAAATTTCTACTAAAGCTTAACCATTTGCATGTGAATGCTTTCAAATGGAATTCAATTTTTATTATGTAATGTTTTACAACAAAAAGAAATTACACAAATTGCATGATATTGTTGTCTTTCATTCATTTTGTAATGAAAAATGTATACAATGTTGTTGTTTCATACATTGAGATCAAAAGAATGCTTAAAATGTCCCACACAAGCCGTGGGAATGACTAAATTGATCTAATGCAACATGGAAAACAAACTATACATTTGAAGATAAAATAAGGGAAAAGCATATGAAAAGAGATCATATCCGTCATTGCCTTAATGGTTGATTTTGGTGTTGGTCCTCTTAGCTTCAACTCCTCTTGTTCCTAATCTTCAAATATACCTACAGATGATTGAAAATTTGGTTAGAGCTCGGGACATGAAATCTCATCATATGTTTCATCAATAGACATATAACCTACATCTATGATGCATTAAATCAGTTGAGCCATTACCAGATGTGTGCAAGAAAAGCCAAAAATCAGATCATCAAATGAAAGTCAAATCATCAAGAAGAGCATTGAACTTCACTATTTTATCTAACTTGTTTGTTCACTATGCAGGTGTAGGTGAAATTTTCATTGCTAGATTGTTTTCATCATAGCATGTGGAGACAAAATGGGCTCCCACAAGGGTCGAGCCCAGCATGCTTCCCTCTAGATCTTGGGAGGGGTTTAAGATAAGCAAGAAACTTTCAATTTTTCAAATAAAAACATATTCTGTTTGAAGATCAAATTATAAGGTGACTGAGCACATTTTCCATTTATGATAGCCAAGTAAAGGTGCCATGAGGTTTCCCCCTTTCACTTTGAAATGGGAATCACAATTGAGCAATGAGCTTATTCAAAACTGCTTAAATAATGTGCAAAACTGAGTAAAAGTGCAACATTGGCATCATGGTTTTACTTCATCTATTGGCTGTCACATCATTATTTATTGCTATTTATATCATATGAAATGTGTACATCTAAAGTACTATCCATCCAAAAGTGCCCAGGGATAGCCCATAAATGAGTTTGAGTTCACAGTCAAATGTTCACAACAACCAAATACACAGAGTTATTCATTGCAATGTACAACTGTGGTGTTATGCATCACTGGTGACCTTATATGCAAGGGTGGTAATCATCAAATGATAGTGGACAGGAGTTTTATACTCATAATGACAGTATTCACACATAATACATAAAGGACTAAGTCATGATCAAGGGACAACACATGGGAGAACAAGTGAAGGCATGTGCAGGAGGGTTCAAATGAAGAAAAGATACCATTTTGATTATAATATATGACTTCCAGAATCACATGACCAAGGCAGTCATACTCTACCAGTACTCACGGAGTGAGTCATACATACACAAGTATCAAGACAATCTTCTATAATCGAGCAAGATGGAGATATAAGAGTAAGATACAGTTACTACAAAGGTATCAATTATTATGCCATGCTAGTAATTTAATGAAGTATACCTGAAGGCATCTTTACAGCTTCAACATGGAGATATACAGTTATTTCATTCATTACAAGAGGTAGCAGTCAAACTATCACATTAACCTCATAAGAATGGAGCAGCATCATGCCACATCAAACAGATATCACTGAAGGTTTATCTTTGAAGTCAAGAGAGACAATGATAAAAAGAGAAGATACAATACACATGTATTTGATTCTATGCTATAGGAATGGTGCAGAGCAAGTGCTACAACTACAAAATATAGTCAAGTGTAGTAAAGATGGATAAGAAAAAAGTAGCATCTTCTCCAACTACAAGCATCACCTCTTTCTACCTTTCAACTTAGCAACAAGAAGAAGAAAATGTCAGTAATTAGATACAAATGCAAAACCCTAACAGAGAGATCATTAAAACAAAAGGCCACCATAGTATCTCTTCCTCGTTGTCTCCTATGACAGGAAGAGGACACTATGTGTTATCTCCTTGTCTAAACAAAATAATAATAAATCCATGAGGAGAGACAAAAAAAGAGCCATCATCTTCTTTTGTAAAGCTACAGGAAAAGCACGAAGATAAGAAACTAGGTTTCTTTTACCTCATTTTTCTTGCTACAGAAGGTTGGCCATTCAAGATAAAGCCACAAGGGAAAAAGAATACACAGAAACCCATGTAACCCACTAGGGTTTACTGAGCAAAAAGAGCACTAGAGATGCAATAAAAAATCCTCAGCTAAACGGAGAGATACAGAGGCTCTCACACCGTTTTCCTTCAAAGAGAAACCTAGTAAAATAAAGAAAAACAATATGCATAGGAAGTAGAACAAAGTAGCTCGGCCATATGGAGATCACTGGATTTCTTTTTCAAGTATGGAGATCACCAACTTTCTTTTTCTTTTCTCACAGCCAACACAAGATCTAAAAGCACAACGAACCAGGGTATTTGTTTTATCACTTTTGTGCTTCTAGGCATGAGTGAATAATGCAAAAACACAGGCAATTTTAAGTTCTTTTCCCTCCTTCCTTTTACAACAAAGAAAAGAAGGCGATAGGAGAAGAGAAAGACCACACTCAAAAACAATAGGTTAGAACCTTGTTTTTACCATTTTATGTACATAAAGAAACCCATCGATAGCCAAGACAAAGAGCTAGATATTAAAAGATGGTGAGAGCACATAGCAACCAGAAAATGCAAAAGTTTTATCTCTCTTTTCTCAAATAAAACTCAGCAAAAAGGGATAGAAACACTTACAGAGGTGAGAGAAAGAGCCTTGGCCTGAAATGCATGACACACAGACCTCAACAATCACCATGGTGGCTTGTAGAGGCTCATGCGAGGGTTTCAAACCCTATCTCATGGTGGCATTGCAGTATGGGGAGGAAAAATGCAAAAGTGTAAAATGACAACATTTTAGGGTTGAGTTTCTTTTTGGTTGAATGCCCTAGCCCACGGTGGGCTTTTGTTTTATTTTTTTTCAGAAAATCATTATCCACAAAAGCCACCGTGGGGTCAAAACCCCAACATCATTATACCTAGTGCTTGAGAAAGGGGAGCCCGTGAGGGCTATATTATTTCTTTTTGATTTTCTTGAAGTCAAGGAAAATAATAATGCAAGGGTAACGATGCATGGGAGATGACTTTTGCATGGGAGACATAAGGTTTTGTCTCAAGATTTAATCATATCTGCATCTTTGACAAGAATGACCTTTGAAGTCAAAAGGAGTATTATTATTATTTTTGTCACATGGTTGAGCAAAGGGAGTGATGGGGAGCGCACAGCGAAAACCGCAGGCCGGGTCCCTATTTCCTCACAGTCGGCAAGACTAAACAAATGAGCTGTCGATACATCCCCATCGGTCAGACAACCATCATCGGAAAGACTTTCTTAGGTCTCTCCACGACCAAACTCACCCCGATAGCTCAACTTCGGCGAGACTTACTTCTATCGGCCAAGTCTTTCATTCTTCTGCCGATGCCCGATGACGGTTAAGTTCCACTTTGTCTCAACCGTGACGGCTTCCACAACGGTTGGACGTGACCTTATTGGTGAGACTCTTCCCGTCGGTGAAACTCTTAACTTGTCTTCTGATGCTCCAATGGAATTTACCTTCAGTGAGACTTGTTTTGTCGGCGAACACTTGCGATCTTTGGCCGATGCGCCGATGAACCAACACCCTTGGCGAGACTTGCTCCGTCAGTGGGACTTACTTCGGATCTGCTGATACACTGATCACTCCGATGTCACTTTTGAGCTTCTCTCATCAACATGACAATTACTATCGGTCATTATAGGGTTTACTTCATCGATACGCCGATACGCCGTTGCATAGTCTACCTTCTCCCAAACCCTAGCACATGAAGATGCTAGGTCAACCTACTGTGCAACACACACTGTCTGGATCCTCTGCGCCGCTAAACAATGAAACAAAATAGAAAACAAAAATGGATATTTGTACAACGAAGCCATTCCACTAATTTTGACAGAAATCTCACCAATGGAATGCTTCACATCGACATTTTGCAACAACGGAAAGTAGAGAAAGAATGTAAATCTACAGCTATACAATTTTGCAGTTACAGGAAACATAAATCAAATTAACGAAACAAAATCATTCTATTTCTCCTTAGAACAATACATAATTACATTCAATCTCTTTTCTTTGATTTGATTACCCATCTTATTTGGTTCATTCCTCTGGGTTTATAAACTCGCCCTAAGGAAAACCAATCGATTCCAAATGGCTGGGAGAAAAACCAACCGATTCCAAGCGGCTGGGAGACCAACCATCTTGAGACTAACAATTTGACAAATGTGACCTAAGTCACTTGGGACTTACAAACAGAAATGAAAATGCATTGGTCAAATAGACCTTATTACAACATAAAACATGATTTTCTAGGTGCTCCTACACCATACTCCCCGGGTGAAAGTTGTCTCAAGTCCTCTTAGAGACTAACGGTTGCAAATCACCACCCTACTTTTTGATGTCATCTTCCAGTATCCATGTGGCTTCTGAGTTAGGAAGTCCTTGCCATTTGACTAGGTGCTCAAAAAGATTTCTTGTCTTCTTGGCTGTCCGGCTATCTAAGATGCACTCCATCTTCAGTGGTTCCTTAGGTGGTAAATGCTGCACCCACTCTGCATTGTCTTGGACAGAATCTGTTGTACCTTCTCCTGTATCAGGACACCTATATAATGTTAGATCAATAACATTGAATATAGGTGAAATAGCAATATCATCAGGGCATTCAATTTTGTAACCATTAGGACCATATTTCTCCAAAATCCGACAAGGTCCAATTTTTCGCATCATCAACTTGTTGTGTTTCCCTTTGGGCAGTCTGTTCTTGTTGAGATGAACCATGACCATTTCTCCTATTTTGTACTGCACATCCCTTCTTTGATCCACTCTAGCCTTGATCTTCTGACTATTCTTGTGTAGAGTATCTCTGACTTGTTGATGGATCTCTTTCATAGCCTCTGCAAATGTATTAGCATGTCCACTCCTTTTGTCCAACCCTTGAACATCTCTCAATTCAAAAATTCCTCTAGGATGATTACCATAGACAACTTCAAAAGGACTTAGACTTGTACTTTTGTTCATAGAATCATTATAGGCATATTCTGCTTATGGGAGTACCACATCCCAACTACATCCATGTTCTCTTGTCAAACATCTCAGCAGATTACCTAATGACCTATTCACAACCTCAGTTTGGCCATTAGTTTGAGGATGATAGGCTGAACTAAAGGACAAATTTGTACCCAATCTTTTCCACAAGGTTCTCCAGAAATGTCCCACAAATTTATTGTCTCTGTCAAATACAATACTCAAAGGCAATCCATGAATCCTGACAATTTCTTTAAAGAACAAGCCTGCAATATAGCTAGCATCATTGGTGGTTTTACAAGGAATAAAGTGAGCCATCTTGCTAAACCTGTCTGCCACAACAAACACGCTATCATAACTTGTCCTTGTCTTTGGTAACCCAATCACAAAATCCATACTCAAACTTTCCCAAGGTCTGTTTCGTATGGGCAAAGGTTGGTACAATCCTGCATTGGTTGAGACCCCCTTTGCTCTTTGGCAAATCATACAACTCTCAACAAACCTTCTGATATCAGATTGCAGCCTTGGCCAAAAGTAAAATCTTCTTACTAGATCTAAGGTCTTATTGAGCCCAAAATGTCCTCCTAAACCACCACTATGTTTCTCCTTCACTATATTATCCCTCATTGAACACTTAGGGAGACATAGTTGACTCCCTTTAAACAAAAGTCCATCCTGCAATGTATAATCTAAAAATTCACTGTGGAAAGCATTGGCAAACCCACTACATACCTTGTAAATCTCCTTGAAATCTTGGTCCTCTTCATACAATTCTTTGAGTGCCTCAACACCCATGCTTTGTAGCTGCACTTCTTGCACTATCAACACCCTTCTGCTTAAAGTATTAGCAACCTTATTGGTTATCCCCTTCTTATGTTTGATGATGAAGGTGTATGCTTGAAGACTTTCCACCCATTTCATGTGTCTATGGTTGAGCTTTTTCTGTCCATTTAAAAAACTGAGACCATGATTGTCAGTGTATACAATAAATTCTTTAGGAAGCAAGTAGTGCCTCCATTTTTTCAGAGCTTGTACCATGGCATACAACTCTAAATCATAAGAGGAGTACTTCCTCTTAGCTTTATTCAAATTTTCATTGAAAAAGGCTACTAGTCTACCTTCTTGACTCAACACTGCTCCTATGGCCAGCCCATTTGCATCACATTCAATGGTAAAAACCTTATTGAAATCAGGAAGTACTAAAACAGGATACTTGGCAACTTTCTGCTTCAAACTTTCAAAACCCTGATCTGCCTCTTTTGTCCACACAAACTTCATCTTTCCTCCACCCTTGATGGTCTCCAACATAGGTGCACAAATATCACTATAGTTCTTAATAAATTTTTTGTAAAATGTGGCCAAACCATGAAAACTTCTGACCTCTCCTGCTATCCTAGGTGTAGGCCAATTCAAAATAGCTTCTACCTTGGAGGAATCCATTTTCAAATCACCCTTAGAGATGACAAAGCCTAGATAAACCAATTCTTGTTTCATGAAGTCACACTTTTCCAAGTTTATCATTAACTTCTGATCTTGTAGCCTCTTCAAGACTATCTCCAAATGTTTCAAGTGTTCTTCCTTGTTCTTACTAAACACCAAGATATCATCAAGGTAGACTACCACAAATTTCCCTATGAATTCCTGCAACACCTTATTCATTAGTCTCATAAAGGTGCTAGGGGCATTTGAAAGACCAAAAGGCATCATAAGCCACTCATACAACCCTTCATTGGTTTTAAATGCTATCTTCCTCTCATCCCCCTCTCTTATCCTTATCTGGTGATACCCACTCTTTAAGTCTATCTTGGAGAAATAAGTAGCACCTCCCAAATAATCCATTAGATCTTCTATTCTAGGAATAGGAAACCTGTATCTGATGGTTATCCTATTTATGGCCCTAGAATCAGTACAAAGCCTCCATTTCCCATCCTTCTTTGGGGCTAAAACAGTAGGTACTGCACATGGGCTAAGGCTCTTCCTTATTAGCCCTTTGTTTAGGAGTTCTTGAATCTGATTTGCTATCTCTTCATTCTGCTGAGGGGTCATCTTATATGCTACCTTATTAGGAAGTACTGCTCCTAGTATGAGGTCTATCGGATGGTTAATGTTTCTGATAGGTGGTAGGGAATCAGGTACATCTTTTGCAATCACTCCTTTATAACTCTCAAGCAAATCTCTAACCTCCTTAGGTCCTACTTCTCTCACATTTTCCTTCTTTTCCCCCTGAGGCTTCACAATCAAAGCAAAACCTACTCCACCACCTTCCTTTAATGTGCCCATGAATTCCTTTTCTCCTACCATCATTACACTAGACCCTACATGCTATGGATCCTCTTCTACCAATGACTGTATCCTATAAGTCACACCATCCTTTTGGAATGAGTAAGCATTCTTTTCTCCATCATGATGAGCCTTTCTATCAAACTACCATGGTTTGCCTAACAAAAGATGGCAAGCATCCATTGGAAGGATTTCACACAAAAATTTGTCTCTATACCCCCCAATACTAAATTTTACCCATGCTTGTTCATTGATGAGTATGTGCTGCCCCTTATTCAACCAACTGACTTTATATGGACTGCTATGGGGTATCTTTTCTAACTTCAACTTATTCACTGCTTCCAAAGATATAATATTATCAGTAGAACCAAAGTCAACAATAACTTTACAAACCTTACCTTGGATCTTGCAGTTGATTCTAAACAAAGCCCTTCTTTGAGACGGTTCAGTCTACACTGGTTCCTTGAGCAGCGTCCTCTTGATCATTAGATTTTCTCCCATTTCTGATGCTAGATTCACTTTAGGAAATGTCACACTCCTTGCATCTTCTTGAATCAAAGTGGTTCTCTTCTCACCACCATAAGAAGTTGAGGTCTTCTCTGGACACTTGTATGCTGGATGCCCTATCTGATTGTAGTTATAACATTTCATATTGGAGAACTTGGATCCTCTATCTGATCCATTTGTCCCACCTCTTCCATTATGCCTTCTTCCTCGATAGCCTCCTTTGCTACTTGAGTCTCCAACTTTCTCTTCTTGGCTAGACTCACCACTAGGCCTCTAGTTAGGACTTCTTCCTCCAAAAATGCCTCTGCCTCTAAAATTTCTTCCTCCTCTACCTTTATTATTCTGCTCACTCTTTCTCTTTATCTTCTCTTCAGCCCTTAAGTCCATTTGGAAACACTTGTCCACTGTTTCTGGTGCTAAGATGTTGATCTCATCTTGGATGTTCACCCTTAGGCCATTCAAATACCTAGCCACCTTCTCTGACTCTTCTTCTTGTCTCTTTGATCTGAGACCGAGTTTATGAAACTCTTGTGTGTATGCATTCACATCAAGGTCTCTCTGTCTGAGGTTCTACAATTTCTTATACATCCACACATTATAGTCCAGGGGTAAGAATTGTGCCTTGATTTTGGTCTTCATCCTTTCCCAGGAGGTTATCATATTCTTCCTTTCCTTGACTCTCTCTCCTTGCTCATAATTCCACCATGCAAGAGTAGACCCCTTCAATCTTGCCTTTGCCAACTTAACCCTCTTATCATCAGGGACTTCTTTGTATTTGAAATGATTGTTCAATGCCTCAATCCAGTCAATCACCTCTTCAGCTTCCATACTTCCACTATACATAGGTAACCCATCTATGGTGTCCCTATTGACTGACTTCAATGCATTTACAAATTCCCTCTGGTCTACTGGTATCTCCTCTGTGCTCTTATTGGTTTCATCAATTTCTGTATCTCCTTCATTGCTGTCACTTTCATCTTCCCTATCCTTGCTTTTGGACTACTTGAACTCTCCCAACTTGGATTCAAGCATCTCCTCGATTAGCTTCTTCACTGCATCTTGTGACATGCTTTTAGGAGGCATCGTGGCAGCCTCTGCTTCACTTTCCTTGTTTGACATACACCAAGACCACACCACCCGAGTGATCTTCAAAACTCACTCTGATACCAATATGATGGGGAATGCACAAAGGAAACCGCAGGCCGGGTCCCTATTTCCTCACAGTCGGCAAGACTAAACAAATGAGCCACCGATACATCCCCATCGATCACACAGCCATCATCAGAAAGACTTTCTTAGGTCTCTTTGTGACCAAACTCACCTTGATAGCTCAACTTTGGCGAGACTTACTTCTATCGGCCAAGTCTTTCATTCTTCTACCGATGCCCGATGACGGTTAAGTTCTGCTTCGTCTCAACCATGACGGCTTCCACACCATTTGGACGTGACCTTATCGGTGAGATTCTTCCCGTCGGTGAAACTCTTAACTTGTCTCTCGATGCGTTGATGGCATTTACCTTTGGTGAGACTTGTTTTGTCGGTGAACACTTGTGATCTTTGGCCGATGCGCCGATGAACCAACATCCTCAGCGAGACTTGCTCCGTCGGTGGGACTTACTCCGGAGCTGCCGATACACCGATCACTCCGATGTGACTTTTGAGCTTCTCTCATCGACATGATAATTACTATTGGCCATTCTAGGGTTTACTTCACCAATATGCCATTGCACTGTCTACCTTCTCCTGAACCCCAGCAGATGAAGATGCTAGGTCAACCTACTGTGCAATACGCACTGTCTAGATCCTCTGCGCCACTAAACAATGAAACAAAACAGAAAACAAAAACAAATATTTGTACAACGAAGCCATTCCACTGATTTCGACAGAAATCTCACCAGTGGAATGCTTCACATCGACATTTTGCAACAACAGAAAGCACAAAAGAATGGAAATCTACAGCTATACAATTTTGCAGTTACAGGAAGCGGAAATCAAATTGACGGAACATAATCATTCTATTTCTCCTTAGTACAATACATAATTACATTCAATCTCTTCTCTTCGATTTGATTACCCATCTTATTAGGTTCATTCCTCTAGGTTTATAAACTCGCCCTGAGGAAAACCAACCGATTCCAAACGGTTGGGAGAAAAACCAACCGATTCCAAGCGGCTGGGAGACCAACCGTCTTGAGACTAACAATTTGACAAATGTGACCTAAGTCACTTGGGACTTACAAACAGAAATGAAAATGCATTGGTCAAATAGACTTTATTACAACACAAAACATGATTTTCTAGGTGCTCTTGCACCAGGGAGGGAGAATATTTTATTTTATCTCTAAGTGTCTTCATGTGTCAGATTTAACCCACCCCTATGTTTGCATGATGGAGAGACAAATTGTAAAAAAATAACAATTATTAAAAGAAATAAATTATAAATTTCTTTAATAATGGTTATGTAATAAACATAAGGGGGAAAACCATGCATTACACAACAATTATTAAATCAATCATGATGATTGCCTTTAATAAACTTTATTTTAGTTTAAGTTTTGTCTTTCAACCATGAAAAAATAAAGAGAGAATTAAACTAAAGTGTAACTAAGGTATTTTGGGTGTTTTCCTTATTCTATGGTCAAACTGGGAGGAGTTTGGAGTTCCACATGGTCAAATAGGATGTGAGAGGCAGTTTTGAGCTATTCTAGCTCAATTTAGATCAGTTCTGACCCCCCTTTTTGAGGGTTTTCATCTTTGCTTGTGGGAGAGAGTTTAGGAGATATTTTGATAATGAGTTGACTTCAGTTCACTCAACCTCACCCTTTGGAGATATCTTTTGTATATAGGAGAAAAAACTTACGTTTTTTCCCAATTCTTGCCTTCTGATCTCTTGTGCATTACAGAGAGAAAGAAAGTGTTTTATAACTCATTTTATAGATATATACAGTGCAGCAGGTTATAGGTTATCATTTTTGTCATTTATGCAAAGATTCCTTCAAGTTTTCAGTAAAAATCAAGTGTTTATCTTACCAGATTTAGGTATCTTTCTTTGTTTTAGTGATTGATAAAGGATTTATTGTGTTTCTCTAGAAACCTTTAAATAAATTGTCTTATTAAACATATGCATGTATACAGAACTTAGTCTCAATCACAGGTTACAATTTATGCAAATATATACTTTTCTATGAAATATTTATGTGAGGAAGTCTATCAATCTGTTTTGTATGAACCAATTTATTGAAACCGGTTGTGAATCAACTTGCATATCACATTATCATTTAGGTGCATCAGCACCCATTTCAATTTAATTTAAGTACATCCATTATAGAGATTTCTATCCTTTTCCCTACAAATCATTAATTCACTAGAAAATTAGAAGGGAACCAATCCATAATCTAGAGGTTTACCTTCGTCATAGGGTACCACAACCTGAAGGTATTCCAATGTTACACATGATTGCTGAGCTTTCCAGCTTTGCATCACGGGTGCAATCCTAGTTGATAACAAGATGATCATGGTTTTGTGCATGTGTCATCTATCTAAGAAATTTGTAAGAGGTTCCCTGTTGGCAAGAAATGGGAAGGGATACCAATTTAGAGATCCGGTCCTCGTCCAAGTCTTTGTAGTCAGTTTATACCTTGGTCAAGTAGTTAGAGATTGATAGAAAAATACCAAGAATAACATATGCGGAGTATCACAAACATATCATAACAATAAGACACCAAATGGTTGTAAGAAATGGGGAGGGATACCAGTCCGGAGATCCAGTCCTCAACCAAGTCTTTGCAGTAAGTTTATACCCCGGTCAAGTAGTTAGAGATTCATAGAAAAATACCAAGAATAACATATGTAGAGTATCACAGACATATCATAACAACAAGACACCAAAGAATTATCAGATACCAATAGATCTCTCTCTCTCTTTATATATATATATACACGTAGCAACCAAACATCGTACATCTATTATCTGGCAGGCCAAAGTCTCTGCCTCATCATCCTACATACATGCTTTATCTGACTTCTATTATCATATCCTATCTTACTTATTCTATCTTACATATATACTATATCTATTAGATATAAGGATGTGTCCTTTAGCATATTAGGTTGGATCCTAGCTTCCACATGATGTATGCACCAGATCCTAGTTACTTCTACTCTATGCCTTGCATCTTGCTAACACTCCCTTATTTTATAAGAGGGATGTGCTCATTGTTGCAAAGGCTTGGTTGATGAAAATATAGGGGATTTAACTTTTATAGTATGTAGTCCTTGTTTAGGAGATGGAGGATTTTTGATCAGTAAGTGTCTTTATAATGTACTTCATCAGTTGATTTTAATGATAGAATGCAAACTGTATGCACTTCATCTCCATTTGAGTTCTACAAACAATAGTCGAGAATAAATATAACAAAGGATTTGTTGATTCTCCTATAACACATTTGCCGTTATGAATTATTATGTGTGTTAGTATCTGTTTAAGGTATTTAACAATATAATTCTTTCATGCTAGATAATACTATTGTTCATAATGCAAAAGGATTTTAAAGAATGATTTGGATAGTGTTTTCCAACATTGATAATCAATATTAACGTCGAGGCATTTATATCTGTAAAAGGATAAATTGATTTTTGACTCATGAAGCTTTCATTACAAAGTCCCGCAAATCACATTAACTCTATTTTCCTAGAATAGGCACCAATCTCAGAATTATGCTAACCTCCAAACCACCCACATATTTTCAAAATGATGAATCATGCTCATCATATAACTTGTTTTAACTATTTAGCTCTTTCACAACATTCGTTAAAGGTTAGGAAAGAGTATTATTCACAAGTTTAGACACTTTAATCTTTCCATTTTCCTAGTGAAAGAAATTTGTTATCCAACACTGCGATAATCAGTTAGGTCATATTTTCGTAACCAATGTATAGAAGGAAAACCCACCTAGGTCTTGCAGAGCCTAAAGTGCAGAGAATATCATCTTTCAGACAAATTATCTTGTTCGGTGGCCATTTCCCACTAATTTTATATAAACTAGAGAGAAATATTTTAAAATTGGTGGGTACAATTTGGAGAACCAACAGATTGGCGACTCTTTTGGGGACTTAGTTGCAGTCCTTGGGATAGCGTCATTGATCATTTAAAAGTTGCTAGCCAATATAAAGATTTTTTGACATTTCATATCTTAATCCCTTATGTCGGTCATTGGATAAGTGTGACTCTCGTTGTATTAATCCCCAAGGTGGTTGGTGACTTTGCAAAGTCAAGGACCAAGAATATTTTGTCATAAAGAAGAAGATGGACGAGAGAAGATTGATGCATCAAAATAATTTGAACAAGAAGTTGCTTGAAGATGCAAAGAGCAAAGATCACATAGCCTGGAACCTTAAGGACACAAGTAAGTCATCCAATCCTCTTATTACTAGTAAACATCCAGATAATGAAGATAAATTAGTAGGGTATGAGAGTGATGTCTCAGCTAGTAGAATAATCATGTACAAGGCTGATGAAAGATGGCGCATTATAAGGCGCCAAGAATTAGTCAAGGGAGAGATAAGAAGCATTGAGTAGATTTGATGAAGATGTAAGAGCTAAGACCTATCCCTCATGCTCCAACGTGGTAAATATGGGTTCTCATGAGGAACCTGAGAATTGACCCCAGGGTGGAAGTAATACTACCGATTGGTACAAAAACTGGATGAGTGGGCATTGTGAGGAGGATCATAATATCACCATCAGTGAGGAAGATGAAGAAAAAATTGATGAGTCACGACCCAGAAGAGGAAATGTTCCCAGAATTCATGATCCATTAAGGGAGATTGATTTCCTCAAGTCAGAGATAGCCAGGCTGGAGGCTAAAAGAGAATTGACCTTACTAATAATTCCATCCAAATGAATCACCCTATTGGAGGTATGAATGCTAATGTAGGGGGTCAAAATAATTTTCGTAGAAGATCGGGTTGACATAACAATGTAAGACCGCCTCTCAATTTGGCTAGATATAGACAACTAAATTTTGTAGGAATCCATGGATATCCTAATCCAGTTCCTAATGAGGTCAGATCCAAACTTGTAAAATTCCTGGGGAACAATGTTGTGTTAGGGGAGGACCATCTTAGGTATTTTGAAAAATTGACTCATGATTTTGAGATCAAGGATGAGGATGTCCTCATGCAACTATTTGTGCAATCCTTACATGAGTCTGCGAGGGAGTGATATAAAAGCCTACCAGTATCTAGTATCAATTATTAGGATGAGTTCCAAACTATTTTCAGAGAACACTATGGAGACAAAATTGATGCTAGGTTTACAATAAATGAGGTCACCAACATTACAAAAGGAATATATGAATCTGTGTCAGATTCAACATATTGTTTGCTAAGGTAATGTTTAAGATCCCACCCCATATGAGACCAAATGAATCGCTGTGTTTGGTTTTTTGTTGTAATGCAAATGATACTAAGATGAGGTTCCTATTGAGAGACAAGGATCCTCAAACTTTAAGAGATGCTTATAGGCTGGCATCTAATATTGAAAGCAATTGTAGAGCATCTTGGAAGGTCCCCAAGAGAGGTGATCAGATATTGATATATCAGGCAAGAGGATAGACTAGTAAAACTTCTACAAATGATGATAAGTAAGAGAAGTTAATTCATGCTTTCAAGGAGATCAAACTTTCTACAGTTAGGAATGATAAGGGTTTCATGAATGATAAACCTACCTTGGTAAGCTAGGAGAGAATGCCAAGACTCTCTGATCATCCATACAATACAAGCTAGAAGAATGGGAAACCAATCCCTCCAAATAATAGGGGAAACTTAAGAGAGAATCCTGATCTTTTGAAAAGGGGAGTACATGTTGTAGAAGATAATTTCTGGTGTCTTGTCTGCCAGGCACCTCACTCACCATCTCAGTGTGCAGTAGCTTTGTCAGTTGCTGATTCAGAAGGACCGTGCAATGAATGTAGTGATAAGGATGATCATAATATAAACATGGTCTTCAACCATAATTTTATTGGTGATGATTATTGTTCCTCTGGAGAAGAAGATATCTTGAATAAGGATATAGAAGATAGAAGACACGTGGCATCTCAATGCCAATAGAATTTTTTTGAAAGTGATGAAGGTGACCAACAAATTTTTTAGTTGAAGTCTAAGGCCCCCAAAGTATAATTGAGAAGGGCAACTACTAAATAAATTAGAACCCTTACTATGGCTAAGATCACTCAAGTTAATAGTGATTACAATTTAAGGAACAAAAAGGCTCAAGGAGAAAGCAGTACTACAGGAAATGCAGGTAGTATTTTTGTCAAGGAAAGACAAGAAGCCCAAGGCCCTAAATAAAGTCCTCCTATCAAGGGCAAGTGAAAGGATGAAGCAATCAAAACTTCTTCACACCAGAAGGCTAAAGATACAAAAGGAAAGGGTGTAAATAAAGGTGATGTTGAAACACCTAAGGATAAAATTGAAAAGAAAGATACCACACAAACCCCTGCCATCCAGACAAGCCAACCTTTGAATAATTCTCTGCTAAAATATTTTCCACTAGACATGGCTCATATCCTTAGCTAAATCAAAATAACAATCCCTCTTCTGGAAATGGTGAGGATCCTTGAGCACAATAATAGAGAATTGGCTGTCAATGATTAGGCAATACCAAATCCATCAGAGGTTAGGGTTGAATACAATGCATAATATGGTAAGAAGAAAACAATAATAGCAACTGGCAAGAGATGGAGTTCTAAGATACCTGTGGTGTATTGAGGAACTATTTTGCACAAATGTCCCTCTCAGGTGGATCCCTTTTATGTCACTCTAGTAATGGAAGACACATGTGTGAAGAATTGTATGATTGATTTGAGAACATCTACAAACATCATGCCATAAGGGTGATGAATGAATTGGGTCTTAAGGTGACTAATGCATATGGAAGATTCTTTTCTATGGACTCTAGGGAGGTCCCCATCATTGGGGTAATGAAGGACATTAGTTTCAAATTGGAATCCTACCAACAGTTAGAATATAGAATGAATATCATAGTAGTAGATATTCCTCCTCAGTATGGAATGTTGCTTTCTAGAAAGTGGGCCTCCACTATTGGGGGAAGTATCCAGATGGATTCATCATATTCCATGATCCAAATGGATGGGAAATATTTCTTGCTAAAAAGAGAAAAGAGAGCCCTATCCATCATTGAGGGTCTTGAAGAAGGGAATGACCAAGTCTATTTTCTAGATAATTAGGAGGAAAAAACAAATGTTAGTGAGGAAATTCAAACTGTTGTTGAAGGTGATGATTTATGGTCCATGCAGTTTGATAGCGCTTGTTCAAAAGAAGGCTCCAGAGCAAAGGTTGTACTTATATCCTCAAATGAAAAAACATTTAGGTCATCAATTAAATTATATTTTGAGTGCACTAATAATGTAGTTGAGTATAAAGCATTGATCTTGGGATTAAAGTTTGCAATAAAACATGGGATTAAGAAGCTTAAAGTTTTGGGGCATTCAGAGCTTGTTGTTCACAAATTAGATCCAAATATGCTTCAAAGAATCAACACTTTAAGCAGTAAAAAAATGTAGTTTGGGATACCATTAAAGCTTTTGATGTGTTCTCCATTGACTGGGTAGAGAGAAGCAAAAATGTTATGGCCAATTTCTTGGCCAACATAGCAATCAAGTCTGAGGACTTAATCCTTGCCGAAATATCAAAAGTAGAGATGCTAACCAGACCATCCATCCCTAATAATGTATGCCATTATTATGTTTTTAATGATGATTAGGACTTGTATAGATTTATGAACTGTGTTGATGAATACCATGGTCAGGAAATAAACTTCCAGAGTTTTGTTGAGACCATTGATGGAAATGAGACTATTTTCGGAACTGAGGTTATTCAACTGAAGATAAACAAAATTCCCAAGGGAATGGATGCCTTGGAAAGGTTATTTGATGGAGATAATAAACACAGTGCCAATCTTGCTCTTGTTAATGAAAATGACTTAGAGGAAGTCAATATGGGATGTGAATCTCAGGCAAGGAAGGTTTATATAGGAAAAAGGCTAATTCCTAAGGTCAGAAGTATGCTCATCTCTCTGTTAAGAAGATATGAAAGGGGTTTTGCATGGTTTTATGATGATCTTAAATCCTATAGAGAGGACCTATTTCAGCACGAGATTCCTCTAAAACCTGATGCTAAGCCATTCAGGTAAAAGTAGAGACCCATCAATCCTACACTGGCACCAAAAATGCAACAAGAGTTAGCCAAACTTATCAAGCCCATTAGGTATTCTACATGGGTGTCTAATTTGGTGCATGTTAGAAAGAATAATGGTGACATAAGGTTATGTGTTGACTTTAGAAATCTCAACATGTCATCACTAAATGATAATTATCCCTTGTCCAACATGGAGGTCATGCTACAGAAAGTTACTAGTTGTGATTTACTATCTATGATGGATGGTTTATTAGGATATAATCAAGTAATGGTAAAGGAGTCTGAGCAATACAAGACTTTTTTCACTATTCCTTTGGGCACCTATGGGGCACATCCATTTCCCTTTTGAAGATGGATCCAACATTCTTGAGTCTAAAAGGTATCCTAACATAAAGAAATGTTTACTAGGGGCTGTGAAGGATGACTTATGTTTCTTAGACTCTTTGACAATTACTTGATTATATCTTTAGAAGCCATCCATCATTGACATTAATTTAGACATTGTTACCTTCTACAGTAAATGGTCCATACTAGGTAGTGAATAGTTGTCCTTGAGGGACTTAATGTTCAAATTTTTTAAATCTATACAAAGTTTGATGTCTCCATTTTTCTTCCTTGCTAGGATAAGATTAGACACCCATTTTGAATATTTAATCACCTTGATTATGCTGCCCTCTTTCAACTTCATCATTTTTTTGGAGCTAAGGGGCTAGAGTAGGATTAATGGGCCTTTGCTTTTGCCTGAATGGTTTTATGCTAGGCTCCAAAGGAATAGTGTGTTGGTACAAATATTCTCTATAAGCTTTTAATTCATCATACAACCATGCAAAACACCTTTTGAATTTTCTCATACAATTTGATAAGCAATTGTTTCTTTGATGGCTTCATCTTCTTCCCAATGTAGATAATCTTTGGAGCTAAATTCACACCTTCTACATATTCTTCATTGATTGGCTTGCTAATTGTTTTATAACAATCATTATTGCCAAACATTATTTTCAGCGCTACAAGATCTCTTGAAATGGTATTCATTTAATTTGAATAACCTCACTTCCAAACAAGATCTCCTTTCCATCCTCACCTTTACCATGGCCTGCCAATCAATCAATCGACTTTCAAAACTACTTATGTAGTTCAAAAATTCATATATTAGATTGTCACTATTCAATACCTGCCAATTGTATATTTTATCAAGAATTCTTGGCTTAGTGAGGACTTCCATGGTGTATTTGCAATGGGGTGATGTTAGAGAAGCATCAAAGTTTGAAGTTGTGACGACAAGTGTATCAACTGTGACATTTTTAGTTCTATCTAGCCACTTAACGTTAAAGGCATCAAACATCTCAATGGAATCCCATACAATATTCTCATACATTTTTAATCTTTTTTTCTTAGTCATATATGAGCCTCTAATATGAGACACTGCTAACTTAGAATCACCATGCACACTTAAACACTTAATCATATCCCTAGAAGCAACATTCAAACCAAGCAACAAACCCTCATATTATGCCACATTATTTGTGCAATCAAATTTCAACTTGAAAGTGAATCTATAACCTATGTCATCTAGGGAAACCAAAACAAGACCTACACTATTTCCTTTTTTTAAGAAATCTCCATCAAATTATATTTTTCATACATCATTGGTTGCAAGGAAAAGGGGGCTTGGGTTAAAGTTAGGGTCAATAAGGCTACCTACATCATCATCAAAGTATCCAATTATTTTCCCAAGCTTGCTTTTTGCATAATGCACCTCATCCTTTGCCTTATTTGGGTCTTCCACAATACACAACATTTTGTTTTCTCTATGCAACTATACCTCTCTTCAATTGAATGCTGTTGTGACATAGGACAAGTGCATTTGTATGCTTCTACCTATTGAAGCTACCCATTTTCTTAGCAATAGGATACCCCACTTAGTTGAACAATCAACAATGATTAGGTCTATTATGAAACATTTAAGAAGGTATGCAACAAGTTGCAATTCCACTCCATTGACAACTCTAATAACATTGACCTCCCTAGAGTCCATCACATGGAATTTTCCATAAGATTTGGAAACTTTCAAGCCCAACTAATTCATGAATTTTAATGGAATTACATTAATTGAAACTCTAGAATCTAGTATGCAATTATGTACCAAACACCCCTTTATCAACAAGGTGGCATAAAAGGGATCGACCATGGTTTGACTACTCACAAATATAATGCCAAGGTAAACTTTAAGTATTCCTTGGGCATTTATATCAACGGTTGTATCTTCTTTAGAATCATCTAAAGGATTTGTATGGTTTTCAAATGTGGTTGATGCATTGATGTATTATATGATAATGTCTTTGTGTTTAGGGATTCCAAGTATCTCTCTTACTAGCACAAGGATTTTCATCTGGCTTAATGTAAGAGCCATGTCAATGGGGGCATATTTAGGTAAAGAAGTGGACAAGGGCACAATTATACCATGAGTTTTAGGGATAAAATGAATTACTTGACATCTAGTAGTGGCACCCTTATCACCATTATTGTTTCCACTTGCCTTAACTGCATTTTGTCCTTCTTGAGAACTTTTCTTTGCTTGATTAAGCATGTTGCCTACTTTCACATGTATAGTTTTATCCTTTGGAACATACTTCAACATAGGGATCTTAGGCAGATGTGATATTTGTGCTATCCTTTCTATAGCCTTGGTTACACTCTTTTATGCACTATCTATCCTCTTGGTATCAATGTCTAAATTTTGTTTCTCTTTATTTGCAAGTGTACACAATACCTTTGATATGATTGTAGATTGAGTTTATTTTCTCGCATTTACCTTCCTGCCTCTAAGTTGATACTCACTCTGCACTTGCATGATAATTGCATTAGTAAGAGCCTTGATATCTTTAGTTGAATGCTTTTCTCTTTTGTATCTTTGTTGCACAAGTTCTTTAAGGTTTTTGAAGTCATGGCTTGGTATCTCATACGAGACCTAATAACTGTCATGATCATATTAAAAGAATTCATCATCCTCATAGGCATCAAGTTGGTCCATGCCAACATCTTCATAATATTTAGGGGTACCATATTCATTGGGGAATTCTTTCTCCTTCAAAATGCAATTGCAATAGCATAATTTATTTAATCATGAGGCAAATAGATTGCTTCACAACATAGCGAATAATCTTGGATATTTACATGATCCTTAGAAAATCAGGAGTTTATTTATCTTGATGCCTTAGGTTTCCTTGCCTAGGAATAATTTGTTTACCATTCTTTCCCAATCTTTTAGACTAATCAATATTGTAAGGCCTATTATGAAAGCTTTGTCCTTCATTGAAATGAGTAGTAGCAATGTTAGAAGGTAATCCATTTTCATTTCTTGCAACCCTATAAGATAAATCTTTCATTGCTTGCATAAGCTTATAAAATTGTCTTCAATTGTGAGAGGTTTGCTTTTAATACCAACATCTAGCCTTAAGATCTTGGCATTGACTCTTTTGACATGTTTTTCAGATGCTCTCATATTGCTTTCTATATTGATTTCCATGTTATAATCTTATCTTAGGGTTTGAGGGTTTTTGTCACAAAGGCAATATCCTATTTTAGCATCAAATGCTCCATAATAAAGAACTAGACACATTGATTCATTTGGTGTCAAATTGGGAGGCACCTTCCTCATGTTCATAACAACTCTACTATTGAATTCTATAATAGTATCATTCACACCCTTCTTGATATATATTAATTCATGAATTACAAACTTTGGATCAATCATATCTCTATACTTGTGAGCACTAAAAACATGCATGAGCTTGCATGAGGACCCCATGATGATGTATAATCCTAATCACATACATGAAAGCATGAATAATATCACCATCTTAGTAGTACTCCTCTTGGTGACATGTGGTGTCTTGTTTTTCCTTTGTCGATTCTTCAAGTTTCTAACCATTCTTCATCTCCCTTTGTTGATTCTTCTTTTGTCACATTCTTTGCCTTGCCTACATGCTTAGTTTTCACCTAATTTCACCTTTAGACACCCCATCCTTAAGGTCTTTGACCCTAGAAAGATTTTAAATAGCCTAACAAACCAAACCCATGTTTCAATTTTTGCTCAACTTTCTTCCTTTTAGGGTTGCCCCTATTATTTGTCAGTCTCCCCTGGTGACTCGATGATCTCCCCTGGGTGACCCTACCTTTTTTCATCCTAGAGCCCAACCCTAGTGATAGATCAACTTCTCATCCTTCCAATAAGCATACACGACTGACAAATCACACTAATGTGCCCTCCTTTTAGGGTCACCCCTTGTTATTTGCTAGTCGCCCAAGTGACACATGGTTCACCCCTAGGTGACCTATCCTGGTAAAAGGGGAGACCCATGGGTGACCCTTGTGGGATTTAAAACATGATTTTCTCCTTTGATTTGAGCCAAAAAAGATTTGTTTTCACTCAGTTTACATGCAAATTCAAGATAAACATAGACAAGACCAAAATTAACCCACCTACCACTCTCAATCAACTAAATTTAGCCCATGTGATTTAAGTTTAAATCCTCTCTAAGTTCTCCTAACAACCATTCCTCCATGAGTGATAAGATTTCAAGCTTAGATTATTCTTCAATCAATTGAGTTCACAAGAAAATCAATTGAGTTTGAATAATCAATCAAACAATTTAACTCTCTAATCAATAGAGTTAATTACTCAATCACTCCCATCCCCCATGTGTAAATACAACCTATAAATACCCCCTCCTCCAAGCATTAGAGGAGGCAAATTGAAGAATTACAGCCATTCATAGCTTTTAGTTTGCTCTCCATTAACATCTTAGGTCCTCATGTAGAATGCATGTGCCTTTTGTTTACCATTGTTTTTCCATTCAAGCTTTCAAAAGCTTCATTAGAGTTCTCACGCTCTCATAATTCTCCAAAGCCATAGCCATAGTGCTCAATTACTACTATCATAGCACTCATAAGCTCACAATCGAGCTCTTTTCAATCCAATCTTTCAAAATCTCGCATCATTGCCAGTCAATTACCATCTTCTCACTTTCTGTCAAGAGGAGGACCTCGCTATTGCAAGAGGATGAGGAGGTTACTAAAAAAAATGATTCTTGAGGGTAGTGCAAATCTTATGCATCAAGCTATTCCAGGTTCTTTTCATGCTTTCATAGTAATTGGATAATGAAAATTTCTCTTGAGGAAAGTAACCTATTATTTTTCTCTTGATAGGAATTGTTAGTTTACTTTCATTTCATTGGAATAGATTAGAGAGCAATTTACTTTTCATAGATTAATTCATTTGCTTTCATTAGTTAGATCTTTACTTGCTTTCCTAGAATAGATTTCAAAAATTGTCAAAAACACACAAAGACAGAATAGAATTGCATTAGTTAAACTTCATCATAAAGTGCATTCATATAAAATTAATTTATTTATTCAAGGAAAATACAAAAATATATCTTGCATATCATATAGTTGCATTCATACACAAACATATAAAAATGCAAATATACTAGGAAA
The DNA here is from genome assembly GCA_027924645.1 of Cunninghamia lanceolata. Lineage (NCBI taxonomy): Eukaryota > Viridiplantae > Streptophyta > Pinopsida > Cupressales > Cupressaceae > Cunninghamia > Cunninghamia lanceolata. The sequence goes on along the minus strand of BSBN01000958.1, from coordinate 1,399,418 downwards.
CCTCAAATTGTTCAAGCCATCGATCTCATCACAAGGTAGTCACATTCACACTAGACACAAATCCCTGATAACATCACAAGGTATACAATCTAAGTCAATTAAAATTCAACCCTAGTTCAATCTTTGGCCAAAGCAAGTCAAAGAATACCCACTTTTTAGAATAACAAACAAATGTGCCAAGGACTTAGAGGAGAGTGGGTAAAGGAAATTCTAGAAGAACTAGAGGAAATAAACCCTAGAACACAACTCATGTAAGAGCAACAACACATCATTAGAGTTCTAGAACAGGACATACAAATTCAACAATGCCTCCAAGACCACGAAGCTAGGTTACAATGTGCTAGAAACATAAATGAAGCAAATGGACATCTGTCTAGGCGTTGGAATCTAGGAAATCCTAGTAGGAGACAAATTGCAAGTGACCCTTTAGGTCATGTTATCATTTCAACAACAACTGTTGTAGAGAGAAAAAGACAACTCCAAACAATGATAGACCCCATATCAGGGTAGTTGCTCTTCGCAAGGTTCTACTCCCACACATATAGAACAACTCCTGAGTCTCACCCTCACTCGATTGGCTTCTGCCATGAGAGTGAGAGCGACTTGGAGGTCACCAGAAGTAGAGAGAGGGTCCATGTGTTGCGTCAGAGCCGACTCATCCACAATTGTGCCCGAGTCATGCTTCAAAGAGTACATATTTTGGTGAACACGATGTAAAGAGAAAAACCTTTTTGGTGAAACTTTTTGTGTTTCTATTAAACAATCCAAATTCATTTCGCATGCTATTTTCATCATGTTCACATTCAAATTTGTATATGCTAGAAATCAGAATGAAAACAAGAACAAAAGAGACCCTATTCCAATATCTAACAACTCAATAAATAATGGCAATACTCAATAATGAAATCCAAAAAAAAAAATAATGCAATTTACTACACTACGATATTTATTCCTTGGTGTATTAATATGTGGATTGCTCTAAACGTAACATAACCATGATTGCAAGTGGATGGATGATAGCTCAAATGATGTGAAGTGCTTCAACGAATGTTTGAAGCGCTAGAAGATATAGATGCCAAGGCTAAAAAATTGTGAAGGGTTTGTGAAGAGGTGAATGGGCGTATTTATAACTTTCAGAAAAGCTCGATCAACAGTAGAGGAAATTCAATGAAATCAAAGATTGAGATAAATTGAGAAGACATGAAGGAACACGCACATGACAAGTGTCCATGCAAAAGGCTTGTTTTATTGAGTTAATTGTTTTGTTGTCTAAAGATAGGATTGACTTTCATAAAAATAGAATGCTTTTTTTCTATTTTATGAATTGATTGATAAAAACAATGATTTTAAAGCCAATTAACTCAACTTTTGTCTTCCTTTTTAACATGCTATGAATAAAATTAAATAATAAATTATTTAATTTGTGTTTGGAAGAAAAAGATTTTTTTAGAAGATTTGAGAAGATAATTAGAAATTGAATAAATAAATTTATTTAATTTGTTGTGCATGATTGAAGAAAAAATAAGAAATAAATAAAATATTGATTTTCTTTATTTAGAAGATATTCAAAAAGTCAACTTAAATAACTTTGAATAATTTATTTAATTTTAGAAGAATAATTAGTCAATTAAATAATTAAAATTATTTAATTGTTGTGTATAGTAGGATTTAAAGTGTTAAATTAATTAAATAATTGATTTATTTATTAATGGGAAAATAGAAGAATCAAGTGGTGAATTTGATGAAATTAATTAAATAAATAAGATTTATTCAATTAATGTTGGATTTAAGTGACTTTAGAAGAAATTGATGGAATTAATTAAATAATTAAGTTATTTAATTAATGTTGGATGAAGGTGCATTAGAAGAAATTGATGTATGAAAGGTGAATAATGCAATGGTCATTTTTGAGTGTCTACATTTTGCCCCTCTTTGAGACAATGCATTTCAAAACGTTGTTTCAAAGAAAATACTAATAATATATGGTTGACAACTGTGCCCTAGTGTAATTGGTGATAGGATGTAGGATGCCCTCTCGAGAGGAAAACTAGGGAAATAAGAGAAGGACTGGGTTGACTCATGACTAGAAGAAATGGCTGATGACGTGGTAGAAAAAGGCTTAGAAAGATGAGATTGGAAGGTGGAAGCTGACATGATGAAGAAAGAAGGATGACACGAAGAAACATGGGACATGAGAGGGAAGAAATTAGGGTTGGGAGGCTATAAGTAGAGCCCAAGGGTCACTATCAAGTCATTTGCATCCTCAGAGTTTTAGAATCTTGTCTTTTAGTGCATTAGAGAGTTCAAAGCTTAGAGCGGACGAGATTGCAGATATGGTAGGAATCCCACGAGCAGATCACTGCATAGAGAGAGTCAGGACACAGGGCTGACCAATAGGATCACTAGGAGTGGTAAGCACCCCTAACCAAGTCATTAATTACACTTATGAAGGTCATTTATGAGGGTAGGTTGTAGTTGTGACCAAAAGCGGTCCTTAGAGTAAAGTTGTTCTTTTGGTGAAAATTAGGGCACTTTTGCAAAAAGGGGTTGCTTATGGCACGTACAATGGTGTCTTGGGCTCTAAAGTTGTGCTTTTGGCTACTTTTAGCAAATGTAGGAAAGGTTCGCTTTTGACCTGCAAAATTGTAGTTTTGGCTAACAGAGTGGTGCATCTGGTAAAAGGGTTCACCTATGGTCGACAATGCTGTGCTTTTGGCAAAAATGGTTTAGGGTTTAGGTACTTAGGCATTTTTAGGGGTCACTTTTGGCATGTAGAAGTGCACTTATGGCTGATAGAGCTGCGCTTTTAGCTAAAATGGTGGCATTTTTGGCTAGCAGAAGTGCGCCTATGGTTTTAGGGCGGCTTTTGGTTTTAAATGCTGAAAATTAGGTATTTTTCAAAAGTTGACAAGTGAAACTCTATGGATGTAGATTGTTCTTCCCCCATTAATGTCTCGGGAGCGACACCCGACGACGTTGGCATTAGTAGCAGACTTGGATGAGGACAAGGATCTGTTCTTGGAGGTGATGGGTCTTTGGTACGTGGCTCATATGACCCCGATGCGAGCGCACCAGGTGATGATGACAACATTAGTGGAGAGATGACATAGCGAGCATAGCTCATTCCATCTATCAAAGGTGCGATCATGATCACTCTAGATGATGTCTAGAGGATCCTCAAGATCCTGATCTATGGTTCCAGGGTTGACTATGATATTGATACTAGAGAGATGACATTGGCAAGACTTCTAATGACACATGACATCAACATCAAGGATCATGAGATTGGTACGAGACACATGCGACACGTATTTGACTGGATTCAACTAGTGGTGACTGGATTGATTAGTGGGGTCTTAGTACCTAACAGGTGATCATGTGGATTCTCTATTGGTTTGGGCCCCATTTTGGAGGGGATGTTTACACATGGTACTAGGTATGCATGAGGGCCTTATCTGCTGGGGCAGTTGTACCATGACATGCACCATGTAGTTTATAGATTTGGCTCCAGTCTAGCAGCAGGTGTTACACTATTGCATGTGTGGGCCTAGGAGCACATTGCAGTCATGAGGTTGATCTCCCCATGACAGAGACAAATTGGGTAGACTTTTGTTCACTTTTATGATGGTGCAGTTATGTAGAGGTGGCTTAGAGAGATGACCTATTAGAGGCATACTTTTTATGAGTTAGACACTATGATCTGGAATCCGTGGAGAGATTGTGAGATCTAGGAAGATGATGCCAAGCAGTTGACTTATTACCAGTAGGGTCATTACCTATTGGGCAGGAGTGTCTATGTTATAGAGAGATAATTACCAAAGAGAGTTTTGCAGTAGTTTGGTTGACCACAACCAGTTCCTGTTGGAGAGGTGATTTTTGCGAGGACACAAAGAGATATACATGATTGTGGTCCAAAGGTAGTTGTGTCTACATATCTAGCTGAATTTGACACATTGGAACTAGTAGCTTGGGATCCTGTGGGTGGAGGAGCAAATCTTGGGATGCCTCCATATTACCATACCTATTAGCTGATTGCGAGGCTAACTAGATTGATCATCCTAGGGGTGGGTGGGGAGTACGAATGGTAGGTAGGGGAGATGGAAGGTAGAGGTTTGGAGGAGAGACCCCGTAGGGCTAAATGATAAAGAGCAATAGTGGTAGTAGAGGTAGCACATTAGGATGTGGCCCGTTAGAATGTACCTAAGAGTCATGGCCACCAGGAAATAGAGATGGGGGAGGCAGGGCAGTAGGATGCCCTACTGGCAGAGGCTAAGACAGAGAGACTTGAGAGACTTCTGTAGGATGAGACTATGAGGCAGACATGATTAGAGATGTGGTTTATGCAATGCAGACAAGAGAGAGACACTACCAGCCTGTAGAGCTGAGGAAGGCTAGAGCAGCCTCATAGAGACAGGTACATGCGAAGGGATAGATTCCTAACTCAGGGAAACTAGCGCGTATCACAACAAAGCATGATGGAGCAGTGGCGATGAGGCTAAGGGTTGAGTCAACAATTTAGAGGATGACCTTGGAGAGATATTGCTCAAGCTATGTAGGTACATACCAGCCAATGATGACTATGCTGTTAGAGTTGACTCAGGTTCAACATGAGATGAACCGGGTGATTCATGAGGCAGAGTATTATAGGGGTCTATATCACAGTGCAGTGCTAGTAGAGCAGAGGCAAACCAATTTTAGAGAGAAGCAAATCAAGGGTCTCCTCCTCTAGGAGATATAGGGTGTTGCTTATGGGACCGCCTCTGCCTAGACCTACAACACCTCAGTAGCCTCCCCCAGCTATAGGACCTTCAACATTTAGTGTAGGAGCCAAGCCTGTAATTCCCCCTCATTTTTGGCTTGTGATAGTTGGGAGTTTTGTTTGTCTCTTTGTTGATCTGAGACAGTTGTTAGTTCTTCCATTGCTTATTGACAGTTCTGAGACACTTGGATTAGTAGATTTATAGTTTATGGTTGTTTTGATAATGATGGACTATGTTCGACTGATATGGTTTTGTCATGTGCTATGAGTTCATGATGACATTATTATTATTCTAGTTATGATGAGTTTGACATGTTTAGTAATGGTTTAATATTATCATGTTTTATTGGATCTGTTGATAGCTGAATTCAAATAAAGTGGATTATTGTTGTGTTTCAAGAGCAGGGACGGTGTAGTACTACTCGCTTCGAGCACCCTACTACGTCGTGATTCTCTGACTCTGGGTGTATAGACATTTATGTACTTGATCATATTCAACCTATTGTTCTCATGCAGGCCGCAGGTACCGAGCCTCGACTCCACCTGATATAGCAGGTCTGAGCGGGCTCTTGCACCAATGGGTATCGGTGATGGGAGATAACATGAGGTTTACACTGCTAGGTTAGTCCCAATCTTCTGTTGTAGTCGTATGTCATGATGTGACGTGTGGTCCTTGTTGGTCGTCATGTGTTGTGGAGTATTGTCGAGTTTTGTTTTAAGTTGTGCCTATGTGTAGGTTGGTAATACTTTAATGAATTTTTTTTATTTAAAATAATAATGCTTTTAATATGTTTGATTGTATAGTATTTTTTTTAGTCTAGAACTTGAAATAACACTTTAGTAAAGTTTTAAAATAGATTAAAATTAATCAATTTGTTAATTTAAGAATATTATTAGTGAAGAATTTATGGCAGTGAGTTGTCGAATGTGAATTCTTTGATTTGTGAAATCTCTATTATTAGTAAAATTTTAAAATTTCTGGAGGAGTGGGGATTTTGGTAACGGATGCATGTTGTGGCTATGGGTTTTAATGGTACCAGGGGGTTGTTGTGAGAGGGAAAAAAATAGAAATTTGGGGAAAAACAAAGAATTGGATGCGAGAAACAGAGAAGATCTGAAGGGGACTAAAATTTGGGTATGTTTTTGTTGACTCTTTGTGTGTGGAATTTGTATTTCTGTAGTTGGAATTTAAATTTTATTGTAGTATGATTGTTCTGTGCTTGAGTGTGAAATTTGCATTATGTGGCTTGGAATTTAAATCTTATTATAGCTTGAATCGTTCTGTGTGTTGTGCATTCAAATGTAGTTGCCATGACCACACCTTCATCTGAAGAATTGCACTTTGATGTCTGTCAATGTTGTAACTTCTCTTGCTACTTCCAAGATTATTCTTCTTTTGGTTTACTCTTTGCCAAATCCTTCTTGAAAATTATGGAGTCGAATCATTTATAAACCTTGCAAAGTGACCCATTTCAAAAAGGAAATAACCCATATGTATCATTCTTCTGGTTCTTGCCTCATTTCTATTCCTCAGCTACTCTCAGTGCCTTAGTAAGCCCTCATCCAACCTTGTTTCTCTGAATTTTTTCCAAGATTTGAAGCTCTGGCTCTGTTCTTTAGAAAACAAATTTTACCACATGGAAAATTATACAAAAATGTGTTACCTTAGCATTGGAAGTCACTGTATGTATTTATGCTGTTGTAGATTGAGAAATACCTCAGATTCTTGCCTTAACCGTGCAATGTGTGATTCCCATCCGCATTCTTCTTTTGGTTAATTTTTTTTTCTTCCTCCTTGTTGACCGTACAACATAAGAGACCCTCATCTTTATTCTCCTTTTGGTTAAAATTCCTACTCTCTTTTCTCCATGATAAAACTAGACTGTACGGCGTTGGGAAAAGTCTGATGCAATTTTCTTTTTTAAGATTTTCTACCCTCTCTTGGGATGTTGTACGGCCGTCGTACGACGTTCTCAAGGATTTCTATAAATGAAATTTCTTCTGCATCTCATAGTTGCTTTAAACAAATTTCTTCTGCCTCACAAAGTTGCTTAAAGATTGCTCTTTCTGAGTAATTGTTGGACTCTTCCAGCTTCTTTGTTTTTTGATTTGCTGTTTGAAATTTTATTTAATAAAAATAATGCTAATGAAATCTTGTTCTTCCTATGACGTCTCTGTTTTCCTCTAAAGCTTGAGCCAATTCTCCTCTGTCAATCCATTAAAATGCTCTGGTTATTCTCTATCTTGACCTCAGATGAATTTTCATTCCGATACCTCAAACTTTTCTTTTAATTTTCCAAATGAAAATGGTGGAATGTGCTTCTTCTGCAACCAAAATTTCAATTTGAATTCATAGAAAAGTTAATTGTTGTTATTGATTTTAATTAGAAGGCTTGGAGGAATTCTTGCTATTAGGGAAACTTCTAGTTTGAGTGTAGTTTGGATTTATTAAGTCAATATTAGAGAGAAGTTGATATTAGAAGGTTCATATGTTAGTAGTGTATCATTTTAGAATTAAACTTATTAAATTAATATTTTTTTTTTTGGTATATGCAAGTAGTTTAATAATTAAGTTGTGCTCATTTTATTAAATATAATTTTGATAATTGTTATTTTGTAATATCTTTTTTTTTTTTTGGAATTAAATAATAAGTTGGAGCTATTTGAATTTTTATACTAGACTCTTATGGTCTTTAAATATTAGCTATATTTTTGCCATCTTGTTAAATTTAAACTTGGTAGTTATGTATTGGAATATGCTAGTTGTAAATGTTAGTAAGTAAATAAATAATTAGTTTAAGTTTTTGTGGTAACGACTATGCAATTAGTAGATGAAACAATATAGGTTATTTTGTCTTTGCCGATCTATGTCACTCATGGGTGTTATGTAGAGTCGAATTTTAATATGGTCTTGTTTGGAAAATTCCTTGTTGGGAGTAATGATGTATATAGGGTAGTCATTTCCATGATACATTATTTTAGTAAATAAATATAGAGATAGAAATTTTAGAGTAATTTGGATTATTGTTCTAGTATTTGAGGTAACAATATTGTGATGATCAAGTATTGATTACCTTGTTAAAAATTAATTTGCTAGTCATGCTTGTAATATATTATTCCGTGCTACGTAAATGGTTGGTATCATAGTACATGTTATTTGACTTCTTTTTAGAGAGAGTAAAAGCTTTGAGCCGATACTCGGTTTATACCATCTATTGTTGTTATTTTAGTATGGTCGAAATTTCTTATTTATTTTGTATCAGATTTTACATTGATGCAATTGGGTTATTGTGTTATTTTTGTCTTGTGTCATATTGTTATAAGACATGTCATAAATAATCTATATCCTTGTTTTATGTTGTGAGACAGATTTATGTAAGTGATCTTGTGTGTAATTACCAACTCTAGAGGTTAGACCTTTTGGGTCTTCAATCAATATTGTTGTCGTTCTGTCCTGATGATCCTTGATTTGAGTGGTTTTATGGGTAAGGAAAAAGTTTTATTGCTGAAATGGGAATTGGAAGTGTTGGATTGTAAAAGTCAGATGTTATCAATTTCCCTTGCCCTTGTATGTTTTTGTCTTAGATACTATTTAGGAGTGCTAGTTGTATGTGGGGAAGTGGCTTCCATGGTGGGGCCGGTGCCCAAAGTGGCTGCCTGGAAAACCCCATGGAAGTGGTAAGCAAGTGATAACTAAAACAATTGATTTAGGTGGGTTGGGTATTGATCCACATAACAAGATAAGTATGATGCCTCACCCATGCCTTGAGTACTCTCATAGGCTAAGGATGGGATGAGAAGGCCTGGTTGGCAAGGTTGACCTCCTTGTCTCCATGAGAGGATGTGTTGACTCCGCATGTGTCACCCTATGGGGCCGGTGCCTATAGAGAGGTCGTCAGGAAAACCATAGATGGGGGCTGGCTTCTAGTGAGAGATAGCCTAGAAAACCCATGATAGGACCATGTGATGACACTCTCCCTACTGCAGCGTAGTTACTTCCTGTTTTATCTTTTGTTGTTACGTCTGGAGTGCATACTTGTCTTATTGGTTGATCCTATCTTGATGATTTGATTGTCTTGTTTTGGCAAGTACTGTCTTGTCTGTGCAGCCTTGTTATCCTATTTGCCTGCATGGAGTATGTATCTTGTTGTTGTATTTATTGTTGTAACTTTGGCCTAGTGGAGCCTCGATGTTATAGCCTAGCTCGGAGGGGTGGACCTTAGGGTTCCACATGGTTGGGTGGCAGAGCTATCCATTGGTCTTCTTGGAGGATCAGTTCGAGTACAGTGCAGAAGAGTTCTAGTTTCAGATTTGCTTTACACTTTTTGAGTTGTTGTAATTATTCACAATTGTATCTTTGTAGCCGATGTAATCGGCCTTGTAACCTTGTATGGAATCTTGTAATCATTTATCTTTGCAAATGTATAAGGTATTATTCTCATGTTGCATGGTGTTGCATAGCACTTCTTTGGTTATTATTCTAACTGATGCAGTTTTGTGCCCTAGAGTTGTTAGCTGTATATTACTTTTAATGTTGTATTAATGTTCTTATTTCAATGTATAATGCATATTTTAGCTTTAAAAAAATATATATTTTCTGTATTATTGTCTCTTATTGTCTAGCACTCTAGGGTTGCATGACGAGGCATCACATTTGGTATCAGAGCCAAGTTTTAAACACTGGGTACTCTGGTTATAATTGAGCCCATTATGTGACCTAGTGCTTAAACTCTGTAGTTTAACTGTTGTTTTTCTTCTGTGTGTAATAAATCATCTTTTGAGTGTTGTAGGTAGATGCCTAGAGGTAGGGGTCAAGGTCGTGGTAGAGGTAGGGGTTGTGGGAGAGGTGGTGGTGGTACACCTCCTCCCATATCTCCTCATGAGAGTGCCCATGAAGGCGGGGGTCAGAATATGGAGGGTCAAGGTCAGCCTGAGGGAGCCCAGTTGAGACAACTTCTCAAGGAGGCTCGTGCCCGTTTAGGCCCTAGACAGGAGGTTGAGCAGCCTAGAGGGGGTCAGAAAGTAGATCAACCACATCCTAGAGAGAGAGGAAGATCTCCTAGGCAGAGAGAGTTGATAGTTGAGTAGGAGGCTACACTAGCCAGCCATATGAGAGATTTACTGAGGGCACGTCGTCCCACCTTTGATGGGGCTTGTAGTGGTCTAGAGCCAGAGACTTGGTTATTGGATTTAGGTAGGTGTTTCACCATGCATCCTTATGGTAGCAATAATAAAGCTAGATGTGCTATTTTCATCTCTGATGGTTTGCTTCGACTTGGTGATAGTTAGAGGAGCAGAAGCTGCATTTGAACATTAGCACTGTCTCTTGGGAGTTATTTTTAGAGAGATTTAGATCCCATTTCCTATCTGATCATTGGAGGCAGTGTCGTGCAGATGCATTTCATGACCTGAGGTAGATGGCCATGTCAGTTGAGTAGTACGAGCACAAGTTCTACGAGCTCAAACAATATACAGGTATCAGAGATGACGAGTCTATGTTAGTGCAACATTTTATTAGGGGCTTGAATGCCCGGATTAGTGGAGGGGTTCGTGTATTCAAACCTAAGTCTATGGAGGTTGCAGTGGAGAAAGCTTGGTTATTGGAGGAGAATTTGGCTATGGCACTCGGTGGGCATACAAGTGTGCACATTAGTAGTGTGCTTTCTGTAGGTATTGGTGGTCAGTCTCAGGCAGCCAACTTTTCAAGAGACCATCATGCACCCAACGAAGGCGAGCGGCAGTAACAATAGTGTTCTCAGTCACAACCAAAGAACTCTCATTTTCAGCAGGGTAACAGATTTCAAAATAAGAAGAACCAAAATTTGAAGCATTCTAGACAGGAATGTGTTGAGCACGCTGCTCAGAGCACGCAGTCCACAGTGAGTAGGGGTAGTTTCCAGTAGTCCAGTACTTTTTAGGGTGGCAGTGGTTTTGGTAGAGGTTCAGGATGTTTCTCTTGTGAACAGCAGGGCCATATAGCTAGGCAGTGTCCACAAAGGAACACTTTAGGTTTTGGTCAGAGACTGACAGCTTCAGAGGCGACCGTAGGTGACATAGGGAGGTCTCATAGAGTGTTCTTAGCTATTGAGCATCAGGGGACAGCTTTGGAGACTGTAGGTAGAGGACATGCAGCCTTCTTTGGAGATCATGTGCGAGCTTCAGCATCGGGAGTAAACTCTCAGGGGCAGAGTCGTGGTGTAGGTCAGGGTCCAGTGGGACCCTAGTGGTGAGACTCCTACCTGGGAGGATGCTTCCAGGGTGAGAGAGTCATACCCTTACTTTTTACAGGCTTCCAGGAGTAAGCTTGACTCTAAGGGGGAGGATGTAATGCCCCCTTGTTTTTGGCTTGTGATAGTTGGTAGTTTTGCTTTGCTCTTTGTTGATCTAAGAGAGTTGTTAGTTCTTCCATTGCTTATTGATAGTTTTGAGACACTTGAATTAGTAGGTTTATAGTTTATGGTTGTTTTGATCATGATGGACTATGTTCGACTGATATGGTTTTGTCATGTGCTATGAGTTCATGATGACATTATTATTATTCTAGTTATGATGAGTTTGACATGTTTAGTAATGGTTTAATATTATCATGTTTTATTGGATCTGTTGATAGCTGAATTCAAATAAAGTGGATTATTGTTGTGTTTCAAGAGCAGGGACGGTGTAGTACTACTCACTTCGAGCACCCTACTACGTCGTGATTCTTTGACTCTGGGTGTATAGACATTTATGTACTTGATCATATTCAACCTATTGTTTTGATGCAGGCTGCAAGTACCGAGCCTCGACTCCACCTGATGTAGCAGGTTTTAGTGGGCTCTTGCACCAATGGGTATCGGTGATGGGAGATAACATGAGGTTTACACTGCTAGGTCAGTCCCAATCTTCTATTGTAGTCATATGTCGTGATGTGACGCGTGGTCCTTGTTGGTCGTCATGTGTTGTGGAGTATTGTCAAGTTTTGTTTTAAGTTGTGCCTATGTGTAGGTTGGTAATACTTTAATGAATTTTTTTTATTTAAAATAATAATGATTTTAATATGTTTGATTGTATAGTATTTTTTTAGCCTAGAACTTGAAATAACACTTTAGTAAAGTTTTAAAATAGATTAAAATTAATCAATTTGTTAATTTGAGAATATTATTAGTGAAGAATTTATGGTGGTGAGTTGTCGAATGTGAATTCTCTGATTTGTGAAATATCTATTATTAGTAAAATTTTAAAATTTCTGGAGGAGTGGGGATTTTGGTAATGGATGCATGTTGTGGCTATTGGTTTTAATGGTACCCGGGGGTTGTTGTGAGAGGGAAAAAAAATAGAAATTTGGGGAAAAACAAAGAATTGGATGCGAGAAACAGAGAAGATCTGAAGGGGACTGAAATTTGGGTATGTTTCTGTTGACTCTCTGTGTGTGGAATTTGTATTTTTGTAGTTGGAATTTAAATTTTATTGTAGTATGATCATTCCGTGCTTGAGTGTGAAATTTGCATTCAGTGGCTTGGAATTTAAATCTTATTGTAACTTGAATCATTCTGTGCGCTGTGTGTTCAAATTTATTTGCCCTGACGACACCTTCATCTGAAGAACTCCACTTTGATGTCTGTTAATGTTGTAACTTCTCTTGCTACTTCCAACATTATTCTTCTTTTGGTTTACTCTTTGCCAAATCCTTCTTGAAATTATGGAGTCCAATCATTTGTAAACCTTGCAAAGTGACCCATTTCACAAAGGAAATAACCCATATGTATCATTCTTCCAGTTCTTGCCTCATTTCTATTCCTCAGCTACTCTCAGTGCCGTAGTAAGCCCTCATCCAACCTTGTTTCTCTAAATTTTTGCCAAGATTTGAAGCTCTAGCTCTGTTCTTTAGAAAATGATTTTTACCACATGGTAAATTATACAAAAATGTGTTACCTTAGCATTGGAAGTCACTGTATGTATTTATGTTGTTGTAGATTGAGAAATACCTCAGATTCTTGCCTTGACCATGCAATGTGTGATTCCCATCTGCATTCTTCTTTTGGTTAAATTTCTTTTCTTCCTCCTTGTTGACCGTACGACATAAGAGACCCTCATCTTTATTCTCCTTTTGGTTAAAATTCTTGCTCTCTTTTCTCCATGATAAAACTAGACCGTACGGTGTTGGGAAAAGTCTGATGCAATTTTCTTATTAAAGATTTTCTATCCTCTCTTCGGATGTTGTACGGCCGTCGTACGACGTTCTCAAGGATTTCTGTAAATGAAATTTCTCCTGCATCTCATAGTTGCTTTAAATGAATTTCTTCTGCCTCACAAAGTTGCTTAAAGATTGCTCTTTCTGAGTAATTGTTGGACTCTTCTAGCTTCTCTGTATTTTGATTTGTTGTCTAAAATTTTTTTTAATAAAAATAATGCTAATGAAATCTTGTTCTTCCTATGACGTCTCTGTTTTCCTCTGAAGCTTGAGCCAGTTCTCCTCTGTCAATCTATTAAAATGCTCTGGTTATTCTCTGTCTTGACCTCAGATGAATTTTCATTCCCATACCTCAAACTTTTCTTTTAATTTTCCAAATGAAAATGGCAGAATGTGCTTCTTTTGCAACCAAAATTTCAATTTGAATTCATAGAAAAGTTAATTGTTGTTATTGATTTTAATTAGAAGGCTTGGAGGAAATCTTGCTATTAGGGAAACTTCTAGTTTGAGTGTAGTTTGGATTTATTAAGTCAATATTAGAGAGAAGTTGATATTAGAAGGTTCATATGTTAGTAGTGTATCATTTTAGAATTAAACTTATTAAATTAATTTTTTTTTTTGGTATATGCAAGTAGTTTAATAATTAAGTTGTGCTCATTTTATTAAATATAATTTTGTTAATTGCTATTTTGTAATATGTTTTTTTTTTTTGGAATTAAATAATAAGTTGGAGTTATTTGAATTTTTATACTAGACTCTTATGGTCTTTAAATATTAGCTATATTTTTGCCATCTTGTTAAATTTAAACTTGTTAGTTATGTATTGGAATATGCTAGTTGTAAATGTTAGTAAGTAAATAAATAAATAGTTTAAGTTTTTGTGGTAAAGACTATGCAATTAGTAGATGAAACAATATAGGTTATTTTGTCTTTGCCGATCTATGCCACTCATGGGTGTTATGTAGAGTCAAATTTTAATATGGTCTTGTTTGGAAAATTCCTTGTTGGGAGTAATGATGTATATAGGGTAGTCATTTCCATGATACATTATTTTAGTAAATAAATATAGAGAGAAATTTTAGAGTAATTTGGATTATTGTTCTAGTATTTGAGGTAACAATATTGTGATGATCAAGTATTGATTACCTTGTTAAATATTAATTTGCTAGTCATGCTTGTAATATATTATTTTGTGCTACGTAAATGGTTGATATCATAGTATATGTTATTTGACTTCTTTTTAGAGAGATTAAAAGCTTTGAGCCGATAGTCGGTTTATACCATCTATTGTTGTTATTTTAGTATGGTCAAAATTTCTTATTTATTTTGTATCAGATTTTGCATTGATGCAATCGGGTTATTGTGTTATTTTTGTCTTGTGTCATATTGTTATAAGACATGTCATAAATCATCTATATCCTTGTTTTATGTTGTGAGACAGAATTATGTAAGTGACCTTGTGTGCAATTACCAACTCCAGAGGTTAGACCTTTTGGGTCTTCAATCAATATTTTTGTCATTCTATCTTGATGATCCTTGATTTGAGTAGTTTTATGGGTAAGGAAAAAGTTTTATTGCTGAAATGGGAATTGGAAGTGTTGGATTGTAAAAGTCAGATGTTATCAGTTTCCCTTGCCCTTGTATGTTTTTGTCTTGGATACTGTTTAGGAGTGCTAGTTGTATGTGGGGAAGTGGCTTCCATGGTGGGACCGGTGCCCAAAGTGGCTACCTGGAAAACCCCATGGAAGTTGTAAGCAAGTGATAACTAAAATAATTGATTTAGGTGGGTTCAATAGTGATCCACATGACAAGATAAGTATGATGCCTCACCCATGCCTTGAGTGCTCTCACAGGCTAAGGATGGGATGAGAAGGCCTGGTTGGAAAGGTTGACCTCCTTGCCTCCATGAGAGGATGTGTTGACTCTGCATGTGTCACCCTATGGGGCTGGTGCCTATAGAGAGGTCGCCAGGAAAACCATAGATGGGGGCCGACTTCTAGTGAGAGATAGCCTAGAAAACCCATGATAGGACCATGCGATGATACTCTCCCTACTGTAGCGTAGTTACTTCCTATTTTATCTTTTGTTGTTACCTCTAGAGTGTAGACTTGTCTTATTGGTTGATCCTATCTTGATGATTTGATTGTCTTGTTTTGGCAAGTACTATCTTGTCTATGTAGCCTTGTTATCCTATTTGCCTGCATGGAGTCTGTATCTTGTTGTTGTATTCATTGTTGTAACTTTGGCCTAGTGGAGCCTCGATGTTATCTCTTAGCTTGGAGGGGTGGACCTCAGGGTTCCACATGGTTGGGTGGCAAAGCTATCCATTGGTCTTCTTGGAGGATCGGTTCGAGTACAGTGTAGAAGAGTTCTAGTTCTAGATTTGCTATACACTTTCTGAGTTGTTGTAATCATTCACAATTGTATCTTTGTAACCGATGTAATCGGCCTTGTAACCTTATATGGAATCTTGTAATCATTTATCTCTACAAATGTATAAGGTATTATTCTTATGTTGCATGGTGTTACATAGCACTTGTATGGTTATTATTCTAACTGATGCAGTTTTGTGCCCTAGAGCTGTTAGATGTATATTAATTTTAATGTTGTATTAATGTTCTTATTTCAATGTATAATGCATATTTTAACTTTAAATATATATAAATATATATATATATATATATATTTCTGTATTATTGTCTCTTGTTGTCTAGCATTTTAGGGTTGCATGACGGGGCATCACATTTGGTATCAGAGCCAAGTTTAAACAATGGGTACTCTAGTTACAATTGAGCCCATTATGTGACCTAGTGCTTAAACTCTGTAGTTTAACTGTTGTTTTCCTTCTCTGTGTAATAAATCATCTTTTGAGTGCTGTAGGTAGATGCCTAGAGGTAGGGGTCGAGGTCGTGGTAGAGGTAGGGGTTGTGGGAGAGGTGGTGGTGGTACACCTCCTCCCAGCTCTCCTCATGAGAGTGCCCATGAAGGCGGGGGTCAGAATATGGAGGGTCAGGGTCAGCCTTAGGGAGCCCAGTTGATATAACTTCTTGAGGAGGCCCTTGCCCATTTAGGCCCTAGACAAGAGGTTAAGCAGCCTAGAGGGGGTTAGGAAGTAGATTAGCCAGATCCTAGAGAGAGAGAGATCTCCTAGGCAGAGAGAGTTGATAGCTGAGCAGGAGGCTACACTAGCCAACCATATGAGAGATTTACTAAGGGCACACCCTCCCACCTTTGATGGGGATGGTAGTGGTCTAGAGGTGAAGACTTGGTTATAGGATTTAGGTAGGTGTTTCACCATGCATCCTTATGGCAGCAACACCAAAGCCAGATGTGCTATTTTTCATCTCCGAGGGTTTGCTTCGACTTGGTGGCGGTTAGAGGAGCAGAAGCTGCATTTGGACATTAGCACTGTTTATTGGGAGTTATTTTTAGAGAGATTTAGAGCCCGTTTCCTATCTAATCATTGGAGGTAGTACCGCGCAGATGTGTTTCATGACTTGAGGCAGATGGCCATGTCAGTTGAGCTGTATGAGCGCAGGTTCTACGAGCTCAAACAATATGTAGGTATCAGAGATGACGAGTCTATGTTAGTGCAACATTTTATCAGGGGCTTGAATGCTTGGATTAGTGGAGGGGTTCGTGTATTCGAACCTAAGTCTATGGAGGTTGTAGTGGAGAAAGCTTGGTTAGTGGAGGAGAATTTGGCTATGGCACTCGGTGGGCATACAGGTGTGCACATTAATAGTGCACCTTCTGTAAGTGTTGGTGGTTAGTCTCAGGCAACCGGCTCTTCAAGAGACCATCATGCACCTGACGAAGGTGAGCGGTAGCAACAAGAGTGTTCTCAATCACAACCAAAGAACTCTCATTTTCAGCACAGTAACAGATTTCAAAATAAGAAGAACTAAAATTTGCAGCATTCTAGACAGGAACGTGTTGAGTGCGCTGCTTAGAGGACGCAGTCCACAACAAGCAGGGGTAGTTTCTAGTCGTCCAGTGGTTTTGGTAGAGGTTCAAGATGTTTCTCTCGTGGACAACAGGACCATATAGCTAGGCAGTGTCCACAAAGGAATGCTTCAGGTTTTGGTCAGAGACCGGCAACTTCAGAGCTGACCGTAGGTGATGCAGGGAGGTCTCATAGAGTGTTCGTAGTGATTGAGCATCAGGGGATAGCTTTGGAGACCACAGGTAGAGGACAGACAACCTTCTTTGGAGATCATGTGCGAGCTTCAGCATCGGGAGTAAACTCTCAAGGGCAGAGTCACGGTGTAGGTCAGGGTCCAGTGGGACCCTAGTGGTGAGACTCCTACCTGGGAGGATGCTTCCAGGGTGAGAGAGTCATACCCTTACTTTTTGCAGGCATCTAGGAGTAAGCCTGACTCTAGGGGGGAGGATGTAATGCCCCCTCGTTTTTGGCTTGTGATAGTTGGTAGTTTTGATTTGCTCTTTGTTGATCTGAGACAGTTGTTAATTCTTCCATTGCTTATTGACAGTTCTGAGACACTTGGATTAGTAGGTTTATAGTTTATGGTTGTTTTGATCATGATGGACTATGTTTGACTGATATGGTTTTGTCATGTGCTATGAGTTCATGATGACATTATTTTTCTTCTAGTTACGATGAGTTTGACATGTTTAGTAATGATTTAATATTATCATGTTTTATTGGATCTGTTGATATCTGAATTCAAATAAAGTGGATTATTGTTGTGTTTCAAGAGCAGGGATGGTGTAGTACTACTCACTTTGAGCACCCTACTACGCCGTGATTCTCTGACTCTGGGTCTATAGACATTTATGTACTTGATCATATTCAACCTATTGTTCTGATGCAAGCTGCAGGTACCGAGCCTCGACTCCACCTGATATAGCAGGTTTGAGCGGGCTCTTGCACTAATGGGTATCAGTGATGGGAGATAACACAAGGTTTACACTGCTAGGTCAATCCTAATCTTCTGTTGTAGTCGTATGTCATGATGTGACGCGTGGTCCTTGTTGGTCGTCATGTGTTGTGGAGTATTGTCAAGTTTTTTTTAAGTTGTGCCTATGTGTAGGTTGGTAATACTTTAATGAATTTTTTTTATTTAAAATAATAATGCTTTTAATATGTTTGATTGTATCGTATTTTATTTAGCCTATAACTTGAAATAACACTTTAGTAAAGTTTTAAAATAGATTAAAATTAATCAATTTGTTAATTTAAGAATATTATTAGTGAAGAATTTATGGTGGTGAGTTGTCGAATGTGAATTCTCTGATTTATGAAATCTCTATTATTAGTAAAATTTTAAAATTTTTGGAGGAGTGGGGATTTTCGTAATGGATGCATGTTGTGGCTCTGGGTTTTAATGGTACCCGGGGCTTGTTGTGAGAGGGAAAAAAACAAACGGAAATTTGGGGAAAAACAAAGAATTGGATGTGAGAAACAGAGAAAATCTGAAAGGGACTAAAATTCAGGTATGTTTTTGTTGACTCTGTGTGTGTGGAATTTGTATTTCTGTAGTTGGAATTTAAATTTATTGTAGTATGATCGTTCTGTGCTTGAGTGTGAAATTTGCATTCTATGATCGTTCTGTGCTTGAGTGTGAAATTTGCATTCTATGGTTTGGAATTTAAATCTTATTGTAGCTTGAATCGTTCTATGCACTGTGCGTTCGAATGTAGTTGCCCTGACCACACCTTCATCTGAAGAATTGCACTTTGATGTTTGTCAATGTTGTAACTTCTCTTGCTACTTCCAAGATTATTCTTCTTTTGGTTTACTCTTTGCTAAATCCTTGAAATTATGGAGTCCAATCATTTGTAAACCTTACAAAGTGACCCATTTCAAAAAGGAAATAACCCATATGTATCATTCTTCCAGTTCTTGCCTCATTTATATTCCTTATCTACTCTCAATGCCATAGTAAGGCCTCATCCAACCTTGTTTCTCTGAATTTTTTCCAAGATTTGATGCTCTGGCTCTGTTCTTTAGAAAATGATTTTTACCACATGGTCAATTATACAAAAATGTGTTACCTTAGCATTGGAAGTCACTGTATGTATTTATGTTGTTGTAGATTGAGAAATACCTCAGATTCTTGCCTTGACCGTGCAATGTGTGATTGCCATCGGCATTCTTCTTTTGGTTAAATTTCTTTTCTTCCTCCTTGTTGACCGTACGGCATAAGAGACCCTCATCTTTATTCTCCTTTTGGTTAAAATTCCTGCTCTCTTTTCTCCATGATAAAACTAGACCGTATGACATTGGGAAAAGTCTGATGCAATTTTCTTTTTAAAGATTTTCTGCGCTCTCTTGGGATGTTGTACGGCTATCATACGACTTTCTCAACGATTTCTGTAAATGAAATTTCTTCTGCATCTCATATTTGCTTTAAATGAATTTCTTCTGCCTCACAAAGTTTCTTAAAGATTGCTCTTTTGGAGTAATTGTTGGACTCTTCCAGCTTCTCTGTATTTTGATTTGTTGTCTGAAGTTTTATTTAATAAAAATAATGCCAATGAAATCTTGTTCTTCCTGTGATGTCTCTATTTTCCTTTGAAGCTTGAGCCAGTTCTCCTCTGTCAATCCATTAAAATGCTCTGGTTATTCTCTGTCTTGACCTCAGATGAATTTTCATTCCCATACCTCAAACTTTTCTTTTAATTTTCCAAATGAAAATTGTGGAATGTGCTTCTTTTGCAACCAAAATTTCAATTTGAATTCATAGAAAAGTTAATTGTTGTTATTGATTTTAATTAGAAGGCTTGGAGGAAATCTTTCTATTAGGGAAACTTCTAGTTTGAGTGTAGTTTGGATTTATTAAGTCAATATTAGAGAGAAGTTGATATTAGAAGGTTCATATGTTAGTAGTGTATCATTTTAGAATTAAACTTTTTAAATTAATGTTTTTTTTTGGTATATGCAAGTAGTTTAATAATTAAGTTGTGCTCATTTTATTAAATATAATTTTGTTAATTGCTATTTTGTAATATGTTATTTTTTTTTGGAATTAAATAATAAGTTGGAGTTATTTGAATTTTTATACTAGACTCTTATGGTCTTTAAATATTAGCTATATTTTTGCCATCTTGTAAAATTTAAACTTGTTAGTTATGTATTGGAATATGCTAGTTATAAATGTTAGTAAGTAAATAAATAATTAGTTTAAGTTTTTGTGGTAACGACTATGCAATTAGTAGGTGAAACAATATAGGTTATTTTGTCTTTGTCGATCTATGTCACTCATGGGTGTTATGTAGAGTCAAATTTTAATATGGTCTTGTTTGGAAAATTCCTTGTTGGGAGTAATGATGTATATAGGGTAGTCATTTCCATGATACATTATTTTAGTAAATAAATATAGAGATAGAAATTTTAGAGTAATTTGGATTATTGTTCTAGTATTTGAGGTAACAATATTGTGATGATCAAGTATTGATTACCTTGTTAAATATTAATTTGCTAGTCATGCTTGTAATATATTATTCTGTGCTACGTAAATGGTTGATATCATAGTATATGTTATTTGACTTCTTTTTAGAGAGAGTAAAAACTTTGAGACGATAGTCGGTTTATACCATCTATTGTTGTTATTTTAGTATGGTCAAAATTTCTTATTTATTTTGTATCAGATTTTGCATTGATGCAATCGGGTTATTGTGTTATTTTTGTCTTGTGTCATATTGTTATAAGACATGTCGTAAATCATCTATATCCTCGTTTTATGTTGTGAGATGGATTTATGTAAGTGACCTTGTGTGCAATTACCAACTCCAGAGGTTAGACCTTTTGGGTCTTCAATCAATATTGTTGTCATTTTGTCCTGATGATCCTTGATTTGAGTGGTTTTATGGGTAAGGAAAAAGTTTTATTGCTGAAATGGGAATTGGAAGTGTTGGATTGTAAAAGTTAGATGTTATCAGTTTCCCTTGCCCTTGTATGTTTTTGTCTTGGATACTGTTTAGGAGTGCTAGTTGTATGTGGGGAAGTGGCTTCCATGGTGGGACCGGTGCCCAAAGTGGCTGCCTGGAAAACCCCATGGAAGTTGTAAGCAAGTGATAACTAAAATAATTGATTTAGGTGGATTGGGTAGTGATCCATTTAACAAAATAAGTATGATACCTCACCCATGCCTTGAGTGCTCTCACAGGCTAAGGATGGGATGAGAAGGCCTGGTTGGCAAGGTCGACCTCCTTGTCTCCATGAGAGGATGTGTTGACTCCGCATGTGTCACCCTATGGGGCCGGTGCGTATAGAGAGGTCACTAGGAAAACCATAGATGGGGGCTGGCTTCTAGTGAGAGATAGCCTAGAAAACCCATGATAGGACCATGCGATGACACTCTCCCTACTGCAGCGTAGTTACTTCCTATTTTATCTTTTGTTGTTACCTCTGGAGTGCAGACTTGTCTTATTGGTAGATCCTATCTTGATGATTTGATTGTCTTGTTTTCGCGAGTACTGTCTTGTCTGTGTAGCCTTGTTATCCCGTTTGCCTACATGGAGTCTGTATCTTGTTTTTGTATTCATTGTTGTAACTTTGGCCTAGTGGAGCCTCGATGTTATCTCCTAGCTCGGAGGGGTGGATCTCAGGTTCCACATGGTTGGGTGGTAGAGCTATCCATTGGTCTTCTTGGAGGATCGGTTCGAGTACAGTGCAGAAGAGTTCCAGTTCCAAATTTGCTATACACTTTCTGAGTTGTTGTAATCATTCACAATTGTATCTTTGTAACTGATGTAATCGGCCTTGTAATCTTGTATGGAATCTTGTAATCATTTATCTCTGCAAATGTCTAAGGTATTATTCTTATATTGCATGGTGTTGCATAGCACTTGTATGGTTATTATTCTAACTGATGCAGTTTTATGCCCTAGAGTTGTTAGCTGTATATTACTTTTAATGTTGTTATTTCAATGTATAATGCATAGTTGAGCTTAAATAAATATATATATGTGTGTGTGTGTGTGTGTGTATTATTGTCTCGTGTTGTCTAGCACTCTAGGGTTGCATGACGGCGCATCACAAAGCCCTTCGAGGGGAGTTCTACATGTTAGAGGAAATATGAACAACACTATTAAACTACTCACTATCCAATAACTCAATGAAATTGATGCAAATACAATAAACAAAGATATTACCTTCGTAGATCGATTCACCTCATAGCTTCCATTGTTGCCTATCTCGTATTGATCTTATGAATGAGTTGAGCTCTCAAAAGTATGTACTTCCTTGCTGTTGAAGATGACAATAGGAGAATTTCTAGTGATGGATAATGCAATGAAGATTAAACTAACAATGCAACTCTATGAAGATGGATAATGGAGATATGAAGACATGGTTGGATGATTGTGATGATAATGAGATTATGCAAGTGCAATGAGGATACTTTGCCAAATGCCGTTGGTAGAATTTTTGCAGAGTAAGATTACAAAGCTCTTGGATTCTTGAAATGAGGGAATGAGGGTTCCTTTTATAGACCAAGGAGGGGCCAATTCCAAGTGTCATGATCTCAACAGTGGAGAAGAAATCTTGTGATGTGTACAGTGGAGATTGAATTGGTTGGGATGAGGGAGAAAACTATGGAATATGTTCCTCTCACCTTGACAAGGTGGAGAGAAAGGTGTGACATGAGGCCACATGTCATAAGGCTCACCAAGACCATAGAGTGAAGGTCAAAGAAGGAGACCTTGTTTGTAGGATGGTTGGAAGGAATATAGGGACTTATGGGACAAGTTTCTCAAGGTGACTTTTGACCAAGATGACATGGAGAGATCATGCCTATGAGAATATGGATAGTTGGAGGAATAATAGGACATGTGGATGATGGTAAATAGATAATTAAATATTAAAATATTTAATTATGTATGCAACATGATGAGGTGGATTGGATGATGTGGAATTATGGACTTTTGACTTTGGGATATGATGATTGATTAAATAATTTAGAAATTAATTAGGGATGACATTAGAAGAATTGATAAATTGATTTGTTGTAGAATTATGATGATGTGAATCATATAAACAAATTAGTGAATTTATTGATTGATAGAGGAATGAGAATAAAATAAATATTAATTAATTAATTTAATTTGACTTAGCCATTTTTAGGTGTATACACTACATAGACACATTTGTCAGTTTGATGCACATCTATTGTATTTTTGAGACTATGATGCCTACATGATTATTTGTATATTTTTAATGGTTCTTAGTAGCCCATTGTATGGCATTGATCCATTTTTGATATATATGATGAGACATGATTTTTGATGACCTACATGAGATGTATGATGTACATGATGTTGTATGGATGTTTTATGACGACATGCTTATACATGCTATAGATGTTTATATGTTTTATGATGTGATGGATGTTTATGTTGACATATATGATTATGGACTTTATGTTATCGACTTATACTTTTAGGTGTTATGGATATGGTGACATTACTATGATGATGGATTTATGTGATGACATGCTTATAGATATGATGACATATTATAGATGTTATGCTTATGATGAAATATACTATGATGATGGATTTATGTGATGGCATGCTTATAGATATGATGACATATTATAGATGTTATGATTATGATGACATAGACTATGATGATGGTTTATGTGATGACATGCTTAGGATTATGACGAAGTGGATGGTAGATGCCTATATGATGGGATATGATGCTTATAGATGTTTTGTCTAACATGCATGTTTTGTAGGACTTCTATATAGATGAGGGATAAGAGGACGAAGATGATGTTAGCATGAATTGAAGAAAGGATGATGTTAGATTAGAGAAATGATGATTGATTGATCTCTATGAAAGCTATGGTTTTTATTAGGATATATGGATGGGTAGATGCATAGGTGTTGCATTGGTTATGCTTTATACAACATAAAAAGTAATCTTTATTTTGATATAGCATGTGGATATTATGCACCAAGGTATATAAGACTGAGGTGATGATGTATCCAATGCATAGGACGTTGACTTTGCAAACAAATGGTTTGAACTTATTTCTACTAGACATAATAGAACCTTGTTGAATACATGAATGGAAAATAGTCTTAGCATAGAATGATCTTAATACACATAAGGCCTTTACAAAACCTTAGATGCACAAGATATTGATATGCAAGATGATAATTCCCACACAAACAAGATAAATATTAGCCATAGTAGGATAATAAGATCATCCCAAAAATAGAGCATACAAAAGCAATGACCATGCCCCAATCCATACTGTATCACAACATACCAAGATATAGAAAGATCAAGGTAGTCTTGAATAGGTATTAGAAAGGAACAAAAGATAAACAAAAAAGAAATCGACTAAATGATAAAACAAATACACAACCATCATATTCTCTTGCCAAAGAGGGCGCTCATGGTAGATTGAGCCTTATTGTAGAAAAGATATATCCATTAAAGGATTTGGATTAGGATAGATGGATTTAGCAGATGTGGAAAGCGATATGCGAGCAAGTGTATTGCTTCAGGAGTAGTCCTTTGCTTCTAATTTTATAAGTACTAGAGCTTTCCAAGGATGCATAGTTCATTTTCTGCTTGAGTTAGTCAAGTGGGGGTGACAGATGAATAAGGTGGATTATGATAGATGGATGAAGTGAAAGTTTAGATTTATTATGGATTGTGGTAGATGAAAATTTTTACAAAAAGGTGGCTAAAAGTGTGACAATTCCCCTCGAGTCAAAACAAGGATCCTTTCCTAGACCTAGGTTAAGGAAAAGTGCCCCCATTTAGGTAGAGGTTTAATATGGAGAATGACAAATGGGTGAACTGACTATGGATGAACTGACTATGGACAATAACTAACGCTGACAATTTCCAAGCCATGATAGATGGGTAAATGGAAATGCAAGAGGTTAATAACTTTATTATGGATGGATGGGGTTTTATTATGGAATGAGTTGGAATGGTATGGATGGAGACTTAGTGGATGGTGAATGCTAACTCTTACACACAACGCCTATTTGCCAGGTTTTCACTATGGTACTTATCCAAGGAACCTGTTTACCAGGTTTTCATCAGAGGACAGATTCTTTTATTTTTGGATTTTCTATTTTTTTGATTTTTTTTGTATGTTTCTATTTTTTTTATTTTTTTGTATTTTTTGTATTTTTATTTATTTTATTTTTGTATTTTTTGCTAGGGATACTTTGAGGATCAAACATGTAAAACTTCTTAAGATGAACCCTATTGATGGGTTCATCTAGAGGAATTCCTTTAGATGTTGACAATGTATAAGCTCTTGATCCATAAACTGCTGTAACAACAAAGGGTCCCAACCAATTAGGCTCAAACTTTCCCTTTTTGTCTCAATCCTATTGGTTTCTCTAATTTTTTTAAGAACAAGATCACCTACTTGAAATCGTCTTTCCTTGATTTTCTTGTTATAGTTACAACAAAGACGGTTTTGATAGACTCAATGGTGATTTAATGTTGTGAGACGCCTCTCTCTAGTAACTCTAGCTCATGCAACCTAGCAATTCTATACTCTTCTCCATCAATAAGATGCTGCATGGAAACTCTAAGAGATGGGATCTCTACCCCGATAGGTAAAATGGCTTCAATGCGATAGACTAAATCATATGGAGTAGCACCGGTTGGGGTTCTAATACTAGTGCACAGTATGCCCATAAGGTGGGATTGAGCTGTAAATGCCAAACATGACTAGCTTCATTGATTATTTTCTTTAGGATTTTCAATATGGTTTTATTGGAAGACTTGGCCTGGCAATTACTTTGTAGATAGCAAGGGGTGGGGAAGCGATGTTGAATATGGTACTGGGTGCACAAAGCATGAAAATCTTGGTTCTTAAAGGGTCTTCCATTATTACTTACTATAGCAAGGGGAATACCATACCATCAAATGATGTAGTATAGGATAAACTTAGCTATCTATTTACCAGTGATGTAGGTCATAGGGATGGATTCTACCCACCTCATGAAATACTCAGTGGTGATGACGATGAATTTCTGGCCATTGGAGGATGATGGATGGATTTTGCCTACAAGGTCGAGTCACCACTGTGAAATGGTCATGGATTAGTGACATGTTGCAACTGATGTGTTGGTGCATGGATCGGGTTTTCATGTTGTTGACATTGAAGGCATTTCTTGGCAAACTGATGAGCATCTTGTTCCATGGTCACCCAGTAGTATCCTATGTGTAGCAGCTTCTTAGTACGGTTAGGACAGGTGGAATGTGATCCACAGACACCTTCATGAACTTCTCTTAAAGCAATGTTAGCCTCTTATGAGTTGAGACATCTAAGTAGGGTACCATCGAGACTCCTTCATTATAATGTGTCACCAAGGATAGTAAATCAAGAGACTCAGTGAATGAAGGTTTTATTTTGGGTATTGGTAAGGTTTGGTGGAAGGGTGTTATCATGAAGGTACTCGTAAATGTCTTGGTACCAGGGAGAATTGGGATCAACAAGTACACAGATAATTACAGTAGGTGGAACATCAGTGGGAGGTATCAATAGTTGTTTGACCAAGAATTCACAATGTTGAGTATTGATTGGCATATCCATGAGGGATCCAATTATTGCCATAGCATCATCAGCCTTGTTGTTCAATCTAGGAATCTATTCAAAGGAGATTGTGGAAAAGTGTTGTTTATAGTCTTCGACCATCCTTTTGTAAGGTAGTAATTTGTCATCTTTGGTTTGATATTCATCTATGACCTATTGAATGACTAGTTTGGAGTCTCTATAGACCTGTAACTGCTTGATATTCTACTGAACTAGCATGTAAAGCCCTATAAGTAAAGCTTCATATTCGGCAATGTTGTTTGTGCAAGGAAAAACTACCGATATGACTTAGGAAAACAGTCACCCTATGGTGTGATAAAGAGAATTCTAGGTCTTGAACCATTTTGGGTATATGATCCATCAAAATATAGCTTCCATTCAACAGATGGAGAGAGATTGAATATCCCTTCATTTGGAAAATCAACAAGGATAGGGTGTGTATCTGTAATAGGAGCCTCTGCTAGTTGATCAGCGATGACTTGTCCTTTGATTGCTTTATGATCAACATATTCAATATCAAACTCACTAAGAATCATGACCCATTTTTCTAATATGCCTATGAGTGCTGCCTTGAATAGAAGATATTTCAAGGGATCTATCTTTGATATAAGCTTGGTTTGTTGATTTAACATGTAGTGTCACAAATTTTTGGAAGTAAACACCACAACTAGACATGTCTGCTCCATGGGAGTATAATTAAGCTCATATCCTACTAAGGTGTGAATGATGTAATAGATTGCTTGTTCTTTACCAGAGTAATCATGTTGTGCTAAAAGAGCACCAAGTGCAATTGATGTAGTAGAGATGTATAACAATAAAGGTCTCTCTAAAATTGGTGGCATCAAAACTGGAGGTGTAGCGAGATATTCTTTTAGTTGATCAAATGCATGCTGACACTTACTATCTCATCTGAATGATACATCCTTATGGAGCAAGAGTAAAAATGTTGACATTTATTGGTAAGTTGTGATATGAAACACATGATAGACTGCAATTTTCCTTGAAGGCTTCTTAGTTGTTTTAGATTAGAAGGTAGAGCCATCTCAACTATAGCTTTGACTTTGGTGGGATCTACTTCAATTCCTCTATGAGACTATGCATCCCAATGATTTCCTTGATGAAACGCCAAAGACACACTTCTTGGGGTTGATTCTAACTTGATACTATTCTAATCTATCAAAGATATTCTCCAGGACTTGTAAGTGACCTTCTCTAGTAGCAGATTTTCCCAATAGATCATCAACATAATATTCCATGATGGTATGAAAAAGGTCATGAAATATAACAGTCATCTCTTGTTGGTATGTTGCTCCTGCATTTTTCAAGCCAAAAGGCATGACTTGCCAACAATAGGTGCCCCAAGGACATGTGAAAGATGTCTTGTGTTGATCTTTAGGTGCTATGATATTTTGATTATAACCACAAAAACCATCCATTAAGGAGAGCATTTCATGACTAGCTATCAAGTCTACAATGATGTCAATATTAGGCAGTGAGAAATCAGCTTTTGGACATGCCTTGTTAAGATCCTTGAAGTTGATGCAGATACGAATGCCCCCAATGACTTTAGATACAAGTACCAAATTAAAAATTCACTTTGGATAGTTGATAGGGCTTATGAACTTTACATCTAGCAACTTCTGAAGTTATGCTTTAACCAATAATTCTATTTGGGGATGCATTTTTTGAAGCTTCTATTTAACCAACTTAGCATTTGGAAGTACTGCTAAGTGATGGACTACTAATGAAGGATCCAACCCAAGCATGTCTACATATGACCAAGTGAAGTTAACTATCCTTTTCATGAAGAAGGTTGTAAAATCCTCTCTTTGTCTCTGAAAGAGAAGCTGCTAGGAAAGTGATCTTTGGATTCTGTACTATCCCTCAATTTATTTCTTGTGATTGTTCAACCAAAATTGAATAATTTTCTTGATACTTTGAAGGCAAGGGAAGGTCAAATCCTCCATCCTTGTGTGCCTCAGAGAGGTTTTAACCCTTGGATACGTCCTTTATTTTTACTTTTTTAGGATCTGATGGCACCACAATGTGGTTTTCACCACGGGATTTGATATTTTGATTTTTACTTTTGTGACTAGAGGATTTGTCATTCTTGCCAAAGTATGCTGTGTGAGATAAGTCCATAACAAAGCATGCTTTTTGGTCACCAAGTGGAATACCATCCCGGAGTCCTATGAATTCTCTAAGGGCTTCATCATTCTGAAAGATATCAAGAATGGAATCCTGTTGTTGATCCCAATTGATAATGTTAGGGTATATGAGTGAAAGGCTCTAGGTTTTTTTTTGGGATTTGAGGGATATGAAGGATATCATGAAGATGGAAGTCTCTTGAAATAAATCGGTGAGGTGTAAATAGGAGTAATTGATGGTATCCTTCTTAGAAATCACAACTATGGGAAAAGCTTTCGCTACTTCATCGAGAATACACTCAATGTCTGAGGATTGTGGTACCTCCTTTCCGTATCCTAAACCATGTTTATTATTTTTCTTAGTTACAAAAATGGGTTCTATGTTTCCTTGTCCATGCAATACAAGACTACCTTTGCCTTTGTAATCCATGTTCTTAACAATGCGGAGACCTTTGCTATATTGCTCAACTGGTAATGTGACTGGATATTTGCCTTTTTTGAATATTCAAGAGGAGATGTCTTTGATAGACTTATCTTCTAACAGTACCGAATGAATGAATATTGTTGGGTTAGCCTATATGACTAACTTTTTACTTGCCTTACCTATAGGTGGTTTTCCATATGATCTAGGTGATTAAGGCAAGTTCCCCATATAGAAAGACTTGTGGAGGTCATACTCACCAAATACTATGTCTTTGTACTGAACCTTGATTTCAGGGATAGGTGTATGAGCTGTTGTTTTGAACAATGTACGTGGATCAATATAGGAGGGGAATGGCTGAACTGCAACATTGTTAAGGATTCTATTGGTATTTTGGTCTCACCCTTCCATGGCTTGACAAAATTCAAAA
This sequence comes from Cunninghamia lanceolata, assembly GCA_027924645.1. Lineage (NCBI taxonomy): Eukaryota > Viridiplantae > Streptophyta > Pinopsida > Cupressales > Cupressaceae > Cunninghamia > Cunninghamia lanceolata. The sequence goes on along the minus strand of BSBN01000958.1, from coordinate 1,369,944 downwards.
TGATTCGGGTCTCCAAGTATAGTAATTTTTGTACCATTGAGAGGGAACTTTACGCATTGATGGTACGTGGAGGGTACGACCTGCATGGTATGGATCCATGGGTGATCTAGGATGACCTTGTAAGGAAGATCAAGTTCCAGTATTTGACAACGAGTCTCTACTATTGCAGGACCAACTTGAATAGGTAGATCGATAACACCTTCTGATTGTCATTCTACATCATCATAGGATTTTATGGTTATACTTTTTTTTAGAATCAATAACATCCTTAGAGTATCCCAATTGTTTTAGAAATTTTAGAGAACAAATGTTTAAGCCAGAATCACCATCTATAAGAATGAGTTTGACTTTGCGTTGATGGATATAGACTTCAATATGCATAGTGTCATTATGGCAAGGATTTTGTGATGGAAGGTATTTTTAAGTAAAAACCAAGTGGTGTGGTGACGCGATATACCCTATCATGACTTGGAATTGAGCAACATCAATGTTGTTTGGGACTGATGAATCTTGAAGGGCTTTCTTGAGTATAGCTTTATGTGCGGGTGACGTTTGAAGGAGATCTAGGATGGATATCTGAGCCGGTATTTTCCCTATATGATCTAGAATGTTGTATTAAGAGTTTATATAGATCTCAGGTGCTACCCCATGAAGGGTAACATGACCACGATGAGTTGTAATAGCACAGTCAAGGGCTTTTCCCTTGATGGAAAAAGTAGACACATGAATATATTCTAAATGACTGACAATGGAATTATAGGAACTTGAGGGATGATTAACATTTTTACCTTTGTCTGCAATATTTCCTTTAGCATGGGGTGGGAATGGATCCTTGTAGATATCAAGATCATTATTTGAAGTCTATTTAGGAGGATCATCAACAATAATTTCTCATTGATCAATAAGATTTTGGATAAGGTTTTTTAATTTCATACATCCAGGGGTCTTATGTCCTTTTACTCTATGGTATTCACAATATTCATTGTCTTTATACCAAGAGGGTTTAAAAAACAGGTTCATCATATTGGTGTGCTTTAGGTAACATGATGAGACTGTTTTGGACAAGTTTTCTTAGAACATACTCAATAGGTTCTCCCAATGGAGTAAATTTGTGTCTTGGTGTAATGTCTTGTTAGGGTTTCTCCCTGGGAGTAGATGTGACATTCTTTGCAGGTTGAAGATTAACTGGTGTTTAAACATTTTGAACATGTTTGGCATCCATGACACCAACATTGACACATTTTTATTTTTGGACCAAAAATAGGGTTTTTCATTAGATGTTTAGGGATTGTCTTTTGTTTCTTTAAAGATATTGACTAGTCCTTTTGCAATAAGGGCCTTTTCAATGTTTGTCCCTTTGGAGATGATCTCGTCAAAAGAATTAGCACACTAGATTTGTAGAGGATATCCTAGTTCAAGATTCAGATTTTGAACAAATATGTTCACTAATTGCTTTTCAGGGATAGGCCATGGAAATTTGATAGCGATGTTTCTCCATCGTTGTAGGAATGAGATAAAGGTTTCCCCATTGCGTTGTTTTTTATTACATAGGTCTACCATGGAGATCTCATGTACAATATTGAATGAAAAGTGCATGATGAAGTTTTTAGCCAATTCATTAAAGGTTTTAATACCCAGGGGTAGATGAGAAAACCACTATTACTTGCCCTCCAAGACTACGAGGGAAGAGGCATAAAAGATATGTGTCATTGTGGACAACCTCTAAGAAAGCAATATAAAATTCCCTAAGATGTTCTTTGGGATCATGGTTTCCTTTGTATTTGTCAATTTTTGGCATTTCAAAAGTTGGAGGAAAAGGGATCATACAGAGTGACCTATCAAAGGGATAAGGACAAACTTCCTCTAAAGAGAAAGTTTTCTTGGTATCTCCTAGGGTAAGATCTGAAATTTGTTTTTGAATATGTGAAAATTTGAGATTGATTTCAGATGTGGGTTGTTGTTGTTGAGCAAGACCTTGATGAATAGAAGATGATGGTGATTGTTGTGATATGTGAGGGGGATTTGGGTTGGATATGTATGAGTAGACATGTGGGGGATTATTAGGTAATGTGTAAGAGGTTGGGGGTTGTGTTTCATGTGGTGGAGTGATATATGATATAGGAGGAATATAGGATTGGGGTTGTGATACTTGTGGTGGATTGATATAAGAGACATGAGGAATATAGGATTGGGGTTGTGATGTTATGTATGTTGGGGTATGAGATGATTGGAGGGCATGTGAAGTGATGATGGGATTAGATTGAGCCATAGATGACATGGAAGGTATGATTAGAGGAATAGATGTAGGAATACTAGAAGTAAGACCAGTTTATTTGGGAGGTTGATAGAGTGGATTGAAAAATTGATTGGTAAATGGTGATAGAGGAACATTATGTGTGGGTGTAGTTGGAATTGTGGGTGCTATGGTAGATATAGTTGGAATAGAAGTGGGATGTGATCCTCCCATAGCAGCAATGACGATGTTAATGGGTCTTTCTCTTTGATGGTTAATGTGTCAAAATCACTAGGCAACTTAGCTCCTTGCTTGGCAAGGAGAAGAAAGAATCTATTAGGATCCGATGCTAAGAGCCTATCTATACTATCTAGGATATTATGATTTTGTAACTCTTCAGTGTGGTCTTGTGACACTTCTTGTGATTGTTGTCCAAATTCATTAGATGAGGAAGGACCTAGTGTGTACCCCTTTGGGAGAAAAACATGAGGGTTCATACCTGTGGTGAATTGTGTTGTATCTATGGATGTATCAGGGTTATCTTGAGGATTGTTTTGATTAGCTTCCATGGCTAATCTATGTTGATACCTAGTAAGAGGCATATGATGTTTTAGACTTTGATATGATAAAGATGGATGATCGATAGATTTTTGTTTAGACTTTTGTGACAAGATTAAGACTCTTAAGATGATTTGTTGTTTGAAAGTTTTGGTAAAAGATAAAATCTAGATCAGTTGTTGATATGATTGGGATTGTTATTATCCTCCAAGAGATAGACTAATGAACTCAAGGAGAGACAAGACGGGGGTAGTAAGTTTCACCAACTCAAGAGAATCCACTCTCCTAAGCTATCTATTTCACTAGTTTGAAAGATGCTAATTTATCTATGGATATAAGAGAGGAAAATTCTCAAATCAAAGATAAACTTGGAGATGTGATCTAGATTTAAGGCTGATATAACCAAAATGATGTTAAATGTTGTATAATATTTGGGTTGTTTGATAGATGATGATAAAATTTCTATAGTCTCAAGAAGATAAAATCTCTAAAGTCCAAATAATGATGTGAGGGTGAATGAAGATGACTTGATGACTAAAATACTAAAGGTGGAGGGACTAAATGATCTTAGGTCTGATGAAAAAATCAACTGAATGTGGAAGGTCTCTAATTCTAGGTGAAAGTCTGACTGGGAAACTGTGAAAAAATAGAAGAGGAAGACTATTTTCTAGAAGCGATATTAGGACAAGCCAAAGGTGGTAGTAGGATAACCTAAAAGCACTGCTCTGTTGACCAGAAGTGTAACTCTATGAACCAAAAGTGTAATACTGTGGACCAAAAGTGGTAGCACGATAGTTTAGAAGAACAACTCCGTGGATAACAGGGAAAATGGTAAAACCAAAGACGCAACTCTGTCTACCAAAGGTGTAGCTCTATTGACCAAAGGCACAATTCTGTCAACTAGAAGTGAACTTCTGTGTGCCAGAAGTGCAATTCTATGTGCTAGAAGCATAGTAAAAATTCTCAGAGGCGTAATTGTGTAGCTCAAAAGTAGAATTCTGTGACCGTTGCTTGTTTGGAAGATGGTTTTGGGTTCTTTGGCAAGAAAATCAAACAATACACAATGGCTGTTGACTCATTGGAATTAGGTGTGCAAGGCTATGAACCTCCATAAATAACAAATGGTAAATATTGGTAGAGCATAAGAAACCACACCAAAAACTCTTACACAAGCCTAGAAATTATTCAAGTAGGAGTGTCATATCTTGCAGACTCACTCAGGTACGACTTCAACCCCCACTATTAGATAATGGCAGTTTCCATCCCCTTGATACCATTTATCATTGCTTAGATAGGTAAGGAATGCAAGGTCCTGTACCACCTTACACCGTTTACTTTGGAGATGAAGTCTTTTCCAAAGTGTATTCTATCTCAAACAATGAAGGTAATAATGTGAGCTCTTCTCCTCCATGTGGCTACAATGCACCGAAGGATATGATGACTGAAGGTCTTATCTAGGTTCACAAGGTGTCTAGGGAGCCCCCAAATATACATGAGGTATAATGGGGTTCAAGTCTATGAATGAGGGTGTCCTAACTTCTAATCATGTGCAAACCAAACCAAGTCTCAGTAGACCAAGGATCTCGAGGCTTTTGCTAAGGAAGAAGGGGTCTTTCCTTTGAAATTAGTCTTTTGATTCTCATAATATTTATATCCCATGTCAGAACATGTGGTTAAGGTTATCCTTAAGGGTGATGAAATCCCTTAACAAGCCTTCTATAGAGGATATCGAGTACTTTTGATTCTCAAGATCATTTTGCAATACAAGAGAAGAGCATACATATGACTCTAGGGTCCCTAGGAATAAAGCAAATAAAGAAATAAAGTGAATGATCTAAGATCACCTTTCAGCATAAGGAGAAGGCATACGTATGTAGATATTCAAGACATAGCATACAAGTTTGTAAATTCCCTTAAGAAAATGAAGTGTACTACTAGATTAGTGATAAAAAATGAATCTTTGTCAAGTGTCTTGCACCAAACTCATTAGTAGTTTAACTTTTTATTTCTTTGACAAGCGATAAGAGTCTGCACAAATGATATTAGTTTCCAAAAAAACCCACTTGTTAGATAAAAAGCAATAATCAAGACTGTCAGAACCAAACGCAAAGATAAAGTGACCAAAAGCACACTTCTATGTACCAAAAGCGTAGTAATAATGACTAGAAGTGTATACTCTGTTAACAAAAAGTGAAATAAACTTAACCAAAAGTGCAGAGAGTTATACCAAAAGCATAGTTCTGTTGACTGAAAGCACAACTTTACTGACCAAAGGTGCAACTCTATCTACCACAAGCTTAGTTCTGTCAACCATAAGTGTAATTCTATCTACCTTATGCATAATTTTGTCCCAGTCTTGCAAAATAGAAAAACAAAGGTCAATCACATCGTCAAAAGGTAAATAAGTGAGCTTCTGATGGGCCAAGAGGTCGGTTGGAAGAGTGGATCTGTTACCCTGCAAAAAATGTAAATCAGATGCCTAAAACCCTACAAAGTTAGAAAACTCAAGATAAATAGTAGAAACCAAAGGTGCAAATCTGTGAACCAAAGGCATAGTTCTATCGACCAAAAGCATCATTCTGTTGACTATAAGTGGCATTCTATCAACCAAAAGCACCGTTCTATCAACCAAAAGCGCAACTGTATTTACTAGAAGTACAACTCCATACATGTAGCTTAAACAATCAAATTTTCTCAAGCAAATGGATGTTAAATTAGGGAGTGGGTCCCATCAGGCGTGCCAAAATGTGTATGCTAGAAATCAAAATGCAAACAAGAACAAAAGAGACCCTATTCCAATGTCTACATAACTAAAGAAATAATTGCAATACTCAATAATGAAATCCAAAGCAAACAATAATGCAAGTTACCACACTACGATATTTATTCCTTGGTGTATTGATATGTGGATTGCTCTAAACATAACATAACCATGATTGCAAGTGGATGGATGATAGCTCAAATGATGTGAGGTGCTTCAATGAATGCTCAAAGCACTGGAAGATACAGATGCAAATGATCAAAAATCATGAAGGGTTTGTGAAGTGGTGAATGGGCGTATTTATAGCTTTCAGAGAATATCGATAAATGGTGGAGGAAATTCAATGAAATCAATGGTTTAGATAAATTGACAAGACATGAAGGAACGTGCACATGACAAGTGTCCATGCAAAAAGCTTGTTTTATTGAGTTAATTGCTTTGTTGACTAAAGATAGGATTGATTTTCATAAAAATAGAATGCTTTTTTCTATTTTATGAATTGATTGATAAAAATAATGATTTTAAAGCCAATTAACTCAACTTTTGTTTAGCTTTTTGACATGCTATGAATAAAATTAAATAATAAATTATTTATTTTGTGTGTGGTGCAGGAGCACCTAGAAAATCATGTTTTGTGTTGTAATAAGGTCTATTTGACCAATGCATTTTCATTTCTGTTGGTCTCTAGGTCTTTCAGGACCTAGAACTCTTTTTATAAGTCTCAAGTGACTTAGGTCACATTTGTCAAATTGTTAATCTCAAGACGGTTGGTCTCCTAGCCACTTGGAATCGGTTGGTTTTCCTCAAGGCAAGTTTATAACCCAGAGGAATGAACCAAATAAGTATTGGTAATCAGATTGTAGTTGAGATGGATGTGATTGTGTATTGTGCTAAGGAGAAATAGAATGATTATGTTTCGTCAATTTGATTTCCGTTTCTTGTAACTGCAAATTGTATAGCTGTAGATTTCTATTCTTTCTATGCTTTCATTGTTGCAATATGTCGATGTGAAGCATTCCAATGGTAAGATTTCTGTCGAAATCAGTGGAATGGCTTCATTGTACAAATATCCATTTTTATTTTCTATTTTGTTTCATTGTTCGGTGGTGCAGAGGATCTAGATAGTACAAGTTGCACAGTAGGTTGACCTAGCATCTCCATGTGCTAGGGTTCGGGAGAAGGTAAACTATGCATCAGTGTATCGGTAAGGCAAACCCTAATGTGGTCGATAGTAATTGTCCCGCTGACGAGTGAAGGTTAAAGGTGACATTGGAGTGATCAGCACATCGGCCAAAGATTGCAAGTGTTCACTGACAGAACAAGTCTCTCCGAAGGTAAATGCCATTGGTGCATCGGGAGACAAGTTAAGAGTTTCACCGACGGGAAGGGTCTCACCAATAAGGTCACTTCCAACCGGTGTGGAAGCCGTCATGGTTGAGATGAGGAGGAACTTAACCATCATCAGGCATTGGCAGAAAAATGAAAGACTTGGCCGATAGAAGTAAGTCTCGCCGAAGATAAAGCGAAGTTGAGCTATCGAGGTAAGTTTGGTCACGGAGAGACTTAGGAAAGTCTTTCCGACGATGGTTGTCTGATCAATGGAGATATATCAATGATTCATTTGTTAGTCTTGCTGACTGTGAGTAAATTAGGCCCGTTCTATGTTTCCTGCTATCCGCTCCCCATCATATTAGTATTAGAGCCCGAAAAGATTTGGACAACAAGTCGAATTAAGGATTTGAGGGAGTGTTGGCGTTTGGGTACTGTCTGTGAATAGTGTATGTTAGACAAAGAAAGTGAGACAGAGGTGGAGAGGATGCCTCCCAAAAGTATGTCTCAGTGATCTACCCTTCGTCTAGCCAAGAACTGAACAAAATAAATGATTGGTGGGAGTCTGACTTATGTCTCAGTGATTTGCCCTTCGTCTTTTGCTATTGGTCAAACATACCCCGTCGGCCACCTTGTAACTTATCATTCTGATCTCACAATTCTCCCTAATCGATGATTCTTCGAACTCACACTTGTCGGCCAAACTTAGATCATCGGTGAGCTTAAAAATCTGTTGGCCGATAGGCCAATGCCACCATGACTCCATTTGACTTCACTTCTGACAGACACCCCATTGTTGACTCCTGTCATCCAGACTGACCGCTATTGGTGAAAACTTATAAACATTGGCCGATGCATCGATGGACCAATCTACTCTCGACATGACTTCAACTTTTGGTGGGACTTATTCCAAAGCTACCGATACACCGATATGCCTAACATCAGCGGGACTTATACTCCTATCCGGCTGACCCGTTGATGAAATGACTCTGACCGCGACTTCCTTTCATCGGTATGAGCCTCTCTTCTGTGAACCTCAGTTTCACTATGCCGATACACTAAGTCTGTCTGATGGCCCTCAATATCGGTGAAGCTTGACTCCTTTTTACCTTGATATAACTTGCTCGGTAAGATCACCACTGTCGGCTCAATATCACATTATCTACCCGATGGTTTTGTCACTCTGATATAACTACACAAACATCGAACAACTTATACAGAAACAACAACTCAATAGAATGGAAAACAATCTAACCCTAAGGAAGTCATTCTACTAATTTTGAAGAAATCTCAACTAGTGGAATGCTTCCGATCTACATCTCTGTAATTAAACCAAACATAACTTTTTATTCCTTCTCAAAAAATATACATACAACAATCTTCTCTGCCTCTGTGTCTCTTCTTCTTCTCTCCCTCTCTGTCTGTGTCTGTTAACAAACATAGACCAACTATATAGACTCATGTCGGTAGTTACGTAAGTTGGAAGGTGAATCGCCCTACAACCACTTTTGCCATTCGGTTACACTCATTCATTTCAGTTACAATCTTTATCGACACGTATACAGACTCAACGTTATGCCATTACTTTCCAAGTATGACTTAATATGGCACTAAGGCCTTACAAACATGACACTCTGGACAAAACAAAATATGTGTGGAATCCTTCTAATTCTTAGGTCTCGAGGTGCTCTTACACAATACAACCAACCAACAAAGATTTCCAAGTCCCTTGGAAATGTATCTACAAAACAAAACTACCTTTTCTTGCATCTCTGTCTGGCTTCATCTTTCACTTTGTCTCTTCAACTTTAGGCTTCAAATCTTCACATAAATGGAATAGTGACCAACCAACCAACAATGGAAAACTACCATCAGCATTTCAGAGCATCTTTAGGCTCGTTCTACTCCTAGCAATGGAGTACTCTTAGACTGATCAAATCTTCAACGACTACAACACAATGCTCATTCAGATGTCAATCCTACATGCTACTTCATAGACCCATTCCTTTCGTCCAACAGTAGATCCTAGAGATGCACTACCACTCTCTCTCTCAGTGGCCTCACTCTGCACCCTCTTCCAGCCAAATCTCTATTGGTGAATGGTCTTGACAGACCTCATCATCATCTGCCCACATACGACAGGAATCCTATTCCTTCTCACAACTAGATGGCAGAAGCATCTACAACAGTCTAGCAACGACTGTTAGCCTTCAAAATATTTCCTATGATCTATGTTTTCAAAATGGTCACCAACCAAACACTTTGCTCCAACTCCTTAGTTTTCCTTCAACTCTTCACCTGCCTTCTCAGTGACAGAAATCAAATACACAACACCTCTGCCCAGACCTTTCACTGGCTCTGATACCAATTTGATGCAGAACGCTCAGTGGAAGCATAGAACTAAACAAAATAAATGATCGGTGGGAGTCTGACTTATGTCTCAGTGATCTACCCTTCGTCTTTTGCTATTGATCAAACATACCTCGTCGGCCACCTTGTAACTTATCACTTTGATCTCACAATTCTCCCCGATGGGTGATTCTTCAAACTCACACTTGTCGGCCAGACTTAGATCATCAGCGAGCTTAAAAATCTGTCGGCCGATAGGTCGATGCCACCATGACTCCATTTGACTTCACTTTTGATAGACACCCCATTGTTGACTCCTATCGGCCAGACTGACCGCTATCAGCGAACACTTATAAACATTGGCTGATGCGCCGATGGACCAATCTACTCTCGGCGTGACTTCAACTTTCAGTTGGACTTATACTCCTGTCCAGCCAACCCGTTGACGAAATGATTCTGACTGTGACTTCCTTTCATCGGTATGAGCCTCTCTTTGGTGAACCTCAGTTTCACTATGCTGATACACTAAGTCTATCTAATGGCCCTCAATATCAGCGAAGCTTGACTCCTTTTTACCCTGATATAACTCGCTCGGCAAGTTCACCACTATCGGCTCAACATCACATTATCTACCTGATGGTTTTGTCACTCCGATATAACTACGCAAACATCAAACAACTTATATAGAAACAACAACTCAATATAACAGAAAACAATCTAACCCTAAGGAAGTCATTCCACTGATTTCAAAGAAATCTCAACTAGTGGAATGCTTTCGATCTACATCTCTGCAATTAAACCAAACATAACTTTTTATTCCTTCTTCTCAGAAAATATACATACAACAATCTTCTCTACCTCTGTGTCTCTTCTTCTTCTCTCCCTCTCTGTCTGTTTCTGTTATCGAACACAGACCAACTATATAGACTCATGTCGGCAGTTACATAAGTTAGAAGGTGAATCACCCTACAACCACTTCTGCCATTTGGTTACACTCATTCAGTTTGGTTACAATCTTTAATGACACGTATACAGACTCAATGTTATGCTGTTACTCGACCAAGTATGACTCAATATGGTGCTAAGGCCTTACAAACATGACACTTTGGACATAACAGGATATGTAGGAATCCTTCTGATTCTTATGTCTCAAGGTGCTCCTGCACCAAGGATGCTACTCAAGGAACCAGTGCAGACTGAACCATCTCAAAGAAGGGCTTTGTTTAGAATCAACTGCAAGATCCAAGGTAAGGTTTGTAAAGTTATTATTGACTCTGGTTCTACTAATAATATTATATCTTTGGAAGCAGTGAATAAGTTGAATCTAGAAAAGACACCCCATAGTAGTCCATATAAAGTTAGTTGGTTGAATAAGGGGTAGCACATACTCATCAATGAACAGGAATGGGTAGAATTTAGTATTGGGGGGTATAGAGAGAAAATTTTGTGTGACATCCTTCCAATGGATGCTTGCCATCTTTTGTTAGGCAGACCATGGAAGTTTGATAGAAAGGCTCATCATGATGGAGAAAAGAATGCTTACTCATTCCAAAAGGATGGTGACTTATAGGATACAATCATTGGTAGAAGAGGATCCACAACATGTAGGGTCCAGTGTAATGATGGTAGGAGAAAAAGAATTCATGGACACATTAAAGGAAGGTGATGGAGTAGGTTTTTCTTTGATTGTGAAGCCTAAGTGGGAAAACAAGGAAATTGTGAGAGAAGTAGGGCCTATGGAGGTCAGAGATTTGCTTGAGAGTTACAAAGGAGTGATTGCAAAAGATATACCTGACTCCCTACCACCTATCAGAGACATTAGCCATCAAATAGATCTCATACCTAGAGTGGTACTCCCCAATAAGCCAGCATATAAAATGACCCCTCAGTAGAATGAAGAGATAGCAAACCAGATTCAAGAACTCCTAAACAAAGGGCTGATAAGGAAGAGCCTTAGCCCATGTGCAGTACCTATTGTTTTAGCCCCAAAGAAGGATGGGAAATGGAGACTGTGTACTGATTCTAGGGCAATAAATAGGATAGCCATCAGGTATAGGTTTCCTATTCCTAGAATAGAAGATCTAATTGATTGTTTGGGAGGGGCTACTTATTTCTCCAAGATAGACTTGAAGAGTGGGTATCACCAGATAAGGATAAGAGAAGGGGATGAGTGGAAGATAGCTTTCAAAACTAATGAAGGGTTGTATGAGTGGCTTGTGATGCCTTTTGGTCTTTCAAATGCCCCTAACACCTTTATGAGGCTGATGAATGAGGTGTTGCAGGAATTCATCAAAAAATTTGTGGTAGTCTACCTTGATGATATCTTGGTGTTCAGTAAGAGCAAGGAAGAACACTTGGAACATTTGGAGATAGTCTTGAAGAGGCTGCAAGATCAGAAGTTACTGATAAACTTGGAAAAGTGTGACTTCATGAAACAAGAATTGGTGTACCTAGGTTTTGTCATCTCTAATGGTGATTTGAAAATGGATCCTTCCAAGGTAGAGGCTATTTTGAATTGGCCTACACCTAGGATAGCAGGAGAGGTCAGAAGTTTCCATGGCTTGGCCACATTTTACAGAAAATTTATTAAGAACTACAGTGATATTTGTGCACCTATGTTAGAGACCATCAAGGGTGGAGGAAAGATGAAGTTTGTGTGGACAAAAGAGGTAGATCAGAGTTTTGGAAGTCTAAAGCAGAAAGTTGCCAAGTGTCCTGTCTTAGTACTTCCTGATTTCAATAAAGTCTTCATCATTGAATGTGATGCAAGTGGGCTGGCCATAGGCGCAGTATTGAGCCAAGAAGGCAGACCAGTAGCCTTTTTCAGTGAAAAATTGAATGAAGCTAAGAGGAAGTATTCTTCTTATGGTTTAGAGTTGTATGCCATGGTACAAGCTTTGAAAAAATGGAGGCACTACTTGCTTCCTAAAGAATTTATTGTATACACTAACAATCATGCTCTCGGATAGGAAAAGCTCAGCCATAGACACATGAAATGGGTGGAAAGTCTTCAAGTATACACCTTCATCATCAAGCATAAGAAAGGGATAACCAATAAGGTTGTTGATGCTTTAAGCAGAAGGGTGTTGACAGTGCAAGAAGTGTAGCTACAAAGCATGGGTGTTGAGGCACTCAAAGGATTGTATAAAAAGGACCAAGATTTCAAGGAGATTTACAAGGTATGCAGTGAGTTTACCAATGCTTTCCACAATGAATTTTTAGATTATACATTGCAGGATGGACTTTTGTTTAAAGGGAGTCAACTATGTATCCCTAAGTGCTCAATGAGGGATAATATAGTGAAGGAGAAACATAGTGGTGGTTTAGGAGGACATTTTGGGCTCAATAAGGCCTTAGATCTTGTAAAAAGATTTTACTTTTGGCCAAGGCTACAATCTAATATCAGAACGTTTGTTGAGAGTTGTATGATTTGCCAGAGAGCAAAAAGGGGTCTCAACCAATGCAGGACTGTACCAACCTTTGCCCATACTAAATAGACCTTGGGAAAGTTTGAGTATGGATTTTGTGATGGGATTGCCTAGGACAAGGACATGTTATGATAGTGTGTTTATTGTGGTAGACAGGTTCAGCAAGATGGCTCACTTTATTCCTTGTAAAACCACCAATGATTCTAGTTACCTTGTAGGTTTGTTCTTTAAATAAATCATCAGGATTCATGGGTTACCTTTGAGTATTGTATCTGACAGAGACAACAAATTTGTGGGACATTTCTGGAGAACCTTGTGGAAACAATTGGGTACAAATTTGTCTTTTAGTTCAACCTATCATCCTCAGACTGATGGCCAAACTGAGGTTGTGAATAGGTCATTAGGCAATTTGTTGAGATGTTTGACAAGAGAACATGTCAGTAGTTGGGATGTGGTACTCCCACAAGCAAAGTATGCCTATAATGATTCTACAAATAGAAGTACAGGTCTAAGTCCTTTTGAAGTTGTCTATGGTAGTCATCCTAGAGGAATTTTTGAATTGCAAACTATTCAAGGGTTGGACAAAATGAGTGGACATGCTGATAGGTCATGGTTCACCTCAACAAGAACAAACTACCCACAGGAAAACACAACAAGTTGATGATGCAAAAAATTGGACCTTGTCAGATTCTAGAGAAATATGGTCCTAATGCTTACAAAATTGAACTCCCTGATGATATTGCTATTTCACCTATATTCAATGTTGCTGATCTGACATTATATAAGAGTCCTGATATAGAAGAAGGTACCACAGATTTTGTCCAAGACAATGCAAAGTGGGTGCAGTATTTACCACCTAAGGAACCACCGAAGATGGAGTGCATCTTGGGTAGCAGAATAGGCAAGAAGACAAGAAATCAGACCTATTTTGAGCACTTAGTCAAATGGCAAGGACTTCCAGACTCAGAGGCCACATGGATGCTACAAGAAGACATCAAAAAGCAGGGTGGTGATTTGCAGCAGTTAGTCTCTAAGAGGACTTGAGACAACTTTCACCCAGGGAGTATGGTGCAGGAGCACCTAGAAAATCATGTTTTGTGTTGTAATAAGGTCTATTTGACCAATGCATTTTCATTTCTGTTGGTCTCTAGGTCTTTCAGGACCTAGAACTCTTTTTATAAGTCCCAAGTGACTTAGGTCACATTTGTCAAATTGTTAATCTCAAGACGGTTGGTCTCCCAACTGCTTGGAATCGGTTGGTTTTCTTTAGGGTGAGTTTATAACCTAGAGGAATGAACCAAATAAGTATTGGTAATCAGATCGTAGAGGAGATGAATGTGATTGTGTATTGTGCTAAGGAGAAATAGAATGATTCTATTCCGTCAATTTGATTTATGTTTCCTATAACTGCAAATTGTATAGCTGTAGATTTCTATTCTTTCTGTGCTTCCGTTGTTGCAATATGTCGATGTGAAGCAATCCACTGGTAAGATTTCTGTCAAAATTAGTGGAATGGCTTCATTGTACAAATATCCATTTTTGTTTTCTGTTTTGTTTCATTGTTCGGTGGTGCAGAGGATCCAGACAGTGTGAGTTGCACAGTAGGTTGACCTAGCATCTCCATGTGCTAGGGTTTGGGAGAAGGTAAACTATGCATTAGTGTATTGGCAAGGCCAACCCTAATGTGGCCAATAGTAATTGTCCCACCGACGAGTGAAGGTTAAAGCTGACATCGGATTGATCTGTACATCAGCCAAAGATTGCAAATGTTCGCCGACAGAACAAGTCTCTCCAAAGGTAAATGCCATCGGCGCATTGGGAGAGAAGTTAAGAGTTTCACCAACAGGAAGGGTCTCATTGATAAGGTCACTTCCAACTGGTGTGGAAGCCGTCATGGTTGAGATGAGGAGGAACTTAACCGTCATTGGGCATCGGTAGAAGGATGAAAGACTTAGCCGATAGAAGTAAGTCTCACCGAAGATAAAGTGAAGTTGAGCTATCGGGGTGAGTTTGGTCACGGAGAGACTTAGGAAAGTCTTTCCGATGATGGTTGCTTGACCGATGGAGATATATCAGCGGTTCATTTGTTAGTCTTGCTGACTATGAGTAGATTAGGCCCGTTCTGCGTTTCCCGCTGTGCGCTCCCCATCAGTGTGCATGGAAGAAAAAGATATTTTTAGAAGATTTGAGAAGATAATTAGAAATTAAATAAATAAATTTATTTAATTTGTTATGTAAGAATAAATAAGAAATAAATAAAATATTGATTTTATTTATTTAGAAGACATTCAAAAAGTTAACTTAAATAACTTTGAACAATTTATTTAATCCTAGAAGAATACTTAGTCAACTAAATAGTTAAAATTATCTAATTGTTGTGGATAGGAGGATTTAAAGTGTTAAATTAATTAAATAATTGATTTATTTAATTAATAGGAAAATAGAAGAATAAAGTGTTGAATTTGATGAAATTAATTAAATAAACAAGATTTATTCAATTAATGTTGGATTTAGGTGACTTTAGAATAAATTGATGAAATTAACTAAATAATTAAGTTAATCAATGTTGGATGAAGGTGCATTAGAAGAAATTGATGTATGCAAGGTGAATAATGCAATGGTCATTTTTGAGTGTCTACAAAATTCATTGCCATTTTTTCCTTTGTTACATCCATATTCTCTATCTTTTGCTTTGTTGGTTCCATTTATTCTAAGGTTTCTAAGACACTTGGAATATGATGGAACCTGAACTCAACCTAGGGAACCTTCCCTCTAGAGAACCTGAAACACCATCCTTCGATAGGTACATGCCTCTTGACCCAATGACACCTATCTCAAATTGTTATGACTATGAGAAATCAAACTATGAAAATGACAGAAGAGAACCTAGGCCTTCTTTAACGTTCAACAACCTTGCATGGGAACAAAACTCAACAATTCAACCTAGAGCATGAAGAGTGCAAGTGAGATTGGAGATGCATCAAATAGATCAACCTTCAACAAGCCATCAAAACACCCATCTAGATGTGAGGTAAGATGCTTAGAGAGACATTTGCAAGAGGCCAAAGATGCTCAAGAGGCCTTATGAGTCGCTCCTCAAGAGGAACAACAAGAGCAAATGGAAAATATGCAAGGTGAAATTTTGAGAAATGATGAGACACAAATAGGTGCAACACCTGCTGACCTCATTGCAGTGCTAGTCTAGAAAATTAGGTCTCTCGAGGTAGAACAATCTATTCAAGACAAGAGAGGGAGGTCTCATGATAACAACAAGGTAGAGGAAGACTACGGGGCATCTCAGAATCCCCCACCTCAACTTTTATTCTTGAAATGGAAGCAATGAAGTCTTCCCAAATGGGAATCAAATGACATAAAATTCTTCAAGTAGTGCAAAATAGTCAACCAAACCAAGCCAATGTGCTTGGATACGAAAACCTACCTATGAGGTTAATGCTTTTGACCACACAGTCTCAAAGCGCATTCTTAGGAATGTACCTTGAGTACTTGAAAGAACCGCTTGACCATACTATAAGAAATATAATGTTTCCACGTCCCCTTCTCGAGTTGCCTAAGTTCAAGAGAGAAGGAGATCTTAATTGCAATATAAAGGCATACACTACAACAATAAGGGAACTCCTCCTTTGGGATGGGGTCGTCACCAAAATTTTTCTAAAGACGTTAGAAGGGATTTCCTTGGATTGGTACTATTTCCTTCTTGAAGCTTGTATTCATTCATTTCAACAACTTATAGGGGAGTTTTCATGGATTTCAATATGAACAGACTTGTCAACATAGGGATTTGTGAGCTACTGACCATGAAACAAGAATCAAATGAATCAGTGGCACACTTCATCACAAGGTGGATACATGTGCTCTACTCATCCACAACTATCCCAAACGTGGATCATTATGAATTGTGCAACCTCATTTTACATGCCCTTAACATAAACACTTGAGAATAAGTTCAAAAGTTACCCTATAAATCATACGAGGAAGCCCTAGAAAGTTCTTTTCATATAGATCAAGCTGCCATCGACAATGGACATAGAATTTATGGCACGGATGGACGAATAGTAAATGATAATACTGGAAACAATACATTAGCCATAAGGATACTAAAGAATAACCAAAACAAAACTACAGATGGGATAAAAGATCAACTTCTGGTGAAAAGTAAATTAATAGATGACTATAATAGGAGTGAATATTACCCTCTAAACATCAACACAATAGATCGAAATCAAAATGAAAGCTATCATCCAAGAGAAAATCATCCAACATGGAATCAAAATTGGAACAAAAATAGGTACGAGTGGGCTCCCTGAGTATAATCATTTTTTTTGTTTCATAGGACTAGGGCACAATATCGAAACATGTCGAGAATATAATAGGTTCATCACTAGGCTACCCGAGGAGTAACAATGTTTGTTCATTGAAATGTTCCTAAATCCACAATAAGTTACGCCCAACAATAACAAAGATCTAAAATAGACACATGCATCCATTACTCCACAAAATGTTGGCATGAAGATTTTTCAAGATCCTTTTCCTACTCACAAGAATGCTGAAACAAGTAATCAGGATGCAACAACTAAGACCGTCGAAACAAGTATCCCAACTCAATTAGGACCAAAAGGAGAAACCAGGATGTTAGGGTTGGTCAAAATATTGCATGACAAGAAAATGAACTCAATAATGAACAAAAAGAAGAAACTCATGAGGGAGTAGTGTCAGTTGTAGAATTGATCTCCACTTTGATCGAACCTTATGAATTGATTGAGGATTTGAAAAAGACATATGCTCATGTATCATTCATAGATCTTCTCAAGAATTCTCCGTCTCATTGTTTAGACCTTCTGAAGGCAATAGGATTAACGTATCTAGACCATATCACTCCTTTGCCTAGTGAACAAATAAATTAGATTGACTTCAACATAGATTAACCTAATGTTGAAATGAAATACCTGAGATTTTTATTTGATCTTAAGAAAATGCCTTTTGAGGTAGATCTAACTAAGAAGGGAGATCCCACTCTATACATGCAAGTGTGGATCTATGATACATGCATAAAAAGGACTTTAATTGACAACATGACTACCATGAACATAGTTCTGTTTTACCTCTTAGAAAGGATGGGATATGGACATACCAATATCACTGCATCCTGAGACACTTTGAGAGGATATGACAACTTAAAATTTGCCACGATAGGAAGGATCACATTACTTGTTTCCTTAGGGGCAAAAATGATTCCTACAATGTTCTGTGTCGTCGATAAGGATATCGGGTATAACTTACTACTTGAAAGACCATGAATACACCAAATGAAGGTTGTGCCTTCCACATTGTTCTATGAAGTTAGATTCTTGCACCTCATAAAAGTTTACATCACAAAAGGGGATTCGAAACCCTTCAGTATGGTTAAAATTAATGCAACCAAAAAGAAGATAGGGATCCCAATCAATTATGAATTACCAATAAACAAGATTTATGTCCTAGATCTCACACCTCAATCAATACGAATTAAAAGGACAGAAACACTTACCAAAACTATAAATAATGCATAAATAAGAACCTTTGAGAAAGGAGAATCGTTGAAAAAAAGGAAATAGTCCCAAAAGAAATGATGATAAAAATCATGGAGTGGTTGGAGAAACATGGACCTCTTCAATTTCCTCTAGAGATTCTCACTATAAATGTATCTCCAAAAGATGAAAGAGTAGTGGAATTTTCCCATGCACAGGAGAAAAACCCCATCAGACAAAGTGGCCTGAGTTTGAAACAAAAATGTTGGACTTAAATAGAGTAGACCCATATACCTTCTTAGATCCTAAGGAGGATACATTTGAAAGTTATATGCCTTTAATGACACCAAAGGAAATGACATCTAGTATGAGAAACACAAGAGAAAAGTGATTCGTACACACCACTCTCACCTTTCAAAAAATATTACATGCCATTGACACCACCTATAGAAGTAAAGGCTCATGATCAAGAAAAAGCAAACTCGATAGACAAAAAATCAACAAACCTTCTAGAAAGTTCACCAAAAGCCTTCTTAGCCCCTCAAGACCACGAGGAACCTTCTACCTCGACCTTAGTACAATCTAATGACATAGGCAAGTGAGAAGTACCCTTAGTGCAAATAGAAATGGTTGAAAGAATCATAGATGAAGATGAGGTAAGTGAGGGAGAATTTTGAAAGGAACTTAAGATGCGAGTAACCATGGGAAAAAAGATCCCATCATTTTTGAATTGCCCAAAAAATACATAGGATATTTGATGGATTTGCGGCCAGAACCAAACGAAAAAATGAAAATAAGTTTTGTTCCTCTAGATGAACAAAGGGAACCACAAACGCCTCTTGAATTGCTTCAATTCTTGCAAAGTATTCAAGAATGTCTCAAAGTGAAAATCTACGTGCAAGATGAGTTTGAATCACTAAACTTTTGAATTGTGATGGAGTCTTGTATTGGACTCACTATCATCAAAAATCCTTTCATGTCCTGTTGAATATAACATTAACATGAGTAGTCCCTCAATCAAATCAACCACAATAGAGTCAACCTTCAGGACCCTATCGAATAGGTGAGCTTGTCCTCTGAAAGGGGAGAACAAAAAATAAGAACCATAGGAAAAGAGCAAGTTCCAAGAAGATTGGAAAGGTCCTTATATGATCAAGGAAGATGTTAGAAATGACATGTATCTTTTGTGCACAATGGAAGGTGAAAAATTGGTGAGATGATCAACACCTTTCACCTCAAGAAATACTATGTCTAAAACTACAAAAAAATAATAAAACATAAAAACAAAAAAATTCAAATATTCCAAAAAATCCAAAAAAAATATAAAATCATGAAAAATCAAAATACTGCATTTGCTTTATCATCTTTTTTCATCCTGCATTCTTGTGAGTGACATGCTCTTGTTGGATTTTTGTTTTAGTAAGGAGTCTAGGATTACTGATGAGTGCCAAGTTGCACCCATGAAATACGTCTTTTTGCCTCTCTTTTTCTCCTTCTTGATTCCATCTTTCCTAATGTCTGCACCCGAATAGGCTAGCAAGATCATTCTAGATAATGATTAATTGAGATAAATTACTTAAAATCATAATTTCTGATTGAGGGACTAATGTGCATGGAATTGATGGAAAAATGTAGAAACTTCTCTCTTTTTAAATCAACAAGTGTAGATTTTCGGAATGACAATTTTGTGCATCTTCGGAGGTAGTCTTCAATGATTTCTGGAGACAATACCAGAGTACCATGACACCAGAAGTTTTGAAGTAAAGAGAAAAGCCTCTTCGGAGCTGGGTGGGAGTCTAGAGCATCTCTGGAGCTAAACAAAAAGGTAACAATGGTATCTCCGGAGCTATAGACTTATCTCCAAAGCTACAGTCATATCTCTGGAGCTGCATACAGGGATAGATATCTCTGGCACCTCCTGAGGGTAGGGCATATTTCCAGCATAAGCTACTGATTAGGCACTCTCAGCAGTGATCCTAATACCCCTCATTTCACTCAAATCATCACCTGAGTGGTGAAGGGTCATCTTTAGTTAATTGCTGGAGTTTTTATCTTTTTAAAGTTTTTGCATGAGTTACGGATAGAACTGATTTAATATCCATATTTTCAGGGCCTCGCTGCCCAAATGTATTAAGACTCAAACTTAGAATTCTGAGTGGACTTCTGTTCCACTCAGTCTACTTTTATTGCATGATTATTTTGTTGGCTAGAGACACTATATGGATTCATGAATGTTGTCATTGATGGCAACAAAGTTCATCCCACACATCCGCAGGACATGGTATGTCTATACCAGAAGTCAGAGTGAAGAATGTTGTGGTCTGGTAAACAAGAACAGAGCATGTGGCGAGGTTCGATAATCAGGTCCGGATCTCTCAGAGGAAGTATCTTGGTGAAGTGCAGATTTGGGAAAGTCAAGAGGACCACCTTGAGTGATATATTCCACGGATTTAGCCTCCGGTGATAGATGAAGAAAAAGATATGATTACTTGAGTATCGGGTTCCTAATTGGCAGTGTGACAGAGGAAGAACTAACTGGCAGAACATCAGACATTATTTCGGATGTGTTACTGATGTTGGTAAAGGTTATGAAGGCATAAATTATGTTTGGCTGACATGATTAATGATTTCCACAAGTATATCCTTGATCCGCATTACTTGGTATGCAAGGATTCAGCCGACAGATCATAGTTTATGGAAAATATTGACTATTCCGGGTGCCGACTAGAAAGATGATGAAATCACTTGTGCGGATATATATACAAGATGGATTTACTTATGAGATGTGGTTGCAAGTGATGTGCGAAGAAAAGCAGTAGAGCCGAATAAAAGTAGAAAGGAAGATCCAATATGTGAAAGAAGAGCAACATAAAAGAAGAGGAAAGATGAAGTGTAGCAGATCAGTATACAGAGCCTAACCGAAACTGAACTCTAGCATATGTTGATGCTCCTTATCAATTCAAGTATTGTATTACACTCTTTATAAATTGTAGACAGTGTGTCTCTTGTAGGCAGTGTGCCTCTTGTGAGCAGTGTGCTCAGGCAGTGAGCCCTAATTGGCAAGTGCTATTTTGTACTTCCATTCTTCTAACAGAGAATACAATCTTGGGTTAATCACCTTGTGGTTTTCTCCCTTAACAGGGTTTCCACGTCAAAAATATTATGTCATGTGTATTTCTATTTTATGGATATGTTTGCTTGTTTGAATTGATGCTGCACTAATTATTAAGAAAGTTCAGAAAGCTGAAATAATTAAGATAACTGATTCACCCCCCCTCTCAGTTATCAACATATTTTTCCATAGTTAGACAGCTAGTGTAATAAAGAGATGGATGTCATCTCATAGAAGAACTGGTAGATAAGATAAGTGATATGTCATCACTCATTTTATATAGACAGATAGAAACAACAAAAAAGATATACAATGATTGGATTATTCTGATTCTTGGTAATCTCAGTTTTTCTCTGATATCAATATTTTTCATGAATGCAAAGTGAATGGAATTGGACCGGATTTAGTTATGATCTTCTTTTGTGCTGATTCCCTACTGTAGCCTTTAGCCCCAAGGGTGTGGAGCAAGGGCCCACTCTCACAACCAAGGCAGAAGGCTAGTACCACTGTTTTGTTACTTCAAATTTTGCTTGAAAAGTATTTGCTAATTTTGATAGATAGATGCATGTTACTATTTTTAAGATTGCTTTAAGTAACTTCTTGCTTAATTTTGTTTTCAACTTTCCTTAAACTCATTTAGTAAGTAGACAGATTAATTTCTTTAAATTGGTAGAAGTTATTAAGATTAGCTAGGAAAACTAGTAACTGTAGAATCCCTAATTGCAAACAGCCGAGGACACAGCCCCTGGATTTTGACATCTAAAATATGATTAAATGATGAGGTACAATGACACCTTGTCATTTTTGGCACCGTTGTCGGGGATATCTTGTGTTAATTAGGGAAACTTAGCTAAAATAGTTTTTAGGATAGATCTGTATGGTTAGAGCTAGAGATCCAAAAGGAAGATATATAAAACTGACACCCCATCAACAAGCCATAGGGGAAAGCAGTGGGGTGGCACAAGATCTTGTTGAAGAGAGAAACCTAGAACCTACTTTGGAAGTTGCACCTCAAATCAATAATCCCTTAGATCCTCCAAATCTTCCACTTGCCAATTATATCCAGGAATTACAACAAAAGTTTCAGGTAGATCCTTTGATAGAACCTCATTTCCTAGAACCTAAGGGAGAAGAACTAGTATTAAACATGGACAATGATAATCATGAAGAAGAGGAAAATCAGGCTCCAAGAACCTTCTCATATCCTATTGTTTTGGTTGCTGGAGATAATACTCCTATGAAGAATATCTCACCAGCACACTTGCCAAATTTTAGAGGACTTTCTTCTGAGGATCCAGATTAGTTTTTGTTTGAATTCAAAGTAGTCTGCCAAACCTATGATTATGGATCAGATAACCAAAAACTCAAACTGTTCCCTTCAACCCTGAAAGATTTTGCGATGAGATGGTTTATGGGTTTACCCTAGAATTCTATCCATTCTTGGGATCAGATGGAAACATAATTTGTGGGAAAATATCAAGATTATTGTAGATCTAGTAATAAAAATGAAGAATTATTTAAAATTAGATAGGGGGAGGAAGAGACCTTAGAGGACTATGTGGATAGGTTTAATTTTGCCTTGAGAAGGTATGGCAACCCAGTAGATCATTCCTTGGCCAGAACCCTGTTTGTAAAAGGATTAGATAAAGAATCGAAACATGCACTAGATCTAATGGGAAAAGGAAATATCAACAAAATGGATATACTTGGTATAGAAGAACTCTGTAGGAACTATTCTAGAACCCAAGATGGAGTGAGGTCATCCAAAACTTTTAAAGGGAAAAATGAAATAGGACAGTTAATGGAAGAGATTGTAAATCTAAAAACAGATATTCTAGTCCAATTAAATACCACATTAGATGGAATTCAAGCAAAAACTAGAACAACTGATCAAAACAGAGCAACTGAACCACTCTCCATCTATTGTCCTAGATGTAGAAATAAACATCTGTTGAGAGAATGCCGTTTAGACAAATTAGAGATTTGTTAGATTTGTGATAGGGAACATCCTACCAGTCAATGTAGTCAACTTCCAGCCTTGAAAAGATTGAGTAAGAAGAATGCTGTAAGGGAAGAAGAATTGAACTATGTGGGACAAAAATAAGCTGGGAATTTCCCTTATAATTAGTATCCAAACCAGCCTTCTTACAGGGGTCCTTCTAATTGGGGAAATAATCAGTGGAATCCAACTTGGCATGGGCCTCAAAATAATCCTCCTTGGGGACAGTAGGATTAGCCAAGTCAATATTGGCAAAACCAAAATTGGCAAAATTAGCCTTGGGGAAATCAACAGTGGCCACCACAGTTTAGATCACAAAACATGCAACCTCAATGGGGTTCTCAACAGGGATATAATCAACAATACCAGGGACAACCTCAACAACAAGCTTTACTAACTGGACCCTCCAACACACAAGGTCAATCACAAAATGAACCAGTTAGCCAACCACCTTTACCAGCTCAGCCTATACCAAACCCATGGAATAAACAGGGAGCAGCTGTTTACATGATAGAGCAAGAAAATCTGGTTGGAATTAATGTTATATATTCAAATAATCTCCAGCTGTGTTCTG
Organism: Cunninghamia lanceolata; assembly: GCA_027924645.1. Taxonomy (NCBI): domain Eukaryota; kingdom Viridiplantae; phylum Streptophyta; class Pinopsida; order Cupressales; family Cupressaceae; genus Cunninghamia; species Cunninghamia lanceolata. The sequence continues at coordinate 1,346,076 of BSBN01000958.1, read as the reverse complement.
GGAAAGCATTCCCAAGACCATCTCCTCCAACTATAGTTGAAGTAACCAATGATGAGGAACTTGAAAACTCGTCCACTCAACTCCCAGAGGAGATTACTAATGAAAAAATGCTAGAAGAATCATCCTTGGACAACTCCAGAGTTGCTCCTAAAAGACCGACTCCAGAGAACATTCCTAAACACAATTCTGACAAGAGCTCTAGAGATGCTTCGAAAGATGGAAAAACTAGCACCATACCTAGAATGACTTAAATAGTATGTCCCCCAGAAAAAGATCTTACAAAGACAAGTCCAAACTAACCTGGAATCAAAAATTTTACAAGAAATCAAGCAACTAAACATTGAAATTCCTCTTCTCCAAGCAATCAAAGATGTACCAGAACTAAATCAGTTCATTAAACAGTATTGTATCAAAACACAGGGTAGGAAGAAAAACTTCCCTTCCACAATACAGGTGGAAGGAAAAGTAGTAGATCTATTGATGGGAGAAATTCTCCTCCCAAAATATGGAGACCTTGGAAATCCTGTCATAACTGTTTTCATCTCAAGGGTAGAAGTTTCAAATGTCCTGGTTGATCTGGGAGCAGCAATAAATGTGATGACAGTTCACACAATGGACAAATCAGCTCTATCAGGTATCTAATCCACAACTACAATTCTTCAAATTGTTGACCAGTCAGTAGCTATTCCAAAAGGAGTAATCACTGATGTACCAGTTGTGATAGATTCATGGAAATCTCCAGTGGACTTCCTGATATTAGAACCTAGAAACCAGAGAAATGCTTATCCACTAATTTTAGGAAGACCATGGCTGGCTACAGGAATAGCATCTATTGATTATCAAACTGGGGATATGGTCATTTCTAATGGGATTGATTTGAAGAAAATATCTTTGTATCCTCCAGCTAAACCATCAATAAATTATACAGGAAGAGTATGGGTGGATGAACCAGAGAAGAATGACAACAGTGCCTCCGTAGCTATGGTAACCATCAAGGAACATCTGGGAGAGTTAGAAGAAGAAATATACTATGATACAATAGAAGATATTACTCACATCCTAATCAATAAGGATGTGATGGAGCTCACCCAAAATTCTAGGAGAGAACTTCTTACTTCTTCTCATTGTACCCTCGCCAACATCATTCCTTGTGGGGAAACCTTTTACAGAGACTTAGCCACTTTCCACATGTTGCTTCCACATTCTTGTCCTCTCAATACCATGACTCCAATGTACGGATTAACTACATCTATGGATCAAATCACAAAATAGGTCATGATTTTACTAGGGAAAACACTTAATATCAATACTTAATTAAAGGCAAATCAGGAAGAAAAACTTATCCAACTTCTGATTTCCTATTCAACATCTTTTGCTTGGGAATACCAAGATATGAAAGGCATACCTCTTGAGATATGTACCCATCATATATACACTGAGGATATTAAACCTATCAGACAACCCTAGAGAAAATTAAATCCTGCTTTAAAGGACATTGTCAAAACTGAAATAGAAAAATTACTTCGAGCAGGATTTATATATCCAATCTTAGACAATCAATGGGTCTCACCCCTTGTCATAGTGCCTAAAAAGAATGGGAAATGGAGGGTGTGTATTGATTATAGAGAACTCAACGAGGCCACAAAAAATGACTACTTTCCCTTACCATTCATTGACCAAGTACTAGACAACCTTGTTGGGAGAAAGTATTTTTCTTTTCTAGATGGATTCAGTAGGTATAATCAAATTCAAGTAGCACCTGAAGATCAGGACAAAACTACCTTCTCCTTCTCTTGGGAAACTTTTGCTTACAAAGTTCTTCCCTTTGGACTATGCAATGCCTCGGCTACATTTTAAAGACTTGTTTTAGCTATTTTCGCTGAATTAGCCAATGAATGCATGGAGGTCTATACGGATGACTTTACTGTGTATGGGGATAATTTTGAAGAAGCTCTCACAAACCTTGAGAAAGTACTGAAATGCTATGAGAAAAATCAATTATCCCTTAGCCATGAAAAGTACTTTATGATGGTGGAGGAAGGAATTGTTTTGGGACACCACATTTCAGAAAAAGGGATCAAAGTGGATCAAAACAAGATAGAAGTGATCACACAGTTGCCTTCACCAAAAAATCAGACAGATGTTAGAAGTTTTCTTGGTCATGCAGCCTACTATAGGAGATTCATAAAAAAATTTAGCAGAATAGCTGCCCCCCTGTTTACCCTACTTAACAAAGACACAATTTCTATGGACAGAGGACTGTTAATCAACATTTGAAACCTTGAAAGAAAGGCCTACTGTCACACCAATTTTGAGAAGACCTAATTGGACTTTACCATTTCACATACAGACTAATGCTTCAAATGAGTCCATTGGGGTAGTTTTATGACAAAAGGAGGAAGGAGAAAGTATGCATGCCATTTATTACATTAGTAAAAACCTTACCTCTGTAGAAAGAAATTACACCACAACTCAAAAAGAATTCTTGGCAGTCATCTATGCTATAAATAAATTCAGGCATTATATCATTGGATATAAAATATTTGTACACACTGATCATGTAGCCATCAAGTACCTAATGAACAAACCAGTAGTGGGTGCAAGGATCATTAGGTGGTTATTGCTATTGCAGGAATTTGATATTACCATAGTTGATAATCCAGGTAAGTTTAATTTGGTTGCTGATTTTTTGTCAAGATTGCATATAGGAGGAGAAAACCAACCAGTGGAGGACAAGTTCCTAGATGAACATCTTTTTTCTATCTCCTCTACTGCACCTTGGTTTGCTGACATAACTAATCTTTTAGCTACAGGATTGTATCCATCCCATTTTACCTCAAAATAAAAAAAATGTTTAGTTAAAGAAAGTTTATCTTACAAATGGTTGAATGGTTTACTATTTAAATGTGGTCCTAATTTCATTCTACGCAGGTGTTTAAAAGCTGATGAAATTTTTGATGTGTTAAGAGCATGTCATGATGAACCATCTAGTGGCCATTACTCCTTCCACCAAATAGTCCACAAGATCCTCAGAGCTGGTTACTACTGGCCCTCTCTTCATAAAGATACAAAGAAGTATGTGCAACACTGTGACCAGTGCCAAAGGATGGGATAGCCAACCTTTACCCAGGAGATGCTATTGCATCCTCAAGTCATGATGAAACCATTTGAGCACTAGGGTTTAGACTTTGTGGGACCAATTTCCCCACCATCATCAGGTAAGGAGTACATTCTAGTATGCACAGGCTATGTTACTAAATGGGCTGAGGTTTAAGCATTACAATTTGCAAGAGAAGAAAAAGTTGTTGATTTCCTTTATAATAAGATTTTCTTAAGGTTTGGAGCCCCAAGATCAATAGTTTCAGACAGAGGACCTTAGTTTACTTCACAGGTAATCAAAGCATTCACAGATTTATATCAAGTCAAGAATAGAAAATCTTCACCTTACCATCCTCAAGTGAATGGACAGGTAGAAGTCACTAATAGGGAACTTGAAAATATTTTGACAAGGACAGTAGCAATGATTAGAAAAGATTGGGCTAATAGATTACCTAAAGCAGTTTGGGCTTACAATACCACTTGGAAGTTCACAACAAAATTCTCACCATATGAATTGGTTTATGGAAAAAAGCCTATTTTGTCTATAGAATTTGAACTCCAGACACTTCAAACTGTATTGGATATTGGTCTACCATTGTCTATAACTCAATAGAACAGAATTCTTCAGCTCAATGAGTTGGATGAAATTCAAACAGAGGCCATTTAACAAACAGAGCTGGTTCAGTATCAAAGGAAGCAATGGCATGACCAACACATCAAAAGGAGGACATTTTAGCAAGGTGATTGGGTTCTTCTTTATGATTCTAAATTCAAAGAGTTCAAGGGGAAATTACAAACTCATTGGATGGGTCCTTATCAAATAAGGGAAGTTTTTGAAAATGGAACATTATTATTGGAACCTATTGATGGAAGCACAAACACATTCTTAGTAAATGGTCACCGAATCAGACTCTATAAAAGACCATCTACTAAAGAGGAGTTTCTTAATGATTTGTGTTTTGATACAGGGGATACCTCATCTGTCACAGTGTTGGACTAATTAAAAAAAAAAAGGAAGGTTGAAAGCTAGCAAATGGTGGCCTTCTAAAAAAAGAAAAAAGAAAAAAAAGAAGGTTGAAAACCAGTAAATGGTGGCCTTCTGAAAAAAAAAGAAAAGAAAGAAAGATGGAAAACTAGTAAATGGCTGTCTCTCTTGACCAATGGAGTTGAAAACCAGCAAATGGTGGTTCCCTTCTTCAGGACAGTTGAAAACAATCGAGCTACGGAGGTGATCAGGTGCCGGGAGTTAGTCAAATGCACCTTTGGCGCTTCCCAAACTAGGAGCACCTCCGGCACTTTATCAATAAAGAAGTCAATTTCAATAATAGGGGAGGGGACCCACCTCTCCAGGCAATAAAATGGACACATCACATGATGAGGTCAACATGAATCATCCTCTACTTTATCATAGGAATAAAATAAAATCAGCACGTATTTCATTTGCAGGGGTATTCACAAAGACGACGCTGACGTCACCCAAGGAATGTGGATTCTCTAACCACTCAGCGCAATGATTATAGGTCACGTACCAATGGAGTACTGGGCGTCATCTCAAGCCACCAAAAGCTGCCCATGTGCCATGACATGTGCAGTCTCATAAAATGATGCATCATCTCTGTCGTGTACATCGCTCCTCATCATTAAAAATGATCTAGGTAATTCTATCTTAAATTAAGCATTAATAGCAACTATCTTGTCTTTCTATTTTTGGGTGCTGCCACTATGACACATCCTCTTGCCATCATTTCCTTTTCCAAATTCATGCATGCCACCATTTGTGATGTACTGCCACCTTGCCTTCAGAGTGTCCTATCACTCTGTTGCATTTATGATTGCCTAGGTACTCTAACTAATCTACAAAAATTCCATAAGCCTAAGCTGAGAGACATCCTAATCCTCATTCAAAACTCCAAAATACCATGAAGAACAGAGCAAATTAAATAGTCCTCTGGAGCCTACAGAGTTAAGAAGGGACAAACTGTGGAGAGGAGAGTGAGGAATTAAGCACAGAAGGTGGAACCAATTTAGCAATGGGGGTAAAGAAGAAATCTGAACTAGAGAGTGTTGCGGGTCTTTTGCAAGATGAAGCTGCATCAGACATTCTAAGAACTGTAGGATGGCTAGACTTTCTAGAAAAAAATGGAGGGTTTCAGGAAGATGTCATGGATGAATTCCTCTGAAATCTGAGGGATAATCAGACAGCTGTCAAAGGAGTCTGAATCAATCTCTCCTCAGCTAGTATTAGTCACATTTCTGGGCTGCCTGAACAAGGTGAGAGGTTTTATGACTTGAAAACCTTATACACTGATTTAATTAAGAATTTCTCTGTTCAAGCTGAACCTTCAATACAATTGCATTCAAATAAAAATGAAGTAAAAGGAATTCTTAGGTCCACACTTCCAAACCCTTGGCAATCTGTTGCCACCTGGCTGATGAAATATTTTACTTGTGATGGTCAATTCTCTCAAGTTTTAGGACCAATCATGAAAATGCTAATTTTTCTAAGGCATGGGAATGGACACCCTAAATTTAGCATAAACATTCCCAATTTCCTGTATTTTGCCATCATGACAACTGCAGAAAAATATTAGCAAAATAAGGGTCCCATGAAACATCATGGCCTCATTTTTCTAGTAGTTAAACACCACTTCCTGTCTCAGGTCAATGGGGAAGAATTATGGCAAAACTTTCTTAAGCAGAATCCCTAGGACAAAGAACTAGAGATGGCACAGCCAGGAGGTGAAGGTTCCCCTACTCACTAAGAAGAAGAAACTGAGCCTTCAACCTCCTCCATAGCTGTTCAAAGAGGAAAGAAGTCCTCACAGGAGGCAACTTCATCTACAGCCCCTGTTCCTAATAAAAAGAAGAAAGGCAAAGAAATTACAGAGTCTGCTCCTAAACAAACCCCATACATGATTCAATTAGTTAGGAGAAAGATGAATCTAACTGAGGAATATTTCCCTAAGGAATTAATAAGGGAGAGGTCAGGACAGAAAATAGAGAAAACCTGGGTTGAAGAAACATTTGATGATTCAGATGAGATCCCTCTAGTCAGGAAGAGAAAACAAAGAGAAGTTTCCCCAGCACCATCTATTCATCTAGGGTCAAGCCCAATTTTAGAACCATCATGTGCTCCGAAGACAGAACACATACAAACTCTTACTATTTCCTTAGATTCTAAGGATGAGAGACCTACTCCGGAGGCACCTGCCCCACCTCTTCTATGGAGAAGCAAAAGGAAAAGACAACACTCACAGGCTGAGGAAGATACTGCTCTCCTAGTTGAGGCACTCCTGGGTTTTAGAACATATGAGGATAAGGTTGGGCCTTCAGTGTGCCAACAGAAGTAGAGGAACCCCAAGAGGACCCTCAGAATAGGCGGCCTACATAAGAAGATGAAACAGGGCAAATGGGTACAATTGACAGTTGAGGGCATATGGCCATGGAAAACCCTGATGATCAACAAACAACAACAAAAGAAGAAGCAGAAGCAGAAACCTTCTCTCATCCCTTTGATCAAGAGGATGTTGAAATTTCAAAAGAACAACAAATGTTAGAAGAAATTGAAAACCTAAAGAGACTACTCTGGGGGAAGAATCTGATTATTACTGACCTCAAGAAGGTTAGAATAGAGGTAGAAATGGAGAAAAAATAAGTCATCGAAAATCTACAAACAGAGCTCCAGAGCAAAAGCCAGATCATCCAGGAGAAAGAAGCAGAATTGGAGGCCCAGAAAACTGAAGCAGTCAAACTATTAAAAGAAAAGGAGATAGAGGCAGCAAAGAGTGTTTCTGATCTCACCATGGCTAGAGACAATAGCCTCACAATAATGGTAGCATTGATTGAGAAAATACATAGCCACGATAGACAGTTAACTTGGGCCAACAACAAACTAGATGACCAGGAGGAATATATTCAAGAGTTGGTTGGCCCAAGGGCAACCAATGAGTAGGATATACAAACAAATGCATATGTGGGTCCAATCCCCATTGACATTCCTAAGGCCCTGTTCCATTGGGAGAAGAAGTGTAGAGAATATGAGGCTTCCAAGCCTATGCTGCAATTACAAAGGGTAGTCACTGCCAAAACAAAAAGAATAGAAACTCTGGAAGGCAAAATCATTGAAATGGCCTCCCTTTCTTCAGAAATTCTATCCTGTAGGCCTCCAAGTGCCAGCTATTCTATGTTCTTACAAGAAAGAGTGCTGCAGAGGAAATTCTCTTTAGTCTTGTCTGACCTGGTTGAGAATACGAAGACAGTAGAGGGATTCATGACAGCATATACAAGGAGTAATGATGAAGACAAGAATTTCCTATGTGAATTATATCTACATGGTTTCTATGTTAATGATATAACTTTCATTCTTAATCATTTTGTGGGGGAATGCCAGCTTAAAGCGTTTATGTCCCTAATGAGGAATCATCAGATCTGGAATGAACGAATGGAAGATCATCTCAAGAAATATTTAGAAACAGATCTCTTCATCAGGAAGGAATGTCCCAATCCCAATGCTTTTAAGATCCAATTCAGGTCCTATATCTATCACCCTAAGAGTAAGACCAAAATTTTGCCATTATACCTAAAAAGTTTGCAAGAGTGCTCCATCGATTTTGGTCTTTTCATGAACAGTTTAACAAACCTAGTACTTGCCATATCAAAGAAAAGATGGAATGTTTTGACCTCAGAGTAGAAAATGAGAGAGGTGGTCACCCCTGCAAACTTAAGATTAATTATGAGAAAAGCAAAGTTAATATCTAAAATGATGGATAACCATAAGCAGGAATGGATAGGTGGACGGTTTAGGCCCCCTCTCATAATTGGGCCACTTCCTGTCTGGGCTGAGCAGATAGAAGATGAGAAATTGCAGGACTAGTTGATGTAGGTTGATCAATACAGAGGCAATGGTAATACCAACCGCACAACTTGGTCTACCTATGCACAGGATTATAGCTTGTCTGACAAGCTACTTCACCAAAATAAATCTAGATTGTGAGAAGCAAGAAGACCTGCCAAACCTTAGGTATGGGGGGATGATGAGTACCAAGTTGCACACATGAAATACATCTTTTTACCTCTCTTTTTCTCCTTCCTGATTCCATATTTCCTAATGTTTGTACCTGAATAGGCTAGCAAGATCGTTCTAAATAATGATTAATTGAGATAAATTACTTAAGATCATAATTTTTGATTGAGGGACTAATGTGCATGGAATTGATGGAAAAATGCAGAAACTTCTCTCTTTTTGAATCAACAGGTGTAGATTTTTAGAATGGAAATTTTGGGCATCTCTGGAGGTAGTCTTCAATGATCTCCGGAGACAATACTAGAGTACCATGACACCTGAAGTTTTGAAGTAAAGAGAAAAGCCTCTCCGAAGCTGGGTGAGAGTTTGGATCATCTCTAGAGTTGAACAAAAAGGTCACAATGGTATCTCCGAAGCTACAGACATATCTCCAGAGCTACAGTCATATCTCCGGAGCTGCAGACAGGGACATATATCTCTGGCACCTCTTGAGGGTAGAGCATATTTCCAGCATAAGCTACCAATCAGGCACTCGCAGCAGTGATCGTAATACCCCTCATTTCACTCAAATCATCACCTGAGTGGTGAAGGGCCATCTTTAGTTAACTGCTGGAGTTTTTATATATTTAAAGTTTTTACATGAGTTACGGATAGAACTGATTTAATATCCATATTTTTAGGGCCTCGCTGCCCAAATGTATTAAGACTCAAAGTTAGAATTCTGAGTGGACTTCTATTCCACTCAGTCTACTTTTATTGCATGATTATTTTTCCATAGTTAGATAGCTAGTGTAATAAAGAGATGGATGTCATCTCATAGAAGAATTGGTAGATAAGATAAGTGATATGTCATCACTCATTTTATATAGACTGATAGAAACAACAGAAAAGATATACAATGATTGGACTATTTTGATTCTCTGTAATCTCAATTTTTCTCTGATATCAATATTTTTCATGAATGCAAAGTGAATGGAATTGGACCAGATTTAGTTGTGATCTTCTTTTGTGCTGATTCCCTAGCGTAGCCTTCAGCCCCAAGGGTGTGGAGCAAGGGCCCACTCTCACCACCAAGGCAGAAGGCTAGTACCATTGTTTTGTTACTTTAGATTTTGCTTGAAAAGTATTTACTGATTTTGATAGATAGATGTATGTTATTGTTTTTAAGATTGCTTTAAGTAACTTCCTGCTTAATTCTTTTTTCAACATTCCTTAAATTTATTCAGTAAGTAGACAGATTAATTTCTTTAAATTGGTAGAAGTTATTAAGATTAGCTAGGAAAACTGATAACTGTAGAATCCCTAATTGCAGACAGTTGAGGACACAGCCCCTGGATTTTGACATTTGAAATATGATTAAATGATGAGGTACAATGACACCTTGTCAATTACTTAGGTATAGGTTGATCCTCTTATCTTTTGAGATCCCTTATATTGACAATTGTCATTTATAAGTCCCCTATTCACATTCCCTAATGATTCTAATCAAAGCCTAGCTCTTAGCTTTACATTGATCCTGTTCTTAGTGATCCATGCTTTTAAGTCTAAACAAAGTTAGTCTTCAAAGCTACAATATTCAATAGAAGGTTGCAAGAAGACCTCCACCATTTCTTCTTAGTAGAAGGGAAGTCTGACTAGATTGTGAAAATGTTTGGTGGTGTTCAACCCCTTATCTCTCTTGGACAAAAATTCTAGGAAGATCATAACTCTTAAGGAAGCAATCTAAAATACAAGTGAATGAAAAAAAAGTAATTAAAAAAAGAGTGTGAGAGAAAAGTGAGATTATAGGAAAGGAAATCACCCAAGTAGTTGAATATCCAAATCATCAATAAATTTTCAAAGCATCACATCAAAAAGCATCAAAAATATATAAAAAAGAGAAATATTAAATGAGATACTACAAAAAAATAAAAAAAGGGAAAAAAAAGAGAGATACAAAAAGAGTGAAAAGAGAGAAGATGGTCGATTGTCCATACTCTTAAGTAGAGATAAATCTAAGCTTGAAACTATGAGGGTGACAATCTATCAGAGAAAGTTTGGTACAAAGCGCACACACACACACTAACTAAGCAATACTAGGAGTCTAGCTATATTTAGGGCCATATTGTATTCTAGAGCCTCTTCCTTTACCCTAGGTCTATCTTGTTGGCCATAGTTGATCTAAGTCTAGCAAGTACTAATAAAATTTGTTGTTTGTCCAAGTTGAAATTTTTTCAAAATGTGTTGTCTAGATAAGGATCAGTGTTTAGCCTTTAGTAAAGCCTAAAAGTCAGAAGCATTCCATCTCCCCCATTCCCAATTGATTTCTAAATCCTATCTCAGAAAGTTAGTAAGTCTCCTATACTAAGGTAATTTGCAATCCCCTGAGTAAAAAATCTTACTAAAGACTAAAGAGCTATTGCATTGTTTGTTCCATCACACATTCATCATACCAAAAGTCAAAATTAGAAGCACTAAGTTTATGTCATAACTCATGAAATTTCATAGGATTAAGATGTGTTACATTGCTTCTTGTGCCCTTGCATTTCATACATTGCATGCATTCATATTATCTAAAAAAGACCAAAAATATTATAATCATTCTGTATCCATGTCAAAGTCTTATAGATCATAATCACAAAGATTCTAAATCACCAATGAGCACAAGAGATAAAGACAATAATAATCATAAGCGAGTTCCAAGAGTGTTCGTACAAGCCGATAAAAAATAAGGAGTAGAGCCAAGGGCAAAATACTCTATGTCTCCCCATGCAAGGGGGCAAAATAGAAATAAACAAAACCTATATAGACCTCAAGGATGATTTTGACCAATAGATCCACCAGGGCTCCAACTCCTAGGTCTCCTATGACTAGTAGCATTAGAACCTCTGTGGGTCATGTGAAAAAGAGAGAGAACCTTGTTAGGGGCATGTGGAGGACCCATTGTGTCTTCTCGCGAAGCCTATCTACGAATTCCAAGACTTGCTATCTCTTGAAGGAAAACATTCTCGACTCTAAGTTCCCTGTTCTCACCTCACAGAGAGGTAATATCCTAATTGGTACAGTATGTAGGCACAAGAATATCTATGTGACGACTGAACTGGAAAGATGGAAATTAACAAGTAGAGACTCATGAGAATGACCCCCAAAAGATCTAAGTTGGAGTCATGAAATAGTTCCCTTAATCCTGTAGAAGTATCTGAAGAAGAGAAATAAAAGAAGAGAAGGAAAAGAAGAGAAGAAAGAGTTAGTCAAACAAGCCAGTGCGTAAAAATGAAAAAATCAGAGCAAAGGAAAGAGTACTTACAAGGGTCATCCTCTTCCCAAGAGAGATCATCTAGTACATGATCATGAATATGAGGTATGGTAGCTTCCTCCTCATGACGAATCTCCCTGTCCTCTCCTTCACTGACATCATCATTATCCTCTCCCTCAAGATCATAATCCTCGTCAAAAGAATCAAAATCATCAAGAACAATCAATCTATGAGAAGTAGACCCTCTCCTTCCCCTACAAATAGAACTCAAGCTATGAACTATAAAAGCTAGTCTAGTAATTAAGACTCCAAAAGTTAAGGGAGTCCATGTGATTGTCATTTTCTTAGGACCTCCCATCTCTTGAATAGACCTTTAACAAATAGGAACTAGGGACAAGTCCTTTGAAAAGTCATCAACTAGCTGTTGTAGGACTCTCTCTATGTTATGTAGCTCAATGGGACCATTCTGATCTGAAAGTTGAATCACATCCCTACAAAACTCTCTAATCTATCTTTGACTAGGCCACATACCCTCCATGTCAGTACAGATCAAAAATCATGCTGGCATCAGTCAAAGTGGCCATTGAATGCAAGATAGCATCAAAATGGCCAAGTTGACTCCATCATGTAGCCCTCAAAAACCTAAGATCAAGAAGCAACATCTCCCTCTGGAATGGTCAAATGTGCTCATATATCCATATCATGATCAAGGAGGGATGAATGCAAGCAAGAGCCCCTCGGTCCGCAATACAGTAAAATCCTGGTACCAAGACATTTACGAGTAGATACTTTGATGAATTGGACATAGGATGATTTATGTGGTATCAATCAAGGCACATGCCTAATAGCTTTCAATATGAGAGCCAAAAGGAGGGAAACTAAGGATGTAACTATCCCTACAACTGCGCACATCCCCACTCCTCATGCATCTACATCCCCAAATAGCATAATTAGAGATGCAATGAAAGAAAAAGAAAGGGAAACATATTCTGCTTAAATGGATCATTCCACCAGGCAAGTGAATTCAACGCCTTCAGTGCAAGTGAATTGTTCCGCTGGGTAAAATGCAGATTCGGTGCTAGCAATGCACTCCCATGCCGGTCAACATACAAAAGCTAACTCTACTTTTACTAAAATATCATAGAAGGGTAGTCAAATCCCCTTCACTATAGTTGATCAAATGAAGAAGACCAACATAAGTATCACTATGTGGGATGCTCTATTGATCCCATCACAAAGGGATTTGTTGCAAGAAGCTCTGACAAGATTCAATCAACGTGTTGTAGAGGCATCAAAAGAAAAGTCCATCGTCCCAGCAAGCCTATGCCAACAAGAAAAGGAGGGAACAAGCACAAGAAAAACTAGTAAGCCCCCTCCATTTTACATCTCCTTAATCATTGGTGATAAATCATTGCATAATTGCATGATAGATTCTGGGGCGGGTACTTCTATTATGCCCAAAAACATAGCTGATAAGTTAGGCATAGAATATGAGCCTATGAGTAAAGGGGTAGTGCAATTATATGACACTGTTGTTAAGGTAGTAGGCATGATTAAGGATTTAAAGCTCACCTTACATCCATGCCCTAGTTGCATTGTTTCACAAGATATCTCAGTCATCGACCTCCCTGCATGCTTTGGCATATGCCTATCGAGGGATTTCACTGCCAAAATAGGTGGGTACCTATCTTCTGATTAGTCCCACATGTTATTTAGAACATGATATGACACTAAGGTGACCATTAAGGTTGAGCCCATTGCTAAATACAACATATAACCCTATACACCCACTCCTTTGAACATGAACCACACAATCCATGAGTTGGAGGAGGATGACAATAGTATGCACGAGGCTGCAACACTTGTGGAAGAGATCCCTGACATATTGCTTGATGAGTGGGCAAACTATTTTTAGTTTGATACTCCTGATCATATAGAGGAAACAGGGCTAGGTACTTACTATATCCTTGAGGAGGATGCCATCGTCCCTAATATTGAGAAGGTAGCAACAGATCCAAGTGGGATATGACAGTTATATTTTGATGGCTCCAGAAGCAAAAATGGAGTAGGTGTTGGGGTTGTACTGGTTTCACCCTAGAAAGAAAGCTATATCTCTACTTTTAGACTACAGTTCAGTTTTACCAACAATGTGGCTGAGTATGAGGCCTTAATTCAGGGTATACAACTGGCACACAAGAGAGGATACATATTTTATAGGCATTTGGTGACAGTGAACTTGTTGTCCACCAAATTAGATCACAAAGTTCTTCAAAGAATGATTTTCTCAAGTTGTATAAACACAGATTCTGGGACCTGATTGAAGACTTTGATGCCTTCAATATCCAAGTAGTTCCCAGGAAAAGAAACAAAGATACTAATAGGTTGGCTACAATTTATGCCCAGTTTGACATTCCCTGGAATGTCAAACAAAATTTAGATCAACCTCTAAAGATTTTCATGAGGCTTGTTGTGCCTGACAATGTAATAAGTTGGCAAGCATTTGAAAGTGATCAACAGATTGTGAATTTCTTGCAAGATGAGGCAAAGTTTTCTACCAAGAATCAATTAGTATTGCAAGAGCAATATGGTGATCAAGTGATCCAGTTGAAGACCAATAAGTTACCTAGGGGATTGATCACTTTAAAGAGCATATTTGATGTTGATGATCAACCAAAGGAGAAAATGAGCATGACAGTCAAGAAGGAAGACTATGAAGAGGTGGAGATTGCACAGGGCTGATTTCTAAAACATGGCAAGGTATTGATCAAGCTGAAAGGCAAGTTTTTGTTGACCTTTGTAATGAATTTGATGACTTAATTTCTTGGGATTATAGGGATCTAAAATGCTTTGATCCTAGTTTAATCCAACATACCATTGATTTATATCCCAATGCAAAACCTGTCCACCAAAAGCAAAGGCTTGTCAATCCCAAAATAGAGCCATTAATGAGAAGAGAGCTATCCAAACTCATAGAGGCTAAAATCATTTATCCAATCAATCATTCCTCTTGGGTGGCTAACCTAGTTCTAGTTAGGAAGAAAAATGGAGAAATCAAAATGTGTGTGGACTTTAGAGACCTAAACAAGGCCTCTCTCAAAGGCCATTATCCACTCCCTTCCATGGAACAAATTCTCCAAATAGTAGCAGGAGATGAAAGATTTTCATTCCTAGATGGTTACTCAGGCTATACCCAGATTCTTGTCAAAGAATTAGACCAGTACAAGACAACCTTTACCACCAAGTGGGGTACTTTGGATTATCAAAAAATGCCATTTGGGTTGACCAATGCTGGGGAAACCTTCCAAAGAGAAATGGATTCGGCCTTTAAAGGCCTAATCAATGATATTATTTTGGTGCATCTTGATGATTTGAATCTATATTCCAAGCATGCAGCTGACCACTTGGGTCATTTGAGAAAAGTCTTTGAAAGATGCAGGGAATATAAAATATCATTGACTTCGAAGAAGTGTGTGTTTGTTGTCCTAGAATGCAAATTGCTGGGACACATGGTTTCAAAGGAAGGGCTAGCTATTGATCCAAAAAGAACAAGTGCCATTCTAGCTCTTCTCCTTCCCAGTCACAAGAAGAGCCTATAGAGTATTCTGAGAAAGATAAATTTTGTGAGGAGATTCATACCCAATTTTGCTTCAATAGAAAAGCCCCTCATATCCATGCTTAAAAAGAATGTTGTCTTCACATGGTCAAAGTAAGGTAGAGACAGTTTTGAAGATGTCAAGCATGCCATTGCACAGGCTCCAATGCTGATAAATCCCAACCGTGAAAAGGATTTTATCCTTTATGCCTTTTGAGACAAAGAGGGCATATCAACAGTTTTAACATAGCAAAATGTAGAGAAATTGGAACAACCAATTGCTTTCTTCAGCCAACCTCTCAAAGAATATGAATTAAGGTATGATTTTGTTGAAAAATAAGTATTTGTTGTAGTGAAAGTATTCAAAAAGTTTAGGCATATGCTTTCAAATAGCAAGATACAGTTGATGGTGAATCACCCTAGCATTAAAGAGTTTCCTTTAAGTAGAGGTGTCAATGAGAAGAGGGCTGGATGGATCACAAACGTAATGGAGTATGATGTGGACATCAACATCACCAAGCTGGTACATAGCAAGGGCCTGTGTGAGTAGATGGATGTGGACCCTGAGGTAATAAATGACACTTATTGTGTCCTTGGGCATACACAACCAATGGATTCCCACACTCCAACTGACTGTTATCATGACATGGTCACATTTCTATAGTCAGGTAGATGCCCAGATGGATTGGATCAGGTAAAAAGAAGGTATTTTAGGATCCAATCCATTCCTTATGTTCTTATTGATGGTGTCTCATTTAGAAAAGACATCAGTGGAGTTCTTAGATGTATTACAAAATATCAGACCTTTAGGGTACTAGAAGAATTTCATAATGGCCCTATCGGTGGCTGTTATTCTACAAGAACAAATACTGTCAAAATAATGAGGGATGGTTATTATTGATCCAACTTATTCACAGACACCCATAGATGGGTAAGGAGCTACAAAGAATGTGCATTATTTGTAGGAAAAAAAAGGTTGGCTGCTCTTCCCCTGCACCTAATTCAGATTGATCAGCCATTTGCCCAATGGGGCTTGGACTATATTGGGATGATTAATCCACCTTCTAGTGCTAGCCAAAAGTGGATTTTAGCATCCAATGATTATTTTACCTTGTGGACAGAGGCAGTTTCATTAAAGGATGCTATGGATGCCTCCATTTTGGATTTCCTTGAGGGGATAGTTACCAGATTTCGCGTCCCATTCACCATTATTTCTGACAATGCCAAGACCTTTGTAGGCACAAAAATCAGTGAATGGGCACTGAGCTATGGAATTTATCTGAAGACATCATCCAATTACTATCCTCAAAGGAATGGGTCGGCTGATTCCACAAATAAGAACCTGATCAGAATCATCAAAATAATAATGGCTGATAATCAAAGAACTTGGCATTCCAAGTTGAAGACAACTCTTTGGACTGATAGAATTACCCCTAAGAGGGTCATTAGCAATTTTCCCTTCAATCGAGCATATGGAAAGGAAGTAAGGCTTCCATTGTCATTGGAGTTGCCCACCCTTGAGCATGCCCAACAGTTGGAGATACTGGAATATGACGCCATGACAATCAGGTTAGCTGAGTGGATGGAGCTCAAAGAAAAGAGGGATGTTGCTATGAAAACCCTTGAAGCTCACCAAGATCAGGCCAAGAGGACCTTTGATAGAAAAGAAGTTGATAGATACAAAATAACTGATTACAAAATATCTATCTTGGAAGACTCTGTCAACTACTTTTTGATTTTTTCTATACTTTTTAAAAAAAATTATAGATTTTTTGAATTATTTTTATTTTTTTGAATTTTGGATATAATAATTTTTAGATGAAAGGTGTTAACTATTTCACTGAATTCCTCACCTTCCATGGTGCATAAGAGATGAGTGTTATTACCAACATCTTCTTTAACCATGTATCGATTCAATCTAGGGAAATCCCTTCAAGAGTCTTTGGAAGTATTTTGGCCATAGCTCCATCCCAGGGAGGAGTTCCCTTACAATTCTTATGTACAATTAATGTGCGAGTTTGGATCTCCCTCTCCCTTGAATTTTGGCAGATGTAGGAAGGGACATGGTAGCAAGACATTACAAATATTAAAATCAAGAGGTTCCTTTAAGTAGTCCAGATAAGTCCACAAGAAGGGGTTTTGAGAAGTAGAGGTTGCTCCTATGAACATAAGCCCCATGGATGAGACCTATGAACTAAGTTGATTTTGTATTTAAATGTTTACTTGATATCCAAGTATGATTGGGCGAGTTGGTTGCACGTTCATTGGTTGATATGCTAGAGTTGTATAATTTTGTGTTGTGCAATCTCCACTAGGTTACATGTTATAAACATGTTACTGTAGAGGTAGAAAAGCCTCATTACTAGCATTGTAGGAGTATAAGTGTAGATACAAGAGTTTGGGCTGCCCCTTGGTTTTGTTCAATTCTGGTAGTGTGTGGATTGGTTTGTTGTCTAGGTATTTCTTCAATTTTATGTTTTTAAGGTTTTGATCTTGAGCATCCTGGTCCATCTACATATTTATTTAGTGTTGTCTTTTTAAGGTTGTTTGACACCTTCGACCTCAAGCATCCTAGTCCATTGGACCAAGGTAGCTATAAGGTTGGTAGGTAGTTGTTGCAACCTTTGTCTTTTAAATTTCACCACCTTATGGTGGGTTGTCTTGTATTTTAGTAGTCCTATTTGTTCATTCTTCAAGAATTTTTTTTATGGTAGATGGAGTGTTGTAAATTTTGATCCAGTAAAGACCTTACCAACTAGTTATACAAAATAAAGCAATATTTTGGAGTCTATCAAATTCTAATTTGTTAAAATTTCTTTATAGATTCTTTCAACCTAGAATGGTTGGAAAAATCTCAACTATTTCCACATGGGTAGACTTTTGCAAGGAAGTCCTTGGCCTATTTGGTCCAAGTGCATATGAAGAATTTACAAGAACCCTCACTAATTTGTGCTATAAACATTTAATTTAGGAATACAAAACTGAACTTGAGAAATTAGCAAATAAGACAAGTTGCCTTGATGAATTTTTTTTTTAAAGTTATTTTTATCAATGATCTCAATGAAGATATTTGGGCTAAGGTCCAAATGTTTAAAATAACCACATTTTGAAACACATTTGGTTTAGCCCACTTAGTTGAGGATAAATTTATAGTGTAGAAAAAATCTTTAGAATCATCTTCTCCATCCTTTAGGCAAAAAAGAGATATGATAGGTAGAGACAATAAAATGACCATTATTCATAGGTTATCTAGAGAAGCGTTGGCAAGGAAAATACCAAGGGGATATGTTTCAATTGTGATCAAAGCGGGAAAGAGTTCACCTATGTAGAAAACAATGATTGTATCTCATTTTTTTTTTAAGGTTGCCTAATGACTCCAAGGAATCTTCGAAAGAGAAAGAAGTTGTTGGTTTATTAGAAAGCAAACCCACTAAGGGTGATCACCTTTCTATTCATTCTATTGCAAGATTATATTCCCCCTAAACCCTTAAAGTCACTGGCTACATCAAATGTCAAAGGATGGCGGTTTTGATTAATGGTGACAACATGAATAAATTCATTAATATGAAACTTGCCAACCAACTTCATTGTTAAGTCTGTTCCTAAAATAACTTTAAAATTATGATAGCCAATGAGAATACCATGTCATGAGGTGGGAAGTGTCATAATGTAAAACTCACTAGGGAGAAAATCAATTGACCAATGATATGCATGCTCTTTCCTTAGGGGGTGCCGATGTAGTTTTTGGAGTATAATGATGTTAAATATTAGGGCCACTCACTTGTGACTACTCCTAACCATGGATTAAATTTAACTAGGTAGAAAGTAATATACATTACAAGGTCTAAATGTTGGTGATTGTCAAATGGTTAGTTCTCATCAATAGAAATTTTTTAAAGAAGAGGTGTTGTAACATTATTGCACAATGAACTATTATATTGAAGCTCAACCTCCTTTGCATTCTTCTCCATCTAATTTGCAAATCCTATTGGATTAGTATCACCAAGTTTTTAAGGACCCAAAAGGATTACCTCCCCCATGATCCCTTGATCATCTCATTCCCCTCATTCCCAATACTCAACGTCTAAATATTAGGCCGTATAGATATCCTTTTAAAAAGAATAGAATTGAAAAGATGGTTAATAAGGTATAGGAGTAGGGTGTAATCCAACCCAAATTCATCCACTATGGTCACGGTTCCCAAGAAATATGGTAGATGGTGAATGTGCCCTACTTTATGGGAGCTCAATAAATTGTCTATCGATGATAAGTTCCCTACTCTAGTCACTAATGATTTGTTGGATGAGATTTCATAGACCAAAATTTATATAAAACTGGATCTTTTCTCTAGCTATCACTAAAATCATGTCAAGGAGGAGGATATTCCAAAAATAGCCTTTCAGACTCATGAAGGTCACTATGAATTCTTGGTAATGCCCTTTAGCTTAACAAATCAATCTTGGTCTATTTTAATGACATTTTATTTATAGTTACCCTTAGGTTGATCATCTAAGGCATGTAGAGATAGATCTCAAAATTTTAAAGGATTGCTCCCTTTTTGCTAAGCACTTTAAGTGTGTGTTTGGAGTCTAGCAAGTAGAGTATCTTGACCACATTGTTTTGCAATAGGGAGTACTAGTTGACTCCAAGAAGAATGAAACAATGCAATAGTGTCCTAAATCCAAATCCATCAAAAGTTTATGGGGTTTCTAAGTCTTGACAAGGTATTATCATAAGTTTTCTTACAACTATGGTAAATTTTTTGGGCCCTTGACAACATTGATGAAATAGAATTCCTTTGTCTAGACGAAAGAAGTTGATTTGATATTTCTTTCACCTTAAATACGCTATGTGCTCAAACCCAATATTGGTCATCTTAGATTATCAAAAATCCCCTATTCTCAAATGTGATGCATTCAAGATAGGTATGGGTGTTGGTTTAATACAAGATGGTCAACCACTAGCCTTCGCAAATGACCAACATGGTGCAATCTAGATAAATCAACATACATGAAAAGAGAAATGATGGCTATCCTCCATGATATTCAACAATTCTATCCTTAACTCTTGGGTCAAAAATTTTAAATCAAAATTGATCATCATAGCTTTAAATATTTCTTGTATTAAAGGGTATCCCTCCCTAAACAACAAAAGTGGGTGATTAAATGTAAGGTTATTATTATGAGATCATCTATAAGAAGGGAAAGTAAAATGTTGTGGCCAATGCACTCTCACACAAATATGAAGAGGAAGGAACATTGCTTTCTCTTTTAGTACTAGTACACTCCTAGATGGAAGAGATTCATCAAGAATGAGCAGCTAACCCAAAAATTCAAGTTATAATATGTTAGTTGGAACAAGATATTTAAGCTATTCTAGGGTTTGAATAGAAGAGACATGTATTAAACTATAATTACCACATTTATTTGTCCCAAATCCCATCTCAAGTGCTAGTTACTCATAGAATTACATTCCTCTCCAACTATAGGATAGGTGAGTCAGGTTTTTTAAAGACATATGAGAAAGTCAAAAAATTTGTTTTAAGATGGTCTTAAGTAGGATGTAAAAACCTTTATGATAGAATGTGATGCGTGTCAACACAACAAAGGAAAAACCATTAAGGTTCTAGGGTATCTACATCCCATTCCTATTCCATATATGGCTTGGGGAAATATTTATATGAACTTCATTGTTCAGCTTCCAAAGTCAGGAGGTAAATAGGTCATTTTAGTCATTGTTGACATATTTATTAGGATAGTGTGATATTTAATTACAATCCTAATTTACTAATGTCAAATCTCCAAACATCTTGGAATGGGTACTTGGACACCCATGTAGGTGGTCGAGAGATATTAATATTTTATCATTCTCCTTTTAAATTACAAATATTACTTGTAGTGACATTAAGAAGGGAGGTGGAACATGATGATGGTGGTTATAAATTAAGTTGACTTTATTTACACCACTTTTTCATTTCTAGGTGCTAGGAGTGGAGAATCTTTGCATGTTGAGTGGGGTCCATAATGTGTAGTGGATTGCAAAGAGGAGCATGCTACTTTTGGGTGTGTGTGCTCACTCTTTACATGGGTCAAAGATTCTTGTGAGTTTCATTTTCTATTCATGGATTCCTTGATTAGTCACACGAGGGTATTGAATTTTTTCCATACCATGGTTTGGGGTGTTATGGTTTTAGAAATCCACTCATGGTTTCCTCTCAACTCTTCTATATACATTGCATACATTGGTTAGAGGTTTTATGAGTCATTTATAGGTACACAGGTTTTGTCAAAATGTTGTTAAATTGAAGAGAGAAGTTTGCTGATTATTTACTTTTAATTCAAAGATTAATAAAAACTTATGTTCTCTTTGGTGGTGAAGTTTTTTCTTGAAAGGGTTTCTCCACATACATCTGGTGTTATGTGTTCAAATATTATGGTATGCTAATTGTTATTTGTTGATTTATAGTTCCACCCATTCTTTAAATGGTTAATCAAATGATTGTATAATTAAATTTTATATTTGCATACTCTATTATGAAGCTTTCATTTACAATAGTTTACCCTATTTTGTAACAAGACGGACATAGTATGCTCATTTTTATGCCTTGCCTCACCCTTGTATCTAAAAATTTCTTGGATTTAGTCTCAATCTTCATCTTATGCCCTACTCCATTCTTAATGATCATAGTCTTGCTTTCACCAACTTTTTTTAGGAATTGTTTAAGTTATAGGGCACTAAATTGAAAATCAATTTAACCTATCATCCTTGAAATAATGGCTAAAGTATGGTTTTAAACAAATGACTAGCCTTACTTATGATGTTTTATGTTTAAGAAATAGGGGCAATGTGTTACGTGGTTACCTCTCACTAAGTGGTGGTATAATACTACTTATCACAGTGCTTCATAGATGGCACTACTTGAGGTCCTCTATGGTCATCCCCACCTTCTTGGGATACTTATATTTCCAAGTTCTTCTAGGGTTGAAGAAGTTGATAGTTCCCATGCCAAATAGAAGGAAATTTTTAAGATCCTTAAGGATAATTTGGTGTTGGCACAGAATTTCATAAAATAGTAGGTGGATCAACATATGATAGAGCATCTCCAACCTTAAAAGTAGACATCATTATGTGACAAGAGAGGTCATAAGTTGGGCCAACATTTTATGGCCCTTACCATATGGTGCAATGCATCTAAGTGAGGTGGCATGCAAACTTGTGCTCCCATCCTTTTCTAAAATACACCCAATTTTTCATTTCTTTCCTCAAGAAAGTGATTGGGAATGATACAAGAGTACCAACAAAACTATTTACATTGGAGGAGGACGGATTTATCCTTTAGAACTAGAGGTTATAGTGGACAAACACACCAAAAATCTTCACATTCATTCTATTGATGAGATTTTAATCCAATTGAAGGATTTACAACCCAAAGATGCCACATGGGAGCCAATCAACATTCTCTCCAAGTATCATAGTTTCAAGATTTGAGGATAAATATTTTCAAAGAGGGAGACAATGTTACAAACTCCAGTCTGACATATGTAATTGTTATTAGCTAGTATTAATTTAGGTGCATATACTTAGTAATTCACCCATATGTATCAAATAAAGGTGTGGATGCATATGCATTGTAAGTCATCTCATTAGTTAGTTAGAATAATATATTTATCCCACATGAATGGCATAGAATTAGATGTCTTTAGTAAGACTCTTTTGTTGGAGATATCAGAGTTAGAGACATTACTGGTATATTGATGAGCATGATAGTCATGAAGTGTTGTCATTGATGGAAACAAAGATTAGAGACCAAAATTGGGTTGTAAGGTTATAGTAATATCCTTCATAGGATGTTTCCATACTCATAATGTTAACTATGCAAAATATTTTGATCTGGAAGATAACTTGGTGAAAAATTAGTTGTATCAAATTGTTTCCTCAGTGCATTGTATTACAGTTTTCTGGTCCGCATTTGTCACAGGTTGAAGATCTTGGTTTGCAGTTTTGGTATGTTGATAAGGACTATTATAAGCATCTAAATCTAGAATTCCACCTTCTTGTGATTTTTAGAATGTTGGCTACATGTTGAAGAAGTTTGGTATGACAGAGTGCAGTCATAACCTGTGTAGTGGACATGTTTATTTTGGTTTGTATATCTCCAGTATGATATATTTCCTTCTACAATTCTAAGGTATTATTAGCATATTTTGGGAATTTCCAAATCCAAAGTTTCAGAGTTTGAAGCCTTTTGGAGTGTGAGATAAGTTTGTCTGAGTATCACTACATGGATAGACAGTGATTGACTGTGATAGAGACCGAGTTCCAGTACTCCATATTTCACCACATGGAAACATTTTGCTTTGTGGATCTAGGGATGTGTTTATAGATGTTTGAAGATTGCTTGTTCTAAGTTTGAGGTAATTTGGAGGTCCAGTTGTTGAGTTATGCTTTGACAGTCAGTGTGCACTTGAATTACTCTGCTCATGAAGCCGACCTTAAGAAGTTTACTTGGTGCGGAGAATTCCAAAGGTTGGAGTGTTGTTTAAGGAGGTTCCATAGGTCATGCTAACCTAGGAGAGTGTGTCTTATGTTTTGGTTTAGTCTGCATTGGATTTTGAGGCTGACTAAGTGATGTTCTACACGCTACTCTCAAGCAGTCCGACCTAATCGGTGATAAGAATAAAGAAGGTAAACATGTTTTGTAAGAGTTAAGTTGGAGATATTTTAGGTCCACCCTGACTTATTTCAATTTTAAATCTTGGTGTGAAGTATGTGGGAAAATGTTTCACATGTTACATCTTTTGGGACAATCTAGTTGATATTGTAAAAGGAACTAGATATATATAGAGGATTGTTTTTTTAATGCTTTAGTAAAGTGAGGTGAAGGAACAATGTGTGTTAGTGATCTAAATAAAGTTAAAAGTACCTATAGATGTGAATTGAGAAAGAACATAGCAGACTGTGTGATTAAAGAGCAGAGCAGAGTGGAAATTCAAATCAGTGGAAGAAGATATTGATTGTACTTCATTAGAACTGTATTCCATGCATGTGTAGATGCAATTGTAACAGTTCATCATTGGCAGTGAGCCATCTCATTTCTTTCTTCTCTCTTTCTTTCTCAGTGGGCAGTGAGTCCACTTGGATAGTGAGTCCACCTGTAGTGAGCATTTATGTATTACCTTAACTGGTTATAATGTATTGTGAGCTAATCCTCACCATGGTTTTTCCCTTTTTGGGTTTTCCAGGTAAAAATCTTGGTGTCTATGAGTTATGGTTTGTGTTCTCATGTTTTCATGCATAACTTACTTCACTGCAATTGAATATACTAAATGGTTTAAGAGAATACTGATTCACCCCCCCTCTTAGTATTCTAGGTGTTCAACAATTAGTATCAAAGCAAGGTTCCTTGGAAGAAGCTTTACTGCTCAAGGATCTTGGAGGTTGAACACATGGCACCCAAAAAGTTTCCCACTCCTCCAGAAGTAATTCCTGCTGTTGAATTTTTAGAAGATGAATGCATGTTCGCAAATAGTGAACAACTCAAGATTGCTCTTGAAGACCTAGAAAGGATTGAAGAAGAAATCATAGATTTGAAGGAGAATGTCAAAGAAGCAAATGATGTTGAAATACATAGGACAACTAAGAGGGGGGGTTGAATCAGTTGTCACAAAAACTTGACTTCATATAATTATCAGACCATCAAACTAATTAATTACTGATAATCAGATTTAACCATGAAAGCATGAAACCATAAACTTGATCACAATCACACATTCAACATAGGAGACACCAGATTTTTTACATGGAAAACCCTATAAGGGAAAAACCACGGTGGGTGTTAGCCCACATAAATATTTAAGTTATAACAATACCAAAAATTAGAGGCTCACTGCCTAAGATGCTCACTACAAAGATTAACTTACTGCCATGGGGTGGCTCACTGCTAAGGGTTTTTGAAATGATTTGATAGCATCTACTCTATGCCTGAGTTCAATTCCATTAAAGAGCAATATTCTTCCTTTGCTATGCTTTTATTACTCTTCACACTTATCTGCTCATTTTTCCAATGATACCTTTTTCACAACAACATTACAAGTCTTTATAAAAGTCATCAACCTTGGAATGTACATCAAGGTTAGAAATACATTCATCAACTGTTGGAACAATCTCCAAGGTTGGCATTTCAAAACATACATAGAAATAGGTCTGGACCTAATACAAAAATTTGATAAGGGAAAGATGTAAAGATGTATGCTGATCACGCCATGCCTTAGCTGCGACTCAAATGCAATCCTTCATGCTATGACATGCTTCTACAATCTTCAATGCATCTCCGCAATTAGTGAAAACAACCAAGTCGACCAAGACTGGTGTTGACATTAAGTCTTTTAGGAACAATCTTCAACCATGATCTAGATTTCTCTCCGTGGACCAATCAGAAGGTAGGAACATGATCAAGAGACATCCACAAGCACATTGTAATCACCAGGAACATCTGCACAACCTCTAACTACTTTATCCATGAGATTCTTCAATCCAGAGCACATGAACTTAACTGTCATCAACTGCCATAAAGGAAAAATTGCTTGTAGACAACCAAACCATGAACCATTAGCATTGAAGGCACTTATCATCATTACAAACTTAATTCTAGAACCATAGACTATGAAATATTAATGCGGAGAAATGCGAAGCAGAATACTTTCCCTCTGTCACAACTAAATACACAGAAAAAGTAGGTTTCACTCTGGTAAACATAACTCACTCAAATTTTCATGTGAAGAGCTCAAACTCAAAACATAACATCTTCAGACATGACTCTAAATAACTTCCAAACTGTAGGCAAAGATATTCAATCTTCAAGAAATGCAGAGCAAACTTCTAGACTGTTCTTGTGAATACAATACACTGTTTCCACTGCAACACATTATTTCCATTGGAGGAGCTAATTTTCTCAATGTCCTCAACATCAGGATCACTTACATGGGTAAATACAAAGTCCATGGAAATCCATCTAACTACTAAAAGAGATGAAGCCATGGAAAAAGATGTGGAAATGAAGGAAAGAATTCTGAAGGAAATTTGTCCAAGCCTCTCTGGACAAGAAAAAATCAAAGCCACTCAGAGGCTTAAAAATGAATTCAGAACCAAGAGAAGAGTAAACACTCTTATGGATGGTGATAGGAAAGAGATTGAGAAGTTGGAGAAAGAAACTACAGAGATAACCTTGAATGTGCTAAATGAACTTCAAATTCCAATTGTTATAGAAATAGATAAAGAAGAGCAAATAAATTCAAGTGCAGTTCCTAATGTGGAAGGTGAGAAAAATGTACCATCTCCACCACCTCCTACAAATTCAGTTGATCAGGGTGTGATCCCTCCTATAAACTCATAAAATAATGAAGAAATAAGGGAGTCTACTAAGGAGAAGACTATTGAAGAAGAGGAAGAGCAGAAAAAGGAAGTTTCAGAACTAGTGGATAACACTTCAGTTTTGAAGAATAGTATAGAGCAACAAGGACTTGCTAGAGAAAATCCTCTGGAGATTCCTGTTGTACAAGTGTCTTTTGGAGATGAGAGAAGAGACACTGCTGGTGAAAGCTCAGTAGCTTCACCCTTGGATTCTATAAGAGAATTTTTGACTAAGGAGATAGAGCTACAAACCTTGTCTGCTTCTAATCTATTGCTAGTGCCATCATTTGATGGACAAATAAATTTGGCCTGTATGTCTCCTCTACAAAAGCTAAAATTGGGGACAATTTTTCAAACTACTGCTCAAGAGGAAATTTTGAAGACACATATTGAAAGCAATGAGCTTATAGAGGAAGCCTTGATAAATTTTGAGAAGATCATGCCTGAAGCTAAGAGAGATACTTCTTTGACTCCCTCTCTATAGATGAAAAAGCTTATGGAGTCAGTGAGCAGCCATTTTGAATCTTTTTAACAAGCGGCAGATAAAAAGGTTAGAGAAGAAATTAACAGTAAGAGGTTAGTAGAACTATTTGACAAGTGCTCTAAAGCACAAATTTTGTTTGATAATAGCATTAAGTATGTCAAGACAAATATTAATGATGCAAATACATTGTATCAAGTTTTCTTAAATTGGCCCACAACAACAAAATACATAAAGGACAAGATAGAAGGCTTTGAAAATTAACTTGTAAAGCTTTCTAGAACTTATGATCCTTGGAAAGATCTCAATGGAAATATGAGAAATGAAATACAGAAGGCTCATGTAAGTATAAAGAAGGAGTCCATAAAGGATCAAATGGGTCAACTAAGAGAAATTGTAAGTTTTAAGATAGCTTCCATGACGGGCCTAATTAGTGAAGCTGATAAGGTAAGGAAGATGACTGATGCCCCTGACACAGTAGATAAGGCAGAAGATCTGCTATCTCAAATTAATGGGCATGTATAGTTTTTGAAGTATGCTAAGGCAAGATGGGATTCAAATGTGGTATAGCTATAGAACATCTTTAAATACATACTCCCAAAATCTTAGTAAGTCTTGATTTCTTGTGTACATATGCGGAAAGTTATAAGATATATTTGAAATTTTGGTGTATATGGAAATCAGTTACTTAGGGGGAGAAAATTTCAGTATGTATACATTTATGTACTCTAGACAAAGGGAAATCTGGTAAAAAATTCATATCCTTTGCCATTGATGTCAAAGGGGGAGAGAAACAGATGTGAAAAATTTATTTCTGATGGAGAGATGCAGATGTGGAAAATATTTGTCTCAGGGGGAGAACATGTAGAGATTTGGATTTGATGGTTTTCACATCATGTGTTTCCATCAATGCCAAAGGGGAGATTGTAGGAGATATTAGAGTTAGAGACACTGTTGGTATATTGATGAGCATGATAGTCAGGAAGTGTTGTGAAGTGTTGTCTTTGATGGAAACAAAGACTAGAGACTTGTAATGTCAGAAAATGTCCCCTTGGGGGCTTTTTCCTCATAAGGTTTAGCTCTCAGGTCTTTAGTGTGCATTTAGGACATCTTGCATAATAATTTGGCATCCCAATGGAATGAATCCTAGGTATCATGACAAATGGGGCCTAGGGGGACCCCTTTGCCCAAAATACAGGGGGAGGACTCGGGCACCTATGCCTTAGTCTTTCCCTATTTTGGGTTAGCCCAAATTTCTAGTGTCAGTTTATGACCGTTATTTGGTCCCTAGGCCGATACGGTAAGTTTGAATTTACGAAATCTTGGCAGGAATGTTTGTAGTTGCATATAAAATCATGTTTAGGCATTCATTTAGAAACTAGATTATGTTCGTGTGTTTTTGGCATCCTAAAGGTGATTCAAGGCTTTCATTGTATTGCAAGAGTAGATTTGTGTTGTCTATGTGTTTGTGTCTGCAGATTTGAGCATCCATTTCCTCAAGGAATGAAGAGTATCTTCCTCCCATGAGATCTTCACTACAAGGTGACATTTATTGTGTTTGTGATCATTTATTCATTTGGATTTTACCTCTGCCTCACAAGGGCACGCACTCTCTATCTGATAAAGGTGTTTGGAAGACTTAAGTGTCCTTCCGGGGCTTGACTGAGGCAAGCTCCTAAACATCACAACCCCCTCCCAAAGTTTTCATGGTTGCAGGTTACAGGTTGATGATGCAGACAAAGTGAAGTTGTAGGAGGGCATGTTGGAGTGTCAAAATTGCAAAACAGTAAGAAAAAGGGCACCCTAGACTAGGGTGCCTGCTCATTAGTCCTCAAAGTTCCATGATGGGAAAATCTCTGAAACAACAGAAATAAGTTATAGACTGAGTTTCTAGATCCTGACAAAAAGCATGGCCGTGGACTTGGGCGCCCACTCTTTTGTCCTTAACTTTTTCACCTGGGAACCCATAAAATAGGTGCACAGTTATTTGTTATTTTACAGCCTTCTGTAGAAGCATTTTTTGTTATTCATTTGTTTACTGCCGTATTTGCATAATTAGGGTTTTAATGGATAATTGAGCATAAGAGAAGGAAAATTGATAATCAAATACCCTAATCCAAGTTTCCCTACATTTGTAAGTGACCAAGGACCTGATAGTGCTCTGCAACTCGATCCAAAGGTCCTTGAATGTAATTGGTGAAAGGAAGATTCAAACAAAAACTAAACAATCCAAATTTTACTACATTACATTTTGGTGAACCTATGTTTTAATTGAATTTGGAACCTTTTTGATTGTTTTACTTTATATTTGCAGTGATTTCATTCATTCATATAGTCTTTCATCTTATTGCATTGAGAAAATTACAAAAAAATTGAAAAAATTGAAAAATTGGAAAAAATTTACATTTTAGGGTTACTATTTTGCATCAATTCATTCTAATTTCATCTAATTTCTGATTTTTTCATTATATATAAGATAAATTATAGAAAATTACAAAAATTCCATAATTTGCATTGCATTTTCATCAACAAATTGCTAGGGTTTTGTAGAAATTTTGACAATTTTCATATAACCTAGTAATTCCAAAATCTAGGGTTAGTAGGCAAAATCTTCTTTCAGATTTTTCTACTGATTTTAGAGAGTCATTAAAATTCTCATTTGTCTATAGTCTTACATTTTGGTGTAAATTTGCATTTAGATTTCAAATATTTGCATTTTTGCATAGAAAATTTCAACAAAAAACTAGCAATTTTCATGCATTTTCATTAGATTTGCATTTGCATTTGGCATCTTAGGGCTTGGAAATTATTTTCAGATCTTAGTATATTTAATTTTCATCATAAATCATATTTCAAAACATTAATGTAGCATTTTGTGTCAATATCTCAAACATAGGGTTTCAAAAACATTGATTTTCACTAGATTTGGCCTTATCGACCCCTTAGGTTTGCACTATAGGTGTGTTGTGAAGAATATTTTTGCATTAATTTACTGTTATCAAGGTAATTATTTTCTTCCCCTCCTAAAAATCTTCACAACACCCTTTTATCAGGCTCTTGTATTGAAAATTTGGCAAAAAACTATATATATATATATATTTGCTATTTTTGCCCTAGGGTTTGGCCTAGTTTGCACTCCAAGTGTGTTGTGACAAATGTTATGGATTGAGGTGACTGATATCATTGCTATTATTTTCTGCACCTCCTTAAATTCTTTACAACACCCCTTTTTCCAGGTATTGGAGTTGAGAAACCGTGAAAAATAGCCTATTTTGCTATATTTTCACTAGGGTTTGACTTTAAGTGGCACTAAAAGTGTGTTGTGATAGATATTTTTGGCTGTTATTACTGATATAATTTTTTTTCCATCATAATTTTCCTCACAACACACTTTTTCATACTCTTTTGAATTGAGATTTGGTGAAAAAATTGCATATTTTAGCATATTTTCACTATATTTTGACTTGTCATCATCTTAGATTTGCATCAAGAGTGTGTTGTAAAGGATCTTATTTCTGTATTGGAATGATATCAGACATATTATTTGCTTCCCCTAATCAAAATCCTTACAACACCTTTTCTTTCATATATTTGCATTGAAAAAGTATAAAAAATCAAGCATTTTAGGTCATTTTTGCATATAGTATTGCACTTGTCTTTGGCATACTTTTGAAAAACTTTTAAAATCTGATTTTGCATCTTATTATGGCATCTTCATGTTATTCATCTATTAAATCTTTGCATGAGTATATCCTAGATTTTGAAAATTTCTCTAATTTCACTAGTGAGAATCCTCATGTTCTAGAACACATAGCTTATATCAGTGGTATTGATGCTTCTATATGTTCTACATATGAGTTGCAATGACTTTGTTATACACATGATTTTAGTAGCTTCACTTTACTCATAGGAGCATATCCTTTGATATTATAAGTTTTAACCAAATTCATCTCTCGGAATACTCATGAGAAAGATGAGAGTGAAAAGCCTTTTTCTGCCATAGAGTATGATGATGATGATGTACCTTCCTCTCATCCCATTGCTCTCCCTGGCCAAGATGTAGCATTAGTCGATGAGAAAAGGTCTCTCACATTAAATACTTTAGGGATGGATGTTGGGTGCAATCAAGAGGGAAACAATGTTAATTCGATATTTATTAATAGACTTGATAGCACTATTCCTAAGATGGTTGTGCGGGGGGCACCTAATGCACCTTCTTGCTTAAAGTTGGTGATTACGGTTCAAGGTGTTCAAAATGTGTTACAACAACCACACTACAATGTGATTGCTCACACATACAACACCCGTAATAACAAGCAAAGTAACCAAGCACCACATGTACCTATCTCTCTTCCATGTTCTCAACCTATGCTCCCTCCACCACCTCGTCTTACTCATAAAAGTGGTCAAGAGTATGATCTTGTCGAACAGCTTCGCACTACTCTGGTGAAGATCTCTCTTTGGGATTTAATACAAACATTGCCTACATACCATAGAATTCTCCAAGAAGCTTTGCAAAAGGTGATTGTCCCACCTACTACTAAGCCTAATGATGTAGTGGTCATATTGGATAGTATGCATGTGACAAAAATGGATATTATCTTTCAACCACATGAGTTACCATCAATTGAAGTTCAAAACCAATATGATCCACTTATAATATCTGTCATAATAAATAAAACATTAGTAAAATGAGTGATGATCGACAATGGATTGGCTCTTAATGTTTGTAGCATTGACCTACTACACAAAATCAAGGTTGACACATCACAAATCAAACCAAATGGCATTAGCATTCATGGTTTTGATAATGTTGGACGACAATCTATGGGCACTATAACTCTACCTATACAAGTAGGATTTGTGCTTGTGCCTACCATGATTCATGTCATGCCTTGTTCTTCATCTTACAACATGATTCTTGGTAGACCTTGGATTCATGCATTGGGGACGGTTCCTTCCACCCTACATCGCTCAATCAAATTTATATTCAAAGATAAACTTCATACTATTCATGTTGATCCTAAACTAGATAATTGTTTACCTATTGAAATGCAAAAACTAGTTTACAATCATATGATCTTAAATAATTTGCAAGCTAATTCATCAATGCCTCTAGCCACAAATGATGCTGTGCAAGACTCTAAACCATCGAATGCACTCTTTGGTGATGACTGGGGATCATTATATTTTAATCCTTGCAGTATAGGGGAATATAAAATTAATAGCCTTGACACATCAAAAGTTGCATCAATCTCACCTAAGCAATCTTATGAAGCACCTAAGAAAAACAAAGCCTCCTGGGTAGAAAACAAAGATGATACTCTCACTTATACCACAAATTACGAGACCTATGAGGCTTCACCATCTTCTAAGGAAATGACATCCCTTTATGGTCAAGGATTTAAAATCCTTTATAACAATTGTGAATATGTAGGTAAGGGATGTGGTGTAAATCAACAAGGGATTCGAGTACCTATAGAATCCGCTTCAACACATTACTCAAGTAGCATTAGATATAATCCTTTTAAAGAAAAGAAAGCTTCTTGTCATCCTAAACTTAATGTTAACTCAACAAGATCAAAACAACATGACAAATATCCTAGATATGTATGTTCTTAACGATGGTACCCTAATAGGTAAATATCTCTAACCCCTTATCTCTCTCATGATGTGTTTCCCCCGTGATGTGTTATGTGTTATTTAGGCCTCCTGGGATAACCCTTGATTCTCTTGTAAGGTTTGGGATAATAGGAAACTGCCTCTATTTTGACCTTCTTCTATTTGTATCATCATTCTTCTATTGCCTCTCTCTAATTTCATTGTTCTATGTTGTGTCTTATGGACATAGCATTGTGGTTGGTGACTTGGGGGAACTCTCCTACGTGACTGTCCCTAAGACACTTGTTTCTCCTCTATTATTTATTGTTTCCCTTCCTCTAGTGTTTCCATCTAGCGGGCGGATGATGACAAACATTTATACTGATGCTGACCTAGTGTCCCTTTTGTGAGAAATCAAAAATTGGACTTAGTTCCTAATATGATGATGGGGTTGTATATCTTATCCGACACTTGGCTAGTGGAAGCACTCATGCTTTCCACATAGTGAATTTGATGTCTTTATCTCATTTACAAACCTTAACAATACTACTACTCTGTGCACTTTTGTTTGTCTTTGAATCTAGCCTTGGTAGTACTCGATTCAGAGAGCTTCATGATATAGCCCCACGGTTATCCTTGAACTCCGAATTCGTAGTATAACCTTGGCTCTTTGTGTGGTTAATCATATGCATTGATGTTGTTGTTTATCATGATTATGTAGGAACTAACATGTTTTTTGTAGGGATGTGTTTGTGGGAACATTTGGCGATCGTAAAGCGCATGTCACATCCGGGGGGCATGGGCTTTGCGAAAGTCTGTGTTCCCTTGTGTGTTTTCTTCCTACGTTAACGTGCTTGATATCGATGCATGATATCAACCACCTTAAGGTGGGGGCATATATAAGGTAAGCTGTCTATTTTAGATGCTAGTAAAGTGTGTTTGAACAATCTTGAAATTTGTTTCATATACCTCCTTTTCATCATAAGGTATCTCCGTGATGTGGGTGGAGTTGTATACTTTTGAGCTCATACCTCCTTTTCATCGTAAGGCGTCTCTGTGATACAAGTGGGGTTGTATGCCATGTTTCCTTTAACTGTAAGGTGTCTCTGTGATGCGGGTGGGGTTACATTTTCAAAAGTCCTATGCGGGTGGGGTTCTGTGACTAACTCAACCCTTAAGCGTGTCTTCGGCGATTGTTGTGGCAAATCCCAATCATTGATGTGTGCCTGTAATGTGCCTAAGATGGTGATGAACCTAGAAATAAGGACACTCCATCGCTTGTCTGTCGTGTTTTCTCCGTGTCTTCAAAGTGTGTGTTTGGCGTGCTTGCTTTGTTTGGCGTGTCTATTGCCCCATATGTAGTCTGCATTTTGGGAGGTTATGCGTGTTTTGTGTGTGTGTTGCCCCATGTATACAGTTTAAAGATCTGCGTGATGAGTGCATCCTGTATTATGGGAGGTTTGTTTACTTTCTAGTACTTGCATCTGCATTTCATATATATGAGAAAAAGAAAAGAAAAGAAATAATTTCTGTCTTCCATGCATTAATGTGTCTTCTATGCATTTTCTATCTTATCCGTGTTCTGCATGACTGTAACTGTCTTCTCCATGTTTTACATGCCTGTTACTATTTTCTATGTGATTGGTGTGTCTTCTCCGTGCTTGGCGTGTTTGCTGTGTTTGTGACCGTACTTTAATGCATGTATTGGCCTTGCGTTTATACATATATTAAAGTGGGGGCTAAATGTAACATCATAACATGTCCTCTTGGGGGCTTTTTCCTCATAAGGTTTAGCTCTCGGGTCTTTAGTGTACACTTAGGACATCTTGCATAATAATTTGGCATCCCAATGGAATGAACCCTAGGTATCATGACAAATGGGGCCTATGGGTACCCCTTTGACTTAACCCTGCCCAAAATAGGGGGGGAGGACTTGGGCGCCCGTGCCCCAGTCCTACCCTATTTTGGGTCAGGCCCAAATTTCTAGTGTTGGTTTATGACCATTCTTTGGTCCCTAGGCCAACACGATAAGTTTGAATTTACAAAATCTTGGCGGGAATGTTTGTAGTTGCATATAAAATTATGTTTAGGCATTCATTTAGAAACTAGATTATGTTCATGTGATTTTGGCATCCTAAAGGTGATTCAAGGCTTTCATTTTGTTGCAAGAGTAGATTTGTGTTGTCTATGTGTTTGTGTTTGTAGATTTGACCATCCATTTCCTCATGGAATGAAGAGCATCTTCCTCCCATGAGATCTTCACTACAAGGTGACATTTATTGTGTTTGTGATCATTTATTTATTTGGATTTTGCCTCTGCCTCACAAGAGCACACAATCTCTATTCGACAAAGGTTTTTGGAAGACTTAAGTGTCCTTCCGGGGCTTGACTGAGGCAAGCTCCTATTCACCACAACCCCCTCCCAAATTTTTCATGGTTGTAGGTTACAGGTTGATGATGCAGACAAAGTGAAGTTACAGGAGGGCATGTTGGAGTGTTAGAAGTGTAGAATAGCAAGAAAAAGGGCACCCTAGACTAGGGCACCCACTCATTAGTCCTCAAAGTTCTGTGACGAGAAAATCTCTGAAACAACAGAAACAAGTTATAGACTAAGTTTTCAGATCTCAACAAAAAGCAGGGCCTTGGACTTGGGCGCCTACTCTTTTTTCCCTGACTTTTCCACCTTAGAACCCCAAAAATAGGTGCACAATTATTTGTTATTTTACAGCCTTCTACAGAAGCATTTTTTGCTTCTACAGAAGCATTTTTTGTTATTCATTTGTTTACTGTGGTATTTGCATAGTTAGGGTTTTGATGGATAATTGAGCATAAGAGAAGGAAAAATGATAATCAAATACCCTAATCCAAGTTTCCCTACATTTGTAAGTGACCAAGGACCTGATAGTGCTCTGCCACTCGATCCGAAGGTCCTTGAATGTAATTGGTGAAAGGAGGATTCAAACCAAAACTAAACAATCCAAATTTTACTACATTACAAGACTAAAATTGGGTTGTAAGGTTATAGTAATATTCCTCACATGATGTTTCTATACTCATAATGTTACCTATGCAAAAGATTTTGATTCAGAAGATAACTTGGTGAAAAATTTGCTAAGTATCACACTGTTTCCTCAGTGCATAGTATTACAGTTTTCTGGTCCGCATTTGTCACAGGTTGAAGATCTTGGTCTATGATTTTGGTATGTTGATAAGGACTATTAGAAGCATCTAAATATATAATTTCACCTTCTTGTCATTTCCAAAATGTTGGCTACATGTTGAAGAAGTTTGGAATGACAGAGTGCAGTCTTAACCTATACAGTGTACATGTTTATTTTGGTCCGCATATCTCTGGTATGATATATGTCCTTCTACAATTCTAATGTAGTATTGGCATATGTTTAGACATTCCAAATCCAAAATTTTAGAGTTTGAAGCCTTCCGAAGTGTGAGATAAGTTTGTTTATTGCTACATGGATAGACAGTGATTGACTGTGACAGAGACCGAGTTTCGGTACTCTGCATTTCACCACATGGAAATATTTTGCTTTGTGGATCTGGGGATGTGTTTACAGATGTTTGAAGATTGGTTGTTCTAAATTTGAGGCAATTTGGAGGTCCGGTTGTTGAGTTATGATTTGACAGTCAGTGTGCACTTGAATTACTCTGCTCATGAAGTTGACCTGAAGAAGTTTACTTGGTGTGGAGCATTCCAAAGGCAGGAGTGTTGTCTAAGGAGGTTCCATAGGTCATGCCAACCTAGGAGAGTGTGTCTCATGTTTTGGTTCAATCCGCATTAGATTTTGAGGTCGACTAAGTGATGTTCTACATGCTACACTCAAGCAGGCCGACCTATTTGGTGATAAGAGTAAAGGAGGTAAACATGTTTTGTAAGATTTAAGTTGGAGCTATTTTATGTCCACCCTAACTTATTTCAAGTTTAAATCTTGGCACGAAGTATGTAAGAAAATGTTTCACACGCTACATCTTTTGGGACGACCTAGTTGATAT
This sequence comes from Cunninghamia lanceolata, assembly GCA_027924645.1. Classification (NCBI taxonomy): domain Eukaryota; kingdom Viridiplantae; phylum Streptophyta; class Pinopsida; order Cupressales; family Cupressaceae; genus Cunninghamia; species Cunninghamia lanceolata. Next base: position 1,309,625 of record BSBN01000958.1, on the reverse strand, counting down.
TGTAAAAGGAAGCATATATATAGGATTGTTTTTTCGATGCTTTAGTGAAATGAGGTGAAGGAACAATGTGTGTTAGTGATCTGAATAAATGTGACAAGTACCTACAGATGTGAATTGAGAAAGAACAGAGTAGACTGTGTGATTGAAGAGCAGAGCAGAGTGGTAATTTAGATAAGTGGAAGAAGATATTGATTGTACTTCATTGGAACTGTATTTCATGCATGTGTAGATGCAATTGTAATAGTTCATCATTAGTAGTGAGCCATTTCATTTCTTTCTTCTCTCTCTTTCTTTCTCAGTGGGTAGTGAGTCCACTTAGGCAGTGAGTTCACCTACAGTGAGCATTTATGTATTACCTTAACCGATTATAACATATTGTCATCTAATCCTCACCATGGTTTTTCCCTTTTTGGATTTTCCACATAAAAATCCTGGTGTCTATGTGTTATGGTTTGTGTTCTCATGTTTTCATGCATAACTTACTTCATTGCAATTGAATATACTAAATGGTTTAAAATGTTTTATATCTAAATGGTTTAAGATAATACTAATTCACACCCCCTCTTAGTATTCAGGGTGTTGAACATCTTTATATTATAATAACTTCCCTAGTGGAATGTATCTTGGATATTTACAATTGTATTGTATGCTCTAATGGGAAGTTGCCCCCTCGAAGTGGTGTTGTGAAGATAATATAAAGTTCATTTTGTTACACTATTTTCTATGTATAGTTATGTGCCTTGTCTTTATTTCTCTTACAAGTTTTTATACACAAAATTTGAAATCACAAGAGGGAGAGAGGGAAACTTAGCATACTCATAGGGATAAGGACTACTAAATGGACCATACATGTGTCTCTTTAGCTCTAACTCTAGAAAATGACAAGGAATAAACTCAAATGTATAGATGGAAAATATTAGAAAAATATTTAGTAAAATAAAAGACAAGAGGACTTACTATTCATGCAACGTCTAGAAGAGACTTGCCCCATTGCTTGTTGAATACTTATAAAAATCAGTTATCCCATAGAACATACCATAAATAATAAAGAAAACTAGCCTAGGAACTAAATGCATTGTAGATAAGCAAGAGTGCTACAAGGAAGTGAGGCAAGTGGTAGACATGACCTAGGACCTAGACATCATTCAAAGAATTAAGGATAATGCAACTGAGTAAAATGAATCTAAACTAAAATGAATGTGATTGTAAAGATGATAGCACGAAACACATACTTCTTCTTATTTCACAATTTGTATCCTCTGATACCAAACTACAGAGCACCAAGCTCTTCTTCTATACACCCAGAAGGATCTCAGGAACTATAAAGATTACACAATAACAATATAGACAAGTAGTTCACACATTCAAATTTAGTTTCCAACAGGTGACAGGAACATACAACTGTCTGTGTAGCAATAGGAAATGTTATCACACATGCGACATGAATATACAACTTGCCTTCGTGGTGACAAGAACTTATTTAAATCAGATAACAAGCATGATCCAACATGAACAGCTAAAAGACATCCATAACATACAATCATTGCTTTATTCATTCCATATTGATGTTTACATTGTTGATAATTATTCCAAGAATGTAAGTTCCAATCTGTCTACACTTACTTTATCTTCCTTTATCTCCTTCAACCTGCACGGGGTCTTTTCTCTACATAAAAGTTTATTTTCTTCTCATGGAAATCCTTCACCATTCGACCTACCCTATCTTCATCCTCTATCCCTAAGGTGGCCTTCCACCTTAATTCCTTCAATCGGCCTTTTCTTTCTTTTCTCCTGCCATCAACCTCCTCCAGATCGGTTCCTCTAGATTGGCTTCATTTTGTCAGCTTTCGCTCTTGACCTCCCCTTTTCTCTTTGCAGAGAAGATATTTATTATCAATCCCTCTCTCCTCACCTTCATAGCGATGGTATTGTTTGCTTCCCTTTCTCATCACCCGTTACAAGATGATGTTGCTCTATCGTCCAACAATTATGCTACCGTTGCTAAGCGTTTCATGCCACGTCCACTATCACCCAATCATTCCTCTTCCTCAAAGTTGTCCTCCAAGTTCCCCATGTTCAACCATTCATCTTCCCTTTGAAACTATCCCAACGGTCAGGGAAATATATAACTGTCAATAGTTTCTGACACTTGGCGATAGGAGAATTCTTTTCTACTGGTGACATGACTCTTTTACTATCTTTGGTTACCGGCGACAAGAATGTAATGAGCCACCACCAGTGTCAACAGTAACAAAAACTAAAATCCACAAGAAAATACAAATCAAGTATGATGCCTCTATATTAGACTCCCCAGGGGACAAAAAGATCATGTGCTCTTGTACATGTGGTGCTTCTGCAAACTTATCTAATCTTTTCTTCCGCTTCTTCCAAAATCATTTTGGCACCAGTAGCAAACTCCTCCAACATTGTTGTTCACTTCCCTACTCTTCTCTCATGAGGTCATAGCTTCTATTTACCATATCCATCCTATATCATCTTGGCTTTTCATCCACACACAAATCAAAACTAATAACTTGATGGAAACTACATAGTTCCCCAAACTCATTTACATCGTCAACATCATCAACATCTGTGACAGATGCATAGCAATCAGAACCACCTATTACTTTTCTGCATCCTACATCTTTGTCTGTCAACCTTTCCAACCACTCTTCCGCAATAACCAACTTTGATAACAATAGATCATTCTCAGTTTCCTCATCCATATCACAACTCTTCACAACATTCCCAACATTTGTCTTCATTGTTACAGTAACTTTTTCATCATCACCTGCAAACCATCTTTCTGCATCTTGTGTTGTCCCATTGGTTTGCATACCCTCTATCTTTATTATCCATTCTTGTTCTATTTCTGCAAATTGTGTCCATAAATCATCTTCATTATCATTATTTGCTGCCTCTTCCCTCAAATCTACACTTTTACTTTCCTCTTCCTTTTTAGACCCCTTGTTAAACACAAGGTTTCCACCAATCCTTAATTCCTCAACCTTTGTGATGACTGTAATCTCACTCTTTGCTTCTTCATTATTCTCATCATTCCATGCTACTGCTTTCTTGTTGTGCTTTTCATCACTCTTACCCCACTTAAGCTTTCCCATTTGCTTTTGTTGATTTCCTTGTTTCTTGTTATACTTTCTTCTCCTCATGTTTTTCTCATCTACAAGTCTCCACAACTCCATCTCATATTTATAAATTTCATTCAAAGCCTCAAAAGAATCATCATTAAACTCAAATTGCTTGCCTGGCACCTTGTTCAACTTTTCCCTATTTTTTCTTTCAACAAAATCATCCACAGTTTCAAAAGCATCATTAATTAACTCAACTTGTTTACCTTTCACATTACGTTTGGCATTTTCTAACTTCTGCCCATCTAGTGCCTCAATTTTCTTCACATCAGGTTCCTCTACATGCTCTTTACCACCATCTTGATTTTCCACTTTTAGTCTTTTATTTGTCTCAACATTATTTATTGCAACACCGCTTTCCTTCTCTGCTACCACACTCTTTTCTTTCCATATTTTGCTTGCCTCAACCTTGGACTAACCTCCTTTCACTGCTGCACTTGGTCCTCTTGCCTTTTGCCTTGCAATATCTTCTCTAGGCCCCCTTGCTTGCCACTTCATCTTCAAATCTGGTTGCCACTTGTTCTCCAACACATTTCTTTCTCTTTGCACTTGCTTATTAGTACAAACATGACCAAAAGCATCTATCTCCTTATGCTTTAATTACTGCCCCTCACCAATCTTTTTCTTTTTCCAACATGGGACTATGTACCCATGATCAATCACTTTCTCTTTCTTTTTATTAACTTGCTCATTCACATTATTTCTTCTATCAACATGATCTAAATCAACATTTTCCTTTACATCTTCATAACTAAATACAATATTATGAATTTCTTTTACCTATTGTTCCACATTACATCCACCTTTGGCTTCTTGGCTTTCCAACTTTTCTTCTTCATAAGCATCTTGTGCTACTGCTGTAACATCTTCCCAGGCATCATGAAACTCTATGGTTTCTTCTTCATCTCCATCATTGTACTGGAAATCTTCAGTATCAACCTCCTCTCCATTCTCAGGTACTCTACATTGTACCATTGCTGCAAACTCTTCTTGACACACTGTTGTAACTAGTCTTGCCTCATCTTCAACTCTTTTACCGGGTGCTCCTCTTGCCCCTTCACTCGATATCTTCAAGGTCCCATTCTTGACCTTGCTCAGCACATTCTTCATACCTGCATACAAATATGCAAACATAATATTAGCAAACAAAATAAGAGATCAAATTGTCTCAATTAATGCCCTCTTTATGGACATTCTCCTCTCTTCATTTCTATCTTTCACAAGTGTTGCTTGCTACACTTTCTTCTCTTCTTATCTTTCTTTCTTATCTTCTCTCATGTTCTCTTCAATGAGAAGTTCCTTCACCACTTCTGGTGTATGTTGCTCATCTGGCAACCTCTTGCTATCCCAACCTCTGTGAGTACTCTTTCCACCCTTATCTACTCTTCTCAAGGCATTCATCCTTTGCCTTTTTCTGCTCCCCATAATCATCTTCATAGGCCATTTTAGTTTCTTCTTCATCGGCCAAACCCAAAAATAACCTTGGCTTCTTTCTTCTAGCCATTGCTTGTATACCTCTAAATCTCTTCATAATTTTTCCATTTCCCTCTCAAATTCTACATCTTTCTTCTTTTTGTTTTCTTGCCTTTTGTCTCTCTTCGTGAGACTCTCTTTCCCAATTTTCTTCTACACTTTCCTATCTTCTTCCATCTTCCAGACACCTCACCTAGGGCTCTTTCTTTTCCCTCTGCCCAGTCTTTTGGTGCCACACCTTTTTTGTTACTGCATCAATCTGCAACACAACAAACCCAATAGAAATATCCTCCAACAATCTAGAACACACTGTGTGTCTTCTTCTCAATCCTTTGGCTCTAATCTTTCTACAACACTCACATTCTCCTTCCTCTACTACCTGCAGGTCCTGGCTATGTTACCTCACTTTGGTGATCTACTCAACGCTTAGAACCTTCTATGATCTGCTACCGCTTGATAGCACGAAACACATACTTCTTATTTCACAATTTCTATCCTCTAATACCAAACTACAGAGCACTAAGCTCTTCATCTATACACCTAGAAGAATCTCAGGAACTATAAAGATTACACAATAGCAATACAGACAAGCATTTCATACATTCAAATTCAATTTCCAACATGCGAGGAACATACAACTATCTGTGTAGCGACATGAACTGTTATCACACATGCGATAGGAATATACAACTTGCCTTCGTGGTGACAGGAACTTATTTAAATCAGATAATAAGCATGATCATAACATGAACAACTAAAAGACATTCATAACATACAATCATTACTTTATTCATTCCATATTGATGTTTACATTGTTGATAATTATTCCCAGAATGTAAGCTCTAATATGTCTACACTTACTTTATCTTCCTTTATCTCCTTCAACCTACGCGGGGTCTTTTCTCTACATAAAAGTTTATTTTCTTCTCACATAAATCCTTCACAATTCAACCTGCCCTATCTTCATCCTCTGTCCCTAAGGTGGCCTTCTACCTTAATTCCTTCAGTCGGCCTTTTCTTTCTTTTCTCTTTCCATCGACCTCCTCTAGATCAGCCTCCTCTAGATTGGCCTCTTTTTATCAGCCTTCGCTCTCGACCTCCCCTTTTCTCTTCATAGAGAAAATATTTATTATGAACCCCCCTCTCCTCATATTCATAGCAATGGTATTGTTTGCTTCCCTTTCTCATCAGCTGTTACAAGATGATGTCGCTCTGTCATCCAACTATTATCCTACAGTTGCTAAGCGTTTCATGCCATGTCCACTATCACCCGATCATTCCTCTTCCTCAAAACTATCCTCCAAGTCCCCCACGTTTGACCATTCATCTTCCCTTTGAAATTGTCCCAACGGTCAGGGAAATATATAACTGTCAACAATTTCTGACACTTGGCGATAGGAGAATTCTTTGCTACTTGCGACAGGACTCTTGTACTATCTTTGGTTACCGGCAATAGGAATGTAATGAGCCACCACCGGTGTCAACACTGACAAAAATTAAAATCCACAAGAAAATAAAAATCAAGTATGATGCCCCTGCATCAAAAGAGAACGATAATAAAGGAAAATGTGAGAAGCAAACCTAACTACCAAATGAAAAGAAAAAAAGGGAAGTTGTAATTTCTCCTAGAGAAAAGCTAAAAATGTTGTATGAAAGCAGAAAAGAAAGATAATGGGATAAACGGAATGGAAAGATAACTTCATGCCAAAAAGGAGGGTCCTTCCAAAGCAAGAACCCAAATGAAAAAGGGGGAAAATAAAAAATCCTCAAAGAAAAACAACTTGCCCCAAGCAAAAGCCACTTCAAAGGGCAAGGTTAAAATTGCATGACTAGAAACCAAGTGTTTATTGATAAGAGATAGTAAACTATAAAGAGGTCCAAGGCCAACCGATGACACACAACTCCAAAAATGTCACCCTTTGATAATGCACCATGATTTTAGAGAGGTTTGGGTAGACCATAAACCTTCTTATTTCTTCGACATGAATGCAATAGCTAATGCTAACCATGAATGTAATGGAAACACATGCAATATAGTAATCAATGCAGGAACTACATTTAAGCATAGTAATCAATGCAGGAATTACATTTAAACTGATGTAAATCTCACTAGAGAGAGATTGAGTAATAGTTTACAAACATCCCTAGCCTTTGAAGATGTAGGAAGAAAGAGGATCTAAGGATGAGAAAAGTGGTGAGAATGGAAGGATGGGTAGGAGACTAGTCTCAATCCACGCAAGAATTGAAAAATGGAAGAAGATATTCTTAGTTCAGAAGTTACCTTAGGTTTAGATCTAAAATAGTGAATATGTCAAACTAGGGTAAAGGGGCAAGCTCAATTAAGATGATCCATCTACAATGATTTTGGTCAATAAGTAATGCATTTCTATGCCATCAAGTTTCTTTTCTTTACTTTCTTTCACTTTCACTTTTTCTTTTCTTTTTCTTGAATTTTGATTTTGCCTTTACTTTTGATTTTTATTTTTAAGCTTTTTGAATCTTTTTAGTTTTTCTTGATCCCCTTATTTCTACCCCCACATAAACAATAAGATGTGAGGGCTCATCATCAAAGGATAGAGAAGTTGAGAGAGTGGATTTTTGACTAGAATGGATTATGGGAAATAAAGGGATGATCCTACTCTATGAGTTGTGCAATCTCGATGATGGTTTTTGTGGACTTGAATAGATTCCCCATCCAATGGATCTATGCTAGCATGAACCTAATACCAATGAAGAATAAAGAGTTGGGTTACTCTTGGAATTTGTGTTATTGAGCTAGGAATCTGTTGATGCATGTTTTAACACACCAACTTGAGTGGAACAAATTGTTCCTAATTGAAAGGGTATTGTTTCCCCCAAGGTTTATGTCACCAAGTCTTGGCACACTTGGGTAACCTTCAGGTTGATGATAACTATTCTATTCAATGGGCTATACTAAAAACTAAGAAAAAATATAATACAAAGTACTACTACCAGTTAAGCTCTAATCAACAAATAAGATTCACAAATTTAAACATGCCCAATGCAAGATATATTTCACCACATTCCTTCATCATGTTCATGTACAAATTGATAGCAATAAAGACTTGTAACTAAAGGAATTTAACATTTTAGAAAAAGGGCACAAAATTAAATCAATATAAATACTAACTAAAATACTAATTTATTCTTAATCCTACAATACTTTGAAGAAGATGCAAATATTAAAGGAAAAGAGAATTTTTTAAATAAGCTTGTATTATTCTACTACCAAATTTGATCTTGTAAACTAGACAAATGCAATCAAAAGCAATCCTTGCTTGGCGAGTCTTCACACAGTTAGAAACACAAGATGATGCAATCATCTAGGGACAAATCAACTATGAAGAAAACTAAGCCCAACCACCATATTCCATGTGCACATTGAACAAACAAAATCCCCACAACCTTCAATACTAAAGATATGAAGCACTCAACTCAGATCTATCATACTTTGATTAATTATAGATATGATTTTAGAATTTCATGAATTAGTTTGGAAAACCATCAAACGAACAAGACAAAAGCCAAAATAGAAAAATATTCAATTATAAATTTTCGTTTCAACAATATCCAACCTTTAACAATGCCAGTTTGTTGGGTATAAATAGATCCCCAACGAGAAATAACTTAGTAAGTTTCCCTCTAAATGGTTATAATTTTAAAGAAAAATCCTTCAATTAATTTAAATTTATAGGATCAATGTGTCCTAATTTTAAAATGGTAAGCCCTAACTAAAGTTGGAATAAGCAATAGGTCCTTAAAGATCATCAAGCTAGTCCCATTTTGGAAAATTTGTTGCAACAACTTCTTATAAAAAAGGCACATCTTCCAAGAATTAGGTCCATAAATGCAAAGTCCAATACAAGTCCTCATTAAACTCTAGCAAATTTTCATGCTTTTTAGACTCTATTATTTAATCTCTATGTGTGCAGTTCCAATGCATATAGCCAAGATTATTCCTTCTCGTCCAATGAGAAACCCTTCACTTAATTTTGGCAATGATAGGTTCATTGAAATGAGTAGGTAGGTTGAATCTTCAAGAAATAGTAATAAATAAATAGTTCATATTAGTCCTCATTGAATTCTCACACTTATCCTCATTAGGATAGATCAACAATAGAACTTCCAAGAGTACTCCAACTTTGTATTCTTCATCTATATCAAGTCCATATAAGAATTGATCTATTGAATGGGGTGTCCATATTGATCAACTCATATAATTAGAATCCTACGCAAGGAAGTAAAGAGTATCAAATTCCAACATAACAATTCAAAATATTAAATTTTCCTTAAATTAAACCTTATGACAGTGATTAAGTCTATCCTTCACAAGCCTAAATTCAATTTAAATAGTGATTTTATAAGAAGAAAATTAATTTTAATAAAAGTTGCATTGATTACTTCTCTTTGATTTGGTTGAAAAGATTATTTTTTCCAATTTGTAACTCTCCTTCTCATATGGTGCATTCCTATATTTAAGGGTTCTAGTTTGTCTCTATGGCTTTGTTTGTCATCATAATATGGAATTTAGATTATAGTGTAATGTGTAGCTAGCTTAATATTTCAATATTCACAGCTTAGGGCGGACTTCAAATCTAGGTCTAATTCACTATTTAATTCTTATAGTTCATAGAGGCTCTCATTATATCCATAGTTGCAAAGCAATTTTGTTCAATTTACAGTCACAAAGCATTTTACCTAAAAAAATGATCATCAAATTCATTAGTGTTTGAGATTACATGTCAAATTATCATAGGTAACATTGTGGTAAGCAAAATTTCATTATATCCTTGTCAAGTAGATCAAATGATTTGGATAAATCAAAAGGAATCCATGGTCAGGGCTCAAATGTCCAGATCAAAGTTGGATAAATCAAAAGGAGATCCATGGTCAAGGCTCAAATATCCAAATCAAAGTTGCATACCACTATATTTTACTACTTTACCATGTGCACAACACATGACTTCCTTCTGGGTCACAAATATAAAAGTTCAATTGTGTGATTAATTAGCTGATAGGCATTTGTACGAGAACGAAGCTGCCAGAATTAAGATAATCTGGCAGTTAGACCACTGTTTTTGTCGGGATTAAGACCATCGGAAGTCAGATCACCGTTTAATGGCGAAATTGGCACGGCATTTTAAGTCAGTTGACATCCTCCATTGTAAACTCTGAGACCGCTAAATAAAAGCACAGCTTCTCATTGCTTGCCCGTGAATCCAACAAAGAGAAAGGGCCCTAGAAAACTGAAAGCATGGCCTCTCCTTGTAGCCTAGAATGTATATGTCGTCAGACTAATCACCACCACAACAGTTAAAATTGTCGATTCAAGTATCACTTTCCCTGTAACCGCGAAACCCAAAAGATAGTCACCAATTTCTTTCCCCACACATTAACAGTTCCCCCCTGAGAAAAAGAAAAATCCTTACAATTGTGAAAGCACAAGTTAATCCAATAGAAATGCTGATGCAAAGTGTAAAAAGGGCAAGGAGAATAAGATTTATTGGGTGCTTCTGCGAGTAACATTACATGGGACATAACACTGCAAACAAAGAATAAGAAAAAGATTAAAAAAAACCAAAAAAACAAAACATTGACTTACAGATGAGGGGAAAAATCATTAGAAATATGTATAATCCAAGAGCGGCTAGAGTGGAGACAAAGAAATGAGCAATTGGGTGAACAAAGACAATGATAGCGACTTTCGTTTATTCCACTAAATTATTTCATGCAATTTAAAAAAAAGTGTTTAATTAATTTTTATTTTCTCTGAATGTATTCACATTTTTTTTTCAAAATATTTCAACTATGCGCGAATTCGTTATGCAAATTTCATGCACCTGCTAGTCAATTAATAGGGCTCACCATATTCAAGTCACATTAAGAGACAACATTATTTCATTTTCTCTTTATAGTACCGTCCCACGTCACTTTGATACTTTACCATATTGAAAACAAAATGGGAAACATGTGCCACGTGAAGGGGCTGGCGTATTTACAACAATTCCATTTGGCATTCAAGTACAATAAGTGGAAAGAAAACAAGCTACCTGAGTGTCAGCTCATTACCAATTCACACACTCATCACAGGGTTGGACTCACACAGTCACAACTTTGATTGGGAATCCCTCTACCAATTAGACATAGCTATGCATAGACCTACGCCGAGCTCTCACAAGGAAAACAATTTAGCACATTCTATTTCTATGACAAGCTCCAATACAAACTTGAATATCTTCCTGTTATAAATGACCAACCATGGTAGAGGCTCATGTAGGAGTCACATTATGCCAAGACAACTAGACACTTCAAGTAAGGCTTTTTGACAACTGATCCAATATTTTCTTTCGTGGTTCAAAATTGTGCACATGTCCACTCTAAAATACCAGTCTGCATCTTCGGCCTCGTACCTTTATTACAATTCATTGCTGACTACGATGACCGACAATCAATTATACTCTGTGGCAGACAAGTTTACAAAGTTCGTCACTCATTAGCCGGTATACCTACAACAAAGTTACACACCTGGCATGAAGTTATCATCAGTGTAGTTATTCTATGTCACATGGATTAATTGGACGAATTGAAGGTTTCCCTGTCAGTAATAAATGATCGGTGTTTGTTGAGGTAATCAATCTAATGGTCCTCCTCGTTTTGAGAATATTACATGAAGGGTGTACGAGTGGTCCCTTGCAATCGGTCAATTTGAGCGAAAAGTGTGTCTATGGCAGTTTCTGATTGATTGTAGCAAATTAATATGGATGCTGGATTTGTGATAAGAAAGAAAGGAAAAATATTATTTTATAAAGAAAGATTAAAAATCGTATCTTTTGTTTTAAATCTGTTTTTCTCTTTTAAAGAGAAAGATTTAAGGGAGAGGGACCGATGGTGGGTAGGGCGATGTTGAGTGAGGGGTCCACGTCAGCGGCTTTTGAGTTGGATTATTTTTTTTTGGCCATGTCCCTTGACAGTCGAGTTGGCACATGCCATTTTTTTTTTGGCCATTTTTAAACACGTTTATCAATGTTTATGGTGCGTTTTTCAAAAACTGCCCAAAAATCTCTAAAATCTGTGATCGACCAATAGTGGACATGTGTAGGGTTCCTTCATGGGTTGGCACCACGCCAGCACTGGCTCACCATACTACTAGTTAATGCGCATTAATTGCTCAACATTCTACCGCCAATGGTCTTAATGCCTACCACCTCGACATTCACACCATTCGCTTAGTCTTGCTTTAGCTTCTCGAATACTCCATTCATGTGAACAATTGGCATTTGGAGTGGTTGCATTTAGGACAGTCCTGGTTCGGATGGACACGGATGGTGGTTAGGACATGGGCGAATACTGGTGATACATTTCTCGAGCTTTCAGTGTTTATCAACACCGCATGTGGCATAAGGAAACCATTTACCTTTTGGTTACGCAGGTGAGGTTGTGTTCCAACTTCACACAGGGAGAAATTGCGCATTGCGAGATTTTTTTCATATTTTTATGCAATCTTTTTTTGTGTAAATAGCTTCACTATACAAGTAATGATATGCTCGTTTTATGAAACTTTATTACAACTTTATCATGGTCGCTTCTGTGTATATATATATGTTTACAGATATATATATGTATATATACATATATATCTGTATACAGATATATATGTATATATGTATATATACATATATATCTGTATACATATATATACTCACAGAAACGACGAATAAATGTTATTTTGTACCAATATTGCACCTATATTTTGGCCAACTGTGTGTATATGTGAGTATGTATATGTATATTTGGCCAATTGTGTGTATGTGTGTATATACACAAATAAATATGCATATATATATGCAAATGTATTTGTGTATATAAACATATACACACATTGAAGACATGATATTTCCACAGTCCATGATATGAATTAAAAAACTTTTGGTTTAAACTGTGTGATGCTAAAAAAAGCTACACACAGTTTAAACCAAAAGTTTTTTAATTCATATACACACAGTCGGCCATAATATAGCCCTTTCTTTTAATTTCTGTATATGTATAGTGGAATTCAAAGTTATTAAACACCTTTTCCATATTGCATTGTCTGTTAAGGGTTTCATGCACCTATCCTTTGGCCGATTGTGTGTATACATATACATACCAATTAAGGGTTTCACCAGCTCGACTGTTATGGGTTTCATGCACCTATAGTTTAGTCGACTGTTTCCACCGCTGCCGTGAACCCCTCGCTCAACAATTCTCGCCCCCCATCGTCCTCTCAGCCCTGCCCATAGAAGAATTGCCTCTGCCGGAATGGTCGAATTCTTGTGAATAGTTCATATGCATACTATACCCTTTTTATGGTCAATTTGAGTAATCATTTTAAACATGATATTTAACAAATTATTTCTATAAATTTCGTCAAATTCGTAATTATAGGGATCCATTAATTGACATAGCATTTTAATCTTATTAATAACATATTAATATAATATTTAATAAATTAATATATTAATAAACATTACAATATTATGTATGTATCGTATACACACACATACATACATATATACATAATTTATTATGCTTGTATGTATTTATGCATGTGTCTCTACTATACATACATACATACATATGACATGAAGGGTGTAAGAGGGGTCCCTTGCAATCAATCAATTTCAGCGAAAAGTGTGTGTATGGCAGTTTCTGATTGATTGTAGCAAATTAACACGATGACGGATGCTGGATTTGTGATAAGAAAGAAAGGAAAAATATTATTTTATAAAGAAAGATTAAAAATCTCATCTTTTGTTTTAAATCTGTTTTTCTCTTTTAAAGAGAAAGATCTAAGGGAGAGGGACCGATGGTGGGTAGGGCGATGTTGAGCGAGGGGTCCACGTCAACAGCGTTCGAGTCGGATTAATTTTTTTGGCCATGTCCCTTGACAGTTGCGCTGGTACCCCCCCATTTTTTTTCTGGCCATTTTTAAGCATGTTTATCAATGTTTATGGTACGTTTTCCAAAAACCGCCCAAAAATCTCTAAAATCTGTCATTGATTGATAGTGGACATGTGTAGGGTCCCTTCGTGGGTTGGCGCCACACCAGTATTGGCTCACCATACTACCAGTTAATGCACATTAATTGCTCAACATTATACCACCGATGGTCTTAATGCCTACCACCTCGACATGCACACCATTCCCTTAGTCTTGCTTTAACTTCTCGAATACTCCATTCATAAGAACAATTGGCATTTGGAGTGGTACGGATGGACACCGACGGTGGTGAGGACATGGGCGAATACTGGTGATACATTTCTCGAGCTTTCGGTGTTTATCAACACCGCATTTGGCATAAGGAAACCATTTACCTTCTGGTTACACAGGTGAGGTTGTGTTCCAACCTCACACAGGTAGAAACTGCACATTGCAAGATTTTTTTCATATTTTCATGCAATCTTTTTTTGTGTAAATAGCTTCACTGTACAAGTAATGATATGCTTGTTTTATGAAACTTTATTGCAGCTTTATCATGGCCGCTTTTGTGTGTGTATATATATATATTCTCACAGAAACGGTGAATAAATGTTATTTTGTACCAATATTGCACCTATATTTTGGTCGACTATGTATATATGTGTATATACACAAATAAATATGCATATATATATATATGCAAATGTATTTATATATACAGACATATACACACAGTCAGCCATAATATAGCCCTTTCTTTTCATTTCTGTATATGTATAGTGGAAGTATTCAAAGTTATTAAACACCTTTTCCATATTGCATTGTCTGTTAAGGGTTTCATGCACCTATCCTTTGGCCGACTATGTGTATACATGTACATACCAATTAAGGGTTTCACCAACTCGACTGTTAAGGGTTTCATGCACTTATAGTTTAACCGACTGTTTCCACCGCTGCCATGAACCCCTCACTCAACAATTCCCGCCCCCCATTGTCCTCTCAGCCCTGTCCATAGAAGAATCACCTCCGCTGGAATGGTCGAATTCTTGTGAATAGTTCATATGCATACTATACCCTTTTTATGGTCAATTTGAGTAATCATTTTAAACAAGATATTTAACAAATTATTTCTGTAAATTTTGTCAAATTCGTAATCATAGGGATCCTTTAATTGACATAACATTTTAATTTTATTAATAACATATTAATATAATATTTAACAAATTAATATATTCATAAACATTACAATATTATGTATGTATCATAGACACACACACACATACATACGTATATACATAATTTATTATGTTTGTATGTATGTATGCATGTGTCTCTACTATACATACATACATACATATGGCAGTTCATATACACATACATAGATTCGTATGAACTGCCATATGCATGCATGTATGTATGTATAGTATAGACACGTACATACATATTATGGTTCATACATAATATGTATGTACGTGTCTATACTATACATAAATACATACATGCATATGGCAGTTCATATGTATGTATGTATGTAGGTCATGTAGGCACCCATACATATGGCATTCATATGTAACATACATACATAATTTTACTATGATGTATGTATGCATGTATGGAAACCAATCATACATACATACATACTCGACCAAAAGATAGGTGCATGGCACCCTCAACTATGGAGTGTATAACATGTATTTTTTTTGTTTCAGTTAGAATTGGGGAATTGGGGATATGACAGTATAACATGCATTTTTTTTTTCTAACAGTTCTTCAATTACTCTCTCTTACATTTATGAATTTCTTGTTTTAGTTTGTATCAATGTTTGTTTGCTAAGAGTTACAATTGGGGACATGATAGTATAACATGCATTTTTTGTTTTATTTCACACACACCCTTCATCATTTGCAATCAACTCAATCACATGCATGGTTAGTATGTTCTTCAATTACACTCACTCTTACATGTATAAATTTGTTGTTTCAGTTTGTATTAATATTTTTGTTTAGTAAGAGTTAGAATTGGGGATGTGGTAGTATAACATGCATTTCTTTTTTCATTGCACACACACCCTTGATCATTTGCAAACAATTCAAAAGATGCATGGTTAGTTTGTTCTTCAATTACAATCACTCTTACATGTATGAATTATCTATTTCAGTTTGTATCATTCTTTTAATTGTAAGAGTTAGAATTGGGGCTGTGATAGTATACCATGCATTTTTTGTTTCATTGCACACACACCCTTGATCATTTGCAATCAACTCAATTAGATGCATGGTTAGTTTGTTCTTCAAATACTGTCACTCTTATTACGAAAGAAGGGCTCTTTCCTATTAACTTAAGACTCCTTTCACTGTATATCATTGTATATCACTGGTTTTCATGCAAATATATTATGCATATGCATATTGCATTTATGCATATGTGCATAAATGCAATATGCATATGGATATGTATATACATAAGTATATTGCATATATGCATAAGCATATGCATATGCATTTGCATGTATATACATATGGATATGTTATATATATATATATATATATATATATATATATATATATATTACACTCAACTTAATTAGATGTATGCTTTTTTTGTTCTTCAATTACAACAACTGTAATAATCGGCCCCTCTCCCTTACTGCTAACTATGATAATGGCTGACTCTTTATGATATAGCATTATTAGATGTATGTCTTGCTAGCTCTTCAATTAAAGTAACTTAAACAGTCGGTAACTATAACATGGTGGAATATGTTGTTTGTATTCAAATCATACTGTTGTTTCAAGTTACAAACATTCAGGCAAAATAGTTCAAAACCTTCAAAACCTTGACGACAAAACCTTCAAAACCTTTAGGACCTTCAGGACAAAAAAGTTCACACATAACATGAAGAATCAATCGAAAAAGGTTGGAAAACTGAAATCTAAAGAAGGGTCTAGTTGGGTTATCCTTGGGGTAGGTGATGGTGGATATGACTGTGAATTAGAAGGACTCCAACTCTGAAATGGTTGGCTGATGCTTTGGGTAGGTGATGGACAATATTGGGGACATTGAATGGATACAAAATATGTGAATATCCTATGACGGTCAGGCAATGGTTTTAGAGGGTTGCTGAGTCGCCTTTCCTTTACAGCCTCTTTTTGTGCCTTCTCCAATTCTTTTTCCCTTTTTGTAGCTTCCTTTTCTATCCTTTACTACTCCTTTTTTTTCGCCTTCTTTTGCAACTCTTTTTCAACCTCTATTGTTGTTCATTGCTTTTCCTTTTCAAACTCTGCTGCTACTCGTTGCTTTTCCTTTTCAATTCTCATTAGAGTTTTGACCTCCAATGTTGCAATCCTCTCTATCCTGCACTCTTCAATCTATTCCTTCTTCCTCTTTTTCAGTTCTAGGAGTTCCTTCTTCCTATCCTCTTGCTGAATTAGCAAGGCCAAGTAGTCATCAGCGATCAGGAGTTGGGATCCTCTTGGTAGTTTAATCCCACAGTCAGCGACCTTATTAGACTTGTCTTTCACTACATGCACTGGTACCTTCAAGAATTTTGAGATGTGTGTAGTTGTTTGGCCTCTCAAAGGCTCCATCAAATCCTCATTATTTGTTTCCTACTCCTTAGTAGCAGTATCATCCAATGGCTCTCCTAACTGATCACCTTCATTGTCTCCCCAATCAACATAGAAATGAACAATAGGATTTGGACCCATGCTGTGTGGTGGAGATGGCATTGTAAGACTTTGCTGAGTGTCTACATGCAGATCATAACCAAGATTAGTAGCATCCTCTAACAACTAGGAGGGCACCTCAGGTGGAGTTGGTAGGGAAAGAGAAATGTCTGCAATACTATTTGGCTCTCCCAAAACTGTTGTTGGTGGTGATTGTTGGTTTGAGAAACTTGAACTTTGTGGAGGACTTTGGTGGCTTGCAGATTCTGTTGCTTCAATTGGGCTTTGGTGGTCTCCAACTACTATTGTTTCATCTATACAGTCACCCTCATTCATTGCCAAACCATTGTTGGATAGGCTGAGAATGTTTTTAGCAGCTGATGCTTCCTCGGGGGCAGCAAACTGAAATGTCTCGCTAACCCTCATGTCGTTGTCTAATGCATTTGGATCAAGAGGCCAAATACCTATCCTCTTGAAGCTAGCTATTATGTTTGAAACTGTCATAGCCTTTTCAAAGGCTACGCTGCCAAGTGTAGCCAATTATGTCCTTCTTATCTCCAAATTTGGATGTTTAGTAGTCCATTCTGTTCTTTCCTTTTTGAAATGAGATTTGAAAGAGGAGGAAACACTGACATCAAGAGGTTGTAGCCTGTGTGATGTGTGGGCTGGTAGGGTGAGCAAGTCAATACCAAGTTCCCTTGCTTCGAAAATGGTAGAAAAGGCTACATGGCTGCCATGGCCATCAAATATGAGGAGGTGTCTATGGCTGGGCGAGCATCCCCCAGGTACTTGCATAGCAAAAAATCGTAGCCATTTCACAAAAAGCTCTTTGGTCATCCATTCATGAGGCTGAACAACCATTAATGCTCCTGGCTCACAGTTGGCTATGTAGTTGTGCACGTGATTTTTTCTTTTGAACAAGTAGAAGCTTGGAATTTTCTGACCTATATCATTTACACATGCCAAAATAGTGATCCACTCTTGGCTCTTAGGAATAATATATGTAACACTTTTGCTGCCCTTTTTGGTAAGCACCTTCATATTACCGTTCTGCCCAGCTTGCAGCCTTGTCTCGTCACAGTTCCAAATCCTTTGGAGTCCATAATTCCCAGCTACGTATGTCTGCTCTAATGTTTCGTAGAATGCACTGACAACTGTTGGCCTAAGATTCACAACATGGTCTTTATCTTTCCCTTGGGCTATTCTCAAGCACAGATCAGGATGCCTTCTTTTGAACCCCGTCCACCAAGACTTGCTGGGAAGCCCATCTTTGAAGGGATTATGATGCAGAGCCATAGCTGAAAACATTTTCTATTGTTGAAATTTTATGATTTTTTTTATGCCATCGGCAAGAACTGCCTAAATGTCTTACTGACATGCCCTATCGGTCTGAAAATAACTATCGGCACCCAGGGAAATTGTCATGCCGAAATTCCCCTCATGCCGATGGGTGTTTTGTTTTTGTGCCTATCGGCAAGGCTTCGCCTATCGGTATAGCCTAAACCTCTCCACCCGATGGTATCTCTCCTACCGATGAAACTTGGACTTCTTTAGACCATGGTTGCCTATTGGCAACATATGAATCATCGGCCTAGCTTTCCACCCGTTCGCTGATGTCGGTTGTCACGCCGAAGCCTTAGCGTCAGCTTCACCATCGACCAGACATTATACTATCGGCCACCTTCAAGACCGTCACACTGACACTTTGTGTCACTCCGATGACTCTTCAAAATCCGCCTTCATCGGCCAGACCTCCTACCGTCGACAACTTCCAAATTTCTCCTGCCAAAATCCGTCTTCTCGTCGATGTCACATTGGACCGCACTCGTCGGGGAGACTAATAACATCGGTGAGGCCTAACTTCGCCAAGCCGATAGCATATCTCACCGATATGCTAATGAAGACTTCCTTGTTGGCTAGACACGCTTCTTCGGTTAGACTTTCCTCCCCTCCTTCGATGATAATGTTTACGCCAATGCACCTACTATCGGCGTGACTTCGTCGATTGACACAGCTTTATTCTCCTTCGCCGATACGCCGATACACTCCTACTGTCAGCGTGACCCCTTCTCATCGGTGAAGCTTTCAATAGTTCTCCCGATGGCTCTTCTCACACTGATGTCCTTCATCGACGACACTTCACAATAGTCACCCTGATCGGTGAAACCTTCTACCATCGGCTCACCATCATTTCCTCAGCCCGATGTCTATGCTTCACGTCGATGATCTCTCCGTTGGCGACACCAATGAAACTTATGCCGATGTCTTCGAAACATACATTATTGACTTGTTTTGACACCCGAACTAGTCAGCGATACACATACAGATACAACTGACGGATACACACAAAAAAAACCCCTCATGCAAATATAGTATACACACAGAATTTGATACATACCATTTTACATCATGGGCACAGGAAATTGCTCATGTGTGAACGCAGTTTATTCACAGACTATTTCTACCTACCATTCTTCTATATACATTAGATATACATTGAACTTCCTACCGACGATTGTCTCTGGAAAGGGTTCTGCAATTCCTATCCTACCATACCTAACAGACAGACGAATAAACAAAAATGGGGAACTAATTTACAAGTCCATTCCACTGATTTCACAGAAATCCACCAGTGGAATGGATTTATCTAGTCATTTCAACCACAGAGGCACTAAATTCAGATTATACACAAAATCTATACAGAATGAATTTCTACACAGAGTATCTACACAGAATTCAGAATTTGGAAAGAAAACAATTTGCAGAATTTCTATTCCTCCTTCTTAGTGTTCAGAACCACATTCAACTGTTCGGCCAAAAAACCAAAAACAAAAAAAACACACCACTCCTATTCTAGAAGATTTTCCTATTTAGCTTTCCCAACGGTGAGAGACTGACATTCTTCTCTGTTTCTGGGATTTGGGTTTTCCAAGATTATTGGTAGAAGCCCCTAATTAACCACATGACACCTGCTTTGCATGGGACAGCAAAACTCTTAATGTTAAGACACCTTGATTAACCCTTCCCTTAATCCAAACTGTCTAAAATGTCAAGTTTGGAGTTTACAAACATGAAATGCCAATATAGAATGTTACATTTTGAAGATGCTATAAGGTAACATGAAATGTCAAAACTATATTAGTCTTATTCTTCTCCCTCTTGTGTATGTTGATCCTGTTGAAGGGGTGCTCCTGCACCATAGTCCCCGGGAGAAGAGATCTCAAGCCCCTTTGAGATCAGAGTTTGGAGGTCTGCACCATGATTTGAAATCTGATCTGCAGTCATCCAAACGGCCTCTGAATCTGGTTTCCCTTGCCAAGTCACCAAATATTCCAGGTATTCTTTGTTCCTGGTCATCTTTCTCACTCTTGAGTCTAATATCTCCTTTAATTTTGGTGGATCATGCTTAGGAATATCATCATTTGCTGCATCTTGCAATGGTTCCTATTCTACATCTGTATTTGGCTTGTATGGAGTCAAATCACACACATTGAAAATGGGTGACAATCCAAGATTAGGAGGAAGTTGGATCTCATATGCATTCTGCCCACATTTCTTTAAAATTTGACATGGTCCAATCTTCCTCTACATTAGCTTGGTATACTTACCTTTGGGGAGCCTCTCCTTCTTCAGATTTACCTAGACCAAATCTCCAACTGCAAACTGTAAATCTCTTTTCTTTTTGTCAGCATATGTTTTGTACTTCATTGTAGTTTGTTGGAGTTGGTTCTTCACTTGATCATGCACTTCTTTAATAGCTGAAGCAAAAGCTTCACCATCTGCACTAATAGGCTCTCCTATAGGCAGATCTCTCAGCTCCAGAATACCTCTTGGATGAATACCATATACCACCTGAAAAGGTGATTTTCCTGTACTCTTATTAATGGTGTCATTATAGGAAAATTCTGCTTGTGGGAGGATATTATCCCATTTCTCTCCATGCTGCCTAGTTAAACACCTGAGTAGATTACCCAATGAACGGTTAACAACTTCAGTCTGCCCATCTGTTTGAGGATGGTAGGTTGATGAGAAGGACAGATTGGTTCCAAGCTTCTTCCAAAGAGTTCTCCAGAAGTGACCAATAAACTTCACATCTCTGTTTGATACTATGTTCAATGGTAAACCATGTATCCTCACTATTTCCTTGAAAAACAAATCAGCAACATATGAAGCATCACAAGTGGTTTTACATGGTAAGAAATGTGCCATTTTACTGAATCTGTCTACTACCACAAAAACACTATCATATCCTTTCCTTGTCCTAGGCAAACCTAGTACAAAATCTATGCTTATGCTCTCCCATGGCTTAGAAGGAATGGGTAATGGCTGATACAAACCTGCATTTGTGGATCTTCCTTTGGCCTTCTGACATATTACACATGCTTCCACAAATTTTCTCACATTTGATTGTAACTTAGGCCAATAGTAATGCCTCTTCACAAGATCTAGAGTTTTATCAAGACCAAAATGTCCTGCCATAGCCCCACAATGTTTTTCCTGAATAATATTCAGTCTCACAGAACATCTTGGAATACATAGTTGTCCACCTTTGAAAAGTAATCCATCTTGGATCAAAAATTCAGAAAACTCAACATGATATTTGTCCCCAAAAGAAGTACATACCTTGTAGATCTTGCCAAAGTCTTCATCATCATCATACATTGTCTTCAAAGAATCAATCCCAACACTCTCCAATTGGATCTGCTTGATGGTCAGAACTCTCCTGCTCAAAGCATCTGCTACTTTGTTCTTGACCCCTTTCTTGTGCTTGAGTGTGAAAGTGAAAGTTTGCAAAGTTTCCACCCACTTCATGTGCCTATGGTTCAGCTTCTCTTGACTATTTATGAAACTGAGGGCCTGATTATCTGTGAACACTATGAATTCTTTGGGCATCAAGTAATGGCTCCATTTCTTAAGTGACTGGACTAGAGCATACATCTCCAAATCATAGGATGAGTATCTCTTCTTGGCATCATTTAATTTCTCACTGAAGAATGCAATAGGCCTACCTTCTTGACTAAGTAGTACTGCTCCAATTGCAATATGACTTGCATCACATTCTACTTGAAAAATCTTGCTGAAGTCAGGAAATGCAAGAACTGGCTGCTCTGCCACCTTCTTCTTCAATGTTTCAAAAGAATTTTTTGCCTCCTTTGTCCATGTAAACTTGCACTTTTGTCCTCCCTTTATGGTGTCAAGCATGGGTGCACAAATATGACTAAATCCCTTTATAAACTTCCTATAAAAGGTTGCTAATCCATGGAAACTTCTAACATCATTCAAGGTTTTGGGTGTTGGCCAAGACAATATGGCACTTACGTTCTCTTGATCCATTTTCAGTTTGTTATGTGAGATCACAAATCCCAAGTAGATGATTTCTTCCTGCATAAACAGACACTTTGCTAAATTGATCATTAGCTGCTCTTCATATAACCTTTTGAGAACCAAGTCTATATGGATGAGGTGCTCTTCCCTCATATTACTGAAAATCGGGATGTCATCTAGATATACTATGACAAATTTACCTATGAATTCTCTCAAGACCTCATTCATCAATCTCATAAAGGTACTAGGGGTGTTGGACAAACCAAAAGGCATGACCTTCCACTCATATAACCCCTCATTAGTCTTAAATGCAGTTTTCCACTCATCACCAAGTCTAATCCTAATCTAATGATAACCACTCTTTAGATCTATTTTGGTGAACTATTTAGCACCTCCTAAACAATCAAGTAAATCTTCTATCCTAGGGATTGGAAACCTATACCTAATTGTTATCTTGTTGATAGCCCTTGAATCAGTGCAAAGTCTCCAAGTGCCTTCCTTCTTTGGTGCGAGTACAGCCGGTACTGCACATGGGCTTAAACTTTTTCCAATTAGGCCTGTCTTCAACAACTCTTCAATTTGCCTTGCTACCTCTGTATTCTGATTTGGAGTGAGCTTATATGCTGCTTTGTTTGGAAGTGTAGATCCTAGGATCAGATCTATACAATGGCTAATGTCTCGTATAGGTGGTAGGGAACTTGGCATTCCATCAGAGATAATGCCTTTGTACTTGTCCAATAGCTCTTAGACAGTTGGGTCTATGAATTTTTGTCTCTTCTGTCCCTTGACTTCTTGCTGCTGTTCCTTGTTCACCTTCAGGCAAGGAATTAGAGCATAGGCAACTGCTCCTTCTTCTCCTATCCCCTTCATGAATTGTTTACCTTCTACCATCATCACCTTAACTTCTTTTCCTTTTGATTCCACCTCATTCTCCATTAATGGTATCAATTCTATCACCTTACCATTCTTGGTGATCGAATAGGTGTTTCTAACTCCATCATGGTATACTTTTAAATCATACTGCCATGGTCTTCCAAATAGGGGATGGCAAGCATCCATCTTGGCAATGTCAAACAATAACCTATCCTTGTATGGGCCAATTTGAAATTCTACCCAAGCCTGTTCTTCTACAACTGTTTGCTGACCTTGGGTGAGCCATGAAATTTTATATGGGCAAGGATGTGGCAGTCTCCTAAGCTCAAGCTTTTCTACCATCTCAATGGATACAAAATTCTCAGTAGATCCAGAGTCAATTAGAACTTTACATACCTTTCCTCCTGCCTTGCAAGTAGTTCTGAAGAGAGACTTCCTTTGTGGAGGTTCTTTTCCAGGCATCTTCATGGTCGTCATTGCTCTTCTAATCATCAAAGATTCTCCATTCTCAAGATACCCGTAACTGTCAGGAACATTCACACTTGGATTAGTGCTTGAGCTTGCTACACTTTGACAATCGGATTCTTGGATCAGATTGATCCTCTTTTCTCCTATTGAACTTGTTGCCTTTGCTGGACATCTACTAGCTATATGGCCTTCTTGATTGCAATTGTAACATCTGATAAGTCCTCTACCCTGAGATCTTCCTCTAAATGGTGGTCTTCTGCCCCTGAAGTTTCCCCTTTGATTGTAGCTTCCCCCTTGGTTCTGACTGCTATCTCCTCTACTATTCTCTTGGTTGGATTCACTTTGGTATCCAAATCCTCTGCCTCTAAAAGGAATTCTTCCTCCTCTCTGCTGTCTTCCTCTACCTCTATTGTTTTGCTCATGCCTTCTCTTTAATTTTTCTTCCACTTTGAGTGTCATTTGATAGCATTTTTGAACTGTATCTGGATTATGCAGATTTAGGTCTTCTTGGATGTTGAACCTCAATCCATTGAGGTACCTTGCTACCTTCTCTTCTTCACCTTCCCTTACCTTTGTTTTTACACACAGCTTCATGAATTCTTCTGTGTATGAGCTGACATATAGCTCCTTCTGCTTCAAATTCTGTTTCCTCTTATGTAATTGGATATTGTAATCCAATGGAACATAGGCCTCCTTCACCAATGCCATCATTCTCTTCCATGTTGCAACTCTGTTCTTTCCCTCTTTCACCCTGTCATCTTGGATGAAATTCCACCAAGTCAATGCAGCTCCTTTCATTTTGGACTGAGCCATCTTCACTCTTTGGTGTTCTGGTATCTCCTCGGCCTCAAAGAAATTATTCAAGGAGTCTATCCACTCCATTACTGAATCAGGTTCCATTTTTCCTGCAAACATTGGTAGGTCTATTTTCACATCCATGGTCCTTCTTTCCATGGACTTGAGGGCATTGAGTAAGGGTCTCTGGTCTGTAGGAACCACTAGCTCTTCCTGCTCTAGGTCTCCTCTTCCTCCCCATCTTCTCGTTCACCAGAGTTTTCTTCCCCTTTCTCCACTCTGTCCCTCAACTTCTCTAGTTCTTCCTTCAATGCCTGATTCTGAGCTCTATCAGCTCTACTCTCTGTTATTTGCTTTCTTACCAAGGCCGTCAATTTAGCATTAGTCATCTTTGCTGGAAAAGTTTCTGAAGCTTCTCCTTCTGACATCTTGTCTTCTTCTGCTTCCCAAAGAACACTCTCAAGCTTTGATACCACTTGATGCAGAGCCACAGCCGAAAATGTTTTCTATTGTTGAAATTTTATGATTTTTTTTGGCCATCGGCAAGAACTACCTAAATGTCTTACCGACATGCCCTATTGGTCTGAAAATAACTATCGGTACCCAAGGAAATTGTCATGCCAAAATTCCCCTCACGCCGATGGGTGTTTCATTTTTGTGCCTATCGACAAGGCTTCACCTATCGGTATAGCCTAAACCTCTCCACCCGATGGTATCTCTCCTACCGATGAAACTTGGACTTCTTTAGACCATAGTTACCTATTGGCAACATATGAATCATCAGCCTAGCTTTCCACCCATTCGTCAATGTCGGTTGTCACGCCGAAGCCTTAGCGCCAGCTTCACCATCGGCTAGACATTATACTATCGGCCACCTTCAAGACCGTCGCACCAACACTTTGTATCACTCCGATGACTCTTCAAAATCCGCCTTCGTCGGCTAGACCTCCTACCATCGGTAACTCCCAAATTTCTCCCACCGAAATCCTCCGTCTCGCCAATGTCACATTGGACTGCACTCGTTGGGGAGACTAATAACATCGGTGAGGCCTAACTTCACCAAGCCGATAGCATATCTCACATCGATATGCTAACGAAGACTTCCTTGTCGGCCAGACACGCTTCTTCGGTCAAACTTTCCTTCCCTCCTCCGATGATAATGTTTACGCCAATGCACCTACTATCGGCGTGACTTCGTCGATTGGCATAGCTTTATTCTCCTTCGCCGATACGCCAATACACTCCTACTGTTAGTGTGACCCCTTCTTATCAGTGAAGCTTTCAACAGTTCTCTCAACGGCTCTTCTCACACCGATGTCCTTCATCGGCGACACTTCACAACAGTCACCCCGATCGGTGAAACCTTCTACCGTCGGCCCACCATCATTTCCTCAGCCTGATGTCTATGCTCACGTCGATGATCTCTCCGTCGGCGACACCAATGAAACTTATGCCGATGTCTTCGAAACATACATTATTGACTTGTTTTGACACCTGAACTGGTCAGCGATACACATACAGATACAACTGACGGATACACACAAAAAAAACCCTCATGCAAATACAGTATACACACAGAATTTGATACATACCATTTTACATCATGGGCACAGGAAATTGCTCACGTGTGAACACAGTTTATTCACAGACTGTTTCTACCTACCATTCTTCTATATACATCAGATATACATTGAACTTCCTACCAACAATTTTCTCTAGAAAGGGTTCTGCAATTCCTATCCTACCATACCTAACAGATAGACGAATAAACAAAAATGGGGAACTAATTTACAAGTCCATTCCACTGATTTCACAGAAATCCACCAGTGGAATGGATTTATCTAGTCATTTCAACCACAGAGGCACTAAATTCAGATTATACACAAAATCTATACAGAATGAATTTCTACACAGAGTATCTACACAGAATTCAGAATTTGGAAAGAAAATAATTTGCAAAATTTCTATTCCTCCTTCTTAGTGTTCAGAACCACATTCAGCTGTTCGGCCAAAAAACCAAAAACAAAAAAAACACACCACTCTTATTCCAGAGGATTTTCCTATTTAGCTTTCCCAATGGTGAGAGACCGACATTCCTCTTTGTTTCTGGGATTTGGGTTTTCCAAGATTATTGGTAGAAGCCCCTAATTAACCACATGACACCTGCTTTGCATGGGACAACAAAACTCTTAATGTTAAGACACCTTGATTAACCCTTCCCTTAATCCAAATGGTCTAAAATGTCAAGTTTGGAGTTTACAAACATGAAATGCCAATATAGAATGTTACATTTTGAAGATGCTATAAGGTAACATGAAATGTCAAAACTATATTAGTCTTATTCTTCTCCCTCTTGTGTATGTTGACCCTGTTGAAGGGGTGCTCCTGCACCAAATTAGGCCTTGTTTGACATATTTGAGCCACTTCTACTTTGAGATTGACAATCTCCAAACCCTGGCCAACTGCAACCATCTCCTTGCACCATTGGACAACCAATGCCTCTTCCTCATCATTTAGGACTGTTGGGGGCCCTTTCCTTTTTGTAGTGGTGACACCACTCACCCAATTTGACAATGTTGTAGTTGGAAGACCCCACTTTTTGGCTGCCCCTCTTGTTGACATGCCATTGTTTTCGATATCTTCAAGGGCATGTTCCATGTCATCAATGCTCCATTCCCACCGCACTACAACCTTTTTAGTTGTTACAGCTTGGTTAACTTGGTGAATAGGTTCAGTTGGCTGCTGAAGAGGAATATCTACATCCTCCTCATTGCTATGTGGAACATGCACACCTCTCTTCTGTGTAGGTAGATTTGTCTGCCTCCGCTTTGTTAGCAGTTGCTTTGTTACAGGTCGAGTGGAATTTGATGTCACTTTATTCTTCCTCTGCATTGAACCAACTCAGTGATTAGTAAACAACATACTACCAGTTAACTCTTACAATTGAAAGAATGATACAAACTGAAATAACAAATTCATACATGTAAGAGTGAGTGTAATTGAAGAACAAACTAACCATGCATCTAATTGCGTTGATTGCAAATGATTAGGGGTGTGTGTGCAATGAAACAAGCAATGCATGGTATACTATCATATCCCCAATTCTACCTCTTATAAAGACTTGGGTGATCATGTTAAACCCTTCCTCAAACAGCATAATGATACAAAAATATATAAACTTGAAACAATAGTATTATGCAAATATGTATATCTTGCAAGAGCAGTATGATACAGATAAATCTTAAAACAACAATATGAAATAACTTGAAAGAGCAATATGATATAGAAAAGGGTTTGAAATATTTCTATCATACTGTTGTTTCAAGTTTTGTAAATGTTTCATAATGTTGTTTCGGAAATGGTTACCATACATGTTACAGTAATTGAAGAACAAACAAAGCATACATCTAATTAAGCATAGTACGCCTGGCCTTACTTTGCTCAACTCCTATACCCATGAATTAGTTTTGAAATAAATGGCTTCAATAGCCAGATCTAAATGCATGAAGAAACCTATCAAATAGGACTACATTCAACTAGAGAACTTGACTACATGAATAAACCATTCAAAAACATAAAGTTAAACATGAAGAAACCTAAGATAGTATGACGTAGTAGCATTTGGGAGACTTGGTTATCCAAAGGCATTTTTGGTTAAGCTATGTTACAGTTAAACATATCGAACTGATTTGTGGATAATTGCAACATAGCTTAACACTAAAAATGCTTTAGCATTATCAAGTCTCCTCGTATGAACTAGTCTAAACAATAATATATGGTCAAAGAAAAGTATAATATAGATGGCTTCAAAAACCATATCTAAATGCATGAAGGAACCTATCAACTAGGACTATCACAGTCATTGTAAGGGAGAGCGGCTGATATTTACAGTCACTTTAATTGAAGAACAAACAAAGCATACATCTAATTAAGTTGAATGTAAATTCTATGCCTGGTATGGGGCTCTTTAGTATGTGACATATGACTCATCATGGGTATAGTATGTGACAGCCTGGTACAGGAAACTATATCTAGACAGGAAACTTATGTATATGAAACCTATGTAAGGGAGAGGGACCGGTGGTGGGTAGGGTGATGTTGAGTGAAGGGTCTACATCAACAGCATCCAAGTCAGATTTTTTGGCCACGTCCCTTGACAGTCGAGCTGGCAACCCCCATTTATATATATATCTGATTCAGCTATAAGAACCTCTCAGCTATATCTATCTATATATTTGAGTCAACTATATCTATCTATATATCTGAGTCATCTATATCTATATATCTATCTATAAATCTGACTATATCTATATATCAAATTATCTATATATCTATATATCTAACTTAGCTATATCTATCTATATTTTCTGAGCTTTTACATTATGCCTTTTAGTATATATATATACCTTCAAACTGCAGTATGGTACAAATATTGCCAACCCTTTCCAATACAACATTACGTATATGTATATTGCAGAGATAAATAGATATGTATGTTTCATATAGCCTTGTTCATTTTCATTAAACTTACACATCTAGCCAAAACACTATGCATGTTAGATCAGATGAGCTTGACAGGGTAACCATCAAGGCCTTCATAGCATAGCCAAATGGTAGATATATAGTTATATATCTACCATTTGGCTATGCTATGAAGGCCTTGATGGTTACCCTGTCAAGCTCATCTGATCTAACATGCATAGTGTTTTGGCTAGATGTGTAAGTTTAATGAAAATGAACAAGGCTATATGAAACATACATATCTATTTATCTCTGCAATATACATATACGTAATGTTGTATTGGAAAGGGTTGGCAATATTTGTACCATACTGCAGTTTGAAGGTATATAAACATAATTCTGATAGCTTTAAGGGAGACTGACTGATATGGGGTAGGGGTTGTTTCAGAGGTATAGAATGTGACAACATAAACATGGGCTATGAAACAAGAAATTCAATTCATTCAAATGTAAATGGACAAGGCATTTGAAAGTAACGAATTCATACATGAATGCATAAGAAATACTGAAGGCAGGTTTGAGACTTACCGTAGAAGCTGAAGGAGGAGAGTGCATCGCGTTGGAGGAGCTCATTGTCGATCAGGTGTATCCAACACAAAGTTAGAAATTTGAATTTGTGAATAGGTAGCTTGCATCGCATAATTTAGCATTGCTTGTATAAATAAATAGGTTGATAGAATTTGAATTTTGAATTGTGGGAGGGAATTTGATCTGGCATTCAAGGAATTAATGGTAGAAGTGATAGGAACTTGGTACATAGGAATTCTGGTTGGTGATTTGAAATGATATTAAAAAAATTTGTATTTATAATAATTACGTGTTTTATTGATAAATTACAATGCATAGTGAGCCTGAGAGTTTGTTTTTTTCCATTTTTGCAGGTAAATTCACAAAAAGATTGGTGATTATGGACATGGCGGAACCACTAGTTTGTAAAAAAAAGATGAGAAATGGAACATGTTTTAATGTGTTTTGTTAAAAAATATTTACATCTTGTTCAGTTGACAATGGCTTCTGTACATGTCAACTCACTTTTAATGCAATAAGACATATATTTTGGTTAAAAAATAAACCATTTGTAATAACCTTTTATTGGGACGGTGGCAATTCATATTTATATTGTGGAAATAATTTTGTCCACTTGCTTTCACTTATTATTGGGATAGTGGCAAATAAATGTCAAGTTGCATTCACTTACTATTGAGAAGGTGGTAAAAAAATACTCTACCTATGATAGGACATTTTTTGAATTTGATATGAACCTGTCCAATCATATTAAAAAGCACTTTTGTTATTTTGCTGGGATTTTTATTGCCCAAAAGTGGGCTCTAGCTACCACATACTATACCCACGATGGGTGCTATGCCATGATCGGGCCCTCTCCCTTATTTATTTAAAAAATGGACATGGCTATTATGTTGAAGATATTATATATCTTTGCATCCTTTAAAGGTAAATTAAAATTGTAATTGCAAGTGTGTGAAGATTGTAATTTTTTCTAAGCACTAAGAATGCCGATACTTTGCCCCGTGGATGTTTTCTTGGTATATTGCTAGGATTTTACCACATAAATCCTCTTGTTGTTCTTTGATCGCTTATTCTGTATGTTTGTTATTATGTTGTTATCTCTAGTTTCTTCATAACTAATTTGTGTTGCAATATTATATGATTATGGAATTTTAAGTTTATCATTAAAATTCGAAGGTTTTTCAACAAGTGGTATCAGAGCTTTTATTTTGTAGTGATTGTGTTAGGATTTGGTGTTTTTTTATACAATATCAAATGACGATGGTGGAGTAATTCAATGGGAAGAATAACTTTGAGGTATGGAAGCTCAATATACCGGATTTGTTGGTGCAACAAGGACCGTAAAAGCCATTGGTAGGCATGTCAAAGAAACCTATGAATATGACTGATGAGGACTGCGAAGATTTGGATACAAGAGCTCTTAGCACAACTCGATTGTGTTTGGTAGATGATATTCTTTTCAATATTGTTGGAGAGAAAAAAATAGTAGGATTATGGAGTAGAATGGAGAGTCTTTACTTTACAAAATCCTTGACAAACTGAATCTACTTGAAGAGGCAGTTGTATAGTTTGCGAATGAAAGAAGGTACCAAAATTGTTGATCATTTAAATGTTGGCAATACTCTTATGTGTCAATTAACTAGTATGGATGTATAGAAATTGAAGATGAAGACAAGATAGTCACATTATTGTGTTCATTTCTGAATCATGGAATCACATAGTCACTTCCATTAGCTTTAGCACAACTGACACCCTTGAATTTGATTCTGTTGTGGGAGCCTTGTTTTTTGAGGAGGTGTAGAGGAAATCTAATACATAAACCTCTACACTAGGGTCGATCCACAGAAAAGGGAGAAAATTTGAGAGGTACATCAAGACCTAAATCAAAAGGCAAAAAGTGTAAGGGAAAATGTTGGTACTGCAACAAATCTAGGCATCTCAAGAAAGATTGTTGGAAGAGGAAAGAAGACAAGGATGACTCCAAAAAGGAAGCAAATGTGGTTGAAACAAGTTTAGGTACAGTTGATGAAGTACTATCTGTTTGTAATATCTCACAATATCATGAGGAATGGGTATTAGATTCTGGTGCTTCGCATCACATGTGTCCATTTAGGAGTTGGTTTTCTCTTACCAAACTACTGATGGCAGTGTTGTTCTTATGGGAAACAATGTTTCTTAAGACTGTTGGGATTGCGAGCAATACGATTATAATGTTTGATGGTATTGTGAGGACATTGATAGAAGTAAGACATGTACCAAAACACAAAAGGAATTTAATTTTCTTGGGAGTTTTAGATTTTGGAGGTTATAAATTTACATGTCAAGGTGGAGCACTGAAAGTGTCCAAAGGCATTATGGTGGTAATGAAGGCTACAAAGATTAGGAACCTTTACAAGTTACATGGGAGTACTAAAATAAGTGAAGCAGTGGTGATATCTAAAAAATTAAATGAATCTACTCATGTATGACATTAGCGACTGGGCCATATGAGCAAGAAAGGGCTAAAGGTACTAGTAAACTATAAGTTACTTCCAGATTTAAAATCTTTGAATTTGAATTTTTGCAAATATTGTGTCTTTGGGAAGTAGTGCAAATAGAAGTTTAAAACATGTAGTCATACAAGTAGGGGTATCCTATTATACATATGGTTCATAGGGTTGTCATTGATGTCAAAACTGTCACTAGGTTGTCATTAATGTCAACAATGTCACTAGGTTGTCATTGATGTCAACACTATCATGGTGGTATGATGGTGTTCATGGTTGAATGTCATGTCCCATCTAACAAGAAACAAGATATAATTCATATTAAGATGGGAATTAGAAGCACAAAGATGATCAAATATGTTGTTGATACTACTGATGGCCTGTAGTATGTATGATCTAAGTTCCATGATGATTGCATTACTGGTAGAGTGTTTTGCTGTTGATTGTTTGAAGATAGTGTCACTTCTGTGAAGATGTTTTATACAGGACAATGGAATGCTTTGCATTCCTCCACATTTGTAGATATGGCCATGTGGTTTTGGAATTGTGTTCAAGATGTAGTGAAGGTGATAATTCCAAGTTTTCAGATCATTTGTCCTTCCACTGTGAAAGTTATGCATGATAGAGTACCAACATGTGTTCTAGTAGAGTAAGCTAGTGATGAAGGCCTGTTAGGATGCTCCGCATTCCTCCGCAAACTAATGATTGTCTTTGCAGTTTTAAGGATATGTTCATGGATGTGCATTACATGCATCCTTGCATTTTCAAGGTTTGTGGTGGTCCACAACTCATTTTTTCAAATGACAGCATGCTGCATCGTGTTCTGGATGGTAGATTGTTCTCAGTGTTAATAATCAAAGTTATACAACACAATTCTTTGATGTGTGGTGGAAACGGAGTGTTTCGGGATGTTGTATGAGTCATGTGGACTCATTTGGAAAAGTTTCACGAAGATCTTTCTTGTTTCCAGTACCACGCAAGGTTTTCAAGTTGATGTGACCATTATACTTCAAGGCTTCATGTGTTTTGCTTAAAGCTATCCTATTTCCAAATGAGCAGATTGTGCGGATGTAATTCCTTAGTGTTTGAATCTTTGAAGGATGTTTTGGACTTGGTTAAGCAAGTGTTGATGTCTGCAAGGCATGGATCTTTTGTTGGTGTAACATGTGGATTCACTTAGGACCCATCCTCTACACATTTCATATTGTGTGTTGTCTGGCTGACTTGTAAATGTATTTTTCAAGTTGTATCTGACTGGCAAGCAATGTAATCAATGTAATATCATGTATAAATAGTGAATCAAAGTGAGTGAGTTGAGGTGTGATTGCAATGTGATTGAAAAGTTCGTAAGCAGATAAAAAGTAGAATAAATGCATTGTTGATGTGTAACTGAAGGAGAAAGAGCAAAAGTTGTTGATGCTATCCGGATTCATCTTGAAGACAATTTGTGATAGTGATCAAGCATAGAGTGTTCCTAACTGATTAGATCTTCAAAAGAAAGTGTGAAGAGGCAGAAGAGTAATCATCAAAAGTGTGAGTTTTATTGTCAGTTTTTAGACAGTAGAAAGATTGTCATACTGTAATCTTTTGTAAATGTGTTATCATTTCAAGGAGTAGTAGATTCCTTGGGAGTGACCCTAAAACAAATTCATCAGGGAGTAGAAGCTTCCTTGGGAGTGACCCTAAATCAAAGTTACTTAGGAGTAGCAGGTTCCTTAGGTTATAGCCCCTAAGACAAAGTTATTATTTGAGCTTCATATATTGTGAGTTAATCCTCACCAGGGTTTTT
Organism: Cunninghamia lanceolata; assembly: GCA_027924645.1. Classification (NCBI taxonomy): domain Eukaryota; kingdom Viridiplantae; phylum Streptophyta; class Pinopsida; order Cupressales; family Cupressaceae; genus Cunninghamia; species Cunninghamia lanceolata. Next base: position 1,275,576 of record BSBN01000958.1, on the reverse strand, counting down.
CCCTTCTAGGGTTTTCCACGTATATCTGGTGTTGATGTACATTGTGTTAATCTTTCATGTTCATGTTTATGTTGTAATGATTAAGTTTTGATCTGCTCCGGATAAGTTGAAATTGTTAAAAGTGACAAATTGCTTAGATATTGATTCATCCCTCCCTCTCAGTATCTTGGTGTGTTCAACATATCCTACATTATATTCATTCAAATGTTTGGGGACCATCCCCTATAGTTTCATTTAGAGGATGATCATATTTTATGACATTTATAGATGATCACTCTAGAAAGGCGTGGGTCTATATTCTTAAAAGGAAAGCTGATGTGTTTAGTGTATTTAAGTAGTTTAGAGTTTTGATTGAAAAGAGTACTGAGAGGTTAATCAAGTGCTTAAGAATAGATAATGAAGGTGAGTCCACATCTTTGGAATTTGAAAATTATTGCAAGGAAGTTGGGATCGAAAGGCATAAAACCACAGTTTACACTCCTCAACAAAATGTATGAACATGACTCCTCTAGAGAGAACAAGGAGCATGCTCAATAATGCCAAGTTGGAGCAAGAGTTGTGGGCAAAAGCAGTCAATACAACATGTTGTCTAGTAAATCAGTCACCATCAGTTGCAATGACTGTAAGATTCCTGAAGAGGTATGGATTGGTCATTCTTGTGATTACTCAAATCTAATTTTTGTTGGTTGTGATGCTTATGCTCTTATTTCTAAAGATCAGTGTTCTAAGTTAGTCCTCAAATCAAAGAAGTATATCTTTGTTGGTTATGGTGATGCGGTTAAGGGATATAGACTATGGGATTCTACTACCCACAAAATCATCATTAGTAGAGATGTGGTATTTGATGAATCTTCTCTCATAAAATCAGACATAGTAGAAGTTGAAATAAAATAGGAAAGTACAACAATATCAAAAAATTCAGTTGGAAACTTGATCATCTATAGACAAAAAGGAGCAGGAAGAAGCTTCTAAAGATGAAAATGAGGATGCAAAAATATATAGGAAAGTGTGGAAATGCCACAATCACCTCTAAGAAGATCTACATGGGTCATAAATCCTACTAAAAGGTATGATGATTATAGTTTATCTATTTCTTTGATTTCTAATGATGGGGAACCTAGTCATTATCACGAAGAGATGGATGATATTGAAAGTGCTAAATGGAAAATAGAAATGAAAAAATAAATGGATGCCTTGGAGAAGAATAAAACATGGGACTTAATAGAATCTCAAAGGGTAGAAAAATTATTGGTTGCAAATGGGTCTACAAACTGAAACAATGTGGATGATAAAGTCAAAAGGTACAAATCAACATTGGTAAAAAAAGGGTATGCTCAAAATGAAGGTATCAATTTCCATGATATTTTTCACCATTTGTTAAGCCTGTTTCTATTCATGTAGTATTACACTAGTTGCTTTACTTGATCTAGAGTTAGAGCAACTATATGTTAAAACAACATTTTTACATGGAGGTTTGGAAGAAGATATATATAGAACAACTAGAAGGGTTTGTTCAAGATTGCAAAAGAAGATTTGTTTGCAAACTCAAGAAGTCATGGTATGGACTGAAGCAATCGCCTAGACAATGGTACAAGAAGTTTGATTCCTTCATGGTGAGTTAGAATTTTACAAGAAGTGAGTATGACCATTGTGTTTACTTCAAAAGTTTGGAAAATGGTTTATTCATTATATTGGTGTTATATGTTGACGATATGCTTGTAGAAAGAAAAAGAATGGCAAAGATTAGTAGGTTAAAGGCTTAGTTGGCTAAGACTTTTGATATGAAGGATCTAGGAGAAACAAAACAAATTTTGGGCATGGAGATACACAAAGACAAGAAAAATGGTAAGCTTTGGCTATCACAATAGAAGTATGTGGAGAAGATTCACATGAGATTTAGCATGAAGAATGTGAAATGGGAAAATATCCCTTTGGATTCTCATTTTAAGCTTTCTTCAAGTTTATGTATTGGTAATAAAGAAAAATTTAAGAATTTTATGTCTCGTGTACCATATGCTAGCATAGTAGGAATTTTGTATGCAATGGTATGTACAAGACTAGATATTTCACATGCAGTTGGTGTTGTTAGTAGATACATAGAAACTCTAGGTAAAGAGAATTGGGCATTAGTGGAATGTGTGCTTTCTATTTAAGAGGCACTTGTAGTGATTATCATATTATCTACAGTGGTTGTAGTGATTTGGTTTGTAGATATGTTGATTTAGATTTTGTAGGTGATTTGGACAAAAGGAAATCTACTTCAGGTTATGTCTTTACTCTTGCAGAAGGGCCTATTTATTGGATGTCAAAGCTTCAAAGAATAGTTGCTTTGTCCACTACTAAGGCAGAATATATGGTTGTCTCATATGGATCCAAAGAGGTAGTTTGGATAAAGGGTCTTTTGGGTGAGTTTGGAAAAATTTAGGATAAGGTGAATGTATTCAGTGATAGTCAGTGTTGTTCATTTGGCTAAAAGTCTAGCTTATCACAACAGGACCAAGCATATTGTAGTTAAATACCATTTTGTAAGATAGGTTATTGATGGAGGTGGTGTAGCTCTTGAAAAAGTCCATATTCAAGAAAATTGTGCATACATGCTTACAAAACCAGTACTATAGAGAAGATGAGGTGGTGTTTGGATTCTCTTGGCTTGCAAAAAAGGTGATGAATGGGCATGAACAAAGTATAAGGTAAATTATTGTCAAGGTGGAGATTGTTGGATATGTGACAACAAAGAAAATAAAAATATTATCTTACAAAGAAAGATTAAAATTTTTATCTTTTGTTTTAAATCTACTTTTTTCTTAAAGAGAAAAATCTATTGTTTTCTAAAATTGAAGGTGACGGTTATGTTGAATATATTATATATCTTTGTATCCTTCAAAGGAAAATTAAAATTGTAATTTTAACTGCATGAAGATTGTATTTTTTCTCTGAGCAATAAGAATACTGATACTTTGCCCTGTGGATGTTTTCCTAGCGTATTGCTAGGATTTTACCACATAAATCCTCTTGTTGTTATTTGATCACTTATTCTATGTGGTGACCCTCCTGTCCCTTGAAGTGATTTTACTATGCAACTGCTAACTAATTTTTTTGAAGTTGAAAGATATATGTTTTTTTGTATTTTTTTGAAATATAATGCTAGGAAGGATAGAACTAGAGAAATATACAAATCACTGATATACTAATGCTGCAATAGATAATATATTATCTAAAGATTGTCTTTTAAGACTTTTACATTAAAATGCATACCTAGATAATGAAGCTAATGAATAACTTGAAAATCTGAAACACATGCAATAATTAATTTAACTGATATGGTGATTGATCTGTTGCAAGGAAGTTGTTCTCCACCTAATAAAGCACCCAAGATGCCTCTGTAAGACTAGATGCCAACGATGAATGAGATATGGGTCCAAAAAGCTAGGCATTTACCCTAGGAGAGTCACGTGTGGCCTGAAGAATGTACAACTGGCAGTTATGATACTATATAGCCCTTGGAAATTGTGCCAGACTTTTCATTAAGAGAAGCCACAATGAATTTCTAACCCTCACACAAAAATCTACTTAAACCCTTGCTGATTCTTCTTAGATTTGCACAAATTTGTCTTCTAGATGATGCTAATCTTTCAAGCAAACTTTAGATGATTGTTGCACACCCTTAGATTGCTAATGCAATGAAGAAATCTTGTTCCCCAATGCTGGTTAGAAGCTGAGTTGAAGAAACCTCTTGGTCTTTCTCACAAATCCCCAAATTTCACACACGACAAATGAAATGAATGCTCAATAAGAAGAATGATTTGCTTTTTTGACTCTTTAAATACTTCTCATGATTGGTACAATTTTCCAAGAAGCTTTTTTTAATGATTTAAAAATACATTTCAAATAGCCTTTGATGACTTTATGATATAATCTTATACTTAGGCGTGCTTTTTCCATAAAGTCATTAATGACTCAATGACTTAAAAATGGCCCCCACTTTATAAAGTTAAATTATAACTTTATAATATATCTTTTATAATTAAATATCATTTAGGCCATTCAAATATTAATAACTCCTTAAATACTTATGATTTTCCAATTCCGTCTGAACAAGGAGATCGAGCACTGCATCCACTGCACACCTGGATGCCTTACTAAAAATAGTAATGGTCTCTCTCTAACATCATATGGCTTACTATAAATAGTAAGTATGTGAAACTGAGTCTGACGAAGGCCAACCCTAAACCAGATATAGCACTGAAGAGAAGTAATGTCACCACATACCAAGTAACTGCCTTTGAAGACCCTCTATCCATGTCCATTAGCCTACGAGGGTTGAGATAATAGGCTAACCCCTCTACAACTGGAATTGGCTAAGAAGGGGCCATTACAGTCTGCCCTCCCTGAAATTGCTTGTCCCCAAGCAATCTCAATTCAGGATGCTGTAAAATATCCTCGCTCTTCCAAGTAGCATCCTCTACCGGCAAGTCCCTCCACTTAATAAGATATTCCTTGATAGTCTGTTTGCGTAAGTGTCTCTCTCTAACATCTATGATGGCCTTGGGTACTAATATCAATTTACCCTCATCATCTAAGGGTGGCAAAGCTGTAGAGGGAACAATGTGATGTCCTAGAGCCTTTTTGAGGCGCGATACATGAAACATGTTATGAATCCTGCTATTTGCTAATAGGTCCAACTCATAAGCCACCTCACCTATTCTCCTGATAATTCCTGAAAGGACCATAGTATCATGGCTTGAGTTTCTCTGCACCACTCTTCCTAAGAGTGGACTAACGATAGGGATGCAACATCAGATACACCATATCCCCTACATCGAAAGATCGCTCAACTCTCCTCTGATTTGCATACTGCTTTTGTTGATTCTGAGCCTTCTAAATGTTCTCCCGAAGAGCTCTCATGATATCCTGGTTCTCCTATACAAGATCCCCAGCACTAGGCACTCTACTGTCGCTCAATATAAATCAAGGAAGTTGGGTGCATCATATCCGTACAATGCCATGAAAGGTGTCATCTGAATAGACATATGGTGAGTGGTGTTAAACAGTACTCGCAAAGATGAATCCACTTCACCCAAGCCTTCTACTGCCCTGTTGTATAGTTTCAGAGGTATCCTTCTGCCCATTTATTCACGATCTTCGTCTGACCATCTGTCTACGGGTGGTAGCTAGTGCTCGGAGTAAGATCGGTGCCACAGAGTCTAAATAGCTCCTGCCAGAAGTGACTCATGAACTGACTATACCTGTCACTAACAATACTCTGAGGTAAGCCCTGTAACCTGAATACCTCATGGAAGAAGAACTCTGCTACCTGTGTAGCTGCAATCGGGAAGAAATGAGCATATTTTGTGAGCTGATCTACAACCACATAGATGCAATCTCTACCTTGGGCTTTCGGCAAACCCATAATAAAATCCATAGACAAACATTCCCACTTCCTATCTGGGATTGGAAGTAGCTGAGGAAGACCTGTAGGATAGGTATGCTCCTATTTATTCTGCTGACAAACAGGGCACTCTCTAACATACCGAAGAACATCTGACTTGAGACCTTTCTAAGTGAAGCATTCCTGTATATGTCTGTAAGTCTTAAAGTAATCAAGATGTCCAGCCATAGGCAAATCATGAAAGGATCTCAACACACTATTCTTCACCTCTGATCCTGGGACTAAAAAAATTCTCCCTTTGTAAATGATAAGCTCATCCATAATAGAGTACCTGCTATCCTGCACTGACCCATCAATAATGCTAAAAGCCCATGGGTTCTTGGCATACTCAGCAACTATCAAATGTCTCCAGTCCTCAGAAATCTCAACCATGGAGCTCAAATGTGGTCGGCAAGACAATGCATCAACAACAACATTCTGTGTACCCTTGACATATGATATGTCAAAGTCATATGACTGCAACTTACTGACCCACTTCTACTGATGATCTTTTAGATCTTGCTGCCCCAGGAAATGTCTCAGGCTGTTATGATCAGTTCTCACACAAAATTTGCTGCCAACAAGGTATTGCTTGAATTTAGCCAATGCGTGCATGATGGCTAACATTTCCTTATCATAAATGCTATAGATCCTCTCAAGTCCCCTCAGCTTCCTACTTTCGTAAGCAATAGGATGCTTATCCTGCATAAGAACTGCGCCAATGCCCTCACCATAGGCATCACACTGAAGCTCGAAGGGCCTAGTAAAATATGGCAATGCAAGGACTGGACATGAAGTCATCAAGTGCTTAAACTTCTCAAAACACTCCTGTGGCTGAGGAGTCCAAACAAACACCCCCTTCATCAAATCTGTAAGTGGTGTTGCATGCCGTGAAAACCCACTAACAAATCGATGGTAGAAGCCACACAAACCCATAAAACCTCTGAGCTGAGTAAGACTCTCAGGAGTAGGCCAATCCATGATAGCTTGGACCTTTTCCGGGTCCATGTGAACTCCCTCTACACTAATGATATGGCCTAAGGTCATGCCCAATGCACACTTGGAATCCTTGGCGTACAAGGAATCCCTAGCAAGTATACCCAACACTGTGTCTAGATGAGCCAAATGCTCCTCCCAAGATCTGCTATATACCAATATGTCATCAAAGAAGACTAAAACATATCTCCTCAACTGAGACTGGAAGACCCTATTCATAGTGGACTGAAAAGTGGCAGGTGCATTGGTTAAGCCAAACGGCATAACCAGGAACTCAAAATGTCTACAATGACATATGAACGTCGTTGTCTTCTCTATGTCCTACTCTCTAACCCTGATCTGGTGGTATCCAGATCTCAAATCTATTTTTGAGAAGAAACATGCACCATGTAGCTCATCTATTAATTCTTCAATACGAGGTATGGGATACCGGTTCTTAATAGTACTCTTATTCAGCGCATGATAGTCTATGCACATCCAAAGTGAACCATCCTTTTTCTTCACCAAAACTACTGATGAAGCAAAGGGCATGACTTACTCGGCTTGATATGTCCCATAGAAAGCATCTCATTAATTGTCTTTTCAATTTCATCTTTAAGCCACTTTGGGTGCATGTAAGAAGTAATCATGATGGGTTTAGCACCCTCCTCCAACTCAATAATATGCTCAATGCCCTTGTCTAGGGGTCTACTTGGTGGAATCTCACTAAACACCTTAGAGTGTTTAGTTCTTATCTCCTATATATCTGGATGATAAACTGTCTTTTGCTGCTCCACCTGTGATGGCATCAACTTACACATTAAAACCCACTCAACCATGTCATGACAAATGAGTCTCTCCATCCACCTAAAAGATATCATCCTCAAACTGCTATCCCTGATTGCTTTCAATACATGAGTCTTCCCTTTCAACTTTAAATCTCATCTCCATCTCACGAAGGTTAAGAGTAAACTCCCCTATAGCATGAAGCCACTTCATGCCTAGAACCATAGATGTATCTCCCATGTTCACAACATAAAAATCTACCTTAAAATCAAAGTTGTTTAAGCACACAGGGAGGTCTGAAATCATTCTATAACACTTAAGAGTGTATCCATCAGCTACCTTAACTCTTATACCTTCAAATTCCTCTGTTTGTATCCCACATTTAGCAACCAACCTAGCATCAATAAAGTTGTGCGTGGCACTTGTATCAAGTAATGTGATGACTCTTTGACCAGCCAAGATCCCACACATCCTAAAAGAACCCTCATGTCTCATGCTAGAAAAATGAGCTTCTGGAAGCTTCATTTCCCCTTCATTTTCACTCTCATTTTCTGACTTTTCAGCCTCTGAATCATCATGATCAGCTTGCTGGTCTGTCATGATAGCCTGCTCTTCATCCTCATAATACCACTCCATTTGCTTGTTTTTGGCCTTAGGTCTTAGAGGACATTCATGCCCTTCAATGTATGGTCCCTTGCACCAAAAACACAACTATTTTCCTCTTAAATCATTAAGTGTTTCTTGATCTGGTTTGGCTGCTGATTTGTTCTTAAAGTCTGATTTCTCTGATGGTTTCTTTTGCTGATTAGAAGTTTTCTGTTGGAATCTATTGTCTTTACTTGAGGAGGACTTTTGTGGAAACTTGCTTTTTGGGACAACATACTCCATGCTTCTACCTTTCTTCATAGCCACCTGTAGGGAGGGAGGCTCAAAAGCCTTGATCCATCCATGTAAAGGATCCGTTAATCCTTCAATAAATAGAACCACTAGTCTTCTCTCTGAGATGCTAGGAACCATCATTGCTAACCACTAAAACTCTAAAATGTATGACTCCAAAGAGCCAACCTGTTTGAGCTATGCAAGTTCCCAAAAGAATAACTCTGGGTCCTTATGGTCAAACCGTTTGATGAGCCTATTAGTGAACTCATCATATGTGGTAATTAAATTGTGACCCAATGTCACCAAACCATGATACCACCATTCATGTGCCTCACCCTCAAGATGCATTGTGGCAAAATTGATAGCCTCATCCTCAGGCATTGGCTTCAAAGCCAAATAGTTGTCCAACTTCTGGACCCATGACCTTGCAGTACATTTACCACTACCATCGAACTATGGCATATATACCTTACTCACAGCCTGCTGATAGTCATGGTGACCCTGTGTAGCATGGGGTACCTTGTGCTCTGTCCTACTTGTACCACCTCCTCGAGGCCTCTTCTGATCCAAAAACTGATTAAAGGTCAACATGTGCCTGACCTCTGGTGGCATTGTCATATACTCAGCATGGTGTTGAACAATATCGACAGCTAAAACAAATTGTGGTTCCTAAACAACTAGAATCTTTGGTGCTTGTGGCACCTCCCTAGGAGGAAAAATATGCTGTAAAGGCCTGAAGACTGAACCTGATGAATTGGTAGCATGATCAGACGGTATGGTCAGCTATTCACAACCCTGAGTAGCACTGGTCTCTCTTGCATAGCCACCATGCTGTGAAACTATACACAGTCTCATAGTCCCTAGTAGCTGTGACATCATGTCCATCATATTGTCAAACTTCTGCTCTGCTCTGGTATTAGGATTGACTGATCCTGAATGTCCCTTTTCTTTGTCTACCATAGCACATGTCACACTCTCACCACTATCACTAGATGAACTTTGATGATCAGGAACTCTGTCACTCTCACTGTATGAACTTTTATGAACACCAATAACTCTAGAAGTAGTATCACCTTCAGCTAATTCCGGTGACTGCCAGTGACATGTTCCCCTGGTATAAACAAATATTTTTTTCTTTGCTCATGTAATTTTGTTTTCAATCACAGGATGGCAGGATGATAGCTCTGATACCACTGTGGTGACGCTCCTATCCCTTGAACTTATTTTACTATGCAACTGCTAACTAATTTTTTTGAAGTTGAAAGATATATGATTTTTTTGTATTTTTTTGAAATATAATGCTAGGAAGGATAGAACTAGAGAAATAAACAAATGACTAATATACTAATGCTGCAATAGATAATATATTATCTCAAGATTATCTTTTAAGACTTTTACATTAAAATGCATACCTGGATAATGAAGCTAATGAATAACTTGAAAATCTGAAACATATGCAGCAATTAATTTAATTGATATGGTTAATGATCTGTTGCAAGGAAGTTGTTCTCCACCTAATAAACCACCCAAGATGCCTCTGTAAGACTGGATGCCAACAATGAAGGAGATATGGGTCCAAAAAGCTAGGCGTTTACCCTAGGAGAGTCACGTGTGGCCTGAAGAAGGTACGGCTGATAGTTATGATACTGTATGACCCTTGGAAACTATGCCAGACTTTTCATTAAGAGCAGCCACAATGAATTTCTGACCTTCACACATAAATCTACTTAAACCCTTGCTGATTCTTCTTAGATTTGCACAAATTTGTCTTCTAGATGATGCCAATCTTTCAAGCAAACTTCAGATGATTGTTGCACACCCTCAGATTTGTAATGCAATGAAGAAATCTCATTCCCTAATGCTAGTTAGAAGCTAAGTTGCAAAAACCCCTTGGTCTTTCTCACAAATCCCCAAATTTCACACACGACAAATGAAATGAATGCTCAAGAAGAAGAATGATTTGCTTTTTTGACTCTTTAAATACTTCTCGTGATTGGCATGATTTTCCAAGAAGCCTTTTTTAATGATTTAAAAATACATTTCAAATAGCTTTTGATGACTTTATGATATAATCTTATACTTAGGCGTGCTTTTTCCATAAAGTCATTAATGACTCATTGACTTAAAAATGGCCCCCACTTTATAAAGTTAAATTATAACTTTATAATATATCTTTTATAATTAAATATCATTTAGGCCATTCAAATATTAATAACTCTTTAAATACTTATGATTTTCCAATTCCATCTGAACAAGGAGGTCGAGCACTGCATCCACTGCACGCCCGGATGCCTTACTAAAAATAGTAAGGATCCATCTCTAACATCATATGGCTTACTATAAATAGTATGTGAAACTGAGTTTGATGAAGGCCAACCCTGAACCAGATATAGCACTGAAGAGAAGTAATGTCACCACAGACCAAGTAATTGCCTCTGAAGACCCTCTATCCATGTTCATTAGCCTATGAGAGTCGAGATAATAGGCTAACCCCTCTGCAACTGGAACTGGCTAAGAAGGGGACATTACATTCTGTATGTTTGTTATTATGTTGTTACCTCTAGTTTCTTCGTAACTTATTTGTGCTACAATATTATATGATTCTAGAGTTTTAAGTTTATTACTAAAATCTGAAGGTTTTTCAACATGGGAGATTAAAATGCCATCTAGTTTGTGGTTTACTAAGAGGTTGCTACCATTGATTTGTTGTGTGGTTGATTAACTACAAGACTTAATGAATCAACCATAATATACTCATTATATAACTATAATTATGTGGCATGTATCAATTTCCTCCTAGCATAAGTAAATTTGTATGTGTTTTAAGGCTAGGGAAAAGATTTGTGTGTCATTGATTTCAAATATCAATTCATTAAATGACCACTGATTAAAAAATGAGCCTATTAAAGGAATCCTTGTAGAAAATTCTAAATGATTGCAACAAATCAATAGGCTACAAGAGATCAAAATACAAGCATATAAGTAATTTTCCTAGATGCCAATGCCATTGATAATCATCGTTAACATGTTTCAACTATTTATCATGCTCAATAATAAACAAGCTACGTTTGTAGGTCAAGATATTTCATAAGAAGACCCCTGGCATGATGTCTTCATTCTTTATTGGTCTACACAAGATATGTGGATCTCCACAAGACCAACCGTTTACAAAACTAAGTGAAATGTTGCTACATTGAGCTTAGTGGCATCTAGAGGCAACATAGTTAGTGGACCTTTGGCAAAGATTTGTGAATGTAACTTTCTCAGTATACTAGTGGAACTATTAATGTGTTATTCAATGATCTACTTATAGCCCACAACTATCAATCAAAGGGAAAAAGTGAAGCAAGGTCATTAATCTACATAAACTTTAAAATAAGTTACCTAATGCGGTCAAAGCAAATAAGTGGATGATGAAAGAATGATGGCAGGTCACCATTAATGAATGAGCTATATCAAAATTCAAGTTGAGAAGTCATTTAAAGGCACTTGTGAATTACTCAATTGTGAAGTTGCTCTCAATACACCATGCCCTAGCTATCAAAATACCTTTTGCAAGTCAAAGGGGAGAGCTTGAATTTATTTACGTAGAATAATTCTTGGGTAAGTCTGTCATTTTTCCATATAAATACTATAGCAAAGGAATTGATTTTATTCTTTGTTAGAATATAATTGGAAAAGAATTCAAAAATATGGTCATTTAATGGTAAAATTAGGTGTTAATTTTGAGTTATTGTATAGAAGTGTGAATTCAATCTATGTGCCCTCATCATAAAACCTTAGAATTATTGTGTTGCTACCAAAAGTTGTGAGCAGAACCATTGATAATTAAAAAATCCTCTATTCTTACTCCTAGTAAAATCCATAAATGGCCACAAAATAAGCTCTTAGACTAGACACCTTTGAAACTATCCCATAGGTTATGAAGAAATAAAAAAATCTACAAAGAAGGGAATCATTTTAACTAATTATTCCCAAATTGACAAGAGGTATATTGGGGATCTTGTGACCACAATATGTGGGATGAATTTGTTCCTAACTATATATGGTAAGAGAAATAGAGCTAGGCTAGTTAGTAATGCTTAAACATTAGATTTGGCAAAGGTTGTAGTCCCTAATTATTTCCTAGCACTAGAGATGACCGAATGGGCTTGTAAGACATATGATGTAAAAGCATGGATCATGAAGGATTCAAACAAAAATCATATCTTCACACTCAATAGGGATATAATTGAAAAAGTTTTGAATTGACTGTTGAAGCAAAAGTCAAGCTAGATTTGAGGAAAATGGTCTTTGAGGATAAAAAGGATAAGAACAACTATAGAGTAGAAAACTCGCCTCATTATAGAATTAGAGATGGATCATCTATCCTAATGCCCATCCTAGATGATGAGAATGAACCATTGGAGGTAGAGAATTTCAAGCTATATTTCCAATATGCATTCCACAATCTATGTCAAGTGACTAGAGTGGATGCAAGCAAGCACCAAGATATCTTGGGGATCTTTAGTGTTTCTTGAAGACAACTAGAATCCACATGATAATACACAATATGACTTTAGGGAGTTTTTGCATAGAGGATTCGTGATGAAATTGAGAAGTTTAGATGAATGACTACTCTAGGGAAATTCAAGAGGTATTTTATGTTTAGCTATATTTTCCTATTGGTCCTAGCTAGAAAATGAGACAAGAAGCTAGGAGTAAAGTATCTATTACCAAATTCGCCAAGAGACTAAGTAAAACTAGTGAAAATGTGGTTGATTCCTATGGATAAGAATCATACTTTTTCATCATATTATACCTTTGAATCTTTCTTTATTAACCCTTTAGAACTTTAAGGTTGTGTAGACCAATAGTAACAAAAGAAGTTAGGGAGTTTATTAGACCACTTGGGTTACATCCAGAAGGGAAAATCAAGATTATTTTGGGAGATTAGTTTTTCCACCAAAATTACACTTTATTAGGAATCTATGGGACTACTATAAATCCATATAGATTACCCTATATAGTTCCTTAAAGAATTGCTTACTTAGAAGAAATTAGACAAATGCATTCTATAGATAGAGATAATTCCAAGGACCCTCAAAAGGGTGGTTTCCTTCCTCTTGCAATCAAGATTGGTGATTTCTCAATACTTGGAAATGAAGGATTTGAAAAGTCATATAAATATGTTGATCATATGGGAACGTACCCTGATAAGCCTTAGGATTATGATCATCATTTTCTTGATAAAATAAGAAGGGCACAAAAAAGCCTAGATTTGATCATAAATTTAATGAAGCTAAATATTTAATTAGGAGTTGTGTAGGTTATGTTGAGAAGAAAATGAGAAGAGAGTAATGGTTAAATATTGATTTTGTTAAGAAAAGTGTCTCAACCTTGCAACTTTGAAAGATTACTATTCTTCCCAGTTTTGGTATTTTTGAATACCCTTTATTTTGGATAATGGCCTGGAACTTTCAAAGTTTCCAAAAGTTTCCAAGAGAGCTAAAAATAGCGAGACTTACTATTTTTAGTAAGTTCTTCGATTGAGCTTGGATTGACCTGAAATTTTTCCTAGAAGGTGCGGAACAACTAAGTGAACATCTTGGGTGAGTTTTATCTCAAGATCATATCTGGATCGCGAGATATTAAAGTTTCTATTTTTTGAAACTGTCAGAAAAAGTCTTTGAACTCAATTACCAGAATCAAAACTTCTCTAAACATCCTAAAAATTGGGATAACTGGTGTAGCGGGTTATAGGGTGATAGATCTCTTCACGAGCTTTCCGACGCATTAAACAGTTTGTCAATCGGACACCCAGATCAAAAGTTATGGCCTTCAGAAGTTGGACCTTCTGTTTTGGGAAATGTAAAAATGTGTTGGACACATAAAAGAGCTATAAAGGGGAGAGTTACATGTGTTGGTGTGTGGTTTGGCACATCCCAAGGCATTTTTGATTGGAGATAATTTGGGCACCACTTTTTGTGTGGTTTTAGCTCATGGTTTTGTAATTACCGTTGGCGGTGTATTGTATTGTATCTCCTATATATCAGGAACTTGAGATGGAGGTTGCATGTAAGAATCTTATAGATGTCGAGTTACCTCCTAGATCTCTGGTTGGATATACTCCTGTAAAAGCTTGCTCTGCAAGTATATTGTAATCTTTGTGATTTCTGAATAATATATTGGGCGGCTTTGGAGTGTGGGGTTTTTTACCTGAAAGGGTTTTCCCCACGTATATCTTGTGTTGTGAGTTTTGTGTTTGCATTTGGAAGTTGTTATTATCTTTCTGTTAATGTGCATCTTAATCTATAACTTTAAAAGTAAAAATTTGCATAAGTCTTTCCTCATTAGATCAGTGTAGGAAGCATTTCCACATACCTTGCTTCCTTTCAGTTGGTATCAGAGCTTGATCACCTTTGGTTCTAGTTGTTGGGTAGAGGGTTTTTTGAGCTGATCTTCGTTTGAGTGGGAGCTTGTGTAGAGGATTTTGAAATCTTTGTTGCAGGTAAGAGATGGTGAGCACATCTGGGAGGTTTGAGATAGAGAAGTTTAATGGTAGTAATTTTGAGTTGTGGAAACTCAAAATGGAGGACATGCTTGTAGATCAGGATTTATGGGAAGCCGTATCTGGTACAAAACCAGCGACAATGTCTCAAGAAGACTGGGATCTCAAAGATTGAAAAGCTAAGGGTTTGATAAGACTCTGTTTGGTTGATTCAGTGCTCCTGAATATCCATGAAGAGAAGACAGCAAAGGAACTTTGGAAGAAGCTTGGAGATGTTTATTAGGCTAAATCCCTAGTGAACAAGTTATTTCTGTGAAAGAAATTGTATTCTACGAGGATGGAAGATGGAGGATCTATCATTGATCACTTGAATACATTCAATATGCTTGTTGCCCAGTTGACTTCTATTGGTGTGAAGATGGAGGAGGAGGATTGATGTATGACATTACTGTGTTCCTTACCAAATTCATGGGACCACCTTGTTATGGCCATTGGGAGTCGCACTACCAACTTAAAGATGGATGAAGTGGTTTCTTCGCTATTGTCTGAAGAGATGCAGAGAAAGTCTTCCAAATCGGCTAAGGAGGCTCTTGTGGTAGATCTAAAGAGAAGGGCAAGAAAAAGGATAAGAAGAAGGAAGAAAAAGGAAGATCCAAATCTTGTGGGAGATCTAAGTCTCCCAGAAAGTCCAAGGCCCTGTGTTGGAACTACGGCAAACCTGGTCACGTCTGCGAGTACAAGGAGGAGAAAAAGAAAAAGAAGAAGAATTATGATTTAAATTCTAACAAGTCCTCTTAGGATGAAGGAGAAGCATTTGTCGCTTCCTTAGCAATACATGCATCTGAGGATGTGTGGCTTATTAACGCTGGTGCATCTTTTCACATGACCTCACATCGAGGCTGGTTTTCAAAGTATGAAGAATACGATGGTGGAAAGGTGTACTTGGGTGATGATTCTCACCTGGATATTGTTGTCCATGGAAGAGTCTTAATTCGATTCCCTGATAGATGAGTAAAGGGAATCAATGGTGTTCTGTATATCCCTGGTTTGACACGAAACCTTCTTTCTATAAGTAAATTGAATGATGTGGGTGTGCAGGTTGTTTTCTCGAATGGAGGATGCAAGATGACTAGAGGATCTATGGTGTTGGCTAAGGGTGTTCAGATTGGCACTCTGTTTTAGCTTGATGCATGCACAATTCAGTGCAATAGTGCCTCTGTTTCGAAGAAGAGAGCTCTAGAGTCTTCATCGTCACCATTGAAACCAACAACGAAAAAGACTGTTGCATCTACTTTTGATGGTCATGCTTTTTGGGTACCTAAGGGTGTTCATTCTATGGAGATGAAACTTCTAGCTAAGAAAATAATGTTATGGCACCAAAGGCTTAGTCACATTGGTGAAAAGGGTTTGAGGACCCTAAAGAATAAAAGTCTTGTTGAGGTATGAATGGTTATAACCTTGAGTTTGATTTCTGTGAACATTGCATTTATGGAAAACAAAACCATGTTCAGTTTTATTCTAGTTCTCACAAATCTTCTGAGGTGTTGGACTTGATTCATTCTGATGTGTTTGGTCTTGTTAATGTTCCTTTTGTTTCAAAATTTGTTTACTTTATTTCATTCATTGATGACTACAGTAGAAGGACATGAGTGTATTTCCTTAGAAGTCAATCGAAAGTCTTTAATAGATTCAAAGAGTTCAAAGCTCTTGTAGAGAATCAGAAGGATAGAAAGATTAAGTGTTTGAGGACTGACAATGGTGGTGAGTTTTGTTTAGTAGATTTTGATAAGTTCTGTAAAGAACAGGGGATTGAGAGGCACAAGAAAACTCCATATACCCCTCAGCAGAATGGAGTTGCAGAGAGGATGAATAGAACACCGATGGAGAGGGCAAGGAGTACGCCAAGTGGAGCTGGTCTTGAACAAAAGTTTTGGGCCGAAGTTGTTGCTACCACTTGTTACCTGGTTAACAGGTCTCCTACATCAGCACTCGTTGATAAGACACCTATGGAGGTATGGTCTGGTAAAAATCCTTCATTAAGACACATTCGAGTATTTAGTTATGAGGCATATGCACATGTGCATAAGGAGAAGAGGTCTAAGTTGGAGAACAAGGTTGTAAATTGTATCTTCATCGATTATGGCATCAGTGTGAAAGGGTACAAGCTTTGGGATTCAGTAGCTGAGAGAGTTCTGTATAGCAGAAGCATGATCTTCAAAGAGCTCAATCCTTCTTCTGTTGTCTTACAACCAGAGAAAGAAGAGAAGAAAGATGATGTGGTTCAGCTTCCTTCCACCCCTGAGAAAGTTGAACCAAAAACATCTATTGGACCTAATAATGAGGAGAGCTCTAGTAGCTCTGAAAGTTCAGAAGAAGATGAAGAACCTCAACCTCAACCTTTGAGGAGGTCCACATGGATAAGGCAGCAACCTGATAGGTTTGGTTATTCATTGCATGATTCCAGTTGTATTTTTGCTTTGATTTCTAACACTGATGAGCCTAGAACTGTGAAAGAGGCTATGGGTATGAAAGATGCAGGTTCCTAGAAGGAGTCCATGGAAGAGGAGATGGCTTCTTTGGAAAAGAATAATACTTGGGACTTGGTGCCTTTGCCTGAAGGATGAAAACTTGTTGGATGCAAATGGGTGTTCAAAAATAAATTTGGTGTAGATGGTAGTGTTGAGAAATATAAGGCTAGATTGGTTGCGAAGGGGTATTCTCAGGTGGAGGGAATTGACTATGGTGAGATTTTCTCTCCCGTTGCAAAGCTGGCATCTATTTGATTACTATTATCTCTTGCAGCAACATATGATCTAGAACTGGAACAAATAGATGTGAAGACAACATTCCCTCATGGTGACTTGGAGGAGGAAATCTATATGTCACAGCCAGAGCACTACATGGTGAAAGGTAAAGAAAATTTGGTTTAGAAGTTGAAAAAGTCTTTGTATGGTTTGAAATAGTCTCCTAGGATGTGGTACCAGAAGTTTGATGCCTTTGTGTTGAGTATTGGATTCTAGAGATTGAAGTCAGATCATTGTGTTTACTACAAGTTTGAAAATGATCACATTCTCATTATTGCATTGTATGTTGATGATATGTTACTCATTGGGAACGGTAAAAGTTTGATTTTTGATTTGAAGTCTCAGTTGTCAACACAATTTGAGATAAAAAATCTAGGGGCAGCTTGGTACATTCTGGGAATAGAAATCAGAATAGACAGAGCAAACAAAAAACTTTGGTTAGGCCAGAGTAAGTATGCTAACACTGTGTTGAAGAGATTAAGCATGATGGATTGTAGACCTTTGACTATTCCTATTACAATGGGAACAAAGTTATCTGTTAAAGATTGTCCAAAGTCTCCTTCTGAGACAGAGGATATGAGCAGAGTTCCTTATGCTAGTGCAGTTGGTAGTTTGATGTATGCGATGGTCTGCACAAGACCAGACACTGCCCAAGCAGTGGAAGTCCTTAGTCGGTTTATGGCTAATCTTGGATGGGTACATTGGGATGCAGTGAAGAGAGTGTTCAGATATTTGCGGGGTACTTCTGAGTATTCCTTATGTTATCATGGTTATCCTACAGGACCTCGGCATTCACTTTGTATTCATGGATTTGTGGATTTAGATTGGGCAAGTGACATTGACAATAAGAGATCCACCAGTGCTTATGTGTTCACTATGTTTGGTGGTGCTATTAGTTGGATGAGTAAGTGACAACCTGTGGTCTCTTTGTCCACTATTGAAGCTGAGTACATGGCAGCAATTCATGCTTGTAAAGAAGCCATTTAGCTTAAGAGATTATGTTCTGATGTTGGGTTTGATGCAGGGAAGATTACTATTTGTTGTGATAGTCAGAGTGCCATATGTTTGGCGAAGAATCCTACTTTCCACATAAGGACTAAGCATATTGATGTCCACTACCATTTTGTTTGTGACATGGTAGAGGATGGGAAGGTAAAATTGGAAAAAGTTGAAACTTTGATAAATGGTGCAGATTCCTTGACAAAACCTGTGAGCACAGAGAAGTTTAGATGGTGTTCAGAGTCTATGGGCCTCACGACCCCTAGCAATTAAATCACAGTGTTGATACTCCCTTTTCTCTTGCAAGGTGTTCGACAAGTGGGAGAATGCTAAGAAAAGTGTCTCAACCTTGCAACTTTGAAAGATTACTATTCTTGCCAGTTTTGGTCTTTTTGAATACCTTTATCTTGGATAATGGCCTGGAACTTTCAAAAATTCCAAAAGTTTCCAAGAGAGCTAGAAATAGCGAGACTTACTATTTTTAGTAAGTTCTTCAATTAAGCTCAGATTGACCTAAAATTTTTCCTGGAAGGTGCAGAACAGCTAAGTGAACAACTCGGGTGAGTTTTGTCTCAAGATCATAACTAGATCGCGAGAATATAAAGTTTCTATTTTTTGAAACCATTGGAAAAAAGTCTTTGAACTCAATTACCAGAATTGAAACTTGTCTAAACATCCCAAAATTTGGGATAATTGGCATAGTGGGTTATAGGGTGATAGATCTCTTCACGAGCTTTCCGACGCATTAAACAGTTCATCAATCGGACACCTGGATCAAAAGTTATGGCCTCCAGAAGTTGGACCTTCTGCTTTGGGAAATGTAAAAATGTGTTGGACACATAAAAGAGTTGTAAAGGGGAGAGTTACATGTGTTGGCATGTGGTTTAGCACATTACAAGGCATCGTTGATTGGAGATAATTTGGGCGCCACTTTTTGGGTGGTTTTAGCTCATGGTTTTGTAATTACCGTTGGCGGTGTATTGTATTGTATCTCCTATATATTAGGAACTTAAGATGGAGGTTGCATGTAAGAATCTTATAGATGTCGAGTTACCTCTTGGACCTCTGGTTGGATATACTCCTATAAAAGCTTGCTCTGCAAGTATATTGTAATCTTTGTGATTTCTAAATAATATATTGGGCGGCTTTGGAGTGTGGGGTTTTTTACCTAAAAGGGTTTTCCCCACGTATATCTTGTGTTGTGAGTTTTGTGTTTGCATTTGTAAGTTGTTATTATCTTTCTGTTAATGTGCATCTTAATCTATAACTGTAAAACTAAAAATTTGCATAAGTCTTTCCTCATTAGATCAGTGTAGGAAGTGTTTCCACATACCTTGCTTCCTTTCAGATTTGGTTAAGAGTAAGAAAAAATTAAATGACCCATATTACTTAGAGCCTTCCCCATCCCCACTAATCCAATTGAAAGGATTAAGCACCTCTTGAAATATGTAGAAACAATTGATCATATACGAGGTTACCAAAAGCCAATAGTGGGCCACATATTTTAACATTAGCAAGAGAGGAAATTGATAAAAATATTCTATTAAGATTTTGAAAGTAAAGCCTTTTAGGGATGCTTCACTATTAGCATCATCAATTGACCCCCAATTAGTTCATAAAAGTGGAGATGAAATAGGTCAAATTAATACTTCTCATTTGGTAGGATATTCTACTATTGAAGGTACTAGATAATTTGTGCCTCTAGAAGATCCTTTACTTTCTACCATTTTGTCTCCACCATGCCTAGTAGGACAAAAATTATTCATCTTAGATTCTCCAACAACGCTAGATAATTTTTTTGGTGTTGAGGATATTAAAGATGTAAGTCAAAAGGATTGTGAGGAGTTTATGGCTAATGATAAGTTCACCAAAACTCTAAAGTTTAAAATTTCTACCTTAATGTTCAAATGTAGGGAGAAACAAGTCAAAATAGAAAGAAAGGGGAAAGCAATTTTCAGGGAGGATAAAAAAGATACAACTAAAAGTAATGAACCTCCTTCAAATTTTAATTATAATGTGGAGAATATCACCCCAAAGGAGAAGAGAGAATTAATATAGGCAAGTGATGTCTTTTGGTACCTAGTGAGGATATCGCTTAGGTAATAATTTTGATACCATCAGAAGTAGAGATTGAGATATTATATATTCAAAGATCAAGATGAAGTAAGCAAGTTTTTCTCTAGAACTACTTTCAATCCAAGTTTTTGAACATTGGCCATTCAGGTGGTGGCTCTAGCCCATAACAAGACCCTAGTGGATTATGTACCTCCATAATTATCTATGCAATTAATAATTAAGAGGGTTGGAGATGTCTTACCACTGGATATGGATACATTGGTAGTTCATACTACCTAATTCTGCTAGGATACTACTAAAGGTTGTATGAGGAATTTTTTAGGATTGAAGATGAAATTTGAAATTAAAAGAAGTATTGAACAAAACCAAGTCATTGAATGACAAACATTTTCTCAAATACAACTTCCTACATATAAGCTATCTGTTCCTACTCTTACACCTTAATTACCATCTACAACACAAGGAGATAATGAGTTGGGGAAAAAAAATGAATGGAATAAATATGAAAAAAAGACTTGGGAGAAGAAAGAATAGGTCGACGTAGATGCAAGAATTTATAAAATAAAATCAAAAGAAGTAATCAATGGGATCTTCCATCACATAATTTAAAATATTTTCCAGGGTAAGTGATAACTTATGGGAGTCCCATTAGTTGTCACTTTTGGGATCTTCCATCACAAAATTTAAAATATTGCCAAGGTAATGATATATTCAAAGATCAAGATGAGGTAAGCAAGTTTTTCTCTAGATCTACTTTTAATCGAAATCGCGGAATGTTGGCCATTTAAGCAGTAGATCTAGCATGTGACAGGACCCTAGTGGATTATGTCCTGCCACAATTATCCACCCAATTAATAATCAAGAGGGTTTGAGATGATTACCACTAGATGTGGATACATTGGTAGTTCATACTGCCCAATTCTATTAGGCTACTACTGAAGGTTGTATGAGAAATTTGTTAAGCTTGAAGATGAAATTTGAAACTAAAGGAATTATTGAACAAAATCAAGTCATTGAATGATAAACTTTTGTCTCATATACAACTTCCTACATAGAAGTTATCTATTCCTACTCTTACACCTTAATTGCCATCTACATCATAAGGAGATAATGAGTTGGGGAAAAATCAATTGAATGTAATCAATTTTGAAAAAGGCATGGGAGAAGAAATAATAGGTTGAGGTAGATACAAAAGTTTATAAAACAAAATCAGAAGAAGTAATCAATGGGATCTTCCATCACAAAATTTAAAATATTGCTAGGGTAGGTGACAACTTATGGGAATCCCCGGGAAAGGTGATTAAAGCATGTGGTGAAAGAAACCTAGTGCAAGCAAAACTAATGCGAATAAGAGACAACTGGACATTAGGGTTCACTAGATGAAGTAGATCTATGTGAACACCAAATATACTAAACTAGAGGTTCATGAGGCCTATGGTGTATGTAAAATACTTGTATAAATCATTGTACATGGAGAAAATAGGGGTCGAGATAAAAGAATATAATGATGGATTCTAGGCATTGATTAAGGCCAACCTACCAAATGTGAAAATTGATGCGAGAATCCTCAAATAATTAAAGGCAATCAATTTAACTCTACTAACAACACTTTGGATGAAGTTTTATTATTGGAGGAAAATGTTAATAAATTCATTAAAGAGTCTGGCAAGATGTTCGATGTCAAATGAGATAATAATATGAATAAGGAAAATGTAATCTGTAAGACAAATCTTCCAAATGACTAGGAATGGGATCTCTGGAATGAAATATATCTATGACTATATGGATTTATTTATTTCATTTATTGTTTGTAAAAGGTCATTCAACATCACATCAAATTAAAACAAAATCCAGGAACAACTCAAATGTACTATAGGGCATTAGTAGATTTTCATAGGTTTCAACTATATTTTGGATATGGTAAAATGATGTGACAAAATATTTTTTGTTAGAATAGGTGGAAGTATAAAAGGCTACTAGTGTCATACAGAAGGGTTTAGAAGGGAAAATATTTCTTAGTTATCACATGATCAAGTCAAGCATAGTTAAGTCATAGTGGGGTAAATACACAAAGTTGTGTCACACTTTCAACCAACTTATCAGCACAAGTGAATTTAAGTATTTCTAACTAAAAATCAATTTTGGTCAAACATATGATCTTGTAAGATTCATTCTACCTAAGTTAGATATGTCCACAACTTTTCCAACTAAAATTGTTGGCTAAATACATATGTAGCACCATAATGAGGCCAATTTACCAAAAAAATAAAATTATTTGAAAAAATGATATTTCAACAACTTCTACTCGTGTAAATAACATTTTTAAAAAAATATAAAAAATACCCTTTTGTAGATCTATAAGTTTAGTTTATATATATATATATATATATATATATATATATATATATATATATATATATATATATATATATATATATAGTTTAATTATTATTTATATTTTCCTTTTTATTTTTACTAAAAGTAGGTTATCAACACAAAATATTAGGTCGATTACCATGTCAAGGAAAAATAGTAAAACTTATTAAAAAAATTGTAAAAAATATGATGCATTAGATAAAAGAATCTATATCAAGATGGTATAATTTTTTTTTCTATTTTAGATAAATAGTTAATATGAAAGTTGACGTTGAATGGAAACAACTATGTTTTAATACACACACATTTTAATATTTATTTAAAAATATATATTAATACAAATTGGAAAACAATATATCCATGCATTAAAGTTTCAAGTTATAAATACAGACAAAAAAATTGAATAAAAAAAATAAAATTTACTATATAAAGATTGACGTCTCATGTAACTTCATTTTTTAGCATTTTATCAGCAACTAAATTATAGTGTCAATTTATTAAAAACTATATTCAAATAATTTTTTTAATTTTTTCAAAAAAATACAAATATAAAATATACTAAAAAATAAATATTTTATTAGTTTACATCATTTCAAAATTCAAAACATACATATCACTTTTTAGTGATTCAAGTTTAGAAGTTGGATCAACGTTGGCCGTTTCCCTTATAAAAGTGTAACACAACTTTGTGCTTTTACCTAGTGTGCATATTTTTTAAAGTATTTGACAAAGTTTATTTATCAAAAGATCTAGATAGAATGGATCCTAGATCTTCAATTGGTCCTAGTAATAGAGTATTTTATTGTGTGTAGATAAAAGAGGATATCCATGAGATCTAAGACAAGCTATCCAAGTTACAAATAAATACTATGTCCTTGACAAGGATGTTTGAGAAAAATTAGTCAGACATTAATGAAAGCACTTACCATCTAAATACCATAAAGGAGTGCATGGAAATAGTAAGGAGGATCATTGACTTAAGTGCAATAAGGGATCCCCAATCAAACACCATCTAGAAATAGGTGGTAAGATGGAGAAATTGTTGTAAGACGTTTCTCATTGTTTGAAGATTAGTCCCTAAGAAGAAATTACATCACTAGTTATTTGTAACAAACCCCTAATTACATTTGAAACAAATTTTGTAAACAACAAAGACCTATTGGGTGGTAATCTTTGTTGTAGATATAATATGAATTATTGTTGTGCTATTATAACAACTTTTTGTAATAATAATGATAATTGATTTAATATTTATTTTAGGAGTGTCAAATGCTAATCATCCATGTGAGGTGAACATTTTCCTCTTACTATAAGTACAAGTCATCTTCCTTTTTTTTGTTTTTATTTTGTTGTCTTAAGAGTTGTTGTGTAGTTTAGCCTAAAACTAAAGGTTGGGGAGCCAAACATTATATGCATATTTTATGAATTTTTATGTTTGTAAGAAAGTATTTTAAACTCTTTTGTTGAAATCAACATATCACAATTTGTTTGCATATAGTTCACCATTGTTGGCACAATGTTCTAGGAGATATACATATCTCTAAGAGCACATTTGCTACTTTGTACTTGTGATTGCTAGTAGGCTATCACAGTAGATGTAATATTCTCTAATCTGACATATGGAATATTGTTGATTAATAATGGACATTGAAGGATCTATATGTGAATTAGATTAATCTCATTTAGAGAATATAAGGTCTCAAGGAAATATTATAACACATTTAAGTCATCGAGAGGCATTAAAGTTTACAACTTATTTGCATTAACTTTTTATTGTGACTGTCTCCCAAGGAAGAACACACTGGTCTTGTCTAGTAATTGATCAAATTTTAAATCAAAATGAATATCTTTCTAGCATTGTAATTTATGGTTTCTAAATCTACAAATTGTTCTTACGGATATAAAGAATCATTTTAAGAGCATCTTATTCAAAAATTATTTAAGCATATGCTTATAGATTATAGTTTACAAATCCTTTTTTAAAGATATCTAGCTATATAAAGTATAAGGTTTAGCATCAAGATTAATTAGTGACTAAATAAATTGAATTAGTCTTATGCTATTTAATGTCTAAACTTTATTTATAGCAATTTAAGAATATTTATTTAAAATTTGTCTTATGAGATCTAAAGGGAAAACCCTCTCAAGTTCAATAGAGCTTAAAGTCTAGAGGAGATAGTACCTACACTTGTCAATTGGCCCAAATAGCTTATGGCTTTGTTATAAGCCCCACCTAGTTTTAACTAGATTTGTTTCCTCATATTTAAGATTTTAGTGTGCATCCTTTATAATCATAAGGAACTATTTTGACCACCAATAGAATTGCACCATTGTTGGGGAGTACCATTGCCAAGGTTTGAATGCATTTATTATATTAATTCAATACTAAGTTGATTAAGTTTTGTTCTATCTAGGTCATTATGGTTTGTGCATATTTGGAATCCCATTAACTTGTACCAATAGGATCACATCATTGATAGGGAATTTAAGAAACTTAGATATTTGATTTAAAAAGTCATTATCATTACATATCGACACCATTAAGATTGCTTTGATTCGGTTATTTTACTATATATGTCATGTTTTTCTTATTACAAACCTACATCAAAATTGACATCAGTAATCTTGGGACCCAATTTTTCAATTCAAAATCATTAGGTTATACTTAGAAATTTGTGCTTCATTGCATCATCTAGTTTGTAAATATTGCACTTCAGGTAATCAATACTTGGTAGGGAAATGTAATGTTTGATCTATTTATAAAGAAATTTATTATCTATCTTTGAATTTGTGACTAACATGCTAACCTTTGTTGTGTGTCTTCTGTGTTTAATTTTCTCTTCTAAAAGGAAGAGTGTCAACTTTGTTGTTAAACCCATTTTGAAATACCTTTCAATAAAAAAATTGAAGATGGATGATAGAAAATATGTTTTCAAGAAGGATCCCAAACTAAAGTTAGCTCTTAAATATGAGAAGAAGCCACCTCCTACTTAGAAAGTGAAGGTCATTCGTAAGTCAAGCACTTCCTACTTTCATTATGAAGTCAACACTTCTTGGAAAAATGATCATATGGTAGATATATGAAATGATATTTAGCTGATAATTATATTAGTAGAACACTTAATCTAGTTAAAAACCACAACAAGATCTTGATGATTTTAAAATATTAACTGAAAGAAGTGTAACAAGCCACCTAACAATAATATTATTTAAACAAGCAATTTACTTGAAAATCATCCAAAAAGAATACTATTCAAATAAATTTTCATAATTCACGATAAAGATGCCAATCATAGACCAATTCATAAAACATCACGAGGAACTAGGAATATTAAGATAGCTTGTAAGGAGCTCAAAATTAGCATGAACTCTAGGTTTCTTTTTGGATCTCTCCACATGAACTAAATTGAAGTCATTAGGAACCCTTTTTTCTATGAAAACTTTCCCTGGATGAATAAAATGTGGAAGGGATAGACTTCATTTTATGAATCCAATGTTGTCCTAGGAGAAGGCTATGACATAAAACTTTGTAGGGATAGTCTTAGAGCTAAGGGTAATGAGAAGGGTGATCCTCCCAATGGTAGTAGCATTTAAGTTGTGATGTTGGTCTCTAAGAGGGTGTTTTGGGAGCTTGTGATGTTTGTCTTTCCATATACCATCCTTTGCAGGCGGAGAAAGGTAACACATTAATAATGGCTCCATCATTAACCATCACCATCATAATATAATTATCATAGACCCACACTTGCAAATACAAAACAAGGTTTTCTCTTAATGCCAACTCGACCATGGAAGAAATTTATTGAAGCTCAAAGAAAAATTTGCATAATAGAATTCAACATTTGGTGGGTTAAGGTCAAGGTCAAAATGGTTGACCTATGTCTCTAGGGGTGGGGTAATACCATTAAAGTATTTTAGCCCTATTACCTTCAAGAAAACAACCCTATTGGCAAGACAATTCCTAATTAAATAGATGAATGAGATGTGGGCAAAAGTGGATTGGAGGGTCTTTACTAAAGGATTGGGGCTCATTAGAGTAGGATACTTGTATCTAGGATAGACTTTGTTGGCCTTGAGTTTAGAACTGAGTGTCGAATGAAAAATCTTATCAAGATCTAACTACACTATGATAAGCATCTTAGACTTCCCTTCTATCCAAGAAGGGGAGCTAAATTAGGATCACAAGTTGTGGAAACATCATTGGAGCCAGAAGAGGTGGAAGGGTTACACTGGTTATACTATAGGTTGGAACCTCTTAACCATGCTTTAGAAAGGTATTGTGAGAAATCCTTAAATTTATATTTTGAGGGGAAATGGGCCCCTAAATGTGAAGAGAGGAGTTATCTTGTGAGTTTAAAAACATGTCTATACAAAACTTTGTTGCTCCTCAAATAATCTTTAGATGACACAATTATAGTCTTAACATGTCTTTATGTCAATGCCCTTTAGTTCTATGAAAACCATAGTAGCATTAAGGATCAAAATCATAATATCATTGGTAAGAATTAGGGTTTTTGTTGTCTAGATACTTGCTATAGCAAGGTCATTTATTATCCTAGTAGCAGTTGTTGGAAGGAGGGGTTTCAACAATTTTACTCCTTGAGTCACATTCCTTTGTGAGTTGTTATCACCATTTCTAGGGAAACCTCTATTGTCATAGTAGTTATCTCTACTCTTTTTAGTAGTAGGCCCTTTAGAAATACCATCAATTTTAGTGATCCTATTACTTTTAAAATTTTTAGGCCTGTAGAACCATTATTGTTAGAACTCTAGTTGTTACTCTACCCAGAAGTAATAAATCATTAATTAGAACTGTAATTGCACCTACTACTATCAATGGTAGCTTAATCAATATGTAAAACACGCTTCAAGGCCTCCTCTTAAGAATTATAAGGGAGGGTTTTCACCTGTTCTTGTATGCCTTTATTAAAGAATGAAAATAAAGGTGACACAACTTGAGGTGGTCAATGTGGGGAGTGATAGCATAATTTAGAGAAGCTATGTCCAACACGTAACAAAATGGGCTACCAACTCATCGTGATCTTGTTTGATGTGAAGGAACTCCCCCATGCCTTTTTTTAGGAGTTTGTTCATGTCAAAAGAAAAGACAAACTCATTAATCAATTGTTTAAAGGAGTGTATAGAATCCTTTGGTATTATATAATACTGGAGTCTAATGTCATGTCCTCAAGCATCTTGGGAGAAAATTGCAACCACAAAATCCCATGGTAGGAGTTCTCAAATGGTTATGGTCTAAGATTTAATATGATTATTTAAGTTTTCCTCTCCCTTGAACTTGGGAAGATCGGGAAGTAGTATAGAAAGGACCACATTCGTAATTGCATGATCTAATGACTACTTCAAGTACTCAAGATAAGTAATTGATATGGGATCATGCATGGAGGGGAGAGGAAGACAATATCCTACAAGAGTAAGATAAATAGGATATTATGGGATGGTGTACAAATGTTAAGTCACAAAAGCATGTGAAATCCCTTGATGGAAGTGTGGAGGTGTGCCAAAAAGATAAGGTTGATAATCATCAAACTTGTTCACCTTTGAGTAAAATATATAATAAGGTGGGAGCTAGCTAGCTTGCTAGCTAGTGACATCATGTTGGCACTTGAGAGAGTGGGGAGTTGCAGTAGCTCATTGTTTAAGAATCTCTTGGTCACATGCTCTCATATCTAGGAGGAGAAGGTGAATGTCAATCCATATCCAATTGCCTAATATAGTCCACTAAGGAAACTATGAGCTCCTCGGGAGTGGCAATAGACTATCTAGCTTAGGGTTTTTTAGGACCTTGTTGAGTTTGAGATTGTCATATAGTAAAAAGCTCAAAACTATATGATGCAATGACCTCATCCTTCATATGGCAATTTTTAGCTTCCATAGATCTCTTGTTTTAGGAAAGAATATCAAGGATATCTCTTCTTGAAACCTCTCCATAAAGTTGTTTAGTGTCAATTATGGCCCCTTGATGGGTGCTAGAGATAAAAGGAACAATTTGAGAATACTAAAGATAATCATATAAGGGGGGAATTGCACAATAATCTATGTTCTTCCCTCTAGTCTAGACTAGATTGTGTGTGGGAATGAAGGTTCTTCCCAAAAGGCTATCTTTCACTTTTCTAACTAGTAAGGAAATCTTTTTCACATCTTAGGGTCATGAACTATCTTTTTTCTATTTGCTTTGTCATCATGACAAAAAATTCACTGGAGTAGTTCGAGTGTTTAGGGACTTAAACTCATAAGTCAAGATGAATG
Organism: Cunninghamia lanceolata; assembly: GCA_027924645.1. NCBI lineage: Eukaryota > Viridiplantae > Streptophyta > Pinopsida > Cupressales > Cupressaceae > Cunninghamia > Cunninghamia lanceolata. The sequence continues at coordinate 1,246,496 of BSBN01000958.1, read as the reverse complement.
ATGTTGTCGTACCACTCATTAGATTCCCTTCCATATGAAAGGGGATTATGATGGATCTCTTCATGGTTGATAAAAGATATGCCAAATAGGTTAAGATCCTTAGGATCAGTCATGTTTAGGGGGTACAAAGCACCACAAAATAAAGTGGAAGAGAAAGAACATAGAAACTAGAAGAAAGAATAACAAAAATCAAAAGTGAGAAAACCAAAAGGTGACGAAATTCATGTTGGGTTCATAGTATGTGAACAATAGTAATGGAAAGAGAGTGAACTAGAAAGTGAGCAATTTTTCATTACGTTCACCAGATGTGAACACCAACAATCACAAGAGAGTGAACCATAAGGTGAGAATCTTCACATCAGGATCACCAGATTTGAACTAAATGTGAACAACAATCAGAAGAGAGAGAACTAGAAGGTAAGTGGCTTCACATCGAGTTCACTAGATGTGTGTATGTAGGAAATCATTTCAGGGAATCCACACACTATGCAACTTTGTGGTGTGATACCAAATAAATCAATAAAGTCCTAGATAGAGATCCAAAGGAGGAACCAAATTTGGGGCTCTAAGATCACCCACAAAGAGACCTTAGAAAGTGATCTCACGAGTGAATCTTGTTAGGACAAGGTGAGTTATCTTGGAAAAAGAGAAGAAGTAGTCATGTAACTAGTTTGCGTGTAATAGGTCAAGGTTAACCAAGCATTTTTTTATAGAGCTACACTGTGTCATGAAGTCAAACAAAGTTAACCACAAGAATCACAAACATAGTAGGAAACTAAGATGAAATTGAAGAATGTATGACTAGATTCAAGGATGCTTAAGTTCCTCAGGTTACACTTGCTCGTGAGCAAACAAAGAAAATAATAAGAAGCGTTATTGAAAAGTGCTCAAATCTATAGGCCGAGGCGAAGGATCATTCCTTAGTGTTGGTGGAGTGAAAGGCTATATATGATATCCCTAAATTTTGTTAAGAAATTCAAGAAGATTAGTCAAAGGAGGAGGGAGAATGCCTTCTTGTTACAACTCCTTAATGATGTTCAAAAGGGATCCCAAGGCACATGGATGTGAGATGATGCAACAACGAATTAAATAATTTTTTTTGATTTCTAATGTTTTAATGTTTTTGTGTTTTATGATTTAATAATGTTTACTAAGTACTAAATTTGATAAAGAAAAACTTTCCTAAATGAAATGCAACTAAACATTGTTAGGGAGGGTGTCTCAACCTTGCATCCTAATGTTAAGAACAAGAAAATGCAATTTATGGGATATAGATGTTAATTTTGGCCCAAAAAATATCAAAACAAGCCTTAACTAAAGTAAGTAGGTTATGACATGGAGCTCTTTGAGTCCTTCATTCTAATAAATTGGCTCAATAGGCTTCTTGGATAAAAAGTTACGGCCTCCAAAGGTTAGGCCCCTATATAAAAAATGTAATAACCTCTATGACACATTTAAGAGAGTTGTAAAAGGGACTTACACTTGTTGACCAACATATGACACATGTTCTGACACATCATAAGGAATCTTTGAATGAAGATAATGGTGCCAAAATGGAGTACCCAAGTTTGTGAGTGGATTATGAAGAGCTTATGACAAGTGTAAGGAAGATGCTATTTTTAACTCATGGACTCATCTAGGGATTTGGGATTTAAATGCCACATTTTGGGAGGTTTTAGCTTATAGTTTCTTAATTACCATGTGATGCTTCATGTATTGCTTCTTCTATTTATTGGCTTGAGACGACGTTTCCATAATTTAGTTTTACATGTATTGTTATATTGTTGGAATATCTTTAGATCTATATGTTGGTATAAACTCTTGTGAAGGTTTGAGCTTGGATTTGTATTGTAACCCTCTTTGTGTTGCTGATAATAAAATTGGTTAGAGATTTGGACGCTAAGTTTTTTTCTTGAAAGGGTTTTCCCAGGGTATATGCTTTGTTATAGTTGTGTTCATTCTTTCTATGTTTAAAAATTGTATCTTTTCTATTTACACCTCTCCTCTTAGATTAATTGTAGAAATTTTATCCAAGTTCCTTTCAAATGTATGCAATTTCTAATACTCCTATATGACTTTCACTAATGCAATTAATTTAATAAATGTAGGAGAGAAAATAAACAATATTTGTTTTGCTCAAATAATATGTTAATAAAATGTGATGCAAGCTAGTATATAGTTGTTTTGATAAGTTAGCAAATTTGATTTCTAATGAGTAATAAATGATTGTAATGCTTAAATAACTTAAAATAAACTGAATGACAAAGTCTATATAGTATTGTCAAAATACTTATTTTATTTATTTTTGGTAAAAGGTGCAGAGCACCTAAACAAAATTTATTAAAATAAGAAAAACCAATACAAAGAAAAAGCCAGGCAAAAGCATCTCGCAGCAAACAAACAAAATGCCAAAAAAGCTTTAAATTATTCCCCTTCCTCAATGAAGTTTGAGAATTTGAAGGAGCAAGTGGTGGGGGCCTGAAGGAACTCTCTTCCATTTTTGAATAAGGGTCCATAAACCATCCTCAATTCCTGCTTCTTTAGATGATGTCTGGAAGGACATATTGGTTGTTTTCTCTTGATCCTCATTTTCCTCTTGTACCGAACTTGTGTCAAGAGGTATGGCCATGAGGGATTCCTTCTTCTCCTAGAGAGATGCATGGTTCTCTTGAACCTCAATTTTCTATTGATCGACAGTCTTGACCTGAGATTTGGCCAAGGAGGAGGAGTCCTTTTTGTGATGAGAAGAAGTATTCTCTTACTGTGAAAATTTAGAAGAGCCAGTATGTGAAATTGCATCTTTAACTGTAGCTTGAAATGGATGACTACCTTTCCACCAAGAAGCTTCACTTACTGATTTTTCCCTGATAGGGCAAGCAACAAACAACATGACTTGTATCATAACACTACCTACAATGAAATGGGAGCCCTTCATAATCTAGAGGTTGGGTCGAAATGCAACCCACAGCTTTGAGTGAAATTTCTGAAGATAGATCTTAGGAAATATCCATATCAACTAAAATCCGAGCAAATGTTGTGTGAGTAAAACATGTAGTTGCCTTGTCAACAATCAAAAATTCTCCCAAGGAATTGCCTATGGCTCGAAGACAATGAAGCAGCAGATTCAAAGATGAACCCAGACTAACAAAACATTGAAAGATTCAGAAGAGGGATTAAATGTCGGATGCCAAGATTTAAGCATCCCAAAACTTTTATCCCAAATCCAAAAATGGTCAAGAATTGTTGGAAGAATTTAATCTTTCGTCAGACCATTTACTACAGCCAGCCCCCGCGTCAGACTTGGGGATCTCCTCAAACCTGTACCCCAGCATCGTTGGCCTACCAACATTGAATTTGGTAGGTCATTTTGAATTTGAAATAAGTTGAGTGCCAGTTTTTGGCATGAGACAAGTAGGAGGGAAAAGTAAGTTGACCGTAGAATGGAATGTGAATTAGAGTTAACCTGCAGCAGCAGAGGAATGTGAAGAAGGAGAATAACAGAGAGAACATTGCAGAGAATAGAAGGTCTCGTGTGTAGAAGCACTAGGTATGCACAGACAGCTACAGAGTTCCTACAGGCAGCTCCAGAATAGATTTAGTTTGTAGCTCCAGAGATTGGGCATTTTAGGAAAATAGAGCAGCAGCTCTGAATCAACCTTGTATGAAGTTTGAATGTAATTTTGAAAGAGTAAATATAAAATACATATTGCTATCTTTTATGTTTTGTGCATTATTTCTCTCTCCTCTATTTATGTTTATGTGTGTTCATTTTATGCTATCCATATAGTGTTGTAGCATTGTTTTCTCGATAGCAGTTTGTCCCTCCCCTGCTGCCCTGTCCAACAAGTGGTATCAGAGCCCTGTTTTTCTGGGTGGTTAGATTTTTGTGGGTGTTCTATATAAGCCCTAGTTTGTCTAGGCATTATCAGCCATCTCAGATTTGAGAAGCATGGTAGGTGGAGACATCAAAGGATGGCAGTAGCCACCTACATTTGATGGGCAGAACTATGACATATGGGCTAAGAAGATGAAAACTATTCTGGTTGCTAATGACCTATGGGATTTGGTCACCAATGGGTTCACAGACACCACAGACCCAACAGCCTATACAGCCGTATCTAATGCTCAAAGAAACCAGTTGAAGGAAACAAGAATGAAGGATGCAAAAGACCTCAGTCTAATAGAGGCAGCCTTGATAGAGGCTATTTTCCCTTGTATTATAGCAACAAACTACTCAAAACAGACAGGGAAATATTGCAGAACAACTATAACGGAACTGACAAGGTGAGATCAGTCAAACTCCAACTGTTTAGAAGAGATTTTGAGACTCTTCAGATGAAGGAGAGTGAGTCTATTTCAGACTTTCACACTAGAGTTTCTACCCTGCTAAATCAGCTAAAGATAAATGGAGAAACCATGGATGAACAAATGATTGTTGAGAAAATCCTAAGGAGTCTACCTTCTAGATTTGACCCTATTGTCATAACCATTGAAGAGACAAAGGATCTATCCAAGATGATAGTGGATGAGTTGATGGGCTCTCTACAAAGCCATGAGCAGTGGTTGAATAGATCCACTCCCTCCCTTGAGCAAGCTTTTAAGGCTCTAACCAATGCAAGAGGTAGGGGAAAAGGAATAAATAGCAGAGGTAGACGTCAAAGAGGTAGAGGAAGAAGCAACTCCGGAAGATGAGTTTCAAATAGCCAAGAAGAGGCAAGCAACTCATAGTTAAGCTATCAAGAAAAGAAGAAGAATAGCAGTTCTAATCAAAGGTATGACAAAAGTAATGTTCAATGTTATTATTGTCATAAGTTTGGTCATTATGCTAGTGAGTGTAGAAAGAAACAACATGATCATGGAGGCCAAAATGCTAATGTAGCAAATGAGAACAAGGATGAAAATGAAAAACAGTCAAATGTTTTTATTGTTTGCAACCTTACTGAGAGGAGTAGTGATGAAGTATGGTATTTAGACAACGATTGTAGCAACCACATGAGTGGAAATAAAAACTTTTTTGCCTCCATAGATAGCAGCATCAAGATTGAAATAAAAATGGGAAACAATGAGCAAGTTCCTGTCATGGGAAAAGGTATAGTCAACATTTAGTCCAAGAATGGTGAAAGGAGGAAGATCCAGGATGTATATTATGCCCCAGGCATAAAACATAACATATTGAGCATTGGACAGATGGTCCAAAATGGTTATAGAATCCTGATGGAAAATGGAGGGTGCACAATATTTGACAAAGGAGGCAGTAAGAAAGTGATTACAGCAGTGCAAATGACGAGAAACAAAATGTTTCCTCTTAGGATGCACATAGAGTCTCCGGTGCCATCTCCAGTGCTATCTTCGGTGCAGTTTCCAGCACTATCTCCGGTGCTCACAGCAGTGGGACAGCAATCAACTTTTAGGATAGTCATCAAAGACCCATCCAAATTTTGGCATTTGAGGTATGGGCATTTAAATTTTTCCGGTTTAAGTTTATTCTCCAAGAAAGGCATGGTTAGAGGGCTACCAAACATTGTAGAGCCCGATGGAAAATGTGAAGCCTGCATTTTAGGAAAGCAGCATAGACAACCCTTTCAATCAGGGTATTCTAGGAGGGCAAGAGCACCATTAGAGTTGGTGTATTTAGATCTATGTGGCCCTATGAAGACTCCCACAATAGGTGGGAATGTATATTTTATGGCATTCATAGATGATTATAGCAGAAAAATCTAGGTTTATTTTTTGAAGAACAAATTAGAAGCCTTCGAGAAATTCAAGTGGTTTAAGGCATCAGCTGAAAAGCAAAGCGGCCACTATATCAAAGCCCTAAGAACACATAGAGGAGGAGAGTATATCTCTAAGGAATTTCTGAATTTCTACAGGAATGAAGGCATACAAAAATAATTTACAACTAGGTATACTCCACAACAAAATAGAGTAGCTGAAAGGAAAAATAGAACCATTCAAGAGATGGCAGCAGGCATGCTGAAAGCAAAAGGACTATCACATGATTTTTGGGGTGAAGTTGTAGCAACAACGGTTTACCTATTGAACATGTGTCCTACAAAGGCTGTTCATGATAGGATTTCACAAGAGGCGTGGACAAACAACAAATGGAGTGTTGAACACCTAAGAATCTTCGGGTGTGTGGCATATGCATTCGTGCCTAAAGAGAAGAGGCAGAAATTTGATGATAGAGGTGAAAAATGTATCTTCACAAGGTATAGTGAAGAGTCAAAAGCCTACAGACTGTATAATCTCATCACCAAAAAGGTTGTGATCAGAAGGGATGTTGAATTCATTGAGAATGAAGCATGGGATGGAACGATGGACAGCACCTCGTGTATTTCTGTTACAATACCCCTTGAAGATGAAGAAGCTCTGGAGGACAACAACTCTGGAGGAACTACAGAGAGCAGCAGCTCGGGGAGAAAATACTGTAGAGCATTGGAGAACAACAGATCCGGAGGTGGACAGTAGCACAGCAACTCTGGAGATCAGCAGCTTCGGAGGTCTGCAACTCTAGAGATCTGCAGCTCCAGAGTTCAGCAGAGCAATAGCTTTGGAGGTCAGCATTACAGTAGCTCTGGAGATTAGAACAACAGTAGCTCTAGAGGTATTTCAAACCCCACACTTGCATCATTGATGCCACGGAGGGAAAGGAGTGTGAAGGAGATTTATGACAGCACAAGGTATGATGATGATGATGAGAATTTGAATTTTGCATTATTTTCTTATAGTGATCCAATCCACTTTGAAGAAGTTGTGAAAGAAGAAAAATGGTGTAAGGCCATGGATGAAGAGTTGGGTGCCTGTTGATGATGATGTTAGTCATTCACAAACATAGAATAAAAGTTACACAACAACCTTTACTCATCTTGAAAGATACGATGAATTCAGAGAACTCATGATCCCAAGTCTCCGTTGATTAGGTCTTAATCTACTGACGTTACTCAGTGGTTGATGTGTGTTGCTGTTTTCCATTCAGGGGCGTTACGTATTTCTACAAAGTTCATCATTATTCCTCCAAATATCCTGCTCTGTATGTCTGCTCTGCATAAATCTCCAACAATTCTACCTCTGCACTTATGGATTCACTCAAATAATGTGCCTACAGACTGATATTTGCATGATTTCTACCATTATTTATGATTCTTTGCATGATATTTTCAATACTACATGCATTTAACTCAAATATGCTAATGATTTTCAGTTACCTACGGGATTTCAGCATATTTCTCTATTTCTGCTTATTATTTATCATGACTTGCAGTTATGGTGATGAATTTATGAAATTAAAAAAAGATAAAGGGTTAAAGAATGAGATTCCCAAAACTACTTGACTGAGATCACTGATCCACATACAAGCTTCCATACATGCAATGAAAAGAAGGAAACTAGAATCATACTTCACCAGGACATTCCACAAATCCACATGATCTAGTGCAAATCTTCAAAGGAAAAGTTGATAACAACATGTAATGAAATGAAAGCGCTTCCAGTTGAACACAGCATTCACCAGTACATATCCAGAAATCAACAGGAAGATTACGTAAAATTTACAATCAGGATGTAATCTGAAACTTCATATCCATTCAGTATGCTCAAGAACAGGTACATTTACAGTGATCTGAAGAAAGAACCTTGACATTTCAACAATTCTATCCTCATTAGTCTCAGTAATCCGATCTCCTAATTGATTCTACAGTAATTGGCCTTAATGTGCCAGATATATCTATCTATCTCCCTCCTTTTTTTCTAATGTCTATTAGCCTTATTGCCAGATATATCTATCTATCTCCCCCCATTTTACAGCTCAGGATCTGGCTCTTATATAGAACAAATGCCAGAAAACAGTTACAATGATCCAAGGATCAGGATCCTCTCATAATAATCAACGGTCCAGATGAAAAGCACATGCTTCGCCAGTTGGCAAATGTACAGCTGGCACAGAATATTCCAGCATCTTTGATTTGATTCGGTGTCCAGCTGGCAAACAGCATATTTGACAATATCCTCCTCACTTCTGGTTCATGTTGCCTTCATGTGCAACTTTGTAATTATCAGCAACAGCTCTAACAGCATCATGACTTCCTGCAAATAAACAGACAAACATTAAGTTCATCATCATGTGGATAAACAACAGGAATTTAAACATTTTATTAAACATGCCTCAAAATGTGCAGCTACAGGCAATCGGGCTTCAAATCAGTGGAAATTATGCACTAAATGCATAAACAGCGTCAAAAACACTCGGGTCAACCATCGTTTCATTTTCCCGCCCATTTCCTTGTATATCGGGTTCAAATATGATCATGCATCGCAACATATACAATGATTAAATTGCATTTCATAATATTTCGGGTCTGCCTTTGTATGTGATGCATGTATGTTTTTCGGCGTGACCACATACTGTCGGAATGACAATTTTACATTAGGCCGACGGTTAAACTTATACCGACGCCAAAAATCATGATGATGTCCATCCATCGGGAAGACATGTTCTATCGGCATGATAACTCAAGATAAGGCTGATAGCAAGACTTAAAACTTTCATCTGCATGATATTTTGGAAATATGATGCTCCCCCTTTCGAATGTCCAGATGACGTCATCATCATGTTTCGCTTCTGTATATTGGGGAAAAGAATGACATCATCATCATCATCATGTCGAAGGAAAATAGGAGGATATGAAATATGATCCTGCTGCTGAGGAAAGGAATATGATGGTGACGTCATCGTCATATCCGGGCTTCATTAAAATGCAAAAGATGACGTCACCATCATGTTTAGTTAAGATCAGGGGATAAATGTAATATCGGGTCACCTAAGGAAGATGATCAGGTGGTGAATGTAATATGACCCCTTTGCGGCCAAGGTAACCCTCTCGAAAGATCAGGATGATGATGATCATCAGGATATTAGGGACTTTTGTTAAACTTAAAGGAACATGACGTCATCGTCATATTCGCGAACCGGATCATGTTTTGAAAAATATCCTGCCGAAGGGAAATGTGATGATGATGTCATCTTGATATTTGCTTCTTCGTTTATCAGATCGGGATGACGTCATCAGGATATTTGCAAAAGGTCATATTTCTCGGCAGGAGGACATTACGAAATATCGGGTAGACAAACAAGATCATGATGATCTTGACAACATTACAGGATAAAAATATGATGATCCTCCTCATCGAATATCATGATGACGTAACCATCATATTCCGTCTTTGAAGCATGAGGATGAGTTGAGGTCATCATCAGGTTAGCGCTAGGGTGATATTTAAAATATGATCATGCTAAGGAATGGAATATCACCCTCCCTTAAAAGATAGGGTGATCATCATGATCATGCAAAAGGAGATCAGGAGGATATGATGACATCATCATCATATTAGCGAATATCAGCAAATATGACCCTCCCTTGAAAGATCAGGATGATGACCCTCCGATAGGATTTTGACATGCGCATGCAAATATGCAGATGGTGGATTTTCTAAGCAGGGTGATATTATAATATCAGCATGATATTATAATATTAGGTGATGTTATAATATCATGATGCTCGTATAATTTGAAATATCGGGTTACACTCAAAACATGATGCTCACGATGCGCATAAGGTCATTTGACGAGTAAAACACACTATCACCTAAGATTGACGTCCGGATATTTCGACTGCATGATTTTATCAGGTGATAGACCAAGATCAGGATGACCTTGACAACATGATTGAGGATAAAAATATGATGATCACTTGCGATTATCAGGTTTGACCAAAACTTTGACTGCTCATAACTCCCTCATATGGACGAATTTTCGAGTGATGTAAAAGGGAAACCTGCATGGAATTTCAAGCTATTTCTAAATATGAGGTCATAGAAACAAAATATGAACTTTGACAAACTAACCTCATGATGATGACCTACCTCATTGAATATCATGATGATGATGCACCTGACTCATTTTTACCAAACCGCCAGAAAGCAGACAACACAAGCCAAGCCAAAAGTTGGGTCCCTGTTTTGCCAAGTTAAAATGGGGCGTGTTGTGTAACCACACAACAGTGCCATAGAGAGGAATGACACATGGCAGATAACTAATTTACCCAAGGGTAAACAAGTGATTAGAGTTAAGTGGGTATATAAGACCAAGTCTACTACTGAAGTAAAGATTGAAAGACATAAGACAAGGCTAGTTGTCAAAGGGTACAAACAATAGCCTGGAAGAGATTATGATGAGACATATGCACCAGTTGCAAGGCTAGAAACAATTCGGGCAGTCATAGCAATAGCAGGCCAACACAAGTGGAAGGTATTTCAAATGGATGTAAAGTCAGCCTTCTTGAACAGAGTGCTGAAAGAGAAAGTGTATGTGGAGCAGCCACCTGGCTATGAAGTCCTAGGGTAAGAGGACAAGGTATATAGGCTCCTAAAATCCCTCTATGGGCTGTAACAAGCACCTAGGGCATGGTACAACAAAATGGACTCATATTTAGTGAGTAATGGCTTTAGCAAAAGCAGCAGTGAGCCCACTCTTTACATCAAAGCAGCTGAAGGTAATATTTTGATTGTTGTTTTGTATGTAGATGATCTAATTTTTACTCGCAATAGTGATTTTTTCATTGCTGATTTCAAAGAGGCAATGAAGAATGAGTTTGAGATGACAGACTTAGGTCTGCTAAAGTATTTTCTTGGCATTGAGGTCAAACAAACAGAGCATGGCATATTTATTTTGCAAACTAACTATGCCAAATAGATTGTGAAGAGATTTAAAATGGAGAATAGTAAACCTGCCCCTACTCCAACAGCTACAGGTTTGAAATTGAGTAAAGAGGAAACAACAAGGAAGTAAACCCAACCCTCTACAAGAGCATGGTTGGAAGCCTCATGTACTTGACAACCACTAGGCTTGATTTGATGTATGGTGTAAGCTTGATTTCTAGGTTCACAGAAAAGCCTAAGGACACACATTGGCAAGTAGGAAAGAGGATCCTGAGATATGTGAATGGCACAACAGGTTTTGGCATTCTGTATGGTGTTTCTAATGAGTTTAATTTGGTTGGTTTCACGGATAGTGATTGGGTAGGAAATGTAGATGACTGGAAGAGCACATCCGGCTATGTATTTCACATGGGTTCAGGCATGATATCATGGGCTTCCAAGAAGCAGCCCATTGTTTCTCTCTCTACAGTAGAAGCTGAGTATATTGCAGCAAATGCAGCAGCATGTCAGGCTATTTGGTTGAGAAGGATCCTTGTAAACTTGAATGAATAGCAAGAAGATGGTACAACCATTCATTGTGACAATGTTTCATCAATAGCCCTGACAAAGAATCCAGTCTTCCATGGATGAAGTAAGCACATTAAGATCTGTTATCATTTCATAAGGGAGTTGGTAGAACGAGGAGAGATTAAGTTACAATATTGTAGGTCCAAGCAATAGCTCGTTGACATTTTTACAAAGGCTTTGCCAAAAGATTCTTTTGAACGTCTAAGGGATAGGCTAGGCATTGTTGACAGCTCCAGAGGTGTGCAGCCCCAGAAAGAGGATAGCTCCAGAGGTTCAGATCTGGAAAGACAACAGCAGAGCTCTAGAGGTTCAACTCTGGAAGGTATGTGCAGCTCCAGAGGTGCTCCAGAAATGCAGAAATAGAACTCCAGAGATGCAAGAAATTAGCTCCGGAGATGCAGACAGGGTGCTTCGGAGATGCAGAGTGCAGCTCTGGAGATAATGCAGAATGGCAGAAACAGCTCCGGAGATCTACTCCGGAAAGGCAAATGGATAGGTATAACTCCGGAGATCAGTTCCAGAAAGAAAATTGTTGAATGACATCTGACTTCATATTAAGGGGGAGTGTTGGAAGAATTTAATCTTCTGTCATACCATTTATTGTAGCTAGCCCCCGCGTCAGACTTGGGGATCTCCTCAAACCTGCACCCCAACACCGTTGGCCTGCTAGCATTAAATTCGGTAGGTCATTTTGAATTTGAAATAAGTTGAGCGCCAGTTTTTGGCATGAGACAAACAGGAGGGAAAAGTAAGTTGACCGTAGAATGGAATGTGAATTAGAGTTAACCTGCAGCAATAGAGGAATGTGAAAAAGGAGAATAACAAAGAGAACATTGCAGAGAATAGAAGGTCTTGTGTGCAGAAGCACTGGGTATGCACACACAGCTACGGAGTTCCTACAGACAGCTCCAGAACAGATTTAGTTTGTAGCTCCAGAGATTGAGCATTTCGGGAAAATAGAGCAGCAGCTCTGAATCGAGCTTGTATGAAGTTTGAATGTAATTTTGAAAGAGTAAATATAAAATACATATTGTTGTCTTTTGTGTTTTGTGCATTGTCTCTCTCTCCTCGTTTATGTTTCTGTGTGTTCATTTTATGTTGTCCATACAGTGCTATACCATTGTTTTCTGGACAGCAGTCTGTCCCTCCCCTGCTCCCCTGTCCAACAAGAATAACATCTCGATCTCTCGTAGAATAAAAAACTGCAATAAAAAACCCCTGTGGACAAGGATAAATTTCCATGTTATCTTTAAGAAGAGGTTGCCATTTTTCCAAAATCCAAGTTTTTAAAGCTATTAAACTTGACCAAAAAAATGATTGAAACGTCCTATCAAACCATTTGCAACAAAAAATCATTCTTCTTCCATCACTTCTTCCCCAAATACGGGGATTTCTTTGCACAAGTGAGAGGTAGGGAAACTTTTGGCAGCTCCTTATCACCTCGTTCAGATTTGCTCACACAAACAGGGGCAAGAAAATCTATGGAAGAAGACGAAAAAACCCTAGTATTTGAAGAAGTTTTTTCACATACCTTTGAGTTGTAGATAGCCCGTGTGGAAGTATCAAAAAGCTTTGAGTTTGCAAAAGCGGCATTTGCATTTACCCAGCATGCAACACGCTCTATGTAAATGTCATCCACTTTCAGAGTTGAACCGGTCAAACAGCCAATAGCATTTTTCTATTTCATTCACAACAAAAAGTGTTAAATATAGGAAAACTTTTCATTGGCCAGAATTTACCATTAAATATTGAAGTGGATGACATTTAAGATCAGCCCATGCAACATATGTCTGAGTTTATTTTGAACAACCAAAACGCCATCATTTTCAGATCCATTTGTAGAATCTTTATTTCTTGCCCCCAAACCATTACCAACAGAAACTATCGAAACAGATTGAGCCCGCAAAGATTTATAAGATGGAGAGTGCGCATAGTTGGATCTGGAGCCGTTGAAATGCGATGTATTACCAGAGAGGTGGTGGGCTTTAGAAACATTTGTTGATCCAGTCAGAAAACCCTTTTCTTTTCCAGACGCACCAAAACCATTTGAAAATGCTGGTTGTTTCTTGTCCACATCATAACCCGAGACAAAGAAATGGAGTCCGTGCGAGCCAGGAGAATTAGCGCCATATTTTATATGTAAATTGATGGGTAAAATAATTAAATATTTAATACAACAAGCAAAGATTTATTTTTATGACCAAATCAAAATGTGATTGTTTAATAGATAACAATGTTTGAACAATGTAAATGAATGTGTAATGACTATTTCTGAGTATTAATCAGCATGTAAATGATAGAAATAAACAAGGACAATAAGAATATTATCTTGGAACGTTGCAATAAGACATGTCAATTAATATTTAAATGTCTAGCAAGTGAATACAGCATTTCAGAAATAAAATATGAACACAAATGAGATGCTAAATGTGTAGGACAATGTATGAATGAGCCCTAGAAGGTTGGCAACAACCTGCACTATGATTAAAGATGTTGGACAGTTTATAGCAATGTATATCCAATATGTTAATGAGTTGCCCAAAACAAGAAAAAAAAAAGAAGAGCCTTGGAGTACTCACAAGGATAGTAAAAGTGATTGCAATATCTAATAGGTTACCCAAGAGCAATGGATGACTAGTGAACCAAGATTTAGAGACCTTAGAAGATTTTCCCAGCCATGACAAGGCTTGAAAATACGATTTCCCAACAAAAAGGGATGAACAGAGTCCCTGGGATGATGGTAGAGGTAGGAAATATGAATTTCGAGGTAGTAGGGGAAGAGGACAGTTCCCAAATTTAGAGAGGTCTGAGAAAATCGAGAGGAGCTTAGAAGCCCTTAAGAACTTGGATAAAATAAGAAATGAACAAGAACACACACAAGCACATAAGCAAATATAGTAGAACATAAACTAATCTAAACACACAAGAATCTAATCTAAATACTAATAAGCTGACAATCTAACTATGAAATTGAAAGCACACAAACCTATCTGACTGTGCACTGCATGTCCACAAATTTGAAGCTAATTTGACTAACTTTGAAGAAGAAATGATGAAGGTCATCCTCAGAAGCACTCCCTGGAACCATGTTTCAGCTACAATAGGACGCTTCTCTATCTTGAGTATGGGCAAAACCTATCGAGAGAGGCATACTGGTCTGAACAAAGTCTTGTCAGATCTTCAGGGAAAGGGAGGAAGTTTGGAGATGTCTTCAATGGTGGAAAAATTACACAGCTAACGCCTGAAAAGTTGGCTAGAGAATCTAAGTGGGGACTTGCAAATAAAATGAAAAATGGGTTAAGAGGCGTGCGGGTTAGACAAGGAGATGTTCCAAGAAAAATTGGTCAGGATAGGCATTACTAAGGCAAATTGGAAAAATCAAACTACTCAAATCTCTATTTTTTTGCCCCAAATCATGTGAAATCGTCAGTTTTAGCAAGCAAGGTGTTTTGAAACTGTTGTGATGGTTGCAAGACCACTATGCCGGAAATGAATCTGTCAGGCTGGTCCCAAAGTTGTTGCTTCAATTTTACAACCATCAGGGTGGTCCTGAAGTTGTCACGTCAGTTTTGTAACCGTCAATTGTTGAAAGTGACGGTTTCACCATAGATGGCAAACCAGTAGAATGCAAGCACGAAGAAATCTAAAAAGAGAAAACAAATTATGGAGATTCTAGAGGCATACTAAGGATGACTAGAGGGGTGGCCTAGGGGCACACCATGTTGAGTTTAAAGTGCAGATTGTAACATCAGATTAAAAATTGTAACATCAGATTAAAAACAGAACATCAATTAATAACACAGAGACAACAAAGTACAGTGACACCAATGGTTATGTGGTTCACCAAAGTATGGCTACGTTCACCAGAAAAGCAGGGCAATAACTTTTATTACTTGCAGTAGTGAAAATACAATGTTTCATCAATCAATCCAAGTGACTGGGAAGGAAATATATAATGTTCTCTTCAGGACAAATGAAGAGTCATGAGAAGGAGAAGATAAAGAGGCAGTGACTGTTGGACTTCACAACCAACACAACACACTAAAGGATGAATAAACACCCTGTTTAACTCGAATACACTACAAAGCACTTTTTTGGAATGTGCAATATCATTGGACATAAATGTTGAACCATGCAAGGTGGTGTAAAAATGGCTACTGTTGGTTCATGTGTCTGTAAAAAAAAAACGTCTGCATCTTCGGCCTAGCACCTTTAGTACAATTCATTGCTGACTTAATATAGGCGGTGGTAAATCACCCCAAGTGGCAAGTCTATCTACACGATGACCGACAATCAATTAAACTTTGTGGCAGACAAGATTAGAAAGTTCATCACTCCTTAGCCGGTATGCAACAAAGTTACCATCAGTGTAGTTATTCTATGTCATATGGAACAATTGTTACGAATCAGTAATAAATGATTGGTGGTAGTGGATGTAATCAATCTGATGGTCCTCCTTTTGAGAATATGACATAAAGGGTGTAAGAGTGGTCTCTCGCAATTGGTCAATTTTAGTGAAAAGTGTGTGTATGGCAGTTTCTGATTGATTACATAGCAAATTAATAGGCTGCGGGAGATTAAAATGCCGTCCATTTTGTGGTCTAATCAGAGGCTGGTATCATTGATTTGCTGTGTGGTTGATCTAATCCGTTGACTGACTAAGTGATTTAATGAATCAACCATAATATAGTCATGATATAAGTATGTAGCATGTATCAATTGCCTCCTAGCATATGTGTTTTAAGGCTAGGGTAAAGATTTTTGTGCGTCATTGATTTCAAATATCAATTCATCACGACCATTGATCTAACAAAAGTGATCATATTAAAGAAGGATGAATGTGGAAAACCACTGATTGCAACAAATCACTAGGCTACAAGAGATCAAAATACAAGCATATAAGTAATTTGCTTAGATATCGATGTCATTGATCATCATCGTTAACATGTTTCAACTATTTATCATGCTCAATGATGAACGAGCTAGGTTTGTAGGCCAAGATACTTCATAAGAAGACCTTCGGTATTATGTGGTCATTCTTCATTGATATACACAAGATATATGGATCTCCATAAGATCAACCTTTTACAAAAGTGAAATGTGGCATCTAGTGGCAAGATAGTAGTGGACCTTGGGTGAACATTTGTGAATGTCACTACATTAGTGGAACTATTAATGTGTTATTCAATGATCTATTAATAGCCCACAACTATCAATCAAAGGGAAAAAGTGAAGCAAGGTCGTTGATCTACATAAACTCTAAAATAAGTTACTTGATGTGGTCGAAGCGAAGGAAGTGGATAATGAAAGAATGATGGCAGGTCACCATTAACGAAAGAGCTATATTGAAATTCAAGTTGAGAAGTTATTTAAAGGCACTTGTGAATTACTCAATTGTGAAGTTGCTCTCAATGCACCATGCTCTAGCTATCAAAATACCTTCTACAAATCAAAGGGGAGAGCTTGAATTTGTTTACTTAGTCATTTTTCCACATAAATACTATAGCAAGGGAATTGTGTTTATTCTTTGTTACAATATTCTTTGAAAAGAATTCAAAATAGTCATTTAGGGGTGAAATTATGTGTTAATTTGGAGTTACCATATCAGAGTGTGAATTCAATCTATGTGCCCTCGTCATAAAACCCTAGAATTATTGTGCTGCTACCAAAAGTTGTGTGCAGAACCATTGATAATTAACAAACCCTTTATTCCTAGTCCTAGTAAAATCATTAATGGCCACAAAACAAGCTGCTAAACTAGATACCCTTGAAACTATCCCATAAGGTATGAAGAAATAAAATAAATCTACAAAGAAGGGAATCATTTTAACTAACCATTCCAAAGATGACAAGAGGTATAATGGACCTTGTGACTACAATATGTGGGACAAATATGTTCCTAACTATATATGGCAAGAGATAGTGATAACTTTAAGAAACCAACCCTAAAAAAGATACAAAATTCTGGCGAATCTTTCATTTTTTTGGAAAAAATATTAATTTCTATTGGCGAATCTTTCCTTTTTTTTTGAAAAAAATATTAATATTATTGGCGAATTTTTGTAAATCACTAGAAATTTGTAGAAAATCCTGGCGAATCTTGATAAAAAAAATACGCAAATGCATTAATTACCATGGTGAATCTTTCCTTTAAAAAAATTAAATTCTTATGGAAAAGTAAGAGCCTAGGGTGGTAATGATTGACTAGTTTAAGGTGTAGTGTTCGTGTCTATAATTCTTTAATTCCTTAATATTTTAAATCAAACATTGAATATTTTAAATCAGTCTTAAATTCTTTTTCACCACCATTGATTTTATTTTTAATCTAACGATTTGGTTTCTATTTTGCGAGCCAAAATGTACCTGCGAGCTCCAATGCCCATGGGGCCTGAAATCGCATTTGGGCCCCATGGGCATTGGAGCTCTGTGGGTACATTTTGTCTTGCAGAATTTAACCTCAGCGATTAGATTATAAATTGAGATCAACGTCCCAAATACAATTTCAAGCTCGATAGGCATTGGAGCTTTGTGGGTACATTTTAACCCATGGAATACAACCCCAACCATTAGATTATAGATAAAATCAACGGTGGTGATTAAAAATTGGCAATATGGTCTTAAAGTAACCAATAATTATATAATATTATTGGGGAATTAATTTCATTTTCTACCATAACTTATAAAATTCAGGGGAATCTCATCTAATTAAGTATCGAATATTATGGTGAATTTTGAGTTTAAAGTTTAATAAAAGGAATAGCAAAAGTGATTGCAATATCTAATAGGTTGCCCAAGAGCAAGGGATGACTAATGAACCAAGATTTAGAGACCTTGAAGGTTTTCCCAGCCATGACAAGGCTTGAAAATATGATTTCCCAACAAAAAGGGATGAACAAAGTCCCTAGGATGATGATAGAGGTTGGAAATATGAATCCCTAGCTAGTAGGGGAAGAGGAAAGTCCCCATATTTATAATGCATAACTTTAGAGAGGTCTGAGATAATCGAGACGAACTTAGAAGCCCTTAAGAACCTGGATAGAACAAGAACACACACAAGCACACCAGCAAATATAGTAGAACATAAACTAATCTAAACACACAAGAATCTAATCTAAATACTAATAAACTGACAATCTAACTATGAAATTGAAAGCACACAAACCTATCTGACTGTGCACTGCATGTCCACAAATTTGAAGCTAATTTGACTAACCTTGAAGAAGAAATGATGAAGATCATCCTCAGAAGCACTCCCTGGTACCATGTTTCGCCTACAGAAGGACGCTTCTCTATCTTGAGTATGGGCAAAACCTATCGAGAGAGGCATACTGGGCTGAACAAAGGCTTGTCAGAGCTTTAGGGAAAGGGAGGAAGTTTGGAGATGTCTTCAGTGGTGGAAAAAATTACAGAGCTAACACTTAAAAAAATGGCTAGAGAATCCAAGCGAGGACTTGCAATAATGAAAAAAGGGTTAAGAGGCATGGAGGTTAGACAAGGAGACGTTCCAAGAAAAAATAGTCAGGATAGGCATTACTAAGGCAAATTGGGAAGATCAAACTACTCAAATCTCTTTTTTTTTGCCCAAATCATGTGAAATCGTTAGTTTTAGCAGACAAGGTGTTTTGAAACTGTTGTGATGGTTGCAAGACCACTATGCTGGAAATGAATCTGTCAGGGTGGTCCAAAAGTTGCTGCATCAATTTTACAACCATCAGGGTGGTCCTGAGGTTGTTACGTCAGTTTTGTAACCGTCATTTGCTGAATGTGACGGTTTCACCATAGATGGCAAAACCAGTAGAATTCAAGAATGAAGAAATATAAAAAGAGCAAACAAAGTATGGAGATTCTAGAGGCATACTAAGGATGACTAGAGGGGTGACCTAGGGGCACGACAGGTTGAGTTTAAAGTGCAGATTAATAACACAGAGACAATAAAGTACAGCAGCACCAAAGTATGGTTACGTCCACGCGAAAAGCAGGGCAATAACTTTTATTACTTGCTGCAGTGAAAATACACCAGAGAGGCTGCTACCATTGATTTGCGGTGTGGTTGATCTAATCCGTTGACTGACTAAGTGATTTAATGAATCAACCATAATATAGTCATGATATAAGTATGTAGCATGCAATAATTGGCCCTAGCATGTGTTTTAAGGATGGGAAAAGTTTTTTTTGTCCGTCATTGATTTCAAATATCAATTCACCATGACCATTGATTAAACAAAAGTGAGCCTATGAAAGATGGGTGAATGTGGAAAATTCTAAGTGATTGCAACAAATCAATAGGGTGCAAGAAATCAAAATACAATCGTATAAGTAATTTGCTTAGATGCTCCATCGTCGTTAACATGTTTCAACTATTTATCATACTTAATGATAAATGCGCTAGGTTCGCAGGTCAAGATATTTCATAAGAAGACCCTTGGTATGATGTGGTCATTCTTCATTGGTCTACACAAGATATGTGGATCTCCATAACACCAACCTTTTACAAAACCAAGTGAAATGTTGTTACATTGAGCTTAGTGGCATCTAGTGGCAAGATAGTTAGTGGGCCTTGGGCGAACATTTGTGAATGTAACTTTCTCAGTAGCTTAGTGGAACTATTAATGTGCTATTCAATGATCTACTAATAACCCAAAACTATCAATCAAAGGGCAAAAGTGAAGCAAGGTTGTTGATCTGCATAAACTTTAAAATAAAATACCTGATGTGGTTAAAGCAAAGGAAATGGATAATCAAAGAATGATGGTAGGTCACCATTAATGAAAGAGCTATATCAAAATTCAAGCTGAGAAGCCATTCAAAGGCACTTGAGAATTACTCAATTGTGAAGTTTCTCTCAATGCTCCATGCCCTAGCTATCAAAATACCTTCTGCAAATCAAAGGGGAGAGCTTGAATTTGTTTACGTGTAGAAGAATTCCTAGGTAAGTCAAAGTCATTTTTCCACATAAATACTATATCAAGGGAATTGAGTTTATTCTTTGTTACAATATACATTGAAAAGAATTAAAAATATAGTAATTTAGGGGTGAAATTAGGTGTTAATTTTGAGTTATTGTATCGGAGTATGAATTCAATCTATGTGCCCTTGTCATAAAACCATAGAATTATTGTGTTGCTACCAAAAGTTGTGTGCAGAACAATTTATAATTAACAAATTCTCTATTCCTAGTCCTAGCAAAATCCTTAAATGGCCCCAAAACAAGTTGCTAGATAAGATACTCTGAAACTATCCCTAGGGGCATGAAGAAATATAAAAAAATGTACAAAGAAGGGAAGCATTTTAACTAAGCATTCCCAAGTTGATAAGAGGTATATTGGGGATCTTGTGACCACAATATGTGGGACAAATTTGTTCCTAATTGTACATGGTAAGAGAAATAAAGCTAGACTAGTTAGCAATGCCTAAACATTAGATTTGACAAAGGTTGTAGTCCCTAATTATTCACCAACACTAGAGATGTCTGAATGGGCTTGTAAGAGTTATGATGTAAAAGCACGGGTCATGAATAATTCAAAAGGAAATCATATCTTCACACTCAATAGGGATACAATTCGAAAGGTTTTTAATTGACCGTTGAAGCAAAGGTCAAGCTAGATTTGAGGAAAATGGTCCTTGTTGGCAGCATACTGGGAGTTGGAGCAGTTACCGCATAATGGCGCAAAGGACATGCGGAGTATAAGGCCGACAAGGGAAGAAGATAGAAAGGTGTCACATAAGGGACACACCCCTATATGATGTATATAGATATGTATGTAACAATGTAACAAAGTAAGAGAGTTGAGAGGATGAGAGTGATATATCTATAGAGCAGAGAGATTGACCCGCCTTTTGTACATTATTATATAGTGAATATATAAGGAGACATAAAGAGTATTGACTGTGATAATGAATGTGTTGTATTGTTTTAGGTGTTTACTTGTATGGAATCCTACCAGATATTAACGTCTCTTTCTGTATTTTCTTCTCTTCTATCACTATTACTACTGGGGTATAAACAAATTACATAAGAGTGACCTAGGTATAGATCTCCATATTGTATCCCCTAATCTCTTGCCAACATTTAGTTTCGTTGTTGGGACCCTGGTAAGGATAATGAAGAAGTAGGGAGAATTTTTTTTAGAGTTGCAGTAGAAATCCTATAAGTGCTACCCTTGTGAGAGGGGGGAAGGTACTTAAGAGATGACAAATGGAATGGGGGAGGATCTAAAAAGATCCTTGAAAAGATGTACCTCTTCAAGATGAGTTGACCATGGAATACATAAGGATTAATGTAATACCAAATCCAACACATCCATGGGAAAAGGGGATAACAAGAAACTAAGAGAAATTAAGGAAATCATTAAAATATGAATGGAAATGAGTAAGGAAGAAAGACAAAGACAAACCTGAGAATGACAAGAAAGGTACCACAAAAGGATGGAGAAAGCAGAGGAGTTAGAAAGGGAATGGACTAGAAAAGTTGTGGAAGGAAAAGTGGAGGAGCGTGCCAATGTGGGTGATGTAGGAGACAAGAATATAGTAGAGGAAGGAAGAATGGATGAGTGTGCCATAAAGGCTGCAACATAATTAATAAACAAAGATATGGACAATCCAAGACCGTTGAACATACATTTGGATAGGGAGAAAAAACTACTCAAAAGTTTGGGAGGGAGAATTAATGCCTATGATTAGTCAATAAGGGTATGGGAAGAAGAGTATAATTAGGCTCCAACCCTACCACAAATAGGAAGAAACCTTAAAGTTCAACTTGATTTGACCAATGTCCATATCAGAATAGATGGGAAATGGGAACACCTACTTGACCCTATCAAAACTCTCCAACCCATGAAATTAAGTTATGTGGCTGACTTGGATCGCTTAGTTAATCAAAGTATAATGAAGATGAGAGAAAGAGAAGAAGATGCGATATACAATGAAGTTAGTTCTGGAAGGGTAAGTCAGTTTAGAGAAATGACACCTTTAAGTAATCAAATGTTATTCACAAATGAAAAGACATCCCCTAAGATAAAAAGACACTTCAAAGAGTTACAACCCCTAGACCAAGAGTCACCCCCTATGCCCTATAAATCAAGAAGAATTTCGGTAGAGAAAGAAAATAATCAAGTGAATAAGCAAGAGGAAATAGCTGAAGAGTTCTGAAGAGATTGTGAGGAAGTTTTGGGAAGAGATTATTTTGATATCAAGTTACAAAGGGATAAGGGTAGAGAACATAAAACCCTAGTGTAGTGAACAAAACTTAAGGAGAAAAATAAGGAAACTCACCACACAAAACCAAAAGCGCCAGGAAAACAGAGGGAACCACTAATGGATACACCAATCGAGTTACTAGTATTCAGAAAGGACACCACTGAGGCAGTGGAACATGTTTTTGTCCTAGAATCTATTTGGAACAGGAAGAACATAATAAGAGATCAAACAAAGCTATTTGACTTTGTCAGAACACTCTAGAATGATGCCCTAAAATGGTATAGGAAGGCCTACACCAACCATGATAAAACATGGGATGAGATAAAACAGGCATTCTTAGACAACTTTGGTTCACCAGAGGTTCTGGTTGAAGGTGTGAGTAAGATGTGGGATATGGTGATGAAGGGGAATCCATTAAGGATTTTGATAAAAGGTTTAAGGAAATCACTCAAAAATTAGAGGAACCCCTAACTAAAAAATAGAAAATTGAGTGGTTTATCTTAGGGTTAAGCCCCGACATTAGAGCATCACTGGATGGGAAAGACTTCAATACATATTCTGAAGAGGTTACCCTGACATGTCGCATAGAAGTACAAACTTGGTGGAGACAAGATAAAGATAAAGAGAACATGGAGACGGAAAAACTGAGATTAGAACTGGACCACTAAAACTGTGGCAATAAATATTAGCAAAATAAGGAGAAAATCAACAAAAACAAAGACCTAACATCTAGTGTTTAAATTGCACGAAGGAAGGTCACTTGTGGAATGAATGCCCTATGATAAAAGGTGAGAAGAAGGCTACTGCAATGAAGGTAGACCTAAAAATAGTTCCAAAAAGAAACAACATAGTATATAGCAATATATGCAGAGACTGGGACGGCCATGAAACAAAGGATTGTCCTTCATAGTGTTTTAGACTAAGAGAGAATACTGATGAACATAAACCATGGTGCAATGCTCATTGCAAAAACAAGGAAGATAACACAAACATGGCATACATGAAAGGGATTACAGAAAGACCCCTATATCTTCAAGTTCATGGGTATAAACACCCTTCAAGAGGAATATTCAACAAGCTATTGGAGAGGCCACTATTTTGTATCAATTTTGTTTACAGTGGCCCACCACTACTAAGGTCATGAAAGATTAGATGGATGGCTTGGAGATACAAATTTCACAAACAACCACAACATATGATCCTATGAAGGACACAAACAAAGAAATAAGGGTCCAAATAGAGGCTATGCATGCTCAGTTCCAACAAGTGAAAGAACAAAGAGAAAAAAATAAAGCACAAGTGAAACAGTTGAGAGAAGTTGTGAGCCTGAGACTAGCATCCTTAACTGTCATATTGATAGAGGCCAAGTAGAAGGCATAGGGCATGCAAATCCTTGCTACTCTGGGTGATGCAGAGAATACCCATATAGAGCTGAAAGGCGAAATATAGATGCTACAAATGTCAAAGAAGCAGTAGGATACAACTCTAGCACAACTCAAGGTGAGATACAAAAACATTCTACCCTTAAACTAGCAAATCATGTCTTGAGGACAAGACATAATTTCAAAAAGGAGGATGATGTTGGCAGCATATTGGTAGCTGGAGTAGTTACTGCATGATGGCACAAAAGACCTATGGAGCATAAGGCCGATAGGGGAAGAAGATAGAAAGGTGTCACATAAGGTACACACCCCTATATGATGTATATAGATATGTATGTAACAATGTAACAAAGTAAGAGAGTTGAGAGGATGAGAGTGATATATCTATAGAGCAGATACATAGACCTACCTTTTGTATATGATTATATAATGAATATATAAGAAGACATATGGAGTATTGACTATGATAATGGATGTGTTATATTATTTTAAGTGTTTACTTGTATGGAATCCTACCACATATTAATGTCTCTTTCTGTATTTGCTTCTCTTCTATCACTATTACTGCTAGGGTATAAACATACTACATAAGAGTGACCTAGGTATAGATCTCCAGACTATATCCCCTAATCTCTTGCCAACAGTCCTTGAGGATAAAAAGGATAAGAATAACTATAGACAAACATCGGAGGTAAAGAAGTTCAATCTATATTTCCAAGATGCAATCCACAATCTATGTCAAGTGACTAGAGTGGATGCAAGCACCAAGATATAATGGGGAGCTTTAATGTTTCTTGCAAACAATTGGAATCCACATAATAATACACTATATGACTTTAAGGAGGCTTATAAATAGAGGATTCATGATGAAATTGAGGAGTCTAGACGAATTGAATAATCCAAGGAAGTTCAAGAGGTAGTATATGTTAGGCTATATTTTCCTATTGGTCCTAGCTAGCAAATGAGATATGAAGCTAGGAGTAAAGTATGCATCCCTAAATTTGCCAAGGGACCAAGTAAAACTAGTGAAAATGTGGTTGATTCATATGGATAAGGATCATACTTTTTCATCATATTGTACCTTTGAATATTTCTTTCTTAACCCTTTGTTGAGAAATTTAAGGTTGTGTAGATCAATATTAACAAAAGAAGTTAGAGAGGTTATTAGACCACTTGAGTTAGATCTAGAAGGGAAAAGCAAGAATATTTTGGGAGATTAGTTTTTCCATCAAACTTACACTTTATTAGAAATGTATGGGACTACTACAACTCCATATAGATTACCCCACATAATGCCTAAAATAATTACTTACTTAGAAGCAATTAGACAAATGCATTCTATAGATAGAGATCATTCCAAGGACCCTTAAAAGGGTAATTTCCTTTTTCCTACAATCAAGATTGGCGATTTCTTAATACTTGGAAAGGAAGAATTTGAAAAGGAATATGAATATGTTGATCATATGGGAATGCACCTTGATATGCCTCAAGCTAATGATCATAAAAATTTTATTGATAAAATAAGAAGGGCACAAAAGAGCCTAGATTTGACCATAAATCTATTGAAGATAAATATTTAATTAGGAGTTGTGTGGGTTATGTTGAGAATAAAATGAGATGAGAGTAGTGGTTAAATATTGTCTTGGTTAAGAGGAAGAACATATTAAATGACCCTTATTAACTTGGACCCTTCCTCATCCTCATTAATCCATATTAAAGGATCAACCAACTCTTGAAACATGTGTAATGTTGTAAATTGTGCTCGCTCACAATTTTAGACTATGTTTGGTACTCACTTTAGTGTCCATGACCTTAGCATGTTTTAGAATCATTTCCAACCTTGGCCTTACCCTCAACCCACGATATGTACCTTTGTGCTGCTTTGACCCTTTCTGCTTATCATGTACAAAAACCATAAAAGTGCCAAAATCCTTGCATTGTCCCAAGCTGATTAGACCTTTTATGAATTGAAAAATCCAAGACTCCAGTGCTTAGTGTAGACATATGTGCCACGCACAGATGACCGGAAGACCTCTGTCAGTCTTGCAATCATTTTTGGAAGTTGTCTTTTTTACTTGCGCGATTCACCAAGATTTTCTTGATGCTTATCCACACCCAAACGACTCCTTTCCTTGATTTTTTGCCTTTTCCATTTTTATTTAAGCAAGTAGATTTGCCATTGCAAAGGATCATTTCTTTTTCGTAGCGAAAATCTACCAAAATTGAGATAGATTTACTTTCATAGCAAAGCTCTGCCAAGATTGAGAACAAGCATTATAGTGATTTGTTTTATCAAGATCTTACTACGCTCTTTCCATCGAAGTGTGGTGAATTTTGAAGAATTTTGATTGGAACTCCTACCTACTAAGTGGCTTTCACCTCCTCGCTGTGAGGTGATAAAGTTCTAATTAATTCTCACTTTTGTATCTCAATTATTACAATCATTTTGGTATACTGCATATCTTCATGGGCTGATTTACATTTCCTAGTTATCTTTTGCATGTAGAGATCACTATGTAAATCTACTCTAAGTCACTGAGTAGGATTTATTTTATCATTATAGCATTTTTATTTTGTCACTGCTCATAACAATTCTAGATGTACTTAAAATTTAGAGCACACACTATTTTATCAATCAATCAATTTGGCTGTTGTTGAGGTGGAAACACTGAAACAGGGTTTGATTGAGGTAAACTCGTATATAGTCCAACCCTTCTCTTATATATGTGTATTTGTAGGTTTCATCAGGAAGTCTGAAAACCCAAGGAATGACTCAAAAGGACTGGTACAAAGACCGAGGATAGGAATCCGTAACGTACTACGTCATATAGACTACAACGCAATGCACAGATGTCCATGCCACACACTATCATCTTGGACAATGGGCTTCATCCTCTGGTTTGATGTTACTTATCATTTTATCTTTCTGCTTATACATTCCATTTTCTAAAATATTTTGTCAATCTCTGTATTTTCCTATTTTAGTTAGTCTAGTTATCTACTTTCCATTCAATTGACACAAAGGGATATAGCCCAGACATTCTCTCCCTTCCAAATTGGATAGTGGTGAGATACATGTCTTCGGTGGCTAGTATCCTAATGTTCAATAGATAATTATTTCTGATTATGAATAGTTTAGTTATATGCAGTTTTTCTATAAAACATTTTGGTGAACCTAATGTGTTTCTTTTAGAAGATTCTGTAAATTGTTTGACATTTTTAGCTTGGAAAAGAGCAAGCATCTGACTATGTTATGACGAACCATTCAGTAGTGATGAATTCGACATGCTAGATGAAGCCCTTGATGACTTCAACTTTGTCGAATCTTCCTCTTTGGTTCGCCATAATTATTTCTTCAAAAATTTGATAAACATGATTTATATTTTTGGTTCCCAACAAGAACTTGTGAAACCAAAAATTGTTGTTCATCTCCATTCTGAAACACAACAACCATCTAAACTAGTAATCATTGTTTGAGGTGCTCAAAACCCACCTCAACCTTCGGACTACTTCATCAATGTTGTGAAATCATTTACTTTGAATGTGTCGTAACCACCTCATTATCATGCAGTTGCTCACACATATAACACTAGACTCAATAAGAAAAATAAGCAATTTTTTTTGTTCCTACTTCCCTTCTAGTTTTTGTACCTCTTCTTCCTTCAACTCCTCATATTTCTCAGAACACTAGAAGAGAGTATGTTCTATTAGAGCAACTCTGTGCTACTCCTACCAAGATCTCTCTCTACAATTAGTTCAATCTTTGCCTGCATACCACAAGATACTCCAAGAAGCTTTACAGAAGGTTGTGGTCCCACCTTCTATCAAGTTGAATGATGTAGCAGCTTGGTTGGATTGTATGCATACAACTGCTTCAAATATTTCTTTCATCAACATGAGTGGCTTCTTCCTTAGCCTTTAGTGGCTACAAAGCAAACTTCTTTCCACCCTTGGTGATGGTGAATGCATTCTTCCTCCCATTATGGATGGTGCACACATCATATTGCCATGGTCTGCCCAACAACACATGAAAAATAGGAATCACATCACACCATAGTTCATCAAAGTATCCTCCAATGTGGAAGGCAACCAAACATTGTTCCTTCATAGTCAATTGTTGACCCTTTCACAACCATGCAACAAAATAATAATTAGGGTGTGATACTAGTTTCAGTCCCAATTTCTTCGTCCCAATTTCTTCACCATTTTTGTGGACACTAAGTTATCAATACTTCCTCTATCTACTATCACCTTAAAACACTTTCCTCTAGATTTACACAACGCATAAAGGAATTTTCCTCAACCATGATTTTGTCATCTTTTGTAGGCTTAAGCAATACTTTGTACAACAATAGGTTCTCTCCACCTTCTTAGACTATGCTTTTTTCTTCACTACCTAAATCATCATCACCTTGTGCAATGTGCACTCTCTTCTCAACATGTCCTTGTTCTTGTGTGATAACTGGAAACTCAAATGTTGTATGGCTTGCTTCTCCACATCTATAGTAGGTTCCACTGAGACTTTTTTGGTAGCCTCCCTTGCATTTTCCTTCCTTTATCTTGGAAGTTTAGTATTCTTTAGAGCTTTGTGTATTACCACTAGACTTTGTGGTCTCCCTCTGCACATACCCTTGCTAATTGTTTTGGTTACCCTTTCCAATCTTGTGCTTAAATTGCATCCTTGTTGCTTGTAGGAAAAATTTTCTCATGTCCTTTGTGCAAGTCAGTGGGCATCCTCCATTAAATGAATCATCAACAAATAGATCTCATCTTGGACTATGGTCCACAAACCACATAGATTGAGATACCTTCTCCACATCATCTTCAATAGGACCTGCATAGATGTAGAGGCAATAGAATTCCTTGGTATAATTATTCACAAGTATTTATCTACCACAAGTTCTGAAACTTCTTAAAGAATTCCAAACTATAGTTGGAGGGAGAAAACCTACCCTTTATTTTTGTTACCATCTGATCCCACTTGGAGATTTTTCAACTTACTCTTCTTAACCAAGTCTTTTTACACATACTCCCAACATAGGGTACCATGCTCTTTCAACTTGGTGGTGGCATACTTGACTTGCTTAGGGTCTCCAACCAACTCAAATTCAAAGTAATTCTCTATATTACTAATCCAATCCAATAGATCTTCATGATTCAAACTTCCTGAGTAATAGAGAAGATCAAAATTTAGCTTACTTCTTGCTTTCATTAATGCCATAGTAAAATTATCTTTTGCTATCAATTAGTCATCATAACTTGAAGCATCTTCATTGTATGGTTCATGAGTTCGTCTCTCATCATCACTGACAACTTTAGCTATGGATAGTACTCACCTATGTGCATTCTCAAGGGCCTCAAGCCTTGTTTGTATGGCTCTCATCATGTCATCCTACTCGTTATCATGATACTACCTTCTATTTATATCATCCTACTCATTATCATGATGTCCCCTTTGATTTAGCCACCTCTTCCCCTATTAACCATTTCCCTTGTTATGGCTTATGTAAGGCCCCAACCATTTTGTGACCCTTGTCACATACCTTAAGCTTGATGACTCTATCAATTCTAGGTAATTGTGAAACTCTTAATGCAAAACTTTTTAGTCTTTGATTTGTGGTTTCATTTTAATCATCATGTAGGGCAAGATCTACAATATGTAGTTATTTAAAGCAGTAGATGAGGTTGACTAATTTCTCTATGCTTGATAATTTGATTTTGGAGATTTAGCCCCTTTTGAAAAGGAGTTAATTTGAAAATAGAGCACAAGATAAAGTTATAAGTTATTTTTATTGTTTTCTAACCATTATAATTATGTCTATGTGATCTATTTTAAGAGTAGATTTTGTCTACAATTATGATCATGACCTAATTGAGATCAAGTTGATTGTCAATGGTCAAGACAGTAATCTTTTGATGAACCATATGATGCTTTAAATGCTCTAGCTTTTTTCAGAACTACATGGTTGTTGGTTATGAGTATGTGTTCATGCAATGATTTAATGAACATGACTAACCGTAAGAATTGACAATGTGAACCATGATGCAAGAAGGATACCTGGTAAGTGAATTTGATTATATTGTAGATGCATAATATCTAGATAGATGTGGTTTAAACTCACATACAATTATTTGTAAAATCTAGGATAGTATGATGAAATGCCAATTCCAACCTTGTACTTCTTACTTGTGAATCTATTAATACTATTGTAGTCAATATGTGGTTTCAAAATGGTAAAGGTGTAATAAATAATTATTTAATTATTTAATTTTGAAATTTGATATTGATTTATTAAGTATGTGGTTTTTTGTGAGTAGTATAATTCTATTATGTTGTTTTGGCTATATATACTGTGGATGTGTTGGTGTTTGCAATGAATGTGTAGGTGTATGCAATTGCCAATGGGAGAATGTGAGAGCCATCAAGAGCCTAAACCTATTCCACTTCACATGATAAAGTAACAAGATTTACCTACATGTTAAACTAATATACCTTTTCATCTTGACCATGAATGATTAAGTCCTTTATGTGTAAGCCTTGTGATTTTTAAGTGATTATATTTTGCTTGAATGCCATTTTGTGAGTTTTCAAAAACCCTTTGAGAATAATATTTTTGTCATTTATTTTATCCAAAAATGTCAAACTTGGATTTGTATGTTTACCTAATTTTGAAGGTGTACAAAATGTTATTTTAAAATAAAAAATGTATTTTGTATCCCCAGGGTTAGTACCTTGCAATAGGGTGTCCTTTGGGACATGTAGGGTGACATGGGTGAGTAAAGTACTCATCCTAGCCTTGGGAAGACATGCTATAAATAGGCATGGAGAGATTGCTTGGTCAACCCATTATTCATTGCAAAGTGTACAAGTTGAGCACACTCTACATGATCTGACTATGTTTTGGCATTGGTGAGCCATGTGAATGCGCATGCAAGGCCATACCTTGAATTATGTTTTGTAAGATGTTGGATGAGAGCTATGTGAAGTGCCATGTGTCTTCATCCTATTTGATGAGGATGTGTGACATGACACTTCTGTATATGCTCTCATTTTGGCATTGGGAGACTAATTCTTGTATTCTTAAAAATAATTTTTGAGAGCTCTTGAGAGAGATTGTGCAAAGAGTTTGGAGAGAGTTGATGCTCTTGGGGGTTTTTCTTGAAGATGTGAGTGCATATGTGCTCAAAGGTGAAGGCCTTGAGAGTGTGGGATAAAGCTCAAAGGAGGAAGGAGGGTCTCCCATTTATTTCAACAATCTCCTTTTTGAAGAGATAAGTCCCCTTCCTTTGTCATTGTCTTGCTTGCACTTATGTTTGAGTAGTATAGAAAATGAATGCTTTGCTTGTGTTGAGTTTTTTGAAAGAACAATTACCTTATCTTGCATATTTGGTGATTCTTTCGTTAAGTGTATGCTTATCATTAAGGGGCAACAGTGCCCTCAATTTTGATATGGGATCATGTTGGGATCAATCCCTTTGTTGTGTATATATGTGTGTACCCATGTGGATGCTTGTAAACTTCCTTGTTTTGCTTTGATTTCTTATTTGAACTCATTCATAGTTGGTTCTCCTAGTTCAGGGGATGGCTAGGGTCACTATTCAGCCTAATGATGCCATATTGATGTGGTGGAGATACCCTTCTATTGGCAGTATTCATAAAGCTACTTGGAGCTTATATGATAAATAAACAAAAATATATTGTCCATCAATCTATTTCAACTAATGTTATCCTTGGAAGAAATTGTATGTATGTAGTATCCTAATTGTTAGAGAGATTTCTAAGTATGAAATGTAAATGTTCTTCCTTATATATTATAAAGGAAAAGTAAAGAAGTCTGAAATCTAAACAATGTTTTATATTATATACAGTTGGTTTATAAATCAAATTTTAAGCTTGATAGGACATGAGTTCCCATAATTCCGTGTTCATTTTTTAACCATATACATGTTTGAATATACTCTATAGAGGCATTACAAATGAATGGAAAAAAAAATCTGAGTATAGGAATCAATTTTACAATGAAAGAGTTGCTAATATAATGCATGAATATATTTACAACACACACACACATGTATAATGGGAAAATTGGTGTAAATGAATAATCAATATAATATCAATAATACCCAATAACTCAATGAAATAAGAAACAAAGAAATCAATCAAACAAAGAACTTCAAACCTTTGCAAACCTCTTCACTTCATGGCTTCCATTGATTGCCTATCTCAAATGATCTTGTCTATGAATATGGCCCTCAGAAGGTGCACTTCCTTGCTATTCCAAGATGTCAAGTGGGAATGGCTATAATAGTTTATTGCAATGAAGATGAGCTTCACAACAATGGTAATGGTGTGGTAACAAGTTGATTGCAAGCAAATGGAGGAATTCGGGTGCCAAAGTCGCGCTGTAATTCTTGCAGAGTAAGGGTACTAAAAGCTTGGATGATAGAAATGGAAGAATTGGGTTCAATTTATAGGCTCATGAGAGAGAAGATCAACGGTATAGCAAGAATGAGAAGATCAACGATATAGAAGACTTGAGAGGATGTGCACAAATAGAAAGAAGACAAGTGTCACACAAAAAGTTGTTTTGTTTGAGTTTAATGCTTTCTTTTATAAAGATATGATTTGATTTCATAAATTAGAAAGTTTTTTTCTAATTTAAGAGTTATTGATAAAAATAAGATTGATTGAATCAATTAACTCAACTTGAGATTTGCTTTTGCATGATTTGAGAGAAATTAAATAATAAATTATTTAATTTTGTGTGCATGAAGAAGATTTATTTTTAGAAGATTTGGAAGATTTTTGAGGAATTTGAAGATAAGAAAACAAATTAAATAAATAAATTTATTTAATTGTTTGTGCATGATTTGGAAGAATAATTAAAATATTTGATTGTATTTTATTTTTAGAGATTGAGAGAATTTAAATAAATTTGATTGATTTATTTAAATTTGGAGGAATGATTTGATTTAATTAAATAATTAAAATTATTTAATTGCTTGGAAGAATTAAATTAAATAAAGGATTTTATTTAATTTTGACTTTAGAAGATGTAATTAGATAATTTGATATTTAATTAATTTAGAAGAATATGAATCGAATAAATAAACTTGTTTATTTATTGATTGATAGGGGAATTAGAATGAAATAAATATTAAGAATATTTATTTAGACTGAGTCATGTCATTTTTAGGCATATACATTTTGCCCCTCTTTGATACAATGTGTTTTATCACGTTTCTTCAAAGAATAGATTTTCCTGATAATGATACATGCCCCAGTTTGCCCTTGGTATAGGTTTAACGATAGGATGCCCCCTCAGGAGATTGGACGGGGAGAAGTCAGAAGGACATGAGACGGACAATCTCATGATGAAGAAAGAGAAAAATAGGTTAGGATGGAGAAAAATGGGTCACGGTTCAGAGAAACGGGAAGAAACAAGCTGGGAACTAGTCACAGTTGCCACACAGCTAGTTAGGGTACACTTGCTATATATAGGATCTGGGTCCACAATCTTAGTCATTTGCACACTTGGCTTTTGTTGATAGGTCCCTCAAAGCTTAGGAGAGCACAAGAGCTAGAGTAGTCAGCATAGAGATGGATATTCCACGCGAGGAGCACCACTTTGAGAGTGTTCGACAGTTTGATCGGCCAACTGAGGCAGGACCACCAGTATGTAGTTCAAAAAAAACTTGCCTAGGGTCATCTATTAAAGCAATGAATGCTAGGGAAAGTTAGCTAAGATAGATGTGCCGATTTGCATTTTGGCACATATGTGCTCCGAAACTGTGCATATGATATGAAACTGTGCATATGATATGAAACTGCACATATGAGATATGAATCGGTGCATGTGCAAGTTCTGCGCATATACTTTATGAGTCAGCGCACCTGTTAAGAACTTGCGCATACATTATGGGAAGTTGCACATATGCAAAAGCTGCGCATGGATGACATGTTTTGGCACATTTATTGTGAAGCTGAGCTTTTGATATGAAGCTACGCATTTACTCAGGTTGTGGCACATCTACCAGAAGTGATGCATTTATTGTGAAATGGCACATGTACCTTCTGGTTCAACGCATGTGTTTTAGATAGTCAGTTTACTTAACGAAATTGACTCGATTGGCATCTTACTCGATGCGTCAATCAATAAGCTATCTCTGAGATTGCAGGAATCTAGTCAAGAGACATATGTTGTTTTGATCAATTTGATATGTTAAGTAAGTGATAGGATACTTTTGATACTTTGAGCAGTTATGCAGTTTTAGTTGACGCATTGACTTGCTTGGTTGCAGGAGGATATTCGTGATATACTTATGTTGTGGGAGCAGTTTCCCTTGCTGTTGTTGTAGCGGTACATGCTCACAAAGATAGATCATGAGGCACTTGGTGCTATGGGACTGGACTACGTGTGCTTCATGCCCGAGGTTCATGCGAACCTAGGTTTGTTGACTGCCACAGTTGAGCGATTCCATAGTGAGGATGGGACCTTTCACTTGCCCACTGGTGAGATGACGATTACTCTAGAGGACATTTATTAGATTCTGCACTTGCCGATACAGGGTGAGCTTGTAGAGTATGATCTAAAACACGATGCCAGACTGGTGGAGTACAGGTGTGTTTTTGATGATCCAGAGTTAGAGGGTCAGGT
This sequence comes from Cunninghamia lanceolata, assembly GCA_027924645.1. NCBI lineage: Eukaryota > Viridiplantae > Streptophyta > Pinopsida > Cupressales > Cupressaceae > Cunninghamia > Cunninghamia lanceolata. The sequence continues at coordinate 1,211,980 of BSBN01000958.1, read as the reverse complement.
GGTTTCATGGCAGGACATTCATGACTACTATGACTACTTCCCAAGGATAGTAGTTGGATTGATTGGGGGTGTGGTATGCCTCAATAGGAGGTCGCACGGGTTCCCTATTGGTTGGGGTTAGATTATGGAGAGGATGATCACAGAGGGCACCCGTTTTGCATGGGGTGTGTGTGTTTTGGCGCACTTGTACCATGATATGCATCAGGTGGTCTACCATAGAGGAACCAGTTTGTCGGTAGGTGTCTCACTTCTATAGTTTTGGCTATGGGAGCATATTGCTATTACTCGGCCGATGTACATCTTTTCTAGGCAGAGGGGTGAGCCGTATAGTTATGGATACGTAGGTGTTATTTCCCAGCATAAGCTGGGAAAGCTTGAGTACTGGAGGCATGCGCTGGATAATGTGGATAGAGTTATCTGGCGCCCATATTTGGACTGCGAGCCATGGGATGATGAGGCCAATGAGCTCCCCTACTACTTTCAAACTTAGTGGGTTATTAGGAGGACACAGTTCATACTAGAGAGGCAAATTGTTAGCCAGGTACAGAGATAGTTCAGGAGGATACAGGGTCAACCATAGGGGCAGGCATTGTTTTCTCAGACACACATAGAGTAGTTTAGATGGGGCCCAGTTGCATCCTATGAGGAGGCACTAGCAGAGTTTCAACAGATTCCCTACGTGGTGTGGCTGATGAGGAGGGAGGTGATAGATGAAGGGATGACTCCTGACTACGAGGAGTGGTTTGTTGCTCATCCATTCTCGAGATATTTAGGAGTGGGAGAGTTAGTTCCTCACCTGGATGAGGAGGATTCAGATGATGAGGATGGTGGAGTCAAGAGGAGGAGGAGACAGAGGAGGGGGAGAGGAGGATGGGGAGACGAAGATGATGGAGGTGACAGAGGAGATGGAGGGGGTGGCAGATTAGGTAGATAGAGACAGAGGAGAGCCGGGGAGGGTCCTCCTAGCAGCAGGCAGTGCAGCAGCAGGCCGCACAATAGATACAGATGTTGACACCGCAGCAGGTACCCTGACAAGTAGCTCAGCAATAGGTGCAGGTATAGGTTCAGGTTCCTCAGGCTCCTACCTAGCCTGATCTACAGCAGTAGGCTATTACTACGCTATAGGGTCAGGTGAGACAACTTAGGGTACATCTTAGAGCGGCAGAGTCTCAGAGAGAGGTAGACACAGGTGTCATATCAGGGCTCACTATAGAGCAAGATACAACATTGGTGAGGTTGCGGGCCCTTAGACTAGAGAGAGACTTGGCTTTAGCCACCTTGGGCACCGATGGGGCTACTACATTCTTGGTTATACAAGTGCAATAGGGACAGGCCCAGGTACACCAATTGCAGACATAGATTGTATAGATACAGGGTGAGATTGCTAGAGCACATGCTCAGACACAATATTACAAAGGATTATACCATGGGGTAGTGCCGGTAGACCAGAGGGTACCCAGCTATAGGAGCCAGTCTATGGTAGGCATAGCTTAGAGAGTAGGGGGTTCACGATCAGCAGCATCCGTGATGGGCCCACAACAGTTGGTAGCTAGCAGAGGAGGAGATGGAGAGGGTAGTGCTGGGAGCAGTGTCCCATGGCAGTAGGGCTAGCTTACACACTTGTACCGACTTTTGCGATGTATACACATTTTTGATGGCTCATAGATAGCCTGATATGTATATTTATATCATTTTGTATGAATATCGAGACATGTATCATAATTTTTATGATGTATACACTTTATATGACTCTGACTCAGGGATGGATTTTGATATGTTGTACATTTGAACACGCTTTATGTTTATTTATATGATGATGCAGCTATATGACCGACATGCAATTGTTTATGCTATATGTCATGGATGTATTCTATCTTATGATGTTTATATGTGACTTATATGTTTATGATGTCTATATGATGCCATGTGATGTCTTGATGGATGCACATTAATTTTGATGTCTATATGATTTGATGCAGACTTAGATGATTTCATGTATGCACCTAATATGCAAATGGGAATCTTATCCATATGATTATGCACTTTATGAGATGATCTATATGTACTTGTCTATGTTTTTGGTTTTTTCTATTAACACTATGTTATGATGCAAATGTATATGGATGGTCTAATGTACCTATTATGTATGCAAATGATTTAATCATGTTAATGACTATCTCATGTGATATGATATGCAACTTATGATATGTTTTTGTTATGTCCAAATGTACTCAATCGACATAGAAATGACACAATGATAGATAGAAGACTAGCTGATAGAAGAATGACTCGACAGAAGGATTCACAAGATTTTATTCGTAAACATTGATACTTTGTATAGAATTTTTATTGCATGGGATATGGATGTAAATGGATACGATATGGATGCGAAATGGTTTTGCCATCTTGATATTGCAAGTATTTTGAAGTGCTTATTTCATCATTGGGCGATTTTTTTGGGTACTTTTTCCAAATGTATAAAGTTAAATACAAGCATCTAGGTATAATTGAACTGAGATGACCTAAGTATCGCTTACATGGATTGTGATTTAGCAAGTTAATACAAGCATCTAGGTATAATTAAACTGAGATGACCTGAGTATTTCTTGCATATCAACAGACAAGGATTTCCCCCTTTCATGTTAGACCTCTAATGTCCTCGATGATCTTTTGCTGATCATGTCGTTAGACAAGGCTTCACATTACTAAAGATTGATCCACAAATAGCAAACAAAGAAAATAATCGTGCCCCCATCATAGCATCTCTAGCTTTTGGCATCCTCGAGTAGCATAGGAAACATGATAACAAAAATTAAGATGCTATAACCTAACCTAATCACAAACACAAAACATTCTTGCATTAGATGTGTTTTCTTGCCATAATTTAGATAGAATCAGTTTGAGTGCATAGGTACTTGTTTGCTTTGCCTTGGATAGGTTGATGTCTTGCGTCAAAACTTCTGTTTGAAAGTAGGTTTTGCTTGTGCTTACATGCATGCTTGGTGAAACAGACCCTAAGGGATTGACCTAGTGCCTCGAGGGCACATTGCTAAATGGACTTGCCTACGTGACGACGCAAAGGCAACATAGTTCGGGGACTTGGACCATGTGGATGGACTAGAGGATAGACAACAAGATATGGGATGAATGGGAAGTGGAGCCTTGGGGGCGCATTGATAATGGCCTTGCCTACGTGACGACACATAAGCAATGTAGTTCGGGGTTGACCCTACAATACTAACGAGAGACGCTATGCTAGGCTGACACTGTGGATAGGATACTGGACAAGACCTTAGTTGATAAGGTGACAAAAAGAGATAGAGTATCAAGCCATGATAGGTTATAGCTAGGTTTTTATTATGAGCTAGATATGGATCAGATGAGGGATGATGGAAGGAGGAATGGACACAAGGTGATTGGTTTCCCAAAGATGGAGGAAGCGGTTTATCACAAGTAGTGCCTGTTTACTAGGTTTTCACCACTTGTTTTTATTTGCATGAAAGCTAAAAGTACACATGACGCTTGTTTGCCAGGTTTTCATCATGATACCTATCCAAGGCACCTGTTTGCCAAGTTTTCACCAGAGGATGATTTTTTTGTTGTTTTTTCACTTTTTTGATTTTTTTGCCTTTTTTTAATTTTTTTTTTGTTTTTGTGAATTTATGCCCCCCTTACATTGGGGTTCTCTTAGGTATAGAACCGGTGAAGATGCATACTGTTGATTGGGTCATCGAATAACTCACCTTCTGAATTAGCCAATTGATATGCCCCTGATCCATAGGCAGCAATGATTACATAAGGACCAAGCCAGTTAGGTTCAAACTTACCTTTGTTTTCCTGATCCTGTTGATTGCGGGGGTTTTCCTTAAGCACTAGATCACCAACATTGAATAGCCTTGGACGGACTCTGTGGTTGTAGCTTCATAACATCCTTTGTTGGTATGCCTTGAGATGATTGAAAGTATTATGTCTCTTCTCCTCTAACAACTCTAATTCTTGCAGTCTGGAAACTCTGTAGTCTTCATCAGTGATAAGACCTTTTAACGACACCCTTAGAGATGGTAACTTGACCTCAATGGGAAAAATGGATTTTGATCCATAGACAAGGGCATAAGGGGTAGGACCTGTGGGAGTGCATATACTGGTTTGATAGGCCCATAGAGCGGGGTTCAGTTGCATGTGCCAATCACGGCCGACATCGTTGACAATTTTCTTAAGGATTTTCAAGATTGTTTTGTTGGATGCCTCTGCTTGGCCATTGCCTTGTGGATAGTAGGGGGTGGAGAAACAATGTTGGATTTTAAATTTGTCACAAAACTCTTAGACATCCTGGTTCTTGAAAGGTCTTCCATTATCCATGACTATGGATGAGGGAATTTCGTATCTACAGATGAGGTAATTGAGGATGAATGAGGCAATCTGTTTGCCTGTGATATTGGTGAGTGGAATGGCTTCAATCCACTTGGTAAAATATTCAGTGGCAGTTATTATGAACTTGTGGCCGTTGGATGATGGAGGGTGAATTTTGCCCACAAGGTTGAGTCCCCATTGACAAAAGGGCCAGGGTGTCGTTAAAGGTCGTAGCTCTTGAGCTAGCGCATGGATGAGGTTACCATTTATCTGGCACTGCTTGCATTTCTTCACAAACTAATATGAATCAGTTTCCATGTTTGGCCAATAGTATCCTAAATGCATGAGTTTCTTAGCTAAAGAAGGACTGCTAGAGTGTGTTCCACAAATTCTTTCGTGTACATCTCGTAAGGCGGTTTGAGATTCTTCTTATTCTAAACATTGGAGTAAAGTACCATCTAGACCTCATTGGTATAGCATGTCGGTGATAATGGTGTAACGGGAGGTTTGGTATATGAAGGTTCGACGTTGGTTAGAAGACAAGTCAGGTGGTAGGGTGTTATCCTTGAGGTAAGTTTAAATCTTACCATACAAGGGTGAATCAAATCTGACTAAGAGGCAAATGGAGTGTGTTTTAGGAAGATCATAAGCTAGTTGCATAACTGACTCCACCAAGAACTCATACTGTGACTCATTCTCTGGGATCTCGAGGAGCGAGGCAATGGTTTCCATGACATCTGCTGCTTTATTTTCAATGCGAGGTATCTACTCAAAGGAGATGATCACAGAGTACTCTTTAAAGTCATCTACCATACACTTGTATGGGATTAACTTGTCATCTTTGGTCTGATAGTCGTCGTTGACCTGATTGATTACCAGTTGGGAATCACCAAAGACATGTAGCTCCTTTATTTTCCATTCTGCTACCATTTTGAGACCAATGACCAAGGCCTCATACTCTGCTATATTGTTTGTGCATGGGAATAGCAGACGATAAGACTTAGGTATGGTGTCACCTTGAGGAGTGACCAACAAGATTCCTATCCCCGATCCATGGTTTGTATAGGATCCATCAAAGTAGAGTTTCCATGAATGTGCTGTGACACTAAAAATGGATTCATCTAGAAATTTGAATGTAATTGGTGTGGTATCTTTTAATGGTACTTCTTCTAACTGATCGATAATGATTTGACCTTTGATAGCCTTCCTTTCTACATACTCGATGTCATATTCACTTAATAGCATTACCCACTTGGCTAGGCAGCCTGTTAGAGCTGCTTTGCTTAATAGGTATTTTAGTGGATCTATCTTTGCAATAAGCTTGACTAAATGTGCTAGCATGTAATGTCATAGTTTTTTTGGAAGCAGAAACCACAACAAGACATGATCTTTCTATTTGGGTATATTGCAGTTCATAGCCCACCAATGTGTGACTGATGTAGTAGATAGCGCTTTCTTTGCCTTCATGATCTTGTTGTGCTAATAGGGCTTCGAGAGCTATTTGTGTAGCAGATATGTAAAGTAATAGTGGCTTGCCTTATATAGGAGTCATCAAGCTAGGTGGATTCATAAGATACTCTTTTAGTTTGCCAAATGCTTCTTCGCACTTCTTATCCCCTCTAAATGGAATGTTTTTATGTAAGAGATGACTGAAAGGTTGGCACTTGTCTGCCAGTTGTGAAATGAACCAACGAATTGCCTGTAACTTGCCTTGTAGAGACCGCAGTTGAGTGATGTTCTTTGGCAGTGGCATTTCCATGATAGCTTTGACTTTGGCAGGATCCACTTTGATCTCGTTCACTGACACAATGAAGCCTAAGAGCTTGCCGGAGGTGACTCCAAACACACATTTCTTCAGGTTCAACCTAACTTTGAAGTGTTCCAATCTCTGAAAGACTTTCTCTAGTACATCCAGGTGTGATTCTCTTGTGAGTGACTTTGCAAGGATGTCATCTACATAGTCTTCCATTGTGACGTGCATCATATCATGGAAGATAGTGGCCATCGCAAGTAGATATGTTGCCCCTGCATTCTTTAACCCAAATGGCATGACATTCCAGCAGAAGGTGCCCCATGGACAAGTGAAAGCTATTTTATGTTGGTCTTCTGGTGCTATCCTGATTTGATTATATCCAGAGAAGCCATCCATAAGAGATAACATGGTATGTCCTATTGCCAAGTTGACTATGATATCAATATTAGGCAATGGAAAGTCATCCTTGCGGCAAGCCTTGTTTAGATCTTGGAAAGCATTACATAATCTAACTCTGCCATCAGGTTTTGATACTGACACTATGTTGGATACCCACTCTGGATAGTCTATTGCCATGATGAACCCTACATCCAGCAGTTTCTTGAGTTCCTCTTTTACTAGTAATTCAATGTGTGGATGCATCTTCCTGAGCTTCTGCTTGACTGGTTTGACTCCTAGATCTAGTGGAAGATGATGTAGGATCAAATCTAGATCTAAATCAGGCATATCTGTGTATGACCAAGCAAAGTTGACTTGCTTTTTCTTGAAGAATGGTACAAATTTGGTCTTTTTTGGTGGAGATAGAGACTTTACAAAGTGAATGATCTTAGGATTATCCTCCATTCCAATGTTGACAAGTTCTGTAGGTTCCACAACAATCTAAGATTTCTCTTGATACATGTTGGTGGGGAGAGTGTCAAGCCTCCCATCATCTGGTGCCTCAGTGAGGTTTTCACCATTTGTTGCATCCTTTCTTTTTACTATTTTGGGATCTAACACTGCCGCAGAGTGCTTTTCACCATCAGATCCATTTTTTATTTTTATGTTTTTGCAACTGGAAGGCTTGGCATCCTCTCCAAAATAAGCCATGGTGTTGAGTTCAATGGCAAAGCTAGCTTTATGATCTCCTGTAGGTAGGTGGTCCCTAAGTTCCATGTAGTCAATATAGGCATCATCATTTTGGAACATGTCTAGTTGCGGGGTTCCATGTAAATCCTAGTTGATAAGTTTAGGATGCACAAGGGGAAGGGGGTCGGAAGATAGATCTAATTTGTTGGGTGTGATAGTTTGAATGGATACATGGTCAGGATTCAAATTGGTAGGGATAAGATTTGGAATGGTACTTTCCTCAAGATTGTTTATCGCGTTGGAACTCTGACCTTCCTTGAAAGTCATACTCTCAGGAGTTGGCAAACCACACTCTAATGGTCTATGTGTTAGCATTTGTCCCTCATGGTAGGGGCTATAGGTTTGAATGGTGTCAACTCCTTTATCCTCATAGGAGTGCTCAGTGAGTTCATCCCACTCATACTTGTTAGAGTCTGTGTCACTGTTATCTTGTAGGTTATGGACCATTTCCACATGACAAGCATTTGCCTTAGCTTTGCCTTTGTCTTTGTATCCTATCCATTTTGTATTTCTTGCCAATGAGGATGAGGAGGGTTGGATGGGTTCTATTATTCCTTCTTTTCTTAGGCTAATGGGACCTTGTCCTTCATAACCCATTATGTGTAGAATAGACTCACCATGCCCATAGATTTATGTCTTGAGCTTAGGTGGTTCTTGTTGTGTGTTATCTTCCTCTGTGTAGAGCCACTGCAAGACATCTCTTTCCTCACTCTCATCTAATAGGGTCCCCCATTTTATAAAGGGACCTGTGGGAGGTTCGGGAGAAACAAAAGGTTTTAGAATGTATTTAGGTGTAGGTCACCCAAAGGATCTTGGAGATAGGGGCATTTTGGCTAAGTTGAGGCTGTGCTCGATGGAGTATTCCCCTACCCCTGTTTCTTTGATTGTGATTTTCTACTCTTTGGGCTTGGATGAGGAAGTTTCAGAGGTAGAATCATGCTGTGAGATGGGGGATGTAGAAGCTCTATTGTTGGGAATGATGCAATCAGGCTTTGAGCGGATAGTGTTACAATGTTGAAAAGGATCTCGATCACCTTGGATGGTGATCTGTTTGCCGTTATGTGGGAACTTGATGCATTGGTGATAGGTAGAAGGCACAGATTTCATGGTATGAATCCAAGGTCTACCTAGGAGGATGTTATAGGCTAGCTCCCTGTCTAGGACTTGGCAAACAACGTCCTTTATTACTAGTCCAACTTGTATTGGTAACACCACTATTCCTTTAATAGTTCTTTCTTCTTCATCATAGGCCTTGATAGTAATCTTTTTCCTAGGATCCATTGCAGTTTCTGAGAACTCCAATGTAAGGACTAGCTTGAGCATGCAAATATTTAAACCGGCTCCTCCATCAATGAGAACTCTTTTGATATGGTGTTCATGAATGAAGGCAACAATATGCAAGGGTGTGTTATGAGGCTGAGACATTGAAAGGTCATCTTGTTTGGTGAACGATATGGTGCTAGAGGAGGTTAGATTTCCTACCATGGCTTGAAACTTCTCTTGGGCTAGGTTCGTGGGCACAATTGTTTCCACTAGGGCTTTATCAAGAATTTCCTTTTGGGAGGGAGACAGACGCAACAACTCTAAGATAGATATGTGGGCAAGAGTTTTCCAAAGTTGGTCTATGACACTGCATGTATGGGAGTTAGATGGAGAAGGTGATGACCTTGGAGGAAGTGTGTTTAATGTGACCTTACCACTATGGGTGATGATGCTGCAATTAGTTTTGTTGGGTCCTGACTCTTGGTTGAATGTGACCACATTAACTTGTGGGATGTGCTCCGATATGCAGTTGATAGTATAATCAAATGGCACACTCACATAGTTAGCATTGTTATGTCTATTGTTTTGATTCTGCCTGTTGCGGTTGTTATTGTTGTTGTTGTTGTATGGCTTGTCATGGTTGAGGAGTGGATCCTTATATGCCACATGTGTCTTGTTAGAGGTATGGCATACTTGATTTTGGTAAAGTATGTCTTGAATGACGTGTTTTAGATGGATACATTCATTGGTCTTATGGCCTCTTCCTCTATGATATTCGCAAAAATTAGTATCTTTCCAATAATGAGGTTTTACTTGAGGTTCATATTCGCTAGTGGGAGGAAGAGTGATCTCATTGTTGGCCAATAGCTTTCTTAACGCAGACTCCTGGGACTCCCCTAGTGGTGTGAATTTTCGTCTAGGATTAGAGGTGAACCATTGTTTTGGCTTGCGAGGGAAGGTTTTGTTTGGTGTAGCATTGCTTGCTTCTCCTTTGAGAGTGAAGATTGGTTGTTGTTTGGGAGCCGCTACTTTGGCATCAACTACTCCATCATTGATGACATTTTTGTTCTTTGTCCAAAACTTTGACTTGTTTGTGGTGTAGTTAGAGTTAGGGGTGTCCTTATACAACTTTATTTGCCCCTTGGCGATCATAGCTTTCTCGATAAATAATCCCATCTCAATGACTTTCGTAAATGAGGTAGGGCATTGAATTTGGATTTGGTAACTTAGATCGGGGTTAAGGTTGTGGACAAACATCTCCGTCAATTGCTTCTCAGGCACGTCATATGAGCATTTTCTCACGAGTTGTCTCCACCTTTGTAAGAAAGCGATGAAGGATTCACCACCCTTTTGCTTTGTATTGAATAGGTCAAGCATGGAAACTTCGTGTTCAATGTTATATGAGAAGTGTGTGATGAACTTGTTTATTAACTCATCAAAAGTTTTGATACCCAGGGGAAGTCGTGAGAACCATTCCATGGCTTGTCCACCTAGAGATCTAGGGAATAGTCTCATGAGGAAGGTGTCGTTGTGAGCTACTTCTAGGCATGTGGCGCTAAATTCCCTAATGTGATCTCTTGGGTCTCCTTTTCCTTTATCCTTGTCAAATTTTGGTACTTCAAATCTAAAGGGGAAGGGGATCATTTTTAAGCTCTTGTCAAAGGGATACGGTGAGATGTCTTCCAAAGAATAAGTTTTAGTGGATGTCCCCATTTGGAGATCCACTACTTTCTATGTTAGGCTCTCGATTTGTTTTGTTAATGTGTCTAGAGGTGCATTTGAGTCTGTGCGGTCCTCATGAGTTTCTTCCACTACGGTTTCTCTTAATTTGTTGAGATCAAAGTTCGAGGGGAGTCTAAGTCCTTGGTTTGCAAGATGAAGAAAGTACTTTTGAAGGTTGTCGTTGAGTATCTTGTCCATCATGTGTTGAAATTTTTGATCTTGGAGGGCTCCTTGGTACTCCTCACGAGAGATTTCCTCATCACTGTCATGAGGGGACACAATCCTATCTGATGTTCTGGACATTTCAAGCTACTTTTGTGTTTGGGATCTAGTTAAGATCATGCAAGGCGATGTGGGAATGAGTGGGGTGAAACTAGAGACTCTAGTAAGGTGTTGGTGGAGATTGGTGAGAAGAGGATACTTGCGGTGACGAGATTTGAACAAGGGACTCTTTTGATCAATGATTCCAAGTAAGTTGGTCAACACAAGACGATAGCCACAAGTAAGGATAGCCAGTACCCGTTTACTATGTAGAGACTAGTCTTTCACCAAGACCACTAGTGAAGTTCTAAGAGAAAAGGATGTCTGATCCTTGATAGTGGAGACTTACTAGGGTTACTTTAAACTGAAATGATCTGAAAAAAGGTCTTGCACAAATCTGATATAGGAACTTTGACTTGTTTATGGGAAGACGTGGTAAAAGTTAGATGAGACAACTGATGAAAGAGAGGGTACACTATGGAAACAGATGGAAGAGGTGACTACATGGTAAATCTAATCTTAGAGACTGGAACAAGGCTAAAATGGGTATCCAGAAAGGTTGAAAATTTTCTCTCAAAAGATGTGGACAAGATCACTATTATGGATGCGTAGTTTCAGAAGCATTGAAACAGAAGGTATATGCACAACAAGTCAAGATAAATGCGCTACAAAAAGTTAATGTAAATGCGTAGCAGGTCGACACATATGCACAACTCTGTAGGGTAAATGTGCAACTCTAGTTTTTTGACTATTTTTGCAATTTTCTCTGCATGTTTTTTGGTGTTTTTTGGTTTCTTGTTTGCAAGTTGGTTTTTTTGTTCTGATTTCTTAATTATGGCAAGTAAGACACAGCAAACACAAAGAAGTTTTCATGATTTTTTGATCCTTTTTTTTGTAATTTTTGGACTCTTTTTGACTAAAAAGTAAGTACAAATCCTAGGTTGGCTGGGACAATATAAATTGAATTCTCACTATTTCTAGTTGAGGCATCTTCGGGAGGTGATAATCGCCCTTCCCTGTACTGACTTATAGGGGTTTTTGGCTACTAAAAATAAAGGATGATTAGTATGTACAACCGTTTGAGTGGTTATACATGTGGTAGCGCTACTCTTCGTTATGGAGTCTCTCAGCCTTCAAGGGTTACGCCTTGGAGGTTTTTGGGGGAGGTTGGCTATCGGTATAACAAAACAACACTCATTGCATGAAGCTTTCGCTCCAAGCACAATTTATTTATAGTGGCTAGGAAGAGCTTGGCTTTAGCTTGTTACCACTTAAGGTTTTTCCTACTTGGATGGAAGGATATCCAAGGGCAAGCCTCTCTAAAGGTTTAACACATGCGAAATGATATGTTTGGCATTTTGGTCACCCAAGATAGAGGAGAGCATAGGCTTAGTATCATTCCAAAAACACGAAAGACAAAGGTTCTTTTCCCCTAATAAAAATGAAAAAGACTAAATGAGTTAGCTACTTGGGCACACACATAATTTGTTAACTTTGAAAGCAAGATAGCAATGGCTCAATTTTATCCTCCTAGCATTGGGACTAAGTTCTATTTGTTGATGCAACAAGATCAAACTACAATCCTCCTAGTTAGAACTAAATGAGATTTGCATGAACATCCATTTACTTTCCTTTAGATCAAGAGACGAGTTAACAAATGTAGCTATATGACTAAACCAGCCCTTAACTTGCAAGTAGATCAGAGAATATTCCTGTGAGATGTATGAACGTTAGCAAAACTACAAGGAAAAACTCAAAAAGTCACTGCCAGAATCATTTGCGCAGCTACAGAGATTAGATGCATAGAGATAGAGATCATATGCACAACTATTACAAAAGCGCTGAGACAGAGGGCAAAAGCATGGAAATAGAGAGCATATGCATAGTTTCAATAAATGTGCCATATCAGAACACAGATGCGTAGCTTCAGGAGGTAAATGTGTCGAAAGATCAGATGCGTCGAAACAGAGCTCAGATGCGTGTTAAAATTGATCAGATGTGCCAAATCCTCCTTTGTACAGAACCTTAGCACAAAAAAACTTAGTTTTGGGGTTAAATCAGGGCAAGGCCCCATGGTGGGCACCAAAAATGTTATGGGAAAATTGGTGTAAATGAATAAACAATATAATATCAATAATACCCAATAACTGAATGAAATAAGAAACAAAGAAATTAATCAAACAAAGCACTTCAAACCTTTGCAAACCTCATCACTTCATGGCTTCCATTGATTGCCTATCTCAAATGATTTTGTGTATGAATATGGCCCTCAGAAGGTGCACTTCCTTGCTATTCCAAGATGTCAAGTGGGAATGGCTATAATAGTTTAGTGCAATGAAGATGAGCTTCACAACAATGGTAATGGTATGGTAACAAGGTGATCACAAGCAAATGGAGGAATTTGGGTGCCAAAGGCACCTGTAATTCCTGCAAAGTAAGGGTACTAAAATCTTGGATGATAGAAATGGAAGAATTAGGTTCAATTTATAGACTCATGAGAGAGAAGATCAACGGTATAGAAAGAATGAGAAGATCAACGGTATAAAAGACTTGAGAGGATGTGCGCGAATAGAAAGAAGACACGTGTCACACAAAAAACTTGTTTTGTTTGAGTTAACTGCTTTCTTTTATAAAGATAAGATTTGATTTCTTAAATTAGAAATTTTTTTTCTGATTTAAGAGTTATTGATAAAAACAAGGTTGATTGAGTCAGTTAACTCAACTTGTGGTTTGCTTTTACATGATTTGAAAGAAATTAAATAATAAATTATTTAATTTTGTGTGCATGAAGAAGAAGATTTTTTTAGAAGATTTGGAAGATTTTTGAGGAATTTGAAGATAAGAAAGCAAATTAAATAAATATATTTATTTAATTGCTTGTGCATGATTTGGAAGAATAAATAAAATATTTGATTGTATTTTATTTTTAGAGATTGAGAGAATTTAAATAAATTTGATTGATTTATTTAAATTTGGAGGAATGATTTGATTTAATTAAAATTATTTAATTGCTTGGAAGAATTAAATTAAATAAAGGATTTAATTTAATTTTGACTTTAGAAGAGGTAATTAAATAATTTGATATTTAATTAATTTAGAAGAATATGAATCGAATAAATAAATTTGTTAATTTATTTATTGATAGAGGAATTAGAATGAAACAAATATTAAGAATATTTATTTAGACCAAGTCGTGTCATTTTTAGGCGTATACAATATATATATAAACAAACTTGCATACAGATCTGTGCAAATTCTAAACTCTGTATGTGACCAGACCTATTGAAAATGATAATATACAGTATTTTTTATGCCTGTGCAAATCCTTGTGCCCAGATCTTGGCCGAGTTAGGCATATTAAATAAGTTTCATAATATTACTAGCAGTTGCACAAAATTTATGTGCAATAGAATAGCCAATAGGGCATATCAATATCTCATATGTAATCGTAAAGCTGAAATGCAAGACTATTAAGAAAGAACATATTTGCAATTGTATATGATTAGGGTGTATCAATTTGTAATCATAAATTTGAAATGTAGACTTGCATGAAAGACATTGGGAAATAAATTGTAGAAATATTGAGAAATAAAGTGACGAACAAGTTGTTGGCTTCAAGTGCCCTTTTTAATGTGTTTATTGGATTAAGTTGGATAATGGCTTAAAAAAATAAATGACATTATAGGTGGTAAGCAACGATAGTTGGTTCTTGCTACTCTTTTAAAAAAAACTCTCAGATTAAAACAATAAAAAATAAAAAATAAAAAAATTGTGATTATATTGGACTAATATAAATTTTTAAATATAAAATAAATCCATAAAATTATAAAAATAAATAAAAATTACTAAATATATTGATAATTAAAGATCTACATTAAATATTTTAAAATATTAACTTTTTATGCATTAAATTTTATACAATACTAATATATTAAATTTTATATATTAAATATATTTATAATTAAAGATCTACATTAAATATTTTAAAATATTAGGTACTAATTTTTATAAAATAATAGAAAAATAATCTATGACTAAACATAATAATGTAGTTTTGATATTAAACTATAATTAATTATTCATAGTTAATGACAATAAACAATATATATTAATATATATTAATAACTTTAACTAATTATTCATATATAATTCATATTATATTTATATACAACAGTTAACTATATACTAAATAATATTAAAATATTTTTTGATTCAACATAATAATATAGTTTTGATATTAAACGATAATAATTAGTCAAAGTCAATTACAATAGATAAATTAAATATCAATAAATTAAAATCAATCTTAAAAATAATTTATATTATTATTCCATATACTTAATACTATAAACAATATATATTAATATATAACTTCATATTTGCTGTTTATATATGGCTTTCTAGTTTCGAGGGTTTAGCCAATCTGGCTTTCTTCCCCAATAAACCCCCTTCATGGTTAAAAAGTTAAAAATAAATAACTAATATTGCAAATAATGTAAAAAAAGAATAATAGCATTGCTTGGAAGGTTTTGAATATTGCCGCCCCCAAAAAAGGATCAAACTTATGTCATATAATAAGAAAAAGAAAAAAGAATTTTACCAAATTTCCCACAAGTTATCAAAACTCCTTTAAACTTCTTCAGAAAAAGAAAAGGGGCATTTATAAAGTTACAAGACATTTGTTCGTTAGCCTTTGGTCACAAAACAAGGGCTAATTTTTTTTTTTAAAATTCACCAAATTAACAAAATATAACAAAATTCTAACAAATACCATTTAAAAGGGTTTACATTTCTTGCAACTAATGTTTTTTTTTTCTACAATTCAGTTAGAAGATCTGGAACAAAATTCTATCTAATAATAAAAAAGGGAGTAGAGCTTAATAGATTTCTCGTTAACAAATCAAACTTCTGACATAAAAGTAAAAAGAAAAATGGTATAAATTACAGGCATTTGTTTTTTTTGTCCTTGACAACAATCAGCAGTTGTACCTTTACAATAACAGGGGGAAAAAAAAGACTAACCACGAAAGCATAACAGATGAGAACTCTGCCCAAGAATAGAAAATCTAATGCCTAAACAAAATTCTATAAACTAACAAAAATACCATCAAATAAAAAAAAAAACAAATTGTAATACTCACAAACATTTGCATGTTCTTCCTCATCGTAAAATTCACAGCTGTGATTTAATAAAAACAATAATTCAACCACAAAATAGAATCATAATTCTATCAAATAAAATCCACAAAAAATGGAGGGTTTAACGTAGACAAAATTTCACCAATCACAAGAATCTGTTGATACTTCTATTTAAATCGCTTATAGCCTGAAATTAGAATGGATGACTTTTTTCTAAGCAAAATAACCAAAAATTCAGACTGGATCAGGAGTCTGACAAATACCAGAAGGAGCTTAAGAAAAGAAAAAATCAAGACTCTGTCAGGTAATAGAAAAATGTCCGATGATTTTCTAGCTGACATTTTCCGGTGAATATTTTTAGACGTCTGACAGTTTCTGGCGTCCAATGTTTTCTAGGAGCAAAAGCTCCCACTAATAGCATATCAGCTAAATATAGGTTATAAATTTCATAATATTAATATAGGTTATTAAACAAAGGTATTTAAAAAATAATAATAAAACCATTTTGTGCATATCCTGCAACCATGGAATTCCGCGAGACCACATTTCATTAAGGCATTTAGTCAAACAACTCAGTGCCTTGTCCATGTTCCTACATTAACAGGGTAGTTGCGATTTGAGATTACATCTCACACAATTCCCCTATCCTTTATGCTTTGATGGATGTTCCAAAGCTCCCCTTTGCCATAGGTTGGAAGAATATTGGCAGAAGTCGTTGCGTTTGATTTTACACCTGCCGATTACATTTGCTTGAAAATTTCTATTATATATTACATTAAAAACATAAAAATTTGAATAAATAAATAATATTAAAAAGATGGGCTCGTGGCCTCCCTTGTGAGGGGCGCAACCCCTTTTGGAATGTTGCCCTCTCCCTTATTACCCCTAGGCAAGCCGCATGGTTGCCATTTCTTTGCTTGTTTCACCTTATAATGGTCGCCACTTCTTTGTGCACACAAATTTGGCTGCTATTATCGAACTCTCCTACTTTCCCATGGCCGTTGCCTTCCCCTTATGTACCTCTCATGCTTGAGTAAGTATATATATATATATATGCAAAAGAAAATTAAGAAAAATAAATTAATTAAGAAACCATAAAATATTACAAAAGGACTTCCACACAACAACAATTTTCACTAGAGTCCAAAGGACAAAAAATCAAGGAGGTTTACCACAATCTCCCCACCTCTAGGAACCAAAGGAAACCACAAAGCCAACAAAGCACAAAACACTCAGTAAAACCAGTCCAAAACTATCAAACCAAGTCATTATCAAGGAGCTTCAAAAATTGGGAAGAATGTGCAGAAGACAAGGACCCCCATTTCGTAACATGTTAGTTATGATCAACATCAGAGGCCCGTTTAACTAAACAATCAGCAACAACATTCCACTCTTTAGGAATATAAATAAAAGAGATGTATTCTAAGTTCCGCAAAAGGCAAATAATTTGCTCCATAAAAGAAGCCAACCTCCAAGAAGACTCATGAAACTTCCCATTATTTAAAAGGGAGACCAAAACCATGGAATCCATCTCACAGATAACCTTCTTCCATCCTAGCGCACAAGCTTTCTCTAGAGCCACAAGGACTGCCCAAGCCTCCATCTGGTTATTAGTGCCAAATCTTGTAGTTGAAGAGAAAAAGAAATGAACCGAACCAATACTATCTCTTTGAACTCCACCAATCCCTGCAACACTTAGATTGCCCCAAGAAGAACCATCAATATTGATTTAAAAAAAATCCAATGGAGGAGGAGACCATTTACTATCTCTATTCACCTTTTTGGAAGAATTGATCTTTGAACCAAGATGAGTAGAACCAATCAAATGATCCAAATCTAAATGCTTTAAAATCAAAAGATTAGAGGGAGCTAGGACCTTATCCATAGAGAACTTAGCCATTAAATTTTCTCTAACTGAGTCAAGAATATTTTGCCAAACATAATAAGACTTTGATAGCCTTGGAAGATCCTACGATTTCTCTCCAACCAAATTTGCTAGAGAATAAAAATATGACTAATATCCTAGGCTACCAAAAAGAAGGATGCCAAAGCAGGAGGACATACCAAGCTAGCCCAAAATTTTGCCAAGTAGCATGAACAAAAGGTTTATTCCAGATGTGTGACCTTGCCTCCAAAGACCCACATAGAAAGAGCATTGGAAGAAAAGATGAGCTACACACTCCTCATTAACCCCACAAAGAACACATTTGGATGGTCCTTGGAATCCTCTCTTTCTTATGTTGTCCCAAGTAAGACATTTATTTCGACAACAAAGCCAAAGAAATAGATTACACTTATGATAACAATAATTATTCTAGATCTTTTTCCACTAGGGGAATCCTCGTACCTAGTTCTTTCTTGTTCTAAAACCCAGTACCCATGAGACATCGAGTAAACACCTTTAGGATCATAGCCCTAGGCAAGAGCATTTGCCTCCTCTAGAGAACAACAAGGTCGATCTACTAGAATAGAAGATAGGACAGTCTGAGCATTTAGATCACCCTCCAAAGGCCAACAATTGAAATCCTTCCAATAATATATCCAAGACTCCACTTATGAGAATCCAAATTCCCTGCCCAAAGAAACTTTTGAGAAAGAGAATCTAACTCCTTTAGAAGACTTTTAGGAGTAGAAAGAATTAAAAATTTGTAGACAGGGAGAGCTTGTAGCACAAATTTCAGAAGAGTAAGATGCCCTGCAAAAGATAACCACCTAAAATTCTAGTGATTAATCCACATTCTAAACCTGTCAATAATCCTCTTCCACTAAAGGCAATTAGGAAGCCCAACTGACAAGGGAATACCAAGATAATCCAAAAGAAGCTATCCAATTTTGAACTAAAAATTAAAGCAATTTTCCATTAAATGGCCAAAGGAGTATTAAAGAAATAAATATTTGACTTATATTTTTTAATCTGTTGACCTAGAGCAACCAAATAGATATCCAAAGCTCTCTTGAAACTAATAGCCTCCTGAATAGAATCAATTCCCATTAAGGTAGTATCATCCACAAACTAAGATGAGAATGAGAAGCAATATCTCTTGCCACTTACCAACTCTGAATACTCTAAGAAACTCTCTTGAAACTAAAGCCTCCTGAATAGAAGCAATGCCCGTTAAAGTAGTATCATCCACAAATTGAAGATGAGAATGAGAAGCAAGATCTTTTACCACTTACTAACCCTGAATACTCCCAAAAACTCTCTAGAGATCAAGGAACCTACCCAACCCCTCATCCATGAGAATAACAAGATAAGGGTAGAGAGGATCACCTTGTCACAACCCTCTAGAAGTTGAAAACAGAGAAGATGGGATCCCATTAATAAGGATAGAGAAGGAAGATGATGCCACACAACTCATGACCCACACAATCCATTCTAAACAAAAACTAAAAGTAGATAACACATCCCTGAGGAAGGACCATCAAACTCTATCATACACCTTAGATGTATGTCCAACTTGATAAACATGTATTTGTCCTTATAACACCATAGAGAATGAATGGTTTCTAAAGTGATAGAATTTTGTGTCACTTCACAAATCCCCCCTACTCAGGTGATATCAAGGAATCTAAATTTTTTTTAGACGATCAACAATTAATTTGGTAATGATATTGTATGAAACATTGTAGAGAGCAGTAGGGAAAAATAAATCAAAAGAGGTAGCCCCCACTTTCTTAGGAACCATAGCTAGAAAAGTTGAATTGTTTTCTTTAAGCATCTACTTATTTGTTTGATATTCCCACACAACTTCCAAATGATCATCCTTTACAAGATGCCCCAATATTATTGGAAGAACTCAATAGGAAATCTATCAAGACTATGAGCCTTACCTTTCTTCATTTGGAAGACAAGTTTTTCCAAATCCACAAGAGTAATAGGCTCCATTAGTATATCATTCTTTTTAGCAATAACCAAAGAAGAGATGCATCCTAAAATTACCCTTTCCTTCTCCATAGTTGTAGGACCACTTTCCTTAAACAAAGAAGAAAAATGAGAAACAACTTCTTTGTTAATATCCTGAGATGAAGACAATTGCATTCTATTAGAGGAGATAATAGATGAAATAACATTACTACTTCTCCTTTCCTTAACCAAATTATGGAAAATGAGGTATTCTGATCTTCCTCTTGTAGATTTCTACTTCCAAAAAATATCATCCTGCAATTCCCATTCATGAATCTCCTTAGAGAGAAAGGACTCCTCTAGAAGTCATTCCCTAGTCATGCTAAGTTCTTTGATTTGAAAAGTAATAACATTTAATTTTTTCTGCACCTATTTCTTTTGCCAAAGAATATTACCAAAACCAAATTTATTCCATGTTTGAGTTTGAACTTAACAAATTCGAGCCTTTAAAAAAGGAATTCATTACAGTACCAAAGGAGCTTTCCCTCCAACCATCATACTTCCATCTTCTCACAAATTATTTAATCATGAAGCTACATTAATTGAAACTTAAATGGAGGTATTTTAGGAACGAAAAAAGAGAAAAGCAAAACTTGACGGTCCAATGATCTGAACCATACCACTATAAAATTTTAGAAGTAATCCACTTATCCACAATCCATCCCTTTGACACTAAAAACATGTCCAAACACTTAGAAATGGAAGCATAATTGCACCTTCTATTATTCTAAGTGAAAATGCCACCACTTGGTTTAACATCCACAAGATTGAGAAAAAGACATATTTTCATGGAACAAGGTTGAAGAAGGATCAAGCCTACTCAATCCCCCAAGTTTCTCCTCAAGAGAAAGAATAGCATTAAAATCCCTAGCCAAGATCCAAGGGACAAAAGAAAAGAAAGAACAACTAAACCAAATATGTGACCATAAAAGAACCTTGCCTTGAAAATCTATAGGAGCATAAACATTGGATAATAAAATTGAACTACTTGAATCAAAACAATTACCCACCAAATATATAGAATTCTTACTCACTAACCAAGAAGAAGGTGTAAGCCGAGGAGGGTCCTACAAGCAAGCTAACTCTCCTGCAAAAACGTATGCACCAATGCATTAACACTAGCCACCCTTCCAAAGAATAAAGATGTAGCCAACATTTCCTCTATAGAAAGGTTTATTTCCTAAAGAAAAATCACATCATGCTTATGAATCTGAATAAGGTCTTGAACAACCTTTTGATGAGGGGTGTTGCAAAAACCCTAAGCATTCCATGAAAGAACTATCATTTTTTAGGAATAGTAAAGTGTGAATGACCCCGAATTTTGCTAATGTTTCCCTAATCATCTTCACTTTCTCATGATCAATTTTTTTTTTGGCTTGCATGCTTATGCATGCATGTGTAGTCACTGTTGTAGCTAATTTTTTATGTTTCCTTCTCTTATGTTTTGATTAGCGATCTTTTGTTTTTGTTTTTAGGTTGTTTTTGGGTCTAGAGGTGCAATTATGGTTGCATCTAGAGGGGGTTTGGGTGGACCCTTGCCTTTTTCTTTTAAATATGTTCGAATTGATGAGGGTTCAACCTCTGAACATCTTAATGTTATAAATTTTCTCATGCAATCTATGCATGCTGTCAGATTTGATCGAAGAGTGGAGAATCATCCCTGGTCCAATGGGTGTTTGCAAAAAAGTGTAGAATGACCCATTGTGGTTATTAATCCAGAAGTCATTGTTGATGATGCACTTTATTTGTTAGAGCATGACCTGATTTGTAACTTTATCGGTTTTAGAGACACTTTATCATTCCTTGAAAATTGGGCTCATCATACTTGGTACTAGAGGGCGACATGGAGGTTATTATAGTGGCAAATAACTTTTTCTTTGTGGTTTTTTAAAGGATGGTAGATCAAAATATGGCATTTGAGGGAGAACCATATTTTCATAACCAAGCAGGGTTGTTCATTAAGCCTTGAAATGTAGGATTTGATATTATGAAGGAGCTTCCATCTCAAATTCCTATCTGGGTCTACCTTCTTTGTTTACCTATGGAGTTATGGAGGCCAAATATTCTACAATCTATTGTGATAGTTCTTGGTAAACCTTTGGGCCCTTCCTATCATACGTTGGAGAGAAAAGTAACTACCTATGCACGTATCTATGTGGAGATTGATCTTAATAATCCTTTGCCTGATTCTATAAAGATTAGGTTAGGAAACATGCATTGGATTCAATAGTTGGATTATGAAGCTCTATGTTTTAGATGCCATGTATGTCATGCTTATCGGAATCTTCAAAGAAATTTCCCAAAGAAAGTCTTTGATGCTCCTTCCCAATCAGAGGTCTCTATGGCTAGAGTAAATGCAAATGCAAAAGGCAAAGCCCTAGCTCATGCATAAGGGCTTGACTTAAATGGATTTATTCTAATGAGGTCTCATAATAGAGGAAGGCCTAGGATGTGTCAGAAAAAAGATCTTCCAAAGGGGTATCCTAACAACATATTTGATATTTTAGAGATTTTTGAGGATCTTGATTATGCTTTTCAATTGAGAAGACTTTAGCTAATTAGGACTGTACTACCTAATTTGTCCCAGCTCCTGTAATGCCCCTTTCTTTTGCTTGTGATAGATGTTATTTTCATGATTCCTATGACAGTTCTAGTATAGATGATAGTCTTATAGTGCATGTTACAGTTTCGAGATATTTTGATTTCTATGTTATGGTTTATGTTCTCCTTGATCTTGATGGACACTTAGTTATCATGCGAACTAATTATGGATCTATGTTAGGATGATGCTTGATTACTTGTACTTTGTGCTTTCACAGTTGATGGACATGATTATGGATTGATGTTACTTTTAGTTTAACATGTTGTTCGATCATGATTATGATGTATGACTGGTATTAGTTATTGAATGATGTGTTACTTGAATGGAACAATGTTGCATTACTCATGTCCGAGTACCCTGCCACGCTGCAACTTCTGTTCATTATGCTTGTGATTAGATGGTTATATATGTATATATGCACAACCTTGTTGTTCGTTGCAGGATGCAGGTACCGGGCATCGACTCCACCTGAATTGCCAGATCTGAGCGTGCCCTAGCCAATGGAATTGTGGATTGGAGTTGACATGAGGTTCCCCTAATTAGTCAACATCCTCAAGGAGGATGAGCTTTCAGTGTTGTACCCTGTCGTCACCATCAGTGGACCGTTGTCCTCATTTGTCATTATGTCCTGTGGCTTCACTTGGATCAGGTATCACCTTGTAAATTAGGGTATATCCTATTTGAGTGTCAATCCATGCATGATTAATATTTCATTTAAATAAAGTTAAATTAAAGCTTAAATTAAATAAACATTGCTAGGGGATTATGTGTGTGGTTTATTAATTATAAATAATTTAATTATTGATAATTGGTAAATAAATAAATTAAACTAGATAAATGATTTAATGAAATATTAAATTGCAAATTGTAGCGGATTAAAATTAAACAGAAAACAAATGCATATGTGAAAATGAATAAACATCTATAACGTTGATAAAATAAATCTAAACTAAAGTAATAGTGTGGTAAATTTGGATTACAGATATTTTAACGGTAAAATGGAATTGTTAAAGGTAAAATGACCATGTCTTGGAGGGAGAGATCCGACCAAACCTATTAAATTTATATCAGATCATGATGAGTTTAATTAGTTCTTTATTGAATAGATATTTATTATATAAAAAGAAATTATATTTAGTCAAGAATTAATAAAATGGCTTCTCTATGGATAAAAATAATTCTTATCCAATGACATATGGGTTTGTTATTGCCATCACTATTACTATTACTATTGCTATGATTATTTAGGTTCATTAACAAACTTAATCAGTTTCCAATAAATAACAATAGCATTTTAGGTTTAAAAATTAGGGTTGTCATATTTGGGGATATGCAAATTTATTTCAGGTGCCGTCATTTGTAAAATTGAGGAAGTGGGAGTCTCGGAGAAAATTAACTTTGCACCCCACGAGAGAGTGGGTTGTGGGGGAAAGGAAGGAATGTCTCTGCATTTACCCGAGGAGTCCATTCCGGATTTTGAGAAAGTGGGATGTCAGGATGTCCCCTGCATTTATCCGGGAGTTGAAGCCTGGTCTGAGGGGGATTTTGCTAGGAGGCTGAAGCAGGAGGATTGGAGGTGGGAGCAACATTGAATCATTGATCTGTCAAGAATAAAATCAGGTTCCTTTAAAATTTCTAAGTTTAACTCTATGTTCCTTGAGTTCTTTCAATTAATTTTTCAATGTAGCCTCTTCGGTTTCCTTGTATCTTGTTTTTAATGAAAGAGTGGACCTGTATCTCAACAATATGTTGATAAATAAACCAATACATATATATATCTGACATATTACTTGTTGTTGAAAATTTGCTTGGCATGAGTTCGAGTTTGCCTCACGGGTTCTAAGGTATAGGATTTGATAAAGTTAGATCACTGAAATACATCTAGTATTATTTCCCCCAGCCCATTCGTACTGCCCATAGCTTCCAGATTCGCAGGAGTTTTGAAACGAATGTGTTGCTAATGCTAGGCACGTGCTTCCGGTAAAGATACTGTTGTGCCATCATTCTTATGGCTAATAGACTCTCTGATTTCTGGTTTTAAACTTTTTATGTAATTCACCTATGCTGGACCATGCCAATCCCATCTTAATTAAATCACTATTCTAACCACATCATTTAAGTTTCTGAAGCTCTATCCACATCATAGGATATGATGTCTTCTATACGACCATTTATTCCCAAAGAGAAAGTTGCTGCTGCAAAACCATCATTGCAAAACGTGGTCAATGCACCATTAGGTCGCTGTCCTAGAGCCGTAGGATCTTCAAATCTTTCACCTTTCAGTTGTTATCACATGAATAAATTTGTTGTGCAAACATGATAACCATTTCTTAAGGCGCTTCCTCCTTGAAGCACTTGACCAACAGACCTAGCGTATATGGAGCTTGCCTTTGATCGTTCATTCTAATTACCTATATTCTCTACAAGGAAATAGCTTTGGTTACATAATTAGCTGATAGGGTTTTATTGTGAGCTTTACAGTGTTGGGAAATCGTCTCTTGCCAAAAGGAGTTCGCACCAGTAGTCTCTAAGCCTATAAGATTAGGGATAGACATTGGGAAAACCAATCCACCTTGTGTATATTTCGTAGCCACTACATTCCGTGGTTATCACTCACAGGCCATATCATGAGGTTTGGGAGGCGTCTGCATTTAGACCATGGGTTTGTGGCAGACTAAACCCACCTACACAGCCACCGCAAGAGTAACTGGCACCTTGATGACGAGTCTAGTATGTCTTCTAGATCCCCATTAGAAAAAACTGAATATATAACTACATACTTTTTCTTAAAAATTTCCTAGATATAACTAGGATCTAGTCTAGCATATTCATAATTAGTAAAAGGGATTTAGTTTATGAGTAAAGACCATTAACCAGATAATTGAGAATATTTTCATTCTAGTGAGTTGCACCTAAATTTAGGAAATTCTTTTGATGTTATTGGTTGAGTTTGAAGAGGCACAAACTATACTACAGAGATTAATATAAAATTGAATCGCGATATCTAGGATTAGGTTTACGATGTGTTAAGAAACAAAGGTGGCAAATAGTGAATACAACTAGTACAGTGAATTTTGGGGTCGCACACAGATAGTGAGGGAGAATAGATTCCATAGAGAAGCAAAAATGACTTGGTTATCACGGACTCAAGGTACAAGGATGCAGCTCATTGGAAGTGAAATGAAAGAAATTTAAACTTAAAATAACTTACTAATCTTAACACCAGTAATTATAATTGGTTTGTTATAAATTAGTATAGTAAGGTTAATGAATTCTGTTAGATTAATTTAAATAAGAATTCATGCGTAGTTATTCATTTTGTTTATATACATATGACGGAAATAATAAGAATTCATGCATAGTTAAATTATTCAATTTGTTAGAGCAGTGGAAGTATATCTATATATATGAATATATATATATATATATATATATGATGGAAATATCAAATTATGAAATGAAGTAACGTAATTGTAGATTGATATACAAGTTCATTAACTATTTGATAATGATGATTCTGTTAATTGGCATCGTTTTTACTTAAATGTTAGATTGGAAATTAATAAATAGGTTTAGATTTATAAGTGTTGTAATTTGACCTATTAGTATTCGTAAATTGTCAATCCGTAGAAGTAATTAAATGGTCCTTTTCACTTTTAAGTTAAATAGGTTATTACAATAGTTAGGTTTTGTTTTTATCTGAATACAAATAAATGGGAAACCTCAAGTTACGGCAAGAGTTGAATTTGGATTTCAATGTAATTATTTAATTTATTTGTTTTGTAACAATGACAATAGTGGGTCATTTTAGTTAGGATAAGAACATTATATCCTTGTAAATCAAATTAGTAACTATTTTAATAAGTATTTGCACGTAGCTATCCTTGTTGTAATTATAGAATTATTTCGTAATAAAAATACAATCAGATGATAAGCTACATTTATATGTCATTATACGATCGGAATAATTTGGCTCTTGCAATCTGCTATAATGGGTTGTAAGAAGGCATAATTTGATCATAAGTATAATTGAATCTCGTAATGTGTTAATTCAATCTGTGGGTCATAAAACCATTCTTATAATCTTGATTGTGTATCTTCCCGTGTGGCTAGAGTTCCAAAGGCTTAGCTTGGGATGTCTTGAATTCATGTGTTGTGTTGTTAGATGTCTTGAGATCATGATGTTATAAGAAGCCTTGTCGTCCCTAGTTATGTATGGACTAAATGACAAGTGAATGATAAATGCACCTCTTGTGGACGTATTGTTATCCAACTGGTTGTACTAGCAATGTATCCAGTCTTGTGGTAAGATATGGAACAGGGTGACATGGAAATCTTAGAGTTGTAAATTATATGTGATATCATGGGCAATGGTCTAGGAGTCCTAGCCTTATAATTATGTTATGGAGGGTTAATGCTTTGTATTGTTATAGAAGGACAGCTGTTATGCAAGATGGTCAATGCCTTGCATGGTTTCGTACCCTCGTTGTTGTGATGTCTTGCTATGCTTGTTGTGTAGGGTTTCCTAGTTGTAGGTAAGGGAGTGGCTTCCAATGTGGGGGCCGGTGCCAATTGGCTAGCCAGGGCAACCCACTGGGAGTTGGTAATTTAGTGATAACATAATAAAATACCTAGGGGTTGGGTAGTTTTCACATTAACAAGATAATAAGATGTTTGGTTCCTCAGTCATGCCTGTAGTGCTAGTTCAGACTAAGGATGAGGGGAGAAGGCCGAGATTGGCAGATCTACTTCCTTGTCATCACAAAAGGAAGATTGATTCCGCATGCGTCATCCTATGGGGCCAGTGTCTAGAGAGAGACTGCCAGGGTAACCATAGATGGGGGCCGGTGTCTAGAGAGAGGCTGCTTGGGTAACCCATGTTAGGACCATCCGATGACACTCTCCTTACTACAGCCTAGCGTTCCCTAGTTGTTCTCTTCCCAGTTGTTAAGTGTTGCCTCTGGATGTACTGTTGTGTTGTGAGATATTGTCTTGTGATGCCGGAGTCATGTGTCATCTTATAGCCTTCTATCTACTTGACTGTATGTCATAGTGGGAACCTCATGTTAACTCCTAGCTCAGCAGGTGGACCTTAGGGTTCCACATGGTCGGGTGGAAGAGCTTATTCCATTGGTTTTTCCCTTGCCATTGTTCGTAAGCGAAGGGAAACATTCCTCGTGCTTCAGACATCAGATCTTGTACTTGTTTGGAAGACACTTATTGTGCTCATGTTCTAGCCGGTGTATCAATGGATTCAGGTTGTATGTATTCAAATGTCATCAAAATAGTAATTATGTAAATTACACAATGATGTACTCATCTGTATAGACTTGGAATACGTGCATGTAATCTTGATTAAAGTTGAGTATCTAATTGATGTCACGAAATGGAGATGTATATGTATAATCAATATTGTAATAGAGTTAGAATGATTTGTCGATGTTAGTTAGTTATGCATGTAAACTATGTTGGTTAAATTGCCAAGTAATGCAACAATGGGACCTTGGAAGACAAGTTGTTAGTTAATGATGTGTATTGAATTGCTAAACATTACCTTGTTATCTTGTACAAAAAAAAAAATTATTCCGCTTTGCATAGCATAGATGTGTTGTCTTTCAAGATGTCCATGGTCGGGCACTACATTTGGTATAAGAGCAAGGTTTAAACACTAGGTACCTTGGTTATATTTGAGCCCATTATGTAACCTAGTGCTTAAACTCTGTAGTACGATTTAACTCCTGTTGCAACCCTTTTTCTTAATATAATAATTTTGCCCTTTTGTGTGGAGGATAGATGCCTAGACGCAGAAGCCAAGGTCGAGGCAGAGGAAGGGTTCGTGGGAGAGGTGATGGCGGTATTCCTCCTTCCAGTTCTCCTCATGGGAGTGGTCATGAAGGCGGGGGTCAGAACATGGAAGGTCAGGGTCAGCCTGATGGAGCCCAGTTGAGATAGATTCTCAAGGAAGCCCTTGCCCGCTTAGGTCCCAGACAGGTGGGTGAGCAGCCCAGAGGTGGTCAGGAGGTAGACCAATCAGGTCCCAGAGAGAGAGAAAGGTCTCCCAGGCATAGGGAATTGATAGCCGAGCAGGAGGCCATGCAAGCCAACCATATGAGGGACTTACTAAGAGCACGTCCTCCCATCTTTGATGGAACTGGTAGAGGGCTTGAGGTAGAGACTTGGTTGTTGGACCTAGGCAGATGTTTCGCCATGCATCCGTATGGCAGCAATACGAAAGCCAGATGTGCTATTTTACACCTTTGAGGGTTTGCTTCGACTTGGTGGAGGCTAGAGGAGCAGAAGCTGCATCTGGACATTGGCATGGTGTCTTGGGAGTTGTTTGAGGATAGATTCAGAGCTCGCTTCCTTTCCGACCATTGGAGGCAGTGTCGGGCAGACGAGTTTCATGAGCTGAGGCAGTTGGCCATGACAGTTGAGCAGTATGAGCGCAGATTTTATGAGCTCAAATAGTATGCAGGTATCGGGGATGACGAGCCCATGTTGGTGCAGCATTTTATCAAGGGCTTGAATGCCCGGATTAGTGGAGGGGTTTGTGTATTCGAACCTAAGACCATGGAGGTTGCCATGGAGAAAGTCTGGCTAGTGGAGGAGAACTTGGCTATGGCCCTAGGTGGGCATACAGGTGTGCGTTATGGCAGTACACCTTCGTCAGGACATGGTTCTCGAGGTGGTCACACCCAGGCATCAGGTTCTCATGCACACTCAAAGAGTGGTCAGCAGTAGCAATATTCGCAATCCAAACCGAAGAACTCTCAGCATCAGCAGGGAAATAGGTTTCAAAATAAGAAAGACTGGTCTTGGCAGCACAACAAGTGCAACCATTATGATCAGTCAGCCCAGAGTGTGCAGTCTACAATAAGCAGGGGCAGTTTCCAGCAGTCTAGTACCTTCTGGGGGAACAGTGGTTTTGGTAGAGGCACTGGGTGTTTCTCTTGCGGCCAACAGGGCCATATTGCCAAACAGTGCATGCAGAAGGGTGCATCGGGAGTCAGACATCGACCGGCAACATCTGAGCTGACGGTGGGTGATGCAGGCAGGTCACACCGAGTCTTTGCAGTGGTGGATGACCGGCAAGCAGAGCATTAGGGCACCGTGGTGGAGACTTTTGGTCGCATGCGAGGTATTGATTTTATTGTTCTATTTGATTCCGGTGCATCTGATTCATTTATATCTCCTTTCCTCATGGAGCATTGTGGCTTAGTGGCAAAAAAGCAAGATGATAGGTGGCAGGTTGAGTTAGCTTCTGGGGCTAAGGTAGCAGTTGAGTCTCTAGTTTCAGAGTGTAAATTGAAGATTGGCTCTCTATCTACTTCTGTGGACCTTTGCATTCTACCCCTGGATTTATATGACATAGTTTTGGGGATGGATTGGCTGGAGGCCCATCAGGCAGTGATAGATTGTTGGCATAAAATGGTTAGATGCGTGGATGATTCTGGTGTTGAGGTTGAGGTCGTAGGAGTTCAGAGACCTGTTTCCCTATGTATGGTCTCTGCTATGTAACTCAAGAGATGTATGCATCAGGGATGTCAGCTTTTCGCAATGACTGTTAGTGATTTGGAGATGGAAGAGAGTCAAGAGGCATCTCTTGATGATCACCCACTCTTGAAGGAGGATGCGGATGTTTTTCCTTTTGACATTCCAGGGATGCCACCTAAGCATGACATCGATTTCAAGATTGATCTAATTCCTGGTGCGGAGCCTATCTCAAGAGCTCCATACAGGATGACCACTCAAGAGCTCAAGGAGCTTCGACTGCAGTTAGAGGAGCTTTTAGCCAAGGGGTTCATTCGACCTAGTGTGTCTCCTTGGGGAGCGCCTGTGATCTTTGTGAAGAAGAAAGATGGATCTCTACGGCTATGTATCGGCTATCGGCAGCTCAATAAGGTAACAGTGAGAAATAGGTATCCCTTGCCGCGGATCGATGATTTGTTTGATCAGATCAAAGGAGCTAAGGTATTCTCTAAAATTGACCTTAAGTCAGGATATCACCAGTTGCAGATTTTTGAAGCAGACATTCACAAAACAACATTTCGCACCCGTTATGGACATTATGAGTTCACAGTGGTTCCATTCAGGTTAACGAACGCACCGTCATTTTTTATGAGCCTAATGAATGGTGTGTTTCGCACTTATCTCGACCAATTTGTCCTCATATTTCATGATGATATATTGATCTATTCGAGGACTATGGAGGAACACGAGCAGCATTTGCATTAGGTGTTGCAGTGTCTGAGAGAAAATTAGCTTTATGCAAATTTGTCAAAATGTGCATTCTTCTAGACAGAGGTTAAGTATTTGGGTCATGTCATCTTTGGAGAAGGTATTGTAGTAGATCCCTCGAAGATCCAAGCTATTACGAACTGGCCTGCACCCACCAATGTATCCGAGGTCCGTAGTTTTATGGGGTTGGCAGGCTACTATCGTCGCTTCGTCATGGGGTTTTCGAGAATTGCTCATCCCATTACTTCTCTTCAGAGGAAAGGGAAAAAGTTTGTTTGGTCAGAGAAGTGTCAGGAAGCCTTTCAGACCCTTAAGGAATAGCTGACCAGTGCACCTATACTTGCAGTTCCTAATCCTGATAGGGACTTTGTTGTTTGTACCAATGCTTCCTTGAAGGGTTTGGGAGCAGTTCTAATGCAGGATGGTCGCGTGATTGCCCATGAGTCTCACAAACTCAAGGATCACGAGTTGAACTATCCCACCCATGACCTAGAGTTGGCAGCAGTCGTACATGCCTTGGTGAGATGGAGGCATTTTCTATTAGGGCATCGGTTTGAGCTACACAGTGATCATCGTAGTTTGCAATATATTTTCACGCAGCCCAACTTGAATGCCAGGCAAAGACGTTGGATGGAGTTCTTGTGCGAGTATGACTTCGAGGTCAAATATATTCAGGGCAAGGAGAATGTGGTAGCAGATGCTCTTAGTCGTTGAAGGCATGAGATCTTAGCAGTCTCGCTTACAGTTGATTTGAGAGGATAGATTCTTGCTGCTCTTCCTTCTGACAGTTGGTGCCAGGAGGTGAGGACCGAGATTGAGTCAGGTAGACCTTCAGAAGGTAGATTCTCTGGTTACTCTTTTGAGTCAGATGGTCTTTTGGGACATTTGGGTTGCATCTATGTTCCTAATTCTGAGGGTCTTCGCACCCTAGTTCTATCGGAGGCACATCGGGCACCCTATTCTGCTCATCCGGGTGTCAAGAAGATGCATGCAGATCTGCATCAACTGTACTTTTGGAGTGGCATGAAGCGGGATATTGCTGATTTTGTGTCGAGATGTCTTGAGTGTCAGAGGGTGAAGGCAGAGCACCAGCACCCTGCAGGTCTTTTGCAGCCTCATTTGATTCCAGAGTGGAAGTGGGATATCATTTCGATAGACTTCATCGTTGGTTTGCCGAAGTCCTCTCGACGACACGATGCTATTATGGTCACTGTAGATAGGCTAACGAAGGTAGCTCACTTTTCTCCTATCCGTGCTTCTTACAATGCCTCTATGGTGGCTAGAGTGTTCATGGAGGACATTGTCAGACTTCACGGGATTCCTCGTAGGATCATCTCTGACAGGGATCCAGTATTCACTTCTGCCCTATGGACTTCCTTACAGCATGCCTTGGGGACATAGCTGAACTTTAGTTCAGCTTATCATCCTGAGACTGATGGTCAGACTGAGAGGGTTAACCAGGTTCTCGAGGATATGTTGAGGATGTATGTTATGGATCAACAGAGCTGTTGGGAGGACTACCTTTACCTAGTGGAGTTTGCCTATAATAATGGTTATCATAGTTCTATTGGCATGTCTCCCTTCCAGGCCTTGTATGGTCATCCTTGTAGGACCCCCTTGAGTTGGGATCATTTGGAGGATAGAGTTCTTCTGGGCCTAGATATGCTTAGAGATATGGAGCAGCAGGTTGAGAGGATTAGAGAGCATTTGGTGGCAGCTCAGGATAGGCAGAAAAGGTATGCAGATGCTCATAGGATCGATCGTCAGTTTTCCATTGGAGATCGAGTGTTCTTGCGTGTGCGACTGCAAAAGAGTCTGATCCGCTATGGGAAGGGCTCTAAGCTAGCACTGCATTTTGTTGGACCTTTTAAGGTGTTGGAGAGGATCGGTCCAGTTGCTTATCGTCTTGCTTTACCACCTAGCCTTTCGCGCATCCTTGATTTGTTTCATGTTTCTGTACTTAGACCTTACCATCTAGATATTGCTCATATTCTTGATTGGACTACTCTACAGGTAGAAGACGGGCAGCTGGCTCTGGAGCCCGTAGGCATTCTTCAGCACAGGAGACTCGCTCTCAGGGATAGAGACGTGGAGTAGTTTAGGATTCAATGGCATCCTAATGATGAGACCTCCGCTACCTAGGAGGATGCTACCATAACGAGGGAGTTATATCCTCACTTATTTGCAGGCTTCCAGGAGTAAGCCTAGTTCGAGGGGGGAGGATGTAATGCCTCTCGCTTTTACTTGTGATAGATGTTATTTTCATGATTCCTATGACAGTTCTAGTATAGATGATAGTCTTATAGTGCATGTTACAGTTTCGAGATATTTTGATTTCTATGTTATGGTTTATGTTCTCCTTGATCTTGATGGACACTTGGTTATCTTGCGAACTAATTATGGATCTATGTTAGGATGATGCTTGATTAATTGTACTTTGTGCTTTCACAGTTGATGGACATGATTATGGATTGATGTTACTTTTAGTTTAATATGTTGTTCGATCATGATTATGATGTATGACTGGTATTAGTTATTGAATGATGTGTTACTTGAACGGAACAGTGTTGCATTACTCGTGTCCGAGTACCCTGCCACGCTACGACTTCCATTCATTATTCTTGTGATTACATGGTTATATATGTATATTTGCACAACCTTGTTGTTCGTTGCAGGATGCAGGTACCGGGCATTGACTCCACCTGAATTGCCAGGTCTGAGCATGCCCTAGCCAATGGAATTGTGGGTTGGAGTTGACATGAGGTTCCCCTAATTAGTCAACATCCTCAAGGAGGATAAGCTTTCAGTGTTGTACCCTGTCGTCACCATCAGTGGACCGTTGTCCTCATTTGTCGTTATGTCCTGTGGCTTCACTTGGGTCAGGTATCACCTTGTAAATTAGGGTATATCCTATTTGAGTGTCAATCCATGCATGATTAATATTTCATTTAAATAAAGTTAAATTAAAGCTTAAATTAAATAAACATTGCTAGGGGATTATGTGTGTGGTTTATTAATTATAAATAATTTAATTATTGATAATTGGTAAATAAATAAATTAAACTAGATAAATGATTTAATGAAATATTAAATTGCAAATTGTAGCGGATTAAAATTAAACAGAAAACAAATGCATATGTGAAAATGAATAAACATCTATAACGTTGATAAAATAAATCTAAACTAAAGTAATAGTGTGGTAAATTTGGATTACGGATATTTTAACGGTAAAATGGAATTGTTAAAGGTAAAATGACCATGTCTTGGAGGGAGAGATCCGACCAAACCTATTAAATTTATATCGGATCATGATGAGTTTAATTAGTTCTTTATTGAATAGATATTTATTATATAAAAAGAAATTATATTTAGTCAAGAATTAATAAAATGGCTTCTCTATGGATAAAAATAATTATTATCCAATGACATATGGGTTTGTTATTGCCATCACTATTACTATTACTATTGCTATGATTATTTAGGTACATTAACAAATTTAATCAGTTTCTGATAAATAACAATAGCATTTTAGGTTTAAAAATTAGGGTTGTCATATTTGGGGATATGCAAATTTATTTTAGGTGCCGTCATTTGTAAAATTGAGGATGTGGGAGTCTCGAAGAAAATTAACTTTGCACCCCACGAGAGAGTGGGTTGTGGGGGAAAGGAAGGAATGTCTTTGCATTTACCCGAGGAGTCCATTTCGGATTTTGAGAAAGTGGGATGTCAGGATGTCCCCTGCATTTATCTGGGAGTTGAAGCCTGGTCTGAGGGGGATTTTGGTAGGAGGCTAAAGCGGGAGGATTAGAGGTGGGAGCAACATTGAATCATCGATCTGTCAAGATTAAAATCAGGTTCCTTTAAAATTTCAGAGTTTAACTCTATGTTCCTTGAGTTCTTTCAATTAATTTTTCAATGCAGCCTCTTCGGTTTCCTTGTATCTTATTTTTAATGAAAGAGTGGACCTATATCTCAACAATGTGCTGATAAATAAAACAATACATATATATATTTGTCATATTACCTGTTGTTGAAAATTCGCTTGGCATGAGTTCGAGTTTGCCTCACGAGTTAGGTATAGGATTTGATAAAGTTAGATCACTGAAATACATCTAGTATTATTTCCCCCAACCCATTCGTACTGCCCATAGCTTCCAGATTCGCAGGAGTTTTGAAACAAATGTGTTGCTAATGCTAGGCACGTGCTTCCTGTAAAGATACTGTCATGCCATCATTCTTATGGCTAATAGACTCTCTGATTTCTGGTTTTAAACTTTTTATGTAATTCACCTATGCTGGACTGTGCAAATCCCATCTTAATTAAATCACTGTTCTAACCACATCATTTAAGTTTTTGAAGCTCTATCCACATCATAGGATATGATGTCTTCTATATGACCATTTATTCCCAAAGAGAAAGTTGCTGCTGCAAAACCATCATTGCAAAACGTGGTCAATGCACCATTAGGTCGCTGTCCTAGAGCCGCAGGATCTTCAAATCTTTCACCTGTCAGTTGTTATCACTTGAATAAATTCGTTGTGCAAACATGATAACCATTTCTTAAGGCGCTTTCTCCTTGAAGCACTTGACCAACAGACCTAGCATATATGGAGCTTGCCTTTGATCGTTCATTCTAATTACCTATATTCTCTACAAGGAAATAGCTCTGGTTACGTAATTAGCTGATAGGGTTTTATTGTGAGCTTTAGAGTGTTGGGAAATCATCTCTTGCCAAAAGGAGTTCGTGCTAGTAGTCTCTAAGCCTGTAAGATTAGGGATAGACATTGGGAAAACCAATCCACCTTGTGTATATTTCGCAGCCACTACATTCCGTGGTTATCACTCACAGGCCATATCGTGAGGTTTGGGAGACGTCTGCATTTAGACCATGGGTTTGTGGCAAACTAAACCCACCCACACAGCCACTACAGGAGTAACTGGCACCTTGATGACGAGTATAGTATGTCTTCTAGATCCCCATTAGAAAAAATTGAATATACAACTACATACTTTTTCTTAAAAATTTCCTAGACATAACTAGGATCCAGTCTAGCATATTCATAAGTAGTAAAAGGGATTTAGTTTATGAGTAAAGACCATTAACCAGATAATTGAGAATATCTTCATTCTAGTGAGTCGCACCTAAATTTAGGAAATTCTTTTGATGTTATCGATTGAGTTTGAAGAGGCACAAACTATACTACAGAGATTAATATAAAATTGAATCGTGGTATCTAGGATTAGGTTTACGATGTGTTAAGAAACAAAGGTGGCAAATAGTGAACACAGCTAGTGCAGTGAATTTTGGGGTCGCACACAGATAGTGAGGGAGAATAGATTCCATAGAGAAGCAAAAATGACTTGGTTATCACGGACTTAAGGTACAAGGATGCAGCTCATTGGAAGTGAAATGAAAGAAATTTAAACTTAAAATAACTTACTAATCTTAACACCAGTAATTATAATTGGTTTGTTATAAATTAGTATAGTAAGGTTAATGAATTCTGTTAGATTAATTTAAATAAGAATTCATGCGTAGTTATTCATTTTGTTTATATACATATGACGGAAATAATAAGAATTCATGCATAGTTAAATTATTCAATTTGTTAGAGCAGTGGAAGTATATCTATATATATGAATATATACATATGATGGAAATATCAAATTATGAAATGAAGTAACGTAATTGTAGATTGATATACAAATTCATTAACTATTTGATAATGATGATTCTGTTAATTGGCATCATTTTTTCTTAAATGTTAGATAGGAAATTAATAAATAGGTTTAGATTTATAAGTGTTGTAATTTGACCTATTAGTATTCATAAATTGTTAATCCATAGAAGTAATTAAATGGTCCTTTTCACTTTTAAGTTAATAGGTTATTACAATAGTTAGGTTTTGTTTTTATCTGAATACAAATAAATGGGAAACCTCGAGTTATGGCAAGAGTTGAATTTGGATTTCAATGTAATTATTTAATTTATTTGTTTTGTAACAATGACAATAGTGGGTCATTTTAGTTAGGATAATAACATTATATCCTTGTAAATCAAATAAGTAACTATTTTAATAAGTATTTGCACGTAGCTAACCTTGTTGTAATTATAGAATTATTCCGTAATAAAAATACAATCAGATGATAAGCTACATTTATATGTCATTATACCATCGGAATAATTTGGCTATTGCAATCTGCTATAATGGGTTGTAAGAAGGCATAATTTGATCATAAGTATAACTAAATCTCGTAATGTGTTAATTCAATCTATGGGTCATAAAACCGTTCTTATAATCTTGATTGTGTATCTTCCCGTGTGGCTAGAGTTCCAGAGGCTTAGCTTGGGATGTCTTGAATTCATGTGTTGTGTTGTTAGATGTCTTGAGATCATGATGTTATAAGAAGCCTTGTCGTCCCTAGTTATGTATGGACTAAATGACAAGTGAATGATAAATGCACCTCTTGTGGACGTATTGTTATCCAACTGGTTGTACTAGTAATGTATCCAGTCTTGTGGTAAGATATGGAACAGGGTGACATGGAAATCTTAGAGTTGTAAAGTATATGTGATATCATGGGCAATGGTCTAGGAGTCTTGGCCTTATAATTATGTTATGGAGGGTTAATGCTTTGTATTGTTATAGAAGGATAGCTGTTATGCAAGATGGTCAATGCCTTGCATGGTTCCGTACCCTCATTGTTGTGATGTCTTGCTATGCTTGTTGTGTAGGGTTTCCTAGTTGTAGGTAAGGGAGTGGCTTCCAATGTGGGGGCCGGTGCCAAGTGGCTAGCTAGGGCAACCCACTGGGAGTTGGTAATTCAATGATAACATAATAAAATACCTAGGGGTTGGGTAGTTTTCACATTAACAAGATAATAAGATGTTTGGTTCCTCACTCATGCCTGTAGTGCTAGTTCAGACTAAGGATGAGGGGAGAAGGCTGTGATTGGCAGATCTACTTCCTTGTTATCACGAAAGGAAGATTGATTGCACATGCGTCATCCTATGGGGCCAGTGTCTAGAGAGAGACTGCCAGGGTAACCATAGATGGGGGCCAGTGTCTAGAGAGAGGCTGCCTGGGTAACCCATGTTAGGACCATTCGATGACACTCTCCTTGCTACAGCCTAGTGTTCCCTAGTTGTTCTCTTCCCAGTTGTTATTTGTTGCCTCTAGATGTGCTGTTGTGTTGTGAGATATTGCCTTGTGATGCCGGAGTCATGTGTCGTCTTATAGCCTTCTGTCTACCTGATTGTATGTCGTAGTTGGAACCTCATGTTAACTCCTAGCTCAGGGGGTGGACCTTAGGGTTCCACATGGTCAGGTGGAAGAGCTTATTCCATTGGTTTTTCCCTTGCCGTTGTTCATAAGTGAAGGGAAACGTTCCTCGTGCTTCAGACATCAGATCTTGTACTTGTTTGGAAGACACTTATTGTGCTCATGTTCTAGCCGGTGTATCAATGGATTTAGATTGTATGTATTCAAATGTCATCAGAATAGTAATGATGTAAATTACACAATGATGTACTCATCTGTATAGACTTGGAATACGTGCATGCAATCTTGATTAAAGTTGAATATCTAATTGATGTCACGAAATGGAGATGTATATGTATAATCAATATTGTAATAGAGTTAGAATGATTTGTTGATGTTAGTTAGTTATGCATGTAAACTATGTTGGTTAAATTGCCAAGTAATGCAACCATGGGACCTTGGAAGACAAGTTGTTAGTTAATGATGTGTATTGAATTGCTAAACATTACCTTGTTATCTTATACAAAAAAAAAAAAATTTATTCCGCTTTGCATAGCATAGATGTGTTGTCTTTCAAGGTGTCCATGGTCGGGCAGTACAGCTCCCACCACTAGAATCCCATTAACAATTTGATGTGTAGGTATTTCCTACTCATGAAGAGGGGTTAGGTGGAAGTCATGGAGCTAATATGGAAGGTATTGATTTGAATGCGATAATTCTTGTTTTAACGGTTGCTATAGTTGAGAAATCTATAGATTGTGCCATGCTAGAAGCCATTCTAGATGTTGGAGTAAAAGAAGGTGCTAACGATAGTATTAAGAAGAAAACAATTGCTTTGTTGGGACTACAACAAAAAAATGCTTGAGAAAACTAAATAAACCAAAAAACAAAAAAGGTTTAGGGTATAAAACCTTAAATAATTAAGGCTTGTTTCTCTTTTTGTATGTTTAGGGCATCCATCAAGGACTATGTGAACTATTTAGAGGTGACATTTATGTTAAAATAGTTCTAAAGTAAAATAATACAACTCTTAAGTAAATAAAATAATAATTTTTAGATAAATAACATAAAATAAATTTTCCCTAAATAAAAATAGCTATTCAAATAAAAATAATAATTCTTAAATAAATAAAATAGCTCTTAGCTAATATTTAAAGTAAATAATATAAATAAAATAATTTTGAAGTATATAAAATAACTCTAAATTGATATTTCTTCGCATTGTTTAGATATATGTATTTAAGATATATATACTAGTTTTATTCTCTTATAAAATTTGGACTTAAACATGGTTCTCTCAATACTATTGTCTTCACCTTATAGCATTAATCTGTGGAATTTGTGCAATTGGAAAATTAATCAAATTTTGTAAATTTGATCTAAATATGTCTTTGCAATTTTTTTGAAATATAGCTGTTTTGTGGCATGTTTTGGTATGAGCTAATTTTGCTAGTAGGTTTTATTATTATTTTTTGATTAAGAAAAAAGATAGAACCAATCAAATGCCATGGAACAAAAATTAAATTATTTTCTAATGTTTATATGTATGCATATTGTGTATAACTTGGTTGGCAGTTGGCTCATCAAATTAATGTTTTTGTTAAGATTTTTCTTCATATCATATGTAATACCCTAGTAGACATGAATGCAGAATATGGAGGCATGGAAGAGGCTCAAATCACACACAAGGAGCTAAAATTGTTAGCAGAAGATACATTTTCTTCAAGTTTGTGTTTAATTTTTCATTTGAGTCCATGTTGTTTAGCTCTGTGTCAAGTTTTTCTGTGTAGGGGCATCTTGGTCTGGAGTGCAATTTTATTTTGTTTGGGTGCAAGAGTGATGCTTGGTCTAGAGGCAAGTTTGGGGCTTTGCATGATGAGTGTTCAAAGCTTTGTTGTCATTTTAAGTAGTTGTTCTTCCCATCTAAGGTGAGGGTTTGAATCTTTACTATCATTTTATAGAGTTGTCATTTTATACTATCATCTCACATTTCATTTCTCTACATAGGATTCTTTTGTAACAAGATAATTTTTTCACACCCTAGAAGCTTTATACCAATTAAAAACAGATAGATGTAGTAAACATTATAAACTCTAACTAGTAGAAACCCTCCTTCCTTTATTTATGACACTCTTTCACCTCTGTTGGGCTAGAATGGTCTCTTTAGGAGAATATTTGCATGATGAAGCCCTTGATATTTCTTTGAATACTAAATTCACTAATAGAAAGATAAAGACTAAGAAATAAATAACTACCATGGATGTCAACGAAGAGTTCATATTCCTCAAAAAATGAGGGTCTCCAGTCTGGAACCATGGTCAAAGAGGGTTCCCATGGTTTTCAGGGAGGAGATAGCTAACCCATAAGATAATATGTGCAAAGAATGGAGTGATAGAGAAATAGACTATGTGTCCCTTAAGGTCTCAAGTTTGAACTCGCAAGAGGATCCTAGTGTTGAGCCGATTACCCCTGTTATTATTTTGTTGGCTAAGGACAAGTTAAAGGTTGTTCTTGAGTTTCCTTGGAGTGATTCTCACAAAAATATAACAAGCCCCTTGCTATTTCTTCATCAAGGTATTTATTCTTAATTGTTTTTGTTTTAACATGTTATATGCATGTCACAATATTAGCATTTATTGAGGCATGGGGCTTTCTAACTATTGTTTTTGTCACATTGGTATTGATAAAGGTTCCCATGGCATTTGATTCTTTTATCAGTTTGATCAATGTTAGAAGATTTTAATAGATCATGGTGGTATATTCGTCTTCACCTAAAAATTTTATGTGTAATTTTGAATATTATTTAGTTTTTCTAAGACTTTATACAACTATACATGATAACTCACTAAACATTGGGTACAATAGTGTGAGCTAAAATTGTGGTTGCATTAATTTGCGGAAAAAACTAAGTTACTAGCATTTGCAATATTGCCTCTTGTACCCATATGGGTTTGATTTAGGGTTGAGTTTAAGACCAGGATGACTTAGGGTTCGCCCAAGGTCTGCCTCAGGCACCTCAGGTTCACTATGGGTCCTTATAACATTTTTAAAATAAAAAAAGACACTCAAACTCCTAATTTTACCTAAAGTGAGGGATTTTAACCTGTT
The DNA here is from genome assembly GCA_027924645.1 of Cunninghamia lanceolata. Classification (NCBI taxonomy): domain Eukaryota; kingdom Viridiplantae; phylum Streptophyta; class Pinopsida; order Cupressales; family Cupressaceae; genus Cunninghamia; species Cunninghamia lanceolata. Next base: position 1,171,249 of record BSBN01000958.1, on the reverse strand, counting down.
TTTCCCCATTTCACAAACATAAGTGACTAAAACAATATTTTTGCTTCCAAGCCGTCATTGTTGATTTTTTAAGGTTGTTGCATTTTTCTTTGAATGTGAAGGCTATGAGAGAGAAAGACCTACAATAATAGGAGAGATTTTGCATAGGGAAGATCTATCTATCAAAGGTGAGCGAATCTTGTAAATTTTTTCAAGATTCTTTTCTTTTTTAAAAGGTTTTGAATATTTTCCTTTTAATATTTTATACATAATAGGGGTTATAATGCCATTTTTTTAAAAAAGTTGTAGGGTTATAAATTTAAAATTTTTAATATTTTTCTGTATTCTTATACTCATATAGAATGAATGGTAGTTCTAGTTCATTTGCCCCACATGTAGAGAGCTCATTTAAATTTGACACAATGTCACCTCTTTGGTGATATACAACCATGATTGAACAACTTCCTGGTGGTGAGGGTTATCGTTGGCATTGTAGCTAATGTGGGAATGAGTATAAGGGCTTGTATAGTTGAGTGAAAGCTCACCCATGCGCTATTTATGTATTATGAATAAAAATTTATCCAAGGGTGAATAAAAAAGGGTTGCTAAAGAAACAAATAATGGGATATATCAAAGAACAAGAAGAACCCGACATGGTAAGTAACAAAGAAAAGAAAAGAGTACATCCTCTTTCTAAGAGAGGATCCTAACAACCTCCTAGTGGCTTAACACAACTAGATGACCCACATCCTTTCATGCCACCACCATTTTTCTGAGAAGAGAATACCTTCGTTCTTTCCCGTAAAAGAGGCCCATTGGGAAAGGCCTTCATGAACGAGGTAAGAGAGGTTGCAAATGAGAGCATTGCTTGTTGTGCAATTTATAGTAATGGGGTTCCTTTCAACCTTGTTAGATCACCATATTTGTGGGATATGGTGACAATAATTACCAATGCACTTGTTAATTATATTATTCCTCAGTATGAAAAGGTGCACACCACCTTATTGGCTAAGGAAAAATATTCTATAGAGGCATTATTGAGAGCAATCAAGGATATATGGCCCGAAATAGGAGTGTTTATAATTTCTATTGGATAGAAGGATTGCAAAAATAGACCATTAATTAATGTCATTGCAGTGTCCTCTAAAGGGCCGATATTTTTGAAGGAAGTTGATTATGAGGGACAAATAAAGGATGCAACCTTCATTTCCAATATCCTCATACAAATTGGTTGAGATAGTGGGCTCTGAAAATATTGTCCAAGTCTTAACGAACAATGCTAAAAATTGTAGGGTAACTAGTCCAATAGTGGAGGGTACATATAGGCATATTTTTTGGACATCATGTGTCATCCATTCTCTCAGCTTGATATTACAATAGGTTGGCATAAAGATTGAGTAGATCAAATAAATCTACATGGAGGTTGAGGAGATTCAAATGTTTGAGACAAATCATCATATGTCACAAGCCATCTTCTGGACCTTCTTAGACTTGGATTTGTTGAAGGTAATTTTATTTTTATTAGTTAGAATATTTATTATTTTAAAGGTTAAATCTTAATTTTTTTTCTAAGTTGCTACTTTTTTATTTTTTTTATTTTTTACACCATGTTAAGTTGTTGAGACTTGATCCACATCACAAACAATTATCTTGAGACAACTTGTGAAGGTGCGAGAGGCATTGAGCGCCATGGTCATCAACACTCTTTGGAGTTTATGGAGGAAATCACAGATAGAGAGCCCAAAAGTCAAAGCATTGATCCTAGATGATGAGTGGTGGGATCATGTGGAATATGTTTTGAGTTTCATTGACCCCATTTTGAGTATGATTAGGTATGCAAATATAGATTGACCATGTTTCAGTGAAATTCATGATGGCATGGACTCCATGGTTGAAAAATAAGGACCATAATAGAATCCAAGGAACATGGCCAAATAGAAGCATTTTTCAAGAGTGCAAAAGATCATTGTTGATCATTGGGATAAGATGACAAAAATGCTTTTACATCTCCTAGAATTTACTTTGTCCCTAAAGTATTATAGCAAAGAGATACTTCCCTTGACAAGGAGGGTGACATCATATAGAGATGAAGAGGTTGCTATTGGATACAAGATTGCATTTAAAATAATATTCCTAGATGTAGATATACAAAGTGTTGTCTTCATTGAGTGTGGCCACTTAATGTATCTTCAAAGAATCATGATGTTTGTGCTCTTTGAGACAAGTACATAAAATGTGTTCACGAATGGTAGTACCAACATGGACAAGGCTCTATTTATTTGATGCCTCATGTAATAAAAGTTTTATCTCAAGTATGCATCTTTTTGTTTTTAAATATTAACTTCTTCATATTCTTTCACTACTATATTATAATTATGTTTTACAATTTTAAATCTTGTATGTAAATTTAACATATTGCAAGTTCTTCAGATAACAAGAATTGAAGTACATACTTCTTTATCCACTCAATTAAATGCAACCGATTGGGTGTAAAAAGAGATGAGGATTTGGCCTTTGTGCACTCTAACTTGTGTGTCTTGTCACATAAGAAACTTGATTACAACGAGGGGGTGACAAGGAATTAGGATCTAACTCTTGAGTGTGTCAATTTAGATGCTAATATTGCACAACTTGCTAAAGTCTCTATCGATAGAGAAGTTCTTCTAATATGACATGGCTAGTGGGAGTGACATTGCAACTGGTTGTAGTTCAAATGAAGTTGAACCAAATATTGACTATCATGCTCTCGATGGAGATTCATATGATTATTGAATATTAATTGTAATTTTTATTTCGTATTGACATTTGAAAAATCACTAAATTATGAGTTTCAATTCATGATTATTTTCTTTATTACAAGTTATGAGGTATTTAAATATTTTATTTATTGGCAATTATGAGTATTACTATTTTTAAAGATTTTAATATATGTTACATCCCCAACTTATGATTTAGCTTAATCTTATTTCTGTGTGGTAATCAGGAGGATTAACCATAGTTTAATGATTAGATGTTGTGGAAATATCTGATTTAATCATTGATTATGTGAATACTGACTAATGATAGTCAGTTATGAGATTACATGTTCATATGAATATTTAATTATTATGAATTGAGAATCAGATGATGATGCACTAATCATGATTTTATGATGGTGAGTGTGAATAGGAAATGAATCTTCCTTTGAAGACGAAAGGAGAGTATCACCCAAGAGGAAGAGATAGATGTCAGGAAATGGGTCCAATTGCCATCTGAGTATTGGATTTTTCGTTCTTATGAACCCTTGTAAGTTAGAGTGAGTCATGTATTTTCTTGCTAGGCAATTTCCTTTACATGTCGTCGTGTTGATTGAGATATCTTGACAATGTTTACGTCGAATCGACTAAACGACGTTCTTAGAATGTCAATGTGAGTCAAGAGATAGTCTCACCAAGTGGTTGAGTACTTTCTTGTTTCTCTATTTATTCCTGGATCAGGATTTTTAATCTATTATTCTTGTATAATATGCTATGAGTTTATAGCAAAGAAGGGGGAGCCATGCTCGACCCCTAAATCACATTTTGATCATGCCACCATATTGGTGATGATGTTGTATGATGACATCTTCGTTGTTATGAGTACCTTCATACATCATGAAGATGTATGGAAAGTTTATTAAGATATAACTATTTAAACTTTGTATCGAGCCCCATGTTATTATTAATATGTATATGTGTTGAGTGTGTTAGCTGACATCATCCATGGTTAATGGAGTGATGAGAGGCCATATCGGACCACTTAAATCCATATCCTTGTTGTCCACTTGCATATAGCACATAATGGACTGAGTGATCCCAAGGAAGCCGCAGGGTGGCGGAGTGGAGTAACCACCCTTCACTTCGTGGGCTTGAAGTGGCAGTTTCAACACATGCTTTGCATGCAAAAAGAAGACCAAAACTTAGTCTGGAGGTGATTCATTCAATTTTTTGGACAATGCTCGAGAGAGGAGAGCAAGAACAGGGAATAACATTCATTTTTTTGGAAACCTTTATTGAACACCACAGGAATTTGGCATGATTGTGCTATGCTAAAAGCCATCGATAGGCCGCATCATAAACACTTAAACAAATTTCCTCATGTATGATTTGAAGTCTAGAAAGACTCTCATTGTTTTGAATGTGAAATAGTAATAAAACACTATAGAATAAGGTTGACTGTGTCGATAGTTAAGTATTTAGCTTGCTGTGGTTATCATTTTGTTTCCCTCGGGCCTTAGCAATTGATATGATAATATTTATTAAGAGACCCTCATGTTCTATGTTTCTGTTGATTAATATTGTCATGGCTCATGCTTTGGAGATAAACTCTAGGCCCTCGAGGCCATAAATGGATTATACTTAAAACTTGTAATGACTATTGTTGAACTTGTCACTCCAAGCCCTTGAGGTCGAGCTAGAACTATAGTGGCAAGCACCATACTTGAGTGCCAATATGGCACAACTAAAAACAATTGAATGACATCCCTAGAGCTATCATGATGAGCTCGATGCCAACTATGCTCATGAAACAAGTATTTAAAACTATTATGTTTAGATATGTGTTTGGAGGATTCAGCCTGCATGTGGGTCAATGCACCATCCTTGAACTATAATGATAATTTTTTTGAAAACCTTAACCTTTGAATGTGCTAAAAGCACTTAGAAACCATTCTTGAGAACTACATGCATAGTATTTGATTGCCATTGAAAGTTTATTAGGATAACCATAGTGTAGTATGTATCGACCCATTGATAAAGAAGGAGGTCAAAAATATGAAAGTTAATAGTATTAGTCAAAGGCAGCTTTGCATGCATGCCACGTTAATGGTGAGGATTCTCCTCTTGAGGCTTATAACGTAATGAGCTTGAAAACTAAATTAATCTAAGTCTCTAGCATTGTAATGTAAATAAAAGCCATTTCTTTTACTTATGGTTGAACTCCATGAAGGGAGTATTTTATGTTAAAAACTCACATGGGTATATGAGTTGATGTCTTTTGTTAAGACCATCTTATTTGGATAAGGCAATGTAAGCCTATATTATTATGATCTTGAATATAACCTATAAGGTAGATCATTTTGAAACTATGAACCTTGGGAAGACCTAGGTTGGAAAACTTAGTTTGACTATTGTTATGTTGAAAAATGGAACAAAGTGATGAGGAGTCACAGGTTCCTTGTTGCAAAAGTAACCTATTATATTTGATGTACTCCTAAGATAGGAGTCGATTGTCCTAGATTTGGACAATGAATTGAACTAAACTCACTTTTACTAGACCTAGAGAGGTCGAACTAAGCATACTGTAGGATGAGACAACTTCTAAGTTGAGTCAGGGTGGTGGACATACGACTACGTTCATTGTGAAACGTATATGTATGAAAATCTTTTGCCAAAGTACTGCATCCGTCTCTACGTGCATTAGTCGGTCCACAGTGGTCCAGATGGCATAATGTTTCTAGTAGTGTCATACATAGTTAGAGTGGATCTATAGTTGTGTGACCATGAAATATTATGGACACAACACCAGATATGCAGATGGAAAACCTAATAATTCCTCATATCTATACCTTCCGTGAAGGGTAGGGCTGCTTCTAGGTAGGAAGTTGTGTGGGGGACCGTTGGTCTGTGGTTCAAGGAAAAACACTCAGATGATGATCTCCTTCTGAAGCATGAGATAAGTTGAGGCTTATGAAGACAGATGTCAAAAGTTCTAGATGCAATGCTTTTTCATTATATGACTTGATAGTCAGTTATTATGTATAACTCGATATTTGATGCCTTGAGCATAGCCTTGTACATACATAGTGGAAGTTATTCACTAATGAGATATCTTGGATAATGTAATTCTAAGTTTTGTTATATTCTGAAAAAGAATAACATGCTTAATGTTTGTAATGATGATAATTCACTTTTGTTAACTATGATTTGGATAATCATGATGTATTCTAATTCTTAGTTAAGATGAATACTTATGTTTAATCATGAGCATTATAGAATGTGATGTTTCATATGGTATCAGGGCAACTAGGTTCAATACCTAGACATATGAGCTCACTATTTGATGATTATTTTTATCCAACATTAACAGATGCTAATGTTTGGATGTTCTATGCTAGAATGGTAATAATTAGAACAATACCCAAAAAAAAGGTAACGGAAAATGAACATTACCTAAGTTATCAAAAGGTCTTCAGGGATTGAGCCTCAGGAATGAAATGGATTGAATAAACTGGTTGCTTAGTGGGGGCATGGTTGACTAATGAGGAGACCTTTGTTGATGCCATTAAATGCATCAAGCAGGAGTTGAGGAAAACAATTAGGATTGCTACTCCTAACTCTAATGATGCATCAACAGAACCCTTTACACCTAAAGCACCAGCTATGGAAAGCAATCCTAAGGATTTTGATGTAACCAAGGAGGTTATGGAAGAGTACCCACGTGTATGTCCACCTCCTATAACTAAAATGATAAACCTCAAAGTTGAGAAATGAACATGGGAAGTTATCCCAAACTAAAATGACTTGTACTAGCAAGATGTAAACAAAATTTTGTAATTTTGAGAAGGATTATATGTAATCCATGGAAAATTATAATGCAATTGAGAACAAAATTCTAACAAATCTTTCCTTTCTTGTTAAAGATTACATGAATGAGATAGATTTATGTTAAGAATGGATTCCATGATATAGAAAACTAATTTGTGATTAATCTACAAACTTCAGGAAGAAGTAGATTGCAACAAGGTTCAGTTAAGAATCAAGATAGGAGATAGCCAGGAGGAAGGGGAACCTTCAGGGCACTCCGAATCTAAACTTGACTAGATCCTTGCTTTGCTAAAAGAGAAAAGAGAGAGAGTAGGAACTCTCAAGTAGGATGTCAGGGGTCGAGAAGGACAAATACAGGATGCCTATGATGGGGGTGATGATGAGGTATGTCATAATGACACCACCCAAAGTGAGCATGGAGAGGATAACTATGAAGCCAGACAAGAAGTGGATAGAAGAAGCCATATTGCTTTAGAATTGTCACGAGACATGAAAAAGGTCACACCTCTTGAATTTAATGGATCTGTAAGTGGAGATGCCGAAGAGGCATGGCTTATGAATATGGAAAAGTATTTCAAAATTAGAAACTATAATGAGATCACTAAAGTGGTATGGGGAGCATACCAGCTGGCAGGTGAAGCATCCACATGGTGGATGAACAAAAAGATCGAACTAGGCTTGAGGTCTACAAGCCTTACCTGGGATAGGTTTGTGGAACTCTTTAGGCAAAGATGGTTACCCTAGTTATTTTATGACTAGAAGCTTATAGACTTTCATAATCTAAAACAGGTTGATTTGTTTGTGAACAAATATTGGGAAAAGTTCACTCACCTTCTTAAGTATGTGCTGCAGTACCAATAGGATGAGAGATTTTGCATCCAGAAGTTTATAATGGGATTAAATGCCCAAATTGGGGGCAAGGTTGATGTCATGGCCCTACTTCAATGGACCAGGTCTATGAGAAGGCCATCAAATAGGAACAAAAACTGTAAGTTATGTTGGCTTATAGAGAAAGGAACCGAAAGAGATATAATTGGTCCCAATCCTCTCAATCCTTTAAGAAAAAGGGGAAAAAAAATTAATTGAGTAAAATGATAAAGGGGACAAGAATAAACAAACTGCGTCCAAAGGGGAGAAGAAGGGCAATAACTACTCCAAGAAGAATGGAGACAATTTTGGAAAACCTCAGGAGAGGCGAGGACTAGTGGGAGGGTGCTACACATGTGATAGAGATCATTACGCCAACTAGTGTCCTAACAAGGTGTAGAGAGAACAACCAAGAGGAAACCCTCTACCCTCTCAACAGGCAGCATTTTAGCAACACATTCATGTAGCCTTGGACAACAGGTAAGCTGAATACCAAATAACTCCCATTGAAACTACATGTATTTTATTTGGTCTTCCAATTTCAGTTTTGATTGATACTGGTGCTACCGAATGTTTTGTTTCACCTAGAATTGTAAGAAAAATTCTTAAAAAGGCTGGATTCATGGCAAACACATGGCCAATAGAATATGCAAATCAAACCAAGGCTCGGGTAGAGCAATGTTTTTTTGAGGCTAGGGTTGAAATTCCAAGTTTTTCCATGAAAGTAAATCTTTATGTAGCCCCACTAGGCTCATACGATATTATCCTCAGGATAAACTGGCTATGGAGACATCGAGCTAAAGTGGATTGTTATGCCAAAACAATAGAATGTCTTGATGACTTAGGAAACAAAGTCTTTCTTCAACAGAACCCTAGGGAAATTAAACTAAGAGAAATTTATGCCCTGCAAATGAAAAGAGCTCAAAGAAAAGGATGTCAACTTTTTGCTGTCAAAATAGAAAAACTAAATGAGTTTACAGAAACCAATTTCTAGATGATTTAATGTTTTACGAATCTCAAAAGCTCAATGAAGTTGGGAAAAAAGGATTCCATAGATCAGGAGAGATCATCTACTGACATGTATCCTTTCCTTAGAGATTTTAAGGATGTATTTTTGGATGAGCTACCAAGATTACCTCCTAAAAGAGCCTTTGACTTCTCTATCGATATAATTCTAGGGTTGGAACCTATCTCTGAAACTCCCCATAGAATGACCACCATAGAGTTAATGGAGCTAAAGGCTCAATTATAGGAATTGTTGGATAAGGGATTGATTAGACCCAGTGTGTTGCCCTAGGGAGCACTAGTTATATTTGTGAAAAAGAAAGATGGCACTTTGCATTTGTGCATAGATTACCACATGTTGAATAAAGCAACAATTAAGAATAAATACCCGTTGCCTCATATTGATGATCTTTTTGATCAAATGAGAGGTGCAACCGTGTTTTCCAAGATCGATCTTCAGTCTGGATATTGCCAATTAAGGTTAAAGGATGAGGGCATCCATAAAACAACTTTTAGGACAAGGTATGGGCATTATGAGTTTACTTTCCTACCTTTTGGATTAACGAATGCACCGACGACATTTATGAACCTAATGAATAGTGTGTTCAGGGATTGTTTGGACAAGTTTGTCCTAGTGTTTCTTGATGACATTCTAATCTACTCTAAGAATGAGGAAGAGCATCTTTAGCATCTAAGGATTATTTTTCAAAGATTGAGAGAGCATAAACTATATGGCAAGCTCTCTAAGTGTACTTTCTTTCAAAAGGAAGTGCAGTATTTGGGCCACATAATTTTAGCTAAGGGAATAGGCATGGACCCAACTAAAATTAAGGCTATTTTGGAATGGCTAGAACTTAGAAATGTTCATGAGGTCTGAAGTTTCACGGGCCTTGTAGGTTACTATAGGAAGTTTGTGAAAAACATTTTAAAAATTGCACATCCCATAAATTCCTTGTAGAGAAAAGGCAAGAGATTTGAGTGGTAAGAAAAGTGCCAAGAGGCCTTTGACCTATTGAAGGAAAAATTGACTTCAACACCTATTTTGAAGATACTTGACCTAGAGGGTCAATTTGTATTCATTACTGATGCCTCAGGGGAAGACTTAGGTTGTGTACTAGTCCAGGATGGACAAGTCATTGTGCATGAATCCCAAAAACTGAAAACTTATCAACAAAACTATGCCCCTCATGATCTAAAACTGCTAGCAGTCATTCATGCACTGCAAATGTGGAGAAACTACCTTCTTTAAAACCATTTGAGCTAAAATAGACCATGAAGGGCTGAAGTATTTGTTCACTTAACCACATCTTAATGCTCGTAAAAAAAGATGGTTGGAATTCATCTCAGATTATGATTTCAAGATTAAATATATTCAAGGAAAAGAAAATCGGGTGGCAATGCCTTGAGTAGGAGAAGACACCTCTCCTCAATGATCTCCATACATTCTGATTTTATGAATTAGGTTCTATAGGAATCTAAGGGAGATGAGTTTTACAAGCAGGTAAAACAAGCCCTTGTGGAAAATCCCTAGAATATGAGATATGAAGGATTTAACCTTGAACCGGATGGGTTATTAATGTTTAAAGGAAGGATGTATGTACCTAACTCTATAGAGTTAAGGAATATGGTGTGGAAAGAGGTTCATTTTGCACCGTATCCTGGACATCCTGGAATAACAAAGTTACTTGCTGATGTAAAACCCCTATATTTCTAGAAAGGAATGAAGAGGGATGCTGCAAATTTTGTAACTACATGTATAGAATGCTAGAGGGTGAAGGTGGAACACCATCACCCAGAAGGACTCTATACCCTCACGAAATTCCTGAGTGGAAATGACGAATTATAAGCATGGACTTTGTGCAAGGGCTTCCTATGTCAAGGAACGGGCATAATGTTATTTTGGTTTTGGTGGATAGACTCACCAAAGCCACTCATTTTATACCTGGGAACTTGATGGATGGGGCACTTGTCATAGCCCGTAAATTTGTTCAAGAGATTTTCAGATTGCATGGCATTCTTGAGAAGATTATCTCAGATCGAGATGCACGAATGACATTGAGGTTTAAGCAAACCTTGTTCTGTTCACTTGGAACCCAATTGAATATAATCTCTACTTATCATCCTAAAATGGATGGCCAAACTGAGAGGGTAACAAGTGTTGGAGGATTTATTGAGAATGTATTGCATGGATCAGCAATAAAAATGGGAAGATTATCTCCCTCTGGTGGAATTTGCCTATAATAATTCCTATAATTCTTCTATTAAGATGGCTCCATTTGAAGCATTATATGGAAGGAAGTACCGAACCCCTATAAGCTAGGACAAGCTAGAAGATAGGGTTAGCCTTGGTCTAGAAATGCTGTCAGAAATGGAAGAGCAAGTCCATTTGATTAAGAAAAGGCTAGCAAAGGCCAATGATAGGCAAAAGAGCTATGCAGATGCTAAGCGCATTGAAAGGCATTTCTTAGTAGGAGAGAAAGTCCTTTTAAGAGTAAAACCTCAGAAGAGTTCCATTAAATTTGGAAAGACATCTAAACTGACACCTAGATATGTGGGTCCCTTCGAAGTTCTCAAATAAGTCAACCTAGCTGCATACAAAATTACTCTACTGCCAGCTCTTGCCATGATGCATAATGTTTTTCATGTATCTTATTTGAAAAAGTTTAATGCTTTAGATAATCAAATTCATATTCTTGATTGGAATGCTGTACAGGTGAAGGACCTAGGGGTGGTGGTGATTGAGCCCATTAAGGTGCGCGAAATGCGTAAGCTACACTTATGTAACAAAGAGATAACACAATGCAAGGTCCAGTGGGACCAATATGCAGAGGAAAATGCCACCTAGGAAAACTATGATGACATTCATGCAAGATTTCCCCATCTTTTCTGAAAAACTTTTTATTTTGATCTCAAAACATTTTCTTATTATGTTGCTTAATTATTAAGACAATTAATAATCAGGGATGATGATTCTTATGGGGGAGATATGTTACATCCCCAACTTATGATTTAGCTTAATCTTATTTTTGTGTGGTAATCAAGAGGATTAACCATAGTTTAATGATTAGATGTTTTGGAAATATATGATTTAATCATTGATTATGTGAATATTGACTAATGTTAGTTAGTTATGAGATTACATGTCCATATGAATATTTAATTATTATGAATTGAGAATCAGATGATGATGCATTGATCATGATTTTATGATGGTGAGTGTGAACAAGAAATGAATCTTCCTTTGAAGATGGAAGGGGAGTATCATTTGGGAGGAAGAGATAGATGTTGAGAAATAGGTCCAATTGTCATCTGAGTATTGGATTTTACGTCCTTATGAAGCCTTGTAAGTTAGCATGAGTCATGTCTTTTCTTGCTAGTTGATTTCCTTTACATGTCATCATGTCGATTGAGCTATCTCAACAATGTTTACATTGACTCGACTAAACGATATTCTTAGAATGTCAATGTGAGTTGAGAGATAGTCTTGCCAAGTGGTAGAGTACTTTCTTGTTTCTTTATTTATTCCTAAATTGAGATTTTTAATCTATTAGTCTTGTATAATATGCTATGAGTTTATAGCGAAGGAGGGGGAGCGGTGCTCGACCCCTAAATCACATTTTGATCATATCACCATATTGGTGATGATATCATATGAAGACATCTTGGTTGTTATGAGTACCTTTATACATCATGAAGATGTATAGAAAGTTTATTAAGATATAACTATTTAAAATTTGTATCGAGCCCCATGTTATTATTAATATGTATGTGTTAAGTGTGTTGGCTGACATCATGCACGGTTAGTGGAGTGATGAGAGGCCATATCATACCACTTAGATCCATATGCTCACTGTCCACTTGCATATAGCATATAATGGACTGAGTGATCCCAAGGAAGCCGCGGGGTGGCAGAGTGGAGTAACCACCCTTCACTTCGTGGGCTCGAAGTGTTGGTTTCACCGCATGCTTTGCATGCAAAAAGAAGACCAAAACTTAGCTTGGAGGTGATTCATTCAATTTTTTGGACAACACTCAAGAGAGGAGAGAAAGAACAGGGAATAACATTCAATTTTCTAGAAACCTTTATCAAACACCACAGGAAGTTGGCATGACTGTGCTTTGCTAAAAGCCATCGATAGGCCGCATTGTAAACACTTAAACGAATTTCCTTAGGTATGATTTGAAGTCTGGAAAGAATCTCATTGTTTTGAATGTTAAATAGTAATTAAACACTATTGAATATGGTCGATTGTGTCGACAGTTAAGTATTTAGCTTGTTGTGGTTATCATTTTGTGGCCCTCGGGCTGTAGCAATTGATATGATAATCTTTATTATGAGACACTCATGGTCTATGTTTCTGTTGATTAATATTGTTATGGATTATGCTTTGGAGATAAACTCCAAGCCCTTGAGGCCGTAAATGGATTATACTTAAAACTTGTAATGAATGTTGTTGAACTTGTTGCTCTAGGCCCTTGAAGTCGAGCTAGAATTGCAGTGGCAAGCACCATACTTGAGTGCTGATGTGGCACAACTAAAAACAATTAAATGAGAACCCTAGAGCTATCATGATGAGCTTGATGCTAACTATGCTCATGAAACAAGTATTTAAACTATTATGTTTAGATATGTGTTTGGAGGATTCGGCCTGCATGTGAGTTGATGCACCATCCTCGAACTATAATCATAATCTTTTTGAAAATCTTAAGCTTTGAACATGCTAAAAGTACTTAGAAACCATTCATGAGAACTACATGCATAGTATTTGACTACTATTGAAAGGTTATTAGGATAACCATAGTGCAGTATGTATCGACCCCTTGATAAAGAAGGAGGTTAGAAATATGAAAGTTAATAGTATTACTCAAAGGCAGCTTTGCATGCATGTAGGGTTAATGGTGAGGATTCTCCTCTTGAGGCTTATAACGTAATGAGCTTGAAAACTAAATTAATCTAAGTCTCAGGCATTGTAATGTAAATAAAAGCCATTTCTTTTACTTGTGGTTGAACTCCATGAAGGGAGTATTTTATATTAAAAACTCACATGGGTATATGAGTTGATGTCTTTTGTTAAGACCATCTTATTTGGCTAAGGCAATGTAAGCCTATATTATTATGATCTTGAATATAACCTATAAGGTAGATCATTTTGAAATTGTGAACCTTGGGAAGACCTAGTTTGGAAAACTTAGTTTGACTATTGTCATGTTGAAAAATGGAATAGAGTGATGAGGAGTCATAGGTTCCTTGTTGCGAAAGTAACCTATTATATTTGATGTACTCCTAAGATAGGAGTTGATTGTCCTAGTATTGGACAATGAATCAAACTGAAGCCACTTTTACTAGACCTAGAGAGGTCGAACTAAGCATACTGTAGGATGAGACAGGTTCTAAGTTGAGTCAGGGTGGTGGAACTATGATTGCGTTCATTGTGAAACATATATGTATGAAAATATTTGGCTAAAGTAATGCATCTGTCTCTACATGCATTAGTCGGTCCACAGTGCTCCAGATGGCATAATGTTTCTAGTAGTGTCATACATAGTTAGAGTGGATCTATAGTTGTGTGACCGTGAAACATTATGGACACAACACCAGATACTCTGATGGAAAACATAATGGTTCCTCATATCTATACCTTCCGTGAAGCGTAGGGCCGCTTCCAGGTAGGAAGTTGTACGGGGGACCGTCAGTTTGTGGTTGGAGGAAAAGCACTTGGATGATGCTTTCCTTCCCAAGCATGAGACAAGCTGAGGCTTATGAAGACAAATGTCAAAAGTTCCAAATGTAGTGCTTTTTCATTATATGACTTGATAGTCAGTTATTATGTATAATTGGATATTTGATGCCTTTAGCATAGCCTTGTACATACATAGTGGAAGTTATTCACTAATGAGATATCTTGGATAATATAATTCTAAGTTTTGTTATATTCTAAAAAAGAATAACATGCTTAATGTTTCTAATGATGATAATTCACTTTTGTTAACTATGATTTGGATAATCATGATGCATTCTAATTCTTAGTTAAGATGAATACTTATGTTTAATCATAAGCATTATGGAATGTGATGTTAGAATATATATTAAATTATAATATATATTCCCATACTAGGACTAACAACTTAGCAAAAAAGAAAATAAAATTACATGGCCAAAAATGTATCTATCAGAGAAGAGAATGGTTGCCCAGTTTACAATCACACCCTTCACAAAAAAATGTATTTCTCATAGTTTCTTAGAAGTTCATTTTTTTAAGATTAGAACCTTGCTTTCTTTCCTTGGTTCTATTTTTTCTTTTAACATGAGACTCAACATGAGACCTTTTCCAAGATAATAATTTTGTATTATACGGATTTGCATATAATGATTTGTCTAGGGTCTATCTGTTTGAATAATTTCCCTTTTCTTTATCTTCTTTTGATTTGTAGGTCTATTTCTAGTGTTAGTTCTATCTACTTTATGTATGGTTGTTGGAGGACATTTACTAGTCCCAATTTTTAGTTGTTAATTTTTGTACTTTGGAGTCTTAGTGACCTTGGCAATTTTGATCACATTTCACACATCTTTGCTATTGCATCTTTCTAAATCTTTGGAGTCCCACTGACCTACTTTGGTCATGTATGGAATTTTTTATATATTTTTTCTTTAATACTTGTCCTTTTTAACAACCTTCTCTGAGTCTATTCTCTTCAATTCTCTATAGATGTGATCGATATTCCTTCTTTCCCATGAGTATCTACCCTAACAATTTCCCACCATTGCATTTGTATTACATATGTGTTTATTGCAGTTATTTTCTTTGAACATCCCATTCTTGATTTGTTGTTCAATGGATAGAAGTAGTTATTAACTTATTTTCTCTCAGTCAGGCTTTGAGGACCCATAGTTTCCCAACTATTCATTATGTCGTAATCTATGTTACTAGAAACAAGAAATAAAAGTGATAATGACAATTGATGAGAAATGAGATATCTACATATTTTATATGTTATTAAAATAATGAAAATAGCTTGAACCTGCATTACCCAAACAAAGGAAAATGAAGGAGAGCAAACAACAACTCTATGCACAAAGTCTTTAATGGCCCTTACTCATTTGCTTAGGCCAGAGATGGGAGTAAGTAATTAAACAATCTTTTAATATATATTTTTTGAATTTTTAAAAACAAAACTACTTTCCATTAAAAACAATCTTTAGTAATTAAATTACTTTCTAAAAAGGCATGGATTTATGTTTAAAACTTTAAGAAGTTTTTAAAAATCAAATTACTTGTAGTGAATGTCAAATACTTTGTGAAGGAAAATGGAAAAATTAGAAGTGCATTCTTTGGCAATGGGTAGAAACATAACAACAAGCTTAGAAATAATCGTTTGCAATAGAAATGTTGTTTCACCCATTAAAATGGGAAACAAAGCCTTGTCATTGCATTTCTGGTAATAGATGACCTAATTGTTAGGATTAAGGTGTCATTTACCTTGTGTTGTGCCCTAGACACACCCCACATTTTTCTAAATGTGGACCCCCTCTTTTTGTCTGGGTCACTTGGTCAGAGTTTCCAATTTTTGGTCTTGGGCATTAGAGAGAGATTTCTTGTTCATAAAGGCATTATTTTGTGAGGTCTTGAGCACTACTGCAGGTTATTATTTAAGCGGCCTAGTATTCATTTTAGGCAAAGCCAATAGGTCTAAGGGGAGTTCTTATTTCAAGCCTTACTTCCTATTTTGGAAAGTTAGTTGCAAAGGTGATTTTGATTAGATTTTGAGTCATATTTCATAGTGGCCTTCTTTTACAAATTACAGAACTTTCAACTTGATTTACATGAAAAACTTCCAATGATATAGGGATAAAATACACTTGGTTTAAAAATTATGAAAGTTTTCAATCCTTAGGGATATAGTGGGGATCTAACAAGTATTAAGATATATCCCTTTTGCCCCAAAATTTCCACCTCCTATAAGAGTCTGCAAAGTATGTTTTTAAGTCCAGAAGACTTGAATGTGGAGTTTTCTTAGCTAAACAGATAAAGCAGAGAATTGACGCCCATTGGGATAAATCCCCTTGTGACCCCTTTTCCTGTACATCCCAATGACTATCATTTTCCTTCAAATGTAAAGTGAAGTTTAAAAGGTAAGGATGTGAGGATTCAATCAGGATGTGCATATATCTTAATGGCCTTAAAAGTCCCGCAATCTCTATATCCCCACCTCTAAGCATAGGGCCTTCCACTCTGTTGCATGAATTAGTAATTATTGCAGATTGAGGTAAGTATATTAGCCTTGCATTGAATTTGATCTCTCATTTCATGTTTTTGTAATCACCAAACTGAGACTGAAGAAGACATTAGCAATATTTGAGCGCGTGAAGACCAAAGGCTTCCATCAATTTCATGGAGAAATAGATCTTGTTGCGTGTTGGCATGTGTCTTTTCTTGAGGTATACTATGGTGAGCAAGTAGGTGACTAAGCATTTCTTCCTCATTTTTTCACTATACTTGTTGATTTGAAGTTTTCCAAATTAAAAGTGTTGCAGTAAAATCATGTGATTTCTAGGGTATAGCCTGGTGAATGTTTGCATATTAAATCTAGGGTTCAATATAAGTGTATTTTATCCCAAACCTTAGAACTATAGAATTCATGCCCTAGGTTGGATTTTAAGGCCGATGTTATGTTTAATTCTCTAATCCTGAAAAGTGATACAAGGTTTAAATCATCCTTAGTGCTCGACTTACAATTTTGAAACGTGACCAATAACTTAAGTCTTTAGGGTGTGTTGAAAACCTAGGCTAACTTTTCAGGTTTGTTTAGGAGTCACTTGTAATTTTTAGAAAATTCCTTTAAATTGACTTACTAATTAGCATGGGAGCATTTTGAGTATGTTTGTGATGGATCTGTATGTTGAAAGAGGATATATCCTCTGATTCCCAAAATCCCCGCTTAGATGTATTTGCAAGAAAATATCCTCCATAAGGATATATCCTCTAATCCCCAAGAGTGCCGCCAACACGTCTTCCCCACTAAAATAATAGAAACAAAACTTTTGTGAAACTTTGTGGGAGTTCATTAGACATATGGATATATCCGGTAGAACCTAAATGTCCCACTGGGATTAAAGTTTTGCCTATCTTGATGATCCTAAAATACCTGCTTTATCTAAAGGAAACCTAAAACCTGCCTTATCTTGATGACGCTCAAACCTCCACAATATCTTGTAGATTCGCAAAGTCCCACAATTTGAAAGAGAGTCAAGTAAATATGTCTAAGATAGTTTAATGATGATTCTTCTCACATTTATGGGAATTCATAAACACATTTTAGATGGTCATATTGAGTTTTCCTAACTTTTAATGGATTTTTTATTATAAACACATTGACCGGTCAAATATTTTTGTTGATCATCAAATCCCACATCTAAATGATTTGATGATTGTATTTTAACACGTGCAAGGTTTATAGGTCTGGATTCTATGGTGATATATTTTTTTGTTATACTAATTGTAATGTTGAATGGCTTATTTCATAAACACATTGATTCAAAGGTAGATATCCCTGTGTATGAGAATTTCTCTTAGAAGGCCTTAAGTTCAGTTGAAAATTGTTTCATCCAATTAGGCATTAGCATTCTATGGATTTTTCACTTTTCAATGCATGATTGGATCTTTTTTGAAATATTGACATAAGCTTGATATACTAACCTTGCAGTAAGCTTGATTAAAATAAAGAGTTATTTATTATAGTTATCTCTGTAAGATAAATGACTACTAGGCTTGCCAACATGAAGTACGAGTTTAAAGGAGTCACTCTTGTCTCGAAAATCACCTCTAATGAAGTGCCAGACATAGATTTGGGACATGGAGATTTGGAAGACTTCAAGCAGAGGAAGTATGTACCCATTTCCACTGATTGGGCATGAAGGATAGTGAGTAATGGCATTGCACAAGATGTCGGATTTCCTACTTTAGTGCAATGTGTAGAACTAATCATGGAATGTAGGAACATTATTATGTGGAGTCAAGGATGATTGTAACCCAGGATGGCATAGTCATAGCTGATTTGACTCATGAAGCCATAGCAGAGGCATTTGACATTTCTGCCTAAAAATTGATAAAAGATCAAGCACACACTATGTATGATCAATCTTCTAACAAATGTAGGAAATTAATTAATGATGGTTTGATTAAGAAGTCAAGGCTTGCCCTAGCTAAGTTGCCTAGAAAATTGTTCAAGAGTGATTTCAAGAGATAAATTAATGACCTCATGACCTTATTGAGCAGGGTAATGGGACTTTCAAGTGCTTCCTCTTTTGAAGGATGTATGTTCTCTATTTTTGAAGAGGTATTGAATAGAAAGTACAAAATCTATTGGAAAAAACTAATTAGTGATAACCTTCATGTCCAGTTCATGGCTCTATCAAAGACAAGAATTTTTTATATGTCTTCCTATATAGTCTACATTCTAGCACAAAACTTCTCTTATTTTGGGTTGACAAAGATTGGGGACGTTGGGAATGCATTTAATGAGTATAAGGTTTATGATTGTTATCCTGAATTGCAAAAGGATAACTCGCTATCATAATTCAAAAGAGTAAATGATTCCTTCACCATGTACATCATGAGGATGTTACAAGGAGATTTGAGTAGAAGGTTATCAATTCAAGCCATGAATTTGGTTGAGCAATATGGGTATTGGTTTATCTAATTCCCCAAGTTTACATATTTGAGGATAGAAGGATTCATTGGTGTGCCTTATAGACTGCCTAAATACCCTACAGATAAGATTGTGTTACTAGAATTGACAAGGTAGATTTGTACAACACATAAATTGTTAAAAGGGTTGGACAAAGTTGCAATACCATTCCCTCTCATTGTTGGAAGGGTTTTATTCACTTGTACAACTGTTATTGCCACTGAAGCATCAAATGTAGAGTTGCAAGAGTATCGTCTTATTTTCTACAAGGCTAGGTCAAATTTTGATCCTCTGCATAATTTAGAGAAGCATGTGAGATATTCCCATGAGGAACACCTAGAGGATTTATGGGCTAATTGTGATGATGAATATGAGGTAAGAAAGAATAAATACTCTAGACATCCACTTGATCTCATTAAGAAGTTTCAGATTATTGCAGTACCAGATCAAGTAGTGGATGATGGAGGATTAGTCCAAGAGGTTGAATGGAGAGTGATTTTTGATTAGCCTATTCCTCCTCCAAATTGGACTGAAGAAGAAGTTAGGTCACTAGATGAAATCATGAAGGATAACATCAAATATATCAAAAATTGGGTAAATGTACAAGTATCACAGCTGGTAGCTCAAGTTGTACCTTTTACCTACACACCCTTGGAGCCCAAAAAGAGAAGAATGATTGAAGAATCTACTAAGGGGCCATCTAAAGATGTTGAGGAGCCTTTAGATCCAAGAGGGCACTATTGTTTGATGGATCCAACTATGCTTTTTGGAGCTTAAGGATGGAGACTTATCTAAATACCCTAGGGTTTGACATATGGCAATCTATTGTAAATGGATATACTACTCCAGACACTCCACCAATGCATAAGGATGGTAAGAAGGCTAGCAAAAATAATGCCAAAGCCAAGAATGCTATTTTATGTGGGTTGATAGAATTAGAGTTAGTAAAAGTAATGAGTTGCAAATCTTCTAAGGAAATATGGGATAAGTTGAAGAATATCTATGAAGGAGATGATAAAGTAAAATAGGCAAATCTTCAAACTCACAGGAGTAAATTCAAAAGTCTTAAGATAAAGGATGAGAAGACATAGCTATGTATTTCCTTCATATTGATGAGATTGTCAATACTATTTGAGGTCTTGGAGAAGAAGTTAAGGAATCAAGCGTAGTACAAAAGATATTAAGATCTTTATCACTAAGATTTGATGCAAAAGTGTCGGCAATAGAAGAAATAAGGGATTTGGAAAAATTAACAAAGGATGAGTTACATGGAATACTCACCGCTTATGAAATGAGGACTAAAGAGAAATTTCCCAAAAAGGAAGCAACCTTCAAAGCATCAAAAAAGGAAAAGAATAAAGAACCAGAACCAAGTGACAATTCCAACAATGATATGGAAGCTAACTTTGTAAGGAGGCTGAAGAAAGGAACCAAAAAGTACAAAGGTAAATTACCTCTTAAATGCTTCAATTGTGGAAAGGTAGGTCATTTTGCATCTCAATGTCCATATAGTGATAAGGAAGAAGAGTATGATTCAAAGAAAGATGACAAAACTTTTAAAAGAGATCACAATCAAAGGAAGAGTCATTATAAAAATAAGAAAAATTTCTACTCTAAGGAAGAAAGCTTCTCATCTAAACAAGGTTACTCTGACAATGCTCAAGAAGAGTTTTTATTCATGGCAATAGAAACTAAAGATGAGGAGAAAGAAGAAATGCAGTCACAAGAGTCTGATGAGAATGTTGGTGTGAACTTAGAAGAAGAGGAATATGATGAAATGGATGTAGAAGTTAATTTGGAAGGAGAACTCATCTGTGCCCTAGGTGAGATTAAGAAGCTTAGAAAGAAGAATCATATACTACAACTACATTTTCAAGAGAACAACGAATCTTATGTAGATTTAGTACAAAGCATTGAAGAATTTGAGAAGATAATTACCGAGATAAAAAATCAATTTGAAGAAAGAAAAAGGATTGAGAAGGAGATAAGAATTCATATAAAGGAAAAGAAAGAGATTTGTGAAATGTTAGCATCTGAAATTGCTTCTTTGAGAAAGGAATTGGAAAAGACAAACTTACCCAATTAAACTGAAGATTGAAAAATTTATTAACTCTTAGAGGCAAGTTTTTGATAAAAGTGGTCTTGGTTATGAAAAGGGTCAAAATTCAAAAACATCACAATCATCAAATGAAGATAAATCAAAGGGTTATGCCAATGTTCTTCAAAGTCCCATCAAAAATAAAATCAGCAAGAAGGATAACCAGAAGCAGAGCATGCATCCAGAAGCAAAGAATAACATATTCAAGAAGCCTCTTCCACCAAGGCAAGTACACATGGAAAGGCCATATCATTCTTTTTATAGTTATTGCTATTCTTGTAACAACTTTGGTCACAAAGCAAGAGATTATAGAACTCAGGAGAGACATGTTGGTTGGAACAATAGAAGGTCGTATGGGTTGGAAAGTAGAAATTGCAATAGCATATGTTATGAATGTAACAACCTTGGGCATCTGACACAATTATGTAGATATGGTTTTGTGGAGCATCCTAGACAATATAAGGAGGATATAATAACCAAACAAGAGGGAAAGTCTATAAAAGTATGGATAAGGAAACAAGAGAAAAATAATGAGAAGAAGGAAGAATCTATGCTTATGCAAAATGCACCTCATGAGAGGTATCACTAAGTTCATGAGAAGAAGCATGATTTCAGGGGTATCTAACCATTGCACTATCATTTAGCTCCATGGAGAAGACAATTCAAGATAGATTAGCTAAGACATAATCTATATGAGTATTATGTTGTCATTGATCAAAGGGTGAGAATTATTAGAGAAAGAGAGACTAAAGAATGACTAGGCATATATAACAAGACTATTGAGCTATGTTCTTGAGATGATGGAGGTTAAAAACACAAGAAGTAAAAATGATAAACACTCCAACAGAGTACAGTTCAAAACATGTATGGTAGGACGGTTGACAAATGACGCATGGTAGCTATTCGAAGGACAAAGTACAGTGGGAATGGTGATAATGTAGTCATCAAAGGCATAATAAGTATGAAACATTGAGAATGGTGATTGTCTTGTTAGTGTGAATAGGGTATATTTGCTAACTAGTTCATTTGCTAGCTAGTTCTCCACTTAGCTCTCTTCACACTAGGTTAAGTTTACTTAGGGGCTTTTTACATTTATCCCACATTGGTAGTGTTTTTAGTCTCTTGGGTGGTAAATCATATATAAACTTACCCATCACTCTCATATGAGCATCTCTTATTCATTGTATGCTTTGCATTCTATTGAGTTGAATATAGTTTATTTGGCTTATATTTGATTTATGTATTTGCTTCTCTTCATTCATTTGCAGTCTTGGGTGGCTTTTCAGCCAAATCTTACATGGTATTAGAGTCATTGTGGGTTGTGGGTTAGCAATATTTTAGATCTAAGAATGTAGATCTATTTGTTCTTCAAAGCACATGAGTATGCTCTTCTCTTGCATCCTTGGATGATATGGAGAATCAAAAAAGTGTGGAGAAAACACCAGTTTATGGGGGGGTTCTTTTCTTGACTTGCTAGCTGTAGGTTTATTCAAAGCTTCTTGGAGACATTCTAGGCTCACCATTGCATCTAGAGCCATTGAGATAGTCAGATCTGCCTTTTGTTTTGCTCGATTTGGACATCGAGAGTCAGATCTGCAAGGGTTTGAAGTTTGAAGGTGCATGCCAGATTTGGTGGCTACCTGATCTTTTAGAGTATTTTGAGGTCAAACGGACCTTGTCATTGTGTCTGAAAGGCCCAAAAACCTTAAAATCAAATGTCAAATTGTTGATTTTGGAGCAGTTGTCTAGAAAGGCAATTTTTTTTGTAAACAGGTCGCCGTACGACTCCTGTACACAAATCGAGACACATGAATAATTTTTCAAAAAACAAAATCTAGGAAATTCATTTTCTATTGTCAATTTAAAAAAAAAAATACATTCCCAGTTTTTTTGCGAAGTCATTTGTTAATTTTTTTTTGAAAAGGGTACCTGAGCACGCAAGTACTTGCCTGCACAGGCCCCTGCGTAGGAGGTACAATAGGTATCTTCCCTGCACTCACCTTGGGTAGCACCCCCTTTATTAAGGGAAGCAGTACCTCTAAGGAGGACGCAACCTCCTTTAAGAGACCGCTTACCCCTTTTTAAGGGGTGTTGGAGAGGCTACGACCCCACTTAAGGTTTTTTAATTATTTTTTTACTTATTTTTTTAAAAATATAATAATAATATATATTTTTGTCAACCACTTCAGATCTGAAAAAAAAACAATATATTTTTTTACCATTAAAACTTGTAATTCTCCTCGGCCTGTATGCTCAATCTGGCAAATTGTGCCAAATTTGTTTTTTTTTCCAGATCTGCTAAACTTAGTTGTAACTATTTTATGTTTGGAGGTTCACCATTCTTGGCAGGGGTGTATTTTATCTAGTAGGATTCTATTTTGGTAGGACTAATAAAATTGGTGGCAGTTCTGCCAAATCTAGCAGCAGAAGCCTTTTTGCTCTCTACCCCCTCTCCGTTGGTAGGTTGCAGTTTGAAGGCTAACTTTGCAGGCTCATAACTTGGGCTCAAGACCTCCTTTCTTAGTGATTTTTTTTATTTGGAGTATTTTTCCATGCTCTCTATACTAGGGTAGATGATTTTTGATTTTGATGCCCAGATTTTCCAGAATTTGTAGATTTTCACAGGTGACCCTGCGTAGTTCTCATTTTGAGAACTTCAAAGCTGCATAACTTTTGCAATGATATTGGATCAAAGTGATTCTTTTTTTGAAAGTGCATTTTTTTCATGTACTTTGCAGTGGTGCTATCCATTTTATCTGATATTGTACAAAAATTGTAGTTTCAACATATACTCATTATTTGAGAATTTGTAAAAGGCATTGAAGTCAAGTCCACTTAGTTTTGTCTTGCTAGTGGGTTCTTTGCTTGAGTGATTTTTTTTGGGGGGGGGGTCTCCTCGTGTCTTTGTGCTCGTGCATCTCTTTCTTGTGCTTTCCCTTTCACAAATGGGTAATGCTAAGTTTCAATTGCTAACACCATACAACTACAACATATAGAAATAAAATGCATGGAACTTCTTAATGCATCAAGGTTATACACCCTATGTTGAAAAAAAGATAATTGAACCCACATATGCTAAAGATAAAATATTCTGGATGATCGAACAAACAAAAGCTCTAGGTTGTCTTAGGAGTTTAGTTTCTCTTGATATTATGTTTCAACTTGATGGATGTAACAATTCACATGATGCATGAGACAAACTTAAAACCCTCTATGGGACAACTGATGAAATTAGGGGATATCAAATTGATAATCAATTAATGGCACTTGATCCTAGGTCTTTTGACAACATCCAAGACTTTGTAACTAAAGTAAATGACTTAAGAGCACAATGTAAAGCATGTGGCATAGTCAAAAAGGACATTCAACTTGTCTTGAGTACTCTTAACATACTTCAACCTGAATATACAACTTTTGTTTCTAGTTTTCATAATCATAGATTGACTATGGGATCTGATTATACAATGGCTTCCTTTGCTTCATTTTCTAAATTATTGATGCAAGAACAAGGCAAGCTTCTTTCCATGGGTCTCTTGAAGACATCTTAGTCTCAAGCTTTGTTGGCTAGTTAGTCAAAGGGTGAGAAAGAGTCTGAGAAACTTGACAAGAAACAACAAAAGTTCAAGAAGAAGTCATAGAAAGATCAGGCACAATCATCATCTACTCCAAAAGTAGACTCTAATTCCTCTTCTTCCAAGGGGAACTCTCAAAAGAAGGAAAGACCAACTTCTTGTTACTGTAAGAAAGTTGGTCACGAGGAACACTATTGTCATAAGAAGAAGATTGATGAGATGAAGCATCTTCTACACAAGAACAACATTAATGTGCCTTCTTCACAACAATTCTCCACTCCTTCCAAATCAAGCAAAGGGAAAGCAACTACACTAGTTGCTTCTGCAGATTCTTCTCAGCAATGGATTCTTGACTCGGGTGCATCACATCACATGGGTTCTGTCAGAGAACAATTTTTTTTGTTGGAGCCTTGTTTGGTGCCCCACATACTCACTATGGACGAATCTCCTATCGATGCCATCAGGAAAGGTTTTGTTGACACAGACATTGGTAATTTTGAGGATGTTCTCTATGTGCCTAATCTATCAGCTAACCTTCTCTTAGTCTATTAGATTTCCCAGAATGGTAGAAAGGTTGAGTTCACTTCTGATTCTGTCACCATCAGGAGTCTTAAAGATAATGCCCTTCTTACAATTGGTAAGGCTTATCATGCATCTCGACTATATGCTTTCTCTCATTTTGTACCTGATTTACATTCTAAAGCCTTGCTCATTCAATCAGATTCTGTGAGCAAGTTATGGCATGAGTAGTTTTGGCCATCTCAACTTCTGCTATCTCCAATAGCTTAGCAAGTAGGATATGGTCACAGGTCTTCCTTAGATCAGTTTCTCAAATGGAGTTTGTTCAGGTTCTACCTTGGGAAAACATCCTGAGGACAAGTTCGACAAAGGCAAGGCTTGGAGGGCTTCTAAAGTCCTTGAGCTAGTTCATAGTGATGTGGCAGGGCCATTTCCATCCTTGTCTTTCAGCAAGGCTCGCTACTTGTTCACCTTCATCGATGACTATTCTAGATACACTTGGGTCTACTTTCTTCAGTAGAAGGGAGAAGCTTTTGATAGATTTCAGAAGTTCAAAGCTCGCACCGAGAAACAGTCTGGGAAGGTTGTCAAGATTCTCCGCACTGACAATGCTAGAGAATATGTGAACCACTGCTTTGAACAATTTTGCACTCTTGAAGGGATAGATCTTCAGCATACTGTCACCTATACATCCCAACAAAATGGTGTGGCTGAGAGGAAAAATAGGTCCCTAAAACAGATGGCTGGCTGTATGATCCATGCTCACTCCCATGAGACCTCAGTATTGGGCATAAGCTATCAACTATGTTTCTCACATCTAAAATAGGGTTCCTTGAAAGGTATTGAAGGGTATCACTCTCTTTGAAGCTTGGTGTGGTAGGAAACCTATTGTGCGACACTTTAGAGTTTTTGGCTCCTCAGCATGGGCTCACATTCCTTCAGAGAAGCGTAAGGCTCTAGAACGTCAGAGTCACCCCTGCATCTTTGTTGGTTACCTTGATGGTGTCAAAGGATATCGACTTTTGGATCCTAAGACACATGAGCTCTTCATTGAGAGTAGTATGCAATTTGAGGAAAGCTCTCCTAGCTCATCCTCTCATCTTCCTTCCTCCATAGAGGATACAGATGATAGTGACTCAGAGGATTTTCCACTAGCTACCTCTACTCACAGAGTTGATCATGAGGATTCTCCACCACCATCCCCACACATGCCTCACTAGGCTCAGCAGACACTTGAGTTTGCAAGCACTCTTGTTGGGTATCGTTCATATGCTTGGAGGACTCAGTCACAACACCAGGATATTACACATTTATTCATTGCCATAGCTTTAGATCCACAATCTTTTCATGAAGCATCTGGTATTGCTGAGTGGGATTCAACAATGGAGGAAGAGTACAACTCTTTGATTTGGAACAACACTTGGGATCTTGTTTCACTTCCTAAGGGAAGAAAATTGGTTTGGTGTAAGTGGATCTATCGAGCCAAATTTGTAGTGGATGGCTCAATTGATAAGTTCAAAGCACAACTTATGGCTAAAGGTTTCTCTCAGGTTCCTTGTGTTGACTACATTGAGACATTTGCCCCCGTCACCAAAATGACCTCCATTTGCCTGCTACTTGCTATTGTTACAGCTCATGGTTGGGATGTCCATCAGATGTATGTGAAGAGCACATTTCTTCATGAGGATCTACAGGAGGAGATTTACATGGAGCATCCACATGGATTTGTTTAGGATTCTTCATTGGTTTTCAGATTACAGAAGTCTCTCTATGGTCTCAAACAGGCCCCTTAGGCTTGGTATGCCAAGATGGGCTCCTTTCTTCTCTCAGTTGGGCTTTCCAAATGCCATTCAGATCCAACTGTCTACATCTTGAGACAGGAGGATGTTCTTCTTTTTCTGGCTTTATATGTTGATGACTTGATTGTTACTAGGAGTACTTCCTCCATCATTGATGATGTCTAGTCTGCCTTACATGACAAGTTTGCCATGATTGACTTGGGTCTCTTGCACTATTTTCTTAGGATTAAGATCACTCAGAACTCTTCTGGGATCTCTCTTCCACAACCCAAGTATGCTCTTAATCTTTTGGCTCATTTTCACATGACTAATTGTAAGCCTATACCAACTCCCTTTCTATCTAGAGTCAAGCTTGAGGTGAAGTGTTCCACACCATTGGTTAATGCCACATTGTATCATCAAATGGTAGGTAGCCTCATCTACCTGACTAATACTCACCTCGACATTTCCTTTGTAGTTGACATTTGTTTGTGCTTCATGCAAGAGCCACATGAGCTTCATTGGAAAGATGCCAAACACATTTTACACTATATTTAGGGTTCTCATAGATACAGGATTCACTATGCAGCAGGCACAAGTTTAGATTTGACTAGATATACAGATTTTGATTGGGCTGGTGATCTTGATGATCACAAGTCCACTTTTGCCTACTTTTTTCACCTTGGTTCCAGTCCCATTAGCTGGCAGAGCAAGAAGCAACATGCTATTGCTCTTTCTTCGACTGAGGCTGAGTATCAGGGGGCTATTAATGCCGCCACTGAGGCTATTTGGCTTCAGTATATCCTCACTAAACTTGGCATCACTTTTCAGAAGCCATCCGTCATCTACTATGAAAACCAAAGCGCCATCCAGATCTTGAAGAACTGGGTTCATCATCAATGGACCAAGTACATCGAGATCCACATGCATTTTCTTAGGGAGCTAATTCAGGAGTAGGTCATCGATTTGCAGTATTGTCCTACAACAGAGCAAGTTGTAGATATTTTCACCAAACCCTTCACTGAGAGCAAGTATCTAGTCATCTTCAGTCTCTCTTGGGGGTACGGGACATCTCTTCTGGGGGGTCAGTTAGCCCTTCTTGATTCATTCTCTCTTTTGGGGAGGAGTTTTTTCCCACTGGGTTTTCTCCTTTTCTCTATTTGTGAGAGATTTTTGTACACGGGTACCTCATCAAGCCTAGTTTCCGGGACCCATCTTTAAGTGTTTGTTTACATTCCCACCTAAGTTGCACTTATGGGGGGCGTTGGTGTGAATAGGGTATATTTGCTAACTAGTTCATTTCCTAGCTAGTTCTCCACTTAGCTCTCTTCACACTAGGTTAAGTTTACTTAGGGGCTTTTTACATGTATCCTACATTGGTAGTGTTTTTAGTCTCTTGGGTGGTAAATCATATATAAAATCACCCATCGCTCTCATATGAGCATCTATTATTCATTGTATGCTTTACATTCTATTGAGTTGAATACAGTTTGTTTGGCTCATATTTGATTTATGTATTTGCTTTTCTTCATTCATTTGCATTCTTTGGTGGCTTTTCAACCAAATCTTACAAGTCTTCAACTCAGAAATAACAACCTCCAGTGATAAAGAGATAATATACTTTTCATAGAACATTGAAGAGGAAGGTTAGAACATGACAATGTTTCAATGTGCAAGAGTGACAATCAAATAAGAAAGATCATGTATGAATGACAAAATATTACATAGCATTTGATGACAATGTGAAAAGTGGTAGAGGTTATAGTAAAAAGATGATAGAGAGCCTAGAAGGTTTAAGACAATGAAATAAATCACGATAAAGATGTTTGTATGAATAAACTTAATGAGAGAGATCTCCAAAAGCCTGTCAAGAAGATGAGAACAATTCAAAGAAATCCTTACTTGAAGAGTATGCTCGTATATTGATAGTGGAAAGTTGGATGGTTGTGTTGATACTTATGTTTGACTTCACATTAAAGGAGTTTCTATTGATGTAATGATTCCATAGAAGACAGTGGATGAAAAGATGATGAACATCCCTTTACCATTAATTAAAAAAGGGGGAATGTTACAAAAAGAGGGAGAGTTACAGCAAGAAAGAGGTATAAGAAAAATAAAAATGATGCCATTAATGTCGAGGAGTATTACAAATAGAAGGAGATTCTTTGTGAAGAGTTGAAGCCATCTTATAAAATGCATAGTGAATGATAGGATAACACAACAAGTTCTTGATTTGTCAAACTTAAGAATATCATCCAAATTATTGTTGGATAGTTATAGAGGTAGCATATCACCCAAGTGACATAGAGACAAAATGAGGATCCTTATAGACAAGGGGAGCATCATAGAAAAGAGAAACATATCATGAAAAAAAGGGTATACTAAGTGTCCTTTTGCCATTGATGTCAAAGGGGGAGAGATAGAGTAGGGGGGAGCGATGTAAAAAGAGAGGATTATGTTTGTGTTTCCATCAATGACAAAGGGGGAGATTGTTGGACATGTCATCATTGATGTCAAGAAGGTAGTCATTATTGTTATTATTAATGAACAGACGAGAGTATAGGAAATTATTGCCATTGATGTCAACATAGAAATATAATTGAATCCAAGGCATGGAGTCATAAATGAAGTCATTAATGTTAAGGCAAAGAAGAATGGTGTAATGTTCTACCCCATATTGAAAGCAATTTTTTCCAACATCCACAAAGAATTTTATCTTCTATCATGCAGGCATTCCATCAAACACTTTGCATAGTAATTGTTTCAATGTATTTTCAATGTTTTTGGATATGGAATCATTCAAAATGTAGTTTGAGACAATATTTGTTCAAACAAA
The DNA here is from genome assembly GCA_027924645.1 of Cunninghamia lanceolata. NCBI lineage: Eukaryota > Viridiplantae > Streptophyta > Pinopsida > Cupressales > Cupressaceae > Cunninghamia > Cunninghamia lanceolata. The sequence goes on along the minus strand of BSBN01000958.1, from coordinate 1,141,346 downwards.
AAACCCGCAATGCATAGAAATATCATGAACATTTCAACAAGCCTTTTGCATACAGAAAGAAACAATTAATAACAACAATCTAACCTCAAACTCCAGCATTATATATTGATCTTCAATTTCTATACATGTTGTTACAAACCCAGAATTACAACAGCTGTGATATAATATCAAATGGTGTAAATCCATAATGTTATTATGCTATTGTCACATAAATACATGTTGTAGCTTGAAACAATGGTGTTGTAGATGAAAATATGAAAGATCTGCCTATTCCACACCTGCAATCACCACCAAACAGTAATATTTTCCAACTGTAGCTACACTCTACTCCAAATATTATATACTAGATGCCTTATATATGCTGCAACTTCAAGGAAAGGGTTGTGACTAACATTAAATAAAATATATTCAGCTCTAGCTATGGCACCAACACCCAATACAACAAGAACCAAGATCTCAAACACTCTTAGCAATATCTTTCGATCATAATTTATTATTTGAAGAATCTCTAATAAATTTGCACAGCAAACCCTTCACGGCAAACTCCAAAAACCTATAATGAAACACATAGATAATCTCTATATGAAATTGCTCCAATACCCCAGCATTCAGCACAAGCATAGATTTTGGATAAATCTACCAGCAAACCTTTCCTACACAACTGTAACTCTGAATGAGTCATAGAATTAACCAGGGAGGACCTTTCACCACTATGGCTAATCTTATCCAAGAGGGTTTTCATCCTCAAAACGATTGAGATGAACCAGGTTCAATCCCACAGAACCACAAGGGTTTCACAAGAAGAAAATAATAATTTGCATAATCCAAATGAGCTCTCACAACCTCCTTTTATACTTTTCCGCCGAACTCTCCAGAAGATTATATTTTAAAATTTACTTTTTAATTTAAATTCCCTTTTAGCTCCAAAAAAGTCCTTTTTATTAAAATAATGATAATTTGACACATAAGGTCCCTGTTTTATGCATCCATGATTTAAAACAATTAATCCCAGTTCTGACGAGCTATAACATTAAGGTGCTTTTTAAATATTTTAAATAATATTTGGCAACCTTAGTAAAATAATTAAAATAAAGCCATTAATACACCCATTTTGTGGAAACTACCGGAATGCATCAGAATCAAAAACTGACTGCAGTGGAGTGATCCTGATGAAGAATAATGATAAACAGAGCCAACTGGGTGACTTACTATAAATAGATGCCCTCTCCAAGATTCTTGGAGAGCACACCAGAAGCTGAAAATCACCCCGAAAAGTGGCATGAGTCCTCCAGACCACCTGAGCTCATTGGAATCATAAAAAAACTCCTTTGATAATGTTGACACACATCCACAATGTTAGTGCCAACTGCACTATAAGGGAACCCAAAAATGGGGACATTACAGTCTGCCCTTCCCAAAGATTGCTTGTCCTCAAGCAATGCCTGCACAACACCAAAAACACTAGGTTGAACCAAACTACAACCACATGTGATCCCAGGGTCCCACATCAACCTTGGAGATCTATAGTAGCATCTACTGAAGACATTGTCCTACAAGGTATCAATACAAGAGACCTCTTGAAAACCTTTTGTAAGAAGAACTTAGTCAACTCCTCAGGGAATTACTCTTCAAAAAAACCTAACTGTAACACTGTAAGAATACACTCAAGAGAGTCAGCATGAAATCTCTCATTCCCAACATCTGTTGGACTACAAACCCAAGTGATCCATGGGTTCCAAGTTAATCTCAAAAAAGACGCCACATTGTCGCTACACCACTCTGATATAAACTGTAAAACTGTGATGCCACAACAACACTCTCCTCTACTGGAACTCCTAGAAGTAATCATCTCTAGAGCCCAAATTGAAACACCGGTAAGGGCTAAAACCCATACCATGAGGCATCTCTTGTTGAGGCATCCCAGTAAAGTCCATGACTGCCATCCCTGTATCAAACATGATCTTGGGCAATAGGAAGAATATTCTGCTCAACCCAAAAACCAAACTCTCCCAAAAAAGAAGTTGACCAATCACTGTCAAAATTCTAAAATTTGCCAACCAGGAAATGCCTCTACTATCATCGGCTATACTCATATCATCGACACTTAATCTCCAAGTGTCGAAAGAAATTTTTTGAACACATCACACCCAAACCACTGCAATCAATGAGGCATCATCTGCCGATATGCACACTATCCTCATAAAGTATCTACAGTGCCCATCACTCACTAGGGTGGAAGTAATAAATAGAGGAGCTATGTCTGGATAAATTCCCATAATCATTTGCCCTAAAGCATGTCAAAGCTTGAAATCAATCTTCTCACAAAAGAATATCACCATAACCAATGTGGAAATGTAAGGGCAGCGATAATCATTCTGAAATCCTACTGAAAACATAGGAGAGATGAGTATGGAAGTAGTTATAGAGTCATCTCCTATGATCAAACCATTTCTAGCAACCAACTCCAACCACTAGATAATCCATTGCTGATCTAAAAAGACAAACCAACACAACTGCCAGTCAAGAGCTGAAGTCATGTGTAGGCTGATCGAAAAGTGGATAGGGGTGTGAACACTCACTGTTACAACTCCAAGATCCTCTAAAAAATGAATCATAGCATGCAAAAACTCACTATCCTAAACCCACACTAAGAGTAAACTATCAAAGTTTACATCACAAACCTTCATAAGATGAACTTTCTGAATTAGGAAGGTTCGAAGTAAACAATAATGACTGCTGTCCAAAACTGAAATCAGTGAGGTATAATATGATTTTAGTGCTCTACACCAAGGATAACAACAACACAAACAAATTCCCCAAGTATGAGCATGCATGAAAAGCGTTGTGTTGTGCCAAAACAACTTTGAAGTGCTTGGAAAACACCTTCAAGCAATCACCAACTAAAAATCCTCACTACCTCGATAAATAATAATGTGCCAACTCCCCTAAATGAGAGCAAACCATGATGTAAAGTGGATGACCTAGAACTAATCAACAATCTCCAAACTAAAATTCTAATTCATTCTTTGCCAAGTGACATCCCCAAGAGTGATCATTCATTCAATTCTCCAATCCTCACTTAAAAACTTTCTCCAATCTACCTGTAGATGAAGCAATGGAATCACATAGTGGATGGTAAGAAAAGAACAACACCTTTAAGTCTAAAATTTTGATCATGATCACTCCAAAGGTCACTATTATGACTCCTGATAATCTCTGTCAATTCTTGTTGAGAATCCCAAGCATGGATACCCAACCAAGAATAATCTTCAAGGATCAATACATCCTATGAAGGAAATGCATCTCCAACTACATATGAAAAGCATGCAATACTACTCATCAACTCAGTTAAGGTATGAAATATCACACTTGTTGGCCAACTCCAAAACTCAAGACCAAACCTCATGCAAGAATGAAGCAACTCATAATGAATACCAACAAGGAAATGATTCTCAATTGAAATCATCAATTTTCATACCCAAGTTACCTTCCAATTCCTCATGTCACAAGGAATGATGATGCCTCCTCGTGTCATACCATCCCAAATGCAAACTTCATCTGTCTCCTCATTTGCACATTTCATATCCTACAGTCTCCTAGGAGGGTAACCATACTCCTCGTAAAGTGAACCTGAATCAAAACCAAGCTGAGTGCCACACTCCAACTCAAGTTCTAAATCTTCTCCCAAATCCCATACTTGGTTATTTTTCCCAAGTGCAATACTACAACCAGAAACAACTCCATCTTCCAACTCAAAGAGTGGATTGTCATAAGCCCTATCAACACGCATATCAAGTAATGGGTTGTCAACAATCACCACAAATTTATTCTTGCAATCATATTCATGCAAAGGAAATGAACTGGTGTTATGATGAATATTAAAATCAGAACCTTCATACCTGTTGGAGCAATCAACCACCAGGATCAAATCTGCAAAACCAAATAACCTTCCACACAAGAGAGACAAGCAAAAAGAATGCTATATTGCCATGATACAACAATGTACTGGATTACATAATGTACAATGAGGCCTTGGTTATAAAGACCAAGGTGAGATACAAGATGTTGTAGTCATCTGACAAGTGTCACAATCCTATGATATATGACAACTATAGGATAAGATGACAACTATCAACAACAACTAGACAACCTAGAAACATCTAGAAGACAACTAGAATGCTTCCTAAGTCAACTTAAGATGTGAACATGTGTGTGAGTATTATTTAACTAATAAATAGTTAAATAATATGAATTATCTACACAACAAAGGTTAAACCAGATAGGTAATAACCCTGTTCACACCAACAATACCTGTCATCAATGACTCTAAGGCTATCCCAAATCACATGTGCCTCTTCCTTATCATCTTCAACAGTGAGCGATGGATCCAAATCAACAAGGTCACTAGAACTCTGCTCAAGATCAGCTACATGCAATGTGAAATTAGATTTGTTTTCATGATAAAAAATAATAGCATCCATACCACCCTCCATCCATAGCTATGGAATGAAGATAGAACAACACTATAGGAAAAAGGGAATTCATCCCAAATAGGATCCTTGTCATACTTCGGTGCCAACAACCCTAGATCCCAAGTGCTAAAAGGTTGATTGCTCTATTTAGAAAGAATATGCTCCTCATGAACAGTTGCCTTTGTTAATAAATCACTCTCCAACTCACCAATATTGATGTCAACGTAAGTATCTCTCTCTATAGGCTTGGTTTGAAAGTTAAATCCAAGGCCACCTATATTAACATCACCAGAATAAGATAAAGGATCATCAAAAGTTGTTTTGATGTCATCATCATATTTTCTTTTTCCATACCCTTCATCTGAAAATACATGAGTGAACTCAACACAATCATCTACTCCATAGGAATCATCAAAGAAGTCATTAGAATCATCACTAGTTGAATCTGAACTAGAATCTAAAGATGATGTTTTATCCTTTTCTTCATGAACCACCTCATCCATAGTAGCTGCATGTATAACCAAAGAATCATCTTGAAGCCCTGTCACATAGTCCTCATGAGTCAAGGCACCATCTCCATCCAAATTTTCTGCCATAATCCTCTTTTCATTTTCCTTCTTCTCACTATCCAATAAAGGTTTCAGTTTCTTATCACATTGATCAATCACCCTTCTAGCTAATCTCCCTTTAACTAATAGAATTCCAAGAATCCCCTTCTTCATGTTAGCTGATAGGATAGAAAATAGAGACTGTGAAACATATTCACTCTCATTAAAAGTCAAAACCATAATGTTTTGCATGGCTGCCATAACATTGTCATCATGTTCTATCCTGATTGAAGTAAAGGAATGGTGAAACATGCTCTAGATCAAATCATGCAATCCCAAATCCAACACATGGTTACTCAATTTGATTTCTGTAAATGTTTTAAGTATAGTAACCCTTCGAGAAAAATGAGAACATGTGATATCATCAATATACAAAAAACTATCCACCATCAGTTGAATTACCTCTTTCATTGTGTTATCATTGTATGTAGTAGGAGCTGTAATTCTCATGATTTCACTTAAACAAGAAGCAACAATCTGTCTTCCATCATTATTTTTGTGTCTCAACAATTTTATCTTACCCAAGGAAGTCATTATAGGTTTCATATTTTCTTGCATTCCTTGAGAAGGTGATTGATTCATCATGTATAAACAACCCTCAACTTCCTCCAAAGTATTGAGAAGAACATCTTTTGGCTAATATAGGTCTTCAAGATCCTCACCTGCATGGTAAAGCTTTAGGTATCCTACCCTAACATCCATGAATTTTGCAAATGAGATTAAAGCATGAAACTCTGCTCCCATTGCTTGGTATTCCTTCAAATTTTTTCTTTCCATGAGTGGCTTCATGATTTGGAATCACTAAACAAAACTTTTAGCTGCTAAAATGTTGAATATTAACTGAGGAAACTGCAGCAAAAGTTAGAACTCCAATAGACTGGCAGTAAAACCAGCTCTAATACCACTGTAATGTTCCACCCCAAATTGAAACTATTTTCTTCCAACACCCACAAAGAATTTTGTCTTCTATCATGTAGGCATTCCGTCAAACACTTTGCATAGTAATTGTTTCAATGTATTTTCAATGTGTTTGGGTATGGGATCATTCAAAATGCAATTTGAAACAATATTTGTTCAAATAGAAAACCCACAATGCATAGAAATATCATGAAAATGTCAACAAACCCTTTGCATGTAGAAAAAAACAATTAATAACAACAATCTAACCTCAAACTCCAACATTATATATTGATCTTCAATGGCCATGCTTGCTGTTACAAACCCATAATTACAACAACTATGATATCCACAATGTTATTATGTTGCTATCACATAAATACATGTAGCTTGAAACAATGGTGCTATAGATGAAAATATGAAAGATCTACCTATTCCACACCTGCCATCAGCACCAAATAGTAATATTTTCTAGTTGTAGCTACACTCTACTCCAAATATTATATACTAGATGCCTTATATATGCTACAACTTCAAGGAAAGGGTTGTGGATAGGATTAAATAAAATATATTCAACTCCATCTATGGCGCCAACACCCAATACAACAAGAGCCAATATCTCAAACACTTCTAGCAATATCTTTCAATCACAATTTATATTATTTGAAGAATCTCCAATAAATTTGCACAATATACCCTTCGCAGAAAACTCCAAAAATTTGCAATAAAACACATAGGCAATCTATGTATGAAATTGCTCCAATACTACAACATTCAACACAAGCGTAGATTTTCAATAAAGCTACCAACAAACCTTTCCTGCACAACTATAACTCTGAATGAGTCACACAACATTAACTAGGGAGGATCTTTCACCACTGTGGCTAATCTTCTCCAAGAGGGTTTTCATCCTCAAGAAGGCTGAGATGAACTAGGTTCAATCCCACAGAACCACAAGAGTTTCACAAGAGGAAAATAATAATCTGCATAATCCAAATGAGCTCTCACAACCTCATTTTATACTTTTTTGCCAAACTCTCCAGAAGCTTATATTTTAAAATTCACTTTGTAATTTGAATTCCCTTTTAGCCCCGAAAAAGACCTTTTTATTAAATTAATGATAATTTGACATGTAAGGTCCTTGTTTTATGCATCCATGATTTAAAACATTTAATCCTAGTTCTGACGAGCTATAACATTAAGGTGCTTTTAAAATATTTTAAATAATATTTGGTGGCCTTAGTAAAATAATTAAAATAAAGCCATTAATACACCCATTTTGTGGAAACTACCAGAATGCATCAGAATAAAAAAATGACTGCATTGGAGTGATCCTGATGAAGAATAATGATAAACGGAGCCAATCGGATGACTTACTATAAATAGACGCCCTCTCAAGATTCTTGGAGAGCACACCAAAAGACAAAAATCACCCCAGAAAGTGGCATACGAGTCCTCCAGACCACCTGAGCTCATTGGAATAATAAAAATACTCCTTTGATAACGTTGACACACATCCGCAAGGTTAGTTCCAACTGCACTACAAGGGAACCCGAAAATGGGGATATTACAAATGACCCGTTATACATTCCCGTTGGAGAGTCATCTATCATCATTGGAAATATTATAAGAGTTTACGCATGTTTAAATTAAAGATTTAAACATGAGAAAGACATTGGAGGATATAGAAATTAGAAATTAATAAATGACATTTATTTGAAGAAGCCGACTCATATTATGAAAGGTAGTCAACTCATGTTATTGCATGGTCGACTCTCATTATGGTAGCAGTCAAAGTATATAAAGCAACAATTATATTTAAACAAGAGTGGGTCATATAATCATTCCTATATGGGCCAACTCACCTAAGACAAGCATGGGTTATATGAGCGATTGATATATGGTTAGTATAAAGAATGAGCAGTGGATGGTTAAGGATTGAGAGCAACGATTTGAATTATAGAAGAACAATGATCACATTTTGATGTGAAGGCAATGATCATGTTAATAAGGATAAAAAGACAATGACTCATTAATGACAAAGGGTTGTGATTAAAAGAAAAAAAAGCAACAATTAAGAAGGAAAGGTCATGTCTCCTTTAAAAGTTTGTCTTCATTCAAAGGGATGCCTCCCTTCATGAAAAGGCATAAGAGGATATTAACGGTGGTAGGAGTTGAGTTTTCAAAGAAAGCATCCAATGATATATTTTGGAGTGTAGAGAGTGAAGTGTGTGTGAAGAATAAAAGTAATATCTAAAATACACATTCAAGATCTGCATATGGGAGTATAAGAAGATCAACATTGTGGGAAGCATAAATGCAGATTTGAGAGAGGAGTTTATAGCAGTTTTGTGTGAAGAGTTTGGGAAGAAATAAGAGGAGAAGCTTATGCAGAGATAGAGGACAAGTTTGGGCAGATCTCAAGGCAGAAAGTTGTGAAGAATTGATGCTATGATTATGGCTTGTTTTATGTGAAGGAGTGGTACATAGTTTGGATCAGATTTTAAGGAAGAGAGTAAGCATAAGTGTAATCAGATTTGAGAAAACAGGTTGTGCATATTTTGGATCAGATTTGAAAGGAAGAACATCATGTGATTTATATTAGATTTGTGAAGAAAATATATAGTGTGAGTTGCAATTAGATTTATAGAAGAAAGTGATCAAGATCTATAGAAGGTCGGTGCCTTGATGAGAGATTGGTGTCTCTTATTAGGTTGGTGCTTAGTTGTGGATTGGTGCTCATGAAATCTACAATCGAGGATTGGTGTTTCTAGTGGGTTGGTGCTCACAAATCATATAAGAGGGGATTGGTGTCTCCTGTAGGTTGGAGCCTACAAAGTTTGTAAAAAAGATTTATATATAAGCAATGTTTTGCCTTGGTTCTCTCTTGTAAGGGTTTTCACGTAAATCTTGTGTTCTTGTGGTGCATCATTGATAGATCTTGTGTGATTGATATTGTTGTGATTGTTAAGTTGTGAAAAAGTAAAAGTATGTATTATACTGATTCACCCCGCTCTTAGTATAATTGCATGTTCTTCATTGCTAAATCTGAAACTGATTAGTTTATGTGCTTTTAACCTTGTGTGTTAAATTTTGTCTAAATTCATGTAAGCCCCTTGATTGGAACAGAAAAGAACATCATACAACTGAGTCATCTTGTGAAGGCCAATGCCTAGTAGTAGAGGCCTTGGGGTAGCCATTTTCCATTTCTTTAGGATTTGATTCCTTTTAGGATAGATAAGATACTTGGTATTTTATCTAAGTTTTGTGCAAAACACCCATCAACAGATTGGTGCTAGAAGGAGGCCCTGGATGAAATTTTGGTATGAACTTTCACTTTCATTGGTTTATAGCACATTTTGAGATGGATTAGATGTTGAGGAGATTTAGTTATAATGGGTAGTATTTCATATTTTCTCAACTCCCTAGGGATGCATATTTGTCACTTTTGAGAGAGGTATTGGATAAGGACATAGAAAAACAATGGGCTCAACTAAAATTATTTGACATAGCCTCATCAAGAGAATGTAGGATGCATGCCACAAAAGAACATATCGAGCTTGATTGTAAACTCTTTCTCATAAGGGTGGATTTTGCTCTAGGTGGAAAATTTCCCTATTTGGAGGTATACAAAGCTAAAATTTTTTTTACTTTGAAGATATTGAAGGTCCATTGGTTGAACCATCTCATGGAGACAAGAAGGAGAGTGTGCCACCTCACCTATTCTTCATCAATCAAAATAAACAAGGTGATGTACACATGGGTAAGAATGATATAAATTCTCATTTGGTTTGTCAAGATGAACATGAAAATGAAGTTGGATGCATAATGAATGAGTCACTAGAGGGTTGTCCTAACAAGTCAATTGAAGGTATTACTGTTCCAAAGTGGATTAGTTCTAATTTTCAATCATGGGACAATGAAAGAGACATTAGTAATGATGATATTTTGAGTCCTATTGATGAGAACAAGTTGGTTGACAAGTTAGGCAAGGTGGATAGTCAAATAGATAAAGTAGATCAACAAGAAAATGCTTGTCAAAACATGGATTTAGGTATTGATTTTGATGATAAAGTGATGGGAGATGATTTGTTTCAGTTTTCTAATGATTGTAAGTCTTAAATTAAGTTTGAATAGCACATAGATCAATCTGATATCATGCCAAAACAAGAGGATACCAACCTACGTAGTAAAGAAAATGTATGGACAATGAAGAGGGAAGTTGTTCCAAATGATATACGTATGAGGAACAATCTGATTTTTGGAGATAAATGATCAAATTCATGACTGTTCCAGCTTGTTACATCATCATAATAAGTCATATCAGACCTATACAAGTATTTTAGACAAGTCACAAGTTGATCCAAGTGAAGAAAATCAAGATAAAACATTGTTACAAGATGTAATCAGAGATATAGATCAAGTTATGCAAGTGAAAGGTCCAAAAGGTCTTATTGCTTCTATACATGATGATGCATCATTCCAATATCGACCACAAGCTGAAATAGGGAAGTTATTGCATGATTTAGATGGTGTTTCTTCATTACATTTGACTGATTTTAGTAGGGTGGATTTGAGTATCTCATGTTTTGATTTTTCTAATCTTTCTTATGCTTCTAATGATGAATATTCTCACTTGGTTAATGGTGGTATGCAAGTGAAGAATGAGGACAACATATTATTCTTTGAGGTTGAAGGTCAAACAATCATACGAAGTTTGAGAAAAGGTGAAATGTTCCATGTTTTAGACCCTAAACAAGTTGAATCTTTCATTGATATCATTGATTTATATTCTTCTACAAATTGCAATGGTTCACTAACTTATGGATTTGATTGTGATTCAAACCAGGTTGTCTCTTCCATTTTCTCTTTGAGTTATGATGCTTATCATTTTGATTATGGAGATTTGGGTAAGGAAACATGTGTTTGGATTTATCATGGACATTATGAGTTGCCTCAATTGCTGATCCTACATGACTTGTATCCTGAACATGAGCCTAGTTTGCCTATATCCTACTTTTCATAAAACAAGGATGAGTTTTCTATACTCAGGAATTTGACATGTGCCTTATCACTCTTACACATATTAAGAAATCAATCAAGAGAGAGTGTAGATATCTACTATCCTAAGATTTTGTACATAGTCTTAGTTAGTTTTGGTTTGTTATGTGTCTAGTTTTCTTGGTTTTTCTTTAGTTTCATTAGTTGGTTGTTTGTTTGACTCGCTTTTACTTGTTTGTTGGTTAGTTTTAGTTGTTAGTTTGTTTTTTTAGCTTTTTTTTTCAGTTTTTTTGGGTATTGTTTTTAGTTAGTTTTTGGCTTTATGTTGTTTTCTCTCTTATTTTGAGTTTTTGGGATCCTCCCTTTCTTGTTCCTTGATGATTAGAGGGTTTTTCAAGCAAGTGTATGCAATTAGATTCTCTTGATTATGTTTCCTAGTCATAAACTAGGGGTTTTCCTGTGGACTCCATTCTTATAGTTGAATGGCATGATGCTTGTTCTTGGGAGATGAGTCACTTGCTTGGTATGACTTGAAGTGTTTTGAGATCTTATACCTCTTCACATCTTAATGGTCATAAAGTTTCTAAGTCTTTGTGATCTTGCATTAAGTGAAAAATCTTAAGGTCTCACCTTTGCGCCACTATGATTCCCAACCCAACAATTTGAACTAATACACGTAGCCCATGTGGAAGAAGCATGTGCTATAGGGAAGGGGCTATTTCCTAGTACTCCTATCAAAGCTTAATTAATTGAATCATCAAATAAGCAAAGTAATGAAAAGGTGGTACTTTCTAGTACTCATATAATACGACTCAACTAGCTAGAGGATTCAAGTATCTCTATCATGGCTATGGATGCCTGGTTGACAGTAGAGCTATGCTTTGAGTGGAATCATAGAGACAACCTTGTTGGATCTATAGATGCTTGACCAACAACGAGACATTGTCCAAGTAGTTCATGAGGTGAGAATCATTCATGTAGTTTAATGTAAGTGAGTCTAGATGACCTTAGTTTCTAAAGGATGGGAATGCATGCATTTGCACACATCTGGATCTTTGGAACATGGATGGTTATGCTATCTTTTAATTTTTATTCCTTGATCATGTTTTCATGTTTATTTGGCCTAATGTGTGGGTGTAACTAGATGTCTTGGGTTCATGACTTTTGTTTATCTTTGGAATGCTTGGGAGAATTCTCCTAGCAGGGTCGCCATTTGTTATGCCTCCAACACACTCCACTTTTTGCATGAGCAAAATGGGGACCCTCTCTTTTGATTGAGCCTTTTGGTGAGTTTCTCGGCCTCTTTTGGGTGTTTCATCTTGTTATGAGTGCTCTAATTCTTGGTTGAGTAGCTTGGTTTGATTGCACAAGTTCATGATCCATTGCTTTAAGTTGGCATATTTTGATGATTTCTTGGGTCATAGTTGTCTTACCTAGTTTTATATGCATTTGGATGCTCTCAGAAGTCCTAGTTGGCTTGTGTGAGGCCTACCTTTTCACTCCCTTATTTTGACCATTTCATATTATTGTTGGAGAGACATTTTAGACTTTTGGGGACTGTTGATCCTGATATGCAAAATTATTAGGCTATATGCTTTTATTTTGGTTAGTTATGTTTAGTATGTTGTGATGAGACTAGATTCTTATTTTTATTCACTGATGATGATTTGACATGCGATATACATTATGATATTATTTTGAGATATTAGTTGTGAGGTTATGTTATGGATTTATTATGAGATTTTATTTTGAGATGGATTATAGAAATGCAAAATTATGAATCTAATTATGATGTGATTTTATGATTGTTTTATATGATTATGTGATGGCATGAGTGTATGTTTCCCTTGCTTCGGCTATGATATACATGTTGGATTAATCTTTTGTTTAAGTGCGTAGGTGTTCTAACCAAGCCATGGATAATCAGAGATAATCCCACACATTTTGTGAAATCCCATGTTAAGCCGATCTAGTTCCAAGAGGAACCAAGATCAAATGTGTTAATGCTTGATGAATTTTCGTAATGTTGGTGTATGGTATCTTTTGGGCTAGGTATACCCTTTTTCAATTGATTGTATATTGGTGTTGTAAAGGTGTAATGTTTAATTGATTTCATTTTTGAGTTTTTATTTTTTGTGACCCCTTTCCGTGTGATTTTACTCACCCTAAGGTGCTTAAAATGGGTTAAAAATGACCCTAGGTTGTACCCCTAGGGTTTAGGGACCATTTGAGCTTGTCTAACCCTAGGATAACTCCCATTTGGTCACTTAAACTTCACCCTGAAGTAAAGTGACGAAAATAGAAGTTTGGGAAGGAGTGGAAGGTTGGGTTAAACACTCAACCTTATCCACACCTCATTCCAAGGCTTGGGGAATCTTCAAAGCCCCTAATTTGTGGAGGACCCAACTCCAAGGCTCTCTCACATTGGTTAGAGTACCTTGGAGTTTTTGTGGGCTTTCATGGGAGGATAGGATTGGGGCACTTGTGGTACCCATATCCTTCTTTGGCCTCACCTTTCTTTCCCACATGTGTGAGAGAGCATAAGTGGAGGGGGCAAGACTTGGTGGAATGGAAGGGTGACATGTGTCACCACCACATTCCATGAAGCTTGCAAGTGGATGTGAGGAGGAAGGAAAAGGTGACATGTGTCACCTTCTCATTCCTCGAGACTCATGAAGAGAGCCTATTTTAATCCCTCTTGAAGAGAGGGAGAGGGTTGTTGATTTTATTATTTTTTCTATTTTATTTGAATTTTAGAAGAGAGTTAGAGGAATTTTTTGAGGCACTTTGGAGGGAGGACTTGGAGGTGGAGTTGGAAGGGCTCTTCTTCAACTATCTTCCTTATTGATCTATTTAAGGGAGGATTCAAGGTTTGATGCCTTTCCTTATGTATTTTACATTCTTGTGTGTGGGTATTTTTGCATTTTGTTGTTGTGGAGATTTTATGGGTGTATGTAAGAGCCTCTCTATTTAGAGAAAATACTCAACATGTGTGGGGTGGGGGAGGAGTGAACCTCCTTGAGGTCACCTCCTAGTTTTGGTATTTTGGCCTTGAGGGCAAGTTATGAGAATGAGCATTATTGAATGGCTTGAGAGCCATGGAGAAATATGTGTGAGTTTTAGTATATATGTTTTGTCTTGAGGCCTTCTTTGAGTTAAGTTTGAGATATTTGGAGTGGCACTCTTAAGTTGAGTGATGTCCACTCCCCTACCCCTTTAAATTCATTTCTATGAGTTTTGTTTTGTGTAAACTATGGGTGTTCTTCATGTGTGTTTGCCTTTGTGTTTTGATGTGTAGTGGAGTGAAGGATCCTTGTGTGTGGATGACCTCTAAGTTCAGGGGTGACTCATTAGTGAGTCTATGGTAGGGAGGAGAGTGGTACTTGATGGCTTGTTTCCCCTCCCTGTTGTTTATTGTAGGTTTATTGTGGAAATGGAGCTTGGAGGAAGAGACTTTAAATCTTTGTGTTTTGTCATTTTGGCTCCTTGAGAGCCTTGGCCAAGTTTGGCCTTTGTGTAGTTTGTTTTAAAAAAAAGAGAAGATTTTTCCCTCTCTTACTATGTAAAGTTACATGATTATATTTTGAAGTTGCAAACAAAATTTAGTGGCTGTTTTATTTTATGGGATTTTCGAAATGTTGCAATGAAAGAAAATAATGTATGTAATGTTTTGTTTTAATTGTTGCCAAAATATGCTTAAATTTGGTTCTTCATTTCATATGTTCAAGTAAAAGAAAATAGTTAGTTGCTGATTTTTCTTTTAAAAGAAAAATATATAAAACATATTGTTGTTGCTTTCTTTAAAAAAAAAATAGAATATGTATATTCATGTATTAAAAAAAAAAAGATCTATTTCATGCTATTATTTAGCCTATTCATTATTTTAATAGAAAATGATTTTTCTTTGTCATTGGGAGTATATATTTTCTTATGATTATACCTATATAAATATATGTGTATACTTATATATATGTATATATAGAATCATTTGTATATGAATATATATAAATACATATATATTTTATATATCTATATACATTTCAGCTTGCTGGAAAAATTATGTATTCTAACTGTTAATACTGGATAAATGCCTTATATATATATCACATTTTGTATTATTTTAATGTTGATGGAAAATATAATTAAATTGTGAAACTATGTATATACCCATTGTATATATATATATGTGGGCTGAAAACTATGTATAAATAAATGACTGTACATTATTATTTTATTTTATTAGACTATATATATAATGAAAATATGTTATAAAAATAAATCTGAATGCAAATATA
The DNA here is from genome assembly GCA_027924645.1 of Cunninghamia lanceolata. Taxonomy (NCBI): domain Eukaryota; kingdom Viridiplantae; phylum Streptophyta; class Pinopsida; order Cupressales; family Cupressaceae; genus Cunninghamia; species Cunninghamia lanceolata. The sequence continues at coordinate 1,126,073 of BSBN01000958.1, read as the reverse complement.
CCTAATGGTCGAATGTAATGAAATTAGAGGAGTTTAAGATTTGTGTTGGGCGGAGAAAGGTTGTGGGCGGCCGACCATGGCAGTGGAGCGGAGGCCAGTGGCGGGGTTCGAACCCCCACAGTGGCCTTGAATTTTTTTCTCTGTGTGGCGGGAGGTGTGGTGTGGAGAAAACGAAGCCCCACACCCCCAAACACTTGGTCCTTGTTTCCTTGACCTGTGGTTTGGGGGTTAAAACCCTCGGCAACATCTCTCGATACAGTCGTCGTTCCTCTGTTTCCCCAACTCGGTCGTTCGGCCTTTATCTCTACAATTTACTTCTAATATATATATATATATATATATATATATATATATATATATATATATATATATATATATATATATATATATATATATATATATATAGCGATTATTCTTCATCTTGCAACAAAATAAAATGTTATCTCTATTTTTTTCTTTACAGTAGGTATATATATTAAAAAAAAGAGGGCTTCCATAAGGAGCATATGCACTTTGTACACCTCCGGGAGTAGTTATTCATGGTTGCCTCCCTCTTAGCCCTGCAAGCAAATTAGAAGAGAGAAATGAGAAAACAAATGGAGGAAAGAAAAAACAAAATAGAAGAAAATATGAGAACAAAAATAGGGTTAGGGTATTTCTTTTCCATAAGGAAACTATTTTTTTATTTGGAGAAACTTTTAGGGCAAGAGGTATTTGTCTTGGGATATTGTTTGTTGTTTTTATTATGTTTTTTTATTTTAAATTGTTATGGCTTTAGATTCATGTAAAGGGGTAAAATTTATTGATGAGTGAGCTTGTTTTCTTTAGTAATGTTATTTATACTAGATTTTAATGCTATCTAGAAATTTACTATTGTAATGAGGAGTTTTTAATTTAAATGTCTAATTATATTTTGGGATAATGTAGTTAGTATTTTATGTGGGCTTTTTCCATCCTTTTTATGCCTTTTAAATTTTAGGATTCTAATTTTTTTTTTATATGAGTGGGTTTTGATTTATTTAATTTGGAAATCTTTTTTTTATTGTCTTATTATTGCCTTTTTGATTTTTTATGGGTTGGGGAAGATTGATTTGTTTCTTTTTTTGAAAATATTATATTTAATACTTTTAGTGGGATTATATAATTGTATTATAATTTATTTAGTTAGGGTGAGGTTATTACCCTTAAGTCCTCTAACTTTGGGGAGATTATATTTGACTTGTTGGAATAAATTTAATTGTTTGGATTATATTTATTAGTTGGACTTTATTTTATGGGGTTAATTATTTAATTGTTTTATTTAAAATTAATTTTCATTTAATTGGAAAGTTAATTTTAATAATGTTTATTAGATGATTTAATTTAACCTTTAATCTAATTTTCTCATAAACGTATTAATGGGAAACCTTTTTAAATTATTTATTTTGAACGCTAATAACGCGTTATGCTTTCGAGTTGTCAAGAAGGATGTTAATTTTTTGCTCTGCATGTCGAGCTAGGGTGCTCGTGCTCTAGCCCAATCTTCTAGTTTTTTCTTGGCCGTGAGAAGTGTGGGGAGTGCATGCGTTTTGGGGAGGTCCGGGGTTGTGATTTTTATCAGTGCAAAGTTTTTTTCATCTGCATCGGTGTCTCTTTCTCCCTGAGCATGCGGTTGTTTTGTGCCTGGTTAGAGGCCGTACGTGGAGTTTTTGTGCCTAGTTGGTTTGGGTTTGCAGTTCGAAGGTAGTGCTAGGTGGTGGGTCATTTAAACCCTAGTGGTGGTTCTTTTTTTCTCAGGGGCTTGCATGCCTGCCTTGGGTCTTGTTTAGTTTCAATGTCGATCAGGGAGTCTTTAGGGGCTAGTCCCAAGATGGATTTTCGCTCAGCAGCGGTTGGTGCGAATTCTCCTTCGCATGCTTCGAAGGTTTTTAATAACAACTTGTTCTCACCAAATCCAGGGTTTGTTGGTTTAGGTTTGTCTAATGGTACAAGGATTATGAAGATCAATAGATGTCTTGAACATTGTGAGGAGAGGCCAAAATTGGTTATCTCGCTAGAGATGATTGCGGAAGATATTGACTATTATTTGAAGCATACATTATTGTGCAAGTTTATGGGGATGTGTGTTTCATTACAATTTCTTGAATCATGGGCCCAACAGACTTGGATGCCAGAGGGAGAAATTGAGGTTATGCTTTTAGCAAATAACTATTTCATGGTTTCATTCAATTACCTGGCGGATCACAACAAGGCCTTTGAAGGAGGCCCCTATTTTCATAATTAGATTAGGTTATTTATTAAACCTTGGCATGTGGGCTTCAATCCTGCTGAAGAGCTTCCGAACCAGGTTCTGGTGTGGGTTTGACTTCTGAGGTTTCTTGTGGAATGTTGGCAGGATGATGTTTTGCACTTGCTAGCTTCAATGCTAGGAAAACTAGTTGGTGCTTCACAGCAGACTCAAGTTAAAAAGGTGATGACTTTTGTTCGTATCTATGTTGAGATTGATTTAAGTAAACCTTTGCCAGATTTGGTGGATATGTGTGCGGGTCCTTACTCTTGGGTGCAATAGTTGGACTATGAGACTCTTCCTTTTCGGTGTCGTCTCTGTCATGAATATGGCCATTTGCAGAGGAGATACCCAAAGGCTAGGCCTATGGATTCCTAGCCTTCTCATCCTCCCCGCAATCCCCCTAGGGTTGAAAAGGGGAAGGAACCCATTCCTAGTGATGTGGATGGGGTTGATGGTTTCATTCATGTCAAGGCTTGAAACAGGAATCAGGGTCAAAAGAAGACTTTGAAGGAAAGGAAGGATGAAGATTCTTTCAACAGATTTCAAATTTTAGATGATCTCAGCCAGTAGGAAGTGAATCCGGGCTTGGTGAATCTAGAATAGGGTGCTTTGGGTACAAGATAGGAGGGCCTTCTTTTTGAAGCTAGTCAAGTTTTGTAGGATAATAGGGCTTTGCAAATGGACACAAATGTTCAAATGGAAGTCCAGGTGGAATCAGTTCCTATTATAGTAGGGAAGAAGGGTGGTGAGGATGGATCTCCTCTTGTTTCGAATGCAGGTTTTGAGGGGGTGAAGAATAATAAGTCTTCTTCTTCTCATTTGGGTCTTCATCAAAAGGATCCAAAAAAAAGGGCTAGGGAGAAGTCTTCCAAGCTTGGTAGAAAAAAGGATTTGGAAAATATTAGATTAATAGGGTAAACTTTGGTAGAGTCAGGGTCTGTTAAGAATCTGGATTCTCATTTTTTGAGCCCCTTGAAATGATTGTTCTATCTTGGAATGTAAGGGGCTTGAACAGTGGCCCTCGACAAAAAGCTGTTCATGATTTGGTTAGAAGTCAATCTCCTGATGTTCTTTTCCTACAGGAGACTAAGTTATCAATGGAGTGTATGTTTAGTTTAGGGCCTAAGTTGTGGGGGAGAGGAGAGTGCCAGTGTATTGGTGCTCAAGGATCTGCTGGGGGAGTGGCTTGTTTATGGAATCCTCAGAAGATCTGCCCTCTTTGGTGGTTGTCCTTTCAGTCTTCTATCTCTATGATTGCATCTTGTTTTGAGATGGTGGAGTCTGTTCACTTCTTCAATATCTATGCGCCTACTGAACTTTAGGGTAATCAACTTTTGTGGTCCCATATCTAGTTTGTCTGAAGCATGGTTCCTTTCCATCCATGGGTTATGGCTGGAGACTTCAATGCTATTTCTAAGTTAGCTGAGAAGCGGGGTGGTATTGCAAGGCTTGAGCCTTCTGCATTGCTACTTCAGGATAACATCTCAGCTTTAAATCTTGTGGACATCAAGCCCATTAATAGCCAACTTACTTGGAACAATCGGAGGATCAGGAATAATTGCATTGTGGAACGACTTGACTGCTTTCTGGTTTCTTGCTACTAGGTTGGTGGGTTGTGGTCTTCTAGCTCTAAAATTTTGGATTGGAGGGGCTCAGATCATTGGCCTATCAAGCTAGCTATTTCTTCAGCTCGTGTGCCTCGGTCTCCTTCTTTCAAGTTCTAGCTTATGTGGTTGCGTGACTCCTCTCTCCATGGCTATGTTGCTGAGTGGTGACGGTATGGTAGACTTGCTTATGGTACAACAATGTATACTTTTGCTAAGTTACTTCAATTTGTCAAGTATTAGCTTAAATGTTGGAATCAACAATGCTTTGGAAACATTTTCCATGCTAAGACTACTGCCGAGGCTGAGTTGGGTGGTATTATGAGGTTGATCAGGGAGGATGGAGTGATTGAGGACATACTGTGGGAAGAGACTAGGGATTTGAAAGCACTGGAAGAGTGTGAGCTATGAGAGGAAGTTTTTTAGAAACAAAAGACTCGAATTGAGTGGCTTTAGGAAGGGGATAAAATACTTCTTTTTTCTTCAACTCGGTGAAAGCCAAGAGACATGATAATTCTATTTCTACTCTGGTGAATGATAGGGGTGAAACTCTTTCTTCTTTTCATGAAATCATGCATGAAGCTATGCAATATTTTGCTTCATTATTTAGGGAGGACTCGCAAGGGATTCTGATGAGGAAGCTCAGGTCCTTTCTTGTATCCCTTCTTTGGTATCTAGGGAGATGAATGAGCATCTTATGAATGATATTTTGATTGAGGAACTAGAGAGGATTGTGTTTCAATTGAAGAGGGGGAAAGCTCCTAGTCATGATGGTTTCCTGATTGAGTTCTTTCAAGAATTTTGGGAGATTATCAAGTTGGACTTGTTGGCGATTGTTCAGGAGTCTCGTAAGAATAAACAGATGTTACGGGCTTTGAATTCTACCTTCCTTTCTCTCATCCCAAAGTGTGATGGGGTGAATAGGTTAAGTCAATTTCATCCTATCTCTCTTTGCAATGTGATTTATAAAATTATCTCTAAATTGATTGCTGATAGGTTGAAAAAGTGGCTTAAAGTGCTGATCTCTGAGGAATAGAGTGGTTTTGTGGCGAGACGGCAGATTCTGGATGGGGTTGCTATCGCAACTGAAACCATTTACTCTATGGCCAGTTCCAAAGATAAGGCGATGTTCATCAAGCTTGATATGGCTAAGGCTTATGACAGAGCTCAATGGTCCTTCCTTTGGAAGGTTCTTAGTGCTTTTGGTTGGGGATGAGTGGATTTATTGGGTTATGAGTTTTGCTACTTCAGTCTCCTCTGTGTTAATAAATGGTGAGCACTCTGATCTTTTTGGTGCCTCTCGGGGTTTGCAGCAGGGTGACCCCCTCTCTCCTTACTTATTTCTTCTTCTTGTTGAAGGTCTGGGATGTTTGATAAGAAGGAATGTGGAGTTAGGTTTCATTCAGGGGTGGGGGTGGGGAGGTGGTTTACCTCCATAGTCTCACTTACAGTTTGTAGATGACACTGCTTTGATGGGTATGGCTACAATTAGGGAAGCTTCAAATTTGCGCAAGGTGTTGGATGTTTATCTTGTAGCTTCGGGCTAATTGATCAATGAAGATAAGTCTTCCATCTTTTTCTTCAATACTCCGGGTTTTATTCAGAGGCAAATTGCTCATATCTTGAGATTTTAGACTGGGGTTCTCCCTTTAACTGATCTTGGTATTTCCATCTCTATTAGAAGACTACCTAGGGATTCTTGGCAAAATATTCTGGATAAATTTCATGTGAAAGTTAATCATTGGACCCATCGTTGGTTGTCCTTTGCGGGTCGTGTTCAGTTGTTCAAGTCTGTGGTGCAGACCCTCCCCATTTATAGATGTATGATTTAGGTGGCCCCTTTGGGTTTTATTAGGGAATTGGATTCCTTAGCAAGACAATTTTTATGGGCTGGTAGCTTATTGTCCTCTAAATGGAGCCTTGTCAGATGGGACATTGTTTGTAGCTCGAAGTAGTTTAGCGGCCTTAGGTTAAGGCAGTCATCGTTGTCAGGGATGGCGTTGGCTACTAAATTGTATTGGTGGTGGTGTGTGGAGCAGGATGGGATCTGGGCCAGGATATTAACACAAAAATACTTCCCAGGGATCCCTTAGATTGATATTCCTCATTATCCCCTAGTGGGAAAAGGCTCGGTGATTTGGAGTACGCTCAAGAAAGGGGCTACTCTGGTCAAGGATGGCTTATTTTAGATTTGTAAAAGAGGGATGAAAGATCATTTTTGGTTTGATTCTTGGGATGGTTTTCCTCCCATTGTTTCTCAGTTTCCTAATTTGGTGACTCTGTGCCAAAGGTTCTGTGAGGCAGGATGGTCAAGGGTGAGTGATTTCAAGTCCTTATCTTCTCATGGACAGTTGGTGGTGGCGAGATGGAAGAATCCTGATGAGTGGCTTGTTGTTGGTATGGAGGAGGAGTGTGTTAAGCTTCATAGTATCCTTTCTCGTAGATGCTGTAGCTCCCTCCAGGAAGGGGATGTTCTTTCTTGGTCTCCTAATCCTAAGGGTGTCTATACCATTGTTTCTGGATATCAGGTTTTGTTATCTCACCAGCTGGATGGGGTGGAGGTTCACTGGTGGAAGAAAGTGTGGAATAAGCTTTCTTGGCCGAAGTGTAACTGCTTTATTTGGACTTTGTCTTGGAATAGGTTCTTGACATGGGATAATATTCAGAAGCGGGGTTTTCAGGGTCCTTCTATGTGTGTTTTATGTGGATGTGGAGAGAAGGACTCCTCTCACTTGTTTTTCCATTGTCCCTTGACTTTGCAGCTTTGGTATTTTTTGTGGGAAGTTTGGAAAAGCCCTTGTGTTCATGCTTCCTCCCTGGTGGATTTTTGGAGTAGTCTGGGTAGACCTCCTTCTATGGCCTCTTTCTTGCAAGATGTGTGGTATGTTGGGCCTTCCTTCATACTATGGCAGATTTGGTTGGAATGGAATCGAAGAATATTTCAAGGTGAGAAGCTGTTGATTCAACAAGTTTGGCACAAAATTATAGGTATGATTTAGGAGATAGTGGAAGCTAAGTGTGATGTGGTGTTCCCTTTGGAGAAAGGGGATGCTGAGCTAGTGGATAGATTGGGTATTCAGGGGTTGTCTCCAGCTTCTGCTTGTGTCAGGAGAGGAAGGCAGGTGAAAAAGAAAGTTCAAAGGGTGGGGAGTTGGCTACCCCCTCCAACTGGCATTCTGAAGCTCAATACTGATGGTTCTTCAAGGGGCAATCCTGGGCCTGCTGGGATTGGTGGGGCTGGCAAGGATTTTTCAGGATCGGTGGTTTTTTTCTTTTCTGTTCATGAAGGATTGCAAACTATCAACCTTATGGAAGGTTTGGCGATCCTCTACACTTTGGAGAGGGCTTATGCTTTGGGATGGTGCAAGGTTATCTGTGAGTCTGATTCACAGGTTTAGATTAATTTGTTGAATAAATAGAAGGTATCTGATGTTAGTTCGCAGTTGGCTATGATGGTGCAATAGATTCTGTAGATAAGTTCTTTGATGGAGATGGTGTCTTTTTTCCATATTCCAAGGGAGTGGAATAGGGCAGTAGATTGTTTGGCTAAGTGGGCTTCTGAGCATTTAGATGGCTAGAAGATTGATGAGTGGGAGCAGGTTCCTCATGAGCTCCGACATGACTTGGAGAGGATTCTTGCCGAGGATGGGAATGGTATTAGTGAAGGATGATGTTGTTTCATGCTTTGTATGGCTGTTTCTTATGGAGTCCTTGGGCCTTGGCCCTTTGATGTTTTGTAATGCTCTTTTCTGAATTTCAATAAAGTTTTTACCCCTTAAAAAAATGCGTTATGCTGCCGAATTTTTCTGGGAAATTAGGGTTATTTATCTTAGCAACTATACCCCCTTTTATTGAGTAAAATTTGAATGTTTCTACAACTAGTTGATTGATTAAGTGGTTATTTAATTCTTTTAATGCTATAGAATTAGGGATTGATTTTGACTTGTGTCGAAATCCTTTCACTCACTTAGGAAAACTTAGGGTTTCGATCAATCGATCATAACCCTAAATGCAATGCTCCTTGCATCACATTGACCCCCTTAGTTAGCTATCATCACGCTGGAGATTGCGCATGCGATCGGAGTTCCCTGAATTTGATTGACATGTTTATGCCTTATGCGTATTGCTACCGAGCATGTTGACGCATGCGAGGGGGTTCCTAGGGATGCGTGGAAATATTTTTGATATTTCATGTCATGACCACATGACATGTGTGTTGCAAGTCATGACTGCATGGGAAATGTGGCCATGACAGCTTGTATCCTTTGGTTGCACTTATTTATTACCACATGTCTTATTTGAGTCAATTGGATGTTTGAGTCTACTGGGTTGGTCTTGGCATGTTTTGGGCTTGATGAGTCTTGATCAAGTATGTGCTTCATTGTTTCATTTGGTTTTTAGTTTGCATGGATTTGTGGTGAATGGTCTTGTCTGATTTTATCATGCTCATAGTCATATTGACAAGCCCTTCATGGTTGGGCAATTACATTTTGAGGCCTTGTGGACTCTTGAAAATGAAGGACATTTATTGTTTTAGAGGATGAGGTTGATTTTGATGAACCATTCAAGTTTATTTATTGCTTCATCTTCATATATAAAGTTAAGAGTATAATCCTTCATATTTGTAGAGTCTTAGGAGGTGTCAAGATGACTAAATGTATGTTCATGCATTCATGTGGTATGCTTAGATCTTATCATATCATTATCATTAGTTTTGGGTCTTTTAGAAGACTAAGGGATTGATCAAGGTCATGACATACTAATAAAGTGAAACCATTAGTTGTAAGTGAAGAAAATAATCCATGCAAGGGTGAAAAGAGCACAATTCATACAAGGTTCCAAAACTACCTTCTTTTGTCATAGTCAAACAACAATGTATACACGGTCATAAAAGCCACAAAACCTTAAGAAAAACCTTATAATTGGCTAAAGGACTTGAATGAGAATGTTGTCTAAGTATCCTAGGTAGAAAATCCAATCATTGTTTCACCTAAAATGGTCAAAAATAATCGTAAAACTATATTTTCACAACTCAAAAACCCTAAGACAACCATGAAGATTTGAATTTCTGATTTTGTTTTGACCCATACAATGCATCCAAAGAGTATTTCCAAGATGATAGGAGGCTTGAGCAGGTAGATAATATGGAAATTTCAAGAGGATGCATCAATAAACCAAATAAATCGAGGGGAAACCATAAATTTAACGACAATATAATCCCAATTAAAACATCACTTTTGAAATATTAGCATAAATAGACAGACAGTACAATTCAATCATATCTCTAGATCTACAAACTGGGTATGACTAATTTCTTGTGGGGATATAAAAAACTAAATTATGAAGGTTTGCTAAAATTATTAGAAAAACCTAGATCGTAAAATAAAAGTTATGGATTCCACAACAAACTATTTTTTCTCATGACAAATTTACTAGTTTTTTTTTAAATAAACAATTTGTTTTAATAATTATTTGCCAAATCCATGATGAAAAATGGATATGATTTGATATGTATTGACTTAAAATGATTTTTTTAATGATGGAATTTGGTGCAGGAGCACCAAGAAGACCATTCATCTTGCTTTGATGTTCATCTTGTTTGTTCAATAAGGTCCTAGAGGACCATTCATGTAATAAGGACTATGTCCAAATATCTATTGTTGTCATGGTATGATAGAGTAGTTTTAAGATGTAATAGGCAGTTTGTAATAAGTTATATTTGTAAGCCTTCCAAGGCATGTAAAGGCTAGTCATATGTTATTTCTTTTCAGTTGTTGTTGTTCAATTTGTAACTGACCAATTGAGAAATGGTTGGCCTCCCACAATAGTGGGTTAAAAGCATAGCAGAACGAACATTGGGGTAGCGGTTTAGTTTTGTATCATGTTGTGTGTTCATTTCTGGAAGTATGTATGAATTGTACTAAAGAACAATAAAGCTTTGTTCCATCCCCTTTTGTGTTTTCTTGTTCTTAGATTCAAGGTTTTTGTAATTATGCTTAGTAGATTCCCTTTTCTTGTAGTCTATTGCAAAATGGTTCGCTGAAGCATTCCACCGGTACGGTCCCTATCAAAATTGGTGGAATGGCTTCGTTGTACAAGTATTTGTTTTTGTTTCCTTGTTTGGCGACATAGAGAACCAAATTGGAGCGTTCTACATAGTAGACGACCTAGCATCTCCATGTGCTAGGGTTTAGTTGGAGAGTAAATGAGTCGTAGAAATAGCAGAGGAGTTGAAGTCATTGTCGGTGAAACAGGGGCCATCGGCAAAATATTTCTCTCTCAGAGTGATAAGGATAGTCTGGTTGAGCGTGGGAAGACTCTTGGTGTATCGGCTTAATAAAACCACAGTTTGCCGAAGAGAGGTTCAAGCTGTTGAATGGAAGTCACGGTCTAAAGATTCATATCGAGATGATAAGGTCATCAGGTAGATAACTTTGCGTTGGACCGACAGCAATGGTCTTACCAATCGAGGCGTATTGGGGTGATAAGGGATAAGTGATACCAGCGTAGATCCATCAGGAGAAATCAGCTAGCGGCAAGAGATCTTAAGGTTTGGCCGATAGGATTCATCTGGTCGATGAGTGATTGGAGTGACTAATGTATCAGAGACACAAAAAGGAAGTTCTCTGAAGGTTGAAGTCATGCCGAAGAGTGGTTGGTCCATCGGCACATCAACCTAAGTTTATAAGTGTTTGCCGATGACAAGGGTCACGACGAAGAAGATAGTGATCGTATATCAAAATTAACAAAATGATGGTTGTCGATAGTGTAGAGTCTCACCGAAGACAAAAGTCATCGGCATATCGGCGAAGCAAATTCTAACATGGCCGATAGTAATTGTCTTGCCGACAGGCAAGAAGCATAGAGTCACCCATCGGGAAGAGTTGCGACATTGAAGTGACTAAGACTTCAGAGAGATAAGTTGTAAAGTGGTCGACGGATAAAGTGTTACTAAAAATGGAAGGAAGAGATCTGTTCGCCGAGACTAGAACCGGTTCCTAAAAGGTTCAAGAGTTCCAAAGTTTAATATTTGATCAATTGTTCATTCTCACTGTGTGCTCCTCATCATATTAGTATCGGAGCCATAAAAGGTTCTGTTGTTGATCTGGTATATGTTAGCAGAGGAGAGTGAAGGAGAGGCTAGCATCATGCCTCCAAAGGGGATGACAGCAGAAGTCCTTAAGAAGTTCCAAGAGATTGAAGAGATGATCAAGATTGGAGTCAAGGAAGCACTCCAGGCTGAGTTGAAGGCACTGGAGATAGGAAAGAAATCAGATGATGAATCTAATGGAGAAGAAGAAGAAGGGGAAGAAGAAGAAGAACCCCAAGGGTAGGAGGCAGAGATACCTGCAGATCAAAAATACCTTCTTGAAGCCATCAAGGCAATTGGGAAAGACTCTTTAGAGGCCAGGATGGAGATCCCAATGTTCAGTGGGAAGATGGATGCCAAGGAGGCTGTGGAGTGAATTGAGGCTCTAAACAATTACTTTGAATACAAAGAGGTACTTGAGAATAAGAGGGTGAAGTTTGCAAAAACTAAACTCAAAGGTGCTGCCCTTACATGGTGGAATTACACCCAAGGAGAGAGGGTAAAGAATGGGAAGAGTATGATCTCTTCATGGAGCAGAATGTTGGAGAGGATCAAGTCCCAATTTCTTCCATCAGACTATGAGGTGCAGATCTACAAGAAGGTGCAAAATCTCAAGCAAAGAGATTTGGATGTGGCTACTTACATCGAGGAGTTTCACAAATACACTCTTCGTTGTGGGTACATGGAGGATGAAAAAGCTAAGGTGGCTAGGTATCTAAATGGTTTGAGGTTCAATATTCAAGATGAGATAAGTTTATTGACCCCTGAAACTGTGGAGAAATGCTTTCAAGTAGCATTAAGGGCTGAAGAGAAGTTGAAGAGGAAATGTGAGCAGCAAAGTAGAGGAAGAGGTGGCAGAAATTTCAGAGGTAGGGACAGTTTTGAAGAGAGAAATCAGTCCCAAGAAGACCAAGGAGACACAAGCAGAAATAAGAGCCAAGTTTTTGATTTTAGAGAGGGATTTAGAGGCACAAGAGGTGGAGGTAGAGGTTCTAATGTTTTCACTGGGAGATGTTATCATTGCAATGAAATTGGTCATACAACATACAAGTGTCCAATGAAAAAAAGTTCTACATTTGGTGATAGTGAAAGGAGGAATGAAAAGAGGGTTCAATATGTGCAAGAAGAGGAGGTAGATGAAAGTGTTAACTCTCCAATTGGGAGTGCAGCCCCAGTTCAAGATGGAGAAGCATTGATGCTAAGGAGAACACTCTTGAAGACATCCAAGGACAAGGAGATGATACAAAGGAGAGCACTTTTCAGGACCAATTGCAAAAGCAAAGGTAAAATATGCAAGGTAGTAATAGATTCTAGTTCAACCGATAATATGGTGTCTAGGGAAATGGTGGATAAATTGAACATAGAAAGGATTCCTCATCAAACTCCTTACAAAGCATCTTGGGTAAGTGATAGTCAATCACTTTTGGTAGATGAACAAGCATATGTTGATTTTGAGATTGGAGAATATAAGGATATAGTTTTATGTGACATTTTACCAATGGAATGTTGTCACCTACTTTTAGGTAGGCCATGGCAATTTGATAGGCAATCATTATATTATGGATATGCTAACACATACACCATCAAGAAGGATGGGAGGACTTTTGTGATGACACCATTGCAGGAGGATCTTGAAGCAAAGAAGGCAGACAAGGTCATCTTGGTGGGTAAGAAAAAGTTTGTGAAGAACAATGAAGAAGTTGAGGATACCTCAAGGAGTGGGGTTGCCAAAGATCAAATTTTGAAGGTGGTTTTAGTTTTGAATGATGGAGATCAAATGGTGATGTCCAAAATGGATCAGAATAAGGTCAAAGAGCAGGTCTACAAGCAGCAACAAGGTGGTTGGAAAGAAGAAGATGCTATCATAGTAGGGACCATTGTTTGTCCTCTAGAGCCAACAAGAGTTGAAAGATAATCATATTCTACCATAGAAGCAGCACAAGAAGCATCAACCAAGGTTTTGAATGCATGTGTTCAGGCAGAGATGACAACAAGGAAGAATGGCAAGCAAAATATAAGTTTGGTTGCAAGCATTCACTCATGGCAAGATATGAGTAGAGCCTACAATGCTAGGCATGAGTTTTTGATTCTATGGAAGCAAGTTGCAGTCCAGAGATCATGGGGAAGGCATGAGGCAGCAAAGGATAAAGGTGGAGCAAGACAAAGAATCAAATCATGTGGCATGAGTTCTTTTCTAGGTGGGGTGTATGGTGTGGGAGCACCAAGAAGACCATTCATCTTGCTTTGATGTTCATCTTGTTTGTTTAATAAGGTCCTAGAGGACCATTCATGTAATAAGGACTATGTCCAAATATTTATTGTTGTCATGGTATGATAGAGTAGTTTTAAGATGTAATAGGAAGTTTGCAATAAGTTATATTTGTAAACCTTCCAAGGCATGTAAAGGCTAGTCATATGTTATTTCTTTTCAGTTGTTGTTGTTCAGTTTGTAACCAACCAGTTGAGAAATAGTTGGCCTCCCATAGCAGTGGGTTAAAAACATAGAAGAACGGACTGTGTATGAGGAAAAATTGATTAAATCAAACTAATTAAATCAAAGAACCCAATAACATAAAGAAAACAAATTTAAATAAAAGCCATGACAAATAATCAATGAAATGAAGACTTTTACCGAAATTTGTATTGTTTCCTTTGGATTGAATGTGGATTGCTCAATGAAGTTGCGAAACCATAGCTGCAACAAGCAAGTAGTGTGTTCAAGAGATCAATGTCAAAAGATCGTGAGGTTGCTCAATCGACGCGTTTTGTATGCTCAAAGCTCTATTAAGTATGCCTGAGAATACGATCGAAGAGAGAGGTAATGAAGGAGATGAGGGGGGTTTATATAGATTTCAATGAAGATCGATCAACGGTCCAGATAATTCAGAAGAATCAATGGAGGAGAACAGTTGAGGAACATGCAACGAATGAGAAGAAGACAAGTGTCCTGCTTTCTTTTGCATGAGAGGAGTTATCAAGAATAGAAGAATGAGTTAACTGAAGAGATAAATCAATTAAAAGAATAAAACAATTAGTTAAGTGATTTAAAACAAGAAGAAGGGATTTGCATGAGAAAAGAAGATATTTTGCTTTATTAAATATAGAAAGCTTGAGTTATATTAGAGATAACTCAAATTTAGAAGAAAAAACAATTTAAATAAATAATTGATTTATTTAAATTTAGAGAAGGTATTTTGGAAGAAATAATTAAATAATTGGAATTATTTAATTTAGAAGATTTGAAAGCAAATTAAATAAATAAATTTATTTAATTGTTGTGCATGATTTTGGAAGAACAATTTTGATTTAATTAAATAATTAAGAATTATTTAATTATAGATAAGATAGAATTGTGATGAATTAATTAAATAATTGGGTTTATCTAATTAATGTGGATGTGAATTTTGGAAGGAGGATAATGATCTAATTAAATAATTAAAATTATTTAATTGTAGAAGAATAACAGAGGAATTTAATTTAATTAATTAAATAAAGAGAATTTATTCAATTAATGTCGAAATTATGTGATGTAGAAGAAATAGATGAAATTAATTAAATAATTAGATTATTCAATTAATGTTGAAAATGCAGGTGATGCTATAGATTAGACAAAATGCAAGTGATTCAAAGACATGGTCATTTTAGGGTGTCTACATTTTGCCCCTCTTTGGTGCAATGCACTTTACAGCGTTGCGTCAAAGAAAATGATTGTTGAAGACATGATACAATTTTTGATGCCCCAGTGTAGCTAGTTGCCCTAGTGTAGCTGGCGTAGGGTGCCCCCTCGAGAGGAAAGACAGGGAAGTGACAGAAGAACTGTGTTAACGCTCGACTAGAAGATTTTGTTAGAGACAGATAAGGTTGGGTTGATGATAGAGAGAAGAAAGGAGATAGGAGAGAACATAAGAGAAAGACTGTTGATTGATCTTTGCTGGAACACTAGATAAGGCCATGGAAAAATGGATGGTGTAAATGGATGAGCTTGTTGCAATGGTTTCACATTTGTTTATAAAGAGCAATCCTTATTTTTGATATAGCACGTGGATAGTTCACCACCAAGGTATAAAAGAGCAAGGTGCAGTAATATCTGAGTGCGTGGACATTGACTTTGCAAGCAAGCGGTTTGAACTTAGATCCCTTAGACATAATATGACCTTGTTGGAACATGTGAATAAGCCATAGTCTTGAACATAAAATAAACTTCAATACATGTTAATGCAAGAAGAGTATTAAATATGTAAGATGTTAGATCCTAACACACAGAAGATAAATAGAATGCTAAGAAAGATACTAAAGATCATTCCTCAAACATGGCACACAAAAGCAATGACTATGCCCCCAATCTGTACTGCATCGCAACATACCAAGATTATAGATAAATCAAGGTAGCCTTGAATAGGTATTGGAAAAGGAACAAAAGATAAACCATAACACAAATTGACTGACTTACAAAGTAAACATACAGCCAACATATTCTCTTACCAAAGAGGTTGCTCAGGATAGATTGGATAGGAAGGATAACAGCTTTATCGTAGGAACTCTATGTCCGTTAAAGGGGGCTATCTACCTAAAAAGACATTGTCGTGCTGCAGGAGATGCCACATGTCGTAGGAGACGTGTGTGTTGGTCTAGACAATGGAACATTCTACAGAAGACAAGCTTGTTGATCTAGGGCTTTGGTTAAGCGGTACTTAGCTGATGTTGGCAATCGGTATGCAGGACAGTAGAAGACTCTGGAAGGAAGCTGCTTTGCTTCAGGTTGGTTAAGGACTTTTTCTTTGAAAGGATGCGCTAGCTGGTTGCTTGAGTTAGTCAAATCGAGGTGAAATGGATTTTGATAAACAGAAGACTAGAAAGGTGACACATCGATGGATTGGGGTGGGTGGAGAATGATGGATCGTGTGTGCCTGAGTACTGGATACATCCTTCGTATTCCAGACTGCCTACATACCCTGTATCCACGGGATCAAGGCACATTTACGAGGAAAGGTGAACGTGATAAATATGTAGTTCTGGATAGAGTGATGAAATCGATCAAGGTGGAAAGGAGGGGATCTTTATGTACCTGAGTACTGGATACTTCCTTCATATTCCAGACTGCCTACATACCCATATCCATGGGATCAAGGTACCTTAAGATTGAGAAGATGATAATATGTAGTTCTGGTTGATGTGATGATGTGGGAAAAAGTGTTGAGAAGAGGGGATCTTATGTACTTGAGTGTTGCAAACTTCCTTCATAATCCAGACTGCCTACATACCCATATCCATGGGATCAAGGTACCTTAAGACTGAGAAGAGATAATATGTAGTTCTGGTTGGTGTGATGATGTGGGAAAAGTGTTGAGAAGATAACATCCTTATCATAGGAGCGATGCGTCCGTTAAAGGGTGTTACCTATGGAAAGGAGAAAGAGCTTGAAGTATGCGTTGCGAACCACGAACAAGGAACCAATCCTAGACCTAAGTTAAGGAAAGAGTTGCCCCATTATGGTAGAGGAAAACTGTGTGGGCGACCACTGAAGAAGACACAGAAAGCATTGACCTGGGACAAGATAGTGTTAACTGCAGACACAGATCAAGATGTGGGAAGACGACGAGGGACATTTGACAAATTTCCAAGCTATACTAGATAGGGAGATGGAAATGCAAACAAAGTCAATGGTTTTATTATGGATGGATGGATGAGGCGTGTTGTTGTGAACTGGACAAAGAGTGGATAGGACTCGATAGACGATGGATGTTGACTCTACACATAGCACCTGTTTGCTAGGTTTTCACTATGGTACTTATCCAAGGCGCCTGTTTGCCAGGTTTTCGCCAGAGGACGGATTTTTTTGTTTTTTTGCTTTTTTTTTTTTTTTTGGAATACTCTGAGGATCAAGCATAGAACTTCTTGAGATGGACACTGTTAAGTGGCTCATCTAGAGGAATGCCGTCAGGTGTAGCTAAAGTATAAGCTCCTGATCCATATGCTGCTGTGACAATAAAGGGGCCTAGCCACTTAGGCTCAAACTTACCCTTCTTCTCTCTATCTGCTTGATTTCTCTGATTCTCCTTAAGTACAAGATCACCGACTTGAAACCGTCTTTCTTTGATCTTTTTGTTGTAATTACGCTGGAGGCAGTTTTGATAGACATGGAGATGATTAAGTGCAGCAAGGTACCTCTCATCCAGTAGTTCAAGCTCAGCTAATCTGGAAGTGCGATACTCGTCTCCGCTGATCAGGTCCTGCATGGATACTCTGAGGGATGGGATCTCGACCTCTATAGGTAGGATGGCTTCAAAGCCAAAAACCAAGGCATATGGTGTGGCACCAGTTGGTGTTCTGATACTAGTGCGGTAGGCCCATAGGGTGGGATTGAGTTGCAAGTGCCAATCACGACCAGCTTCATTGACTGTTTTCTTGAGGATTTTGAGAATGGTTTTATTGGAAGCCTCAGCTTGGCCGTTACTTTGCGGATAGTAGGGAGTTGAAAAGTGATGTTGGATATTGTATTGTGTGCACAAGGCACGGACATCTTGGTTCTTGAATGGTCTCCCATTATTAGTGACAATGGCTTGGGGAATACCATACCGGCATATGAGGTAGTTTAGGATAAACTTGGCTATTTGCTTACTGGTGATATAGGTCATAGGAATGGCTTCCACCCACTTCATGAAGTACTCAGTGGCTGTAATGATAAACTTCTGGCCATTGGAGGAGGAAGGGTGGATTTGTCCTACGAGGTCGAGACCCCATTGAGAAAAAGGCCATGGAGTTGTCACATGTTGTAATTCATGAGCTGGTGCGTGAATCAAATCTCCATGCTGCTGGCATTGTAGACACTTCTTAGCAAACTGTGTAGCATCTTGCTCTATTGTAGGCCAGTAATAACTTGTTCTGAGTATCTTCTTAGCAAGATTAGGACCGGTAGAATGTGCACCACAGACACCTTCGTGTATGTCTCGTAAGGTAGCTTCAGCTTCTTCTGTGTTAAGACATCGTAAGAGGATACCATCGAGACTTCGGCGATATAGTGTATCACCCAGAATGATGTAACGAGAGGATCGATGGATAAAGGTTTTGCGTTGGGTGGATGATAGGTCAGGGGGAAAGGTATTGTATTTGAGGTATTCATAGATATCTTCATACCATGGGGAATTGGGACCAACAAGTTCGCAGATGATTTCAGTAATGGGAACATCGATGGCTGGTATCAACAATTGCTCGATCAAGAATTCACACTTCTGTGTATTTGTAGGCATGTCAATCAGTGACCCTACAGAAGCCATAGAATCTGCAGCTTTGTTATGCTCTCTTGGAATTTGCTCAAATGTGATGCTAGAAAAGTGTGGTTTGTAGGCATCTACTAGTTGCTTGTAGGGGACCAACTTTTCATCTTTTGTTTGGTATTCGTCTGTGACTTGGCGAATGACTAACTGTGAGTCTCCATATATTTGTAATTCTGTAATGTCCCATTGAACTACTGTATTGAGACCTGTAAGGAGTGCTTCATACTCGGTTATATTGTTGGTGCAAGGGAATGCAAGCTGATAGGACTTTGGAATGTAGTCATTCTGAGGTGTAACAAATAAGATGCCGTCTCCTGATCCATGCTGTGTGTAAGAACCATCAAAATACAACTTCCACATTATGGAGGTAGCAAGAGTGAAGAGATTTTCATCAAGAAAGTCAGCTACCATAGGATGTGTATCTTTCATAGGTGCTTCTACTAGTTGATCCGCGAGGGCTTGTCCTTTGATTGCTTTACGATCCGTGTACTCAATGTCAAACTCACTAAGGATCATGACCCACTTAGCTAGTCTACCTGTGAGAGCTGCTTTTGCTAGTAGATACTTTAAGGGATCAATCTTGGCTATCAGATTTGTGTGTTGGTTCAGCATGTAATGCCGCAAGTTTTGGGAGGTGAACACTACTGCTAAACAAGCCCTTTCCATTGGTGAATAATTGAGTTTGTATCCCACCAAGGTTCTACTAATGTAATAAATTGCATGCTCCTTTCCTGTGTCATCATTTTGTGCTAGCAGGGCCCCTAGGGCCAAATTTGTAGTGGAGATATATAATATCAAAGGTTTGTCTATGACTGGTGGAACCAATACAGGAGGTGTAGCTAGATACTCTTTAAGTTGATCAAACGCTGCCTGACACTCGTTGTCCCATCAAAATGAGACATCCTTTCAGAGCAAGTGTTGAAAGGGTTTACATTTATCTGCTAGCTGTGATATGAAACACCGAATGGACTGCAACCTTCCCTGAAGGCTCCTTAGTGCTTTAAGGTTCTTGGGTGGAGGCATCTCCACTATAGCCTTTACTTTCGTTGGATCGACTTCGATTCCTCTATGAGATATAATGTATCCCAACAGCTTCCCTGATGTTACACCAAATACACACTTCTTTGGATTGAGTCTTACTTGGTATTTTTTAAGCCTGTCGAAGATCTGTCCTAGAACCTATATGTGATCCGCCCTAGAAGATTTAGCCAATATATCATCAACATAGTCTTCCATGATGTGATGAAACAGATCATGGAAGATCACTGTCATTGCTCTCTGATAGGTTGCTCCTACATTCTTCAGACCAAACGGCATGACACACCAACAATAATTGCCCCAAGGACAAGTAAAGGTTGTTTTATGTTGGTCTTCTTCTGCTATCCTTATCTGATTATAGCCAGAGAATCCGTCCATGAGAGAAAGCATCTCATGACCTGCTGTCAAGTCCACTATAATGTCAATGTTTGGTAGTGGAAAGTCATCTTTAGGACATGCTTTGTTGAGATCCTTGAAATCATTACACATGCGGATATGCCCATTAGGTTTAGACACAGGTACAATGTTTGAGACCCAATCTGAATAGTCAATTGGTCGTATGAACTTTGCATCTAATAATTTCTGTATTTCCACTTTCACCAAGAGAGCGATCTGTGGGTGCATCTTTCTCAACTTCTGTTTGACTGGTTTCACTTTGGGATCAACTGTGAGATAATGACCTACTAGCTTAGGGTCTAGCCGTGGCATATCTGCATAGGTCCATGCAAAGTTGATGGTTCGTTGCAAGAAGAAGTTGTTAAGATTTCTGTGCTCTGTTTCAGATAATGATGCTGCTAGGAATGTGGTCTTTGGATTCTGTTCTATGCCCAGGTTTATCTCTGTAGAATCTTCCACTAGGAGAGCTAATTTCTCTTGATACTTAGATGGTAGGGGAAGGTCAAATCCTCCATCCTCAGGTGCCACAGTTGGGTTTTCACCTTTGGATACGTCCTTTGTTTTTACTATTTTGTGATTAGGAGGTGCCATAGTGTGGTTTTCACCTAGAGATCTTTCTTTATTTGTACTTTTGCGACTGGAGGATTTGGCATTCTCACCAAAATAGGTCATTGGTTCTAGTTCCATTACAAAACCTGCTTTATGTTCGCCAAGAGGGATACCTTCCCGAAGTCCCATGAACTCAGCTAAAGCTTTGTCATGTTGAAATACATCTATAATGGGGGACCCTTGTTGGTCCCAATCGATAAGTTCATGGTAGACAAGTGTTACATTCTGGGTGCTAGTAGTGGAGGTTAAGGATACGGAGGATAGCGTAAAAATGGAGGATTCTACGAATAGGTTGGTCATGTGGAGGGAAGAGTCATCGATGGTATCCTCTGTAGACGTCGAATCGGCGGGAAAAGTGTCAGCAACCTTGTCGAGGATATACTCGATGTCCAAGGCATGCGATACCTTCTTACCAAATCCTAATCCCTTCTTGTCTAACTTCTTTGTCACAACAATGGGTTCCATAGTTCCTTGATTCTGTTTCCCAAGGCCACCTTTGCCTTTATAGCCCATATTTTTTACTATCCTTAAGCCATTGCCATATTGCTTGACTGGTATTGTGACTGGTTCTTTCTCCTTATAGAGCCAAGAAGAAATGTCCTCAATAGTTTCCTCTTCCAATAACCGTCCATGTTGGAATTGGGTTAGGAATGTTGGGGGAGGAATAGCTTCTTTTTTGGTAACTTTGGCAATGGGTGGTTGGCCGTAAGACTTTGGAGATAGAGGCATCTGCCCTACACAACAAGACTCTGAGATATTGTAAGTGCTAAAGCCTATATCTCGGATATGAGCTCTGCTTTTAGGGAGGGGTGTAGATTCACTTATAGAGGCTCACGTCAGAGTTTCAGGATCAACATATAGTGGGGATTCAAGGGCTTTTTCATTTTTAGGCACTTGGTGGCAATTCTTATAGCTTCCTTGCAAGACACAGCAAAATTTGAAAGGATTGGGGTCACCTGGGATAGTGATCTCCGTACCATTGTATGGGAACTTTAGAGACTGATGGTACATGGAGGGAACAGCTTTCATTGCATGGATCCATGGGCGGCCTAGGATAATGTTGTAAGGCAGCTCAATATCAAGGACTTGACACCTAGTTTCAAGCATGACAGGGCCCACTTGTATAGGCAAGTGGATAACACCTTCTGAATGGCGTTCAGCATCATCATACCCCTTGATTGTAATACTATGATCAGTGTTGACGTGATCCTCAGAGTATCCAAATTGCTTTAGTAACTTTACAGAATAGATGTTGAGACCAGCACCACCATCTATGAGTATACGTTTGATTTTGTGCTTATGGATGAGAACTTCAATATGAAGGGCATCATTGTGACAAGGATCATGGGATGGGAGATCTTTCTTAGAGAAGACCACATTATAGGGCAAAGCGATGTTACCTACTATAGCTTGGAAATCCGCGACCGCTATGTTGTTAGGAACAGAAGACTCTTGGAGGGCTTTTTCTAGCACCACTCTATGTGTAGGTGATGACCGTAGAAGGTCCAAAATAGAGATCTGTGCTGGTGCTCTCCCTAGATGTTTGAGAAGACTATAATCAGATTGAACCGGAGGCCTAGGTGTAGGACCACGAATGGTGACATGACCACGACGAGTAGTAATAGCACAATCTGTAGATTTGCCGTTGATCGTGAGGGTAGACACTCGACTCTCTTCAAAACGACCTACAATGGAATCGAAGGATGTTGAAGCATGATTGATACCCTTACCTCTATCCTGTGGAGGAGGTGGACCATGATGAGGGAACGGTTCTTTGTACATATCTAGATCCTTGTTCGTGTGTTGAGCCGCTTGTTCATCCTCAAAAGTGATTTGATTACCGTCAATGAGGTTTTGGATAAGGTGCTTGAGCTTCATGCACGACACAGTTCTATGACCTTTGCTCTTATGGAACTCACAATATTCATTGTCTCTGTAACGTGCAGTTTTGAAAATAGGTCGCCATATGGGGGAGCATCAGGTAAAGTGATGAGCCTTTTCTGCAAAGCTTGCTGTAAGACTGATTCGATGGGCACTCTTAAGGGAGTGAATTGACGTCGCGGAGGGTAATCTTGTTGAGGCTGCTCTTGTTGTCATTGCTATTGGTTTTGATAGGGTTGCCTTTGTTGCTGCTGTTGTTGAGGTGGAGCTTGACTTGGTTTGGAGAGCTGCAACGGTGTTTGCAATGTTTGGACATGTTTAGTATCGACCACCCCATCGTTGACCACGTTTTTGTTCCAATATTTGGGTTTATCGTTCGATTGTTGATGAGGAGCGCTATCTTTTGTTTCCTTAAAGATTTTGACCACACCCTTAGCAATGAGGGCTTTTTCAATATTGATTCCCTTGTATGTGATTTCATCGAAGGTTGTAGCACTAAGAATTTGCAAATAGAAACCTAACTCTTGGTTGAGGTTCTGCACAAATATGCTAACAAGCTATTTCTCTAGAATTTTGAAAGGGAATTTGCTAGCCATTTGTCTCCATCATTGAAGGAAAGAAATGAAAGTTTCACC
The DNA here is from genome assembly GCA_027924645.1 of Cunninghamia lanceolata. Lineage (NCBI taxonomy): Eukaryota > Viridiplantae > Streptophyta > Pinopsida > Cupressales > Cupressaceae > Cunninghamia > Cunninghamia lanceolata. The sequence goes on along the minus strand of BSBN01000958.1, from coordinate 1,103,277 downwards.
ATTTTTTTGTTTATTGTTGCATAGATCAGTCATGGAAATCTCATGCTCTGCGTTGTAAGAAAAATGGGTGGCAAACTTCTCTGCTAGCTCATTGAAAGACTTGATACCCATGGGTAAGTGTGAGAACCATTCTATTGCTTGACCCCCAAGACTACAAGGAAAGAGACGCATAAGATATGTGTCGTTATGAGAGACCTCAAAGCAAGCAAGATAGAATTCCCTAAGATGGTCTTTTGGGTCACCTTTTCCTTTGTATTTATCGAACTTGGGAATAGTGAAATTTTGAGGAAAAGGGATCATTGGTAGTGACCGATCAAAAGGATAAGGACACACTTCCTCTAAAGAGAAGGTCTTTTTGGTGTGGCCAAACGTAAGATCAGATAGCTGCTATTGAACTTCTGCGATCTTTAGCTCCATAGTCGTGGGAGGGGTTGGTAACATCTCCTATTGTCCAAACAGTGGTTGGTGTTGTCCATACGGAAGATTATAATGTGAGCCATGCACACTGGTGTTATAAGGGTCGTAAGATTGATTGGGATCATACAGGTTGTATGATTGGTTTAGATCGGGTTGGAATTGGAGGTTTTGATTTGGCAGAGGTGGGGGTGGTGCTAGGTAAGAATGTTGGCTTTGTGATGGTTGAAGAAAAGAATTGGGTGGAGGAAAGCTAAAGTACGTTTGATTAGGTTGTGATGGCAGCACATAGCTTTGGGAAGCTTGATGTTGGAAATGTTGAGAGTGGCTAGGCAATGTGTTGAAGAAATTTAGCGTGGATGAACGTTGTGGAGGAGGGACATATGTAGATGTGATTTGCGACGGTTGGGGTTGATTGAGGATGAGAGTAGAAGAATGTTGCGGTTGGGGTTGCTTAAGGATGAGCATAGAAGAATGTTGTGGTTGGGGTTGCATGACTCTAATTGGTTGAGAGATATGAAGGTGTGATGATATAGGAGGTGGCATTTGTTGAGACCCTTGTTGCATGGCTACATAATTGTTCCCCGAATTATAATTTGGTGGGAAACCTACGCGTGATGGGGTAACCAAGATTCCACTTGCGATTGGGGTGGACACTTTAGGAGGTGGTTGCATATTCGATCGAGCTAAGGTGGCTTGGTAGCTAACTCTGCTTGACGTTGGAGAGTTTCTTGTTGGTTTTTATAGATCTCCATAGGAGTCAAAAGCGGTGATATGGGTCTCTCCCCTGTTGGATTTTGAAAAAGAGGGTTCCTATAATGCGAGCCTTGTGTAGGTAAGGGCGTAGTCACTGTTGACATGGTTTGCACTACTTGTATGGTATCTTGGGCATTGTTGTTCTCCTTGAGAGTGGATAAATCAAAATCTTGAGGTAACTTGGCACCTTGCTCTGCAAGCAAGCGAAAGAAGTGATCTTGGTTCTCACTAAGGATTTTGTCAAAGGCTGCCACGACTCTAGGCTCTTGTATGATTTCATCAAGATCTTGCCCATCTATTTAAGAGGATTGACCAATTTCAAAGTGTCGCTCTTCTTGAGATGGGGCTAAATCTATAGTATAACCTTGTGGGACAAAATCCGGAGGCAAGCCCGTGGTGTATTGAGGTGCATTTATCAAAGGGATCCTATCCTCTTGAGGTGGGTTTTACTCAATAGTATATCCTTGTGGCACAAAATCCAGAGGCAAGCCGGTGGTATATTGAGGTGTTCTTACCAAAGGGACCCTACCCTCTTGAGGATTACTTGGTTGGTCAATGTGCGGCATGTTCATAGAGCTGATTGGTTTTACTGTGGGTGTATTAGGAGTAACCTTTGGAGTAATGTTGAGACGACTTGATTGTGGTGTGTGAGGAGGCGACTTGCGCTTCTTAGGGACAACTTGCTTGGACTTCATAATTTGCTGGAGCCTAGTGGTTACCATGGAATACACTAGGACAAGAAAGGTAATGCTAGGTTTCTGTGAGATGCTTTGAGAAACGGACAAACTCTGATGCACAAAGTACTGGACCAAAAGCGCTATACTATTTGACCAGAGGCGCAGGACTGTGCAACCAAAAGCGTGCTACTGTGATGCCAAAGGCGATGGACTGAGCTACCAGAAGCGAGTTACTGCTATGCCAAAGGTGAGCTACAGTGACCAAAAGTGAGCTACTGTTATACCAAGGGCGCTGAAGTAGAGTTTTGCCAGAGGCAGGTTACTGTTGTACCAAAGGCGATCTACTGTACTACCAAAGGCGAGCTGCTGTAATACTAGGGGCGCTGAAGTAGTGTCTGATGTTTCTAAAAGGCAAAATTTTTGATAGAGTGTTTCTATTTCTGATTGGATTGGTTTGGCAAGAGAAAACACAGCAAACAAGTGGTCAAAAAAATAAGGGACTGACACAACAGATAGTGTATGTTCAAGGCTCCAAACAAGCCCAATGTTTCCACAGGTATAAGACAATTGCAATCAATAACAAGCACTTTTTATCCCTAGAGACAAGGTTTCACTGTAGTAGATCAGCTCACAGCTTAAGACTCCGTCGATAAAAAATATCATTCCATAAAGGTGTCAGATATTTAGTATCTTTGCGAGAGACGATAGGTAGGGATATCTCACCCTCCCCTTGGAAAGCTCAAGTAGGTCACAAGAGCTTTATGTCCAAGGGAATACTATCTCTTCTCAAGGGAGCCAATGATGAGTATCTTAAGGGTTTAAATCGATTCCCCTTGCACTGATGATTACCGCAATGTTCGGAGGTAGGTCGGGTAGTCTCTATCTAAAATGGTTCTTAGTGACTTTGAGGGACCAACGCCTTACGAGCAATGCGATAAGCTACTAAAAGCTTTAACCAATCCTACTAAGAGTATCAAACACTTCGCTCAATGTGAAAATCGTTTCCACAAAGAGCTAGTACACCTCTTTTCAGTTTGGCACCACATGGTAAGGCTAACGTCAGTTAGGACTTGGCTTTTGCCTTATCCCTCTTATATAGCGGTTCAAAGGAAAACTCCGCTTAGGGTCGTCCCTTTTGGATGAAGCACAATCCAAAAGTAGGCCCTTCTAAAGGAAGTACAGAAAAGTAAGAGCAAGCACGTCAAACAAAGGTTCAATTGTCCCGTTATAAAAAAATAAGGTGCAACTAAACTAGGCACACACACGTTTGTAGTTGTAAATTGTCCCTTATGAAATTGAAGTGTTTTGGCATTCATGTCCATTGTCCCTTAGAAAATTGAGGTGTTTGTGCATACATGTCCATTGTCCCTTAAGAATAGCAGTATGTTCCTAAGACTTAGATTTGCAAAGAAAAGATTTGTTCAATTGTCCCTTTAAGCATGCAATGTGTTTCTAAGACTTAGTGAGATAAATCAAGAGGTCTTCAATGCTCGTATTGCATGAACATGTTAGAACACCTATTTGCTCTGTGTGAGTAATAAGAAGCTATAAAAAGTGAGTTAGTTCCACCAAAGATTCACAAGTTAGCAAAAATAAATCAATTTTGACCAAAAGCGTTGCACTATCTTACCGCACGCGACTTACTGTAAACCAAAAACGTTTCACTGTGCTACCAGAAGTGATGTGTTGCAGACCAGAAGCAACTTACTATCTTACCTGGAGTGTTGCACTATGCTACTAGAAGCATGGTACTGTGCTACCAAAAGTGAGCTACTTTGACCAAAAGTGAGCTACTTTTCTACGAAAAGCGAGCTATTGTACTACCAAACGCGCGACACTGTACTACCAAATGCATGGTGTAATAATAGGCCTACAAAAAACACTATTTTGTCAAAAATGCTAGATCAAAGGATGATTGAATGATTGAGTGATGATCCAGGATGTTGATAAGTGATAAGACACTGCACCAAGTGATATTAGTTCTAAATAAAACAACAAGATGTCAGAAATCAAGTCAAAACCCTAACAATAAGTGAGAAACCTTAGAAAACCAAAGTGAAATCCATAAAATTGGTAACAAAATGATGAGATACAAGAGATTAAATATCACCAATGGATTCCTTATGATTTTCTATGCAATTTAAAAAAAAAAAGCATCGAATTTCGTTAAGTTTTGAGAAAGTTATGGGGTTTTGAAGTTTGCAAGCATGTTATGTCAACCAAAAGTGCTTTACTGTCATACCAATAGCGCTTTACTTTCACCAAAAGCGCTTCACTGTCATACCAATAGCGCTTTAGGATTACCAAGAGTGCTTTACTGTTATACCAATATTGCTTTACTATTTTTCACAAGTACGCGTCACTGTATTACGAAAAGCGCGATTCTGTGCTACCAAAGGCGCTGCGGGATTGCCCGAAAGCACTGTACTGCTCTGCCAATGGCACTTTTTTGTGTCAAGATGAGCTATTCCGTACTGTACTTAAAAAAAAAATTAATTTCTCAAAGAAAAAGTGGGATTAGTGGGTCCCACCGGGCGTGCCAGAATGTGTATGAGGAAAAATTGATTAAATCAAACTAATTAAATCAAAGAACCCAATAACATAAAGAAAACGAATTTAAATAAAAGCCATGACAAATAATTAATGAAATGAAGGCTTTTACCAAAATCTGTATTGTTTCCTTTGGATTGAATGTGGATTGCTCAATGAAGTTGCGAAACCATAGTTGCAACAAGCAAGTAGTGTGTTCAAGAGATCAATGTCAAAAGATCGTGAGGTTGCTCAATCGACGTGTTTTGTATGCTCAAAGCTCTGTTAAGTATGCCTGAGAATACGATCGAAGAGAGAGGTAATGAAGGGGATGAGGGGGGTTTATATAGATTTCAATGAAGATCGATCAACGGTCCAGATAATTTAGAAGAATCAATGGAGGAGAACAATTGAGGAACATGCAACGAATGAGAAGAAGACAAGTGTCTTGCTTTCTTTTGCATGAGAGGAGTTATCAAGAATAGAAGAATGAGTTAACTGAAGAGATAAATCAATTAAAAGAATAAAACAATCAGTTAAGTGATTTAAAATAAGAAGAAGGGATTTGCATGAGAAAAGAAGATATTTTGCTTTATTAAATATAGAAAGCTTGAGTTATATTAGAGATAACTCAAATTTAGAAGAAAAAACAATTTAAATAAATAATTGATTTATTAAAATCTAGAGAAGATATTCTGGAAGAAATAATTAAATAATTGGAATTATTTAATTTAGAAGATTTGAAAGCAAATTAAATAAATAAATTTATTTAATTGTTGTGCATGATTTTGGAAGAACAATTTTGATTTAATTAAATAATTAAGAATTATTTAATTATAGATAAGATAGAATTGTGATGAATTAATTAAATAATTGGGTTTATCTAATTAATGTGGATGTGAATTTTGGAAGGAGGATAATGATCTAATTAAATAATTAAAATTATTTAATTGTAGAAGAATAACAGAGGAATTTAATTTAATTAATTAAATAAAGAGAATTTATTCAATTAATGTCAAAATTATGTGATGTAGAAGAAATAGATGAAATTAATTAAATAATTAGATTATTCAATTAATGTTGAAAATGCAGGTGATGCTATAGATTAGACAAAATGCAAGTGATTCAAAGACATGGTCATTTTAGGGTGTCTACACGGACATTGGGGTAGCGGTTCTATTTTGTGTCATGTTGTGTATTCATTTCTAGAAGTATGTATGAATTGTGCTAAAGAACAATAAAGCTCTGTTCCATCCCCTTTTGTGTTTTCTTGTCTTAGATTCAATGTTTTTGTAATTGTGCTTAGTAGATTCCCTTTTCTTGTAGTCTGTTGCAAAATGGTTCGCTGAAGTATTCCACCGGTACGGTCCCTGTTAAGATCAGTGGAATGGCTTCGTTGTACAAGTATTCATTTTTGTTTTCTATTTTGTTTCCTTGTTCAGTGGTGCAGAGGACCAAATTGGAGCATTTTACATAGTAGACAGCCTAGCATCTCCATGTGCTAGGGTTTGGTTGGAGAGTAAACGAGTCGTAGAAATAGTAGAGGAGTTGAAGTCATTATCGGTGAAATAGGGGCCATCGGCAAAATATTTCTCTCTTAGAGTGATAAGGATAGTTTGGCTGAGCGCGGGAAGACTCTTGGTGTATCGGCTTAATAACACCGCAGTTCGTCAAAGAGAGGTTCAAGCCATTGAATGGAAGTCACAGTCTAAAGATTCATATTGGGATGATAAGGTCATTAGGTAGATAACTTGGTGTTGGACTGACAACATTGGTCTTACCGATCGAGGCGTATCAGGGTGATAAGGGATAAGTGATACCGATGAAGATCCATTGGGGGAAATCAGCTAGCAGCAAGAGATCTTAAGGTTTGGCCGATAGCATTCATCTGGCCGATGAGTGATCAGAGTGACTAACATATCGGAGACACAAAAAGGAAGTTCATCGAAGGTTGAAGTCATGCCAAAGAGTGGTTGGTCCATTGGCGCATCAGCCTAAGTTTGTAAGTGTTCACCGATGACAAGGGTCACAGTGAAGAAGATAGTGATCGTATATCGGAATTAACAAAATGATGGTTTCCGATAGTGTAGAGTCTCACCGAAGACAAAAGTCATCGGCGTATTGGCGAAGCAAATTCTAATGTGGCTAATAGTAATTATCTTGCCGACAGGTAAGAAGCGTAGATTCACCCATTGGTAAGAGTTGCGACATCGGAGTGACTAAGACTTCGGAGAGATAAGTTGTAAAGTGGCCGACGGACAAAGTGTTGCCAAAAATGAAAGGGAGAGATCTGTTTGCCAAGACTAGAACCAGTTCCTAAAAGGTTCAAGAGTTCAAAAGTTTAATATTTGATGAATTGTTCGTTCTCGCTGTGCGCTCCTCATCAAAATTGATGCTTGGATTTGTTGGTTGCAGGTCTAAGAGGCTAGAATTATGAGATCAATTGGAGCTATCATCGAGAGATGAAAACCTAAAGACACCCTGCTGTCCCAGTTATGGAGAAACTTGATTTTCATGCCCAAACCACCACTGCACTTGTAAAATGAAGTCAATATGATGTCAAGGATGATGAAGACAAATCTTAAGAGTTGTTGCAATATAAAAATTAGACTTAAGCCAATATTATACATGCACATTTGGAGCCTGAAATGATGGAAAATGAAGGGAATGAAGCCATGCAACTGTTGGAAGATAAATTTTGCCACCTTATACCTAATTTGCAGCCAAGGACATGATTGATACAACATTCTACAAGTGCCCATCTTGTTGTTCCAGGTCTGATATGGAGATTTGAGGTGGAAAATGGAGAAATCATGAAGTATGAAAGCTATAAATGAACTTTTTGTTATGTCAGAAATTATCCTCCTATATGGAATGGTACAATTTCCCCATGGTTTAGCTCCTCTCCTTTGGTGACCTTTCAACCTAGTTTATTATAGACCTTCTCGAACCTTGACTAACCTAGGTCTAACTTGAAGAATGTCACATATTGAAGTAACTGAAGACTGAGGGTGAAATGTAAACTTGAATTTGGGGTCCCCTAACCTCTTTGAGGCAGTCCTAAGTGGGAAAACAGTGCTTGGACTTGGGCGCTAGCGCCCTTGTCCTACCCTATTTCCTGGGGTCCTAAATTTTGGAGGGATGTCGGCTATTGCCGTACATTCTAGGATTCTTTTTTCAAAATTTTGTTTTGGCATGATGTCGACATGTTATTTCAAAATTTAAAATTCCTAAGTTTAGATATAAAAAGACATTTGAAAATCATCTTATCACACATAATCTTTATGTGAACTTTATACCAAAACTCTGCCAAAATTGCCATTGAAGATCAGCGACTTTTTGAAGCTCTTGAAATCATTCGAAAGTCATTTTGAATTTGCTATCATAGAGACAATGGATGGAGATTAGGAATCAATATCTTGAGACTATCTTTCTCTTTCTAGGGTTTGTACACCTTTTGCATGATCAAGAGAAGGGTTGAATCCTCCAACATCGAGCTTGGAGATCCTCTATAGACATTGTTGATTCGCCTTCTTGTTCATGCTCGAGTCTTCATTGTTTTCATCTCCTTGAGGTGAAGTTGTATTTATTTATCAAGTTGATGCAAGTCATTGATCTTCCCTTGATTGTGACATCTAGGGTTTGATATTTCTACATATACTTTGTTAGGTTTACACACACTTCTACAAATCTTTATCTTTGGCTATTGTTGTGGTAGGAATACTGAAAATGGGGCTTGACTGAGGCAAGCTCCTATATAGCCACAAATATCTTTCTCCTCCTTTTGTATGTGCAGGTTGTATTTGTTGAGATCCAACGGAAAAGAGCAACAGGAAGACAGATATTGCAGACACAGTCGTCATGGAATTTGAATTTTATGATTTTGAGACTTTTGGGACACTAGGACTAGTGCCCTAGTCCAAATGGGTGATTTCTCTGGGAGCTAGAAAGCCTTGGAGAGAAAGAAATAGTTGGTGCAGAAAATCCTGACATTCAAAAATCTTCGAGACACAAGGACTAGCACCCTAGTCCAACTTCTCCTTAATTTATGGGTACACAATCTCTGATCTATTTACTTTGCATTTTTGTATTCACTTTAGTACTTTCTATATCTAGAATTCAATTATTACAGTTTGTTTTATAAATTAGGGTTTTGAGGTTGGATGAAAATACTAGCTTGTAAAACCTGATTCAAACAATCACATAGACATAATATACATAAAAAGAGAACATTGGAAAAGAGTAGTTTATCCCTAAACCTACCCTTTTCTTCTCTAATGTTTTAGTGTAAGTGAAACTGTGGGATTTAGAATCTCATATCTTGCTTCCATATTTTCACCCTAAACATTTTGGTGAACCCGACGTGAAAGAATTTGCATCTTTTACAAACTTAGATTTGAATTAATTTGTTGTCCTAAAACAAATTTAGGTTGCAAACCCTCTTTAGTGTAAGTACATGCATTGGAATTTAGTGATGTCTCTTAATCCTTTCATTAAAAGAGTTTGAAATTTGAACTTTGTGTGTTGTGTGGTGTTTTCCTATTACATTTGCACAAATTTTATGATTAATCATTTCTAAATTTAAGTCTTGGGTTAATTTGAGCATGTTAAAATGTTTGATTACTTTTTGCAAGACTTACACGTGTATAATGAGTCATTTAGTTGTGATGATTTCAATATGTTAGATGAAGCCCTTGAGGACTTTATCTCAATTGAACAATCCACTATGACTCTTAAACCATCGTTGTTTCAAAGGTTTGTAAATACAATTTATGTTCCTAAAACTACAGAAGAATATGTGAAACCAAAATAGTGGTCACTTTATGCTCAGATGTCATTCAACCTACTTCTAAACCAGTGCTCACTGTTAGAGGTCCTCCACCTTCTTGTCTTCCTGATTACATTTATAACTATGCTAAACAGATCACACATCAAAATTTGCAACAACCTAGTCATACTATGGTTGCTCATGCTTACAATACTCGGAAAAAAAAACAAAGAAAATAACAATCGAGCATTCCGATATCTCTACTAGCTTCTCAACCTATGCTTCCTCAAGCACCTCATTTAACGCATAAGGTTGGTCAAGATTATGATCTTGTTGAGCAGCTTTGTGCTACTCCTATTAAGATATCTCTTTGGGAACTTATACAAACTTTACAGGTCTACATACCATGGAATGCTCCAAGAAGCTTTACAAAAGGTGATTGTACCACCTGCTGTTAAACCTAATGATGTAGCAACTCTTTTCAATTGTATACATGTGACAAAAACAAACATTTTGTTTCAGCAACATGAGTTGCCATCTCTTGAAGTTCAAAATTAATATGATCCTCTGATTATATTCATTACAATAAATAAGAAACTGATTAAATGAGTTATGATTGATAATGGATCAGCCCTTAATGTCTATAGCATCAATCTATTACATAAGATTAAAATTGATACATCCTTGATCAAACTAGATAGGATAAGTATCTGTGGCTTCGATAATGTTGGAAGACAATCTGTAGGCACTATAACTTTACCGGTACAAGTTGGGCTTGTAACTCTACCTACCTTGATTCATGTCATGACTTGTTGTCTATCTTACAACATGATTCTTGGTAGACCGTGGATTCATGCACTAGGGGCAGTTCCTTCTACCCTTCATCGTTCAATAAAGTTTATTCATAAAGATAAACTTCATAGCATTCATGCTAATCCTGAACTAGATCTTTGTTTACAAATTGAATCACAAAAGCAAAGTGTAGACACCCTAAAATGACCATGTCCTCGAATCACTTGCATTTCATAATCTTCCTAATCACTTGCATTTCCAACGTTAATTAAATAATCTAATTATTTAATTAATTTCACCAAATTCTTCTGAATCACAAAATTGCGACATTAATTAAATAAATTCCCTTTATTTAATTAATTAAATTAAATTCCTCTATTATTCTTCCACAATTAAATAATTTTAATTATTTAATCATTTTCCTCTTTCCAAAAATCAAATCTACATTAATTAAATAAACCTAATTATTTAATTAATTCAACAAATTCCCTCTTATTTACAATTAAATAATTCTTAATTATTTAATTAAATCAATTGTTCTTTTAAATTTAAATAAATCATGCAAATTTATTTAAATTATATCAATCCTCTAAAAATAAATAAAATCAAATATTTGATTTATAATCTTGTGTTCTTCCAAAATCATGCACAACAATTAAATAAATTTATTTATTTAATTTGCTTTCCAAATCCTCTAAATTAAATAATTCCAATTATTTAATTATTTCTTCCAAAATATCTTCTCTAAATTTAAATAAATCAAATATTTATTTAAATTACTTTTTCTTCTAAATTTGAGTTATCTCTAGTATAACTCAAGTTTTCTATATTTAATAAAGCAAAATATCTTCTTTTCTCATGCAAATCTCTTCTTCTTGTTTTAAATCACTTAACTGATCATTACATTCTGTTAATTGCTTTAACTCATTCTTCTATTCTTGATAACTCCTCTCATGCAAAAGAAAGCAAGACACATGTCTTCTTCTCATTCGTTGCACATTCCTCAACTGTTCTCCTCCGTTGATTCTTCTGAATTATCTGGACCGTTGATCGATCTCTGTTGAAATCTATATAAACCCCCTCATCTCCTTAATTGAGCCTCTCTCTTCGATCGTATTCTCAGGCATACTTAACAGAGCTTTGAGCATACAAAACGCGTCGATTGTGCAACCTTACGATCTTTTGACATTGATCTCTTGAGCACACTACTTGCTTGTTGCAGCTATGGCTTTGCAACTTCATTGAGCAATCCACATTCAATCCAAAGGAAACAATACAGATTTTGGTAAAAGTCTTTATTTCATTGATTATTTGTCATGGCTTTTATTTAAATTCGTTTTCTTTATGTTATTAGGTTTTTAGTTTTATTAGTTTAGATGTAATCAATTTTTCCTCATACACATTCTGGCACGCCCGATGGGACCCACTAATCCCTTTGTTTCTTTGAGAATTTTTTTTTTTGAAGTCATAGTACGGCACAGCGCAAACGACACCGCACAACGCTTCTAGCAGGATCTTTCAGCGCTTCTGGAGGCACAGTTAGGCACTCTTGGGGGCACTGCGGCGCTTCTGGCAGCGCAGCGCAGTGCTTTTGGCAGAACAGAACGGCGTGTTCGGCAGTATTGTGGGGCACTTTCGGTTAAATTAGGTTTTTGACTTTGTTCAGTGTCTTGCAGGATTTTCATGCTATATATCTTATTAATTTGTTTGACAAGCTATTGTATTTGTCTGACAAACCTGCTTTTTGGACATCCTAAGCTGACTTATTTAGGAGGGTCTTTGATTTTTAGGTTAATCTTTTGTGTTGTTACAGCTTCTGAGTTTTCTAGATTTCAGGACACAGATCTCTCAGCTACCACTTCTCAGAACAGTTAATCAATCATGGATTGTTATTTTAGATCTGGTTATTTTGAAAAAAGTTAACCTTTTTATGATTTGAGACAGTGCAGCGCTTTTGGCTATATTGTCTCACGCTTTTGGTAACACAGCTCCACGCTTCGGGTTATTGTTCAACGCTCCTGGTATTATCGTATTGCGCTTCTGGTCTTCATCATAGCACCTTTGAAAACATAGTGCAGCGCTTCTGGTTATCTTTCAGCGCTTCTGGTAGTATTCTGCATCGCTTCTGGTTTGTATTACAGCACTTTTGGAGTACAGTAAGTCGCTTCTGGTAAGATTGTGCAGCGCTTTTGGTCAAAGTTGATTTGTTTTTGCTAACTTGTGAATTTTTGGTGGAACTAACTCACTTGTTGCAGCTTCTTATTACTCACACAGAGCCAATAGGTGTTTTTAACATGTTCATGTAGGACGAGCATTGAAGACCTCTTGATTTATCTCACTAAGTCTTAGAAACACATTGCATGCTTAAAAGGATAAATTGAACAAATCTTTTCTTGCAATCTAAGTCTTAGGAACATACTGTTTTTCTTAAGGGACAATGGACATGTATGAACAAACACCTCCATTTTCTAAAGGACAATGGACATGAATGCCAAACACTTCATTTCATAAGGGACAATTTACAACTACAAACGTGTGTGTGCCTAGTTTAGTTGCACCTTATTTTTCTTATAATGAGACAATTGAACCTTTGTTTGATGTGCTTGCTCTTACTTTTCTGTACTTCCTTTAGAAGGGCCTGCTTTTGGATTGCGCTTCATCCAAAAGGGATGACCCTAAGCGGAGTTTTCCTTTGAACTGCTATATAAGAGGGATAAGGCGAAATCCAAGTCCTAACCAACGTCAGCCTTACCTTGTGGTGCCAAACTGAAAAGAGGTGTACTAGCTCTTTGTGGAAATGATTTTCACATTGAGCGAAGTGTTTGAAACTCTTAGTAGGATTGGTTAAAGCTTTTAGTAGCTTGTCGCATTGCTCGTAAGGCGTTGGTCCCTCAAAGTCACTAAGAACCATTTTAGATAGAGACTACCCGACCTACCTCCGAACATTGCGGTAATCATCAGTGCAAGGGGAATCGATTTAAGCCCTCAAGATACTCACCATTGGCTCCCTTGAGAGGAGATAGTATTCCCTTGGACATAAAGCTCTTGTGACCTACTTGAGCTTTCCAAGGGGAGGGTGAGATATCCCTACCTATCGTCTCTCGCAAAGATACTAAATATCCGACACCTTTATGGAATGATATTTTTATCGACGGAGTAATAAGCTGATCTACTGCAATGAAACCTTGTCTCTAGGGATAAAAAGTGCTTGTTATTGATTGCAATTGTCTTATACCTATGGAAACATTGGGCTTGTTTGGAGCCTTGAACATACACTATCTGTTGTGTCAGTCCTTATGCTTTTTGACCACTTGTTTGCTGTGTTTTCTCTTGCCAAACCAATCCAATCAGAAACAGAAAAATTTTGCCTTTGAAAAACATCAAACACTACTTCAGCGCCCCTGGTATTATAGCAGCTCGCCTTTGGTAGTACAGTAGATCGCCTTTGGTACAGTAGTAACCCGCCTCTGGCAAAAATCTACTTCAGCGCCCTTGGTATAACAGTAGCTCACTTTTGGTCACTATAGCTCAGCTTTGGCATAGCAGTAACTCGCTATTGGTAGCTCAGTCCGTCGCCTCTGGTCCACAGTAGCACGCTTTTGGTTGTACAGTCCTGCGCCTCTGGTCAAACAGTATAGCGCTTTTGGTCCAGTACTTTGTGCATCAGAGTTTGTCCGTTTCTCAAAGCATCTCACAGAAACCCAGCATTACCTTTCGTGTCCTAGTGTATTCCATGGTAACCACTAGGCTCCAGCAAACTATGAAGTCCAAGCAAGTTGTCCCTAAGAAGCACAAGTCGCCTCCTCGCACACCACAATCAGGTCATCTCAACATTACTCCCAAGGTTATTCCTAGTACCCCCGCGGCAAGACCAATCAGCTCTCCAAACATGCCGCACATTGATGAACCAAGCAATCTTCAAGAGGGTAGGGTCCCTTTGGTAAGAACACCTCAATATACCACCGGCTTGCCTCCAGATTTTGTGCCACAAGGATATACTATTGAGCAAAACCCACCTCAAGAGGATAGGATCCCTTTGATGAATGCACCTCAATATACCATAGGCTTGCCTGCAGATTTTGTCCCTCAAGGTTATACTGTAGATTTAGCCCCATCTCAAGAAGAGCGACACTTTGAAATAGGTCAATCCTCTCAAGTAGATGGGCAAGATCTTGATGAAATCATACAAGAGCCTAGAGTCGTGGCTACCTTTGACAAAATCTTTAGTGAGAACCAAGATCATTTCTTTCGCTTGCTTGCAGAGCAAGGTGCCAAGTTACCTCAAGATTTTGATTTATCCACTCTCAAGGAGAACAACAATGCCCAAGATACCATACAAGCGGTGCAAACCATGTCCACGGTGACTATGCCCTTACCTTCACAAGGCTCGCAGTATCGGAATCCCCTTTTTCAAAATCCAACAGAGGAGAGACCCATATCACCGCTTCTGACTCCTATGAAGATCTATAAAAACCAACAAGAAACTCTCCAACGCCAAGCAGAGTTAGCTAAGCAAGCCACCTTAGCTCGAGCAAATGTGCAACCACCTCCTAAAGTGTCCACCCCAATCGCAAGTGGAATCTTGGTTACCCCATCACGTGAAGGTTTCCCACCAAATTACAATCCAGGGAACAATTATGTAGCCATGCACCAAGGGTCTCAACAAATGCCACCTCCTATATCATCACACCTTCATGTCTCTAAACCAAATAGAGTCATGCAACCCCAACCACAACATTCTTCTACTCTCGTCCTTAAGCAACCCCAACCACAGCATTCTTCTACTCACATCCTCAATCAACCCCAACCATCGCAAATTACTTCTACCTATGTTCCTCCTCCACAACGTTCATCCTCGCTCAACTTCTTTCACACATTGCCTAGCCACTCTCAACAACATCAAGTTTACCAAAGCTATGTGCCGCCACCACAACCTAATCAAACGCACTTTAGCTTTCCTCCACCCAATTCTTTTCTTCAACCATCACAAAGCCAACATTCTTACCTAGCGCCACCTCCACCTCTGCCAAATCAAAACCTCCAATTCCAACCCAATCTAAACCAATCGTACAACCCGTATGTTCCCAATCAATCTTACGACCCTTATAACACCAGTGTGCATGGTTCACATTATAATCTTCCGTATGGGCAACACCAACCACTTTTTGGACAACAGGAGATGTTACCAACCCCTCCCACGACTATGGAGCTAAAGATCACAGAGGTGCAACAACAGCTATCTGATCTTACATTTGGCCACACCAAAAAGACCTTCTCTTTAGAGGAAGTGTGTCCTTATCCTTTTGATCGGTCATTACCAATGATCCCTTTTCCTCAAAATTTCACTATTCCCAAGTTCGACAAATACAAAGGAAAAGGTGACCTAAAAGACCATCTTAGGGAATTCTATCTTGCTTGTTTCGAAGTCTCTCATAATGACACATATCTTATGTGTCTCTTTGCTCACAGTCTTGGAGGTCAAGAAATAGAATGGTTATCACACTTACCCACGGGTATCAAGTCTTTCAACGAGCTAGCAGAGAAGTTTGCCACCCATTTTTCTTACAACGCAGAGCATGAGATTTCCATGACTGATCTATGCAACAATAAACAGAAAAATGGTGAAACTTTCATTTCTTTCCTTCATCGATGCAGACAAATGGCTAGCAAATTCCCTTTCAAGATTCTGGAGAAACATCTTGTTAGCATATTTGTGCAGAACCTCAACCAAGAGTTAGGTTTCCATTTGCAAATTCTTAGTGCTACAACCTTTGATGAAATCACATACAAGGGAATCAATATTGAGAAGGCCCTCATTGCTAAGGGTGTGGTCAAAATCTTTAAGGAGACGAAAGATAGCACTTCTCATCAACAATCGAACAATAAACCCAAATATTGGAACAAGAACAAAAACGTGGTCAACGATGGGGTGGTTGATACTAAGCATGTCCAAATGTTACAAACACCACTACAGCTCTCCAAACCAAGTCAAGCTCCACCTCAACAATAGCAGCAACAAAGGCAGACATATCCAAACCAACAGCAAAGACAACAAGAGCGGCCCCAACAAGATTACCCTCTGCGATGCCAATTCACTCCTTTGGGAGTACCCATCGAATCGGTCTTACAGCAAGCTTTGTAGAAAGGTCTCATCACCTTACCTGATGCTCCTCCATATGGAGAACCTGTCTACAAAACTGCACGTTACAGAGACAATGAATATTGTGAGTTCCATAGGAGCAAAGGTCATAGAACTGCGTCGTGCATGAAGCTCAAGCACCTCATCCAAAACCTCATCGACGGTAATCAAATCACTTTTGAGGATGAATCACCAGCGCAACACACGAACAAAGATCTAGATATGTACAAGGAACCATTCCCTCATCACGGTTCACCTCCTCAGGATAGAGGTAAAGGTATCAATCATGCTTCCACGTCCTTCAATTCCATTGTCGGTCGTTTTGAAGAGAGTCGAGTGTCTACCCTCATGATCAAAGGCAAATATACGAATTGTGCTGTTACTACTCGTCGAGGTCATGTCACCATCTGTGCACCTACACCTAGGCTTCCGGTTCAGTCTGATTATAATCTTGTCGAACATCTAGGAAGAACACCAACACAGATCTCTATTTTGGACCTCCTACGGTCATCACCTGCACATAGAGTGGTGCTAGAAAAAGCCCTCCAAGAGTCTTCCGTTCCTAACAACATAGCGATCGTGGATTTCCAAGCTATAGTAGGTAACATTGCTTCGCCCTACAATGTGGTCTTCTCTGAGAAAGACCTCCCCTCCCATGATCCTTGTCACAATGATGCCCTTCATATTGAAGTTCTCATTCATAAGCGCAAAATCAAACGTATACTGATAGATGGTGGTGCTGGTCTCAACATCTGTTCTTTAAAGTTACTAAAGCAATTGGGATACTCTGAGGATCACGTCAACACTGATCATAGTATTACAATCAAGGGGTATGATGATGCAGAGCACCATTTAGAAGGTGTTATTCACTTGCCTATACAACTGGGCCCTGTCATGCTTGAAACTAGGTGTCAAGTCCTTGATATTGAACTACCTTAAAACATTATCCTAGGCCGCCCATGGATCCATGCAATGAAAGCTGTTCCCTCCACGTACCATCAGTCCCTAAAATTCCCATTCAATGGTATGGAGATAACTATCCCAGGAGATCCTAATCCTTTTGAATTTTGCCGTGTCTTGCAAGGAAGCTATAAGAATTGCAACCAAGTGCCTAAAAATGACAAAGCCATTAAATCCCCTCTTTATGTTGATCCTGAAACTCTCACGCCAGCCTCTACAAGTGGATCTACACCCCTCCCCAAAATCACAGCTCGAGTCTAGGATATAGGCTTTGGCACTTATGATATCTCAGAATCTTGTTGTGTAGGGTGGATGCCTCTATCTCCAAAATCTTACGGCCAACCACCCATTGCCAAAGTTACCAAAAAAGCATCTATTCCTCCCCCAACATTCCTAACCCAATTCCAACATGGATGGTTATTGGAAGAGGAAACTATTGAGGACATTTCTTCTTGGCTCTACAAGGAGAAAGAACCAGTCACCATACCAGTCAAGCAATATGGCAATGGCTTAAGAATAGTAAAAAATATGGGCTCTAAAGGCAAAGGTGTCCTTGGGAAACAGAATCAAGGAACTATGGAGCCCATTGTTGTGACAAAGAAGCTAGACAAGAAAGGATTAGGATTTGGTAAGAAGGTACCACGCGCCTCGGACATCGAGTATATCCTCGACGAGGTAGGTGACACTTTTCCCGCCAATTCAACGTCTACAGAGGATATCATCGATGACTCTTCCCTCCACATGACTAATCTATTCGCAGAATCCTCCATTTTTACACTATCCTCCGTATCCTTAACTTCCACCACCAGCACCCAGAATGTCACACTTGTCTACCCTGAACTTATTGATTGGGACCAACAAGGGGCCCTTGTTATAGATGTATTTCAGAATGACGAAGCTCTAGCTGAGTTCATGGGACTTCGGGAAGGTATCCCTCTTGGCGATCACAAAGCAGGTTTTGTAATGGAACTAGAGCCCACAGCTTATTTTGGTGAGAATGCCAAATCCTCTAGTCGCAAAAGTGCAAATAAAGAAAGATCTCTAGGTGAAAACCACACTGTGGCACCTCCTGATCACAAAATAGTAAAAATAAAGGATGTATCCAAAGGTGAAAACCCAATTGTGGCACCTGAGGATGGAGGATTTGACCTTCCCCTACCATCTAAGTATCAAGAGAAATTAGCTCTCCTAGTGGAAGATTCTACAGAAATTAATCTGGGCACAGAACAAAATCCAAAGACAACATTCCTAGCAGCATCATTATCTGAAACAGAGCACATAAATCTTAACAACTTCTTCTTGCAATGAACCATCAACTTTGCATGGACCTATGTAGATATGCCAGGGCTAGACCCTAAGCTAGTGGTTCATTATCTCACAGTTGATCCCAAGGTGAAACCAGTCAAGCAAAAGCTGAGAAAGATGCACCCTCAGATAGCTCTCTTGGTAAAGGTGGAAATACAAAAACTGCAAGATGCCAAGTTTATACGACCAATCGACTATTCAGATTGGGTCTCAAACATTGTACCTGTGTCTAAACCCAATGGGCACATCCGCATGTGTAATGATTTCAGAGATCTCAACAAGGCATGTCCTAAAGATGACTTTCCACTACCAAACATTGACATTATAGTGGACTTGATAGTAGGTCACGAGATGCTTTCTCTCATGGATGGATTCTCGGGTTACAATCAGATAAGAATAGCTGAGGAAGATCAACATAAGACAACCTTTACTTGTCCATGGGGAATTATTGTTGGTGTGTCATGCTGTTTGGCCTGAAGAATGCAGGAGCAACCTATCAGAGAGCAATGACAGTGATATTTCATGACCTCTTTCATCACATCATGGAAGACTATGTTGATGATATATTGACTAAATCTTCTAGAGCGGATCACATACAGGTCCTAGGACAGATCTTCGACAGGCTTGAAAAATACCAAGTAAGACTCAATCCAAAGAAGTGTGTATTCGGTGTAACATTTGGGAAGCTGTTGGGATACATTGTATCTCGTAGAGGCATCAAAGTTGATCCAGCAAAAGTAAAGGCTATAGTGGAGATGCCTCCACCCAAGAATCTTAAAGCACTAAGGAGCCTTCAGGGAAGGTTGCAGTCCATTCGGCGTTTCATATCATAGCTAGCAGATAAATGTCAACCCTTTCAACACTTGCTCCGAAAGGATGTCTCATTTCGATGGGACAACAAGTGTTAGGCAGCGTTTGATCAACTTAAATAGTATCTAGCTACACCTCCTGTATTGGTTCCACTAGTTGTAGACAAACCCTGATCTTATACATTTCCACTACAAACTCGGCCCTAGGGGCCCTGCTAGCACAAAATGATGACACAGGAAAGGAGCATGCAATTTATTACATTAGTAGAACCTTGGTGGGATATGAGCTCAATTATTCGCCAATGGAAAGGGCTTGTTTAGCAGTAGTGTTTGCTTCTCAAAAGTTGCGGCATTACATGTTGAACCAACACACAAATCTGATAGCCAAGATTGATCCCTTGAAATATCTACTAGCAAAAGCAGCTCTCACAGGCAGACTAGCTAAATGGGTCATGATCCTTAGTGTGTTTGACATTGAATATGTAGATTGTAAAGCAATCAAAGGACAAGCCCTCATGGATCAACTAGCAGAAGCACCTATGAAAGATACACATCCTATGGTAGCAGACTTTCCTGATGAGAATCTCTTCACTCTTGCTACCTCCACAATGTGGAAGTTATATTTTGATGGTTCTTACACACAGCATGGATCAGGAGCCAGCATCTTATTTGTTACCCCTCAGAATGACTATATTCCTAAGTCGTATCGACTTGCATTCCCTTACACCAACAACATAGCCGAGTATGAAGCACTCCTCATAGGTCTCAATACAGCAGTTCAATGGGACATCACAGTATTACAAGTATATGGAGACTCCCAGCTAGTCATTCACCAAGTCACAGATGAATACCAAACAAAGGATGAAAAGTTGGTCCCCTACAAGCAACTAGTGGATGCCTACAAACCACAGTTTTCTAGCATCACATTTGAGCAAATTCCAAGAAAGCATAACAAAGCTGCAGATTCTATGGCTTCTGTAGGGTCACTGATTGACATGCCTGCCAATACACAAAAGTGTGAATTCTTGATCAAGCAATTGTTGATAGCAGCCGTCGATGTTCCTGTTACTGAAATCATTTGCGAACTTGTGGGTCCCAATTCCCCATGGTAAGAAGATATCTATGAATACCTCAAGAACAAAACCTTTCCCCCTGACCTATCATCCACCCAACGCAAAACCTTTATCCGTCGATCCTCCCGTTACATCATTCTGGGTGATACACTATATCACTGAAGTCTCGATGGTATCCTCTTACGATGTCTTAACGCGGAAGAAGTCAAAGCTACCTTACGAGACATACACGAAGGTGTCTGTGGCGCACATTCTTCCGATCCTAATCTTGCTAAGAAGATACTCAAAACAGGTTATTACTAGCCTACAATAGAGCAAGATGTTGCACAGTTTGCTAAGAAGTGTCTACAATGCCAGTAGCATGGAGATCTGATTCACGCACCAGCTCATGAATTACAACCTGTGACAACTCCATGGCCTTTTTCTCAATGGGGTCTCGACCTCGTAGGACAAATCCACCCTTCCTCCTCCAATGGCCACAAGTTTATCATTACAGCCACTGAGTACTTCACGAAGTGGGTGGAAGCCATTCTTATGACCTATATCACCGGTAAGCAAATAGCCAAGTTTATCCTAAATTACCTCATATGCCAGTATGGTATTCCCCAAGCCATTGTCACTGATAATGGGAGACCATTCAAGAACCAAGATGTGCAATACAATATCCAACATCGCTTTTCCACTCCCTACTATCCGCAGAGTAACGGCCAAGCTGAGGCTTCCAATAAAACCATTCTCAAAATCCTCAAGGAAACAGTCAATGAAACTGGTCGTGATTGGCACTTGCAACTCAATCCCGCCCTATGGGCCTACCACACTAGTATCAGAACACCAACTAGTGCCACACCATATGCCTTGGTCTTTGGCTCTGAAGCCATCCTACCTATAGAGGTCGAGATCCCATCCCTTAGAGTATCCATGCAGGACCTGATCGGCGGAGATGAGTATCGCACTTCCAGATTAGCTGAGCTTGAACTACTAGATGAGAGGCACCTTGCCGCACTTAATCATCTCCATGTCTATCAAAACTGCCTCCGGCGTAATTACAACAAAAAGATCAAAGAAAGATGGTTTCAAGTTGGTGATCTTGTACTTAAAGAGAATCAGAGAAATCAAGCAGATCGAGAGAAGAAGGGTAAGTTTGAGCCTAACTGGTTAGGCCCCTTTATTGTCACAGCAGTATATGGATCAGGAGCTTATACTTTAGCTACACCTGACGGTATTCCTCTAGATGAGCCACTTAATAGTGTCCATCTCAAGAAGTTCTATGCCTAATCCTCAGTGTATTCCAAAAAAAAAAAAACAAAAAACAAAAAAAAAAAAAACAAAAAAAATCTGTCCTCTGGTGAAAACTTGGTGAACAGGCGCCTTAGATAAGTACCATAGTGAAAACCTGGCAAACAGGTGCTATGTGTAGAGTCAGCATCCATCGTCTATCGAGTCCTGTCCTCTCCTTGTCCAGTTCGCAGCGCACTTTCCACTCATCCATAATAAAACCATTGACTTTGTTTGCATTTCCATCTCCCTATCTAGTATAGCTTGGAAATTTGTCAATGTCCCTCGTCGTCATCCCACATCTTGATCTGAGTCTGCAGTTAACACTGTTTTGTCCTAGGTCAAGTCTTTCAGTGTCTTCTTCGGCAGTCACCCCTACAGTTTCCTCTACCAGAATGGGGGCAACTCTTTCCTTAACTTAGGTCTAGGGGAGGTTCCTTGTTCGTGGTTCGCAACGCATACTTCAATCTCCTGCTCATTGTTCACAGGTAACACCCTTTAACGGACACCTCGCTCCTACGATCAGGATGTTATCTTTTCAAAACACTCTTTTTCTACATCATCATGCCAACCAGAACTACATATTATCATCTTCTCAGTCTTAAAGTACCTTGATCCCATGGATATGGGTATGTAGGCAGTCTGGAATATGAAGGACGTTTCCAGTACTCAGGTACATAAGATCCCATCTTCTCAACGCTTTTCCACATCATCACACTAACCAGAACTACATATTATCTCTTCTCAGTCTTAAGGTACCTTGATCCCATGGATATGGGTATGTAGGTAGTCTGGAATACAAAGGACGTTTCCAGTACTCAGGTACACAAGATCTCCCCCTTTCACCTTGACTCATTTCATCACTCTAACCAGAACTACATATTTATCATTTCTCATCTTTCATCGTCGTGTGCCTTGATCCCGTGGATACAGGGTATGTAGGCAGTCTGGAATACGAAGGATGTATCCAGTACTCAGGCACACACGATCCATCATTCTCTGCTCGTCTCAATCCAGTTGCACTTCATCCTTCTAGTCTTCTGTTTGTCAAAATCCATTCGCCTTGACTTGACTAGCTCAAGCACCCAGCTAGTGCATCCTTTCAAAGCAAAAGTCCTAACAAACCTGAAGCAAAGTAGCTTTCTTCCAGAGTCATCTACTGTCATGCATACCGATTGCCAACATCAGCTAAGTCCTGCTTAACCAAAGCCCTAGATCAACAAGCTTGTCTTCTATAGAATGTTCCATTGTCGAGACCAACACACGCGTCTCCTGCGACATGTGGCATCTCCCACAGCAAGACATTGTCTTTTTAGGTAGATAGCACCCTTTAATGGACACAGAGTTCCTACGATAAGGCTGTTATCTTTCCTATCCAGTCTATCCTAAGCAACCTCTTTGGCAAGAGAATATGTTGGCTATATGTTTACTTTGTAAGTCAGTCAATTTGTGTTATGGTTTATCTTTTGTTCCTTTATCCATTACCTACTCAAGACTACCTTGATTTATCTATAATCTTGGTATGTTGCGATGCAGTACGGATTGGGGGCATAGTCATTGCTTTTTTGTGTGCCGTGTTTGAGGAATGATCTTTAGTATCTTTCTTAGCATTCTATTTATCTTGTGTGTGTTAAGACCTAGCATCTTACATATTAATACACTTCTTGCATTTACATGTATTGAAGTTTATTTTATGTTCAAGACTATGGCTCATTCACATGTTCCAACAAGGTTATATTATGTCTAAAGGATTTAAGTTCAAACTGCTTGCTTGCAGAGTCAACGTCCATGCACTCAGATATTACTCACCTTGGTCTTTTATACCTTGGTGGCAAACTATCCATGTGCTATATCAAAAATAAGGATTGCTCTTTATAAACAAATGTGAAACCATTGCTACAAGCTCATCCATTTACACCATCCATTTTTCCATGGCCTTATATAGTTTTCCAACAATGATCGATCAACCATCTTTCTCTCATGTTCTCTCCTATCTCCTTTCTTCTATTCAACCTCGCCTATCTCCAACAAAATCTTCTAGTCGAGCGCCAACACCATTCCTCTGTCGCTTCCCTATCTTTCCTCTCGAGAGGGCACCCTACACCAGCTACGCTGAGGCAACTACCTACACTGGGGCATCAAAAAATTGTATCACATCTTCAACAATCGTTTTCTTTGACGCAACGCTACACACTGCATTGCATCAAAGAGGGGCAAAATGTAGACACCCTAAAATGACCGTGTCCTCGAATCACTTGCATTTCATAATCTTCCTAATCACTTGCATTTCCAACGTTAATTAAATAATCTAATTATTTAATTAATTTCACCAAATTCTTCTAAATCACAAAATTGCGACATTAATTAAATAAATTCCCTTTATTTAATTAATTAAATTAAATTCCTCTATTTTTCTTCCACAATTAAATAATTTTAATTATTTAATCATTTTCCTCTTTCCAAAAATTAAATCTACATTAATTAAATAAACCCAATTATTTAATTAATTAAACAAATTCCCTCTTATTTACAATTAAATAATTCTTAATTATTTAATTAAATCAATTGTTCTTTTAAATTTAAATAAATCATGCAAATTTATTTAAATTATATCAATCCTCTAAAGCTAAATAAAATCAAATATTTTATTTATAATCTTCTGTTCTTCCAAAATCATGCACAACAATTAAATAAATTTATTTATTTAATTTGCTTTCCAAATCCTCTAAATTAAATAATTCCAATTATTTAATTATTTCTTCCAAAATATCTTCTCTAAATTTAAATAAATCAAATATTTATTTAAATTGCTTTTTCTTCTAAATTTGAGTTATCTCTAATATAACTCAAGTTTTCTATATTTAATAAAGCAAAATATCTTCTTTTCTCATGCAAATCTCTTCTTCTTGTTTTAAATCACTTAACTAATCATTACATTCTATTAATTGCTTTAACTCATTCTTCTATTCTTGATAACTCCTCTCATGCAAAAGAAAGCAAGACACATGTCTTCTTCTCATTCGTTGCACATTCCTCAACTGTTCTCCTCCGTTGATTCTTCCAAATTATCTGGACCGTTGATAGATCTCTGTTGAAATCTATATAAACCCCCTCATCTCCTTCATTGAGCCTCTCTCTTCGATCGTATTCTTAGGCATACTTAACAGAGCTTTGAGCATACAAAACGCGTCGATTGAGCAACTTTACGATCTCTTAACATTGATCTTTGAGCACATTGAGCACACTACTTGCTTGTTGCAGCTATGGTTTCGCAACTTGATTGAGCAATCTACACTTCTCCAAAAAGGGAACAATACAGGTTTTGGTAAGAGCTTTCATTTTGTCTTTGATTTTGTGATAATGGCTTTTACTTAGATTGGTTCGCTTTATGTGATTGGGTCTTTGATTTTATTTAGTTTAGATTTAATCAATTTTTCCTCATACACACAAATTGTTCAACATAAGATCCTAAACAATCTCAAGGTTGACTCATTAACCTTCCCTGCTTTAGATAATCTTGTGCAAGAATTAAAACAATCGAATGCATTTCTTGGTGATGATTGGGGTTCATTAGATTTTTCATCTCCCTCTATAGTTGAATATAAAATTAACAACTCCACTTTGGAAACATCAAATGTTGCATTGATCTCATCTCATTGTTCAAATACTAAAATCTCTTTGTTAACAAATATAGATAATACTCTTACTTACACTACAAATTACGAGACATATGAAGCCCCACCTTCTTCCAAAGAAATGGCTTCGCTCTATGGTCAAGGATTTCAGATCCTTTATAAGAATTGTGATTATGTAGGTAACGGTTGCAGTATTAATCAACAAGGGATTGGTGTACCTATAGAATCCGCTTCACGAAACTACTCAAGTGGTATTGGCTACAACACTTTTAGGGAATCTAAAGCTCATAAATGTCCTACTCTTAATGTGAATAAAATATCCACACTTAACTTGATATTCCCTGAGATGATTAACACTAGCTATTCTTCAGGAGAGATCCACTTAGATATCTTTTCCTCAGATGAAGCAATAATTGAATTATTGGGTGCTTACAACAATGTTCCCCATTACCATCATAAATTTGGATTGCCTTATTATCTAAATAATGATGCATATTTTGGAAAGTCTACTGGCTTGATAAAAAACCTGAAGGAGAATATGAAGAGTTACTACAATCACCTGATCTCCTAGACCACAGTACTCTACTTAATGGAAAAATTGTTGATGTTTTCATGGAGAAAGATAACACTAAAAAGGTTATCCCTATAGGTGATTGCTTAAGTGATGAAGAAAAAGAAGATATGACAAAATTATTGCATGAATTCTCTAAATTGTTTGCTTGGAACTATTTGGATATGCCTGGTATCGATCCTCAGATTATAACACATAATATTGTACTGAAACCAGATGCCAAGCTGTTTAAAAAAGATTCATAAGATTAATCCTAAGATCACCTTACTTGTTAAAGTTGAGATAGAAAATATTTTACAAGTTGGCTTTATCCGCCCTATTGATTATTCACCTTGGATCTTGAATATAGTCACTGTCACAAAACCTGATGGTCGTATTCGCATGTGTATCGATTTTAGAGATTTGAATCTTGCATCCTTGAAATATGATTTCCCACTTCCTAACATTGACATGATCATGGATTCAATAGCCGAACATGAATTACTTTCCTTCATGGATGGATTCTTAGGATACAACCAAATCCTTATAAACCCTCATGATCAATATAAAATTGATTTTATAACACCTTGGGGTACATTTTGTTGGGTAATCATGCCGTTTATACTTAAAAATGCTTGAGAAACTTACCAACGTGCCATGACCCTTATCTTTCATGATTACATGCACACTATCTTAGAGGACTACGTCGATGACATCTTGGCAAAATCCATCCATCGCCAAGATCATGTTATGACTCTTCGACAAATTTTTTAGCGAATAAAGAAATATAACATACGATTAAATCCCTGTAAGTGCATATTTGGTGTCGACAGTGGAAAATTGTTGGGATTCATAGTTTCACATCATGGTATTGAAGTCGATACGAAAAAGATCGACGAGATCATTAACATGCCACCACCTAACAACATATCTCAACATCATAGTTTTCAAGGGAAGATACAGGCCATTCACCAATTTGTTTCCCAACTCGCGGATAAGACACCCTTTTACGCAACTACTAAAGAAAGATTCAAAATTTCAATGGAAAGCGGAATGTCAAAAGGTTTTTGAGGATTTAAAAAGTTATCTTGCTAAACCTCCTATTTTAAAGCCTGCCATTTCTGATAAACCTTTTATACTTTACACATCCAAATCTAATAATGCTCTTGTAGCTTTATTAGCGCAACATAATAACGAAGGAAAAGAATGTGTTGTATATTATATCAACTGAACATTGCTCAATTATGAAGTGCGATATACTGACAGTAAGAAACAATGCTTAGCTCTTCTCTTTGCAACACAAAAGCTCAGGCATTATCTCCTAAATGATAAGATACATGTAATAGTAAAATTTGATCCTCTGAAACATCTATTTGCTAAAATAGATCTTTCCGGTCGCCTTGCTAAATGGGTTATGTTGTTAATGGAATTTGATCTCAAGTTTATATCTTAGAAAGCGATTTAAGGACAAGCACTAAGTGACCATTTAGCTAAGGCACCTTCCCGTTTTGCTACATAGAATCAAGAGACATTCCCTGATGACCAAATCTTAGCTATTGACACAGAAAATAAATGGGAATTTTATTTTGACGGATCAAGATGCTGAATTGGCTTTGGTGCTAGTGTCATATTGGTACCCCCTGTAGGTAAGTCGATTCCTATGTCTTACCATCTAAGCTTCTCATGCACAAACAATATTGCTGAGTATGAAGCTCTTATCATAGGACTTCGTGTCACCTTGGCTTTAAACATATAAAACCTCACCATATATGGTGATTTACAACTCATTGTAAGCCAAATAAATGGATCATATCAAGCTAAACAAGACAAAGTATCTCAGTATCATGATTTTGCCTTGTTATTAAAGCATTTCCACTCCTTTTCAATTGATACTATTCCAAGAAAAGACAATCGATATGTAGATGCAATGGCAAGCGCAACTTCCCTTATATCCCTTGATGATTCTCCTGATGCATTCACTTTTCTTATTCATAATCTCAAAACTCTAGTCATAGAAGATGTTGTAGTTGCGAATCTAGACTCTTGCTATAATATAAACTTTGATGAATGGTTCTCCCCTATATTCAACTACTTGCATGATGGAACCATTCCTAACTCAACATCTAAGAATGCCTGAGTTTGCCTAGGCAAACTTGCAGCATGCTATATCATATTATCTAATGTCTTATATCGATGAAGTTATAACATTGTCCTTCTCTAATGTCTTAGTAATTTAGAGATTCCGATAGCTTTAGAAGAAGCTCACTTTGGTGCTTAGGGAGGGAGTTTTGGAGGAAAATCATTGGTACAAAAATTAGTACACATGGGATATTATTGGCAACGCATGGAACAAGATTCCTTTGCTTATGTCAAGAAGTGTCTGCAATGTCAACAACATCAACATTTAATCTGAGCACCCACCCACGAACTCTGTGCTCAAGTATCACCTTGGTCATTTTCTGTCTGGAGCTTGGATCTAATTGGTAAAATTTCTCCACCCTCCTCTAAAGGACATATATATATATTATCACTGCTACAGATTACTTCACAAAGTGGGTCGATGTTGTCCCCTTGCAATCTACGACTGCTGATGTAATTTGTCGCTTCATACAAGATAACATAATCTCTTGATTTGGTATACCTTCCTCCTTGGTCTCTGACAATGGCACACCATTTAAAAACAAGGAAGTGATAAAATTTATAGAAAAATATCATATCCAACATCACTTCTCTACACTTTACTATCCTTAATCAAACGACCAAGCAGAAGCTTCAAATAAAGTTATAGGACAAATTTTATGCAAAACTGTTAAGAAACATTAGAAAGACTAGAATATTCAATTGTCTTACGCATTATGGACCTATAGAACAAGTATTCATATGGCCATCAGAAATACCTCGTATAATTTTGTTTATGGCCCTGATGCGGTAATGCCCTTGGAACTCGAAATCCCTTCATTGCGAGTTTCCTTGTGAGATGTTATTGATGATGATATAGAAAGAGAAAAGAGATTACAACAACTTGAGATGCTAGATGAACAACGTATCAATGCTCTTGATCATATTAAGGCTTATCAAAAGAGTATACAACAATTGTACAATGAGCGAGTCATACACCGTTCATTCAACGTCGGAGACTTGGTACTTTATGAAAATCAATGCAATGTAAATGCACCTCCTGGAGAAAAAGGAAAGTTTAGCCCTAATTGGCTCAGACCGTATGTGGTTACTGAAGCCTTTGGATTAAGAGCATATAAGCTAGCTGACGAATAAGGTACATTGTTTAAAGAACCTATTAATGCTGCGCACCTCAAGAAATTTTATTCTTAAGATTATATGTTAGATGTTACTTTAAAAATCAAAAACTTATTAGTTAGTTTAGCTTCAATTTTGGCAAGGTATGATTATTTTGTCTTAATTCATTTAACATAGAAATCTCTTTTAGTTAATCATTGTGGTATCTTGTTAAACATGTTTATTAAGATGACTTTTGTATTAACTTTAGATAGCATAGAATATTAATTATGTGTGAAATTCATTAATCATTATGCTTTTACTATATGTTCTGAAAAAAATTGTTTAGTATCACATTTGCATTAATTATATTTCCTCTTGAACATTTAACATTTATCACTAGTTGTATTTTACACAAATCACCTGTGATAGATTAGATAACACCAAACATAGCAATAAGAAAACACATCTCATATATATATATCACAATCAATTTGAATATACATCCGAGTCGACAATCCCGTATATCAAAATGGGATGTCATAGTAGATCATATACATCACATAGCTAAACCCCTGTCACCTATGCCCTTGAGCCCCTGTGGTGCACATTTGACGGAGGCCTGACCATGTGTGGCTACAGATCATGATTAACTCTTAGAGACACTCCACGATCAAAACCCCTTGATCTCACCTCTCAGTCCTAGCACCTCACCCTGTAGCTCCATGTACATCCACTGATACTAGTCTCTCTCTACCTGAGCTCGGTCTCTATCAGCTCTCGCTTGGCATAACTCAGGAAGTAAGATCTCGCTAGAGATAGGATCTCTCTCTGGTGCAGGTGCAACATGTTGGTCCCCAAATCAACAGATAGTATACCCTAAAGGTTTGCCAATTGTTATGATCAGGTTTACTGTAGGACCTGGCCAACAAAGATGGGAGAATGTTTGCACTTGTCTCCCCTGCACTTTAGGTTCTGCCGCACCTAGAGGGTATCCCTCATTCACAACAAAAAGATTTAGCTTTTCAATACCAGGTAGAATGTTCTTAAGCATGCACCAATATTCGTTGGATAAACTTTAGACTGACAATATTCTTAGACTATCTACACTGGTTAAAACTAAAAACATGCATAACCTAACCTAAAACAAAATAAAACATAAAATGGTTTGTTTCAAATGATTTGCTTTTAAATTATTGGATTTCCTGGACCTTTGGGCAAATAAAATTCCAGATTAGTGCCTTATTTGGGTAACAGAGTTAGACATTCAACCTATGCAAATGTTTCCTAATGATAGCACAACTTCATATCCAGAGGGCTTAATACAAATCACTACTGTCTTGCAGCAATGACCTAAGAAAGAGTATTTTCCGTAACTCTACTTATAAATCCCTAAAAGAATACATAGTCCTCCATATCCCATCTAAAGAATTTTTAATTCATTCCTTGAATGAAAGCAACAAATGGAACATGTAGATTCAGTAAATGTGAACATATAAACTCAAAGGTCCTTAATCTTCTTGCTTAAGAGAAAAATGCATGCATTCATGGAGACAATTACAAAAAATACACATTGCAAAGTGTTTTTCATAGATCTCAACTTGAATAGAAACACTGTCATACATAAAATGATTCACTTACAAGGCAAGAATGTGATCTGCAACCCAAAACCATGTTAGATTCAGGACAGACAACTGAGAGGGAGGGGGCGTGAATCAGTTGTCTAAAACTTTCTTCCAACTAAACACTTAAATCCTCTTTGTGATTTAGCAGCATATTAATAAATCAATCATGGAAACATAATGCATTAAATCAAGAGTAGAAACACATCAACACATAAGATACCAAGATTTTGACATAGAAAACCCAGTTAAGGGAAAAACCACGGGGTGATTAACCCAAGATTGTATTCTCTGTTAGAAGATTAGAAAGAACAAAATGGCACATGCCAATTAGGGCTCATTGCCCTAGCACATTGCTCACAAGAGGCTCACTACCTACAAGAGACACACTGTCTACAAAAAGATAAGTATCACATACTTGAACTAGAGAATAGCATCTTTACCATGCTTGAATCAATTCCATTTAAGCCCAATAGTTCTGCTCTACCTTTCACTCTCTTCCTTGCTACCACACTCTCATCTCCACAAGACACACTTTGAAATGACTTTGCAACTCCTTATTTATACAAGGCATCAACTTAGGAATAATCATCTAAGTCAGCAAACATCTACAAGAACATCCGCAAGATGTGTAATACATCCAGTCAGTCAAACTTAGGAAGAATAGCATCATCCAGAAGTTATTCTTCAATTGCGAGCTCAAACTCTAATGCAGACCATCAACATGAATTGGACATGATCCAAAGACCTCCACAAGCTTGCCTAAATCACCAAGAACATCCGCACTTCATCTACTTAGTGAAATCCTTATCTTCTTCATCCGGAACCTCAAGAACACAGTTTGTCATCACTGTCTCAATGGAATAGATACTTGCGGACCTCCAAACCATTAACCAATTGAGTTATCACTTCGCATGGACTTCCTAAACACTCCAACAAATCCACAGAATAGGATATTACATTTTCGGATCCCACCAGACCTATCTGTGTCACTCTGTCACCTCTAAACACCTGTCGGAACCGATTTTACTTGAGCGGCCACAACTTCTTTAGATCTTCATGCGTACCTCTGAAATCTTTACTAGATCATCTTAAGACTCATATCTGCAAACCCTTTGAACTACATCCTCTGATAGTCATCTTATCTTGGATCTTTACCTTACGTCTTCACTATTCTTCTCTGTTCCTGATTAGGACTAATTTTCTCAATATCCTTAGCACACAGCTCATCCAATCCTTTTCATCAATGCAACAAGAGTATATTGACATCAATGACAACAATAGTTAGGCCCATACTTGCAACAATCTCCCGCTTTGTCATTGATGGCAACATATGATGTGAAAAACTATTTTGAGCATCAAGACAAGAGCTTTTCTTTACTGACCCAAATCCCCCTATCACCAACAACCATTCACTTGTCTTCTCTTTCTTTACTGCTCCCCCTTTGATCAGCCACCACTTGTTTTTCACATGTCTTCTCTCCCCCTTTGACATCAATGGCAAAGGGCACATTCTTGCAATTCCACCATTTCAAAATCATACCAGCTGCTCCCCCTGAGTAGCAGCTCCCCATCATCAATTCGGACCACAAGATATGACTGTGATATCCACTGGACTAATGCACATCAATGCACCTTAGTTCATCACCAGAGGGGTAATAACCCCTAACTTCTCCTTGAGATACTCAAAAGAGTCCTTAGGTAGAGGTTTAGTAAAGATATCTGCAATCTGATCCTTGGAAGGCACAAACTCCAATCTGACTTCATTCTTGTTCACTTGCTCTCTCAGAAAGTGAAACTTGATAGATATATGCTTAGTCTTTGAATGCAACACCAGATTCTTAGATATATTTATTGCACTTGAATTATCACAAAAGATTGTGATAGGTTCCTCATACTCCACTCTGATGTTGCTTAGCATTTGCTTCATCCACAAAACTTGAGTGTAACTACCTGCTACTGCAATATATTCTGCTTCTGCAGTGGATAGAGATATTGCCTCTTGTTTCTTGATCAACCAAGAAACCAATCTCTTCCCCAAAAAGAATGCTCCACCACTGGTACTCTTCCGGTCATCCATATCTCTTGCCCAATCCGCATCTGTATATGCATGAAGAGAGAAATGATGATCTCTAGGATACCACAAACCATATTCAACTATCCCTTTTAGATACCTAAAAATCCTCTTGATTGCCATGACATGAGATTCTCTAGGATCAGCTTGGAATCTAGCAACAAGGCCAACAACATTCATAATATCAGGTCTGGTTTGAGTGAGATACAACAATCCTCCAATCATTGACCTATACTTTTTCTGATCAGTCTTAGGAGAGTCATCATCTTTTCTCAATTTACATACGGTTACCATGGGAGTACTCATTGGTTTTGACTCTTCCATCCCAAATTTCTTCAACAATTCTTTCACATATTTGGTCTGAGAAATGAAGATTCCTTTCTTAGTTTGAGTGATTTGAAAACCCAAGAAGAAATTCATTTCCCCAAGCATGGACATCTCAAATTCACTTTTCATTTGATTTGCAAAGGTTTTGCACATACTGTCTCTTCCTCCAAAAATGATATCATCAACAAATACTTCAACAATCAAGATATTTTCATGATCAATTTTGAAGTATAAATTACTGTCAGTAGTACCTTTGTTAAAACCAATCTTCAAGAGATGCTTATCCAATCTTTCATACCAGGCTCTTGGGGCTTGCTTGAGTCCATACAGTGCTTTCTTCAACTTGCAGACCATATCACTATGATCAGACAATTGAAATCCATCCAGTTGTTCAATGTACACTTCTTCTTCCAAGTCACCATTCAGGAAGGCAGACTTGACATCCATCTGATACACTTTGAAATCCTTGAAGGCAGCAAAAGCAAGAAATAATCTGATTGCTTCAATTCTTGCCACCGGAGCAAAAGTTTCTTCAAAGTCAACTCCTATTTGAGAGTACCCCTTGCATACCAATCTGGCTTTATTTTTGATTACTTCACCAACTTCATTCAGTTTGTTCCGGAAGACCCATTTGGTTCCAATCACATTTTTGTTTCTAGGTCTGGGAACAAGATCCCAAGTGTGATTTTTCTCAATTTACATCATCTCTTCCTCCATTGCTTTAGTCTATTTTTCATCATTGCAAGCTTCATTCACTGTCTTAGGTTCAATCTTTGAAATCAGACAATATTCATCTGAGTCTTGAGCAATCCTCCTTCTTGTTTGTACACTTTTTCTTTTATCACCTATGATCTGATCTTCAGAGTGATTCAATCTTACATACCTGGGAACTTTGGGAGTTTCTTGCACTTCTAATTCTTGATCAGGCTCATTATAACTCATCTCTTCTTCTTGATTTACTGGATCAGTTTGAATCTGAATTACAAAAGGGGCTTGAGCTCCTTGAATCAGAACACCATTATGATCATCTTCATCATATTCATAAAATCTTGAAGGTTTTTCAATTCCTTCATCAACCTTCACATTTGTACTTACTATAATCTTTCTCAATCTCTTGTTATAACACCGGTATACTTTGCTTTGAGTAGAGTAACCCAAGAATATTCCTTCATCACTTCTAGCATCAAAATTACCTAGATCTTCATCTCTTTTAATGTAACATTTGCTACTAAAGACTCTAAAATACCTCACAGTAGGAGTGATGCCAAACCAAAGTTCATAAGGAGTCTTACCGGTATTTCTTCTGATTTGAACTTGATTGAGAGTATAGACTGCAGTGCTGACAACTTCTCTCCAATAGATCTAAGGAACATTTGCTTCCATCATTATGGTCCTAGATGCCTCCTGAATGGTCTGGTTCTTTCTCTCCACTACTCTATTATGTTGTGGAGTCCTAGGAGCAGACAACTGTCTCTTTATTCTATGTTTCTCACAAAATTCTATGAACTCACTAGATGTGAATTCTCTACCTCTATCAGACCTTAGACATTTTAATTTTAATCTGGTTTCATTCTCTACCATAGCCTTGAATATTTTGAATTTCTCAAGATCTTCTGATTTCTCTTTCAGGAAAGTAACCCACATCATCCGGGAATGGTCATCAATTAATAACATGAAGTATCTATTACCTTGCAGACTCCTTATTCTTGTCGGACCACATAGATCAATATGAACTAAGTCCAATAATCCGGTAGAAGATTGTTCCCTGCTTTTGAATGAGACTCTTCTTTGTTTCCCCAACTGATATTCTTTGCACAAACTATTTGTAGGTTTCACCAGTTTTGGAAGATCTCTTACAGCCTGAGTGTTTCTTATCTTGATGATATTATCAAAATTCACATGACACATCCTCCTATGCCATAGCCAACTCTGATCAATTTGCACAAATAGGCAACTTTTACCAGTACCAACTAAATGGAAGATATTACCTTTTGTCTGAGTACCGGATGCAATCTCTGCTATGGAACCTTCAAAGATCTGGCATTTTCCATTCTTGAATTAGAGATAATAGCCTTTGTCCACCAACTGTCCAACACTGAGAAGATTGTGCTTCAATCTTTCAACATACAGTACATTACCTATTTTGTTCTTTCCATCAAAAGAAATAGTTTCTCTACCTCTAATTCTACCAGAAGAATTATCACCAAACTTTACCACTCCTCCTTCATGCCTTTCCAAATCTAAGAACTTATTTTTGTCACTGTCATATGGTGAGAGCATCCACTATCAATGACCCAATCATCCTTTTCTTCAACTTGGGCAGCCAGAGCTCTTTCTACAACTTTATGATTGACATATTCAGAGGGCATTGGATCTTCTTCCTTGATGGCAATAAACACCCAATCACTTCCATATTTGTTTCCTATCTCTGATTCATCATCTATTACTCATTCATTATCATCCTGTTCATGAACATAGTAACAATTTTTTTGGAACCTTGATCTATTAGGATTTGGCCTTGAAAATCCTTCCGGACACTTTGAGGCAAAATGACCAATCTTATTGCAGTTAAAACACTTAAAAGGCAATTTCCCTTCATACTTACTGGATCCTCTTGGCAATCTTTTTGCAATAAGGGCTTCAAGTTGAGCAGTTTCAGCTTCTTCTTCTTCTAGGTCTTTTCTTGCTTTTTCATACCATGATAGTTTCCTTGAGGAGTTCTCTCCCGGATCAAACCTTTGTTTTCCTTTTATAGAAGCACTAGCTTTGAATGCAGATTCTGTCTTGGGGGGGACATCTCCAAACTCGGTCATTTCAAATGCTGCCAATTTACCAACCAATTGATCTCTTGTGACACTTGAATGGGCTCTGAATTCTTCAATGGTAGCAACCTTGATTTTATAAGAAGCAAGAAGGGATATGAGAACTTGCCAACAATCTCATCCTCATCCAAGACTCCACCAGCACATCTAATGCCACAAACAAGCTCATTTACTCTTGGCATAAAGGTAGTGATATTTTCATCTTCTCTCATCTTCAGATTTTCAAATTTCCCTTTCAAACTCTGTAGCCTTGCACATTTAACATACTTGTCTCCTTCATGCAGAAGTTCCAGTTTTTCCCAAATCTCAAAGGCAGTTTGTAGATCGACAACATTTGTAAGCTCTAAATCATACAAGGTGCTTAGAAGGGCTTTTTTAGTTCGCAGATTGTTTTCAGCATCTGTGATTTCACTTGCGAATTTTGAGCCATTTTGAGGAGGCGTATACTTTGTTGTAGCCATGGTCCAGTACTGCATTCCCATACATTGTAAGTGACATTGCATATGACTTTTCTAAAGATTAAAATTGGTTCCATCCTTCTTGTAGGACGACATCCTAGATCTCCTCAAGAGGTTAAGCTCTTTTAGAGGAACTTGGCTCTAATACCAATTGTTAGATTCATGATAGACAACTGAGAGGGGGGGTCAATCAGTTGTCTAAAACTTTCTTCCAATTAAACACTTAAATCCTCTTTGTGATTTAGTAGCATATTAATAAATCAATCATGGAAACATAATGCATTAAATCAAGAGCAGAAACATATCAACACATAAGACACCAAGATTTTGATGTGGAAAACTCGGTTAAGGGAAAAACCATGGGGTGATTAACCCAAGATTGTATTCTCTGTTAGAAGAATAGAAAGAACAAAATGGCACATGCCAATTAGGGCTCACTGCCTACAAGAGACACACTGTCTACAAAAAGATAAGTATCACATAATTGAACTGGAGAATAGCATCTTTACCATGCTTAAATCAGTTCCATTTAAGCCCAATACTTCTGCTCTACCTTTCTCTCTCTTCCTCGCTACCACACTCTCCTCTCCACAAGACACACTTTGAAATGACTTTACAACTCCTTATTTATACAAGGCATTGACTTAGGAATAATCATCTAAGTCGGCAAACATCTACAAGAACATCTGCAAGATGTGTAATACATCCGGTCGATCAAACTTAGGAAGAACACCATCATCCAGAAGTTATTCTTCAATTGCGAGCTCAAACTCTAATGCGGACCATCAACATGAACTGGACATGATCCAAAGACCTCCACAAGCTTGCCTGAATCACCAAGAACATCTGCACTTCATCTGCTTACTGAAATCCTTATCTTCTTCATCTCGAACCTCAAGAACATAGTCTATCATCACTGTCTCAATGGAATAGATGCTTGCGGACCTCCAAACCATTAACCAATTGAGTTATCACTTTGCATGGACTTCTTAAACACTCCACCAAATCCACAGAATAGGATATTGCATTTCCAGATCCCACATGACCTATCTGTGTCACTCTGTCACCTCTAAACACCTGCCAGAATTGGTTTTAATTGAGCGGCCACAACTTCTTCAGATCTTCATGCAGACCTCTAAAATTTTTATTGGATCATCTTAAGACTCATATCTTCAAACCCTTTGAACCACATCCTCTCATAGTCATCTTATCTTGGATTTTTACCTTACTGTCTTCACTATTCTTCTCTGTTCTTAATTAGGACTAATTTTCTCAATATCCTTAGCACACATCTCATCCAATCCTTTTCGTCAATGCAATAGGAGTATGTTGACATCAATGATAACATCGGTTAGGCCTATACTTGCAACAAACCAGACATCTGCTCCTACATAATGCTATTTCCCTAACATGTGAACACCTTGTGTTCAAAGTCTAGCCTCCTTCCTTTCTTTACAATGAGGCACAACATGTTCTTAAAGGCACAAGAACATGTTGCCCTAAAATTAATTACAACATGGAGGTAGGTAAGATATTTCTTTACATTTTACCTCCAAAATACATTGGGAAATATAATATTTTACATTAAAAGAGGAGAAGACAAAATAAAATAAAATATGTTTAATTTTCCCTTTTAATTTTACATTTTTCACGTATTCCCAATTTTGCACGGCAGCTGAAGACTCCCCGTTCCTCTGCATTGATGCAATATGTGACCTGGGACCTCCTTCTTCAGCTCAATGATAACATTCAACCTCAGAGGAACATTACAGCAGCATCTCAAATTCAATTTTTGCTCAATCAATTACCTTTGGGTCATTTTTTGTGAAACAGGGGCATGTTTTCGCCATTCTGGCACTCTGAAATCTTCATAAATAGGCCTAAAACCTTTACGAAAGCATGAGGAATGGTCCAAGGATGAATTATGGGTATAGAACAACAAATTTGAGCCCAAAAACACCTTTAAATCCTGGTTGGAAGTGAAAAAATGTGATCTACTTTTCAACTTGCAACACCTCCTCCTGAAGATGCATCAAAACACCACAAAGAGATCTCCACGGTGCAGGAAACACCTCATTACCCTCGTCAAAAGAGATTGCAGGCATAAAAAGGCTGTGTGATGGTGATTTCACACCATTGCACAACAATAGAGGTGAAGCTTGAGCACCCGTGTGATGGTGCAAAATACCTTCGCCCCTTTTTTATTTCCTTTGCTTTGCCCTTTGCAATGTATAAACTTTATAAAATGTTTATATTAAAACTTTTATCACCCTAATTTTGCCCATTTCACTCACAACTGGGTCATTTTTCATGAAATAGGGGTGTTCTTCATCCTTCTGGTAGCCAAAAACCATTGTAAATGTGCTTAAAATCCATGCCAATGCATTAGGAATGATCATAGGAAGATTTTGCAGCCTAGAACAACACTTTTTGGCCCTAAAATACTTCCAAAAATTTGCCTGAAGAGAAAAAAAGTGATTCAACAACTTCAAACTATAATTAATCTGCCCAGAGCTGCCCCAAATTTGTCAAAATCACCTCATAAGTGAAAGAAGCATTGATATTAACCCTGCAGAGGAGGAAGGAGGTCAAAAAATGCCATGCGATGGGCATTTTGCACCATCACAGGGGTCTGAAGTTGCACAGCAAAGAGGGC
This sequence comes from Cunninghamia lanceolata, assembly GCA_027924645.1. Taxonomy (NCBI): domain Eukaryota; kingdom Viridiplantae; phylum Streptophyta; class Pinopsida; order Cupressales; family Cupressaceae; genus Cunninghamia; species Cunninghamia lanceolata. The sequence goes on along the minus strand of BSBN01000958.1, from coordinate 1,064,402 downwards.
TACGATGGTGCGAAATGCACCATCGTGCCTCTCTTTTTTCCTTAAAAACTTTATCCAAACTTTAAAATAAAAATTTAAGATAATATTTACCCTAAAACTTTCATTCCAACTTTATTAAAATGCTTATTAATATTCCATTTTAATATTTGCATTTTAGCTTGAATACTTAGGCAAATTTTTAATTTCCCCTGCCGGGCACATGTCATTTTTTCATTGCGGGCAAACCGAGCATCTGATGACTGCAAAAATTTGCGTAGGGGCATCATTAATTATTTCAAGAAAACCCATTTCCTCAGAATCTGCATCGCCAGCTAAAATCAAGGACTTCCTTTGTAAACTGACCCACCTGATGAGTTCGCCACAATTGAGATGTATTAAAATAATGCATCATATGGTCTCTGATTTTGATGAAACTGGAGATGAAGATGTTTGAGACCAAACCAAGAAATGGGTCGCCCTCAGATTTGTGAGATTTGCATCTTTATGGAATGCTAATTTTAGCTCAGTGGTAGTCAGAAAAGAATTAATTACCCCATCAAATTTCATCCTGGAAGCATGAAACTGAACAGACAAGCCACCATATGTACCAAAAAATATTCCACCAACTGGATTTGCAATATGACCCCTAAGTTGAAAAATTTTAATCGGCGAAGGTGGCCTCTAGGGTAGATTGAGCAGCAAGTCGACCTAGCCTTTGTGGACAACTCGAAAGGGTATAGACACTTCAAATTCACAAAATTTGAAGGTATCAATAGTGGCTCTTGTTCAGGGACACATGCCTCTTGCAGGCATGGTGAGATTCTAGTTATCTCCGAGACGTAGACTAGGTGCCTACTCCATTGGGCTGCAGAGTCAATGCTCCATCTTGCATTAAAAGTCGTATCTTCTATTTTATTTGGTAGCCATGGGCCCCCAAAAATAATAAACTTGAACCCTCTTGTGTCAAATACCCTATTTTCATCTGATTGCATCGAGTCAAATCTGAAAGCACTGCCATGATTTGCCCACAAATTAACCCTAACACTAACATGTTCTACCATATCACTGAGCTTGCCACTGCCAAAGTGTTCCGCATTCTTATGATCTTTACAATCAGGCTCTAACTGAAACATCTCCTCATATGTCATGCAAACAAGAAATTTATCCATCACACCATGCAAGACAATGTAGTGATTTGTATTGACAAAGTCTGTACCCTGCACCAATAAAATTTTATCAAGTTGAATTGAAAACTGAAAATGCTCATACTCAAGCTCATTTTTGATCTGATCCATATGGCATAAGTATTCTCTTGTACCTAGGTAATGTAAGTTAGCTGCATCACTTGGTGTTTTAATATGCAAAGGAGACTGAGTTGTCTCATCAACACTTTCATCACTAGTCATATCGTGATCATCATGAGAACATGCATCTCCAACTATGTTTACACTCCCAATGGATCCATAAATCTCATGTTGCCAGCTTGCATCATTATTACATGTGTCAAACATTTTCTCCATCTCAGGAATGACAACATAACTTGATTCATCTTGCAAACCATCATATAAATCAACATGGAAAGTTTTAAAAGTAGGAACAAAAGGTTCAAAATACAACCCAATGCCAAAAGCCTCATGATCACCCTTATCACAGATATCACAACCAATAATATCCTCTGTTGCATTACTATGAGCATTTGAAACTTGTCCATCCACACCTAAACAATGACCCTTATTTTCTTTCTCACCAATGCATTCATGATAAAAAGTAAACATTTCAACTTCTGGATTGTAGGAATGACTGACATTCTTAAGGAAACATTCATATAGGTTTGAATTTTATTTTTTGTTATTATGCAAATCAAAATCCTCGTCATTCAAAGTGAACATTTCTATATCAATTTCATACAAATAATCATCTACAGCTAGAAAGTTACTTCCATTATTTGAATCATAAACTGAGACATCAGGCTTGACACCCATGCATTCTTGTGGTTCTTTAATGACAGCATCACTGCAAGAAGTAATCTCATGTATAACTCTGCAATAGGTATTCACACATTCCTCTTTTATGGGCTGATCACAAACTTTGTTTTCTCAATTACAAACCTGATCCTCATGCTGTGTCATGAGCTCTTCATCCTTATGCATTATGCCATGACTGCCCTTTGCATAATCATCTCTCAATGAACAAATTGGAACAACCGAAATATATTCATTTTGAAAACAATTGTCATCCTCTGACTCTGTCACATATAGGTCTGAGATTTCTGCCATGTCAATAGACTCTGACGTTGCATAATATGAGGATTCTTCAACCCTTTTGATATCTTCAATCAGCAACAATGATGCCCCACCATTCATGCATTCATTATTTCTCATCGCTTGATCTTCTGAGAGTGAGCTTATGTTATCTACACCATTCATTCCAATGTAAACAATAGAATGACACTCATTGGACATATCATCCGAATCACTCTCACCACAAGGCTACCATTGGGGCTCTGTTGTACCTCTGTCAGGAGAGTAACAATCAATTGCACAAGTTAATGGAGTGCCTTCACTACCTGAAAATGCTCCTGTTGTTTTGGTGTGGAGCCTGATTAGTCTCCAAGTGGGAGATTGTTGGTAGGTGGCGATTGATCAGGAAAGTACTGTACACTAGCCATGTATCCTCGCCGGGGTTCGGGGGTGATAGCCCCCGAGAAATTTTTTTTAGGGCCGACTTAAAAAAATCCTAGGGCCGACTTAAAAAATCCTATTTTTATGACCGACATAAGAAAACCCTAATTTTTTGTAACCGACAAAAAGGCTTGATAAAAAGCAGCCAAGGGTTAGGGTTTGAGTATTGTATTGTAGCATTTGCAGCGGTATTGAGTTGCAGGGATTGCTGATTGTAATCGGTTTGATTTACTGGATAATAATATTGGACTCTCTGTTTGGTGGATGTAGCCCAAGTTTGGGTGAACCACATTAAATCTTGTCTCTCGCTGTTATTAATTATGTGTATTTCCATTTCTCTGTTTAATCTTTATTTGCATTTAATTGATATCTTCTGCCGGCTAACCCTAACAAGTGGTATCAGAGCGGGTTGTGTTCGATTATCGTCTGCAGGAAAGTCTCACGGTTGAGTGGGAGCAATGGTGAACGAGGGTAAAATGAAGGTTGATAAATTCAATGGGCAGAACTATCAGTTATGGAAGATGCAGATAGAGGATTACCTCTATCAAAAGGATTTATGGAGGCCGTTGGAAGGAGTAGCCAAGAAACCGGCAACAATGTCTGATGAGGATTGGAATCTTCTTGACAGAAAGGCACTGGGAACCATTCGGTTGTGCCTGGTACCGTCGGTGGCATTCAATATAACGGAAGCGAAGACAACAGATGGTCTGATGAAAGCTTTGGCTAAATTGTATGAAAAACCCTCAGCCTCAAATAAAGTATTTCTCATGAAGCAGTTGTTTAATTTGAAAATGGTTGAAGGTGGATCTGTGACAGGTCATTTAAATGAATTTAATACGATTGTCAGTCAATTGACTTCTGTAAATGTAAAATTTGATGAAAAAGTTAGAGCTCTCTTGATATTATGTTCATTGCCTGAAAGCTGGGATAGTTTGGTAATGGCGGTTAGTAACTTTGTTTCTGGTTCAAATACCCTAAAATTTGATGATGTTGTTGGTGTTATTCTGAGTGAGAAAATTCGTAAGAAAAGCTCAGGTGGATCCAAATCAGGCAGTGTTTTGAATGCAGAAAGCAGGGGCAGATCAAAGGAGAGAGGAAAAGGTTCTGGAGGTCATGGGAAGTCACGAGGAAAATCAAAGGACAAAAGATCCCAAGCCAGAGGACAGAAGGATTGCTAGTACTGTGGAAAACCAGGTCATCTGAAGAAAGATTGCTGCTCTCAGAAAAATAAAGAAGGAGACAAACAAGAAGGCAATAAGGAAGCAAATGTGGTAAGCAATAAGTCTGAAGATGATGCTTTGATTCTTTCCCTAGATAATGCTGATGATTCATGGGTTTTAGATTCAGGGGCCTCATTTCATGCTACGCTCCATAGAAGTTATTTCCTTGATTATGTCCAAGGGGATTTTGGGCTGGTTTATCTGGGAGATAATGAACCCTGTCAGATTGTTGGAAAGGGAAGAATCAAGATTAAGTTGCAGAATGGGAATCATTGGCTACTACAAGAGGTGAGGCATGTTCCAAGGCTCAGTAGGAATTTAATTTCAGCAGGGCAACTAACTGAACAAGGTTGCACTGTTACATTTACTGATAAAAATTGGAAGGTTTCAAAAGGTGCCTTAGTAGTAGCAAAAGGTGTAAAAGTAGGCACCTTATATCTTTGTACAGGTCATACTGTTCCTTCTACTTTAGATTTTATAGAGGAAAAACAAACAGGTTTAGGAACAGTTGCTGCAGGTTTGCAGGAAGAGACTGGAAAAGTTGCTGCAGGTTCTGAAACAACACCGTGGCATAACAGACTTGGGCATATGAGTGAAAAAGGTATGAAGGTACTTCATTCTAAGAAAGTTTTACCAGGTCTGAAATGTATTAATATGGATTTCTGTGAAAGTTGTGTGTATGGAAAACAAAAGAGATTCAGTTTTCTCAGAGATGGGAAGCAAAAGAAAAATGAAAAGTTGGAGCTTGTGCATACAGATGTATGGAGACCACCTCAGGTATCTTCTTTTGGTGGCTCTCGGTATTATGTTACATTCATAGATGATGCAACTAGGAAGGTCTGGATTTATTTCCTTAGACAGAAATCTGATGTATTTGAAACATTTAAGAAATGGAAAAGCTTGGTTGAAAATGAGACAGGTAAAAGATTAAAATGTCTCAGATCTGATAATGGCGGTGAGTATTGCAGTAAAGAATTTGAAGACTATTGTTCCTTTAATGGAATTCGTAGGCAGAAAACAGTTCCAGGGACTCCACAGGAAAATAGAGTGGCTGAATGCATGAATAGGACAATAATGGAGTGTGCAAGGACCATGAGATTGCATGCTGGACTGCCTTTAAACATGTGGGCAGAGGCTGTCAACACTGCTGTATATTTAATTAACAGAGGTCCTTCAGTTCCTTTGGGCTGTGGTATTCCAGAGGAAGCATGGATTGGCAAGAAGGTGAGTTATTCTTTTCTGAAAACCTTTGGCTTGGAAGCATTTGCACATATAGATTCTAAAAATAGAACCAAGCTGGATGCGAAATCAAAAAAATTTACCTTCGTTGGATATGGCATTGATGAATTTAGTTATAGGCTTTGGGATTTTGAAAATCAGAAAATTGTGAGAAGCAGGGATGTTATATTCAATGAGAAGGTGTTGTACAAAGATCAGTTGCAGCAGCATGAGAAGAAAGAAAAAGATTATGTGGTGCTGGATGATACTCCAAATAGTGATGTTCCAGTGGCTCCTCATGCTCCGCAACAGCAACCAGAAATACCACAAACTCCAGTGAATGTTAGACGGTCAACAAGGATAAGTAGACCTCCTGAAAGGTTTTCTCCCTCTTTGTATTCTATTTTGTTAACAGATGCTAGTGAACCAGAAGGGTATGATGAAGCTATGCAGGTGAATACACAAGTTCAGTGGGAGCTTGCCATGCAAGAAGAAATGGACTCCTTGCTAAAAAATCAGACTTGGGAATTATGTAAGTTACCTGTAGGTAAAAAGGCTTTACCAAACAGATGGGTTTATAGGCTGAAAGAGGAAGATGGAGGTAAGAAACGATTTAAGGCCAGGTTAGTTGTAAAAGGATTTGCACAGAAACAGGGCATTGATTTTGATGAGATATTTTCTCCGGTTGTCAAGATGACTTCTATTCGTACTGTTTTAAGTATTGTGGCTGCTGACGATTTGCATTTGGAATAGCTAGATGTGAAAACTGCCTTTCTCCATGGTGATTTGGAGGAGGAGATATACATGGCACAACCACAGGGATTGGAGGTCAAAGGTAAGGAGAAACAAGTGTGCAGATTAAAGAAAAGCTTGTATGGCCTGAAACAAGCACCTCGGCAATGGTATTTGAAATTTGATAGTTTTATGGCTGAGCAAGGCTACAGTAGGTGTAATTCTAACCATTGTGTTTATTTTAAGAGGTTGGATAATGACAGCTACATCATTTTATGTTTATATGTTGATGACATGCTTGTAGTTGGGTCTAACATGGATCACATCAGAGAGTTAAAACATCAGTTATCACAGTCATTTGATATGAAGGATTTGGAGGCAGCAAAACAAATCCTTGGTATGAAAATTTGCAGAGATAGGAAGAACAGAAAATTGACTCTATCTCAGGCTGCTTATGTTGAAAAGGTGTTGCAGAGATTCCATATGGAGAATGCCAAAGCTGTCAGTACACCTTTGCCTAGTCATTTGAAATTGACTAAGGAGATGTGTCCAAAGACACAAGAGGAGGAAGAGAAAATGTCCAAGATACCCTATGCTTCAGCTGTAGGAAGTTTAATGTATGCCATGGTATGCACAAGACCGGATATTGCACATGCTGTCGGAGTCGTTAGTAGGTATATGAGTCATCCCGGATTTGAGCATTGGAATGCGGTCAAATGGATTCTCAGATATTTGAGAGGTACATCTAATAAACACTTATGTTTTGGGGGCTCTAATACTGATTTAGTAGGTTATGTAGACTCAGATTTGGCAGGGGATATTGATACCAGGCAGAGTACTACAGGTTATGTCTTTACTGTAGGTGGAACATCAGTGAGTTGGATTTCTAGGTTGCAAAAGGTGGTTGCTTTATCCACCACAGAGGCAGAATATGTCGCTGCAACAGAGGCAAGCAAGGAGATGATATGGCTACAATCTTTCATGGAAGAATTGGGTAAACAACAGGCTAACAGTTCTTTGTATACAGACAGTCAGAGTGCCATACATCTTGCAAAGAATTCTGCCTTGCATTCAAAGACCAAACACATACAGTTGAGGTATCACTTTATTCGGTCGGTGTTAGATAATGGACAGTTAAGGCTGGAAAAGATACATACAGATGAAAATCCAGTGGATATGTTTACAAAGGCAGTGACAAGGGAGAAGCTGAGCTCCTCTTTAGCTTCGATTGGTCTTCTAGACTGAACACAATAACAATTGAATAGTAGAGTCCAGGGTGCTTATTTCTAGTGGGAGCTGCATGCACAGCGGTGTCGTCCAGGATCAGTCTCCAAGTGGGAGATTGTTTTGGTGTGGAGCCTGATCAGTCTCCAAGTGGGAGATTGTTGGTAGGTGGCGACTGATCAGGAAAGTACTGTACACTAGCCATGTATCCTCGCCGGGGTTCGGGGGCGGCAGCCCCCGAGAAATTTTTTTTTAGGGCCGACTTAAAAAAATCCTAGGGCCGACTTAAAAAATCCTATTTTTATGACCGATATAAGAAAACCCTAATTTTTTGTAACCGACAAAAAGGCTTGATAAAAAGCGGCCAAGGGTTAGGGTTTGAGTATTGTATTGTAGCATTTGCAGCGGTATTGAGTTGCAAGGATTGCTGATTGTAATCGGTTTGATTTACTGGATAATAATATTGGACTCTCTGTTTGGTGGATGTAGCCCGAGTTTGGGTGAACCACGTTAAATCTTGTCTCTCGCTGTTATTAATTCTGTGTATTTCCATTTCTCTGTTTAATCTTTATTTGCATTTAATTGATATCTTCTGCCGGCTAACCCTAACACCTGCCTCATCATTGACCGATAACTGAGCAAATTTTGATACACATCCATTACTTGATCATGTGATGCATTTAGAGCATCATTTTCATATATGTACATTGTGTCTATTAGCTGATCACGAACATTTTCTAAACTAGACATAGGTATAACCATAGTTTCAAACCTATTTGCTTCATTCATTTGCATACCGTCACCATATTGCTCACTTCTAACAGCAAGATCTATGTGATCAACATTTGGATATGTGACATTCCTTGCATCACATTTTAGCTCAAATTGAACATTAAGAGGAACATAAGCCATATCATGGAATAAATCGTAAACTGGGGCAACAAATTGATAATTGCTTTGGCAACCATTCATAACCTTCGACTTGCATTGCTCAGCTGCATAGAACTCCTTATGACAACCCATAGTTTTTGGATCGATACTCCTAATCATTAAATACTTTGAAACCTTTTCAATGTCCATTGCAATTTCAAAAGCTTGATGTAAACTTGCTAGATCATCACTTCTCAATCTGTAGCTCATTTTCTTGTTAAATGCACCCAAATAAATGAGCAAAGCCAAAGCATCATTAGGCCTGATTTTTTCAAGAATTCTTTTCAATGCCTTTATGAATTTGAGGTTGAAGGCTAGAACTAATTCATCTTCTTCAATGTGGATATACATGAAATCACTGATAAGTGAAAACCCAGATATTCTTTCACCAAACTGGTCATTGAAGGCTTATTTAAATTCATTCCAAGAGCTGACAAATCATGATGGTAAATAAGAAAACTAATCTCTAGCATCTCCCTTTAGAGATTGGACAAATAGTCTCATGATCACATCCTCATGATCTACCTAATAGTCATCCATTAGATCACTGAACTATCGCAAGTATTTTTTTGCTGATTCACTCTTTGTACCACTGAATTTAGGTAATTTTTTTTTTCTGATTTCACTAGGGATAGAATTTGGGTAACCATTAATGCCACTGAAATTTATGGCTTTGCACCTCCCAGTGCTAAAAGTTCTTTGATGACATGACAGGGGCTGCACACTATGTATTGCTGGATATGGGTCCATACAGGGATTCATAGGTCGGTGATGCATTTTCTTACACCTTTTACAAGCCTTTTCACATTAATTTTGCAGTTACAAAGGGAAACTCAAACTCCTTTTACAACAATGATCTTCAGCCTTTACAATGTAAATTTCTATTTTAGCTTGCTTAAGATCCTCTAAGTGAGTTTCTTCAAAAATATTGCATACCTGGATATGTTGCAGCTACTAACCCTTCTTCCTAGATGAAGATTTTGTAGATCTGGAACTTTTCTGTTTGCTTTATCAGGTTCTTTTGAAAGAGTCACGACCTCTCTTCATAGAGGAATAAGATTCAAACAACACAATTCTCTTTAAAGCATTCTTTTATTCTTGGTTCTCCTTAGCAGCAGAGTCACTTGAAACTTCTTCAAATATGTCACAACCAAACTTGTCTAGGACTGAAACCCTCTTAAAATTTGGAACAAATATCCAGCTTCCTTAATTTTCTAAACTCTTTTCATGGGTATGGCATTGTTCCCCAGCCAAGTCGCCAGTTTTGTTGGTCCCTAAATCAGCAGGTAGTAAACCCTAAAGGTTTGCCAATTCTTATGATCAGGTTTACTGTAGGACTTGGCCAACAAAGATGGGAGATTGTTTGCACTTGTCTCCCCTGCACTTTAGGTTCTGCCGTACCTAAGGGGTATCTCTCATTCACAACAAAAAGATTTAGCTTTTCAATACCAGGCAAAATGTTCTCAGGCATGCACCAAGATTTGTTGGATAAACCCTAGACTGACAATATTCTTGGACTATCTACACTGGTTAAAACTGGGAACATGCATAACCTAACCTAAAACAAAATAAAACATAAAATGGTTTGTTTCAAATGATTTGCTTTTAAATTGTTGGATTTCCTAGACCTTTGGGCAAATAAAATTTTAGATTGGTGCGTTATTTGGGTAACAGAGTCAGACATTCAACCTATGCAAATGTTTCCTAATGACAACACAACTTCATATCCAGAGGGCTTAATACAAATCACTACTATCTTGCAGCAATGGCCCAAGAAAGAGTATTTTATGTAACTCTACTTATAAATCCCTAAAAGAATACAGAGTCCTCCATATCCCATCTAAAGCATTTTTAATTCATTCCTTGAATGAAAGCAACAAATGGAACATGTAGATTTAGCAAATGTGAACATATAAACTCAAAGATCCTTAATCTTCTTGCTTAAGAGGAAAATGCATGCATTCATGGAGACAATTACAAAAATTACACACTGCAAAGTGTTTTTCATAGATCTCAACTTAAATAGAAACACTGTCATACATAAAATAATTCACTTATAAGGCAAGAATGTGATCTACAACCCAAAGCTAGACATTTGCTCCTACAGAATGCTATTTCCCCAACATGTGAACACCTTGTGTTCAAAGTCTAGCTTCCTTCCTTTTTTTACAATGAGGCACAACATGTTGCCCTAAAATTAATTACAACATGGAGGTACGTAAGATATTTCATTACATTTTGCCTCCAAAATAATCTGGGAAATATAATATTTTACATTAAAAGAGGAGAAGAAAAAATAAAATATGTTTAATTTTCCCCTTTTAATTTTATATTTTTCACTTATTCCCAATTTTGCATGGTAGCTGAAGACTCCCCATTTCGCTGCATTGATGCAATATGTGACCTGGGACCTCCTTTTTCAGCTCAATGATAACATTCAACCTTAGAGGAACATTACAACAGCATCTCAAATTCAATTTTTACTCAATCAATTACCTCTGGGTCATTTTTATGAAATAGGGGCATGTTTTGGCCATTATGGCACTCTAAAATCTTCATAAATAGGCCTAAAACCTTTACCAAAGCATGAGGAATGGTCTAGGGATGAATTCCGGGTATAGAACAACAAATTTGAGCCCAAAAACACTTTCAAATCTTGGCTGGAAGTGAAAAAACGTGATCTTCTTTTCAAATTGCAACACCTCCTCCTGAAGCTGCATCAAAACACCACAAAGAGACATCCACGACACAGGAAACACCTCATTCCTCCCGTCAAAAGAGATTGCAGGCATAAAAAGGCTGTGTGATGGTGATTTCGTACCATCGCACAACAACAAAGGTGTAGCTTAAGTACTCGTGCGATGGTGCGAAATACCATCGCCACTTTTTTACTTCCTTTGCTTTGCCCTTTGCAATCTATAAACATTAGAAAATGTTTATATTAAAACTTTTATCACCCTAATTTGCCCATTTCACTCATAGCTAGGTCATTTTTCATGAAATAAGGGGTGTTCTTCATCCTTCTGGTAGCCAAAAACCATTGTAAATGTGCTTAAAATCCCTGCCAATGCATTAGGAATGATCATAGGAAGATTTTGTAGCCTGGAACAACACTTTTTGGCCCTAAACTACCTCCAAAAATTTGCCTGAGGAGAAAAAAAGTGATTCAACAACTTCAAACTGTAATTAATCTGCCCAGAGCTGCCCCAAATCTGTCAAAATCACCTCATAAGTGAAGGAAGCATTGATATTAACCCTACAGAGGAGGAAGGAGGTCAAAAAATGCCCTGTGATGGGCATTTTGCACCATCACAGGGGTTTGAAGTTGCACAGCAGAGAGGGCTGCGATGGTGCGAAATGCACCATCGTGCCTCTCTTTTTTCCTTAAAAACTTTATCCAAAGTTTAAAGTAAAACTTTAAGATAATATTTGCCCTAAAACTTTCATTCCAACTTTATTAAAAGGCTTATTAATATTCCATTTTAATATTTGCATTTTAACTTTAATACTTAGGCAAATTTTTTATTTCTCCTGCCGGGCACATGGCATTTTTTGACTGGGAGAAAGCCGGGCATCTGATGACTGCGAAAATTTGCATAGGGGCATCATTAATTATTTAAAGAAAACCCATTTCCTCATAATCTACATCACCAATTGAAATCAAGGACTTCCTTTGTAAAATGACCCATCGTATGAGTTTGCTGCAACTGAGATGCATTAAAATAATGCATCATATGGTCTCCGATTTTGATGAAACTGGAGCTGGAGATGTTTGAGACCAAAACGAGAAATAGGTCTCCCTTAGATTTGCGAGATTTACAATTTTCTGGAATGCCAATTTTAGCTTAGTCGCATTCATAAAAGAATTAATTACCCTGTCAAACTTCATCCCGGAAGCACGGAATTGAATAGACATGCCACCATATGCCCCAAAAAATATTCCACCAATGAGATTTGCAATACGACCTTTGAGTTGAAAAATTTTAATCGACGAAGGTGGCCTCTGGGTAGATTGAGCAGCACGTTGACCTAGCCTTTGTCGACACCTCGAAAGGGTATAAACATTTCAAATTCATAAAATTTGAAGGTGTTAACAATGGGTCTTGCTTGGGGACACATGCCTTTTGCAGGCATGGTAAGATTCTAGTTATCTCTGAGATGTAGACCAGGTGCCGACTCCATTGGGCTGCAGAGTCAATGCTCCATCTTGCATTAAAAGTCATATCTTCAATTTTATTTGGTGGCCCTTGGCCCCCAAAAATGAAAAACCTAAACCCTCCTCTATCAAATACCCTATTTTCATCTGATTGCATTGGGTCAAATCTGAAAGCACTACCATGATCTGCCCACAAACTAACCGTAACACTGACATGTTCTACTATATCATTGAGCTTGCCACTGCCAAAGTGTTCCGCATTCTTATGATCTTTACAATTAGGCTCTAACTGAAACATCTCCTCATATGTCATGCAAACAAGAAATTTATCCATCACACCATGCAAGACAATGTAGTGATTTGTATTGACAAAGTCTTTACCCTGCACCAATAAAACTTTATCAAGTTGAATTGAAAACTAAAAATGTTCATACTCAAGCTCATTTGTGATGTGATCCATATGACATAAGTATTCTCTTGTACCTAGGTAATTTAGTCAGCTGCATTACCTGTTGTTTTATTCCTGTGCAAAGGAGACTGAGTTGTCTCATCAACACTTTCATCACTTGTCATATCGTGATCATCATGAGAACATGCATCTCCAACTATGTTTACACTCCCAATGAATCCATAAATCTCATGCTACCAGCTTGCATCATTATTACATGTGTCAAACATTTTCTCCATCTCAGGAATGACAACATAACTTGATTCATCTTGCAAACCATCATATAAATCAACATGGAAAGTTTCAAAAGTAGGAACACAAGGTTCAGAATACAACCCAATGCCAGAAGCCTCATGATCACCCTTACCACGGATATCACAACCAATAATATCCTCTGTTACATTACTATGAGCATTTGAAACTTGTCCATCCACACTTGAACAATGACCCTTATTTTCTTTCTCACTAATGCATCCATGATAAAAAAGTAAACATTTCAACTTCTGCATTGTAGGAATGACTATCATTCTCAAGGAAACATTTATATAGGTTTGAATTTTGGTTGGTGTCAACACATTTTCTGTTATTATGCAAATCAAAATCCTCCTCATTCAAAGTGAACATTTCTATATCCATTTCATACAAATAATCATCTACAACTGGAAAGTTACTTCCACTATTTGAATCATAAATTGAGACATTAGACTTGACACCTGTGCATTCTTGTGGTTCTTTAATGACATCATCACTGTAAGAAGTAATCTCATGTATATCTCTGCAATCTGTATTCACACATTCCTCTTTTATGGGCTGATCACAAACTTTGTTTTCTCCATTACAAACTTGATCCTCATGTTGTGTCATGATCTCTTCATCCTTATGAATTATGCCATGACTGCCCTTTGCATAATCATCTCTCAATGAACAAACTGGAACAACTGAAATATATTCATTTTGAAAACAATTCTCATCCTCTGACTCTATCACATATAGGTCTGAGATTTCTTCCATGTCAATAGACTCTAAAATTGCACAATATGAGGATTCTTCAACCCTTTTGATATCTTCAATCAGCAACAATGATGCCCCACAATTCATGCATTTATTATTTCTCATCACTTGATCTTTTGAGAGTGAGCTTATGTTATCCACACCATTCGTTCCAATGTAAACAACATAATGACACTCATTGGACACATCATCTGAATCACTCTCACCGCAAGGCTGCCATTGGGGCTCTGTTGTACCTCTGTCAGGAGAGTAACAATCAATTGCACAAGTTAATGGAGTGACCTCACTACCTGAAAATGCTCCTGCCTCATCATTGACCGAGCCATATCTACACAAAGTTTGATGCACATCCATTACTTGATCATGTGATGCATTTAGAGCATCATTTTCATATATGTACATTGTGTCTATTAGCTGATCACAAATATTTTCTAAACTAGACACAGGTATAACCATAGTTTCAAACCTATTTGCTTCATTCATCTGCATATTGTCACCATATTGCTCACTTCTAACAGTAGGATCTATGTGATCAACATTTGTATATGTGGCATTCCTTGCATCACATTTTGGCTCAAATTTAACATTAAGAGGAACATAACCCATATCATGGAATGAATCATAAAATGGGGCAGCAAACTGATATTTGCTTTGGCAACCATTTATAACCTTCGACTTGCATTGCTCAGTTGCATAGAACTCTTTATGACAACCCACAAGTTTTGGCTTGAGACTCCTAATCATTCCATACTTTGAAACCTTTTCAATGTCCATTGCAATTTCAAAAGCTTGATGTAAACTTGCTGGATCCTCACTTCTCAATCTGGAGCTCATTTTCTTGTTAAATGCACCCAAATAAATGAGCAAAGCCAAAGCATCATTAGGCCTAATTTTTTCAGGAATTCTTTTCAATGCCTTTATGAATTTGAGGTTAAAGGCTGGATTCATCTTCTTCAATGTGGATATACATGAAATCACTGATAAGTGAAAACTTAGATATTCTTTCGCCAAACTGCTCAATGAAGGCTTATTAAAATTTATTCCAAGAGCTGACGAAGCATGCTAGTAAATAAGAAAACCAATCTCTGGCATTTCCCTTTAGAGATTGAACAAATAGTCTCATGATCACATCCTCATGATCTACCTCATAGTCATCCATTAGATCACTGAACTGTCGCAAGTGTTTTTCTTCCGATTCACTCTTTATACCACTGAATTCAGGTAATTTTTTTTCTGATTTCACTAGGGACAACATTTGGGCAACCATTAATTCCACTAAAATTTATGGCTTTGTACCTCCTAGTGCTGAAATTTCTTTGATGACATGACAGGGGCTGCAGACTATGCATTGCTGGATATGGGTCTATATAGGGATTCACAGGTCGGTGATACATTTTCTTACACCTTTTACAAGCCTTTTCACATTAATTTTGTAGTTACAAAGGGCAACTCAAACTCCTTTTACAACAATGATCTTAAGCCTTTACAATGCAAATATCTATATCAGCTTGCTTAAGATCCTCTAAGTAAGTTTCTTCAAAAATATTGCATACTTGGATATGTTGTAGCTACTAACCCTTCTTCTTGGCTGAAAATTTTGCAGATCTGGAACTTTTATGTATCCTTTATTAGGTTCTTTTGACAGAGTCACCACCTCTCTTCATAGAGGAATAAGCTTCAAACAACACAAGTCTCTTTAAAGCATTCTTTCATTCTTGGTTCTCCTTAGCAGCAGAGTCACTTGAAATTTCTTCAAATATGTCGCAACCAAACCTGTCTAGGTTTGAAACCCTCTTAAAATTTGAAACAAATATCCAAGTTCCTTAATTTTCTAGACTCTTTTCATGGATATGGCATTATTCCCCAGCAGAGTTGCCAATTTTGTTGGTCCCCAAATCAGCAGACAGTAAACCCTAAAGGTTTGCCAATTCTTATGATTAGGTTTAATGTAGGACTTGGCCAACAAAGATGGGGGATTGTTTGTACTTGTCTCCCCTGCACTTTAGGTTCTGTCGCACCTAGGGGGTATCCCTCATTCATAACAAAAAGATTTAGCTTTTCAATACCAAGCAGAATGTTCTTAGGCATGCACCGAGATTTATTGGATAAACTCTAGATTGGCAATATTCTTGGACTATCTACACTGGTTAAAACTGAGAACATGCATAAGCTAACCTAAAACAAAATAAAACATAAAATGGTTTGTTTCAAATGATTTGCTTTTAAATTGTTGGATTTCCTGGACCTTTGGGCAAATAAAATTCTAGATTGGTGCCTTATTTGGGTAACAGAGTCAGACATTCAACCTATGCAAATGTTTCCTAATGACAACACAACTTCATATCCAGAGGGCTTAATACAAATCACTACTGTCTTGCAGGAATGGCCCAAGAAAGAGTATTTTCTGTAACTCTACTTATAAATCCCTAAAAGAATACATAGTCCTCCATATCCCATCTAAAGCATTTTTAATTCATTCCTTGAATGAAAGAAACAAATTTAACATGCAAATTTAGCAAATGTGAACATATAAACTCAAAGATCCTTAATCTTCTTGCTTAAGAGGAAAATGCATGCATTCATGGAAACAATTACAAAAAATACACACTGCAAAGTGTTTTTCATAGATCTCAACCTGAATAGAAACATTGTCATACATAAAATGATTCACTTACAAGGCAAGAATGCGATCTGCAACCCAAAACCAGACATCTGCTCCTAGAGAATGCTATTTCCCCAACATGTGAACACCTTGTGTTCAAAGTCTAGCCTCCTTCCTTTTTTTACAATGAGGCACAACATGTTCTTAAAGGCACAAGAACATGTTGCCCTAAAATTAATTACAACATGGAGGTAGGTAAGATATTCATTACATTTTGCCTCCAAAATACATTGGGAAATATAATATTTTACATTAAAAGAGGAGAAGACAAAATAAAATAAAATATGTTTAATTTTCCCCTTTTAATTTTACATTTTTCACTTATTGCCAATTTTCCACGGCAGCTGAAGACTCCCCATTCCTTTGCATTGATGCAATATGTGACCTGGGACCTCCTTCTTTAGCTCAATGATAACATTCAACTTCAGAGGAACATTACAACAGCATCTCAAATTTAATTTTCACTCAATCAATTACCTCTGGGTCATTTTTTGTGAAACAAGGGCATTTTTTGGCCATTCTGGCACTTTGATATCTTGATAAATAGGCCTAAAACTTTTACCAAAGCATGAGGAATGGTCCATGGATGAATTCTAGGTATAGAACAACAAATTTGAGCCCAAAAATGCCTTCAAATCTTGGCTAGAAGTGAAAAAATGTGATCTACTTTTCAAATTGCAACACCTACTCCTGAAGCTGCATCAAAACACCACAAAGAGACCTCCACGGTGTAGGAAACACCTCATTCCACCCATCAAAAGAGATTGCAGGCATAAAAAGGCTGTTTGATGGTGATTTCGCATCATCGCACAGCAGCAGAGGTGCAACTTGAGCACACGTGCGATGGTGTGAAATACCATTGCCTCTTTTTTATTTCCTTTGCTTTGCCTTTTACAATGTATAAATAGTGTAAAATGTTTATATTGAAACTCTTATCACCCTAAATTTGCCCATTTCACTCATAGCTGGGTCATTTTTCATGAAATAGGGGTGTTCTTCATCCTTCTGGCAGCCAAAAACTATTGTAAATGTGCTTAAAATCCCTGCCAATGCATTATGAATGATCATAGGAAGATTTTGTAGCCTGGAACAACATTTTTTGGCCCTCAAATACCTCCAAAAAATTGCCTGAGGAGAAAAAACATGATTCAACAACTTCAAACTGCAATTAATCTGCCCAGAGTTGCCCCAAATCCGTCAAAATCACCTCATAAGTGAAGAAAGCATTAATATTAACCCTGCAGAGGAGGAAGGAGGTCAAAAAATACCCTGCGATGGGCATTTCGTACCATCGCAGGGGTATGAAGCTGCATAGCAAAGAGGGTTGCGATGGTGCGAAATGCACCATCGTGCCTCTCTTTTTTCCTTAAAAACTGTATCCAAAGTTTAACTTTAAGATAATATTTGCCCTAAAACTTTCATTCCAACTTTATTAAAATGCTTATTAATATTCCATTTTAATATTTGCATTTTAACTTTAATACTTATTTCTCCTGCCAGGCACATGGCATTTTTTCACTGTAGGAAAATCGGGCATTCGATGACTGTGAAAATTTGCGTAGGGGTATCATTAATTATTTCAAGAAAACCCATTTCCTCAGAATCTGCATCACCAACTGAAATCAAGGACTTTGTTTGTAAACTGACACGCTAGATGAGTTCACCGCAACTGAGATGCATTAAAATAATGCATTATATGGTCTTCAATTTTGATGTAATTGGAGTTGGAGACGTTTGAGACCAAATTGAGAAATGGGTCGCCCTCAGATTTGCGATATTTGTAACTTTCTGGAATGCCAATTTTAGCTCAGTTGTAGTCAGAAAAGAATTAATTACCCCATCAAGCTTCATTCTGGAAGCATGAAATTTAACAGGAATGCCACCATATGCACCAAAAAATATTCCACTAATCAGATTTGCAATATGACTCCTAAGTTGAAAAATTTTAATCGGCGAAGGTGGCCTCTGGGGTAGATTGAGCAGCATGTCGAGCTAGCCTTTGTCGACACCTCAAAAGGGTATAGACACTTCAAATTTGCAAAATTTGAAGGGGTCAACACAGCGGCTGCCTAATCTCGTAGCGTATGGAGCTCTGCCTCCACACGCTCAGCTTTCTGGATAGACTGATCTAGAATAGACTCCACTGATAATTGATACCTCACAAAAGTCATAAAGATTTCCACATGCCGCCCTGCAAATAGTTGTGGCGAGTATCCCGCATGTGCCTGCTGCTCGACCGCATTGGTTGGAACTATCTTTTCTATAACGCGACTCACCATGTCGCGCCAGGCGTCTATCCCAACTGCAAAAAGAAAAGAAAATGACTATTAGTACCTCATATAAATAATAGAAGCAAAAATAATTGCATCTAAACATTACAAGCATCCTACCTGGATCTCCATCTCACCAAGATGGATCTCAGATAGTTGGAGAGATAAGCTCTACAGCTACCTCCATAGCTGGGGGCATATGACTACTAGTCTCCCCTCACTCATACCGGCTCGATCTCCTCACATCTATAGGAGCTGGACCACGAGCTCTCGACTATGACTGAGACTCAGAATCCTCATCACTATCTGCTGCCTGCTACTCTCGCCCTGGTCTCACCCTGAAGATGTACCATGACAGGACCTCCTCCTCACTATCACCATCATCCTCATCATCATCTAGATCATAGTATCCTACAAAGTCACTAATGTCATCCTCTATCCCTGTGTCACGCCCATGACCGACCCAAGGTCAAGGATCGCCTGTGGGATGACCTGACGGATAGATAGGAGTGGGTCGCGTTGTCTACCACTAGACTTGATATGCTCGGGTAACTCCGAAATCATCTGCATCAGATATTGGTTCCGCATCCTCAGGACCATCATTGTCACTCACTGCCACATCTGCTAGTATCGATTGTCAGGCACTATTTGCCCTGACTGCACTATACACAGAGCGCGCATAGACATACCACATGCACATCCTATTGGCATCTGAACTGTTGTACTACTTGATCAATGTAAAACCATGAGACTATGTGATCGAGGTGACTGGCAATCAGCCGATCCCTCTGCATCCTCACTAACTGTCTCCATTGACCCGACCATGCTATATAGCTACGATATGGTCTCTAAATGACATCACTTGGCTGCAATCTATCAAACACAATCCTCTAGTACAGTAGATCTTCATGTCTCCAGCACCTAATAAGAGGATAGGCATGGACCCGTGGATAGGTGAATGCTGGCTCCATAGGAAAGCCTGTAGGCCGCGTGCATCTGATATGCTCAAAGGCCTAAACCTGTAGTAGTGTGCAACACATCAATCTATGTGCCTCATAATGGACATATCGTCCCAATTCGTGATAGAGGTGCACAAGCTTACTGCATCCCCATGCATAGACTGTCCGATGCTCCTCCATGTCCCTGATGGTATGAACAAGGCCCCCGTGAAGGTGGATGCCTCATCCATCTAGTGCTACTGCTAATGCTACCATGACAATCATAATCCTCCAAATCAAAAGGATATCAGCGCATCCCTGCTCTAGTAGTTGAAGCTATATATGCCCTTGCTTTGCCTGAGTGATTGTGCAGCCTAGACAATACATTTGGCTCTCTTGTGTATATGCTGCTAAGCGACACTCTACAACCCTCACTGTCTCTCCACATACAGGCAGGCACAGGATCTTGTAGACATCCTCTAGTGTAATTGTCATCTCCCCAGTTGGTAGATGGAATGTAGAAGTATCTGCATTCCACCTCTCCATCAATGCCATCAACATACTAGCATGAAATCTAATCGTGGGCATGTCAAATACCCACTAGAGGCCCATCATCTATAAATTCTCTTTCTCTCGATCATACATGGTATTGATATGATCACGAAGTAGCAACATCAAGCGACTGCTTGTATGCTCTTGCATCATTGGAACGACCTACATGACAGACAGTGAAAGAACAAATTAGTAAACAACATAGAAATGAAGTTAAGTATCTACTACAATAGCTAGTGCCCTGCCCCTGGGGCCCTTGTCCTTTCTGGACTTGGGCACCCCAGGTGGACTAGGGCGCCCTGAGTGGACTTGGGCGCCTTTGTTGGGGACCTTTGCCCATGATTGTCTTGGTTGACACAGAAAATGATAAAAACTCACGAAAGTGGAATGAAAGATAGTGTAAGCAAGGATTGAGACACTACCTCAGCCTCGAGACATCTCTCTGCCACTCAAACGGAAGTTGGTATGAACGTTGGGTCGGCATCGTCAATCTTTCTCTCTCCTTCTTTCCTCTACACAATGATAAGTAACAATGAATAGTGATAATGAAAAGTCCCTTTACTTATAGTAAGTGGATGACAATTCCTATCACTATTTGGGTCCAAAATTGAATTGTTTTACTCTTGAGCCTCTATCTTGAGCTATTGAACTCTAATTTTTATGTCGTTTGTTGCATTGGAATCTTGATTCTGCTCCTTATCTTACCCAATGTGTTGTGCTTGGGCATTGTCTCTCCAAACAACCCTCATAACACATTTATCATCAAGTTCCCTTGAAATCGACACGTGTAGATATCTCCTTGTTTCTCCTTTTCGGACTAAGCAAGCAGAAACAAGTGGGGGCACATATCTCCCTCGATTTCCTCCCTCATCATGTCTCATCATTCAACGCCCTTAGAGCTTTTGAACTTACTTAGTGATGGTGGATGCAAGTTGATTTGATTTTTGATTTTTTGACAAGTGTTCCTTTGCAGGTTGTGGTTCCTAACTTTGTGGTCTTGCAGGATTATAGACTTGGGGGCTTCTTCCTCTCTTGCGACAACACTTCGGCATCCTCTACAATATCCTTTTGGGTATCCTTTTCATGATTGATGTATTTACTTTTCTTTAGTTGCATATGCACATAGTGTCATATGGCCACTAAAGTGGGGGCTAAATGTTATGTTAGAAATTGTCCTCATGTATGGAATGGTACAATTTCCCCATGGTTTAGCTCCTCTCGTTTGGTGACCTTTTAACCTAGTTTATTACAGACCTTCCTGAACCCTGACTGACCTAGGTCTAACTGGAAGAATGTCACATTTTGAAATAATTGAAGACTGAGGGTGAAATGTAAACTTGAATTTGGGGTCCCCTAACCTCCTTGAGGCAGTCCTGAGTGGGAAATCAGGGTTTAGAATTGGGCGCTAGCACCCTTGTCCTGCCCTATTTCCTGAGGTCCTAAATTTTGGAGGGATGTCGGCTATTGCTGTACATTTTGGGATTTCATTTTTAAATTTTCATTTCCGCGCGATGTTGACATCTTATTTTGAAATTTAAAATTCCTAAGGTTAGATATAAAAAGACATTTGAAAATTATTTTATCACACAATCTTTATGTGAACTTTATACCAAAACTCTGCTAAAATTGCCATGGAAGATCAATGACTTGTTGAAGCTCTTGAAATCATTAGAAAGCCATTTTAAATTTGCTATCATGGAGACAATGGATGGAGATTAGGAATCAAGATCTTGAGACTATCTTGGTCTTCCTAGGGTTTTTACACCTTTTGCATGATCAGGAGAAGGGTTGAAGCCTCCAACATCAAGCTTGGATATCCTCCACAGACATTGTTGATTCACTTTCTTGTTCATGCAAGTCTTCATTGTTTTCATCTCCTTGCGGTGAAGTTGTATTTATTTATCAAGTTGATGCAAGTCATTGATCTTCCCTTGACTGTGACATCTAGGATTTGATATTTTTGCATACACTTTGTTAGGTTTGCACACACTTCTGCAAATATTTATCTTTGGCTATTGTTGAGGTAGGAATACTGAAAATGGGGCTTGACTAAGGCAAGCTCCTATATAGCCACAAACATATTTCTCCTCCTTTTATATGTGCAGGTTGCATTTGTCGAAATCTGGTGGAAAGGAGTGACAGGAAGACAAATATTACAGACACAGTCATCACATAATTTAAATTTCGTGATTATAAGACTTTTGGGACACTGGGACTAGTGCCTTAGCCCAACTGGGTGATTTTTTTGGGATCTAGAAACCTCTGGAGAGCAAGAAATAGGTGTAGAAAATCCTGACATTCAAAAATCTTCGGGACACATGGACTAGCGCCCTAGTCCAACTGCTCCTCAATTTCTGGGTACATAGTCTCTGATCTATTTACTTTGCATTTTTGTATTCACTTTAGTACTTTCTATATCTAGAATTTAGTTATTACAATTTGATTTAGAAATTAGGGTTTTAAGGCTGGATGAAAATACTAGCTTGTAAAACCTGATTCAAACAATCACATAGACATAATATACAAGAAAAGAGAACATTAGAAAACAATAGTTTATCCCTAAACCTGCCCTTTGCTTCTCTAATGTTTTAGTGTCAGTGAAAGTGTGGGACTTACAATCTCATATCTTGCTTCCACATTTTCACCCTAAACACTTTTAATGCCAATATCAGTCACCTACAACTGCATATTCATGTTTGCACATAGAAAATAGGTAGCTACAACCACCTATGACGAGGAAATGACTTTCTACAAATACATATGTCCACTTTATGAAGATTTGTCATACTACAACAACTTGTTGGAGTTGTAGTTGTAAATATTAAATGCTTTGGAGATGTAGTTGCAAATATTTAATATTTTGGCTTCCAAAAGTTACTTTTTGTCATATTTGGTAAACTTAGTAACAAAAAATAAATTAAAAAAAACAATTTTTGATACTAAGAGAAGTTTGTTGAGGAAGCTACATGGGATGAAGTGGAATATTCCTTGCCACTAAAATTCACTTTTGTGTTGGAGAATCAAATGTGAGCCATTGGATCAAATTGAGTATAGCCATTGGATTTTAGAGTGAAAACTTAGTATGGAAAAGATGATTTGAATATGTATACAACTGAAACTCCTTGTAAGAGGTTAGAAAAAGAGGATGGAAAAATTGATAATTGGTGAAGAACTAATGAGTTCTTGTTGGTGTTTGGAAAAAACTCATTGGAAAGCATTTGTACTATTGGGATTTGAGAGCAAATACATAGTATTTTCTGATTTTTCATGTTATTTTCATGGTTTTCTCTACACTAAGTTTAGAAATTGTTGATATTTATTAATCTTTTGATCTTAACACAAGTTTGATTCACGGTTTCTAGTCAAGATAGTGAATAGAAATTGTTGAGATTCATTGAACTTGTCATCATACAAAATTTGTTTCATGGTTTCTAAACACTAAGCTAAAGTATTTCTTTCATTTTTAGCGAAAGATTTATGGATATTTGATGAGTTTGCAAAGTGTTCATACCACTAGTAATTTTGTGATTGTAAATTACCTTGTGTGGTTAGCTTGGACACCTAATTTCACCATTGAAGATTGCACCTTCTTGAATCTTGATTGTTGAATTTTCATGATCAAATCAAGAATGGTTAATGCA
Organism: Cunninghamia lanceolata; assembly: GCA_027924645.1. Lineage (NCBI taxonomy): Eukaryota > Viridiplantae > Streptophyta > Pinopsida > Cupressales > Cupressaceae > Cunninghamia > Cunninghamia lanceolata. The sequence continues at coordinate 1,040,740 of BSBN01000958.1, read as the reverse complement.
CATTTGCAAACATGTCTATCCATTGTTGAAGCTAAAATAATTGAATGAGTTTAGATTTTAATTAGATTTCTTAGTATCCTTTCTCTATCTTGCCTTCTTTTGCACTTTTTTTTATTAAATATGGTTAGTTTAGAGTTAGAATAGGGTTTTCAAACTTGCATATTGTTGTTATAGAGTTGATATTTCATGAATGCAAGTTGATATATTGTTGGTTATGAGCTAAAATAATACATTTTAGAGAAATATATGTTTGGATCAGTTTGTCTATGCATTGGTAAATTTGGAAACTGATTGTTTTATGTGTTTTTAACCTTGTGTGTTAAAGTTTATCTAAATTCATGTAGGCCCCTTGATTGGAATAGAAAAGAACATCATACAACTGAGTTATTTTGTGAAGGCCAAGACCTAGTAGTAGAGACCTTGGGGTAGTCATTTTCCATTTATTTGGGATTTGATTTCTTTTAGGAGAGATAACATACTTGGTATTTTATCTAAGTTGTTGTGTATAGAAAAGTCCATCAACAGGTCCTGGCTACAAGGCCATGTTAGGTACCCATGTACAAATGATCTCTCACAAATAGAGTAAAGTAGAAAATCCCATAGGAAAAAACCCTCTCCAAAAGAGAGAAAACATAAAAGATGTAATGGAAGGAGGACTAAATATTCAATGGTATACATAATATGCAACCCTGATTTGTTTTAGATCTAGACAACAACACTAGAGATAAGTACAACAATGATTCTTCCACACTCTTCTTATCACCTAGATCCTGATGCGTGCCAGGTGAGAGCATACAAGTGCTTCTGAATTAGCATTCAAATCCAAATTTGAAATAATAACAACTTCCACTTATTTAGTGGGCATCTAATTATGCATCAAGTATCCCCTTATGTAGTGGGTAACCACTTGTTCAGTGGGAGAAACAAAAAGGAAACCTAGGCACATCCAGTTTTCAGTAGGAAGCCATTACAAATAAACCACTTATTCAATGGGGTGAGTAACATAAACAAGAAATATTATTCCCACTGGTAGTACTACCATCCAAGGTTACAAACATGAATCCAAAACTACTTCTAATTATCAACTCAGTTGATTATTTAGATCTGATATAAAAATCAATTTGTTGTAATAAAGAATTCAAATTATACACAAGCTCTATAAATCATCATAAATACCAAGAAATCATGTACCATGTCCATGGTTGAGGATTGAGGATAAAGAATACTATAAACGCTGCCCCAAACTAATGGGGAAGGTCTGATATGAAGTTGAGATAACTGGCACTATGTTGTAGCAATTTGAAGCTATTGTTGCAGAACTGTACACCCCCAAACAACAACTAAAAAACACTCATAACTCTTTATAGGTCCATTTATCCAACTCCAAACCATCATATATGTTCATGCAAACCCTAGGGGCCACTAATGTGAGAGTTTTGACTGGAAACAAAGGGGTAATTTCCCCTAGGGAAAGGATGCCCTTCCCAGGGTGTGCCTAGTACAAACTGCAACTGGTATGGCTGCCACAAAACTCCACAAAATCCTTTAGAAAAAAAAAACAAAAAATACTTCAAAATAATAATAATAGAATTCATGATAATAATCCATCAAAATATCTCAGAAATTGCGTCATAATGAGCACAAGTGTACCCTCCAGCAAGGGTTTGATCAACACAAACAAAGCAAAGTAAACTCACACCAAAAAAATTGTAGCACACACACCAAAACTGATTTCTATCATAATGGCAAACTCTGTATGAGATTGCTCCAATAGCACTGCCTTTAGCATAATGGTAGTTTTTGACATGAAACTACACCTAATCTACAAGAGGGTTTGCATCCTCAAGAGAATCTACAAGAGGGTTTTCATCCTCAAGAGATAAGGGAAGAACACACAAGTTTAATCAAGCAGAATAACAATATCATATCAATAACATTCCCTGACAATGAGCTCTTGTCCTCTTTTTATAACTTTTTGAGGGAAATAGAACATTATTATCTTTTTACCTCTTCATATTTCTCCTCAAACTATTAATATTTTTCCTCTCCAAAAGACCCTTTTTGAAATAATATTAATATTTCATGTGCAAGGCCCCTTTTTTAAGTGTCTATCTTTAAAAATGCTTAATTACCTTTCTAAAGAGCTATTACACTTAATTTATCTTTTAATAATCCCAACTTTAGATAACTTAAGCAAATATATTAATTAAATGGATTAATAACTCACCCAACTTATGGAAAATCCCATACTGATGCGAATTACAAATTAATTCATACCAACATGATCTTGAAGGTTTGGGATGAAAAATTATGCCAACTGGGTGACTTACTATAAATAGATAGCTTCTCCAAGAAGCTTGGAGAGCAAACCAGAAAGTTGAAAGTGCTTCTGAAAGCATCAATACAGTACTCTGAACACCAACTAAGCTCAATGTCATATAAAAGAATCCACTCCAAGAAGGGAATGCCAATTTATAATTAATATTACACTAAGTTGCTAATCCTTATTCCAAACCTTAGGCAACCTTAGTAAAATATTAATTAAACTGCTAGATAATAGTCCCAAGCTACATAAAGCATAGAGATGCACTTATTGAACAACTATGACCATATCAAAGTGTAGTAGAAGACTTGGGATGAAAATTGGAGGCTTTCATGTGATTGTCTAAAAATAACATGTTTCTCCAATAAGGTTGGAGAGCACCTAAGAAGTTGGAACTGAATTATGAAAGCATCTAAGAACTCCAAATGACTAGCTGAACTTAAAACCATGAACAACTTATTTGCAAGACTAGGCCATGACCACTCCAAGAACGTTGGAGTCCTCTCAAACAAAGCTAATAGCCTCTTGAAGACTAGGAACGGGAGAAATGCACACAAAAGATCTATGCACCAAAAAGGGATATTATAGTCCGTCCTCCTCAAAATTACTTGTCCTTAAGCAATTCGCCAAACACAACCATCAGAACCATCCTAAATAATGTAACACCATGATCCCAAATCAATCTAGGAGGTTTGTGAACCCCCAATGATGTGCCATGCTGAGTTGCAGTTACAAGTGTAACCCCCTCTACTCTTCTTGCTAAAAGGAAAAAAAAATCCCTTGCAAGAGATTAGCAAACTCATTATCATAACACCACTTGGCTCTAACATGCCTCCTCTGAACTGTTCTAATACAATCATGTGAGGACTTGTGAAATCTCTCACCGTAACTCCTCCAAGAGTTTCTAGAAGATGATCAAAGGAATGCGGATGTTCATTGTTCTGAACGAACTCGAAGAGTAAACTATCAAAGTTCACATCACAACCCTTCATAAAATGAATTATCAAGGTTCAAAAAGTCTGAAAAGGCATATACTTGCTACTGTTCAAGATTGTAATTAGCAATGAACAATCTAATTTTAACAGGTTCAACACTTTACACAAGGAACATCAGCTGCACTAATGCAATTTCCAATAATAAGCATGAAAAATGAGCATTGTATTGCTCAAAAACAACTTGGAAGTGGCTGGAAAACACTTCCAAACATTATCCAATTGAGACCCTTTACTTCCCTTGATAGAAATATTATGCCAAACCTCTTGAATGAGAGCAAATCTAAATGAGAGGTGGATGATATACATCCAAACAACAGAATCAAAACTGAGATTATGAACTCTTCTCTACCAAGGAACATCTCTCTGGTCTTCGTAGCCTTCCAACATACTTTGTTGGTGACCTCTAGCATGAATTCAGAGTAATGAGGCAACTCCACCATGCTGATGTTGCACAACTCTAATAAACATGTGTGCCTCATCAGAAGACCTTCTAATGTGACCAAAGGCATCTTTACCAAAAAGAATGCCTCTCCAACAACACTTCCAAGTACCTTCCACAAACCGAACTTTCAAAACTCTAGGATAAGAATTAATCATTGTTTTCATTTTGATCCCACCTTGTTCTTCACGGTGAAAGGTAACAACTTGATCTTCTTCTTGCAAGGCAACCATTAAAGCACAAACAATTAAGGGACAATGAGTAATTGATGCCTCTAAACCTGAACCCAAAGAAGGATCAGTATAAAGCAATACATCACCCAATCCAAAGGATGGAATGTCAATCATGTAGATATCATGTTTAGGTCCTTCTTTCTCCAAGGCTTCATGAATAACAAGCTTGGAACCTCCTTTCCTTTTTGTTGTACTGAAACTTTGAACAACTACATGATCTCCATGTTCCAACACATTCCTTGTAGAATATACATCTTCATCCTCATTAATGCCTTCTACATCAGGGGGTCTCCTTAGAGGATAACCAACCACAACGCTTGGTGCATCCTCAAAATGTGAACTCAAATCAGCACCAAGCTGAAAAACACACTCTAACTCAATTTTTGAAACTTCTCCTGGATCCCATATCTTGATGTTGTCACATATTGCATTGCTACACCTAGGATTTGTTTCATCATCCAACCGAAAGAGTGGATTATCATAAGTAGTTTCTGCATCTATCACAAAGAGAGGGTTATCACAAATGTGAAAATCATTACTCCCTGATGCAGAGGCATCCACACTGAAACCATTGACATACAGCATGTATGTCTGCAACCCTTCATCATCATCATCATATTTTCCTTAACACTGTCAGCATCATCATATTTTCTCTTGCCGACCGATATCCTCCTGCAGACAAACCTTCGACCCTTCGCCTGTCAGCAGCATCATCATATCCAGCTATCGGCAGCATCATCACATTTGGCAAGCGCAATCATCCTCCTGACGATCATTGTTCATCTTACCGCCAAACGCTTTCTGCAGCATCATGATGTTCAACATCATGTTCATCAGCAGGATATAAAATATCCGGTTCCCTCCATATATCCTGATGACGATGACGTCACATGCAGCTCCTCCAATATCCTGCTGTCGGCCAAACTTAACGCTATCGGCCCGCGATGGTTTTATCAACCCGATCTTCTACCTTATGCCGATACGCTCCTCCTCGGCAACACCTGATGATGATCACCTCGAAACGCATTCACCTTATGCAAACGATTGCATCATGCTCATCTCCATCTACTCGGATGACGCCCGAAGTAACTGCAGGATATACACAGAAATATCCTGATGATGCCATTGTGACGAATTTCTAACCTTAACAGATTCTCAATCCGTCGAACCTCCTGAGGTGACCCGATCCGCTTCCTGGACAACTTTCCAGACTCTAACAACCAGCATGACCTAGCACATACCCATGCAAGGGTTCTCAACACCTCTCGACGATCCTGCACACCTGCATGCAAATGAACACAAAATGCAGACTAAACCCTAAGCTATTATACATGGCCATTCCACCGATTCGACGAATCAACCGGTGGAATGGATCAGCGAATCCATGCAACCACTAGAACAGCAAATCGATCACACAATGGAATCCAAACAGAGAATTGACACAACAGGATCTCTTTATTGATTTCAAAAGATGCAAATACAATACTCAGTCTCTCCCTCTGCCTCACTCTCTGCAAAGTCTGATCGATCCTATATGATATGCAATACCAACCGATCCTCATGCATAAATAGGATCTCCTGCGAGTACTACCACTCGATTCCCAGCGGCTGGGAGCTTCCAAGCGGCTGGGAGGATCCAACCGGACATACAGCATAACAGCTGTCATAACAAACTACCTAAAAATAGTAAAGTATGGTCAACATGACCTTATTACATGCATTGGTCTTATTAGACCTTCTTGGAAACATTAACCAGACCTAAAACAAACTAACTGCCTCATGGAGGCCAGCTGTCAGGTAGGTGCTCCTGCACCATACTCCCCAACAAAAAAGAACTCATGTCCCATGAGTTTGGTTGTGGAAGAATCCCACCTTTACACTTTGCCTTTGCAATATTCTGACCTATTCCAGCTTTATCCTCTGCTGGCTCTTGGTTGCTCCAAGACTTCTAAACTGTAACTTGCTGTCTTGCAAGTAAATCCTCATGCCTGTTAATATAGGCCCTTCTCACACATACCTTGTGTTTGTCAGGTTGTCTGACCAGAACCTCTGTCTGAACTGCCTCTTGAACTTCTGCAATGTTCAACTCTATCTTTCTTTCAACCTTTATAGGACAATAATAGTCCCAACTATGACAACATCCTTGTCATTCCTCTCAACTGGTTGCTGTTTGCAAACCTGTTTCTGAACCTGCTGCTGACCTCTGTCAGTCACAACTGAAACTTTCTTCAACCTGTTGTCCTTAACAACTCCTTTCCCTGCAGTGTCCTCAACTGCCTTTATGCTTGCTCCTATAGGCTTCTGCACAAACTCCTTCTTTCCCACTAAAATGATTTTTGCTGCCTTCTGTGCTGCAGCATTTGCCTGCAATGGCATCAACATAATAGTCTTCCCATCTTTCTTGATGGTGTAGGTATTAGCATACCCATCATACAATACCCTCCTGTCAAATTGCCATGGTCTACCCAACAGTAGGTGACAACATTCCATGGGCAAAATGTCACACAAAACTCTATCATGATATGCTCCAATCTGAAAATCAACATATGCCTGTTCATATACAAAAAGTGATTGACTATCACTCACCCAAGATGCCTTGTAAGGGTGATGGTGTGGAATCCTTTCCAAATGCAGTTTATCCACCATTTCCTGAGATACCATGTTGTCTGTTGAACCAGTATCAATGACAACCTTACATACTTTACCTTTGCTCTTGCATGTGGTCTTGAAAAGAGCTCTTCTTTGCATCATATCCTTTGATGCCTGCAAACTAATTCTCCTTAGCATCAATGCTTCTCCCTCCTCAGGATACCCATAATTGTCAAGAACTCTATCTTCTTGATAAGTGTTTGAACTCTGCACACTTTGCTCTACTTTCTCTTCTTGCACAAGTTGTACTTTCTTGTCATTCGTTCTATCATTTCTGGATGATGAACCTTTGCTTTCTGGACATTTGAAAAATGGATGACCAAACTCACCACAGGTGTAACACTTTCCTGAAAATGTAGTAGAACCTCTACCACCTCCAAATCTGCCTTTATTACCTTTCCATCCACCTCTGAAATCAGACTGCCCCTGTCCTTTACCAGTGTCTTCTTGACCCTCATTTGTTTGCCTTGTTGTAGGGGCTAATCCTCTTCCCCTCATATTGTTTCCTCTTCCTCTCATGGACTTATCTTGTCTCCTATTCATCTTTTCTTCAATCCTGATTGCCATTTGGTAACAATCTTCCACATTCTTAGGGTTAGCTAAAACTAACTCATCCTATATGTTCAATCTCAAACCAGCCAAGTACCTAGCCACTTTTTCTACCTCATTCTCATGATGACCAGATCTCATACTCAACTTATAAAACTCCTCAGTATATGCCTTCACATCCATTTCCTTCTGCCTTAAAAATTGCAGCTTCTTAAACATCTGAATTTCATAATCCTTAGGCAAGAATTTACCTTTTATCCTTGCTACCATCTTATCCCATGAAGTGATCTTTGACTTCCCTTGTTTCCTTCTCTCGGATTGTACATAATCCCACCATACCAAAGCATGACCTCCTAACTTGGTCTTTGCAATCTTTACCTTCTGATCCTCAGCAACATCTTCACATTCAAAGTGATTATCAAGTGCAGCAATCCAATCCAGCAACTCATCTTCATTCAAACTTCCATTATACTTGGAAACATCAACCTTTACCTTAGGTTTATCACTCTGCACTGCCTTTAACAGTTTTGCAAATCTCTGGTCTTCAGCATCCAGATCTTCAGCTACCTCTTCATACTCTTCAACAGCATCTTCATCTTCTTCTGACTCACTGTCATCCACTTCCCTCTTTTTGTTTTTCTCCAATGCTACAAGCCTAGCTTGAAGTGCTTCAGCAAGCTCCTTCATCTTCCTCATCTCTCTAGCATGTTTTTCCTTCATCTCCTGCAATTCCCTTGCAGTACCATTACCTTTCGGAGGCATTTTGTCAACCTCTCACTCCTCTACCTCTGTCCTTTCGGTGACAGAATCAACTCACAACAGCCCAGACCTTTTGCTGAGCTCTGATACCACTATGATGCAGAGGCATCCACACTAAAACCATTGACATACAGCATGTATGTCCGCAACCCTTCATCATCATCATCATATTTTCCTTAACACTGTCAACATCATCATATTTTCTCTTGCCGACCGATATCCTCATGCAGACAAACCTTCGACCCTTCACCTGTCAGCAGCATCATCATATCCAGCTATCGGCAGCATCATCACATTCGGCAAGCGCAATCATCCTCTTGACGATCACTGTTCATCTTACCGCCAAACGCTTTCTGCAGCATCATGATGTTCAACATCATGTTCATCAGCAGGATATAAAATATCCGGTTTCCTCCATATATCCTGATGACGATGACGTCACATGCAGCTCCTCCAATATCCTGCTATCGGCCAAACTTAACGCTATCGGCCCGCGATGGTTTTATCAACCCGATCTTCTACCTTATGCCGATACGCTCCTCCTCGGCAACACCTGATGATGATCACTCCGAAACGCATTCACCTTATGCAAACGATTGCATCATGCTCACCTCCATCTACTCGGATGACGCTCGAAGTAACTGCAGGATATACACAGAAATATCCTGATGATGCCGTTGTGACGAATTTCTAACCTTAACGGATTCTCAATCCGCCGAACCTCCTGAGGTGACCCGATCCGCTTCCTGGACAACTTTCCAGACTCTAACAACCAGCACGACCTAGCACATACCCATGCTAGGGTTCTCAACACCTCTCGATGATCCTGCACACCTGCATGCAAACGAACACAAAATGCAGACTAAACCCTAAGCTATTATACATGGCCATTCCACCGATTCGACGAATCAACCGGTGGAATGGATCAGCGAATCCATGCAACCACCAGAACAGCAAATCGATCACACAATGGAATCCAAACAGAGAATTGACACAACAGGATCTCTTTATTGATTTCAAAAGATGCAAATACAATACTCAGTCTCTCCCTCTGCCTCACTCTCTGCAAAGTCTGATCGATCCTAGATGATATGCAATACCAACCGATCCTCATGCATAAATAGGATCTCCTGCGAGTACTACCACTTGATTCCCAGCGGCTGGGAGCTTCCAAGCGGCTGGGAGGATCCAACCGGACATACAGCATAACAGCTGTCATAACAAACTACCTAAAAATAGTAAAGTATGGTCAACATGACCTTATTACATGCATTGGTCTTATCAGACCTTCTTGGAAACATTAACCAGACCTAAAACAAACTAATTGCCTCATGGAGGCCAGCTGTCAGGTAGGTGCTCCTGCACCACTCCCTTCTTGCTCAAACCCATTAAAATCAGCATATGTAACTTTTGATGTCTTCGAAAAGATCTCCAAATAAAATTCTTCTTGGAGATTATCAAGCTCATTAGTTACTAGCTTGATCTCTTTCTATAATGCACCTTTTTCTCTCTCTCAAGGGTAAATGCAAGAAGTTGTGTCCACTTAAGGTGGAAGTTTCGGAGTTAGAAAAAAATCTGAAATCGGGGATCCAAAAACGGGATCCCGTTTCTATAAAACATGATCCCGTTTATATAAAACGTGATCCCATTTTGCCTCGAGATCCCGAGCCTAAAACAAAAAATGCAATCCCATTTTTTAGCGGAATCTCGAACCTAGAGGCCAAAAACAGGATCCCGTTTTGAAAAAGTATTAAATTTTAAAAAAATTGCAGAGACCCCATTTTCAACAGCGACAGTTGACAGGCAAAAATGGGATCCCGAGTTCATCACCATCCACCCACTAGGTAAGTGGATTTTTCCACTTCTATAAATTACCCATCAATCATTTTAAGCTTCCCTTGTTTGTTTTGGTGTAAAATGCAATCAAAATTTAAATTGTGAATTGTTATTTAGGGTTTAGGGTTTATGAAATCAGTAGCTGATTTTTGACAGTTTAGTTGTAAAATACAATTGAAATTTTGAAAGACTATATCATATAAAAGGATAGAATTTGAACAAAGTGTCAAAATTATGTTTAAAATCGAGAATTGAATAGATATATTTAGACATTTTCGCTGTAAAATACAATTGAAATTTTGAAAATATTGTATCATATGAAAGGAGAGATTTTGAACAAACTGTCAAAATTTGAGTTCAATTTGAGTGTTGAATAGCTGTATTTAAACATTTTAGCTGTAAAATACAATTAAAATTTTGAAAATACTGTATCATATGAAAGGAGAGATTTTGAACAAATTGTCAAAATTTGAGTTCAATTTGAGTGTTGAATAGCTGTATTTAAACATTTTAGCTGTAAAATACAATTGAAATTTTGAAACGATTGTATCATATGAAAGAAGAGATTTTGAACAAACTGTCAAAAATTAAATAGCATTGGGATGATATATATATTTGGTTTTTATAAAATTTACTTATAACAATGTATGTCATTGTATTTTAAAGGCATTATTGAATAGCTAACTATCATGTAAAAAAATTACAACAAACCATAATAAAACCTTTATCACATCCTTCATAATCAAACCTTTAGAGACAACCAACTAATCAAGAATTGAGAAATTTTTACATTTTTTGTGATAACCAACTAATCAAGAATGAAATGAAGCCAACATTTATGTAACTTTTGATATACTCAAGTAGCTGTCCTCACTAGCTAGGTTATGCTCCTGGAATGAACATCGTGATGTTAATTGTGATACAAGCTCAACCTCATTGGTAATGCTTCCCCTAATCTTAATGACATTGATGTAGGCTCCACTCATGATCCCTACGAAGATCTTTCCACCACTAACCTCTTTCATGATAGGTCACTATCCTCACCATCTCCTTAGACCTATAATACCTTGAGCTTATCGATTGGGACCAACACGACCCTTTATGATTTGATGTTTTCCAAAATGATGAAGCCATCATGAAACTTATGAAGTGTCAAGATCACATCCCCATTGTAATCATAAGAAAGACTTTTCCACCATACTTAACACCTACATATGCTTATTTTGGAGAGAAAGAAAGAACCCTTTAGTCCTAAGGCACCCTAGTCTAGGCAGAATAGCAACAAGATATAAGAAGAAACTTGTGATCGATTAAAATGATACAATAAAAATGGACACTTCCCAAGAGCTCCTTAATTTGACAAACTTCACCTTCCATTAGATACCACTCAGATAGAAGACATGACTCCCCTCTCCTTGTTAAGGATGCTATAGACATCAACCTATGAATAGAAGCTTGGACCCTAAACTCTCTAAGATATTAGCTCCACTGGACCTTGACATCAAAGAAGGCATATATAACCACGTCCCCATGTTAAAGATTATGTTGATTTCTTCATGTGGTCTTATGGTGATATGCCTTGAGACTCCATCTTTAAATTCATGCATCATCTTGTGGTTCACCTCAATGCCAAACCTATTCAATAAAAGCTATACAAAATGCACCCCCAAGTAGCCCTCGTGGTCATAGAAGAATTGTATAAACTCTTGGATGTCTAGGGTTCATTCAAACTATTACTTATCCTAAATGGGTCTCTAATGTGGTCTTAGTTAACAAGAAAACTAAGGGAATTCATGTTTACACTAACTTTTGAGACATCAAAAAAGGATCTACCCCAACTTAGATAACTTTTCTCTACCAAACATTGATATGATCGTGGATCTCATAGCCATATATATAAAATTTTATCATTAATCTGGATATAATATGGACCAAGTTGAAACATTTGAGTTAGACATGGAGACACCTAGATTATGGAGCTCGGTCTATGTAAGAAAACACCTCCTATAGACTCAACACAAACTTATCCCTCAACCCTCTAAATTGTGACTTACATCATTTGATTACCCTGGAACACACTATAGACAACTCTATACAAATTTGGCAAAAGATATTTTCTCCTAACAGAAACTTGTATATGTAGAAGTATCTAACAACTAAATAGAAAACAATAGTTTTGCAAATCTAGGAAATAGGAAACAAAATTGAGCTAGAACCATCTTGACTAATTTATCTATTTCTAGCTAGATTGAACCCTAATTCTATATGCAATTCCAACCCTAACCCTAACACTAATTCTAACCCTAATCCTAACCCTAATTCTATATGTAATTCAAACCCTAACCCTTACTATCACCCTAATCATAACCCTAACCCTAACTCTACTTGTAATTGTAATTGTAATTGTAATTGTAACTCTAACTCTAGCCCTAACCCTAACCCTAACGAGCTACTTGTAATTGTAATTGTAACCCTAACTCTAGCCATAACCCAAACCATAATTGTAGCTCTAATACTTACCCTAATTTAGCAACCCTTGAATTCTAATTCTAACCCTAACCTCAATTCTAACCCTAAGCCTGATCCTAATTGAAACCCTAACCCTAACTTTAATTAATCACTAGTCATGCTACAGGGTTTTCTTCTACATATTTTGTATGCATGTGTTATTCCCTTATTGCATGTGAGTTCACCAATTATTTGGAAGTCTCCTAATTGGGAGGTGGGCTTGTATTCAAGCCCTATAAATTTTGTGTTTATAGGTGTTATGTTGAAAGCTATATGGAGACTTGTAATAGGTCTTGAATTTGGTACCAATGACTGTGAGTTCCTTGTCTAGAATATGATGAAAATTTTGAACAAGAGAACCTTGTAGACCATGATGCATATCTTGAAATTTAAACTTGAACATTATCGTCATGTGAATGCTTTTAGCCATCCTATAACCTCCTATCACCCTTCATCCTCGTATAGGGATATGCCACACAACCTCTCCAAGTTGGCCATGCCAAACCCAAAGTCACAATCCTAAGAGGTAAAGAATCTTTTGGCCCCATTCAAGTCCACTCCCTAATAGGAGTGATACAATGCTAATAGGGTTGTGAAGGTAATTAAGTTCTTGATTAGCATGTTGGGTGTATCTAAGCATAATGATGATATAGTTAGTCTTGATTTCATTAATCTTAAGATCACTGAGCTAGAGTACTTAATATATATGGTATAGTTTTGTTCAATCAATAGTGGTAGGGAAAATTAATATACTACAATGACATCAAACATAAACAAATTACACAAGCCTTACAAAGCCTCTACCACTTCCTTGACATTTTTAACATTGTTCGAATTTGATAGGAGGGATTTATGTCACTTCCTCCTCATCTTAATTCTCATAGTGGATAGAATCATCCAATTTAGCATCAAGACATGAAGGTTTATCTTCATTATCATAGAAATATCCTCCAAGGCTTTGTGCATATGCTCATGCCACACATTGAAAAGTGGAATTTGTCTAATTAGCAATATAGAAATCCTTAGCCTAACCTTCTACCCCTTCAATATCATTGTATAGAAGGTAGATACAAGTAACATTTGATAGCATGGAGGCACAACTTAGGGATTGAGTTGAATGTAAAAAAATTATTCTTCCCAACAAATGCTAGATGTCTAGGAGCAATTTGATGATTTCTTCCATTATCTGCCTAGTCTAGAATATAATTACCTTTTCTTTTGATATATTTGAAGGAGATAGATTTAAATAATGATTTCTTCCAATAACCACAAGCTTCATCTATGCTTTTTCATATGATCAATGTTGATCTTGGAATCTCCTTCCACACTAAGGGATATCTTGTTTAGTTTCCAAGTCATCTTGAGGCCTTGGATATCATGGCCCTAGAATCTACCATATTATTGTTCTTGACACCAAAATCCACCTCTTCTAGCATGATCATATATTCCTCTTTACCCCAACAATCACCAAGTTCCTAAATGCACCATATTTCTTTAAAATAGTCCAAAATTTGCGATGCATATTCACATTTAAGAAACACATGATGATTGTCTAGAGACTTCCTTACTTAAATGCACATTATACATTAAGATGGGTCACCTTTCCCATTGTATCAATCATTATGGTAGTCCTAATAGCTCTCTTACATTTTAAAATTTGTACATGCATGTATACATTATCTGTATGTTTAATTTAAATTCATTTCAAGTGTAATTTCTTGAAACATATATATATATTCTTGATTTAATTTTAAATTTGTACTGAAGTTTGTATGTTTATATGTATATATATGCAGGTTCGTATCTATTTTTATATATACATCATGAATCTAGATGATATTCACTTTGATGTTGAGGACTTTCTTAATGCACAAGATGATCCGACTGCACCCCCACCCCCACCCGCACTTGCACCCGCACCCGCACCCCCAGTGCCAAATGCCCCACCTCTAGATGCCCCACCTGCAGATGACCCACCTCCACCTCCACCTCCACCCCCACTTGGAACTGACCAGGCTCACTTGCAAGCCATAATAAATGAAAATGTGGATTCGATACAAGAAAAAATGAATTCCATTCGCAATGAACAATTCATGCCACCTCACGTAGTACATTTTGCATCTTTGATGCAACATTGTAGATTATGTGAGATCTATTGACTCGGATTTTGATGGATTCTGGAAATGGAGAGAGGAGAGGCGCCAATTTTATGCTAATGGGCTCTCCTATAAGACTATTTTGGATCTTAAAATCACAAAAGCTCATTTAGCACAATATTTTAGACATCCCATTACAAATGAACCTATTCCTGCAAATAAGAAAAGAATATCAATCAGGTGGTGTAGGCATGAAGGAATGTCTGCCAATTTTTGGGATAGATGGTGGATGGTGTTTGATTATCCACCTCATGCTAATTGTGAGGTTCCTTTCTATTTTTTGAGAAAATTATATGTAGAGTTTGTTATGAATAAAAAACCCAACTACTTTGATTTTAGATCATTCCAGGGTGTTGGTGGTGGCATGCCACAACAGAGGTTGGGGGCATGGGTTGATCCCCAACGAGCAGTGCCTGTTCAACCTCTTATTGACCCTCCTGTTGCTACCATTCCTTCGTCCTTCCAGCATCGTGCAGTGGTATCCACACTAGGCACATTGAGTGCACTCTCAGGTAGCCTACATGAGCAGACTTCTATGATGGTAGCTTGAGTTAGAGAGCATGGAGGAGTTGATGATGGAAGTGGTCCTAGTACCACTCCACATGTGTCAATGCCTCATACATGTACGAGTTGCAATCAGTTGTGTTATGGACCTTATCAGGTAGCTACACCCACTTCAGCTACACATGCATCATCTAATAATGTGGGCACTGAATCATTTGTTGATTATCTATTTGCTGAGGATCATCCCATTGATCATTCGACATAGGTATATATAGGTTATGTACACATGTTGAATTTAAAACAATTTTTTAACCACGTGTTTTTAATCAACATATAGATCAAATAAATTGTAATATTTTAACAATCGAATTGTTTGGTGTAGATGATGGCAACAGGGGTCACCATTGATTGAATTAATTTTTCATCGACACCTATTCATCTCGGGCACCCATTTGGGGTACATTTTCAATGATTTGTAAATTTGTAAAATTCAGTCTTGAATGTGTGTACAATTAAATATTTATGAATTGGTTCAGGGTTCTTCCACATTGAATCCTCCATCTCAGGGTGTCTCGAGCGCTCCTCCATCATTGGGCATCTAACATGACACTCTTACAGTATGTATATTGTTTTAAAAAACTATATATATACTTAAATTTTTCTATTTTAATATCAATGTATCTAAAAACGTGCACATGTACTATTTAATATTTTATAAATATGTCTATGCAGGTTGACACAACAATGAGGATGGGCATTGTAGCACACTTGGATAATCCAAGTTTATATCAGGAGTCGATTGCATTTTAGGTTGTTGAAAAATGTATAACATGTACACAAGTCAATATATATATATATATATATATATATATATATATATATATGTTTTAAAACCTAATTTGTACACACATGTGCTAACTTAAATATAAATGACATTGTAGGAGCTTGTTAGTGACACGTTTCATCAACACACAGCACATGCAAAGCAGGAGGACAGAGGAGATGGGCAGCCTGATACGGTATAATTTAAAATTTAGATTATATTTAAATTGAACAATTAAAATATACGTTGTGAACTTAAAGTAAATTTCTTTATATATATATATATGTTGACATGTACATTCAAAATTCTTTTTTCTTTTATAGCTCGATACATGTCATGGAGCTAAGCCTGTAGAGACAGGTCCTGGAATAGAGGATTCGCAACAAGTTCCTCTTACGGTATAATAATTTTTAAATATGATAGTTCTTATAAATTAAATTGAATTAAATCATTTTTAAAATCGTCAAGTATATCTAATTTCAACTTGAACTTTCTCTTGTATTAAATAGATCGATTCAGAGCATGGAGAGATAGGTCCAGGTGCACCAGAGCATGCCTCTCAGCCTCACGGTAATTTAATTTTATGATAAATTATAAATTTAAAAATTGTCATTAAATTAGATTTCCTTATCATCTTACATCTAATTTCATCTAAATCTTTCTCTTTTGCAGAGTGATTCAGGTCATCTGAGTAGTTCGCATGGTGTGAAGAGGACTCTTGATGATAGAGATAGTATGTGATAGGTTATTGAACATGGGCTATGTATAATTTGACTATTTCATGGACTATATGTTATATACTGTTTGTCATGGACTTTATATATATATATTGTTGAACATGGACTTTATATATTTTTTTGAACATGGACCTAGACTTTATATATATATATTGTTGAACTTGGAGTTTATATATTTGACTATTTCATGGACTATATGTTATATACTGTTTGTCATGGACTTTATATATATATTGTTGAACATGGACTTTATATATTTTTTTGAACATGGACCTGGACTTTATATATATATTGTTGAACCTAGACTTTATATATTTGACTATTTCATGGACTATTTGTTATATACTGTTTGTCATGGACTTTATATATTTTTTGAACATGGACCTGGACTTTATATATATATTGTTGACCCTGGACTATATATTTTTACATGTCACACAATAAATGCAATCTTGTCGTAACAAAATCATACACATGTCAAAGTAATAATCATGTAAAACCATCATGTTAGTTTAGATGCATCCATACATATATCTGTTATCCATGCATACATACATTGCATATACATCATAAACTATAAAAGCATAACATCACATACATATGTATATACAAGCATCCCTAAATTTAATCACAAATCAAACTCTAATCTAACCATGTGCATGAAGGAAAAGAAATGTAAACATTTGAGATCAACCATAATAAGATATATAGATTGACATCAATAGAAATAATCGATTGTCATATATAAATCTACAAGTGTCAGAGTGTTGATCTGGAATTGCGCTTAATGAAGAAATTGCATTGAAAGAATTTATGTAGTGATGAGGTCCTAATAAAGTTCCTCCATTCATTCACGGTATGCATATTTAGGTCCTGGTCAAATTTTAAGCAATAAAATGGTAAGCAAATCAAAACAAAGCATTAAAAAGTGAGATAAGTTCATGAGGATCTCTTGCCTACTAGGAGGGATCAATCTCTCACATCTTCTCATCTAGAGATCAACTAAGTTATATTAAATGATCCTAGCATGGTCATAGTTATATTTATCCAAGTGCCTTGGTGCTCAAGTTCTTGTGTTAACCATGTAATTTAGGAGTCCCTAGAGTAAGAGTCCACGGGAGTATCCCTTGACCAACCTCTACTACATCTTAAGTAGATTTGTAGCATGGGAGTGTACTACCTGGGAAATCCTTTAAAAAGTTGCCCCTTTTCAATAATATAAATCTCTATATGTAAGTGTCATAGTGTTGATCTAGATTTGCGCTTAATGAAGAAATTGCATTGAAAGAATATGTAGTGATGTCTAGCATGGGAGTGTACTAGGGGAAATCCTTCAGAAAGTCACCCTTTTTCAATAATATCTAGTCATGTCATCTCTTAGACGGTCCATCTCCTCTCTATCTCTATGTATGGGTTTGTAATAATTTGTTTGTGTTAGTCAAAGTCACCATTGTGTAAATGTGTAATCATGTGCCATAGTAACCCAATCAACACTACTTGATACCTCAAGGAAGTGAAAGATCTGGTGTGGGCATGGGTCATTGATACCTGGTCTAATATGCTCCAATATCCATACCATAACTAGAGAAGGATGACTAAATCCTAGTGCCTTATGGTGCACAATCTAATAAAGGTCATGGTAGACCTTGAAGGTAGGATGTCAAACCCCCATGCATAAACTTTACCTAACTCCACTTGCTCAATGATAGGAGCCTACATACCATATGAGAAAGTGGACATTTTTAGTCCTTCACATGTAAAGTTCAATATTTTTTCCAATCTCTTGGATTCTCTATTTGCGACTTTGATAATGACCTCTTTGTTAATGTTAAAAATGGTCAAATCATTATAGTTGTATTATATATGGATGACTTACTCATTACGAGTAGTCTTATTTATTTAATCCACAAATATAAAAAATAAATTGAACCAAATATTTGAATAACTAATTTAGGGCTTCTACATCATTTCTTAGGAATGATTATCTTCTAGGATCATTAATCTATTAGGGTATCACAAGCAAGATACAAATAAGATATATACTTAAAAATTTCTATTATGGTTGACTATAAACCAACTGCTATTCCTATTGAATTGAGTATTAAACTTGACTCCAAACCTCTATTTGAAAAGACCAATCCTACTTTGTATAGATAGTTAGTAGAAAGCCTTATTTACCATACCATACCTATACTAGACATTACTTATAATGTAGTAAGTATTGCATCTAGATTCATGCAAGATCCATATGTGGATCATTGGAAAATGACTAAAAAAATATTGAAGTATATTAAAAGTACTTTTAAATATGGTTTTTTTTCCTACACCAAAATGCAAATTTATATGGTTATTGTGATGTTAGTTCTATATTGGTAATTTTGGTCATAAGAAATATACTTCCAGGACTATTTCTTTAAATTTAGTGTAGGGACTATCACATGGAGTAATAAAAATCAACTTATAGGGGCTCTATCATTCACGAAGGGCAAATATAAAAGTTCAATAAAAACATCAAAAAATCAATGTGGCTTAAAAGATTATTAAAAGACAAAAAAACAAAAAAACAAAAAAAAAGATTATTAAAAGAGCTTTAGGTAGGTAGTGTTGATAGTACCACCTTGTCATAATAAATGTGTGATAAGGATAACACAATAGGAACCTACACCACTCTATCTATCCAACCTTGTTATAGGGCAACTTGATTTGTTGTAGAAAGCTCCTACACGCTACTCACCAACGAAGCTTGCTCGTTAGATCACTCAAAAATTGAAAAATAAACATGAAAATTGAAAAACTAAAAATGTGATTACATTCCCTACCTAGACACCTATCATTTGCAATTAACCTACAACTTGATGCTAACTTTTTGGATGTCTTAAGGGGCCCTAATTTACGATGTCTTAAGGGGACATCTTAAGTTCTCAAAATTTGGTGAAGTTGCCCAAGGCAACCAAATTGAACAATATAATAAATCAAATTTAAAGTAAATTCTAAGTAGAAAAACATGGACATTTAACAAATAAAATACATAGAATAATAATTTTGATAAATTTAATACTGTAGAGTATAAAATTGTGTACATACACATGTATACAAATTTCTGTACAAAATGTGTAATAATGTAATTGTGTATGTACATATATGCCAACTCAAAATAATTTAAATACAAAATGTCATTATATGCCATCTCAAGAAAATCCAAAACTTGAGGAGAATGTAGTAGGTCTTCATGCCACCTGATGTAAAAATAATACAAGCAATTTATCAATATATCTGAATCAAAACATGTATTTTAATTTATATAAAACTATCTAGATATACACAATTTGTACCTGTATTTACAAGTGCCTCTCAAGTTTTTGTTTCAAAGTATGTGATGAATTTGTGATGATGGCCTGAGGATATAAAATGACAAATTAAATCAATTTCAACTAATAACGCACAAGAAATATCAAAACATGTATTTAATGTATTTAAAACAATAATATAAATCTATTTAACTATATTTACTTGTATTTACTTATTCCATTGTACCATCTCCATCCTCTCTTTTTTCAACGCATCGATGATTGTCTCATAGTCTTCCATAGAAATGTTCCATAGCTCTTTATTTGTAGGTTTTCCACGATACCTCTCCAGTTTTATATTTGTTGCCAACACCAAATGTGAGTAGTGTATAATCTTCTTATGTGTTTCATAATCTTCGAATGCAGGCAAACCATTCTTCCTTATTAGGTATTTCTGTAGCCAAGTGCCAACAACCACCACCGAACCTATTGGATAATGATAGCCATCATCAAAGAAATACTTAAAATTTTCTTAAGGGGATCAAAGAAGTTCTTAAAATATGCTTAAGGGGATCAAAGACTTGTTATCAAAATTTGCTTAAGGGGATGTCTTAAGGGGATTACCAAACTTGTTGGATAAGGAAAGCCATCATCATCTTCTCAAGGCACTGTTAACTTATGTTTAGTCTCCACACAATGAGCCAACCAATATTCAGTTTCCTCTTCATTATTCTTTGGTGCAACAATAGCATACACATGTCCTGCAAACAAATTTTGATTCAATAACTTGCACATGTCCATAAAATTTGACCAATCAACATACATGCATTCATATGTACACATAAATAAATAAAAGCACTACAAATTAGTAATGAAGTGAAATAAAATGAAATGATTTGAATTAAATTACCTTTTTGTACAAGGTCTGAAACATGGTCATAATCGTCTGATACAAACAGTTGATCATTGTCTTCAATTGTTGTTTCACTTTGATTGTGTGCTTGTGCAAGTGTCAATGGTCTTTGTTTCCACTCTTGAACCCATTCTATATTCTCACATGCTTCCCAATCTCCTGAAATACAAAACTGACAAAAACATGCAAGCTCCCTTGTCCAGATAGTCCATGTACTTGCATTCGAACTCCTAAATGAATGCCATTTAGTAGATCCACTGATTGTCTGGCAATCAAGTCTAGGTAGAATGTTTTCTTCTTCAACCAACCAAAAGAATCAATGAACTGTAGAGTACTCGCTTGATCCAGGTGTACATAATGTTGTATTACACCAATTTACAATCCCACGTGCATCTTTAAATTTTACTACATCCTCAAATTTTAATTGTTGTCTAGCAAGAATTCTTTTAACACACGCACCAGCTCCATCATGTTCTCCTTTACCATGTCCAGCTTCAAAAAAATTCCACATATGTTGGACATTATTCTCCTTGTGAACCCTACATAACCAATAGAACATTCGAGCATTCTTGAACTGCCCCGTACAATTATCTGACCATATAAGATCTTCAGTCATCTGGATTCCTCTTTCTCTTAAATTTGTATAAAATATATTGAAACAATATTGAACAAACTCTGATGAGTGTAATCGGTTGTCACTCAAATAGAAATGATACTCCCTCAAAACTTTTCTATCATTCTCTGTGCTATCATCTGCATGTCTATAAACAATATGAACAAACATAGCAACCTGCACTGAATTGTAATATTGTGATTGAATTTCCTCTTGCGGAGCTAAAGTATAGTTTTCCACAAAATCAACCACTGATAGTATAGTACCAACTAGAAATGTGTTTCTACATTCACGAAATTGTCCATCAAGCCATCGAGCTTGTTGAGAATGCTTGACATATTTTGGTACAATTTTACTTTTAAATTTTGATATGAATGCATGCACACTAACCTTTTCTGTAATTAAATCACAACGCTTTCCAAATTTTCTATCTTTTAAAGAATATTCAACATTCTTAAATCTTTTAACATCCACTAATTGTTGTCCAAAATCATTTTCAACACTTTCATGCATACAAACTCTTAACAAAGAAAGATTACCACAACTAGTGCATTGTCCAAAAATACATAAACTTAAATAAAAACCTTTTTCATTAGATCTTTCATAGAACAAACTTGATATAAACTCTTTTATTGCTTCAGTTGGCATATTAATATCACATTCCTGTATAATCATGTTACGATGTAAAGTATAATGTATATATTGAAACACATCATAATAATAACGAAATTGAACATGCGTTTTACAACAAGATATTCGTTCCTTATTAATCTTTACATACCATGGTTTGCATTTTTCAAAAGATCTTTGACTTATTTTAATATTATCAGGTAACACTAATTCATCACAAAATTTTCTATAAAATTCAGTTTGTGTTGTATCTAATAGGTGTTTTGGATGAGGATCGCGAACTTTGGACCCCACTCTTAATTTTAAAACATCTCTAGCATTAGACGATAGCCTAGTATTATCATGCCAATATTTTTCGATCAAAAATCTGATTTCAACATTTAGTTTCATGTCAGATCTCAGGAGTTGACCACTAAAACTCCAACATTGGTTAATTGAATCATTTTCTATACTTTCTCTTTTTTTTGCCACTCTTACCACTGTTTTAGGATGCATTTTTAGAATTCCACTAATATTGCTTACCATTCTTCTATTCAAAGTTGTTTTATTCACTATAGCAGTTGTTATAGCTTGTCTTGCTGCATTTTTATCTTTGGATCGACTATTACTTCCAATAGACTCAATGGCACTAGCAATAGTAGACATAGCATGTTTTAGTGATTGATCTTTTCTTCTTGGTTTAACAAAAATGCCTAACATTTTCATTACTTTTCTCATTTTCCACATTCTCATCAATTGCATCATTAGTTGACATTGAAATGATAGTTTTTTATGATAAAAAAATTCCTTGTATAATCTATTGGCATGTGTTCTTATTTGTCTTCAAGAAATTTTACCAGGAAGATTATCCAAAACATCTCTTTCAATTTTAAAAAAATATTTCTCATTTTCAACAACACTTCCTAGATTTTCGTTTTCATTTTCAACTTCAAAACAATTTTCATTTTCAACAACAAAACGGTTTTCATTTTCATTTTCAACAAAAAGATTTTCGTTTTCATTTTCAACAACAAAACAGTTTTCATTTTCATTTTCAACAAAAGGATTTTCATTTTCATTTTCAACAACAAAACGATTTTCATTTTCATTTTCAACAAAAGGATTTTCGTTTTCATTTTCAACAACAAAACGGTTTTCATTTTCATTTTCAACAACAAAACGATTTTTATTTTCATTTTCAACAACAAAAGGATTTTCATTTTCATTTTGAACAATAATTTGTTTCAAATTTTGATCTCTACGAATATTATCAATCTCAACATTGTTATATCCAGCTTGTTTTAAATCTCCTATCAACACTATTTCCATTTCATTCAAAGGTGGATTTGAAGAAGTACCTGGATTTGTGCCTATTGAAACATTCTCCATAGCATTAATAGAGGGATTTGAAGACATACCAGGAGTAGTTTGTATAATCGTATTAGTTTCCACATTCACCTCTTGCAAACTTGCATCGTCTACATCCATGGTCTCCTCAATGTTTTTATCTTCAATAGTTGTGGAATTGGATGCTTCAGCATCATTCATTGATTGAATCTTTACTCTTCTATCTCTTTGTCTTTTTGCCTCCTTCTCTCTCTTTGCTTCAATTTCTTCAGGGGTTAATAGCTTCCTATCTTTCCTTTTATTACGACTTTGTGATCCCATGATTAAAAAATTTATGAAGCATGTACAAATGAATGTCAAAAACTTGAATGTGTTTCAAGTCCTTCAAACAAGTACCAATTCAACAAAATTCCACTCAAATAGCGTCTCCATGATGGCTTCTATCAAAATACAAACAATACTTCAAGTTGATGGACCTGTAAAAGAAAAAAATATGCCAAAGAATGCTGCAAGAGTCGATGTCGGCCGTACTGTAGAGCAAGTTGCAGAAATGACAGTCATAGTACAGTCTTATTAAAAAATGGGCAAATAATAAACGGGATCCCATTTTATTTTTGACCGATGAATAAAGAAACGGGATCCTGTTTAATAAACGGGATCACGTTTTATAAACGGGATCCCGTTATTCAAAATTTGAATTTTAGGCTTGGGTTTTGCTTTGTAACCCGCTTTGGAAAATGCTTTGTGGACCCGACCCTAACCTCTGGACCTGGTTTGACCTACAACTTGAAGGCCCTGTCAATGTCACAAGAAAATAGTGACTTTGGGCATATATCTAAAGGTCTATTTTGTAGAATATTTTGACGAAATTAAAACCCATTATAGAGGAAAAATGTAGATTCCAAATATGTAATTTTTTTTACAATTAGATTAATTTTTCTATTTTTTAATCAATTTCTGATGAAATAGGTCCATAAACTTGAATTATCAGGGTTTTTTAATATTTTAATAACTTTTTATTAAAATATTTTTTTGTAAAAAAAATGTATGAAAACGTACTTTAGACAATTCTTTTCAATTTTAAAAAAAAATTTTAAAAAATGTTAAGTTTAGGTCATCTTATGCATGACGTACATGATGATTTTTTAAAAGATAAAAAATGACCAATAAAAAATTAATTAAAAAAAAAATATTTAATAAAAAATTACAAATAAATATGGAAAACGTGCTTCAGTGAGTTACAAAGCTTTTCCCAAAAGGATTTTGAAAAATATGATTATTTAGGTCAAAATATGGATGACGTACACGTACATGGTATAGTAAAAAAAAAGTGACTTTTAAACAATGATTTTTAGAAACGCCTATTCAAAATCAATTTCTATCATCTGGGTATTGAAAAAAATTACATATTTGGAAACTAGATTCTGAGTACTACATTTCATATTTAGTGACTTTTTCCAAGATTCCACATTTAAGTGATTCAAATTTTTAGGTCAAATGTGACAAATTCTGAAAATCAGGGAAAACACTTCCACTTTTTGGCCAAAAAGTCGACAACTTCTTGCACACACCCTCAAGTTTGTATTAACAACTAGTTGTTCTTCAACTTCTAGAAGCGCCATTTGGGAATTTTGGAACAAGTCTTTTGTTGAATCAAGCTCAAGGGTGAGCTCATCAACGTTTCTCTCCTCTTTGGATGCACTAATAGTTTCTACTGCAAACTTGATAGCAAGATCATGATCTTTAATTACTTGCAAGTACTCTAACTTCACCATCTCCAAAGAGTCTTTAATAATTTGCAAGTTTGAAGGAGAAGATTTCCCTTCAATGGCTCCCTTCAAAAGTTCTAAGACTTGATGTGAGCCGTCCAATCCTACGATGACTTGTATTTCTCTCCAATCTGTGACTAAGAATTGTTCCTTCAATTCACACAACTCCCTAAGACTTCTCTCAACCAAATGACTCTGTTCTCCTTGTAGCAGAGATTGTAAAAATTCTTCTCCTTCAGGAGCAATATGTTCATCAATATCTGCTTCCTCCTCACAATCACTTTGATCAAATGATATGGCAGCGCCATACTCAAGCATTGGGTTATCACTAATGGTTGATTTAAGGCCTTCAACAAACTCCACTTCAACATGCTCTCCTTTTGAACTCTTTGAGAAGTCAAATTGTTGTCTTTCATGCATGGGAAAAACCCACTCAGAATCCGAATTACCATCAATAGAATGGTGAAGATGCTCCACATTAGGTGTTGTTTTAAAAATTTCAGCAACATCAATTTTTTCAACTATTGCAAATACACTTTTCTCCATGTGATCATCAAGACACTCTACTACAATAATCTCAGGTTCACTTGATAAATCACCTTTGAGAAATCTATCAATCATTCTCATCCCATTTTTTAATGTTGTGGCATATTAATAACAATTAGGATCCTCATCAACTGAAGGACTTGCAAAGTCCAACACTTTTGGTTCTAAATCTTCTTTGACTTCTTCAAGGCTAAGCTCAACTTTAGAAATTTTTGCCATAGTCTTTTCTAAATTAGCTAGCTCTTCAATTATCACATCTTCTTTTTTCTTGCATTGGTGGTTAGTCTCCCAAGAATCCTTGCATAGAAAAAAAAGATTTCTTCTCCCGAGTTCATTCTTGATGTCATCTTTCTTCCTTGTAATGGGAGAGTTCTTGTTTTGTTGGTTGGAAGGAGATGTCTTGGAATAGTTTTTGGTGTTTGACATTGGAATAGTTAGCTCTGGCTTCCTTGAAAACATTTTCTTCTGCTCCTCTTCATTCCTTTTCCTTCGAATGTATTTTATAAGGCCCTTTTTTTAGGACCCCCTCTTTGATTATTTCCAAAAACTCATCCAAGGAAATTTGATGCTTAAAGTCATCTGATAATCCCTGGTACTCATCAATAATTTTCGTGGCCTCTAGTTCATATATACCTCCTTCAATCCAAATCCCTTTGAATTATTCTTTCTAATTAAGCCTGACTTTGTCTAAGAGAATAAAAAAAGATGCCTATCTCATTTTTGCCCCTCATGTTTGCCTTTTTGTCCCTTGGAACATCTAGTTGCAATTGCTAAAATTGAAATGCAAAATACTAACACTCGCATGCAAGTGTTGTTCATTATCATGCAACTGTCTATGCAACTTGAAACTAACATGCAATATACAGTAAGGGTAATCTATCCAATAGGCTAGAAAGAAAACCAACTTTGATACCACTATTATATGCAACCCTGATTTTTTGGAACTAGACAACAACATTGAAGATAAGTGCAGTAATGATTCTTCCACACTCTTCTAATCACCTAGATCTTGATGCGGGCAAGGTGAGAGCATACAAGTGCTTCCGAGTTAGCATTCAAATCCATATATGAAATAATAGCAACTTCCACTTATTCAGTGGGTATCTACTTATGTAGCAGGCATCCACTTATGCGGTGGGAAACCACTTGTTCTATGGGAGAATTAGGAAGGAAACCTAAGCACATCAACTTTTCAATGGAAAGCCATTACAAATAAACCACTTATTTAGTGGGGTGAGTAACATAAACAAGAAATATTATTTCCACTGGCGGTACTACCATCCAAGGTTACAAATATGAATCCAAAACTACTTCTAATCATCAACTTAGCTGATTATTTAGATCTGATATGAAAATCAATCTGTTGTAATAAAGAATTTAGATTATACACAAGCTCTATAAATCATCATAAATACCAAGAAATCATGTACCATGTCCATATCTAAAGATTGATGATGAAGAATATTGTAAACATTGCCTCAAATTTATGAGAAGGTCTAAACTAAAGCTGAGATAATTGGCACTCTACTGCAGCAATTTGAAGCTACTATTGCAGCATTGTACACCCCTAAACAACAACTCAAAAATGCTCATAACTCTTTATAGGTCCATTTCTCCAACTCCAAACCATCATATATGTTCATGTAAACCCTAGGCACCATGGTCAATGTGAGAGTTTCAGCCAGCAACAAAGGGGTGATTTGCCCTAGCGAAAGGATGCCCTTCCCAGGGTGTGCCTAGTACAAACTACAATTGGTATGACTGCCACAAAACTCCACAAAACCCTTTAGAAAAAACACTTCAAAATGCATCAACAAATCCCTCAAACCCTAGGCGTTGAACATGGAATAGATTTCATGATAATAATCCATCAAAATATATCAAAAATTGCATCATAATGAGCATAAGTGTGCTTTCCGACAAGGGTTTGATCAACACAAACAAAGCAAGCTAAAATCACACAAAAATAGTTGTAGCACACACACCAAAATTGATGTCTATCACAAAGACAAACTCTGTATGAGATTGCTCCAATAGTTCCACCTTTAGCACAATGGTAGTTTTTGACATGAAACCACACCCAATCTACAATAGGGTTTTTGTCCTCAAGAAATAATGGAATAACACACAGGTTCAATCTAGCATAATAACAATATCATATCAATAGCATCCCCCAACAATGAGCTCCTATCCTCTTTTTATAATTTTTTGAGGGAAATAGAATATTATTTTCTTTTTATCTCTTCATATTTCTCCTAAAAATATTAATATTTTTCCTCTCCAAAAGATCCTTTTTGAAATAATATTAATATTTCATGTGCAAGGCCCCTTTTTTAAGTGTCTATCTTTAAAAACACTTAATTACCTTTCCAAAGAGTTATTACACTTAAATTATCTTTTAATAATCCCAACTTTAGATAACTTAAGCAAATATATTAATTAAATGGCTTAACAACTCACCCAACTTAAAGAAAATCCCATAATGAAGCGAATTGCAAATTAAACCATACAAACATGATCTTGAAGGTTGGGATGAAGCATGATGCCAACTGGGTGACTTACTATAAATAGATAGCTTTTCCAAGAAGTTTGGAGAGCAAACCAGAAAGCTGAAAGTGCTTCTGAAAGCATCAATGTACTCCTAAACAGCAATTGAGCTCAATACCATATATAGGATTCTACTCCAAGAAGGGACCACCAATTTATAATTAATATTACACTATGTTGCTTATCCTTATTTCAAACCTTAGGCAACCTTAGTAAAATATTAATTAAATTGCCAGATAATAGTCCCAAGCTATGGAAAGCATAGAGATGCACTTATCGAACAACTCTAACCATATGGTGGTCACTCCCTATTGGTTAGTTTTGCCACCTCCACCCTCTCCCTAGTCTATATAAACTGACTACCTAACTTGTATTTGGTAATCTTTTTCTAGTAGCTTCTCTTTGTGAGCTCTTAATGCAATCTTGTCATTTCAAGATTTTCATCTCTCAGAATCTCTGGTTTGTTTTTGTTTATTCATTTATAGTTTTCATAGCTTAAAATCTCTCTTAAAAAGTTCTTGAGTTATGCATTTGTTTCAAATTTCTAACAAACAATGGAGTCCCACAATAAAAAATGAAGCATAGAAACACTGAATCTTAAGTTGACAAAGTTTAAATAACACTATTAATTCCTTTTGAAGTTCATTATATTGACTAGACTTTACTTGGCTTATTTTACATAGCCATTTGAAGTCAAATGAATATAAGATGCTCTTACTAATGTTCTATCATTTTCGAGACACTAATAAATTGAATTTGATTTCATGTATTATCACCATCAAGTGCAATTGAAAGAGTTCAAGAAACTAAAGTAATAAAACCAATATAACTAAACTAAAAACAAATTCATATTCATCCCTCACAAAACAAAACTATGTAAAACTCCATGCTAAAGATAATCATCTCATGATTTCTACATGACGAGTCTTATAGGCTTCTATACGGATAGTACTTTTAAAAAGAAACTGAAATTCATTATGTTCATTTGAAGCAATTTTGACTACTAACAATGGCCCTAAATCTACCTCATACTTTATCCTAGTACCTTATGGTCCAAGAGTGTTCTTACTGTACAACCATAATACTATTTATAACATTTACTTAAATTGTATTCTACTTTGATCTCAAAAGTTAGAATAGGTTACGATAGCCCTTGCCTAATCCTCTTTATAAAAGGAAAGGGCCAATTCACAAATGCATCCATCCAAAATAAAATCATGATTCCATCAGAATGTAGGATAGAAACTCATAATACAGTCTAAAGTACCAATATTGAATTTCGATTAGACCTTAACATCATGCTTAAGCACACCAAGAGAAGAGAATAGATACTAGAAAATATAATAGCAATGGTAGTGATACTAACTCCTAAATTAACTAGACATTTCGTATGTATGATAAAGTAGGCAAAAAAGAGATCATGCAAAAGCCCTTATAGACAACATATAGCTGAAAACAACAAAATAATCCAAACATGTTAAAATTCTACAAAATATAGGTTTTTATTTTCTTTTCCTAAGGTTTTTCGTACATTTTTATTAAGCTTACTTAGGTTAATAGAGTGAGTTTAATTAGGTGAGTGGGTAGTTGAGGTGTCACCATCCTACAAGGGAGTTACATTTGCTATTTTTAGCCCATATGGTAGTCACTCCCTATCGGCTAGTTTTTCCACCTCCACCCTCTCCCTATTCTATATAAACTGACTACCTAGCTTGTATTTGGTAATCTTTTTCTAGTAGCTTCTCTTTGTGAGCTCTTAATGTAATCTTGTCATTTTGACATTTGCACCTCTCAGAATCTTTGGTCTATTTTTGTTTATTCATTTATAATTTTCATAGCTTAAAATCTCTCTTAATAAGTTCTTGAGTTATGCATTTGTTTCAAATTTCTAACAAATAATGGAGTCCCACAATAAATAATTGAAGCATAGAAACACTGAATCTCAAGTTGACAAAGTTTAAATAACACTATTAATTCCTTTTGAAGTTCATTATATTGACTAGACTTTACTTGGCTTATTTTAAATAGCCATTTGAAGTCAAATAAATATAAGATGCTCTTACTAATGTTCTATCATTTTCGAGACACTAATAAATTGACTTTGATTTCACATATTATCACCATCAAGTGTAATCAAAAGAGTTCAAGAAACTAAAGTAATAAAACCAATATAACTAAACTAAAAACAAATTCATATTCATCCCTCACAAAACAAAACTATGTAAAACACCATGTCAAAGATAATCATCTCATGATTTCTACATGATGAGTCTCATAGGCTTCTATATTGGAAATATGCAGCCATATAGACTAATTATGTAAGATTTTATGTGCAACAATAACCAGAAAACCACATGCAAAAGAAATGGATAATTATACCATTAATGGTGACACAAGATATACTCTAGGAAAACCCTCATAGAGGGAAAAACTGAACCTCCAAAAGCATGCAGCTCTCATGTATTATTCAGCATTAAAGATTATAATACATAAGCAGAGATCACCTTTGAAACATCAAGCTCTCTACCTGCACTCCATGTGAACAATAATGTAACCATACATCAAATGTCATGCTTCTAACCCTCACAAATATAAACCCAACCAAAGGCAACAAGCCCTCACCTCTCTCTCTCTCTCTCTTAACAACTGCCTGTATGTTTTCTTTTATAGACATAATCTCACACAAATACAACATGTGGTATGGTAAAACTATCTTCCCTAAAACCATGAGTCTACAAAACCATTGACCCTGCATTTAATTATTAGTACTAAGTTTTCCCAATAATTAAAGAATTACAAATAACTAAATAACCCAATGTTACATACAACTTTTACAAGTGGCACCAAATAAATATTTAATGTGGATAAACATATCACATGATGCACCACAAATAAATATTTATTTTACATAATAAAATAATATCAATGTTATGTAAGGTGTACAACACACCTACTCGAACATTCTATATAGATAGTACTTTTTAAAAGAAACTGAAATTCATTATGTTCAACTCAATTTTAACTACTAACAATGGCCCTAAATCTACCTCATACTCTATCCTAGTACCTTATGGTCCAAGAGTGCTCTTACTGTACAACCATAATACTATTTTTAACATTTACTCAAATCGTATTCTACTTTGATCTCAAAAGTTAGATTAGGTTACGGTAGCCTTTGCCTAATCCTCTTTATAAAAGAAAGGAGCCAATTCACAAATGCATCCATCCAAAATAAAATCATGATTCCATCATAATATAGGATAGAAACTCATAATATAGTCTAAACTACCCATATTGAATTTTGATTAGACCTTAACATCATGCTTAAGCACACCAAGAGACGAGAATAGATACTAGAAAATATAATGGCAATGGTAGTGATACTAACTCCTAAATTAACTAGACAAAAAACATGATCAAGTAGGCAAAAAAAGATCATGCAAAAGCTGTTATAGACAACATATAGCTGAAAACAACAAAATAATTCAAAAATGTTAAAACTCTACAAAATATATCTAACAAATTTTAGAATTTCTTCTACAAACTATCAGGGCACTTTATTTAAATATCATCCACTTCAATGGTCAAACATTCAATAGAAATGTTACACCTCATTCACAACAAAAAGTGATAAATATTTGTCCTATTTTTATTGGGCAAAATTAATCTTTGACTGTTGAAATAGATGATATTTAAGAATAACCCTATCAACGTGCCCTCTGAACGGATTAAAACATGATCTCATTTACAAACGTGAGAAATGCAAGAGTTTTTGGAATATCCAACCAGTTAGAATTTGTTATTAATTAAAAAAAAAAAATTGTTATAGATGATTTTGTTTTTCTGTTTGAACTCATGAATGTGACCGAAAACCGAGAATGTAAACAAATATGAATAAATCATCTTACAATTTTGAAAACAAGTGGACAGAGGATCCTTCCCGGATGCAATGGGAGAGAGAGCGTTATTAATAAATAAATAAAATGGCAGTACCATGAATCAGGTGGTCCTGGAAGCCTGGATTTCGTGCACAAGAAGCATTCTGGCCCTGTTGATGGTCATGAAACAGAGGTAGACGTGCTTCTCCAGTTCATCCAGCTGCTGGTTGAAATTCAAATCGTTTCGTCTGAGCTGTCGGATGACCTCCTGCAGGGGGTGGCGATCATCTTTCCTGTGCAAGAAAAATTTGATGATACCCTTGTCGTGCTCGAGCTCGTCGTGCAAACGCGTGACCAGACGGCTGATGGTGTCAAAATCTCTGTTAAGAATGTAGGTGCCCTTGGCCGCAGCGTCAAGCTGTGCGCGGTGCCGGACGAGAAGGCTCGTTTGGAAGGGACAGGAAAAGGAAGGAAAAGAGGAAGAGGGAAAGCTTAATACCACAGGCCCTGCAACAATGGCGATTAAGGCGTGAGATGCGATCACAACTGCACACACCACAACCGCAGCGGAAGCCGCCATTACCCAAACAATTGCAGCTTTTTTGCATCCGTTGAAAATTTTGATCTTTCTGTGGATCTTTTTTCGGTGTATTTGGAGGCGTTTGAGCATGGAATCGTAGCAGTCGTGAATTTCCTGGAAATTGTGCGCTGTTGGATCGGCGAAGGGGTTTTCTCCTTTCATGAAAAGCTGGAGCTCTTCCATTGAGAAATGCCACTGCTCGTTCGTGAAATCTCCTGTAGAAGGTGTGCAATCCAGAACGTTTTTGATGCTGCGGTAATTTATTTTGGCCTGCTCGATGTTTTTCAAAAGGGCGCCGCAGAGTTTCGAAGCCTCGGCGCTGTTATGGAAATAATCTGAAACTAAGCTGTATAATTCCGGCGTAAGTCCGTGTTGGAGAATCTCATTAATGGATTCCTGGTCTGGTTCCAGAATATGCTCGGCCAGGACGCCGTAATAGTGAAAGGGAGATGACGAGCTTTGTTCGGTTTGTTCTTCTTTTTCTTCTTTTTCGGCGCTGACGTTCTGGACTTTGCTCCAGAATTCGGCATAGGATTGCGTTCTGAAAGCTTTGGCATATTCTTCATTCAGATTCAAACCCCCTGCTTGGCTGAGATGCCTCGATTGCGTTCCTGCACGCCACGCCATCTGATTTGTTAGATCTCACATTGCTGAAAGCTTAAAATCTATTATATAAAAAGAATACATTGCGATTCAGCAAATTTGCCTTCCAAGCTACATTCAATCTGCGTGCACAACAAGAAAATAGATTCGCATGCCTAACGTCTGTGAGCATGAAACCTGGATAGTCTAAACAAGCAAGTTGGACGCGGCAAATATGCCCTATGTTAGACGCAAAACAATCCTTCTTATCAGGGACATGTTTTAAATTTGCCAGTAAATAATATAATGAAAATTTGTATCAAATCTTTCGTTTCTGCAACTAGTTTAAGAACACAAGAAAATCTCTCTCTTTAAATTTTAAATACCTAAGATTGCAACTTTGAGAAGGATGTAATTTTCGAGCAAATTCGGCGGTTTTGGCTTGAGAATGGTGGTTAGGGCACGGATTTATTAAGTGATTAATGGATTTAGACTATGGCAGGAATGCTTTAATGCAAACAATGGATGAAAAACCAGGGCCTGAAATTTACAAATTTCAAGCATGCGGATCACCTTCGAAACTAAGTAAACTATTTTTTCTCCAAATACTTCGTAAGGAGAGAGGCCGGAGAAAATATCAGAGGTGCTGGTACATCAATTCTCAAAATTTGATCTATTCGAGAGGCTGTACTGCATTATGAAGCGCATCATCACACGCATTCTTTAAATTATGCAAATTTGTAAGCTCCGAGTTAAATTTTTAACAACACAATGAAAATCGGATCGAAATTTTAAAGATTTTAGCTGCGAAGTCACCATTATCAATATATTTTAACTGTTTTGAAAAAAAAAAACAGTGAAACACCTAATCGAATCCTTCCTAACCAGACAGAAAAGGGAAAAGAATTCCATTGCAGCACCTTGAGACTCGGCGATGGATCGATCGGCCTTCCTGACGGATTTGAAGCTCAAACACATTTCTTTTCTTCACCTTCCCAATGGAAAGTAATAGCCTGCGTAAATGACAAGATGGTCGCTTTCTCTATAGAAATTTCGCATCGTTATATTAATTCGCGGCCCTTGCTTGGACGAATGAATCGAACGAATGAATCGAATTGTAACTAAACTTTCATCAGCATTAAACTTGCCCTAAATCATCCATCCCAGATTGCGTCTCCTAGTGGAGGATAAGACAGTCGCTAAAATATAAAACAAATTATATGAGCTTATGTCTTGTAACAAACTTGGATTGATTGCTTTACGTAATCCTTGTCAGCGCAATCCTATGTTAAATTGACCAGGAAGATTTCGAAAATTGTCCTAAAAAATCACGTTTTACTTGCCGCAGTGTAGTTTTCTACGCCTCTTTGTCTGAGTCTGTTATAACTTGTGTTTTACTCGTACATGTTCCACACGATTCTTCTGTTATTTCTTTCTTCCGTGTGTTCGCCGCCATTGAATTCTGAAGAGGCCACGTATTCTAACAATTTGATTTCTCCACTTGTCTGAATAAGCAACCGCGTATACATTTCACTAACGATTGTGCAACACGTAGACGCTAAATTCAAGGCTCGAATGACTTACAGTTAAAATTTAGATCAAAGCACGTCTGCTCTTCACTCCAAGAATTCCCTTCTCTAAATCACAACAGATTTGTATTTCTAACTCGGAAATGTCTTGAATGTTTAGGGGCTTATGCTTGGATCTTCAAAGAACACCTGGATTAAGATAACCATGAATGGATGCTGTATAAACTTTTTACCCAATTTAAAGGTGTCGTGTATTCAATTTAGGAAATTAAATATTAATTTGCTTAAAACTCCATAGATGAGGTATGTATAAACGGCATTTAGCGTGTGTAAGGATGTTTCTAATAGAAAGAAAAAAGAAAGATTGATTTTTAATAACATTTGTGACATTATGTAGTTTATGGGATTAAGAGTTGTAACAACAGAGCACCAAGTTAACATGATTATATGATACAAGCGTAGTCCTAGAATCCCTATGAAGATTTTAAACATTTTCAATGTTTGATGTTTTACAATGGATCTTGATTAAAAAAGCTTACCATTTTGTCTGGCCTCATCTTCTCAAATAAAGTAGTTCGATTGCCCACATTCAAGTTGTCTTTGTAATTAGCTGGTAGGCTTTTATATGTGAGCATTATAGTGCTTGGAAAATTGTCTCACACCGTAAAAAAATTCACGACGGAAAATTTTCTAAATTCGTTGGTTGTTCCTATCGGCGCATTCCTTGAACATCCTATAGTGCTACTTGATACATTGTCATTGTAGGCTATGCACTCCATGATATAGTCTCATTCTATCTCCATCACCCCTTGTTGCAAAATAGGCATGTGTCCTCATTTTCCACTTTTCCCTAGGTATTGTCCATTTGTTGGTCTCACATTGGAGATGATGGGACCCAGTCCTCAACTAGACAATTAAAATATTCACTTTCCTCTTAATTTCAGCTCATATGTAGGCCTTTTCATCATGCTCTCATGTGGAGTTAAACTCTTTGATGTAGTATGCTTTCTTCCAACCAATTTGCTTTGACCACATGCCAATTTTGAATTTTTATCTCACATACTTCTTTATTTCCTCATTATGGTTTGGACAATCTTGCAAGTTTTGTCCCATTTACTCATCCCTTTATTGTTCTTTTCCATCCATGTGTTCTTCCTTCAACTTATTCCCCCTCCATCACTTTATGGGCCAATGATAGTTCTCCATATTTTGAGTTTTTTTTAGATAGCTTAATGTTTAAACCATCACCAAAGCTTCCAATAAGAAAATGTTTGTTTTAGCCAAAAGTATTTTCTATGGAATTTTGAAGTTTTGATTTTAAGGTTGCTTATGATTAAATTCTTTTGAATTCTTCCTATTTTCTTCCATTTGTGAACTAACATACTATTGCCCTAGACTTGGCACCCGTATAGAACTATGGGTGAAAGAAGCAAGAAATAAGGATTTTCTTAGTTTTCTAGTCCTACGATTCAACACTCTTGCTTCTATTTTTTAGAAAGTATAAATTTTTCCACCTCGAGCTATATTCTTTTTGTCTTCCAGGTCTCCCAACTAAGCCTGTTGTGGAAATTGAGTTTGAGGTACTTGTATTCTTTCATTATTTCCAACAGACTCCCATCAAAAAGAAAACTAAGTTGTTTCTTTTTTCTTCTTTGCAAAAAGATCATGACTTTGGTTTTGTAAGTGTTCAATTGCATCCCAAATTCCTAGCAAAAGATCTCTAATGCCCTTAGGTGTTCTCTCAACCTATGAGTTGTTTTTTCAATTAGGGTGAAATCATCCACATGTAAGGGTAAATTTACTATGCACCCAACAAGCCAAACCCCCCTCCTTCAGCTTTGTTTAACTACTTTTCTGGTTTATCAATGTATAACCCAAACAAAGTGGAGGAGAGCAAGCAATCATACTAGATGCTAATGTTGCTTCAAAGAATTTTGACATTCCTCTTCCTATTCTAATTTTGGCCCTAACTTGTTCATGAAGTCTATGAACTGTCACTTTGTACTCCTTTGGGAGTCCAACTTCCTCCATCCTATTCTAAAGTTTATCTCTAGGCACCATGGAAAATACTTTCTTAAAATCAACAAAGCAAAAGGAAGCATCTTCTTTCTAGGTGTCCCTTATTTTTCAAGCATTGTGTCAAATGCTTTCTTAAAATTAAGAAAACAACAAAAATCCTCTTCTCCTTAGGTGTTCCATAATTTTCAATCAATTATCTAAGGGTGATGTAGTGGTCAATAGTGGAGTGCCTTGGCCTAAAACCTACCTACCCTTTTTCCTAGTTTCATTCTTTTTCTACCCATCTACTAATTTTGTGGTCTATCATGCTCCCAAAAAGTTCTCCAAGAAGAGGATTGACCATAGTCATGTCGTAGTTTGATGCATTATTAATATCTTCACTTTTAAAGAGAGGGATAGGGATACTAGTCCACTCCATAGAGAAGCCATATTATGAATTACACCTTTAAAAATACTTTGGTTGTGTGGTGTTAGAACTTTTATTCCCCACTTCAAATATTCTACTTGAATCCCATCTATATCTTACTCTTTACCCTCTACAAGATTTTTATGATTTGATAAATATCCTTTATCGATAAAACCTCTCATGTTGTGTTAATTATGGGGGAATCTCTTTACCTTGAACCCACCCATAAAGCATCTTTGCATATTCTATCCACTGAGTATTAGTGATATTATTTTTTGTTTGTTTTATTTTTTGTTGTAGATCCCTCCACAAGAATTTGGGGTTGTGTTTTCCAAGAGAAGTTAGCTCTTCCCTTCTTGCATTGACATAACTTAATTTTTTTATTGTATCAAATTTTGATAAGCCTTGTTAGATTCTTTTCTCATCTTAAATTCTCTCAAAGTTCTCTTTGCAACCATACACTCTTCGTTGCACCATGGATTTTTCAAGAAATTACTTATGGTTCCTCTTTTGGGTCTTGATCGTTTGCATGCTCTTAATGCTTTGTGAATTATGGGAATCAACATACTTCTATTTACTAGGTCATATGCCATACCCATTATACTATTATAGTATATGAAATTCAATTTGGTAAAGAAAAGTGTGCTTCTCCTTACCAAATGATCTCAATGACTACACTAGGAACAACTAGCTCACTTAGAATGAATTCAATCTACTACTATCTTAATAGAAGAGAAGATTTAACTAGTTGTGCCTAATGTGTTTCACCCTTGAGAAAAATAAGTTTTCTAGTCAAGCCAAAATACTATGCTAATTGAAAGAAACCGAGTTTTATAGAATATATAACTTTAGATTTAACAAGAAATAAATAGAATTATAAATAGAGGTTTCAAGAGGAACATGTTACAAGAATTTGGAACTGACTACCTAGGATGTTAGTGTGTTGCGCAGACATCTGCACGTTGTGCTATAATTTGAAAAGTACAAAAAAATAGAACTTTAAAGTTTATCCTCAATTATTACACCTAGCCTACACAAAAATCAACAACACACAAAAAATATATCCAGGTGATAACAAAACCTAGAAATGAAGAAATTTTATCTATTCACTCAAAAGAAATAAATGTAACAACAAGATAGATAAGAAATTCACAAAACTTGCATGTAGCTAGAAATATTCTCTAGAAAAACTTGTGAACTATAAGGAAATAAAGAAAATGTTAGGGCTATTTGGGAGCTTGCCTTTAGGTCAAGCCCCTATGTAAGTTTTCCAACCCCCACAGACAACTAGTATGATAATAATGGAGAAAAACAAGTGTCTACTCTCATCTTAAGTGTATCTAAGAAAAATAACAACAATCACAATGATTAGACTATGAATGCTCAAGATATAATCTATTCAAGCTAAGCAAACTAGTGTATGGTAGAAATGAAAGAAAAATGGAGGAAACCCACAAAGTGCTTCTGCACAAAAGTGGATTAAAACAAAGAGAATGAAAAAAGAGAGGGAAAATGGAACTCAACCACCTCAAGGAATGAAGATGAATGCTACCCAACCAATAACAAGGCCCACACAAGAGCTTAGTAGGAGATAGAAGTCCCACAAACCCTATGATCATGTCAAGTGCTTGGAGATTGATCACATAAGCTTGAAGAAAACAACACATCATCATTTTCTACAGAATAGCAAGAAAGTCATAACAAGAGTGTTGTAGAATGTCTAAAATGTGAGAGAGCCAAAAGAGAGTGCAACAAGATTGTAATAGTTTTCCAAGAAGATTCAAAATACAAGGGTTGGACCTAGAAGACAAAGGAAAGACAAGTCAAAATGAATCGATTGGATGTGATAGAGGCATTACAAAAAATTATGCATGTAGCAGAAGGTGGCATGAAATGCTTAGAAATGGTCACTAGGTAGTAAAAAATCATGATATATTAGCACATCACACAGATGTCTACATGTGCTAGTGTTCAGTGATTGTAGTTCTTAAAGCTTTAAAACACCTTAGAACAAAAACAAAAATGAGACACTAAAACAAAATAACATGAAAACAAGTACAAAGGACAAAAAATAACACAAACATGTCACTTGTGGGTGGGAAAGGCCAAGGCAAGGGCTAAAAATGATCCTAAACCATACTAGGGGAATGGACACTAAATTGAGTGAAAAACATAGTGTAAAATTGCAAGGGTATGGAATTTTTGACTTTACATTTAGCCCCCATTTTTGCAGGCTTATGACCCTAAGTGATATGCTATGATAAAGTACATAAATCAAATAACACACAAATGTTACCTAAAAAGGATACTATAGAGAATGTAGAGGGTTCTTTAAGTAGAGGAATCAAGCCCCAAGCTGAAATCCTATAAAACCACAACATTAGACAACAAAATCCTACACAAAAGGCAATGTCAGAACAACATATATAAAATATACCAACAAAGAGGATTAGATCAGATATGATATGCAAAACCAAAGTGTTAGCAAATCATATAATCTAATAAGCACTCAATACAAACATTAACATATATACAAAACATACAAAAAAGAAGAAAGAAAAGATAGAGAAGGCATTTCTGGTGTTGTGCTATTAGAAAGATGCCAAGTATGGTTCTAGGGATAGCATGTTGTGTGATAGGAACCACAAAATACCTTTTTGAATCACAAGAACTAGAAAATTGTGTTTCAAGGTGACACAAAAAGTATAAAAAATTAGCTAAAAATAGAGTGCTGCAACTATCTAGCATTGTGTCGTTAGGTGGCTTACATGTCAATACAATATCAAGGATTACATGGACTAGTATGGCTAGGTAATCTTGATAAGGGTGGTCACTCCATGCAAGTGGGTCTACTTGGGACCACAAGATACTAACATTGCAAGGAGCAAATGTCTTAGGGAGTGTACCATCGATGTGGTGTGTGCACATGTGAAAAGCACAAAGTATGCCCCCTCCTTAAAATAATTGCATAAAATAAGAGTATGTGATTGATTTTAAGGTAGAATAAGGGGAAGAAGATGAAAGAACTGCAAAAAAACATATATGGGGAGAATATGCTCCTAAAATCAACCTTAAGAAGGGGTTCCCCCAAGGAGAGCTAACCAAAGTGATGCCATAAGCATGATAGATAGGAATTTATGTAAACATGGAATGACACCAAGCAACACAAGAGTATGTCACATAAAATCAAGCAACATTGCAAGAAACACAAAGGGATCTATGTGCTTGGGGTTAGTATAAATATAAAGGAGTCAAAGATCATTAAGGGACAAGGACAAAATCATCATCATCCCCCAAGAACATATAACTACAAAAACAAAGGAAGAATGTCACATGAAATCAAAGGAAAATAAAATTTTGGGCCAACATGGTGTTGGAAATAGACTGGACAACTGAGAGGGGGGGTGAATTAGTTGTCTCAAAATTTAACCTTTTCTTCCTTTTAATCTTCTTTCACAATTTGCAAATTGATTAATGATGTAAACATTAAAGCATGAAACAACATCACATAAGCAGAAACATAATCAACACATTTGACACCAAGATTTTGACGTGGAAACTTGATTAAGGGAAAAACCATAGTGGGTGTTAGCCCACAAGATTCGTAACCTGTTAAAAGTACTTAAAAGAATGGGAAGGAACTTGCCTTTGGCCTCACTACCTAGAGTTCATTGCTCAAAAGAGAGGCTCACTGCCTGCAAGAGATTTAAGTTTAACACTGGAAGAATTAACTGAGAAATAGCATCTACTTCATGCCTGGTTGAGTTTTATTGAACACTCATAGAACTTCTGCTCTGCCTCCAAACTCTTCTTCACTAACTCTTCACTCTATTCTAATTTTGTTCTTTTGCTCCTCCTCTTCTTTGCTCTGCTTCTGATCCTTTCTTCGGATTTGATATTTGCTCAAGGATGATTTTCCATGACTCAACTACACTCCTTTATATGCATCATCAACCTTGGAATAAACATCGAGGTCAGCATATCCAACTTCTTACTTAATGCGAATCACTACGCTATCGACCAAACATTTCTAAGACTTGAATCTTCTTTCAACAACATACCACACTCTAGAGAAT
This sequence comes from Cunninghamia lanceolata, assembly GCA_027924645.1. Lineage (NCBI taxonomy): Eukaryota > Viridiplantae > Streptophyta > Pinopsida > Cupressales > Cupressaceae > Cunninghamia > Cunninghamia lanceolata. The sequence goes on along the minus strand of BSBN01000958.1, from coordinate 999,528 downwards.
TGCTTTTGGGATATCCGCAACATGCTTGAATCATCCAGTCGGCCAAGACTAGGAAGAACAACAACACCAAGAAGGAAACCTTCATCAATAAGCTCAAACTTCAATACAAACCTCCAATATAGTAGTCACATGATCCAGAGACCTCCATAAGCACAATGAATTCAACAAAAACATCCACACTTATCCAAATTATCAGAATTACTTGCATCTACATCTGGAACCTCAAGAACACTGACTGACATGACTATCATATTGGAAAGATTGCTTGCGGACCTCTAAACCACAAACCACTTGAATGGATGATACACACTAAATTCCCAAACATGCCTCTAGATCCGCAAATCATTGATTGACATATTTAGAACAATCTGTACCACTTCCCTATCACTCCGTCTCTTCTGAATATTGCAAAACCGGTTCTACTTAGATGGCCATAGTTTCTTCAAAACTTTATGCAGACCTCTCAAATCTTGATTGAAGCAAGAATAGACAATCCTATACAAACCCTTTAATCTGCATACTCTGATCTTCACCTTACTAGAAATATTGATCACTCCTATTTACTGCCTTCACTGTCTCTGATATGTTGACATCAATGACAACACATCAAGCACATATTTGTAAAAATCTCCCCCTTTGTCATTGATGGCAACATATGATGTGAAAAACTGATTCAACCATCAAGACAAGAACTTCTCCCCCTTTCTCTTGTCACACCTGCGACCACTTTCTTCACTACTCCCCCTTTCACTAGCAAATACTTACTTCTAAGTTTTTCACATGACTTCTCTCCCCATTTGACATCAGTGGCAAAGGGCGCATATTTGCCATCATCTCTCTCCAAACTAAATTTCAAAAATTGCATACTGACTACTTCCTCTGAGTAGCATCCCCTCAACACCAATCTGAATCACAAGATATGACTGTGAATTCCATAAGACTTGGAGTACAAATACTTGTTGTTGCTGTATACTCTACTTTAGCAGTAGACAAAGATATTGTCTCTGCTTTTTGCTCAACCAAGAAACCAAACTCTTTCCCAAGAGAAATGCACAACCACTAGTACTCTTCTTGTCATTGACACCTTCTACCCAATCAACATCTTAGATCTGCACCCGGTTAAGAGTGTAGACAGTAGTACCCATAGTCTCTCTCCAATAGGAATAAGGAACATTTGCCTCCATCATCATGGTTCTAGCAACCTTCTTGAAAGATCTGATACATTCTAGGAGCAGATAACTGTCTTCTTATTCTATGTTTTTCACAAAATGCATTAAACTTATCTGGGGTAAACTCTCCACCATTGTCAGATCTCAAATACTTTACCAATCTCATTCTCCACCTTAGCCTTGAAAATGTCAAGAACCTCTAATTCTTATTACAAGATAGTGACCCACACCATCTGGTAGTACTTAGTCAGTAGCATCAAGTATTACTCTCTTTACAAACTCCTAACTTTAGCAAGACCACACAAATTAGTGTGCATAGGTAACAAACCACTTGATAATTGTTCTTTACTTTTGAATGTAGTTCATACCTGTTTGCCCAACTGACATTCCATACACTAGCTGCTACAAGTTTTGGAAGATCACTCATAGCTCGAGTAGTACTTATCTTGACAATGTTATCATAATTCACATGACACATTCTCCTATGCCATAGCCAACTGTGATCGACATGAGCAATAAAGCAACTTTTACCGAAACTACTTAAATGAAAGATGTTACCTCTAGTCTAAGTACCGGATGTAGTTTCAGTTCCAGAGCTTTCCAAGATTCTGTATTTCTCATCCTTGAATCAGAGATCATAACCTTTGTCAACCAATTGTCCAATACTGAGAAGATTATACTTTAGTCCTTCCACATACAGAACATCATTAGTGTTATTCTTACCATCAAAAGAGATGGATCCTTTGCCATGGATTCTACTAGCTGAGTTGTCTCCAAATTTTACAAATCCACCTTCATATTTTTCAAAGCTTACAAACTTACTCTTGTCCCTAGTTATATGATGAGAACATCCACTATCAATCACCCATTCATCAACAACTTGAGTAGCCAGGGAACTCTCCACATTTGTACAGCTAGCAGATTCAGTAGACACTGGATCTTCTTCTTTGATAGCAATGAACACCCACTCATTTTCTCCATGATCATATTCATCATCTATCATGCCCACATTTCCCATGCAGTCACGACACGCATCACACGTGTCATGTCCACATTTGTCATGTGTTCATGACATGAGATATCAAAAATTTTACCATGCTTCCCTAGAAACCCCCTCGCACGCGTAAGTGTGCTCGGTGGTGTTACACATAAGGCGTAACATGACAGTTGAATGTAGGGTAATGAGTTCATTTGCGTACACCATATCGCAATGAAGGCCAACTAGGGGGTCGATGCGATAGGGTTAACGTCGCCCATAGGGTTAGGATCAACGATCAAAACCCTAGGTTAACCTATGTGAATGATGGGATTTTGATGTAAGTCAAAATCAAAAGCCAAATTCAAGTGCATGAGAAAAAATATAATTTAATACCAAAACCTAATGTCGATAACCGACAAAAACAATAATTTAGTCCTAAGCAAGGTTAAATTTCACTAACTTAGCTAAACCCTAAATTCTAGAAAAATCTGGCAGCATAACGCTTCACGGGCGTGATTAGGATTTATTATAATGAAACTAAATTTGATCGTAAGATTACTGGGTTGGTTTTAAATTACTTACATTACACTAGTTAAATTGGTAGAACAATTAAATAGGTTAATTAAAACATTTTTCAACAAAGCTCAATCAATTTGTTCTCCTTCACATTTTCTATCAATCAGAGTTATCACAGCTTCCTTTACATTATTCCTAATTTCTTGGTAGACCAGATTACGGAAGCATGTTGTACTAACTTCATTTGGATAGTTCACTAGGTTTCCAAGTTGGATTAAAACCAGCTAATTTAATTTTGCTAAATAATTTGCTCTAAAATGATTTAAAAGAATATTAAAATTAAATTAATAATGATGTAGTTTATATTGTCCTCGTCGAATTAGGTTGAAAGCAAGGATTAACCCAATTGTTAAAATAAACACATCTCAAATAATTAAATTGGTGTAAAATTTAAATAAAACAATAAAATCCCTTTTGCAAAAATCAAATTAAAACCATTAGTCTAGAAATTTCCTTTAGCCAAAAACTAACCTATTTAATAATTTACCTCACCTCTAAACAATTTATAATAGGATCATTTCCAAAGGAGATAAGGATTACCCCATTCTACATTTATCTAAAAACCCCATCTAAGAATAAATTTAAAAACAAATGAAAGGAAAATAATAAAAAGAGTGGGAATCAAAAGTAAGGACAATTTTAAATGCAAAGCCTTAAAATCCACTCAATTAAAAAAATAATTTCCTTAAGGGCAAAAAGCCCTAACCCTACTTTGCCTCCACATTCTCTTCTTCCTCCATCTCTCAAATTCTCCATCTTCTCTCTTTCATTGTTTTTTTTTTGTTGCAGGTTTAGGGAAATGGCCTCCATGGATGGAAGCTCAAGAGGTATGCTTATTGTGTATACCCATTAATTTTTTTTTTTGTGTTTAAATATATTATCAAATTATTATTTTTTTTTCATATACCTCTGGTTATACCAGAGGGTTTCCATGTTTTATATATATATATATATATATATATATATATATATATATATATATATAGATATATATTAAAAAAAATCAATGTTCAACAATGTAATGGCAGGTCGGTGGAACTGTGGTGGAGGGATGGCGGACTGTGGAGGGACCACAGTGGCGAGGTATGGGGGGAGTGTGGGCGTCGGCGGAGAGAGTGGTGGACGAAGGCCATGAAGGGTAAAGGGAGGACGGAGGTGTGAGGGTCGTGGGCTACGGAAGGGAGGTCTATGGCAGGGGTTTTAGGGAGTGTGGGGAGGGGGCGAAGTCCCCACCCACATCCCACATAGTGGGGTGTGGGTGGGGGCTCCGCCCCCTCCCCACACCCATAACAACGGCGGCAGTGGGGGGGATTCGAACCCCCCCACCAAAACATGTTTATTCTTCATTCAAAATACTGTGATTTGTAAATATTAAAAAAAACACAGTCTCTTCTCTTTTACATAGCATTCATTTTATTGGGTTATATATATATATATATATGTACTATTGTATACATAGTATAGCCTCTTTTTTTTTTGACAGTATAAATAAAAATAGTTTATATTTAAATAAATATAAATATATACATTCAAATATATATATATATATATATATATTCAAATATATTTTTCCTTCTAAACTCACAGACTTTCTTTTTAAAACAAATAAGCAAAAGATACATTTTTCTATATCATATTTATATAGAGCAAAAGAACATTTTTTTTCTTTTTTTTTGTACAAAGACTTATATTTTTAATAAATATGGAATTAGGCATTTCTTCCACAAAAAGAAACAAAACTGATATTGACATAACACAGCCAACCTAAAAACAACTCTACTTAAGATTTATTTATTTTTCTTCTAAATAAAAGCATATAGTTCATTCTTTCAAAATAACATCAATAACTAAAATTCCTTCAAGTAAACATAATAAACTAATAATAAATTGAACATTCCATTGCCTAACCATATTCACCTTTTTTTTTTCTCATTCACATATCAACTAAAATCAGCAATAAAACTTTTATTTCCAAGTGCAATAAGTTTAAATACAACTCAAAACTAAAATATAGGACTTTACATTCCAAGAGAGGTAAATTTCTTCTCTCTTCTAACTAAAACATTTACTCAAGAGTTTAAAATGACAACACAAGAAGGAAAGCTTCATTTTCTCCTACACTTCATAGCTCAAAGAACTTGCAATAACACAAGGAATGGGAAGAAGTGACAAACAAACTGCTCTCCTCCCTACCATTGACTCACTCATGAGTCACCCCCGAGCTAGGAGGTCATCATCACACTAGGAAAACTCAAACCACATCACAACATTGCATTCAATACCCAAAAACAAAATTACTTCCATGGCTAACACAACACAAAACTCACTCAAAGTGAGTTTAATGGGGTAGGGGAGTGGACATCACTCAACTCAAGAGTGCCACTCCAAAAACTTCCCAAAACATATATCCTTCAAGGCCTCAAGCCCACACATATAAACCTAATTTCACAACTTTCTCTTACACACATATTGCTCGAATTCATAAATTTGCCCTCAAGGCTAAAACTCCATGAAACCAAGGATGTGACCTTGAGGAGGTTCACTCCTCCCCCACCCCACACATGTTGAGCATCTTCTCCCAAGTAGGAGAGGCTCTCACAACTCCCATACAATTTTTCCCCACAACAACAATTAAAAACTCAAAATGGAAACTCACACATAGCATCACGCAAGTAAATAAAAAGCATAAGGGAAGGCATTAGCCTTGAATCCTACCTTATAAAGCCCAATTGGAAGGTAGTTGAGAAGAGCTCCTCTAACTCCTCCAAGTTGAGCCACCAATTTTCCTCCAACTTTTTCTCTTAAAAAATTGAAATAAAAAATTGCCAAAAAATTCAACAACCCCATCCCTCTCCTCAAGAACGATTAAAATGGGCTCTTCTCATGAGCCTTGAGAAATGGGGAGGTGACACATGTCACCTCCTCACTCCTCCTCCCAACTAAAAGCAAGACTCTTGGAATGGGGTGGTGACACATGTCATTCACCCACCCCACCAAGTCTTTCTCCCATCCACTTGTCCTCACTTAATTAAGTGGGAGAGAAAGGTGGAGTTAAAGAGGGAGTGGGTGCCACATGTGCCCCAATCCTTTCCTCCTAAGAAGTACCACTCCCCAAGGTACCCTCACCAATTGTGGGAGAGGCTTGGAGTTGAGTCCTCCATAATTAAGGGGTCTTGAAGACTCCCCCAACCTAGGGAAGAGGAAAGGAAGAGGTTGAGTGTTTGACCCACTCATCCTCACCTTCCCAAGCTTCCATTTTCGTCACTTTACTTCAAGGTGAAGTTAAAGTGACCAAATGGAAGTTTATCTAAGGTTACACAAGCCCAAATGGTCCCTAGACCCTAGGGGTACAACCCAGGGTCAAGTTTAACCCATTTTGATCACCAAGGGTTGAGTAAAAACACATAAAAAGGGGTCACAAAAATTATAACTCAAAAATAAAATTCAAAAGACATTACAACTTACAACACCAATTAGAAATCAAATAGAAGAAGAGTAGACCTAACCCAACTAACACCATACAACAACATTACAAAATTTCATCATGCAAACATAGTTGATCTTGGTTCCTCTTGGAACTAGATCAGCTTCACAAGGGACAACATAGTGTGTGGGATGATCTCTGAATTTCTGTGGCTTCATGAGAAACACCTGCACACTCCAATGAAATGTTAATCCGACATGTATATGATAGCCAAAGCAAAGTGAAATAGGCACATACAACATCATATGTTCATATAAGCATCAAGGAAATCACATTACAATTAAATTCTAAATTCTGCATTTCAAACATCCATCCTAAGATAGAATCACATAATAAATTTCTAACTAACATCACATGAATAGTATCCCAATAACATCATAATATAAACCATATGTCCAACATCATCAGTAAATCAATATCAAGTTCTAATCACATCGTAATCATGCTAAACATAATAAATCCACATACAGCATAAAGTCTAATAGTCCTGAAATTTAGGATCAACAGTCCCACAAGTCTAGTAAGTATCACCAACAGTAAAATAAAGTAGTCAAATATAAGGGAATGAAAAGGTGGGCCTCACATCATCTGTGACTCCTTCTCCAACTTCTTGAACATAGTAACAATTCTTCTAACTTTTATATTAGATCCTTTTGGTAACCTTTTAGCAAGCATAGCTTCAAGTTCTTTAAGCTTTGATTCATCCTTTTAAGTTCATTCCTTGCCTTCTCATATCTGCTTAGTCTTCTTGAATAGTCTTCACTTGAAACAAATCTGTGCTTACCCTTTTTGGAACCACTGGGCTTAAATGCAAATTTCTAATTTAGGAAGAGAGACACCAAACTCATTCATCAACCAATAGATCCCTTGAAATATCTGTCATAGTCCTGAATTCCTCAATAGAAGCAACCTTATGCTTGTATACAGTAGGTAAGGATCTGAGCACTCTGGAAACAATCTCTGATTCTTCCAAATTCCCACTAGCACACCTACTTTTGATGTAAAAAAAAGCATTTTCCCTCACTCTTCTGGATACTTAGTTTCTCAAAATAGTTTCTTATAGATTCCTTCACGCATTGCCACATTAACTTTTTTTCTACCAGAACTTTTTTTAGATGAAATGCAACAGGCCATTCTGTATTCTTTCACATGCCAAATCCAGGCATCCACTTACTGGCAGGGGAGATTAGATTTCAATACAGCTCCCCATGAGCCAGAGTTCCTAATTTAATTCCTGAAGGAATTATCAGCACCTGATTCCAGTGTGGACCCATCACCATTATTCATTTCACCTTTCTTCACCCAAGTCTTGTTCATTTCATTCACATCTACTTTGCCCTTGCCTTTATCTTGTCTCTGCTCATTTTGGTTTCTGTTTACCGGACCTTTCCTATGATTATTCCTACTTCTATAGAATCTTGCAATATGACCTAATCTATTGCAATTAAAGCACTTAACATTTCCTTGCCCATTTACTTGATTTCCTTTTGATCTGCACTGATTATCCATGTGTGCAAATTTATTGCATGCAAAACATTTTCCATTGAAAGAATTGACATTACCTCTATAGTTAGAGTTATTCTTCATCATACTTCTACACTCATTGGATCTATGACCATGCCTTTTACAATTGAAGCATTGACTAGAAAAGGATGGACCACTTTGATTCACTCTAGTTCTGCACTTAGAAGCTTTATGACCAAACTTGTTGTAGTTAAAACAATTTCCATTCCTTGGTTGAAAATTTCTTTGTCCGAATCCGAAGCTTTCACTTTTCTCATATCCAAGACCATGCTTGTCATGAACCTTTTTCTATCCTTCAAGCAATTCTTCAAGTTTAGCTGAGCTTATCTTGAACTTTTCCTTGTATCATTTGCAACTTCCAGGTCATGCCTGAGAATGACAATTTATCTTTCAAGTTCTCTCTCATTGTCGCTACTTCCTTGTAGATCAGACTCTAGATTTCCAGCTATTCTATCCAATTTGCAGCATTCTTCAATTCTTTCTTTTAGTTTTTGATTCAGGTCTTCTTCAATTTTCTTCCTATCTTCAATTTCTTTGGTTTGCCTCATCACCCCAGATTCCATTTCAATTTTCAAAAGAACTTCTTTTGATAGCTTCTCACATTCCTTTGTCTTTTCTTCCAAAGCTTCATTCATGCTATTTTCTTCAGTTAAACTGGATAGCTACAGAAGTAGCTCCTTTTTCCTTTGCATAGATTTCTTTAATTTATCTTTTAACATTTCAATGGTATCATCAACATCTTTAAGTTCACCTCTCAGATTACTAATTTCTACTTTAGACCGAACAAGCTCTTCTAGGGCCAACCAAAGTTGATATTTGAGTGAACCCATTTAAAACTCCTTCCAAGATCTTTCCTCAAGCTATTAGGGTTCTCAAAGGAACCTCGCTCTGATACCAATTGTTGGAAATAGACTGGACAACTAAGAGGGGGGGTGAATCAGTTGTCCCAAAATTTAACCTTTTCTTCCTTTTAATCTTCTTTCACAATTTGCAAATTGATTAATGATGTAAACATTAAAGCATGAAACAACATCACATAAGCAAAAACATAATCAACACATTTGACACCAAGATTTTGACGTGGAAACCCGGTTAAGGGAAAAACCATGGTGGGTGTTAGCCCACAAGACTTAAAAGAATGGGAAGGCACTTGCCTTCGGGCTCACTGCCCAGAGCTCACTACTCAAAAGAAAGGCTCACTACCTGCAAGAGATTTAAGTTTAACACTGGAAGAATTAACTGAAAAATAACATCTACTTCATGCCTGGTTCAGTTTTATTGAATGCTCATAAAACTTCTGCTCTGCCTCCAAACTCTTCTTCACTAACTCTTCACTCTATTTTGATTTTATTCTTCTGCTCCTCTTCTTTGCTCTGCTTCTGATCCTTTCTTCAAATTTGATATTCGCTCAAGGATGATTTTCCATGACTCAACTATACTCCTTTATATGCTTCATCAACCTTGGAATAAACATCAAGGTCAGCATATCCAACTTCTTACTTAATGCTAATCACTAAGCTGTCGACCAAACATTGCTAATACTTGAATCTTCTTTCAATAACATGCCACACTCCAGAGAATTGCTTTTGGGACATCCGCAACATGCTTGAATCATCCGGTCAGCCAAGACTAGGAAGAACAGCAACACTAAGAAGGAAACCTTCATCAATAAGCTCAAACTTCAATGAAAACCTCCAATACAGTAGTCACAATAAGTAGAGGACTCATGCTTGGATGTGACGCATATTTGTTTGAAAATTTTTTCCAATAAAATAATTAGTTATGATTTTTTTATTGACTTTTTAAAAAAAGTAAAAAGTAATTGTCCAACCAGCCTAACTTGATAAAAAAATCATAATTCAATTTTTTTTAACATGTAGCCAACGAAGCATAGAGTGTGATGCATCTTTCAAATCTGAAAAAGGTGAAACAATTTGAAAGTTATGGATGTTTTTCAATTAGTGTATCCATTAAGATTTTAGACACACTATATAGAAAATTATTATTAATTATTTAATAAAATGATAATCAAGAAAATCTTATATTTTTAGAAAGCTAACAATTTCCTCTATAAACCCTTTTCGTTTTATCAACTTTGCATAAAAAAAAGTCGTCACCACGAAGGGTGAAGTTCGAAGAAGAGAGTGAAACTAATAAACATGTTAGAATTTAGGGAAAGTCAACTATGACAATCCCAAGCCTAAATACAATGCAAAACTGAAGCACAACGGATATCCGTTATTTAAATAATGGATATCCATTTTTTGAAGCAAGAAAATGATTTTCAAGGTTCCAGAAACAGATATCCATTTTTGGAACCTTAGAAAAATTTGTTATTAATATATTTTTATAAAATAATTAATAAATCAATTAATAGAAAGGCCAAACTAATTATTTGGTGCAACTTATTATCAAAATAATAAACTCACTAATATAACATGTATGAACTAGTGTCAATATTAGTTTCGAGGTGTTTTATTTACTTAAATTTGTTCTATTTTAATTTAGAACTATTTTATTTATTACATACATACATCAACACATAAATTTTAACTCTCTCTCTCTCTCTCCTCTCTTTCTATCTCTACCCCCCTCTCTCTCTCCTAGTTAAATCCTTTTCCTTGATTTCCTAATTTTCCTTTTCTAGACAATTTCTCTTTAGGGGAGAGAGAGAGAGAGAGAGAGAGAGAGAGAGAGAGAGAGAGAGAGAGAGAGAGTCCTAGTTTTCTTGTTTTCATTTCCTTCATTGATAAAGGAGAGGGAAAGATAGAGGGGAGAGATAGGGAGATATAGGAATGATAGGGGAGAGAGGCAAGAGATAGAGAGATAGGGAGAGATAGCTAGGTAGAGAGAGATAGAGAGGAGACAGATAGGAAGAGATAGAGGAGAAAGAGGGGAGAGATAAGGAGATAGAGAATGAGAGATGTCCAGAGAGATAGGGAGATAGAGGAATGATAGGGGAGAGAGGCAAGAGATAGGGAGAGAGATTGGGAGGTAGAGGGATGATAGAGAGGAGATAAGGTAGAGATAGGGAGATAGAGGTTTAGGGTTTAGGGTTTAGGGGTTATGAGTTAGGGATTAGGGATTATGGGCATTATTCAGGGTTTAGGGATTTAGAGAGAGAGAATGCTTTTGACAATGCAACCGTAAACCCTAAATAATGCCCCTAAACCCTAAACCTGAGCAACCCTAAACCTCTAAACCCTAAATAATGCCCCTAAACCCTAACCCCTAACCCATAAACCATAAACCCTAAATAATTCCCCTAAACCCTAAACCTAAGAAACCCTAAACCCTGAACACTAAACCCAAGAAACCCTAAACCTCTATCTACCTATCTCTATTATTCCTCTACCTATCAATCTCTCTCCCTATGTCTCTAGCCATGTCCCTCACTCTCTATATCCCCATCTCTCCCTATGTCTCTAGTCATGTCCCTCACTCTCTATATCTCCATATTGTCATCTCTCTCTAAACACTAAACCCTAAACCTCTAAACCTCAACCCCTAAACCCTAAACCCTAAATAATGCCCCTAAACTTAACCCCTAACCCCTAAACCTTGAAACTGCTAAACTCTAAATCCAAGCAACTCTAAACCTCTATCTCCTTATCTCTCCCTATCTCCCTATCTCTATTAAATTCCTCTACCTATCAATCTCTCTCCCTCTATCTCTGGACATGTCCCTCACTCTCTATATCCCCATCTCTCCTTATGTCTCTGGCCATGCCCCTCACTCTCTATATCTCCATATCATCCTCTCTCTCTAAACACTAAACCCTAAACCTCTAAACCTCAATCCCTAAACCCTAAATAATGCCCCTAAACCGTAACCCCTAACCCCTAACTCCTAAACCCCTAAAGCCCTAAACCCTAAATCCAAGCAACTCTAAACCTCCATCTCCCTATCTCTCCTCTATCTCCCTATCTCAATCATCCCTCTACCTCTCAATCTCTCTCCCTATGTCCCTAGCCATGTGCCTCACTCTATATCTCCCTATCTCTCTCCTCAGTCTCCTCTATATCTCCTTATCATTCCTCTCTCTATAAACCCTAAACCTCTAAACTGTAAATCCTAAAACCCAAATAATGCCCCTAAACCCTAACCCCTAAACCTGAGCAAACCTAAACCCCAAAACCTCAAACCCCTAAACCTTAAACCCAAGTAATCCTAAACCTCTATCTCCCTATCTCTTCCCTATCTCCCTATCACCTTTATCCCTCTACCTCTCAATCTCTCTCCAAAGAGATAGGGAGATAGAGAGTGAGAAATATGTCCAGAGAGATAGGGAGAAGGATTGAGAGGTAGAGGGATGATAGAGATAGGGAGATAAGCGAGAGATAGGGAGATAGAGGTTTAGGGTTAGTTAGGTTTAGGGTTTTTGGAGAGAGAGAGAGAGAGAGGTGTTTAGGGATGCTCGTAAGACATAGGGAGAGAGATTGAGAGGTAGAGGAACGATAGAGATAGGGAGATAGAGGTTTAGGGTTGCTTGGGTTTAGTGTTGAGGGTTTAGGGGTTTGGGGTTTAGGATTTAGGGGTTTATGGTTTCTCGGGTTTAGGGTTTAGGGGTTAGGGCTTAGGGCTTAGGGGTATTATTTAGAGTTTATGGTTTAGGGGTTAAGGGTTAGGGGTTAGGGTTTAGGGGCATTATTTAAGGTTAGAAGTTTCTGGTTGCTCAGGTTTAGGTTTTAGGGGCATTATTTAGGGTTTACGGTTGCATGTCAAAAAAAGTCTCTCTTTCTCTCTCTAAATACCTCAACCCTAAATAATTCCCCTAATCCCTAACCCCTAATATGTAACCCCTAAACTCTAAACCTAAGAAACCCTAAACCTCTATCTCCTCATCTCTCCCTTATCTCCCTCTCTCTATCATCCCTCTACCTCTCAATCTCTCTAGACATCTCACTCACTCTCTATCTCCCTATCTTTCCCTTTGTCTCCTCTATCTCTCCCAGTCTATCTCCTCTCTCTCTCTCTCTCTACCTATCTATCTCTCCCTATCTCTTGCCTCTCTCTCCCCTATCATTCCTATATCTCCCTATATCTTTGGACATCTCGCTCACTCTCTATCTCCCTATCTCTCCCCTCTGTCTCCTCTATCTCTTCCTATTTGTCTCCTCTCTATCTCTCTCTCCCTATCTCTCTATCTTTTGCCTCTCTCCCCCTATCATTCCTATATCTCCTTATCTCTCCCTTATATCTCTCCCTCTCTCTTATCGATGAAGGAAATGAAAACAAGAAAACTAGGAGATAGAGAGTTGCTTGGGGTTAGGGGTCAGGGTTTAGGGGCATTATTTAGGGTTTATGAGTTTAACATTTCTCAAGTTTAGGGTTTAGGGTTTAGGGGAATTATTTAGGATTTAGGGTTGCTCAGGTTTAGGGTTTAGGGTTTAGGGGTTTGGGGTTTAAGGTTTAAAGAGAGATAGATAGAGGGGATTAATAGAGATTGGGAGAGATAGGGAGATAGAGAGTGAGAAACATGTCCAGAGACATAGAGAGAGACTGAGAGGTAGAAGGATGATAGAGACAGGGAGACAGGGAGAGATAGGGAGATATAGGTTTAGGCTTGCTTGGGTTTAGGGGCATTATTTAGAGTTTAGGGTTTATGGTTTTGGGGTTAGGGGTTAAGGTTTAGAGGTTTAGGGTTTAGAGAGAGATAGAGGACCAATAGGGAGTTATAGAGGAGTCTAGGGGGAGAGATAGAGAGATAAAGTGTGAGGGACATGGCCAAAGACATAGGGAGAGAGATTCAGAGGTAGAGGGTCAAAGGTGATAGAGAGATAAGGAGATAGAGGCTTTGGGTTACTTGGGTTTAAGGTTTAGGGGTTTGGGGTTTAGGGTTTAGGGGTTTAGGGGTTTGGGGTTTAGGGTTTAGGGGTTTAGGGTTAGGGTTTAGGGGCATTATTTAGTGTTTAGGGTTTATTGTTTAGGGGTTATGGGTTTAGGTTTAGAGGTTTAGGGTTTAGAGAGAGAGAGAGAGAGAGAGAGAGAGAGAGAGAGAGAGAGAGAGAGAGAGAGAGAGAGAGAGAGAGAGAGAGAGAGAGAGAGAGAGAGAGGCACATGGCCAGGGACATAGGGAGAGAGATTAAGAGGTAGAGGGATGATAGAGATAGGGAGATAGGGGAGAGATAGGGAGATAGAGGTTTAGAGTTGATTGGATTTAGGGTTTAGGGGTTAAGGTTTAGGGTTTATGGTTTAGGGGTTAAGGTTTAGAGGTTTAGGATTTAGTGTTTAGAGAGAGAGGACCAATAGGGAGATATAGAGAATGAGGGACATGGCCAGAGACATAGGGAGAGAGATTGAGAGGTAGAGGAAAGATAGAGATAGGGAGATAGAGGTTTAGGGTTGCTTAGGTTTAGTGTTTAGGGTTTAGGGGTTTGGGGTTTAGGGTTTCTCAGGTTTAGGCTTTAAGGGTTAGGGCCTAGGGCTTAGGGGCATTATTTATGGTTTATGGTTTAGGGGTTAGGGGTTAGGATTTAGGGTTTAGGGGCATTATTTAAGGTTTAGAGGTTTCTAGGGTTGCTTGGGTTTAGGGTTTAGGGGCATTATTCAGGGTTTACTATTGCATGTCAAAAGATGTCTCTCTCTCTCTAAATCCCTCAACCCTAAATAATGCCCCTAATCCCTAACCCATAACCCCTAAACCCTAAACCTAAGCAGCCCTAAACCTCTATATCTAGGTATCTCTCCTTTATCTCCCTCTCTCTATCATCCCTCTACCTTTCAATCTCTCTCCCTATCTCTTTGAACATCTCAATCACTCTCTATCTCCCTATCTCTCAATCTATCTCCTCTCTCTACCTATCTATCTCTCCCTATCTCTTGCCTCTCTCTCCCCTATCATTCCTCTATCTCCCTATCTCTCTGGACATCTCTCTCACTCTCTATCTCCCTATCTCTCCCCTATGTCTCCTCTCTCTCTCTCTCTCCATGCACATACCCATTAGGTAGGCTATTTTGCATATGGTGGTCATATCCTTTAGGTCCAATCACCTCCAAACTTCACAAATAGATATAGAGCATAATTCTAAGCATCTTTCATAAAGACCACTTCTCTACATGGTGCAACTAATACCACTTTTTCATTGTTTTCCACATTTAATACTTATTCTTTTCCATTTTCCAAGTCCTACATGTGTCCAATTTGTATTGTTTGTCAAGTTTTTAGTCTAATTGTCAATCCTAGCTCTCATGAATATTAAAATGTTAGTATAGTTAGATTTATCCTTAGGTAACATTAATTTACACATTGTTGCACAAACAACCACACTCAAAAATAACCTTACCTAATTAAGGTTAACCTTTAAGGTTCTTTCATTTGGTGAGCCTAACAGATCCAACTAGTTCAATCTTCTTATAGTCCATACTTAGCCTTCCAATAGAGTTCATGCCATGTAAACTTTGCATTATGTCCTCACTTTCCTCTTGCTAGTCAAGTAGTACTCTTTTTTTTTCTAATCCTATCCCTATATCATACTATTGTTGTTGACTTTTCTTTCCATCTTCATCATCATAGTCCTAGTTATCCTATTTTGAGCCTACCATTTATCCTTAGCCATGTCTTATACTTATTTTATTCATGTCAATTTTAATGACCTCCAAATTTTCCATAAATTCTTCTCCACCAAACCCTAGACCCTCACCCAAATCCTTACTTTCCTAAGAAAATCCCTTCCCCAAACATCATTTGATCATGTGGCTCCTTCCATCACTAGACAGGTGCCCCTACTTTCTATTATTCATCCAATACAATCCCAATGTCATGGTTCACATTCCCACACTTACATTCATAGACTCCATTCCCCCTATTGACACCATCATTGATAATCATTTTAAGGAGTCTCTCTTGAATAATCATTAAACCATGGATTATCCAACAACCTCATCTTACACTTTCCTCACCTTTGAACCCTTAGAAGATGACATTTAGCTATTCCCTCCATTACTAATCACACTTTCTAGCAATCCCACATAAGACACCTTACCCATCACTTCAACTAGGTCACCACTAATTAAATCACCTCATTACTCCATTCCGCCATACCCATACCACCCCTTTCTCACTCCACAACCTATATTAACACATGATTCACCCCATGACATGCTATAGTTACCATAATGCCAATTCACTCTACCATCATTCTTCATATTATCTTATGAATCACCATCCTTTCTTCCCATTCCTTAAGACATCATACCATGACACACACCAATGAAAACAATTAAAAACCCAATGAAAAGAAAAAAAAAACCATTTTTTATAGTTTCAAAAAATGGATATCTGTTTTGGGAATATTCTAGAAATGGATATCCATTTTGGGAATATTCTAGAAATGGATATCTATTTCCTGCAACTATAAAAATGGTTTTTTAAACCACAAAACGGATATCCATTTTGGTTTGGTATCCAAACCAAAATGAATATTTTTAACATACCTATGAAAGTCAAAGTTAGCTAATTCGTGAATTTAGCTAAGTAAAGAGGTGATTTTTTTTCCATTGCCACTACTTGGCCTGCGATGATCCTACACATACTCATGTATTACAAGGGAGGAAAGCACTGTTTAAGATGAAACGTGAAGAGGATTTTGTTTAGGGTTGATTTTGATAGTTTGTATTAATCTTCCTTTCACCACTAAACATTCAAGGACATTCAACCGAGTAGGAAGTTTACTATAGGCTTCTTGTCACTTGGAACATAGGGGAAGATTGGAATTGTGTGAATTTATTATTCAATTAAGCCTAATTATGCTCAAAACCCTAATTATGCAAATTCATGAACATATGGACAAATTACAAAAAATGATCACATACAGACATATCAAATGCGTACTAGATTTTGAAGTTTGGAATATGAAAAAGTCAGGGACTAATGAGTGGGCACCCTAGTCCAGTGCCACAGTTTCTGTCAGGATCTGGGAATCTTATCTGCAACCTGTTCCTGCTATTCCAAAGATTTTCCTGTTGCGGGATCTGGAGGACTAATGAGCGGACGCTCAAGTCCAGGTCCCTATTTTCTTCTCTGATCTGCAATTCTGACAGTCTGTACTACTCTCCTGCAACTCCACTTCTTTTGCTCCCACAACTTGTAACCTACAATCATGGAAAAATGGGTTGGGGGTTGTGGTGTTTAGAGGCTTGCCTCAGTCAAGTCCCAGAGAGACATTCAAGTCTTTTGAACACCATTGTTAGATAAAGAATTCATATCCTTGTGGGATAGAGGCAAAATCCAAAATGATAAATGATCAAAAACACAAATGATATCACCTTGTAGTGAAGATCTCATGGAAGAAAGATGCTTGTGTATGAGGAAAATTGACTATGATAAACTTAAACAAATCAAAAACCCAATAACATAAAGAGAACCGATCTAAATAAAAGCCATTAATAATAATCAATGAAACATGAAAGCTTTTACCAAGATTTGTATTGTTCCCTTTGGATTGAATGTGGATTGCTCAATAGTATTGCAAAACCATGGTTGCAACAAGCAAGTGTAGTGCTCAAAGATCAATGTTAAGAGATCGTAAAGGTGCTCAATCGATGCGATGTATGCTCAAAGCGCTATTAAGTATGCCTGAGAATAAGTGATCAAAGAGGATTTGTGAAGGAGATGAGGGGGGTTTATATAGGTTTCAACAGAGATCAATCAATGGTCAAGATAATTCAGAAGAATCAATGGAGGAGAACAGTTGAGGAATGTGCAATGAATAAGAAGAAGACAAGTATCACACAAAAGCTGTTTTATTTGAGTTAAACACTTTCTTTTCTAAAGATAAGACATGCTTTTCATAAATTAGAAAGCTTTTTTCTAATTTAAGAGAAATTGATAAAAACAAGGTTGAGTGAATATATAACTCAACTTTAGATTTGCTTTTGCATGATTTGAGAGAAATTAAATAATAAATTATTTAATTGTGTGTGCATGGAAAAGAAGACTTATTTTTAGAAGATTTGAAAGATATTTGTAGATAAGAAAGCAAATTAAATAAATAGATTTATTTAATTGTTGTGCATGATTTGGAAGAATAAATAAAATATCTGATTTATCTTATTTTTGGAGAATGAGAGAATTTAAATAAATTTGATTTGATTTATTTAAATTTGGAAGAATGAATTTGATTTAATTAAATAATTAGGAATTATTTAATTGTTTGGATAAGATAGAATTTGTATTGGTTTCTCTAACATGTTCATGCAGGACGAGCATTGAAGAAATCTTGATTTATCTCACTAAGTCTTAGAAACATATTGCCTTCTTAAGGGATAACTGAACAAATCATTTCAGCAATCTAAGTCTTAGGAACATACTATTTTTCTTAAGGGACAATGGACATGTATGCGAAAACACCTCAATTTTCTAAGGGACAATGGACATGAATGCCAAACACTTCAATTTCACAAGGGACAATTGACAACTACAAACATGTGTGTGCCTAATTTAGTTGCACCTTATTTTTTCTTATAATGGGACAATTGAACCTTTGTTTGACGTGCTTGCTCTTATATTTTAGTACTTCCTTTAGAAGGGCCTACTTTTGGATTGCGTTTCATCCAAAAGGGACGACCCTAAGCAGAGTTTTCCTTTGAACCACTATATAAGAGGGATAAGGCGAAAGCCAAGTCCTAACCGATGTCAGCCTTACCTTATGGTGCCAAACTGAAAAGAGGTGTACTAGCTCTTTGTGGAAACAATTTTCACATTGAGCGAAGTGTTTGATACTCTTAGTAGGATTGGTTAAAGCTTTTAGTAGCTTGTTGCATTGCTCATAAGGCGTTGGTCCCTCAAAGTTACTAAGAACCATTTTAGTTAGTGACTACCCGACCTATCTCCGAACATTGCGGTAATCATCAATGCAAGGGGAATCGATTTAAGCCCTTAAGACACTCACCATTGGCTCCCTTGAGAAGAGATAGTATTCCCTTGGCCATAAAGCTCTTGTGACCTACTTGAGCTTTCCAAGGGGAGGGTGAGATATCCCTACCTATCGTCTCTCGTAAAGATACTAAATATCTGACACCTTTATGGAATGATATTTTTATCGACAGAGTATTAAGTTGTGAGCTGATCTACTACAGTGAAACCTTGTCTCTAGGGATAAAAAGTGCTAGTTATTGATTGCAATTGTCTTATACCTGTGGAAACATTGGGCTTTTTTGTGAGCCTTGAACATACACTATCTATTGTGTCAGTCCTTTTTTTGACCACTTGTTTGCTATGTTTTCTCTTGCCAAAGACAAATCCAATTAGAACCATAACCAAATCTATCAAAATTTACCTTGTAGAAGCATTAGACACTACTTCAGCGCCTTTGGTATTACAGCAGCTCGCCTTTGGTAGAATAGTAGAACGCCTTTGGTATAACAGTACCTCGCCTCTGGCAAACCTACTTCAGCACCCTTGGTATAACAATAGCTCACTTTTGGTAACCGTAGCTCGCCTTTGGTATAGCAGTACCTCACCTTTGGTAGCTCAGTCCATCACCTTTGGTATAACAGTAGCACACTTTTGGTTGCACAGTCCTGCGCCTCTGGTCAAACAGTATAGCACCTTTGGTCGAGTTACTTGTGCATCAGAGTTTGTCTTTTTCTCAAAGCACCAAGTAGAATCCCAGCATTATCTTTCATCCTAGTGTATTCCATGGTAACCACTAGGCTCCAACAAACTATGAAGTCCAAGCAAGTTGTCCCTAGGAAGCGCAAATCACCTCCTCCCACACCGCAATCCAGTCGTCTCAACATTACTCCCAAGGTTACTCCTAGAACACCCGCGGCAAAACCAATCAGCTCTCCGAACTTGCCTCACGTCGACCAACCAAGCAATTCCCAAGAAGGTAGGGTCCCTTTGGTAAGTACACCCCAATACACCACCGGTATGCCTCACGATTTTGTCCCACAAGGTTATACTATTGATCAAATACCATCTCAGGAAGAGGGGGTCCCTTTGGTAAGCATTCCTCACTATACTACCGGCATGCCTTAGGATTTTGTGCCACAAGGCTATACTACAGATCTAGCCCCATCTCAAGAAGAGCGACACTTTGAAATAGGTCAATTCTCTCAAGAAAATGAGCAAGATCTTGATGAATTTATACAAGATCCTCAAGCCGTGGCCGCCTTTGACAAAATCCTTAGTGAGAACCAAGATCATTTCTTTCACTTACTAGCAGAGCAAGGAGCCAAATTACCCAAAGGTTTTGATCTATCCACGCTTAGCGAGCCTAACAACAACCAAGACACCATACAAGCGGTGCAAACCATGTCAACAGTGACCATGCCTTTGCCGGAACCAAGCTCGCAGTATAAGAATCTCCTCTTTCAAAACCCAATAGGGGAGAGGGTCGTAGCACCACTTCTGACTCTTATGGAGATCTACAAAAACCAACAAGAAACTCTCCAATGTCAAGCAGAGTTAGCTAAGCAAGCCACCTTAGCTCGATCGAATATGCAACCACCTCCTAAAGTGTCCACACCAATCGCAAGTGGAATCTTGGTTACCCCATCACGAATAGGTTTCCCACCAAATTACAATCCAGGGAACAACTATGTAGCCATGCAACAAGGGTCTCAACACATACCACCTCCCATATCATCAAACCTCCATGTCTCTCAACCAATTAGAGTCATGCAACCCCAACCACAACATTCTTCTACTCTCATCCTCAATCAACCCCAACCATCGCAAATCACGTCTACCTATGTCCCTCCTCCACAATGTTCATCCACGCTAAATTTCTTTCACACATTGCCTAGCCACCCTCAACATCCCCAACATCAAGTTTCCTAAAGCTATGTGCCGCCATCGCAACCTAATCAAACACACTTTAGCTTTCCTTCACCCAATTCTTTTCTCCAACCATCACAAAGCCAACATTCTTACCTAGCGCCACCCCCACCTCCTCCTCATCAAAGCATCCAATTCCAACCCAATCTCAACCCAATGTACAACGCATACGACCCCAACCAATCTTACGACACTTATAACACCAATGTTCATGGCTTACACTACAATCTTCCATATGGGCATCAACAACCACTTCTTGGACAATAGGAGATACTTCCGACTCCTCCCATAGCAATGGAGATAAAAATTGCGGAAGTGCAACAACAACTATCTGATCTTATGTTTGGCCACAGCAAGAAGACCTTCTCTTTAGAAGAAGTGTGTCCTTATCCTTTTGATCGGTCATTACCAATGATCCCTTTTCCTCAAAATTTCACTATTCCCAAGTTCGATAAATACAAAGGAAAAGGTGACCCAAAAGACCATCTCAGGGAGTTCTATCTTGCTTGCTTCGAGGTCTCACATAATGACACATATCTTATGCGTCTCTTTCCTCATAGTCTTGGAGGTCAAGCTATAGAATGGTTCTCACACTTACCTATGGGTATCAAGTCTTTCAACGAGCTAGTAGAGAAATTTGCCACCCATTTTTCTTACAACGCGGAGCATGAGATTTTCATGACCGATCTATGCAACAATAAACAAAAAAATGGTGAAACTTTCATTTCTTTTCTCCAACAATGGAGGCAAATGGCTAGCAAATTCCCTTTCAAGATTATGGAGAAATAGCTTGTTAGCATATTTGTGCAGAACCTCAACCAAGAGTTAGGTTTTCATTTGCAAATTCTTAGTGCTACAACCTTCGACGAAATCACATACAAGGGTATCAACATTGAAAAAGCCCTCATTGCTAAGGGTGTGGTCAAAATCTTCAAAGAAACAAAAGATAACGCTCCTCATCAACAATCGAACGATAAACCCAAGTTTTGGAACAAGAACAAAAACATGGTCAACGATGGGGTGGTCGATTCTAAACATGTCCAAACATTGCGAACACCGCTGTAGCTCTCCAAACCAAGTCAAGCTCCACCTCAACAACAACAACAATAGCGGCAACCATATCAAAATCAACAACAACGACAACAGGAGCGACCTCAACAAGATTACCTACCACGACATCAATTCACTCCCTTGGGAGTGCCTATAGAGTCAGTCCTACAACAAATCTTACAGAAAGGACTCGTCACCTTACCAGATGCACCCCCATATGGTGAACCTATTTACAAAACTACGTGGTATAGAGAAAATGAATACTGTGAATTCCATCAGAGCAAAGTGCATCGAACTACATCATGCATGAAGCTCAAGCACCTAATCCAAAATCTCATCGAAGGTAACCAAATCACTTTTGAGAATGAATCACCAGTTCAACACACGAACAAAGATCTTGATATGTACAAGGAACCATTCCCTCATCATGGTCCACCTCCTCCTCAGGATAGAGGTAAGGGTATCAATCATGCTTCCATTTCCTTTGATTCCATTGTAGGTCATTTTGAAGAGAGTCGAGTGTCTACCCTCACAATCAAAGACAAATCTACGGATTGTGCTATTACAACTCACTATAGTCATGTCACCATTTGTGGTCCTACACCCAGTCTTCCAACACAATCTGATTATAATCTTGTCGAACATCTAGGGAAAATGCCAGCACAGATCTCTATCTTGGACCTTCTACGGTCATCACCTGCACATAGAGTAGTGCTAGAAAAAGCCCTCCAGGAGTCTTCGATTCCCAACAACATAGCAGTCATGGATTTCCAAGCTATAGTAGCTAACATTGCTTCACCCTACAATGTTGTCTTCTCTAAGAAAGACCTCCCTTCCCATGATCCATGTCACAATGATGCCCTTCATATTGAGGTTCTCATCCATAAGCACAAAATCAAACGTATACTCATAGATGGTGGTGCTGGTCTCAACATCTGTTCTTTAAAGTTACTTAAGCAATTGGGATACTCTGAGGATCATGTCAACAATGATCAAAGTATTACAATCAAGGGATATGATGATGCAGAATGCCGTTCAGAAGGTGTTATCCACTTGCCTATACAACTGGGCCTTGTCATGCTTGAAACCAAGTGTCAAGTCCTTGATATTGAACTACCTTACAACATTATCCTAGGCCACCCATGGATCCATGCAATGAAAGCTGTTCCCTCCACATATCACCAATCTCTAAAGTTCCCATACAATGGTACGGAGATACTATCCCAGGAGACCCCAATCCTTTTGAATTCTGCCGTGTCTTGCAAGGCAGTTATAAGAATTGCAACCAGGTGCCTAAAAATGAAAAAGCCCTTGAATCCCCACTATATGTCGATCCTGAAACTTTGACCCAAGCCTCTACAAGTAACCCAAATCCTCTACCTGAGATCAAGGCTCACATTCGTGATATAGGCTTTGGATCTTATGATATCTCAAAATCTTGTTGTGTAGGGCAGATGCCTTTATCTCCAAAATCTTACGGTCAACCACCCATTGCCAAAGTAACCAAAAAAGTAGCTATTCCTCCCTCAACATTCCTAATCCAATTCCAACATGGATGGTTATTTGAAGAGGAAACTATTGAGGATATTTCTTCTTGGCTCTATAAGGAGAAGGAACCAGTCACAATACCAGTCAAGCAATATGGCAATGGCTTAAGGATAGTAAAAAAATGGGCTATAAAGGCAAATGTGGCCTTGGGAAATAGAATCAAGGAACTATGGAGCCCATTGTTGTGACAAAGAAACTAGACAAGAAGGGATTAGGATTTGGTAAGAAGGTACCGCACACCTTGGACATTGAGTATATCCTCGACGAGGTAGCTGACACTTCTCCTGCTGATTCGACGTCTACTGAGGATATCATCGATGACTCTTCCCTCCATATGACCAACCTATTTGTAGAATCCTCTATTTTTATGCTATCCTCTGTATCCTTAACCTCCACCACAAACACCCAGAATGTCACACTTGTCTACCCTGAACTTATCAATTGGGACCAACAAGGGTCCCCCGTTATAGATGTATTTCAGAATGACGAAGCTTTAGCTGAGTTCATGGGACTTCGGGAGGGTATCCCTCTTGGCGATCATAAAGCAAGTTTTGTAATGGAACTAGAGCCAACAACTTATTTTTCTGAGAATGCCAAATCCTCCAATCGCAAAAGTAAAAATAAAGAAAGATCTCTAGGTGAAAACCACACTGTGGCATCTCCTGATCATAAAATAGTAAAAACAAAGGACGTATCCAAAGGTGAAAACCCAACTGTGGCACTTGAGGATGGAGGATTTGACCTTCCCCTACCATCTAAGTATCAAGAGAAGTCAGCTCTCCTAGTTGTAAATTCTATAGAGATAAACCTTGGCATAGAGCAAAATCTGAAGACCACATTTCTAGCAGCATCATTATCAGAAACAGAGCACAGGAATCTTAACACATTCTTCTTATAGAGAACCATCAACTTTACGTGGACCTATGTTGAAAAGCCAGGGTTAGACCCTAAGCTAGTTGTTCACTATCTCACTGTTGATCCAAAAGTTAAACTAGTCAAGCAAAAGTTGAGGAAGATGCACCCACAAATAACTCTCTTAGTAAAAGTGGAAATACAGAAGCTATTAGATGCAAAGTTCATACGACCTATTGACTATTCAGATTGGGTCTCCAACATTGTACCTGTATCTAAACCTAATGGGCGCATCTGCATGTGTAATGATTTCAGAGACCTTAATAAGGCATGTCCCAAAGACGACTTCCCACTACCAAACATTGACATTATAGTTGACTTGACAGCAGGTCATGAGATGCTTTCTCTCATGGACGGATTCTCTGGCTACAATCAGATAAGGATAGCAAAGGAAGATTAGCATAAAACAACCTTTCCTTGTTCATGGGGTAACTATTGTTGGTGTGTCATGCCGTTTGGTCTAAAGAATGCACGAGCAACCTATCAGAGAGCAATGACAGTGATATTCCACCTCTTTCATCATATCATGGAGGACTATGTTGATGACATACTAGCTAAATCTTCTAGGGTAGATCACATACAGGTTTTAGGATAGATCTTTGACAGGCTCGAGAAATATCAAGTGCGCCTCAATCCAAAGAAGTGTGTCTTCGGTGTAACATCAGGGAAGCTGTTGGGATACCTTGTATCTCATAGAGGCATCGAAGTAGATCCAGCAAAAGTAAAGGCTATAGTAGAGATGCCTCCACCAAAGAACCTTAAAGCATTAAGGAGCCTCCAAGGAAGGTTGCAATCTATCAGGCGTTTTATCTCACAGTTAGCAGATAAATGTCAACTATTTCAACACTTGCTCCGAAAGGATGTCTCATTTCAATGGAATTATAAGTGTCAAGCAGCATTTGATCAGCTCAAAGAGTATCTAGCTACGCCTCTAGTATTGGTTCCACCAGTTGCTGATAAACCTCTGATATTATACATCTCAACTACAACTTCGGCCCTAGGGGCCTTGCTAGCACAACATGATGAAACAGGAAAAGAGCATGCAATTTACTATATCAGTAGAACCTTGGTGGGATATGAACTTAATTATTCACTGATGGAAAGAGCTTGTTTAGCAGTAGTGTTCGCCTCCCAAAAATTGTGGCATTACATGTTGAACCAACACACAATTCTTATAGCTAAAATTGATCCCTTGAAGTATCTACTAGCAAAAGCAGCTCTTACAGGCAGACTAGCTAAATGGGTCATGATCCTTAGTGAGTTTGACATTGAATATGTGGATCATAAAGCAATCAAAGGACAAGCTCTAGCAGATCAACTAGCAGAAGCACCCATGCAAGATACACACCCTATGGTAGCAGACTTTCCAGATGAGAATCTATTCACTCTTTCTAACTCAATAATGTGGAAGTTGTACTTTGATGGTTCCTACACACAGCATGGATTAGGGGCTGGCATCTTGTTCATCACACCTCAGAATGACTATATTCCAAAGTCATATCAGCTTGCATTCCCTTGCACCAACAACATAGCCGAGTATGAAGCACTCCTCATAGGTCTCAATACAGCAGTTCAATGGGATATCACAGAATTACAAGTATATGGAGACTCACAGTTAGTCATTCGCCAAGTCACAGATGAGTACCAAACAAAAGATGAAAAGTTGGTCCCCTACAAGCAACTAGTGGATGCCTACAAACCACATTTTTCTACCATCACATTTGAGCAAATTCCAAGAGAGCATAACAAAGCTACAGATTCTATGGCTTCTGTAGGGTCATTGATTGACATGCCCGCTAATACATAGAAATGTGAATTCTTGATCTAGCAATTGTTGATACCAGCCGTCGATGTTCCTATTACTGAAATCATTTGCGAACTTGTTGGTCCCAATTCCCCATGGTATGAAGATATCTATGAATACCTTAAGCACAATACCTTTCCCTCTGACCTATCATCCACCCAACACAAAACCTTTATCCGTCGATCCTCCCGTTACATCATTCTAGGTGATACACTATATCATCGGAGTCTCGATGGTATCCTCTTACAATGTCTTAACGTGGAAGAAGCCAAAGCTACCTTACGAGACATACACGAAGGTGTCTGTGGTGCACATTCTACCGGTCCTAATCTCACTAAGAAGATACTCATAATAGGTTACTACTGGCCTATAATAGAGCAAGATGCTGCACAGTTTGCTAAGAAGTGTCTACAATGCCAGTAGCATGGAGATTTGATTCATGCACCAGCTCATGAACTATAGCCTGTGACAACTCCTTGGCTTTTTTCTCCATGGGGTCTCAACCTTGTAGGACAAATCCACCCATCCTCTTCCAATGGCCACAAATTTATCATTACCACCACTGAGTATTTCACGAAGTGGGTTGCAGCCATTCCCATGACCTATATCTCCGGTAAGCAAATAGCCAAGTTTATCCTTAACTACGTCATATGCCGATATGGTATTCCCCAAGCCATTGTCACTGATAATGGGAGACCATTCAAGAATCAAGATGTCCATGCCTTGTGCACACAATACAATATCCAACATCGCTTTTCAACTCCCTACTATCCGCAGAGTAATGGCCAAGCTGAGGCTTCCAATAAAACCATTCTCAAAATCCTTAAGAAAACAGTCAATGAAGCTGGTCGTGATTGGCACTTGCAACTCAATCCCACCCTATGGGCCTACCGCACTAGTATCAGAACACCAACTAGTGCCACACACTATGCATTGGTCTATGGCTCTGAAGCCATCCTACCTATAGAGGTCGAGATCCCATCCCTCAGAGTATCCATGCAGGACCTGATCGGCAGAGAGGAGTATCGCACTTCCAGATTAGCTGAGCTTGAACTACTAGATGAAAGATGCCTTGCAGCGCTTAATCATCTCCATGTCTATCAAAACTACCTCTGGCATAATTACAACAAAAAGATCAAGGAAAGACGGTTTCAAATTGGTGATCTTGTACTCAAAGAGAATCAGAGAAATCAAGCAGATCGAGAAAAGAAGTGAACTTTGAGCCTAACTGGTTAGGTCCCTTTATTGTCACAATAGCATATGGATCAGAAGCTTATACTTTAGCTACACCTGACGACATTCCTCTAGATGAGCCACTTGACAGTGTTCATCTCAAGAAGTTCTATGCCTGATCCTCAGAGTATTCCAAAAAAAAAAAAACAAATAATCTATCCTATGGTGAAAACCTGGTAAATAGGTGCCTTGGATAAGTACCATAGTGAAAACCTGGCAAACAGGCGCTATGTGTAGAGTCAGCACCCATCGTCTATCGAGTCTTGTCCTTTTCTCATTGTCACAACGCACTTTCCATCCATCCATAATAAAACCATTGACCTTGTTTGCATTTCCATCTCCCTATCTAGTATAGCTTGGAAATTTGTCAGTGTCCATCATCATCATCCCACGTCTTGATCTATGTCAACAGTTTGCACTATCTTGTCCTAGGTCAAATTTTCTGTGTCTGCTTTGTCAGTCATCCATACAAATTCCTCTACCGGAATGGGGGCAACTCTTTCCTTAACTTAGGTCTAGGATTGGTGCCTTGTTCGTGGTTCACAACGCGCTCTTCAATCTTTTCTCTTTTCTGCCAATAGCATCCTTTAATGGACACATTGCTCCTACGATAAGGTTGTTATCTTCTCAACACTTTTCTCCCATCATCACTCTATCCAGAACTACATATTATCATCATTTCAATCTTAAGGTACCTTGATCCCATGGATATGGGTATGTAGGCAGTCTGGAATACGAAGGAAGTATCTAGTACTCAGGTACATAAGATCCCCTCCTTTCACCTTGATCCATCTCATCACTCTATCTAGAACTACATATTTATCATTTTTCATCTTTCCTCATAATGTGCCTTGATCCTGTGGATATAGGGTATGTAAGCAGTCTGGAATACGAAGGATGTATCCAGTACTTAGGACATACGATTCATCATTCTCCACCTGTTTCAATCCATCAAACACTGTCACCTTTCTAGTCTTCCATTTTTCAAAATCCATTCGCCTCGACTTGACTAACTCAAGCAGCAAGCTAGCACATCCTTTCAAAGCAAAAGTCCTTAACAAACCTGAAGCAAAGCAGCTTCCTTCCAGAGTCATCTATTGTCCTGCATTCCGATTGCCAACATTAGCTAAGTACCGCTTAACCAAAGCCCTAGATCAACAATCTTGTCTTCTGCGAAGTGTTCCATTGTTGAGACCAACACACGCGTCTCCTGCAACATGTGGCATTTCCTGTAGTGAGACATTGTCTTTTTAGGTAGATAGCACCCTTTAACGGACACAGAGTTCCTATGATAAGGCTGTTATTTTTCCTACCTAATCTATCATGAGAAACCTCTTTGGCAAGAGAATATGTTAGCTGTATGTTTCCTTTGTAAGTCAGTCAATTTGTGTTATGGTTTATCTTTTGTTCCTTTATCCATTACCTATTCAAGGCTACCTTGATTTATCTATAATCTTGGTATGTTGCGATGCAGTACAAATTGGGGGCATAGTCATTATTTTTTTGTGTGCCGTGTTTGAGGAATGATCTTTAGCATCTTTCTTAGCATCATATTTGTCTTGTGTATGTTACGACCTAGTATCTTACATATTAATAATTCTTCTTGCATTTACATGTATTGAAGTTTATTTTATGTTCAAGACTATGGCTCATTCACATGTTCCAACAAGGTCATATTATGTCTAAAGGAATCTAAGTTCAATCTGCTTGCTTGCAGAGTCAACGTCCATGCACTCGGATATTACTGCACCTTCGTCTTTTATACCTTGGTGGCGAACTATCCACATGCTATATCAAAAATAAGGATTGCTCTTTATAAACAATTGTGAAACCATTGCAACAAGCTCATCCATTTACACCATCCATTTTTCCATGGCCTTATATAGTTTTCCAGCAAAGATCAATCAACAGTCTTTCTCTCATGTTCTCTCCTATCTCCACTTTCTTCTATTCAACCTCGCCTATCTCCAATAAATCTTCTAGTTGAGCGTCAACACAGTTCTTCTGTCGCTTCCCTATCTTTCCTCTCGAGGGGGCACCCTACGCCAGCTACGCTAGGGCAACTAGCTACACTAGGGCATCAAAAATTATATCATGTCTTCAACTATAGATTTCTTTGAAGCAACACTGTAAACTACATTGCATCAAAGAGGGGCAAAATGTAGACACCCTAAAATGACCATGTCTTCGAATCACTTGCATTTCATCTAATCTATAGCATCACCTGCATTTCAACATTAATTAAATAATCTAATTATTTAATTAATTTCATCAAATTCTTCCAAAACTTCAAAATTCAATATTAATTAAATAAATCCCCTTTATTTAATTAATTTTAGCAAAATCAACCTTATTCTTCCATTAATTAAATAATTTATATTATTTAATTAAATCATTATCCTCTTTCAAATTTCAAGTCTCCATTAAATAATTTATATTATTTAATTAAATCATTATCTTCTTTCCAAATCTCAAGTCTCCATTAATTAAATAAATCCCATTATTTAATTAATGGAGACTTGAGATTTGGAAAGAAGATAATGATTTAATTAAATAATATAATTTATTTAATGGAGACTTGAAATTTGAAAGAGGATAATGATTTAATTAAATAATATAAATTATTTAATTAATGGAAGAATAAGGTTGATTTTTCTGAAATTAATTAAATAAAGGGGATTTATTTAATTAATGTTGAATTTTGAAGTTTTGGAAGAATTTGATGAAATTAATTAAATAATTAGATTATTTAATTAATGTTGAAATGCAGGTGATGCTATAGATTAGACGAAATGCAAGTGATTCGAAGACATGGCCATTTTAGGGTGTCTACATTTTGCCCCTCTTTGATGCAATGCAGTTTACAGCGTTGCTTCAAAGAAATCGATAGTTGAAGACATGATACAATTTTTGATGCCCCAGTGTAGCTAGTTGCCCCAGCGTAGCTAGCGTAGGGTACATTTTAGGGTGTCTACAATGCTCATCATGCCATGAGGAGATGGATGCCAAATCTGCAAATACAAACACAATAACAATACAAAAGTCTGCTCTGCAACACAATGAATGCCTTGAATCACTTTCACAAAAGCCACAAGTTCACAATTGCCATCTAGTTTACAAATGATAACCTAATCATGCTTATATATGCAAAGCACAAACATTCCCACTAAGAATTTCGTAATTCAAACTTACCATGTTAGCATAGGACCTAAATAACGGTCGTAAACCGACACTTTGAAATTGGTCCTGACCCTAAAAAAGGGTAGGACTAGGGTGTGGGCACCCAAGTTCTCCCCCCTATTTTAGGTAGGATTTATCACAAATGTATCCCCTAGGTCCCATTTGCCATGAAACTTTGAGGTTTTCTCATCAGGATGTCAAATTAACATGCAAGATGTCCTAAATGCATCCTAAAGGACTTGGGAGCTAAACCTTAAGAGGAAAAAGCCCCCAAGGTTACTTTTTCTGACATAACATTTAGCCCCCACTTTAATGTATGTATTAATGCAAGGCCAATACATGCATTAAAGTACAGTCAACAAGCACAACAAACACACCAAGCATGGAGAAGACACACTAATCACAGAGAAGACAGTAACAGACACACAAAACATAGAAGATAACATTGAAGACACACAAAACATAGTGAATACAATGAATGCAGAGAAGATAGTGATGATTATCTTTTTCTTTTTCTCATATATATATGAAATGCAGATGCAAGTACAAGGAAAGTAAACACACCACCCATAATGCAGGAGGGACTCATCACCATCTGTCTTTAAACTACATATGGGACAACAGACATGCAATACAAATCAAGCACACCATACAAAACAAGCATGCCATAAAAATCCCAAAGCATAGGAGGGACTCATTGCCATCAGTCTTTAGACTATGCTTGGGAACAAACACACAATACACACACTTGGAAGACATGGAGAAAACACAACAGAAAAGCAATGGAGTGTTCCTATTTCTAGGTTTATCACCATCTCAGGCACATTGTAGGCACACACCGACGATTGGGCTTCACCACAACAATCACCGAAGACATGCTTAAAGGTTGAGTTAGTCATAGAACCGCTCACCACAGGTCTGCAGAGGATTTTTGAAAATGATAGGATGTGCACTCTCCATGAGAAATACATCATCCCCACCTCCGTAGAGGGATTATGATAAAAAGGATATATGTGATATCCCACCTCCATAGAGGGCTTAAGTGATTGCAATATATTTCAAACAAATCTTAGAGTGCAGGAGGGACTCATCGCCACCAGTCTTTAAGATTGCACCTAAGAACAAACACTTTGCTAGCATCTATAACAGATAGCTTACCTTATATATGCCCCCACCTTAAGGTGGTTGATATCATGTACCGATATCAAGCACGTTAAGGTAGGAAGAAAACACACAAGGGAACATGGACTCTCACAAATCCCATGCCCCCCAGAGGTGACATGTCTTTTACGATTGCCAAATGTTCCCACAAACACATTCCTACAAGAAAGGTGTTAGTGTCCATATAATCATGA
The DNA here is from genome assembly GCA_027924645.1 of Cunninghamia lanceolata. Lineage (NCBI taxonomy): Eukaryota > Viridiplantae > Streptophyta > Pinopsida > Cupressales > Cupressaceae > Cunninghamia > Cunninghamia lanceolata. Next base: position 967,929 of record BSBN01000958.1, on the reverse strand, counting down.
TAAACACCAATGCATATGATCATTCACATAAAGAACTGAGGAATGCAAGATTCAAGATAGACAGAGTGCACGGAGTAGCAGTATTGTTATGTTTTGTAAGTGCGATAAGACAACATCAAGATCACATGGAGTGATTCTACTAGCCAAGCGTCAGATAATATATAACAACCCCATCATCATGTATGGACTAGATCCATTTTTTGATTACTCACTAAAGAGACACTAGGTCCACATCAGTATAAAATATTTTTCGTCATCCGCTTGCTACATAGAACCACTAGAGGAAGGGAAACAATAAAGAAAGAAAGGAGAAAAAGTGCCCTAGGGACAGTCACGTAGGAGGGTGCCCCCAAGTCACCAACCACAATGCTATGTCCATAAGACACAACACACAACAAGGAAAAATAGAGGAGAAGCAATATAGAAGAATGATGATACAAATAAAAGGTCACAACAGAGGTAGTCTCCTAGTATCCTGGACCTTACAAGAGAATCAAGGGTCATCCCAAGAGGCCTAAACAACACATAACACATCATGGGAGAAACACATCACGAGAGAGGAGGTCAAATACATGAGCCGATCATGCTATCCACATAAGTGACCACTAGGGTTAGAGATACTTACCTGTTAAGAAAAGCCGGTCCAGAATTTAGAACTTGCGAGCATTTTGGAGAGATGCTCTATCAAGTTTTTTGCAAAAATTGAGTGGTTCTTATGAGAGTCTTGGTTGTTATTAGAAATTCCATGCAATGATTGTGTTATCAACAAAGTATGCACCCAAATGCTAAGCTATCAACTTAGCTACATGTTGACACATGGGAACACTCCTAGGCCTATGGGTTGCCTAAAATTGGGAGTGAACCTCCAGAGCAAGTTAGTTCCCCTGGAAGATCACCTAAACTAAAAGACTTTCTAGGAAGAGGGGTAGAAAGTTAACTGTAAATGAAATCCTAAATTCTAATAGGTGATGCACCAAAACTCTATCTATTCACTAACTTGACTCACAAGTAGCCTCACAAAGCCTTTTTATCCTCACAATTTCACCAAAACAATGCAATACATAAGTAGTTTGCATGAAAGCTTTAAAGCTAGAGGTTTGCATGAAGGATAAACACAAGTTTAATCACAACTTCAACCCACTAACCAGGCTAAACATAATATGCAACCTGCATTACATGAAACTCCCACACTCAATCTTGCAACAATGAGACATAGGAAAATGATTTGAAAATTGAATCACAATTGAATATCAAAGCATTGAGTGCAAAAATGAAGTAGAAAACATGAAAGAGGAGAACACTACTTTTTTATTGATCTGAAAGGAGTAGAAACTGAGTAAAAACTGTTTACAAAACTCTCTGTGAACAAGAGAGGAAGAAACAATATTCTAAACTAAGAAAAAACTAAGTTTTTTCTCCTATATATGCCTTCAAAAAAGTCTCCCAAGAAAAAATGAAAAAAACTCCTCAAAATAGCCATCCTTTTTCCATTTTTGAAGTCCACTAAAAAGCTACCAAAAAAAACACTAAAATGCCTCCAAACTGAAGAGAAAAGCTACCAAAATGCTATCCCAAGTGGTCCCACCAAAATCTCCTCAAAATTAGGCTTTACCTGATCAATAAAAGCTTCATTTTGTCCATATTTTCCTCAATTTCGCCTAGAAGAAAGCAAATCTAAAAAGAAAGATTCCTTTATATCTATTTTTCTTTAATTGCATTAAAATAGTAATTATTAAAGAAATTTATAAAAGCATTGCTTTAATAATGTTTTACAATGGATTTTGCAGTTTTATCTCCTGATTTGTCTTGATTTGATTCTTTACAAAAAAAAATAATACAAGGCGTATATGATTATTTAGCCAAGTATGATACATTTCTCTATTTGGGCATTTGATTTTCAATAAAAATCACAAAAAAATGAAGGCATACTGAATGTTTTAGAAAAATGAAAGGCCCCTAGGGTCTGTCCTCCATTTGGTTCAAAATATTCTAAGGCATATGTGGCAAAGGGACCTAAGGCACAAAGCCTAGACAACGAAACATGCAAATGGGACAAATGATACCCCTAAGGGTATTAGTTGAGGCAATGAAAATTAATTCAATGTGATAAAATATCACAATCGAATTAGGGCATAATGGAACCCTAAAACAAAACATTTGAACCCTAACTTTTCAAGCCCATTTTCACTGTCTTTTTTGATGGAAATGGCTCTGCATTCAGCTGCCATGGAGACTAGGGTTTGAGGTCAAAACCCTCGATTACTTGCTGTTACAATGCTCTCTCTATGAAGATTTTGTAGAAAATGCAAGGTATATTCCTCACTGTCACCAAACTAAACCAAAATTTACATTTTAAATACAAATTTTGGCTTCCAAGCCACGACTATAGCAATTTCCTAATGACTTTCATTTGTTTTCCTCTATTTCTTTTCCATTAATCTTCTTCCTGTATTCGAGGCCACCATGAAGCTTTTGGTTTGAGCCTTCAAAAGCAATGTATAGGTGGTCTTCAAAATGATTTTTCTAGGTAAGTTCTTCATCTTTATGCCTTGCCTCTTTTCTTCACAATCTACAAATACAATGTTTGGATTGCAAAAAATAATAGATATATGGTTACCATTTCTATAAATGCAAACATACAAACCTTATTTGCCAGTATTTAGGGTCACGGGCTCCATAACTAGTATCCTTCATCATTTCTGAGTTTACCAAACCCTCATAAGCTCAAAACTCACTATTCTCTCTGTATCCGTGATTTTCCTGATGCAAATTTATATGGGGTTTTGATATCTATGAAGAAGATTATATTCTCAGGCTGCAACTTAAGGATCCCTAATAGTTGCATTTGTCTTCATTTTGTGAAAAAAGCTCGATCTACAATATAATAAGCAATATTTGGTGAAGTAGAACTTGGTAATGACACCCTAACAACCACGACCATATACCATTCTGGGTCTATAAAATGAAGACTTTACTATATTTTAGGGCCACCATAAATAAGTCTCAGGGTTTCAATATCTTAATGTGTAACCTTTGTATGATTTTGTATTGTAGTCCGTGGGCTTTGCTCTGGATATTACATCATTCTGAGTATTTTCTTCAACCCTTATGAGTTCAAAATTCCCTCTACTCACTCTGTATCTGCATTTCTCCTTCTTTGTATGAAGAGACTCGACCCACTAGCTCAATTCAAGCATACACTTCGGTTACATTTGACGATGAAAGCATATATGTTATCTTATTCTATTGGTCAATGATGGCACCTTTGTTCATCTATCAACTGATATGTTTACACATGACTGTTTTATCCTCATGATGACATAACCTTCTCATCTACATCTGTGGCATCCTATATATAAATGAAAACTATACATGTTGTCCTCCTGTAAATAAAAATGAACATTGAAACTTTATGACAACATTCTCTTTTGTTATTTCTGAACTAGAATATACATGTTTTATGTACCTTTATGTTCATCTCAATGTGTCTACGCTTGGTATGTCCTTCATTTGCTCACTATTACAGATAAGCTCATTTATCTTGTATATACTTGGTATGACTACATTCAACTTCATGTCAGATATTCTATGTATATGCATGGACATTCTATGTATAACTTGCAACTTCATGTGCTACCTCCTATAGCCACATTTGTAATTTATGACCTTTCTTTACATACCAAAAAGTTAACATAGCACCTAATTTGTATTATAGATGATGAGAAAGGTGATGACTTTTGTATTACTATCCAATTATTTTCTTTGAAGAGGACCTGAATGCGATATTTGATCACTAGGCATATGGTAGCCACTTTCTCAACATCTTATGGTAACATAGTATCTTTGCTCCAACTCTAAGCATTACCAAAAGCATGATTGAAATAGTGATAGTTAAAATAAAAAGGGGCTTAATGTTGCATAGCTCCATAGTTGACAATAGTGGTTGCTCTCTTTTATGATGTATCTGCCCTAACATTGCAATGCATACTTGGAGATTACCTCATTTGATTTTCTTGTGAAAAACATACCTTTCTCCTGTGATTATACTTCATATGATGCATTGATTATTCTCTGATTAGCACAAGAGTGTTGTCCTGAACATCTAAGCACTTAATAAGGGTTGCATTCTGTCATGACCTTTATTTGAATTATTTCCTCATTTGAAAGGTTGCATGATGAGACTAGAATATTCTTGAATGTCTTGAATGCATACAAATGATAATGAGATAGACAATGAATGTAACCATGATGTGACAATGCCTCTTACTTGGATCATTAGATAGTCTTGAAAAGAGCTTAATGCTCATTCATGGTTCTCATCTCATAATACTTGAACTGACAATCATGGATGGGCATTAAGCTTGAATCTCATGCCCTATCTTGATGTAGCACTTCCTTCAATTGAATATGTTCTATTTGAGCACAATGAATATGAATTATTATTTCGTACCCTCTTGAGATTTAGGGGCAACATGCTAGGCTCTACCCTTGTGGGAGCCCATTTTTTACCACATGCTAAAACGTCTTGAGATCAGCAACATAATTTCACCTATACCTACACAAGAAACAAACATATTAGATTAAAAAATAGTGAAGCTCAATGATGTTTCATTTTCAGGCTCTCTTACATATGGATGATTTGACTATTTGATTCAGTGCATCATAAAGAATGTATTATGTCTTTGTTGGATTAAGTACATAGGATAAATCATATCTGGAGCTCTAACATATCTCTCTCCATCACTACAGGTTCATTCAAAGGTCAGGAGCAAAGACTAGCTGCAATGAAGATCAACTCAAGGCTCCAATGAATGGGCAATGATAGATATGCTTTATCATGTCTACTTCATTTCTTTACTTTCTTTTTAGATGCATAGTATATTCTTTCTGATGTATTGGTTTAGCTACTCCCATGGCTTGTGTGGGACATTTGATCACTCTTACTTTCATTTAATGCAATGCTTATTTAGCTTGGTATATCTCATTTGTAAAATAAATGAACATTGTAATGTTAAATGAAATAACTCCTATCACTAATGAATCCTCTATAAAACATTAAATGATATACTGGTTGTCTCTCTTCTACTAAATAACTGAACTGCAAACTGAATACTTTCCTTCATGAAACACATTGTACTAAAACAACTGAACTTTTTCTCATAAAATTCAATATCTGTAAAAGTTTAAGCAAAGCAGAAACAAATTGAAATCTTCCACCTTAAAATGAACAAATGTTTCAGCTCGGCCAATTTGAGCTATAGGTGAAAAATTGGTAACATTTCTGACATTTTTTGCTAAATGCTTGTCTGCTAAGCATATAGACTAGTTGCCTTAACTATCCATTGGGCATGAAGTCAAACTTTGCTCATTCCAAACTCATAAAACAATGAAACTCAACTACAAACTACTCCAAACAGTAGCAAAAAACCAAACTGAAAGCAAACTAAAAGGCCCTGATGGCTAGAAAACATGTGCAGCAACACTTAGGGAAAGAAAATAACTGAAACAAATGTGCCTTGATCTCTTATTAACTAAAAACACTAATTCTAACCTACTCTAACCAGCCAAAGAAGCTGGTCAAACAAACCCATTCACTGGTTGGGTGATGTAGCTGCCTTTTCTATAGAATATACAATGTTTTACATGATTTTGGACGGCTACATGAAAAAGAACAATGGATGAAAGGCCATGAAATAGCTGCACCACATATTGAAGAACATATATAAGTTCACTAACCTCTTCGGATGGAATATAAACACTACTACCTTGAGGTGGCAAAGTGACTTGAATCTGTTCTTCTTCAACTGCACTTTCATGCTTGGGCTTAATGAGGATAGGAATCTTCTTGTTGACCTCCATTTTAGGAATATATTTAATTGGACATCCTATTGACAAGACAAAATTGGAACTATTCTTGTTGGTTTCACTCTTGTCAACTGCCTCCTCAACCACAACTATTTATTGCTTTGGCTGAATCATGCCTTCAATCTCATGATCCTCCACAACCAAGCTGTCCTCATTTATTTTCTCATGGATCAGTATTCTAACAATATCACTTTCATCATTTTGTTGCTTAGAACTTGATAACTTTGTTAATTCATATACATTCTCTTCATCTTTACTAATAAACAAAGGAAGTTCTTCAAATGAATCAATCAAATTTTGAGTTTGGATACCTCCTTTTGCCTCTTCGAGATGTTGTTCCACACTTTCTCCTTCAAAAGATGGTGGTTTGACGTCCAAGATTGAAACAAAAATCTAAAGGTCATCCCAAAACATGTCTTCTTCATTTTCATTTCCATTTTCTTGTGAAGAGAGACTGTTTATTGCCTTGCTACAACTCTCTTGAGGTACTAAAACATCAAATTTTTGAACCTCTTCTTGCAGTTCTAGAACTAGTATGGGTGTGATCTAAGATATGCTTTCTTCATCATCCACAAAAAATGGTAATTCATTAAATAGATCAATCAAAACTTGAGAACTATCAACCATTCCTTGATCTAGAATTTGCCTTTTCTCAACTACAGCTTCCTCTATCTCTTGCAGTAGTTGCTCCTGATTTTCTAGATCTTCTTCGTCACTGTAGCAGCTGGATATTTTGAAATAGTCATTGATATTTTGTCATTCCAATGAACCAAACCTCTCCACACATGCCACATTATGTTCAACTGATAAAATGGTACAATCAACAACAGTCTCTTGCTTTATATCCTATTGCACTAGTTGATCTTCTAAAAAAAATTCATCATTTTCCACAAAACAAGGAAGCTCATTAGTGAAAACATTGAAAGATTCATCAGGAGAAGTCTTTTCTTGTTTGATCTTCTGCTGCTGCAAACAGTAAACTTCCAAAGATGAATGTAGTGGATTTACCTTTCTAAGCTCCTCGATGAAGAGTAATGTATTCTGATCAAAGGGTTCACCCTTGGATTCCTCAGGTAGGGAAACTTGGGGAGCTTCTTGGATTTCTTGCAGGGAAAAATGTTCCTCAAGGGGCTGATCTGCAACTATACTAGACTGAATATGATTATTTTCCTCAACTTGTAAGGGATGAAGGCTTCTGAAACTTGGTATTTCAAGATTAAGATGTTGGTTTGAGGAATTAAGGACTTTATTTTGCCTAAAACTTGGAATCTCAACTTTAGGAACACTAAGAGGCTCATTCTGTCTAAAACTTGGAAACTTATACTTACAAACTTCCTCTTGAGTCCACTGTTCTGGAATAGTAGGAGTTGTTTAGGCTTTGTGCCTTTAAAACTGAGCAAGCAAAAGCTTCGTTTGTGCAGCTGCCTCCCTCTCAAGATTCTCTTCAAACTATCTCTTTTGTGTCTCCAACTCCTAGTCAGAACTAAAGGTCTCATAATGTTGTTGTTGGAGACAGGCTTGGTGATCTAACTCCTGTTGCTGTAAATTAAACTCTTCATATTTCCTTCCTTGAAACTCTCTTTCCTGTTCGTACTGATAATCTGAGCAAGCCCATTCTTGTTGTTGTAAGTTATACTCATGCTGCCTCTTAATCTCCTCTACCTGTTTTGTGAAGTCATGCATGAAGTCAAACAACATACCCTTTATTCTTGCAATCTCCTTGTTTTCACACTCTTAGAGCTGATTTTGAGTATATGAAGGTTGATATGGAGGCTAAGCAGGGGTGGGTGGGTGGTAATTATATTGGGCATGCTGGTTTTGAAAAGCCATGGAATTGTAACCAACAGGATGATTGATCTGATATGGTTGATATGGAGATGGATAAGTGGCATTTTCATGGTATGGTGGATGGTAAGACATATTTCCATTAAAACTAGACATACTTGTTCATTCAAAAGCTAGGAACAAGCAAAATCAGACTTTTTGAAATAAACCAGCACTTGATCATACTAAAACTAGTAAATTTGAGCTTGGAGTTGCCAAATGTGTTGTTTTATTGCCTCCAAAGGCATAGATCATTAACATACACACCAAATATCAGTGATATATGAACATACTATTGGACTAAAATAGTCCAATATGCCCCACCAGGCGTGCCAAAAATTGTTATCAACAAAGTATGCACCTAAATGCTAAGCTATCAACTTAGCTAGTTGTTGACACATGGGAACACTCCTAGGCCTGTCGGTTGCCTAAAATGGGGAGTGAACCTCTACAGTGGGATGGTTCCCATGGTAGATCACCTAAACTAAAAGACTTTCTGGGAAAAGGGATAGAAAGTTAACTATAAATGAAATCCTAAACTCTAACAGGTGATGCACCAGAACTCTATCTATTCACTAACTTGACTCACAATCAGCCTCACAAAGCCTTTTTATCCTCACAATTTCACCAAAACAATGCAATACATAAGTAATTTGCATGAAATCTTGAAATCTAGAGGTTTGTATGAAGGACAAACACAAGTTTTATCACAACTTCAACCCAGTAACTAGGCTAAACATAACATGCAACCTGTATTACATGAAACTCCCACACTCAATCTTGCAACAATGAGACATAGGAAAAGGATTCAAAAATTAAATCACAATTGAATATCAAAGCATTGACTACAAAAATGAAGTAGAAAACATGAAAGAGGAGAACGATGCTTTTTTATTGATTTGAAAGGAGTAGAAACTGAGTAAAAAATGTTTACAAAACTCTCTGTAGGTGAACAAGAGAGGAAGAAACAATATTTTGAATTGAGAAAAAACTAAGTTTTTTCTCCTATATATGCCTCCAAAAAAATCTCCCAAGAAAAATTGAAAAAAAAACTCCTCAAAATAGCCATCCTTTTTCCATTTTTGAGCTCAACTGAAAAGCTACCAAAAAAACATTGAAATGCCTCCAAACTGAAGAGAAAAGCTGCCAAAATGCTATCCCAAGTGGTCCCACCAAAATCTCCTCAAAATTAGGCTTTACCTGATCAATAAAAGCTTCATTTTGTCCATATTTTCCTCAATTTGGCCCAGAAGAAAGCAAATCTAAAAAGAAAGATTCCTTTATATCTATTTTGCTTTAACTGCATTAAAATAGCAATTATTAAAGCAAATTATAAAAGCATTGCTTTAATAATGTTTTACAATGGATTTTGCAGTTTTATCTCCTGATTTGTCTCGATTTGATTCTTTACAAAAAAAATAATATAAGTCTTATATGATTATTTAGCCAAGTATGATACATTTCTCTATTTGGGCATTTGATTTTCTATAAAAATCACAAAAAAATGAAGGCATACTGAATGTTTTGGAAAAATGAAAGGCCCCTAGGGTTTGGCCTCCATTTGGTTCAAAATATTCTAAGGCATATGTGGCAAAGGGACCTAAGGCACAAAGCCTAAACAATGAAACATGCAAAGGGGACAAATGAAACCCCCGAGGGTATTAGTTGAGGCAATGAAAATTAATTCAATGTGATAAAATATCACAATCAAATTAGGGCATAATGGAACCCTAAAACAAAACATTCGAACCCTAACTTTTCAAGCCCATTTTCACTTTGTCTTTTTTTATGGAAATGGCTCTGCATTTAGCTGCCATGGAGACTAGGGTTTGAGGTCAAATCCCTCGATTACTTGCTGTTACAATGCTCTCTCTATGAAGATTTTTTAGAAAACGCAAGGTATATTCCTCATTGTCGCCAAACTAAACCAAAATTTACATTTTAAATACAAGTTTTGGCTTCCAAGCTGCAGTTATGGCAATTTCCTGATGACTTTCATTTGACTTCCTCTATTTCTTTTCCATTGATCTTCTTCCTGTATTCGAGGCCTCCATGAAGGTTTTGGTTTGAGCCTTCAAAAGCAATGTATAGGCGGTCTTCAAAATGATTTTTCTGGGTAAGTTCTTCATCTTTATTCTTTGCCTCTTTTCTTCACAATCTACAAATACAATGCTTGGATTGCAGAAAATAATAGATATATGGTTACCATTTCTGTAAATGCAAAAAGACAAACCTTATTTGCCAGTATTCAGGACCGTGGGCTCCATATCTGGTATCCTTTATCATTTTTGAGTTTACCAAACCCTCATGAGCTTGAAACTCACTATTCTCTTTGTATCCATGATTTTCCTCATGCAAATTTATATGGGGTTTTGATATCTATGAAGAAGATTATATTCTTAGGCTATGACTTAAGGATCACTAATAGTTGCATTTGTCTTGATTTTGTGAAAAAAGCTTGATCTGCAATATAATAAGCAAGATTTGGTGTAGTAAAACTGGGTAATGACACCCCAACAATCGTGGCCATATACCATTCTAGGTCTATAAAATGAGGACTTTACTGTATATAAGGGCCACCATAAATAAGTCTCAGGGTTTCAATATCTTAATGTGTAACCTATGTATAATTCTATATTGTAGGTAGTGGGCTTTGCTCTAGATATTACATCATTCTGAGTATTTTCTTCAACCCTTATGAGTTCAAAATTCCCTCTACTCACTATGTAGATCTGCATTTCTCCTTCTTTGTATGAAGAAACTCGACCCACTAGCTCAATTCAAGCATACACTCCGGTTACATTTGACGATGGAAGCATATATGTTATCTTATTCTATTGATCAATAAAAACACCTTTGTTCATCTTTCGACTGATATGTTTACACATGATTATTTTATCCTCATGATGACATAACCTTCTCATCTACATATGTGGCAACCTATATATAAATGAAAACTATGTATGATGTCCTCCTGTAAATAAAAATGAACATTGAAACTTTATGACAACATTCTCTTTTGTTATTTCTAAACTAGAATATACATGTTGTATGTACCTTTATGTTCATCTCAATGTGTCTACACTTGGTATGTCCTTCATTTTCTCATTGTGATAGATAAGCTCATTTATCCTGTATATACTTGGTATGACTACATTCAACATCATGTCAGATATTCTGTATATATGCATGGATATTCTATGTATAACTTGCAACTTCATGTGCTACCTCTTGTAGCTGCATCTGTAATTTATGACCTTTTTTTACATACCAGAAAGTTAACATAGCACCTGATTTGTATTGTAGCTAATGAGAAAGGTGATAACTGTTGTATTGTTGTCCAATTATTTTCTTTGAAGAGGACCTAAATGCGATATTTGATTACTAGGCATATGGTAGCCACTTTCTCAGTATCTTATGGTAACATAGTATCTTTTCTCCAACTCTGAGCATTACCAAAAGCATGATTGAAACAATGATAGCTAAAATAAAAAGGTGCTTAATGTTCCATAGCTCCATAGTTGACAATAGTGGTTGCTCTCTTTTATGATGTATCTGCCCTAACATTGCAATGTATACTTGGAGATTATCTCATCTATTTTTCTTGTGAACAATTTACCTTTCTCCTATGATTATACTTCATATGATGCATTGATTATTCTCTGATTAGCACAAGATTGTTGTCTTGAACATGTAAGCACTTAATAAGTGTTGCATTCTATTGTGGCCTATTTTGAATTATTTCCTCATCTGAAAGGCTCCATGATGAGACTAGAATATTCTTAAATGTCTTGAATGCATACAAATGATAATGAGATAGATAATGAATGTAACCATGATGTGACAATGCCTCTTACTCAGATCATTGGACAATCATGAAAAGAGCTTAATGCTCATTCATGGTTCTCATCTCATAATACTTGAACTAAGAATCATAGATGGGCATTAAGCTTGAAGCTCATGCACTATCTTGATGTAGCAATTCCTTTAGTTGAATATGTTCTATTTGAGCAAAATGAATATGAATTATTATTTCATCCCCTCTTGAGATTTAGGGGCAGCATGCTGGACTCAACCGTTGTGGGAGCCCATTTTTTATCACATGCTGAAGTATCTTGAGATCAACAACATGATTTCACCTATACCTACACAAGAAACAAACATATTAGATTAAAAAATAGTGAACCTCAATAATGTTTCATTTTTAGGCTCTCTTGCATATGGATGATCTGACTATCTGATTCAGTGCATCATAAAGAATGTATTATGTCTATGTTTGATGAATTACATAGGATAAATCATATCTGGAGCTCTAACATATCTCTCTCCATCACTACAGGTTCATTTGAAGGTCGGGAGCAAAGACTAGTTGCAATGAAGATCAACTCAAGGCTCCAACAAATAGGCAATGATAGATATGCTTTGTCCTATCTGCTTCATTTCTTTACTTTCTTTTTAGATGCATAGCATATTCTTTCTGATGTATTGGTTCAACTACTCCCACAGCTTGTGTGGGACATTTGATCTCTCTTGCTTTCATTTAATGTAATTCTTATTCAATTTGGTATATCTCATTTGTAAAATAAATGAACATTGTAATGTGAAATGAAATAACTCCTATCACTGATGAATCCTCTATGAAGCATTAAATGATACACTGGTTTTCTCTCTTCTGTTAAACAACTGAACTGGAAACTAAATACTTTCCTTCATGAAACACATTGTACTAAAACAACTGAACTTTTTCTCATAAAATTCAATATGTGAAAAGGTTTAAGCAAAGAAGAAACAAATTTAAATATTTCACCTTAAAATGAACAAATGTTTTAGCTCGGCCAATTTGAGTTGTAGGTGAAAAATTGGTAACAACTTGTTTCTCAAATTCTTGTGTATGTGAGTCCTTTTGTTGCTTATGAGGAGGAGAACCACTATTATTTTCAACTGATGGCAATCTTTGTACTCTTTTCTGATTTTTAGCTAGCTTTTTTTGTTGAGTTCATCTATTACAGTAACAAGGACTATCTTGTATTATTTCAATCATTTCATGTGTTATAGCCTCTTGTTTTGGTTTTTCTATTTGTCTGTCTGAAGCATTTTGGTTATCTCTCGATCCTTGTAAAGATAATAGAGGAGGAACCTCAACATAAATTCCTTTTCCACATGGACGGGGTTGGTTATCCAACATTTCCTTATCCACTTCTATTATACCCATGATGTTATCATATTCCAAATAATCCTCATCGTCTACTTCCACTATACTCTATTCCATCATATTGTTATCAGTATGCTTAGGGAAAGGATTAGTAAAGATTTGTAAATTTTGATTCAGTAGAGAAATTGACTTATTTCCATTGTCATTCACACCTGTTACTTGTGTAGCATTTGAGTCAATGAGGTCTTGTATTTCATGTTTAAGATGCATACATAATTCAGTATCACATCCATGAGTCCGATGGTAATGACAAAAGGCATTATCATCGAAATAAGGTCCTTGAGTTTTATTAGGATCCAAAGTCTTAATCGAGGGAATCTTCATAGGGTTATTACTCATAGCTTGATTCATAATAGAATGGTAAGACTCAGATATCAAAGTAAACTTTCTTTGCTGATACGGTGCCTTCTTTAGATTAGTGATAGTAGACACTTGAGAAAAGTTATTCGAATTCAGTCCATTAACCTTAATGAAACTCCTATTATTATTCCTCTTAAAGTTTTTTTGTGATGCTCCACCCATGGATTGACCAACTTGAACCGATGAGTTTTGGTAATCATACTAACTAGACAAAAGTTGATAATCATGAAGGGCGGTACATAAATGTTGAAAGGAGTTATACTTCATCAAGAGAATCTTATCACGAATGTTAGGTTATATATTTGTAATAAATACCTTCTGAACATCCTCATCCTTCATCTAATATTGAATTTGTGCATAGAGAGCTTGATATCAACTAATAAATTCAGTTAACTTCTCTTTCAGACCTTACTTGCAATGAACTAAATCGATCAGAGAGACTTGAGGTCCAATGTTTGCTTGAAAATGTTGTAAAAATTGGTCAACTAATTGTGAAAAAGAGTGTATTGAATTTAGAGGTAAAGAACAAAACCATTTTAAAGTAGTATCTTTGAGAGATTGTAGGAAAAGTTTCACTAATAAGTCCTCTTCAAAGTAAAAATCACTACACATAGCCGTGAATGTTGCCACATGAGTATTAGGATCACCTTTTCCACCATATTTTTCAAAGTGAGGAGTCTCAAACCTCTCAGGCATAGGAGTTGTCAAAATTGCATAAGATGGGGGATTATAGGCATGATAAATTGGTATATTAGGTTGTGAAGAATTTGTCAAGTTTGTCACTTTTTGTTGTAAAGAGGTCATGCCTTGCAAAAGTTGGTTTAAGATGGCATCATTGGGAGATGTGGTTTGCTGCAAGGAATTAGAACCAAAGTGAGGGGGTGATTGAGTCTGAGTTGTGATAAGTGAAGGCTTTGAATATTTCAATGGTGGTTGGACATATTGATAGGTGGAAGGTGGTTGCAAGTAGTTATATGTAATAGGTGGCTGAGAATAGGTGGGATGGAGAGGTGGTTGATAATAAGTATTCATAGAAGAGGTCCCCTTAGAAACCAAGTTCTGATAATTAAATCCCACATCTTTATAATTTTGTGAACTAGTTCCATTAGATACTCCAATGCTAGTGGTATCATTACTAAAGCATTTGCATTAGTTGTCAAAATTATTGATGTAAATTTAGACATTCCAATGATCAGTATAGGTGCCAATACTTGTGTATGGGATGGAGATGACATGTTTTTGATACCATTTGCACATTCAGTCACTGTCATGACATTATTTTGTAGAATATGTGTTAAACCTTGAATAACATTAATACCATCTTCTCCTTCTTTTATCAGTTCTCTTATGTGGTGGATCACAGGGACAACTTCTTCTGCTATCCTTTCAGTTTCGACAAATGCTTGAAAATCAGCTAACTATTTATCTAGTTTGTTTATTCGCTCATTAGATACATGTGTGACTACCTCAATAGTGTCTTCAACATCATGAAATAATTAATCATCCATAGTGGTTGTATGAGGTATGATATCTTGCAAAATTTGTTTCTCTCCTTTTGTAAAGAAGGTATTCAATGGATTTTCAGAGGTAGGAATGACGAATTATTCAAAAGAACTAGATCCCATGAGTCTTATGCTTCTTCTTAAAGGGATATTTCTATTAGGGTAGAGAGTTATAATACTCATACAAAAGCATGCACAAACTAATAGAACAAACCCTAGGATCTCAAGATAGGTTTAAGATAAAAAATGCTTGATTTTTCAACTTTTTTTAGTGCAAATAAGTGAAAGAAAAGGTGTTGTAAGGAAATTGATGGATTGAATAAAATAATATGTCTAATATCAGTCCAATAAAGCAATAATACCCTTCACAACACACTTTCAATGCAAGTCTAGAATGATGACAAGTCAAAACCTAGTGAAAATACACTAAAATATGCGATTTTTCACAAATTTTCAATGCGAAGACCCAATAGAAAGGATGTTGTAAAGAATTTTAGGAGGTACAGAAGATTATAACAGTAATATCAGTCACCTAAATTCATAAAATATGTCACAACATGCTTGAAGTGCAAATCTAAGTCAAACCCTAGGGAAAATATAGTCAAAATATGCAATTTTTCACCAAATTTTTAATGTAAGAGCCCAATAAAAAGGTGTTGTAAATAATTTTAGGAGGGGTAGCAGATAATAACCCTGATAGAAGATAATTAGTGCAGAAAACTCCTTTACAACATGCCTATGATGTAAATCTAGAGAGACGATAAGGCCAAAATCTAGTGAAAAATCAAGGTTTTTAAACCCTAGGCATGAAATTTTGCAAGAAAACTACTATGATACAACACTATAGTAAGAAATCAGTCCTAATGAGTGTTTTAAAAGGGTAGTAAAATCTAAAATAGGATTTTGAATACAAACCCTAGCTAATGCAAAACTAGGTTATATGGAAAAATGCACAATTTCAAGCAATTTTTATCAATTTAAGCATGAAAATGCAATCTAAATGAATAATGAATGAAAAATTTATGTATTTTAAATCAGATCTGATGATAGTAACAGAAATTTATTGAAATTCAATGTCAATTAATCTAAATTACTTGAGAATGCAAGCTAAAAATGCTAATTTTTTAAATTTTTTTCAAATTTTCCAATTTTTTTGTAATTTTTCAAATGCAATAAGATGAACAATGATATGAATGAATGAAATAAATGTAAATATAAAGAGAAAAAATTAGAAATGTGCAAAATTCATTAAAAACATGGGTTCACCAAAATGTTTAAGATGAAAAGTGAAGAGGATTTTGTTTAGGGTTGATTTTGATAGTTTGCATTAATTCTCCTTTCACCACTAAACATTCCAGGACATCCAACCAAGTAGGAAGTCTACTACATGCTTCTTGTCACTTGGAACATAGGGGAAGATTGGAATTATGTGAATTTATTGTTCAATTAAGCCCAATTATGCTCAAAACCCTAATTATGCAAATTTGTGAACAAACAAATAAATTATGGAAAATGATCGCATACAGAGATATCAAATGACAATAAAATGCATACCAGATTTTGAAGTTTAGAATATGGAAAAGTCAAGGACTAATGAGCGGGTGCCCTAGTCTAGTGCCATAGTTTCTGTCAGGATTTGGGAATCTTGTCTGTAACCTATTCCTGTTGTTCTAGAGATTTTCCTATTGTGGGATCTGGAGGACTAATGAGCGGGTGCTCGAGTCCAGGTTCCTATTTTCTTCTCTGATCTACAATTTTGACAATCTGCACTACTCTCCTACAACTCCACTTCTTTCTCTCCCACAACCTGTAACCTGCAATCACAGAAAAATGGGTTGGGGGTTGTGGTGTTTAGAGGCTTTCCACAGTCAAGCCTTGGAGAGACATTCAAGTCTTTTAAACACCATTGTCAAATAAAGAGTGCATATCCCTACGAGATAGAGGCAAAATCCAAAATGATAAATGATAAAAAAACACAAATGATATCACCTTGTAGTGAAGATCTCATGGAAGGAAGATGCTCTTCATGCCATGAGGAGATGCATGCCAAATATGTAAATACAAACATAATAACAACACAAAAGTTTGCTTTGCAACACAATGAATGCCTTGAATCACTTTCACAAATGCCACAAGTTCACAATTTCCATCTAGTTTACAAATGATAACCTAATCATTCTTATATATGCAACTACAAACATTCCCACTAAGAATTTCATAATTCAAACTTACTGTGTCGGCATAGGACCTAAATAACGGTCATAAACTGACACTTTGAAATTGGTCCTGACCTAAAATAGGGTAGGACTAGGGCACAGGTGCCTAAGTCCTCCCCTCTATTTCAGGCAGGATTTATCACAAATGTACCCCCTAGGTCCCATTTGCCATAAAACTTTAGTGTTTTCTCATCGGGATGTTAAATTAACATGCAAGATGTCTTAAATACATCCTAAAGGACCAGGAAGCTAAACCTTCAGAGGAAAAAGTGTTAAGAAAAGTGTCTCAATGTTGCAACTTTGAAAGATTACTATTCTTCCTAGTTTTGGTCTTTTTGAATACCCTTTATCTTGGAGAATGGTCTAGAACCTTCAAAGTTTTCAAAAGTTTCCAAACAAGCTAAAAATAGTGAGACTTACTATTTTTAGTAAGTCCTTTGATTGAGCTTAGATTGACCTAAAATTTTTCCCAGAAGGTATGAAACAGTTAAGTGAACATCTTAGGTGAGTTTCATATGAAGATCATATTAGGATTGTGAGATATTTAAGTTTTTGTTTTTGAAACTGCTAGAAAAAGTCTTTGAACTCAATTACTAGAATCAGAACTTCTCTAAATATCCTAAAAATTGTGATAACTAGCATAGCAGGTTATAGGGTGATAGATCTCTTCACAAGCTTTCCAACGCATAAAATGGTTCATTAATCAGACACCCAGATCAAAAGTTATGGCCTCTTAAAGATGGACCTTCTATTTTGGGAAATGTAAAAATGTGTTGGACACATAAAAGAGCTATAAAGGGGAGAGTTACATGTGTTGGTGTGTGGTTTAGCACATCATAAGGCATCTTTGATTGGATATAATTTGGGTGCCACTTTAGGGTGGTTTTAGCTCATAGTTTTGTAATTACCGTTGGCGGTGTATTGTATTGTATCTCCTATATATCAGGAACTTGATATGGAGGTTGTATGTAAGAATCTTATATATGTTGAATTACCTCCTAGATCTCTGGTTGGATATACTTCTGTAAAAGCTTGATCTGCAAGTATATTGTAATCTTTGTGATTCCTGAATAATATATTGGGTGGCTTTGGAGTGTTGGGTTTTTTACCTAAAAGGGTTTTCCCACGTATATCTTGTGTTGTGAGTTTTATGTTTGCATTTGCAAGTTGTTATTATCTTTTTGTTAATGTGCATCTTAATCTGTAACGATAAAAGAAAAATTTGCATAAGTCTTTCCTCATTAGATCAGTTTAGGAAGTGTTTTCTACATACCTTGCTTCCTTTCAGTTGGGATCAGAGCCTGATCACCTTTGGTTCTAGTTGTTAGGTAGAAGGGTTTTTGAGCTGATCTTCATTTGAGTGGGAGCTTGTGCAGAAGATTTTGAAATGTTTGTTGTAGGTAAGAGATGGTGAACACATCTGGGAGGTTTGAGATAGAGAAGTTTAACGGTAGTAATTTCAAGTCGTGGAAACTCAAAATGGAGGACATGCTTGTAGATCAGGATTGATGGGAAGCCATATCTGGTACAAAACCAATGGCAATGTCTCAAGAAGACTGAGATCTCAAAGATCAAAAAGCTAAGGGTTTGATAAGACTCTATTTGGCTGATTCAATGCTCCTAAATATCCATGAAGAGAAGAATGCAAAGGAACTCTGGAAGAAGCTTGGAGATGTTTATCAAGCTAAATCCCTGGTGGACAAGTTATTCTTGCGAAAGAAATTGTATTCTCTAAGAATGGAAGATGGAGGATCTATCGCTGATCACCTGAATACATTCAATATGCTTGTTGCCCAGTTGACTTCTATTGGTGTGAAGATGGAGGAGAAGGATCGATGTATGACATTACTGTGTTCCTTACCAGATTCATGGGACCACCTTGTTATGGCCATTGGGAGTACCACTACCACCTTCAAGATGAATGAAGTGATTTCTTCAATGTTGTATGAAGAGATACAGAGAAAGTCTTTTGAATTGGCTAAGGAGGCTCTTGCGGTTCGTGGTAGATCTAAAGAGAAGGGAAAGAAAAAGGATAAGAAGAAGGAAGAAAAAGGAAGATCCAAATCCCATGGGAGATCTAAGTCTCCTGGAAAGTCCAAGGCCCTATGTTGGAGTTGCAACAAACCTAGTCACGTCCACAAGGAGTGCAAGGAGGAGAAAAAGAAAAAGAAGAAGAATTATGATTCAGATTCTTACAAGTCCTCTCACGATGAAGGAGAAGAATTTGTCGCTACCTTGGCAATGCATGCATCTGGAGATGTGTGGCTTATTGATTCTGGTGCATCTTTTCACATGACCTCGCATCGGAGCTGGTTTTCAAAGTATGAAGAATACGATGGTGGAAAGGTGTACTTGGGTGATGATTCTCACTTGGATATTGTTGGCCATAGAAGAGTAAAGGGAATCAATGGTGTTCTGCATATCCCTAGTTTGACATGGAGCCTTCTTTATGTAAGTAAATTGAATGATGTGGGTGTATAGGTTGTTTTCTTGAATGGAGGATGCAAGATGACTAGAGGATCTATGGTGTTGGCTAAGGGTGTTTGGATTGGCACTCTATTTCAGCTTGATGCATGTGTAGTTTAGTGCAATAGTGCCTCTATTTTGAAGAAGAGAGCTTTAGAGTCTTCATCCTCACCATTGGAACCATCAGCGAAGAAGACTATTGCATCTACTTCTGATGGTTGTGCTTTTTGGGTACCTAAGGGTGCTCATTCTATGGAGATGAAACTTCTAGCAGAGAAGACAATGTTATGGCACCAAAGGCTTGGTCACATTGGTGAAAAGGGTTTGAGGGCCTTGAAAAATAAAAAACTTGTTGAGGGTATGAATGATTGTAACCTTGAGTTTGATTTCTGTGAACATTGCATTTATGGAAAATAAAACCGTGTTTAGTTTTATTCCAATTCTCACAAATCTTCTAAGGTGTTGGACTTGATTCATTCTAATGTGTTTGGTCTTGTTAATGTTCCTTCAATTTCAAAATCTATTTACTTTGTTTCATTCATTGATGACTATAGTAGAAGGACATGGGTGTATTTCCTTAGAAGTACGTCTGAATTCTTTAATAGATTCAAAGAGTTTAAAGATCTTGTAGAGAATCAAAAGGATAGAAAGATTAAGTGTTTGAGGATTGCCAACGATGGTGAGTTCTATTCAATAGATTTTGACAAGTTCTATAAAGAACAGGGGATTGAGAGGCACAATAAAACTCCATATACCCCTTAGCAGAATGGAGTTGCAGAGAGGATGAATAGAATGTTGATGGATAGGGCAAGGAGTATGCTAAGTGGAGCTAGTCTTGAACAAAAGTTTTGGGCTGAAGTTGTTGCTACCACTTGTTACTTGGTTAATAGGTCTCCTACATCAGTGCTCATTGATAAGACACCTATGGAGGTATGGTCTGGTAAAAATCCTTCATTAAGACACATTCAAGTATTTGGTTATGAGGCATATGCACATGTGCCTAAGGAGAAGAGGTCTAAGTTGGAGGACAAGGCTATAAAGTGTATCTTCATCAGTTATGGCATTAGTGTGAAAGGGTACAAGCTTTGGGATCCATTAGTTGAGAGAGTTTTATATAGCAGAAGTGTGATCTTCAGAGAGCTCAATCATTCTTCTATTGTCTTGCAGCAAGAGAAAGAAGAGAAGAAAGATGATGTGGTTCAGCTTCCTTATACCCCTGAGAAAGTTGAACCAAAAACATCTATTGGACCTGATAATGAGGAGAGCTCTAGTAGCTCTGAAAGTTTAGAAGATGATGAAGAACCTCAACCTAAACCTTTCAGGAGGTCCATGCAGATAAGGCAACAACCTAATAGGTTTAGTTATTCATTGCATGATTCCAGTTGTATTTTTACTTTGATTTATAACAATGATGAGCCTACAACTGTGAAAGAGGCTATGGGTATGAAAGATGCAGGTTCCTGGAAGGAGGCCATGGAAGAGGATATGGCTTCTTTGGAAAAGAATAATACTTGGGACTTGGTTCCTTTGCCTGAAGGATGAAAACCTATTGGATGTAAATGGGTGTTCAAAAAGAAATTTAGTGTAGATGGCAGTGTTGAGAAATATAAGGCTAGATTAGTTGTGAAGGGGTATTCTCAGGTGGAGGGAATTGACTATGGTTTTCTCTCCCATTGCAAAGATGACATCTATTTGGTTCCTATTATCTCTTGTAGCAGTGTATGCTCTAGAAGTGGAGCAGATGGATGTGAAGACAACATTCCTTCATGGTGACTTGGAGGAGGAAATCTATATGTCAAGCCAGAGCACTACGTGGTGAAAGGTAAAGAAAATATGGTTTGCAAGTTGAAAAAGTCTTTGTATGGTTTGAAACAGTCTCCTAGGATGTGGTACTAGATTTTTTATGCCTTTGCATTGAGTATTGGATTTTAGAGATCAAAATCAGATCATTTTGTTTATTACAAGTTTGACAATGATCACATTCTAATTATTGCATTGTATGTTGATGATATGTTACTCATTGGCAATGGTAAAAGTTTGATTTCTAATTTGAAGTCTCAGTTGTCAGCATAGTTTGAGATGAAAAATCTAGGGGTAGCTCAGTACATTCTGGGGATGGAGATCAAAAGTGATAGAGCAAACATAAAACTTTGGTTAGGCCAGAGTAAGTATGTTAACACTGTGTTGGAGAGATTCAGCATGGTGGATTGTAGACCTTTGACTGTTCTTGTTACAATGGGGACAAAGTTATATGTTGAAGATTGTCCAAAGTTTGTTAGATTTAGGATAGACAACTGAGAGGGGGAGGTGAATTAGTTGTCTAAAACTTTCTTTCAATTAATCACTTAAATCCTTTTCTTAATTTAGAAGCATAATAATAAATCAATCATGGAAACATAATACAACAATTCAAGAGTAGAAACACATTAACACAAGACATCAAGATTTTGACGTGGAAAACCTCATTAAGGGAAAAATCATGGGTGACTAACCCAAGATTGTATTCTCTATTAGAAGAATAGAAAGAAAAAAATGACACATGCCAATTAGGGCTCACTACCCAAGCACACTGCTCACAAGAGGTCCACTGCCTACAGGAGACACACTGTCTACAGAATAATAAGTATTACATACTTGAACTGAAGAATAGCATCTTCACCATGCTTGAGTCAATTCCATTTAAGCTCAATACTTCTGCTCTACCTTTCACTCTGCTCCTCTCTACCACACACTCATCTCCACAAGATGCCTTTGAAATGACTTTACAACTCCTTATTTATACAAGACATTTACTTAGGGATAATCATCCAAGTCAGCATACATTACAGAGTAAATACATAAATACAACATGACTAATTACAAA
This sequence comes from Cunninghamia lanceolata, assembly GCA_027924645.1. Classification (NCBI taxonomy): domain Eukaryota; kingdom Viridiplantae; phylum Streptophyta; class Pinopsida; order Cupressales; family Cupressaceae; genus Cunninghamia; species Cunninghamia lanceolata. The sequence goes on along the minus strand of BSBN01000958.1, from coordinate 945,621 downwards.
AAGACTTCATGCGGATCAACACACTATCGGCCACATAGATCTAAGACTTCAATCTTCCTTAGGAACATGCCATTTGTCATAGAACATCACCAAGATCATCCAGTCGGCCAGACCTAGGAAGAACATCATCATCCAGAAGTAATTATTCAATTACGAGCTCAATCTTCAATGCAGACCACCAACATGAACTAGAAACAATCCAAAGACCTCCACAAGCTTGCCTAAATCACCAGGAACATCCACACTACTTCTACTTACTAAAATCATTCTTTCCGTCATCTGGAACCTTAAGAACACAATCTGTCATCACTGTCATATTGGAATAGATGCTTGCAGACCTCCAGACCATGAACCAATTAAGTTGTCAATTCACATTGACTTCCTAAACACTCCACCAAAACCACAAAAAAAGATATTGCATTTTCAGATCTCACTGGACCTATCTGTGTTACTCTATCACTTTTGAGTATCTGCCAGAACTGATTTTACTTAAGTAGCCATAACTTCTTCAGATCTTCATGCGGACCTCTAAAATCTTTACTAGATCATATTAAGACACATATCTACAAACCCTTTGATGTGTATCCTCTGATCTTCATCTTAGCTGGGATCTTTGACCTCACTGTCTTCACTGTTCTTTCTCTGTTCCTAATAGGACTAATTTTCTCAATATCCTCAGCATACAGCTCATCCAATCCTTATCATCAATGCAACAAGAGTATGTTGATATCAATGACAACATCGGTTAGGCCCATACTTGCAATAATCTCCCCCTTTGTCATTGATGGCAACATATGATGTGAAAAGCTATTTTAACCATCAAGACAAGAACTCCTCACTGACATAACTCCTCCTATCAACAACAACCATTCACATTTCTTCTCTTCCTTTACTACTCCTCCTTTGTGATGTAGAGCCCGCAACGGTGTGGTGAAACAGATTAAAATCTAGAACAATTATAGTGGTTGAACCTTTGAACCGCTTGAAACCTCCATCTCTAGTTCAATGTACTTCCATCACTCAGTCCTAACACTGTCGGCAGCTATCAGTTGAATTGTTGAACCGTTGAACTGGTTCAACCATCAGTTCAACTATCGACAGCCCTTCTTACTATCAGCGATGAACCTATGGCATCCGTTGAACTGGTTCAATCGCCAGTTCAACTATCAGTAATATATGCTCTTCGACTAGTTCTAAATTTCTTCCACTGATACCCACTTACCCTGATGAACCAATGAACCTATTGAACCCTTGAACCTTGAATAGGTTCAATCGTTGGTTCAACCAACTATTTTCAACCCAATACTCTCAACTTCAAATATGCACTGTTTAGCCGTCTATCACCGGTCACCAAATGCACCTTCATACACTTTGACCCCTTCAGCCGGTTGATACTTATATTCGTAGAAGGTGAACTTCCAACACACTCTACATGAAATGAATATTCGCATACAATTGTGATAGACACAGAAAATATACCTCCAGTGAAATAACACCAAAATCTAACGCTGAGGACGTCCTCAACCTCACAGTCCCTATTCAGTTGAGTCCTAGCACATAGAGATGCTAGGCTCTTCACTGCGAAGACTCCTCCAGGAATTGGGTCTCCTGTTCCATTCCACCGGAAACAAAAACAAAAAGAAAAGAAAATAGAAAACTATATACAGAATCCATTCCACTGATTTCAAAGAAATCCACCAATGGAATGGTTTCAGTCCTGCATCTTGACAATAGAAAACTAGATTATATACATAACACTTTGACACAGAAAATGTATGCAAAACAATTTGTTACATAGGAAATTTATACAAAACATAGAAATTATTAACACAAAACTGACAGGATTTCCATTTTTTTTTAATCTAACTTCATCCTCCTCTCTTCTTTTCAAGAATATGTTTATATCTCTCCCCATTCAGTTCCAACCCGAACACAAGAAGTTGGATTCGTTACAATTTCCAACTAGAATACTAAAAATCTAACTGATCACACAACACATGTTTGGCATACGACAAGAATTAAACATTAACAAGACACCTAAACATAATGCACTTAATCTAATCATCCACATACCCCAATTTTCCCAAGATGTTCAAATTGGCTTTTCAAGACGCCAAATTTGTAACACTGGTTCACATGATGGGGTTTTTATTACAAACATGAAATCACAACAGAAGTCCTACAGGACAACATGAACAAACATAGAAATGCATAAAAATATGATAACACATTAATACCTTAGTCTTCTCCCTCAGATGTATATTTGGCTTGTTGAAGAGGTGCTCCTGCACCATACTCCTCGGGAGAAGAAATCTCAAGCCCACTTGAGATGAGAGTTTGAAGGTCTGTATCATGGTTTGTGATCTGATCTTCAGTCATCCAAACTGCCTCTGAGTCAGGTTTCCCCTGCCAAGCTATCAAGTACTCCATGTACTCTTTGTTCCTTGTCTTCTTTGTCACTCTTAAGTCTATTATCTTCTTCAATTTTGGTGGATCATACTTAGGAATATCATCATTTGTTGTATCCTGCAATTGTTCCTGTTCTATATCTACATTATGTTTGCATGGAGTTAAATCACATACATTGAAAATGGGTGATAATCCAAGATCAGGAGGGAGTTGGATCTCATAAGCATTATGTCCACACTTCTTCAAAATCTGACATGGTCAAATCTTCCTCTACATTAGTTTGGTATGTTTACCTTTTGGGAGCTGCTCCTTCTTCAGATTTACCCACACCAAATCTCCAACATCAAACTGTACATCTCTCTTCTTCTTATCAACATATGCTTTGTACTTCAATGTAGTTTGTTGGAGTTGGGTCTTGACTTGATCATGCACTTCTTTGATGGCTGATGTAAAAGCTTCTCCATCTGCACTAATAGACTCTCCTATAGGCAGATCTCTTAACTCCAAAATACCTCTTGGATGAATGCCATATACCACCTGGAAAGGTGACTTCCCTGTACTCCTATTGATGGTGTCATTATAGGAGAATTCTGCTTGTGGTAGGATATTATCCCACTTTTCTCCATGCTGCCTTGTCAAACATCTTAGCAGATTTCCCAATGAATGGTTAACCACTTCAGTCTGACCATCTATTTGAGGATGGTAGGCTGATGAGAAGGATAAATTGGTTCCAAGCTTCTTCCAAAGAGTCCTCCAAAAGTGGCCAATAAATTTCACATCTCTATTTGAGACTATACTCAATGGCAATCCATGTATCCTCACTATCTCTTTGAAAAACAGATCAGCAACATATGAAGCATCATAAGTGGTTTTGCATGGCAAGAAATGTGCCATTTTACTAAATCTGTCTACTACAATAAAAACACTATCATATCCCTTCCTTGTCCTAGGTAAACCCAACACACAATCCATGCTTATGCTTTCCCATGGTCTAGAAGGAATGGGCAATGGCTAATATAAACCTGCATTAGTAGATCTCCCTTTTGCCTTCTGACAGATCACACGTCTCCTCAAATTTTTTGATATCTAACTGTAGCTTTGGCCAGAAGTAATGCCTCTTCACAAGATCCAAAGTCTTATCTAGACCAAAATGTCCTACCATGGCTCCACAATGTTTCTCCCTAATAATGTTTAGTCTCATAGAACACCGTGGGATACACAACTATCCTCCTTTGAACAACAATCCATCCTGTATCGGAAATTCAGAATACTCAACCTGATATTTATCTCCAAAAGAAGTACACACATTGTAGATCTCTCCAAAGTCTTCATCAGCATCATACATAGTCTTTAAGAAATCAATCCCAACACTTTCCAATTGAATCTGATTTATTGTTAGAACCCTCCTGCTCAAAGCATCTGCTACCTTGTTCTTGACTCCCTTCTTGTGCTTGAGTGTGAAAGTGAAGGCTTGCAAAGTTTCCACCCACTTCATGTGCCTATGGTTCAGCTTCTCTTGACTGTTAATGAAACTAAGAGCCTGATTATCTGTAAATACTATGAATTCTTTTGGCATTAAGTAATGTCTCCACTTCTTGAGTGACTGGACTAGAGCATACATCTCCAAATCATAGGACAAGTATCTCTTCTTAGCATCATTTAGTTTCTCATTGAAAAATGCAATAGGCCTCCCTTCTTGACTGAGTGTACTGCTCCAATTTCCATGTGACTTGCATCACATTCAACCTGAAAATTTTTGTTAAAATTAGGAAGTGCAAGGACTGGCTACAGTGTTTCAAATGAATCATCTGCTTCCTTTGTCCAAGTAAATCTGCACTTCTATCCTCCTTTTATGGTATCAAGCATGGGTGCATAGACATGACTAAACCCTCTTAAAAACTTCCTATAGAAGGTTGCTAACCCATTGAAACTTCTAACATCATTCATGGTTCTGGGAGTTGGCCAAGACAATATGGCACTTACCTTTTCTTGATCCATTTTTAGTTTTCCCTATGAGATGACAAAACCCAAGTAGATAATCTCTTCCTGCATAAACAAACACTTCTCTAAGTTTATCATGAGTTGCTCTTCATGTAACCTTTTGAGAACCAGGTCTATATGCTTGAGGTGTTCTTCCCTTGTATTGCTGAAAATCATAATGTCATCAAGATATACTATGACAAATTTGCCTATAAATTATCTCAAGACCTCATTCATTAATCTCATAAATGTACTAGGAGCATTGGATAAACCAAAAGGCATGACCTTCCACTCATACAATCCTTCATTGGTTTTAAATGCAATTTTCCATTCATCTCCTGGCCTAATTCTGATCTGATGATAGCCACTTTTCAAATCTATTTTTGTGAAATATTTAGCACCCCCCAAGCAATCAAGAAAATCTTCTATCCTAGGGATTGGAAACCTATACCTGATTGTTATTTTGTTGATAGCTCTTGAATCAGTACAAAGTCTCCAAGTGCCTTCCTTCTTCGGTGCTAGGACAACTAGTACTGCACATGGGCTTAAACTCTTGCCAATTAGGCCTGTCTCCAACAACTCCTCAATCTACCTTGCTACCTCTACATTCTATTATGGGGTAAGCTTGTATGCTACCTTGTTTAGAAGTGTATATCCTGGGATCGGATCTATACAATGGCTGATGTCCCTTATAGGTGGTAGGGACCTTGGCATTCCATCTGAGATGATGTCTTTGTACTTGTCTAATAGCTCTTGGACAATAGGATCTATGAACCTTTACCTTTTCTCTCCCTTGACTTCTTGCTACTGCTCCTTATTCACCTTTAGGCATGGAATTAGAGCATATGCAACTGCACCTTCTTCTACTATTTCTTTCATGAATTGTTTACCTTCTACCATCATCACCTTAACTTCTTTCCCTTTTGATTCCTCCTCATTCTCCATCAATGGTAGCAACTCTATCACCTTACCATCCTTGGTGATTGAATATGTGTTTCTAACTCCATCATGGTGTGCTTTCAAGTCATATTGCCATGGTCTTCCAAATAAGAGATGGCAAGCATCCATCTTGGTAATCTCAAACAATAACCTGTCCTTGTATGTTCCAATTTGAAATTCTACCCAAGCTTGCTCTTCCACAACTGTTTACTAACCTTGAGTAAGCCATGAGACCTTGTATGGGCATGGATGTGATAATCTTCTAAGCTTAAGCTTTTCTACCATTTCAATGGACACAAAATTTTTAGTAGATCCTGAGTCAATCAGAACTTTACATACCTTTCCTCCTTCTTTGCAAGTAGTTCTAAAGAAAGACTTCCTTTGTGGGGGTTCTTTGTCAGGCACCTTCATGGTGGTCAGTGCTCTCCTCATCATCAAAGCTTCTCCTCTCTCAGGATATCCATAACTGTCAGGAGCATTTACACTTTGAAAAGTGTTTGAGCTTGTTACACTTTGACAATCAGATTCTTGGATCAGATTTGTCCTCCTTTCTCCCATTGAACTTATTGTCTTATCTAGACATCTGTTGGCTATGTGGCCTTCTTGATTGCAATTGTAACATCTGAGAGGTCCTCTTCGCTGAGATCTCCCTCTAAATGGTGCTCTTCTGCCCCTAAAATTTCCTCTTTGATTATAATTTCCCCCTTGAGTTTGACTGCTATCTCCTTTGCTGATCTCTTGATTTGATTCACCTTGGTATCCAAATCCATTTCCTCTACCTTTGAAAGGACTTCTTCCCCCTCTTTGCTGTCTCCCTCTTCCTCTACTATTCTGCTCTTGTCTTCTCTTTAATTTCTCTTCCACTTTGAGTGCCAATTGGTAGCACTTTTGGACTATATTTGGGCTATGCAGATTTAAATCTTCTTGGATGTTAAACCTCAATCCATTGAGGTACCTTGCCACCTTTTCCTCCTCACCCTCCTTTACCTTTGCCTTGACACATAGTTTCATGAATTCTTCAGTGTATGAGCTAACATCTAACTCCTTCTGTTTCAAGTTTTGTTTCCTCTTCTGTAATTGGATGTTGTAATCCAATGGAACATAGGCCTCCTTCACTAAAGCCATCATTTTCTTCCAAGTAGCAACTCTATTCTTTCCCTCTTTACCCTGTCATCTTGGATGAAAGTCCACCAAATTAGTGCAGCCCCTTTCATTGGGCCATCTTCACCCTTTGGTGGTCTGGTATTTCCTCAGTCTCAAAGAAATTATTCAAGGAGTCTATCCACTCCATTACTAAATCAGGATCCATTTTGCCTGCAAACACAGGCAAGTCTAGTTTCATATCCACGGTCCTTCTCTCCATGGATTTGAGGGCATTGAGAAAGGGTTTCTGGTCTGTAGGAACCTCCATCTCTTCCTGCCTAGGGATCCTCTCTTCATCCCCGTCTTCTTCATCACTAGAATTTTCTTCTCCCTTCTCTACTTTTTCCCTCAACTTCTCCAACTCATTTCTCAAGGCCTGATTCTGAGCCCTAACGGCTTTGCTCTCTGCCAATTGTTTCTTCACTAGAACAACCAAATCAGCATTGGTCATCTTCGCTGGGTACTCTTCTGACCCTTCTCTGACATCTTGTCTTTTTTTTTCTCCCCAAAGGATACTCCTTGGCTCTGATACCACTTGATGCAGAGCTCGCAACGGTGTGGTGAAAATAGATTAAAATCTGGAACAATTATAGTGGTTGAACCTTTGAACCGCTTGAAACCTCCATCTCTGGTTCAATGTTCTTCCATTGCTCAGTCCCAACACTATCGACAGCTATCGGTTGAACTGTTGAACCGTTGGACCAGTTCAACCATCAGTTCAACTATCGACAGCCCTTCTTACTATCGGCGATGAATCTATGGCATCCGTTGAACCGTTGAACCAGTTTAATCACTGGTTCAACTATCGGTAATATATGCTCTTCAACTAGTTCCAAATTTCTTCCGTCGATACCCACTTACTCCGATGAACCAACGAACCTATTGAACCCTTGAACCTTGAATAGGTTCAATCATTGGTTCAACCAACTATTTTCAACCCGATACTCTCAACTTCAAATATGCACTGTTTAGCCGTCTATCACCGGTCACCAAATGCACCTTCATACACTTTGACACCTACAACCGTTCGATACTTCTATTCATAGAAGGTGAACTTCCAACACACTCTGCACGAAATGTATATTCACATACAATTGTGATATACACAGAAAATATACCTCCAGTGAAATAACACCAAAATCTAACACTGAGGATGTCCTCAACTTCGCAGTCCCTATTCAGTTGAGTCCTAGCACATAGAGATACTAGGCTCTTCACTGCGAAGACTCCTCTAGGAATTGGGTCTCCTGTTCCATTCCGCCAGAAACAAAAACAAAAAAAAACAAAATAGAAAACTATATACAGAATCCATTCCACTGATATCAAAGAAATGCACCAGTGGAATGGTTTCAGTCCTGCATCTTGACAACAGAAAACTAGATTATATACAGAATACTTTGACACAGAAAATGTACGCAGAACAATTTGGTACACAGGAAATTTATACAGAACATAGAAATTCTTAACACAAAACTGACAGGATTTCCACTTTTTTTTAATCTAACTTCATCCTCCTCTCTTCTTTTCAAGAATATGTTTATATCTCTCCCCATTCAGTTCCAACCCGAACACAAGAAGTTGAAGATATTACAATTTCCAACTGGAATACTAAAAATCTAACTGATCACACGACACATGTTTGGCATATGACAAGAATTAAACATATTAGCAAGACACCTAAACATAATGCACTTAATCTAATCATCCACATATCCCAATTTGCCCAAGATGTTCAAATTGGCTTATCAGGACGCCAAATTTGTAACACTGGTTCACATGATGGGGTTTTTATTACAAACATGAAATCACAACACAAGTCCTACAGGACAACACGAACAAACATAGAAATGTATAAAAATATGATAGCACATTAATACCTTAGTCTTCTCCCTCAGATGTATATTTGGCTTGTTGAAGAGGTGCTCCTACACCACTTTGATCAGCAACTACTTATTTTTCACAAGTCTTCTCTCCCCCTTTGACATCAATGGCAAAGGGCACATACTTGCATCACTTCATAATCATATTAGCTGCTCCCCTTGAGTAGAAGCTTCCCATCATCAATTCGGACCACAAGATATGACTGTGAGATCCACCAGACTGATGCACATCAGTGCACCTTAATTCAGAACTGGAGGGGTAATAACCCCTAACTTCTCCTTGAGATACTCAAAAGAGTCCTTAGGTAGAGGTTTAGTAAAAATATCTGCAATCTAATCCTTAGAAGGCACAAACTCCAATCTGACTTCATTTTTGTTCACTTGCTCTCTCAAAAAGTGAAATTTGATGGATATATGTTTAGTCTTTGAATGTACCACCAGATTTTTTGATATGTTGATTGTACTTGAATTATCATAGAAGATTGTGATAGGTTCTTCATACTCCACTCTGATATCTCTTAGCATTTACTTCATCCACAATACTTAAGTGCGACTACCTACTGCTGCAATATATTTTGCTTCTGCAGTGGACAGAGATATTGCCTCTTGTTTCTTGCTCAACCAAGAAACCAATCTCTTCCCTAAAAAGAATGCTCCACCATTGGTACTTTTTTGGTCATCCACATCTCCTGCCCAATCCGCATCTATATATGCATGAAGAGAGAAATCGTGATCTCTACGATACCACAAACCATACTCAACTGTCCCTTTTAGATATCTAAAAATCCTCTTGATTGCCATGACATGAGATTCTCTAGGATCAGCTTGGAATCTAGAAACAAGACCAACAACATTCATAATGTCATGTCTAGTTTGAGTGAGATACAATAGTCCTCCAATCATTGACCTGTACTTTTTCTGATCAGTCTTAGGAGAGTCATCATCTTTGCTCAATTTACATCTAGTTGCCATGGGAGTACTCATTGGTTTTGAGTCTTCCATCCTAAATTTCATCAACAATTCTTTCACATATTTGGTCTGAGAAACGAAGATTCCTTTCTTTGTTTGAATGATTTGCAGACCTAAGAAGAAATTCATTTCCCCAAACATGGACATCTCAAATTCACTTTTCATTTGATTTGCAAAAGTTTTGCACATACTATCTCTTCCTCCAGAAATAATATCATCAACAAACACTTCAACAATCAAGATATTTTCATGATCAATTTTGAAATACAAATTACTATCAACAGTACCTTTGTTGAAACCAATCTTCAAAAAATGCTTATCCAATCTTTCATATCAGGCTCTTGGGGCTTGCTTGAGTCCATACAGTGCTTTCTTCAACTTGCAGACCATATCACCATGATCAGACAATTGAAATCCATCCAGTTACTCAATGTAAACTTCTTCTTCCAAGTCACCATTTAGGAAGGTAGACTTGACATCCATCTGATATACTTTGAAATCCTTGAATGTAGCAAAGGCAAGAAATAATCTGACTTCTTCAATTCTTGCCATCGGAGCAAAAGTTTCTTCAAAATCAACTCCTACTTGGGAGTAACCCTTGTAGACCAATCTGGCTTTGTTTCTGAATACTTCACTATCTTCATTCACTTTGTTCCGGAAGAGCCATTTGGTTCCAATCACATTCTTGTTTTTAGGTCTAGGAACAAGATCCCAAGTGTGTTTTTTCTCAATTTGCATCGGTTCTTCCTCCATTGTTTTAGTCCAGTTTTCATCATTGCAAGCTTCATTCACTGTCTTTGGTTCAATCTTTGAAATCAGACAATACTCTTCTAAATATTGAGCAATCATTCTTCTTGTTTAAACACCTTTGCTTTTATCACCTATGATCTGATCTTTAGAGTGATTCAGTCTTACATACCTAGGAATTTTGGGAATTTCTTGCACTTCTAATTCTTGAACAGGTTCATTCAAACTTATCTCTTCTCCTTGATTCACTGGATCAGTCTGAATCTAAATTTTAGAAGGAGCTTGGACTTCTTGATCAAAAACATCATTCTGATCATCTTCATCATATTCATAAAAACTTGAGGGTTTTTCAATACCTTCATCAACCTTCACATTTGTGCTTTCTACAATCTTCCTCAATCTCTTGTTATAACACCGGTATGCTTTACTTTGAGTAGAATAACCCAAGAATATTCTTTCATCACTTCTAGCATCAAATTTTCCTAGATCTTCATCTCTTTTAATGTAACATTTGCTACCAAAGACTCTGAAATACCTCACAGTGGGAGTGATGCCAAACCAAAGTTCATAAGGAGTCATACCAGTATTGCTTCTGATTTGTACTCGATTGAGGGTATAGACTGCAGTGCTTATAACTTCTCTCCAATAGATCTAAGGAACATTTCTTCCATCATCATGGTTCTAGATGCTTCCTAGATGGTCTGGTTCTTTCTCTCCACTACTCCATTTTGCTATGGAGTCCTTGGAGAAGACACTTGTCTCTTTATCCCATGTTTCTCATAGAATTCTATGAACTCACCAGATGAGAATTCTCCACCTCTGTAAGACGTCAGACAATTTATGTTCAAACCTATTTCATTCTCTACCATAGCCTTGAAAATTTTGAATTTTTCAAGAGCCTCAAATTTCTCTTTCAGAAAAGTCACCCACATCATCTGAAAGTGGTCATCAATTAATAACATGAAGTATCTATCACCTTGCACACTCCTGATTCTTGCCGGACCACATACATCAGTATGAACTAATTCCAATAATCTGGTAGAAGATTGTTTCTTGCTTTTGAATGAGACTCTGCTTTGTTTACCCAATTGACATTCTTTGCACAAACTATTAGTAGGTTTTACCAATCTTGGAAGATCTCGTACAACCTGAGTGTTGCTTATCTTGATGATATTATCAAAATTCACATGACACATTCTCCTATGCCATAACTAGCTCTGATCAATTTGAACAAATAAACAACTTTTACCAGTACCAACCAAGTGGAAGATATTACCTTTTGTTTGAGTACCGAATGCAATCTCTATTCTAGAACTTTCAAAGATCTTGCATTTGCCATTCTTAAATCAGAGATCATAGCCTTTGTCCACCAACTGTCCAACACTGAGAAGATTGTGCTTTAGACCTTCAACATACAGTACATTACTGGTTTTGTTCTTTCCATCAAAAGAAATGGTTCCTCTACCTCTGATTCTCCTAGCAAAATTATCATCAAATTTTACCACTCCTCCTTCATATCTTTCCAAATCTATGAACTTATTTTTGTCACCTGTCATATGGTGAGAGCATCCATTGTCAATGACCCAATCATCCTTTTCTTCAACTTGGGCAGCCAGAGCTCTTTCTATAATTTTATGATTGGTAGATTCAGAGGGCATTGGATCTTCTTCCTTGATGGCAGTAAACACCTAGTCATTTTCGGACTTGTTTCATGTCTCTGATTCATCATCTATTACTCCTTCATCATCATCTTCATGAACATAGTAACATTTCTTTTGGAACCTTGATCTGTTAGGATTTGGCCTTGAAAATCTTTTCAGACACCTTGAGGCAAAATGACCAATCTTATTGCAGTTAAAACATTTAAAAGGTAATTTCCCTTCATACTTACGGGATCCTCTTGGTAGTCTTTTTGCAATAAGGGCTTCAAGTTGAGCAGCTTCTGCTTCTTCTTCTTCCAGATCTTTTCTTGCTTTTTCATACCATGATAGTTTCTTTGAAGAGTTTTCTCCCGGATCAAACATTTGTTTTCCTTTTACAAAGGCACTAGCTTTGAATGTAGATTTAGTCTTGGGTGGCATCTCCAAACTCGGTTAATTCAAATGCAACCAATTTACCAACCAATTGATCTCTTGTGATACCTGAAAAGGATTATGAATTCTTCAATAAAAACAACCTTGTATTTGTAAGAATCAGGAAGGGGTCTGAGAACTTTGCCAACAATCTCATCTTCATCCAAGATTCCACCAGCACATCTAATGCCACAAACAAGCTCATTTACTCTTGGCATAAATGTAGTGATATTGTCATCTTCTCTCATCTTCAGGGGTTCAAATTTTCCTTTCAAACTCTGTAGCTTGGCACATTTGACATACTTGTCTCCTTCATGCAGAAGTTCTAGTTTTTGCCAAATCTCATATGCACTTTTTAGATCAATAACATTTGTCAGCTCTGAATCAGATAAGGCACTTAGAAGAGCTTCTTTAGTCCACAGATTGTTTTTAGCATCTCCGATTTCATCTATGGTATGCGGACCATTCTGAGGAGGATCATACTTCTTTGAAGCCATGATCCAATACTGCATTCCCATACATTGCAAGTGGCATTCCATGCGACTTTTCCAAAGAATGAAATTGGTTCCATCAAACCTCAAACTATCCTTTTTGTAGGATGACATCCTGGATCTCCTCAAGTGGTTAAGCTCCTTTTAGAGGAACTTAGCTCTGATACCAATTGTTAGATTTAGGATAGACAACTGAGAGGGGGGGTGAATCAATTGTCCAAAACTTTCTTTCAATTAATCACTTAAATAATTTTCTTAATTTAGTAGCATAATAATAAATCAATCATGGAAAGATAATACAACAATTCAAGAGCAGAAACACATTAACACATAAGACATCAAGATTTTCATGTGGAAAACCTGGTTAAGGGAAAAACCATAGGGTGACTAACCCAAGATTGTACTCTCTATTAGAATAATAGAAAGAACAAAATGGCACATGCCAATTAGGGATCACTGCCCGAGCACACTCCTCACAAGAGGCCCACTGCCTACAAGAGACACACTGTCTACAGAATAATAAGTATTATATACTTGAACTGAAGAATAGCATCTTCACCATGTTTGAGTTAGTTCCATTTAAGTTCAATACTTCTGCTCTACCTTTCGCTCTGCTCCTCTCTACCACACACTCATCTCCACAAGATGCCTTTGAAATGACTTTACAACTCCTTATTTATACAAGACATCAACTTAGGGATAATCATCAAAGTCGGCATACATTACAGAGAAAATACATAAATACAACATGACTAATTACAAAAAGACTTCACGCGGATCAACACACTATCGGCCACAAAGATCTGAGACTTCAATCTTCCTTAGGAACATGCCATTTGTCACAGAATATCACCAAGATCATCCGCAGGATGTGTAACTCATTCAGTCGGCCAGACTTAGGAAGAACATCATCATCCAGAAGTAATTATTCAATTACGAGCTCAATCTTCAATGCAGACCACCAACACAAACTGGAAACAATCCAAAGACATCCACAAGCTTGCCTAAATCACTAGGAACATCCACACTACTTTTGCTTACTAAAATCATTCTCTCCTTCATCTAGAACCTCAAGAACACAATCTGTCATCACTGTCATATTGGAATAGATGCTTGCAGACCTCCAGACCATGAACCAATTGAGTTTTCAATTCACATTGACTTCCTAAACACTCCACCAAAATCACAGAACAAGATATTGCATTTCCAGATCTCACCGGACTTATCTGTGTCACTCTGTCACTTCTGAGTATATGTCAGAACTAGTTTTACTTAAGTAGGCATAACTTCTTTAGATCTTCATGTGGACCTCTGAAATCTTTACTGGATCATCTTAAGACACATATCTACAAACCCTTTAATGCGTATCCTCTGATCTTCATCTTAGCTGGGATCTTTTACCTCTTCACTGTTCTTTCTCTATTCCTAATAGGACTAATTTTCTCAATATCCTTAGCATATAGCTCATCCAATCCTTATCATCAATGCAATAGGAGTATGTTGACATCAATGACAACACTGGTTAGGCCCATACTTGCAACAAAGTCTCCTTTTGAGATAGAGGATATGAGCAGACTTCCTTATGCTAGTGTGGTTGGCAGTTTGATGTATGTGACAGTATGTACAAGACCAAACATTACCCAAGTAGTAGGAGTCCTTAGTCGATTTACGGCTAATCCTGGACGGGTACATTGGGATGTAGTGAAGAGAGTATTTAGATATTTACGGGGTACTTCTGATTATTCCTTATGTTATCATGGTTATCATACAGGACCTCAGCATTCACTTTGTATTCATGGATTTGTGGATTCAGATTGGGCAGGTGACATTGACAGCAAGAGATCCACCAATGCTTATGTGTTCACTATGTTTGGTGGTGCTATTAGTTGGATGAGTAAGTGGCAACTTGTGGTTTCTTTGTCCACTACTAAAGTTGAGTACATGGCATCAACTCATGCTTGTAAAGAAGCCATTTGGCTTAAGAGATTGTGTTCTGATGTTGGGTTTGATGTAGGGAAGATTACTATTTGTTGTGATAGTCAGAGTGCCATATGTTTGGTGAAGAATCCTACTTTCCACGCAAACACTAAGCATATTGATGTCTAGTACCATTTTGTTTGTGACATGGTAGAGGAGGGGAAGGTAAACTTGGAAAAAGTTGAAACTTTGATGAATGTTGTAGATTCCTTGACAAAACCTATGAACACAGAGAAGTTCAGATGGTGTTCAGAGTTTATGGGCCTCATTACCCCTAGCAATTAAATCATGGTGTTGATAATCCCTTTGCTCTTGCAAGGTGTTTGATAAGTGGGAGAATGTTAAGAAAAGTGTCTCAACCTTGCAACTTTGAAAGATTACTATTCTTCCTAGTTTTGGTCCTTTTGAATACCCTTTATCTTGGAGAATGGTTTGGAACCTTCAAAGTTTCCAAAATTTCCAAATGAGCTAAAAATAGAGAGACTTACTATTTTTAGTAAGTCCTTCGATTGAGCTTGGATTGACTTGAAATTTTTCCCAGAAGGTGCAGAACAACTAAGTGAACATCATGGGTGAGTTTCATCTCAACATCATATCAGGATTGTGAGATATTAAAGTTTCTATTTTTGAAACTGCTAAAAAAAGTCTTTGAACTCAATTACTAGAATCAAATCTTCTCTAAATGTCACAAAAATTGTGATAACCATCGTAGTAGGTTATAGGGTGATAGATCTCTTCATGAGATTTCTGACACATAAAATGGTTTGTCAATCGGACACTCGGATCAAAAGTTATGGCCTCCGAAAGTTGGACCTTCTATTTTGGGAAATGTAAAAACATGTTGGACACATAAAAGAGCTATAAAGGGGAGAGTTACATGTGTTGGTGTGTGGTTTGGCACACCACATAGTGGAATGTAGAGGATTAGCTGCAGTAGTAGTATCCTCATGAGCATCGATAGATACAATTGTCAATTCAACCTTATGAAGATCGAGGACAAAGATGGAATATTTGGGAAGGATTCAAATAGGTCTCCTCTAGAGAGGAGTCATGTGAGTCATTATCAAAAACATTGACAAGGCACAACTTCTCATTGTTGTTAGTAGAAATGTGAGTAGTAAGAGTTGTTGATGGAGGAAGGTCCTCCATAGGAAGAAGAATTGATGAAGGGATTAGAGGAGGTAGAGATGGAGGATTATGGAAATAGATGGAAGTGATATGGCCACTTTATTGTTAACAATTGTTGATGTATTACTTTTAAATAAATTCTTGTTCTTTTGTAATTGTTGAAGGAAGAAGATGAAGGTCTAAATGTCACAATAGGAGATTGTGAGGCAGGTACCTCAAACTAGCTAATTGTCTATGCTATACAAAGATGAGAAAAAGAAGAATATTTTTGTAGACACCTAAAAATGACTATGACATTATCATCTTGTCATACACATCACTCTCATCATTTTCTTCTAATTCAACATTAATTAAATAATTCCTAATTGTTTAATTAATTTTATCATTTCATCACTTTATTTCCACATCCACCAATAATTAAATAAAATTTCAAATTATTTAATTAAATCAATCTTTCCCTCCAGCTTCATTCTTCTATTTTCACATTAATTAAATAAAATTATTATTATAATTAACTCGTGCCACTCTAATTCAATTATTTAATTGGTTAATTATTCCTCCAAAATTAAATAAATTATTCTAATTTATTTAAGTTGACTTTTCTTATCTCCTAAATAAATAAAATCAAATATTTTATTTATTTCCTATTTTCCTCCATCATGGGCTGTAGACACTCAAATTTGTCCATGTCTAGCAACACCTTGTTAAACCACTAATCCATTAGCCAATTAATTAAATAAATTTTATTTATTTAATTAAAATCCCATTCTCATTCACTTAGCCAATTAATTAAATAAATTGTATTTATTTAATTAATTCCACATCATGTCTTATCCCATTTTATTCATTTATCCTATTAATTGAATAAATTTTATTTATTTAATTAATTTCCAACTCATATCCCAACTAATTCAAATATTTTATTTGAATTAAGCCCTTATCATTTATCACATTCCAACACTTGTCCAGTCAATCATGTGTTGTAAAACAACTTTTATGTACAATCCTTCACATGCACAATTAATGGAATTTAAATTTAGTAACTTTCAATCCTAGCCATTCACATAACCTCTGAATCTCCACCGTTGATTGATCTTGGCTAAGTCCTATATAAACACCCTCTCACTCCATATGAAACATCCAGCAATCCAGTAATCATATACAGCAATCATATAGCATCTACATTATCATCTTGAGCATTTGAGCATTCACTTGAGCTTTTGTCATCAATCATGGCAGCTTTCAGCATTGCAATTGTTCATTGTTGAAGAAGCAGTCCACATTCCTCAAACAAGGAATCGCGCGGTCTAGGTGATGTTATGCTTGAATTGCATTCTTCTTTGATTTCATTTAGATTAGATTCCTTGATGATGGTAGGGTTAGGGTTTCATGACTATGTCTGATCTTCTACACCTGACTTTCACCTATCACATTTTGGCACGCCCGGTGGGACATAACCCTTGCTTTTTTGCAGGTTTGTGTGTTTCAATTTTCATTTTTAACATCATTTTTGTCTAGTTTTGGTGGTCAAGTTTTGCAGGTTGCATCCTATGCCAGATCTAACCTTACCATCGTGTCCAAGAGGCCTTGCAAATGAGGATTGACATAAAATATTGTATGTTTTGCTACTTGAGAAATTTTTGAAATTTTTTGAAGTTGGCAGATCTGTACAATACAGACTTGCCGTACAGACGGTAGATATCTTTATTTTCATTTGCAGGTTGTGTCATTTCTGCTAACTGTTACCACATTCTACTGACTTACTCATAAAACCCGTTGACTGTGTAATGTCGATATAGATCTTTATTTTCATTTGTTGCCCTCACATCCGATCCGCCTCCTAAATCTTTGTTGCAATCATGTCGACATCTTAAACCATTGATCACCTTCTCCAAATTACCCTTCACCACCACTTTTTCACAGATCCATATCCCCCTCAACCAATCCCAGTCACCACATATGGTCGCCTTCGATCCACATCCTGCCATTGCCAAATCCTTCGTCATATTGTTAGGTTGCGTAAAAGATACATCCATAACCACCAATAGACATTTAACCCACCATACGGAATCGCAAGCAAAATATTTTGGGCATATTCTTCACTACACAGCGGAATCAAAATCTTGGCACAGTACTAAGCGATTGATTCAGACTCTTCATTTTATCTCCATCCGCTTGATCCATAGTAAGTGGCATTCATCATAAACAGAAGGATCTGTAGCATTGCAGATAGAGTTCTGAAACCGCCCACTAGCAGAATCTAAGCGCTTAGCAGATCCACATATCCATCTGTGGTATGGGTTTATAGTCTACATCCGGCAATCTTAAATGACTGATCCACATAATTTACACCATTCCATCCACATCCCATTGGCATTGGTAGACCAGTCCATGCCATACATCAGCGTGCGGATCAAGACTCATGGTGATAGTGAATTCTAAACCAGCAGACTATTCATTTGTTTATCAGCGGCTATAAATCCTTTGGCAACATCGACGGTATAAACCTACAGACATTGATCAACATCATTGATTCATCAAGTCGGCATTCAAATCATCTTCTATCCTAGCAGTCTTCCATTTTCGGTGGTCAATCAATGATTAAGGCAGTCAAACTTTGTCAGCCCGGCCTTTATTTGCAGTCGACGGTTTCATCAAACAGCGATCGATTGCTAAAAGTCTTCACTGCAGTTGGCGGATCTCACAAACTTTGGGCGGCTATAAAGTCATATGCTGTTAAACTTTCCATGGTCGGCAATCCAAGTTTCTCAGTCGGCCTTTGCAAAATCATCCAGCATCTGCTTTTATCCAGACCTATAGTATCTGGCGGGTTAGATCATCCAGAGGCCTCCGCGATTGACGGTAGCAGATCCGCTTTCATCTTCTGTTTGTTTTTATTTTTTATACGGTCGGTCTTTCTTAACATTATATTGTAGTTTTGATAGACTTTAATCTTATGATAGTCTTTTAATCTTACGATAGTCTTTTTTATAGTTTTTAATTTAGTCTTTTATATAATTTAAAGTTAGTTTTTACTTTTTAACTTTAGTTTAGTTTTTAGTATACTTTTTTTAATATTAATTTAGGTTTTCATTTTAGATTTTAATTTAGTATTTCATTTTATCCTAGAATTAATTTAGGTTTTAATATTAGATTTTAGCTTAGTGTTTAATTTGAATTTAAAATTAACTTTAACTTAGTATTAATTTTAAATTTTAATTTAGTATTTAATTTTAAATTTAGTATTAACATAGATTTTCATTTTAAATTCTAATTTAGCATTAATTTTAATTTAGAATTAACTTAGAATTTAATTTCACTTTTAATTTAGTATTAATTTTAATTTTACCTTATGTATTAGATGTTAATTTAGTAACTTGTAATTTAGCTTTTTTTTTATTTTTTAATTTAGT
Organism: Cunninghamia lanceolata; assembly: GCA_027924645.1. Taxonomy (NCBI): domain Eukaryota; kingdom Viridiplantae; phylum Streptophyta; class Pinopsida; order Cupressales; family Cupressaceae; genus Cunninghamia; species Cunninghamia lanceolata. Next base: position 926,473 of record BSBN01000958.1, on the reverse strand, counting down.
CTTTAATATTAATCTAATAGTTAATTTAGTTTTTCATTGTTGTAATATTTTAGTTTTTTTTTAAATTCTAACATAGTTAAATGTTAATATAGTTTAAATTTTTCATTTTTTTTTAGATTACCTAAGTCATTTTGTTTCCATCAACTAGTCTTTTTTTTCTTTTTTTGCGTCATTATAGTCTTTTTCTTGTCATTAACCTTTTTCTTGCAGCCATATCACTTGTCGAAGACAATTTTCTCAAACTACTCACAAGTGGGTTACAAGATTTCGCGTGTCAAAGACATATCATTTGAAACCTTTTGCTTGCTTTATCTAGTGGACCTAATTGTGGCTTGCGGTGTGAACCTCATCAACAAACTTGACAACAACTTTCTAGGTGCACTCGACACAACTTTTTCTTTTCTGAACAACTTGTTTGCGAACACATTTGAATTTTGAGCTCCTAAAATAAACATTGTTTGCAATCACATCATTGAAATTGGGCTTAAAATGAACCAGTGTTTTCAACACATTTGGATTTGGGTTTAAAAAGAACAAGTGCTTGAATTGTCTTCCACACATCTCATTTCTAAAGGGGAATTAACCACTGCGAGTGTGAATCAAGTGACAACTCACTTGGTTTGCTGTTGTATACCCTATCTAGAAGGCCTGCTTGGAGACACACCACTCCAAGGGACGACCTCAATCGAGGCTGAATCGAAAGACACCCTCATTGGGAGTTGTAAACCTTGTCACTCTTGGCTAAGCCCCAAAGAACTTTATACCTTTGGGAAGTGAAGGTGAAGGGTGGGTTACCCCTTTCTCCCGGCTGTGTGGCAGGATTTCTCTTTCAATTCCTTAGTCAACCTTGTGCAATCTAGCCTAAGACTTAATTGGCCATATCCACTTGACTAGACATTAGTCTTGTTGATGTGTCTTCCATGTGTGCTTGCTTAATCATCACATTTCATTTTCAAAGTCAAAAACTTTCTTATGTGTCTTGCGTGAGTGATTCATGTGTGTATATGCATAATCATTTGTTTGAACATTGCCAAATCAATCTATAACCACCAAACACATAAACAATTCATCCTACATTTCATCCACATCACCCAATTTTGTCATTCCACATCATATCCTAATCATACCCAAATCAGTTTTATTCTGAACATATCCTAGTCACATTCATACTCATTCCAAATCATCTCCACATCATCATCAACCTAGTCCTAGTCAACACTTGTCAAGATGGTCATAATCATTCAAGGGGGCTATCCCTCTAATCATAAGACAAATCCCAAGCCTAAGGTGACAATTCAAGGGGGCTATTCCTCTAATCATGAGACAAATCCCAAGTCTAAGGTGACAATTCAAGGGGGCTATTCCTCTAATCATGAGACAAATCCCAAGCCTAAGGTGACAATTCAAGGGGGTTATCCTTATAATCATGAGACAAGACCTAAGCCTATAATCACAATTCAAGGAGGCTACCCCTCTAATTCAAACAATGAAATAAAACCAAATCCCAAGGTCACAATTAGAGGAACCCCTCTTCCTAATGCAAATCATGAAGATAAACCAAGACCTAAGGTCACAATTAGATCAGCCCCTCTTCCTAATCCAAATCATGAGAAGAAACCAATCACAATTAAAGGTGGTTATCTTCCTAATCCAAATCATGAGAAGAAACCAATCACAATTAAAGGTGGCTATCCTCCTAATCCAAATCATGAAAGCGAACCAAAGCCGAAGATCACAATTAAAGGAGCCTTTCCTCCTAAGACCAAGTTTATACTTCGAGGAGGCTATATCTTTATTGATGAGGATGAGACAAGTCCAAAACCCAATCCATCCACACATCAAATCAATTCCACATCAACTTATCCCACTTCATACCAATCTAATCCATCCACACATCAAATCAATTCTGCATCAACTTATCCCACTTCATACCAATCTAATCCATCCACACATCAAATCAATTCTGCATCAACTTATCCCACTTCATCTCAACCAAATTCATCCACATATCATATCAGCCCTTTATCAACCTATCACAACCCTTATCCATATCAATCCATATCACAACAATCATTATCCTATGAAACCCCTCCATCATCATCACATCAACACATTCAACTACAACATCAACCAATTCAACAATTCCAACCATCACAACAACCCATTCAACAATTCCAACAACAACAAATCATATCACAACAATAAATCCAAACACAATCTCAACCTCAACAAATTCCACCTCAACCCTATGTGTCACCCACCTCAACTTCACACCAACCTAATCCATCCACCTATCATGACAATTCCATATCAACCTATGCCACATCAACATATCCACCCACTTTCATACAACAAGTGAGCACAAGTCAACCTTGGCAACAAGATCAAATGCCCTCAACTTTGAGTCCACCTCAAGATCTTTTGTCCACATATCCTACCATTACACCTAGCTACCAAGACTATCAATGGCCTCCCCAACAAGCACAAGTGAGCCTAAATCCACCTTTGCAACAAGAAGCACATGCAGCTCCAAATGGCCCTTTGTACATAAACCATGCAAGCCTAAGGCAACAAGACTTAATTACCTTTGATAAGGGAGATACCGATCTAGAGTGGCCTTCATCATCTAATCACACACCAACACATGAGCCAACTAATCCTATCCCAACACCACCATGTGATCCTATTCCTAGTCCATTGGTCCATCAACCCTCCAAATCACCAAGCCCTCCATCACCATGTCATTCTAATCGTTCACCAAAGGATGCGGCTGAGAGAGTTTTACAAAGAACGCTTGAAGCAAAACTCATTGAAATTCCTAAAGTCAAACCATGTGAAGAAAGTACATATGATGAACATGATTATTGTGCATACCATAGGACCAAAGGCCATAATACAAATACATGCCCAATATTTGTCTCAATTGTTTACAAGGTGTACCTACCTATAATAAGAAATCATGTCACATCATCCCAATCCCATGTATCACCCCCATCCAATCCAAATTTTAGCTTATCAAACTCCATTATCCTTCCATCCAATCAAAGTCCTAATCATAAGCTTACAACACCATCTACCCTTATCATCCATCCATTATACTGCCCATCCACTCATACCCTTACGAAGGATGTGATCCATTGGCTACTAGCTAGGAATAAACTACCTCCATGTCAAACACCCATTCATGAGCCTACCAAAGAATTTCCAAAGGTCATCCCATCATGTGGTCCACATATCCTTGAGCCTATCCAAGAGCCCTCAATTAATATTCTTAGCCCTTCAAGCCCATCATGTGACCTACAATCCATCAAGCCTATTCAAGAGCCTCCTATTATGAATCTAAGTCAAGAGTCATCATGTTCTCATATTGTTGACCAAGAGCCTATCCAAGAGCCTTCCACTTCCATTCAAGCAACCCAAGAGGTATGTCAAAGGTTTAATCCTAAGCATGTGGAAACATTAAGCCCTAGTCCAACTCAAGATCAAATCACTTTTATGCAACCCATCCATAACATATATCTTTTCCGTGATCAAGTTGATACCTATGAAGAAGCTATCCATGAGCACCTTGATCCTATCCATAATCCTCTATCCATCCATGAGCGAGATATCCAAATTGCTCCTAGTCATATGTCATCTAGCCCTATCCATAATGAACAAACATCCACTTGTCATAATGAGACATGTGCCTCTCAAGAACACATAAGCATAAAAGATGAAACAAATAACTTGGATCTTAGTGAACATAATGTTAATCAAGATCCTAATGATCCCCCTTCCACATCCATCAAATATCCCATTTCAAATCCATCATGTCCTATAGGTCTATCCACCCTTATACATGAGTGTTCTTCCTTAGGATAACAACGACCTTTATCCCCTTCATCTTCTCCATCCAATAAAGAGCTCAAGTCTAGTGTTCAAACCACACCAAGCCCTATAGTCAATTGCATCCTCCAAAACATGAACTACCAAGGTAAAGGTCTAGGCCTTTATGAAAAAGGTATTTTGGAGCCAAACCATGTCAAGATTCCTCCATGCTCATATGGCCTTGGATACACACCCCAAGGTAAACAAGGCCAAGATGTTGGTAATCCCTTCATGCATCCTAAATCTACCACTTACCATCATATATCCTATCATATACCCAAAACATATGTAGCCATTCCATCTCCATCATCCTATAAATGTCAAAAGCATGTGACCATACACCTTCCACCATCCACTTTGCCTCCACTTTTACCAACTCCAAATATCCCTCCATCCACCTTGCCACCATTGCTTCCAACACCTAACATATCTATCATTCCTAAGTATCCTTACATCCCTAATCATGGCCAACAAATTCACACATCGTTTAAGCATAAAGCCTCCAATCATTCCATCCACTCCACCCATCCCATGGGATTCAAAAGCAAAAATTTTGATGCCTTTATCTATAAAGCTAAAAATCCAACTAAAACTCCTAAGGACCCTCATGCCTTAGGGTATCAATGTGAAAAGTCTCTAAATCATCCATCTTCTAATCAAAGTACACTCACAAAGCTATCCAAGCCCATACCTTCAAATGCAAAGCCCAAAAGCAAAATGGTTTGGGTTCCTAAGCAAATATCTAGCAAGTCAAATGAGGCATCCTCATCCACATCTCAAGAATCCCAACCACCTATATCCATCCAAAAGCTTACTTCCACCCAAAACTTCCATTCCCTTCAAAAATTCCACAAGCAAAACAAAAGCACTAAAAATACTAAATCTATGTGGGTTCCTAAATCACTTCATCAACCATCTCCTAATCAAACATCTCCATTGCTTCCTACACCACCATCTCATCAAAAGCTTCAATGTTTATCACGGTGTGTGCAACTGTTGGTCATGATTCCCTTCCACTCCATAGCACCTCCACATAACTACATCTCCCCATCTTCCATCCATTATCCTACATATCTCCCCCATGCTATCCCTATGGTCCATGCTTTGGCATAAACTTTTCATCCATCTTCATTCCATAAGCCTATATAAATCTGGACACCATAAGCCACTAGCCTACCCTTTCATAATCCATTTCATAATTTATTATCCACCTAATCCATCTCCCATCCATGCAATCCCTTATCAACATCTATGAGCACACTTGACATGGTCCATGCGAAGACATCATCAATCTCTAAAGGGACACTATCAACCTTCATAGCACTAAACACTTGAGTCCCTCCTATCCATTACCATGGTGAAAACCTGGCAAACAGGCGCCATGTGTAATTGTCATCCCATCTAAAAAAAAAAAAGCAAAAAACCAAAAAAAAATAAAAAAAGTAAAGAGAAATCCCTTCGTCCAACGGTGAAAACCTGGTAAACAGGCACCTTGGATAAGTACCATGATGAAAACCTGGCAAACATGCGTCATGTGTAGGTTGATCTTCTATGTCACTTACACTTGGGGGCATATTGTCTCATCCAACCTATCCATTTCCAAACTATCTATCCCATTATATCATTTTCAATCCTATCCATTTCCAACCTATCATATACCATTCTATTCTACCATCCTTAGCCATTACATAAACATGCCTATCCTATTGAACCCATTTATCCATCCTCTTGCCTTTTGATTTTGATGAAGACATAGGGGCAAAATGTTGAAACATGTTTAGATCTTTCTTGGCATACCTTCTTTCTAAACCAAGTCCTATCCATTGACCAATTATCCATCTTATCCAAACCAATCCATCATGTCATCCCATTGTCATGAATCTTATCATGTAAAATCCAATCTTATCATCCCATGGTCATAAGCTTTGTCATGCAAAGAATCCTAAGCATTACCACCTAGAATGGGGCAAGTTATTCTTCCTATGCAACATAGCCTTTGGAGATCACATCCTAGTTCCCCATCATGAACTTTCCATCTTATAGCTTATCCCCATCAATTTATCATGAGCTTTCCACTATAGCCTACCTATCTGTTTATCATGAGGCATGCATCCATCCCTTATATGGCCTATTCTTTTTATCCACCCATTTATCATGAGCCTTCCATCCCATTTTCTATCACCCATCTTTTTGTCCATCCATCCTTTTATCCATCCCTTGCACCTAGACTTGGTTTTCCCTTGTCATTGGTATCAAGCACAAAGGCTACCCAAATTGTAATCCATTAGCATTTTCCAACACATTCAAAAATCCAACAAAAATCAAAACATTAAAAAAAAAAACTCCAAAAAAAAAATCAAAATATCCCAACAAACACAAAAAAATCAAAATATGTCAAAAAAATCCAAAAAAATCAAATATCCAACAAAAAATCCAAGCAATAAGATCAATTCAATCATCATCCAAAACAATCCACTCCATCAACATCAATCAAAATCAAAATCATCATCAATTCTTCTTATCAATAACATTCATTCATCCATTTCAATCACTCACTTCTTCCAGTCATATCAATCAAATCAATCTAAGCAATGATCTTAAATCCATGTCACATTAATCCATATCAAGCAAGCTAATGAATCAAGGAACATTATCCAATCAAATCAATAGGTTTTGATCCTAATCTTGTCATGAGCCCAATCAATCATCATCAATCATCATCAATGGGATATAGCGTTCCCACATCCTTTTGTTGATCTAGGGATATAGCTTTCCCCACAATGACAACACTATCTATCTTTATCAATGAAACAATCAATCATTGGTTTATGACTTGACAAGGGCAATACCTTGTTTATTTTACATCCTTTGTGCACACTAAGAACACTTGCTTATACTTAGATTGAGTGGACACTCTCATCATCACACCATCACTATCATCATTCTAAACAAATCCAATCATCAAAACAATCAACCTAGCAATAGCAACCATCACAACCAAAGCACATCAAGCCAACCATCACAACAAATCCTATCAATCATCAGCATTAACACCAAAGAAAATCAACTCAAAGCACATCAATCCAACCATCAAAATAAATCCTATCAATCATCAGCATCAACACCAAAACAAATCAACTCAATCACATCCAACTCCAATCGGAACACATCCAATCACTCCAATAAATCCAAAGCAGCTCAATCCACCACATATCATCCCATCATCAACATTTCATCAAATCAATCTTCATCCATCATTTCATCATCCTCAAAATCATTCCAAACAAAGATCCAAATGCAAGCCCATCCTTAAGCTATACCAATCAAGTTAATCAATCAAGCCAAGTTATCCAATCGCAATCAATGGTCTTGATCCTAGCCTTGTTGTAAGCCAAATCAATCAACCAATCAGCGAACCGACTCAGCAAACAACTTTGTGTTGATCTAGGGATATAGCTTTCCCCATAATGACAATACTCTCAACTATCATCAACAAAACAATCAGCAATTAATCATTGGTTTAAAGCTTGACAAGGGCAATACCTTGTTTGTTTTTGAATCATTTGTGCATGCTTGCTTGCTTGCTTGTGTGTGTTATCATTTTATCTTGTGTTTGCGGGATGATCTTATTCTCTTCCTATGCGTATTGGTATCTTGTACGTGTTGAGATTACCATCTTACATATCAATATCTCTAGCATTTGAGAAGCTAAACAGTCTCTTATGCATTTGAGACTATTCTATGTTAAGACTAACTCCATACATATAACCAGCAAGCTATCATTATGTGTAGTGGAGATAAGCTCAAACCATTGCTTGTAGCGTCAAAGTCCAACACTAGCTGTTATTCATATCTTGTGTATGTTGGCTCAACATCTTGACCTCATGCGTTCAGACAAGATTGTAACACGCTAGTTACGCATTGGATACCTCGACACCTTGGTCTCTTATACCCTGGTGCATAACATCCATATGCTATATCAAACATAAGGACTGCATTTCTTTTCATTTTTGAGCAATTACTTGAAAGCTGCCCATCATCATCCTACCTATTCATTCTATCTATTCATTCCATCATACTCAGCCAAGATCAATTATTTTCATCCTCCTTTGTCCATGTTCCCGCTCCTGCAAAAACAAGTATGTTAGACATACATAAGTCCATCATATATATCTTTCATTATCATCTACCTATATGCATACATCTATCCATATCCTTACCATTTACATATTCATACATTTTCTATTCATTATCATTTGCATAAACATCCATCCATAATCCATATATAATCCATACACATAACATGTATAGCCATCATAATATCAACATCATAACCATTACAACATCATATCGATCACCAAAACTGCCATCTATATATATACATGTGTGTCAAAATACAAGTGTCTACAATACAAGCTGAGCTCTGAAAAGAATGAATGTACAACAACGGCTCTAGGCCTCATCATAATACAATATAAACAAGGTATGCCCTAGCGACTACTGCCAGCTCCCTCGCCCTGACCACCACCGCCACTCAGTCCTGTACCTGGTCTTCCATCTCTCGGTGGCCCCATCACTGAGGCTACTGATCGAGATCCACCCGACCTCCGTGAACTTGAAGCCCCTGACCTGCTCCTGAAGCTAGGCTGTCTCTGCTCTGCCGGCACAGCTCCATAATATAGGCCTCTGTAATACTCAGCCTCACCCTGCACTCTCCGCAACTCTGCCTGTACCACTGTCAACTGTGTGGCCAAGTACATGGTAGCTCCATTAGTCCCCAAGGTAGCCACTGCTCTATCTCGCTCACCAGTCATCCCCTGCAGCTGCAGTACTGCTCTATCTCTCTCAGCTCGCAGACCATCCCTCTCTGCTCTCATAGCCTGCTCCTGCTGTACCGCAGTGTCTCGCTCCAGCCTCATCATCTGCTCATGCTGTTTGGCTGTATCCCTCTCTCCTGTCACTCTCACAAGCGCACCATCATCCTGGCCATCTCCTCCCTGTCCTCTCAACTGTAGCTGAGCCTGATAGGTCTGTGCCTGTGCTCTAGCATGCCGCAGACTAATCATGGCCTGATGCCTGTCCATCTCCACCCTCTTCAACCTCATCTGTGCCCGCTGCCTCCATCTCCTCTCCTCTCTGATCCATCTCCGCAGCTGTTGAATCCCTACATCATCTCCTGCTCCAATCTGTGCCTGAGGCTGTGCTAATATAGCAGGCTGACCTGGCACCTGCCCTGGCATCTGTATCCTTGGTGCCGCTGGCACTACTGCCTGTGCTGGTGGAGCCCGTCGTCGTCTCCTTCGAACTGGCCTCTCCATCCCAATCTCTCCAATCTCCCCATCTTGTGTCAATCGCGTCGGCCTAGCTGTCGCCCAGTATGCATCATACTCTGGCAATGTGCTTGGATCTGCAGGACCCTGTCCCCACTGCCATGCTACTGGCTGTAGTCCATCTCTCTCTGCCAAAGCTGTGTCAACCATAACCTCTGGACCCCAATCAAATACCTCCTGCCTCGTCCTCCCAAAAATGGCATCACCAACAGGTACTGCTTGTGCCTCTCCAAACTGTCTCAGGACTCTCTCTGGCAAATAGCGCTTTATAATATACACGCCGCGTCCAAAAATGTATCTCGCCTGTCTAGCATAGACAAGCTCCGCATCCTCCTCCTCCCACTGCTCACATCCTAGCCAGGGCCTCCATACAAATCTGTCTACCTCATCCAATCTCCGCCGCCAATATACCACTCCTCGGCGCTGTCGATATGTCAATGCTCCTCTATACATCCGTGCAAATGGCTCTCCTGCTGCTCTAGCCACCCATCCCTTTGGTCTCGTCACCGGAATGTGCTCATATGCCCATACATGCAAAACTGTCACCCCTGCTGACATACTGGCTCCAAACATGTACGCACAATCATGCAGGTAATGATAGAGCTGTCCCAACACGCACTCTGCCCACGCATATCTCATGCCATAAGAGAACATGCCCTCCATCACTGTCCCCCATCCTACGGGAAACCCTCTAGCTCTCCTATCACCCACTAGCCATCTAATGATAGCCACCACCACACGCTGTAATCTGTCACAGAGCTCCTCCATCCTCCCCATCAGAATCTGTGAACCCTCTACTCCGATGTCTGGTGTGCCAAACAATCTCCTGAATGCCGTGGGGCCCATCTCTGGATCATAATCTACACGATCCCCATCTACTGAAATCCTCAATATCCGGAATACATCCTCTAAGGTAATGGTCGCCTCTCCTGTCGGTAACAAGAACGAACTGTGCTTGCTCATCCATCGCTCCACCATCGCTGTCATCAGCCCTCGATGTGCCTGAACTGGCTCTAACCGGGATACATGCTCCAAGCCTAGGATCTCCAACACCAGTAGCTCCTCTGCATCCAATCGTCTCACCAGCCGTAAATCTCTCGGATGGGGCTCTCGCGATAACAATGGTGGTAGTACATCCTGCATCATCCATTTACGTTTGTCAGTTCATTCCGTTAGCCATCCATATCAAAATTTCCTTCTCTATTTGCTATTCTATTTTCAACCTACCATAAGCGTCCTACTTTACCACATGCGCTCATTTCCTACTCACTAGCGACTTGCTTTACTTTATGCGCTAGTGTTTTGCCCACAAGCGAGCTCTTTTGCATATGCACCCTTGTTTTCCCTATCTACGAGCCATTTTCCCCTATGCGCTTACTGTTTGACTATAAGCAAGCTCTAACACCATAAGCGCTCACTTTTCCTATATACGCGAGCTTAATCCTATATGCGCTTATCTTTTTACCATATGCGCGCTACTTTACCTTGCACGACCCTTTTAGCCCTATATGCGCGCTATTTTCCCTATGCGAGCCATTTCTCTCCATATGCGAACCAAACTACCTAATGCAACCACTATTTGCTTCTACGCGAGCCTTTCTCGCCATAAGCGACGCGTTTGGCCATTTCCTCGCTTTTCGCTTGCGTCTTTCCCGCTGACGGGATGTGACCCCTTTTTCCCTATGCGACCTACCCGCGCTCATAAGTGACCAACATTACTATAAGCGGATTCTGTTCCTATCTAAGCGACCTAAATGTGCTATGTCCTCACCTAGTCACTTTTGGTGACGTGTGTGAATTAATTACACTTTAAGGTTATTAATTACACGCTTTTGGGGAAAAGTTTGAAACATATCGGTGCGCCTGCTCCCTCTGGTCGTCCATGTGTCCTCACTCGCTCCGCACGATGATCTCTGCATGGAATAACCATCCTGCTAGCTCTGCCACTCTCACTCTCTGGAGCTCTAGATTTCTCTAAGTTTCTAAGCACAAATGAGCACAAATGAGCCTATTTACTATTGAAGCCCCTACTTATAGCCCTTCTCAAAACCCTAATTCTTCCATACCACAGCCTATTTTCTTCCATCCAACTCCAATTTTCTTCGTGTCAGCCTTCTTTTTAGCCTTTTTTTTTCTATCGAGAGCCAACCCAGTCCTTCCTGGTTAACCTGGCTTACCTCTCGAGGGGGCATCACTTGCTAGTTACACTAGGGCATAACTTGTTTATCGAACGCATATCGTATCTTCTTTGACACAACGTTCTATCGAACATTGTATCAAAGAGGGGCAAAATGTAGACACTCAAATTTGTCCATGTCTAGCAACACCTTGTTAAACCACTAATCCATTAGCCAATTAATTAAATAAATTTTATTTATTTAATTAAAATCCCATTCTCATTCACTTAGCCAATTAATTAAATAAATTGTATTTATTTAATTAATTCCACATCATGTCTTATCCCATTTTATTCATTTATCCTATTAATTGAATAAATTTTATTTATTTAATTAATTTCCAACTCATATCCCAACTAATTCAAATATTTTATTTGAATTAAGCCCTTATCATTTATCACATTCCAACACTTGTCCAGTCAATCATGTGTTGTAAAACAACTTTTATTTACAATCCTTCACATGCACAATTAATGGAATCTAAATTTAGTAACTTTCAATCCTAGCCATTCACATAACCTCTGAATCTCCACCGTTGATTGATCTTGGCTAAGTCCTATATAAACACCCTCTCGCTCCATATGAAACATCCAGCAATCCAGTAATCATATACAGCAATCATATAGCATCTACATTATCATCTTGAGCATTTGAGCATTCACTTGAGCTTTTGTCATCAATCATGGCAGCTTTCAGCATTGCAATTGTTCATTGTTGAAGAAGCAGTCCACATTCTCTCAAACAAGGAATCGCATGGTCTAGGTGAAATTATGCTTGAATTGCATTGTTCTTTGATTTCATTTAGGTTAGATTCCTTGATGATGGTAGGGTTAGGGTTTCATGACTATGTTTGATCTGCTACACCTAACTTTCACCTATTACATGGGCAACAAATTAAATAAATTTATTTATTTAATTTTCTAATTTATCTTCTCATCTTCTAATTTATCTTTTTCTTCTAAATATCTTCCATGCACATAAATTAAAATAATTTATTATTTAATTTTATCTATTGCATGTCAAAAAGCAAATCATGTGTTGAGTTTAATTGGCTTTAAATCTTTGTTTTTATCAATCAACTCATTTAATAGAAAATCAATTCTATTTTATGAAATTCAAATCACTATTTTTATCCAAAAAATCAATTAACTCTTTAAATCAAGTTTTTTTGCATGTACACATGCCATGTGCACATTCCTTCATGTCTTCTCAAATTATCTCAACCATTGATTCAATATAATTTTCTCCACCATTGATTGAACTCTTTTGAAAGCTATAAATACACCCTTCCTCTCATTCACAAACACTCCACAAACTTTGGGCTTTTGGCATTCATATCTCCAGCGCTTTGAAGCTTTTGTTGAGCATATTACATCTATTGAGCACACCTATCATCCATTCACACTTTTTGCTAACATGGTTATGCAAAGTAATAGATCAATCCACATTTAAACAAAGGAATTCATACAATCATAGGTGGTAAGATCTTTTTTATTTTGCATTGTTTCATTATTATTGTCCTTTGATTATTCTTTGAAGGTATTGTAGGATTAGATTTGATTCTTGTGCTTAATCTATTTAGTCTAATTTTCTCTATACACATTTTGGCACGCCCGATGGGACTCACTTCCCTGATTTTTTAATGAATTTGGCTTGAGAATTTATGATTTTTGAGCTACAGGTATGGAATTACACTTCTGATTAATAGAATGACATTTTTGAAGTATAGTACGACACTTTTGCAGAGTAGAACGATGCATCTAATGAAACCTAGGCATTTTTGAGGAACAAAGTGGTGCATTTGATTAGAATCTTGGCACTTCTAATTTATGTATTTTTCTTTTAGTTTTTGACTTCTTGCAGGGTTATTTGGCACTTGTTTTCATCTCCTTTTTCATGCAAGTTGACTTATTTTTAGGCATTGATTCTAGTTCTTTCACAAGCTTATGTATCTATGAGCATACTTAGTTGATTTTTAACCTGATTAACTACTGGATGTTCTAGTTTTTTCCTCCTGATTATGTAGATTTGATAGAGTAACACTTTTGAATAACTTCCTGGCACATTCGATACATTCTGATTCACTTTTGATTGAAATATCTAACTCTCTATGGTTTACTATTTTGTAGATTTGGACATATTTGTGCTTTTGACAAGCAAATTTGCACATCTAATTGACAGAGTGACACTTTTGATAGGTATACCACCCACTTCTAATTTATCTTGATACTGCTTTTGATAAGTTACTTTTCACATTTGATTAATATCTTAGCACTTTTGATCAATTCTATTTTCGCATTTGATAAATCTTGTTGTGCTTTTGATAAATTGTGTTGCGTTCTTGATAAATTACATTTCTCTTTCAATTAATTCTATGGCACTTTTGATTATTAGACTAACACTTCTAATTTTTGAAAAACTAATTTTATCTTTTCAATCTAACAAGTTGGTTTTGGAATCTAACCTAATTTGTACAGCCTCTTATCACTGATCAAAGAAGCAAAAATTGAACTACTAATATATTTGGTACAAGATGTATTTTGGAAGGCTTGATTTCTCACTAGTTTAGTAGCACACCTTAATTTTCTTAATGGAATGAACTTTGTTTTCTATGTCTTGAATTTTTGTGTGTGTATGCTCTCCTCAAACCAAAAGGTTATCTTGGAGATCAAAAGCACTAATTAATTCTTTTATTCACTTTATTTACTTTCATTCCCAGGGACCCAGGATCAATACACATGATCTTCTCTCACATCGAAAGGCGATCTTGAGAACCAAAAGTACTTGGTATCCCCCTAGGAGGCCTATTAAAGGATTTCATCACCCTTAAGGATGACCTCAATCACGTGTTTTTGCAGGGTATATAAAGGGGAGAGTGAAAGTTGTACCTCAATGGTGAACCCGATGCATCCAAATTGATCCCTAAGACCCTTGGTCCACCAAGACTTGGTTTGGTGATATTTATGGTGTATCCTTGTGGAATATTGTCTACAGACGTAGACCCCACCATACCTAGTGTATATCAGAGGCTCTCTAGACGCCTTGTTATCCTAGATAAGACCTTCGACCATCATATCTTGTGGTGCATCGCTACAATAGGGTGAGAAGAGCTTAATCAATTACCTCTATTGTTTGAGATAGAGTCTACTTCAGGTAAGACATTCGTCTCCAAGGTAAGGGGTGTAAGGTGGTACATGACCTTACATTCCCTATCTATCCATAACATGGTACAGGGTATCAAGGGGTTGACGTTATCATTATCTAATAGTGGAGACCGAAACTACACCTGAGTGAGTCCATAGGATATGACACTCCTTGATTGAATAATATAGGATTGTACAAGAGTGTTTGACATGTTTTCATGTGATCTACTAGTATGCACCATTTGTTATCTGTGTAGGTTAACATCCTTTTGCATCTAATTCTATAAAGATTCAATAACCATTATGTCTTATTGTTTGCATCTCTTGCCAAATAATTACCAAAACTATCTATCCAAACAACCAGTCATGGAGACCGATGTTGGCTATGGGACTGACATTGCTGTTCTGAGGGGTCGTGTTGAGAAGATGGAATAGACTTTTTCCACTATGCTCAGGCATACTATTTTACTTAATATTTCTGTGCTGTAGGATCTTGGGGCTACCGTTGTTGTTGACAATGATGAGAACTCTAAAAAGTTGGATGACTTCATTGAGTCCATGGTTAAACAAGGAGAGAATCTTCCTCCTTAGTTCTTGTTTCTTTTATGCTGGTGATACTTTGTTACTTCATATATACTATCTTTAGTCTGGTGTTGTTGTCTATGTTGTTTATGCTAGGTAAGCAGTTTATGTTGTAACTGTTTTAAGGCTCTTTTGTGCTGATGCCTCTGGGGTTTCTTTTTGCTGTCTTGTAAGGGTTCGGCCCCTTGTTTTAGCCACCTTATATTATCAAAAACAACCAGTCACAAAATTTCACTTTTGAGCAACAAAAAATCACTTCTGACCAGTTACCCTATGCATTTGGTATACAGTATTGCACATCTGATCTATCAAATTGTGATTTTGCTTTATGTTGTTGCATTTTTATTTCTTGTTGTCTACTCAAGACTATTACCTGCACAAAATTGTGCATCTGATCTACATAATTGTGCATTTGATTGACATACTTGATCTTTTCACCTATACTATTGCACACTTGATACCCTGCTTTTTGAGACCAGTTTACACACAATTGCACTTTTGAGAACCAGAGTTGTACTTTTGATTAAAAACCTTGTGCTTTTGCCCTATACTATTGTGCATCTAATTCATAGAGTTGCACTTTTGATATCCAATATTGTGCATTTGATAGACAAATTTGTGCTATTGATAACTAGTTCTATGCTTTTGATTTTATCATCTATCCAACTTCATTACCAAAACTATACATCTGAGTTATCCTATGTCTGCTTTTGAGTTATCCCTCTACACTTTTGAGAAATAGTTTGACGCTTCTGATTTCACACTAAGTTTCCAGTCATTTATACACCCAGATTTTGAGATCCTTTTCATGAGTTAGTCAAGAAACAAACCTAAGACCTTTTATCACAATCATCAATACCACATCAATCATTCCATCCATCACCATATTACATTACATCCATTTTGTACTTAGAGAATTTTATCCCTATTGAAAATTTAGGAAAAAAATTGGACATCATCATCATCCTAGATCAACAACATATCTTTTTATCCAACTATCCTAATTGGATTTTTAGAGTCTAAATCTAGATCTCATCTACTAGCTTGTCACTTGTTTGAGAAGTTTCTTCTCTCAAATTAGAAAACAAGTTAGCATCTATCATTAGTGGACTAGCTAGCTTAGGAGAGTGGCTCCTCTTGAGTTAGTAAATTTCACACCCCATCTAGTCTTTTCTTGAGCTCATTAGTCTAGTTCATGAAAAGATAATCCTGATTTCATCCTATCCATGATCTTGATTTACCTCCATCCAATTTGGTTGTCATAACTATCCCAAAATTAATCATCAAAATCATCTAATCACCTTTAGAGTTTCAACATTTTTAACAAATTCCAAACCTCATCAGTCATCCATTCCCATCACTCACAAGGTCTGAAATATTTTATGCCTCTCACTAGATCTAAATACAAGAAAAATATGGAAACCAATGAAAGTAATCCACAAAACAATCCAAAGACTCCCATTGATGCTAGACATTTTACCTCAAGTATGCCTCCCAATGTCTTTCTTCCAAGTGGATACACCTTAGTTCCTTCATCTTCCATGGATATAGGTCAACACTCACAAAAAAAAACTCATAGACCTCATTTACTTAGGACATTATTCAAATGAACTACAAGATCTAGATACCTTACAAGCCATGGATCATTTCCTAGCATCAGATCCTAATAGGTTTGTCCTTCTACTTGCTATGAAAGGAGCTAAGTTGCCTAGTGAATTTGATGCATCCACTCTTAAGGAGAAAGACCCTATAAACATCACTATTGCTACTATGGGAGAGTCGCATCCTACTTGCATTTCTACCATGTCTACCATAGCACCCACTATACCAACTACACCTACACCACCACCCCATAACATTTCTTCATTGCCCTTTACCAATCAATTTGTTAACCCACTATATCAACCTCCCATAATGTCTAGTCATATTTATACAAACATTCCATCCACAGTTCTTCCAATTCATTCATCAATATCCACCATGCCTCAACCTACCATACCTATCACTCCATATATCCCTCCAACTTCTGACCCTATTCATAGCTATCTCACACCAATCCACCACATACATCACAACCCCAAACTTCTAATCAATAATCATATCTATCTCACACCAATCCACCACATACATCACAATCCCAAACTTCTAATCCATATTCATATATGTCTCACACAAATCTACCATGTACATCACACTTAAACTTAAAATCCATATTCATACCTATCTCACACCAATCCACCTCCAATATCACAACCTCCCATGTCTAATTATGAGGGTCTTGCTACATATTAGAATACCACATCAGAATTGGATTAGAAATTCTTACATCTACAAAACAAATCTCAGATATCACGTTAGGACATACATAGACAAATTTCTCTTTATAAGACATTTTTCCTTATCCTTTCGATCGATCTATCCCTATGATTCCTTTTCCCCAAAACTTTATAATGCCCAAATTTGACAAGTACAAGGGAAAGGGAGATCTAAAAGAACATCTTAGGGAATTATACATTGCTTAACTAGAGGTGTCCTACAATGATACATATCTTATGCACCTCTTCCCTCACAGTCTTGAGGGGAAAGCTATATAATGGTTTTCTCATTTACTCCCAGGTGTTAAGACCTTTAATGAGTTAGCTGAAAAGTTTGTAACTCATTTTCATATAACATAGAACATGAGATTTCCATGATAGATCTATGCAACAATAAACAAAAAAATGAGGAAACCTTTATATCCTTTTTACAACATTAGAGAAACATGGCTAGTAAATTCCCATGGCCTATTCCCAAGAAACAATTGGTGCACATATTTGTCCAAAATTTAAACCCAAAAATTAGTTTTAACTTACAAATGCAATGTGCCAATTCTTTTGATGAGATTATATCTAAGGGAACAAACATTGAAAAGGCCCTTATCACTAAAGGTCTAGTCAAAATCTTCAAAGAGACCAAAGACAATCCCCAACAATCAAATGAAAAACCCTGTTTCTATTCTAAAAATAAAATGTTGCTAATGATGGTGTTGTGGACACTAAATAGGTTCAAAATGTCCAAACACTTGTCAACCTACAACTGATCAAGAATTTCATATCTACTCCTGGAGAACAACCTTGACAAGATTCAGTGCCAAGACATAAATTTACTCCATTGGGAGAACCCATTGAATCTATCCTAAGCAAACTAGTTCAAACATGTCTCATCACATTACCCAAAGCATGACAATACGATGAACCTCAATTTAAACCCCCATGGTACAAAGATAATGAATACCATGAATTCCATAGGGTTAAAGGACACAAAACACATGGATGTATAAAACTCAAAAATCTCATCCAGAACCTTATTGATAGAGGTAACATAACTGTGGATGATCCTCCTAAACAATCCTCTAACAATGATCTCAACATATACAAGGATATGTTCCCTCATACTAAAGGAAATTTTCCAGACAAAGGTAAAAGTGTAAATCATGCCTCCAATTCCTATGATTCTGTTGTAGGGCACATAGTAGAGAGTCATACTCATGTGCTACCCTTTCTATTAAGGGAAAAGCACCAAATTGTGCAATAACAACTCATCATGGTCATGTTACCCTTTGTGTGGTAGAACCTAATACCTATCTGACCTCTGATTATAATATCTTAGACCATTTAGGTAAAACACCAACCCATATATCCATTCTATACCTCCTTTGAGCATCACCAACACATAAATAAATCCTTGAGAAGGCCTTACAAGACTCATCCATCCCTAATAACATTGATATTGACCAGTTCGAAGCCATGATAGAGCATATTACTTCACCCCATCACCTAGTTTTTACTAAGAAATACCTTCCATCACATAATCCATATCATAATGGCACTTTACATAGAAGTTTATATCCACTAATGTAAGTTCAAATGAGTTTGTATAGATGGTGGTGCTAGCTTAAACATCGGCCCTCTAAAGTTTTTAAAATAATTGGGATGCTTTGAGGATGTTATTGATTCAGATAAAAGTATAACCATCAAAGCATATGATGATGCAAAATAAGAATATGAAGGTGTTATCCATTTACCCATCCAATTTGGTCATGCAATCATAGAAACTCATTGTCAGGTATTGGACCTTGATCTTCCCTACAATATCATTCTAGGTTGCCCATTGATACATACCATGAATGCCATACCATATACATACCATCAGTGTCTCAAATTCCCATACAATGGTACAAAAATTACTATCCTACGGGATCCTAATCCTTTTGAGTTTTGTAGAGCTATGCAAGGCCGATACCAAAATTCAAACCAAATTCCTAACAATATTACAACTCAACTGTCTTCCTCCTACATTGATCTATTTACATTAACCAAAGATACATCTAATACACCTCTCCTTGAGATCAAGGTCCAATAAAAAGACAATGGGTTGGGTGAATATGATCTACAAAAATCTTGTTATGTGGGAAATTTTCCACTATCACCTAGATCTTATGGCAAACCACCACTAGCAAAAGCAAGTCCAAAAGTTGTCATACAGGATAACCCCACAATATTCATTCATTGGGGGTTCTAGAAGACAAATCCATTGAAGATGTTTCATCCTAGCTATACAAAGAATACCAAGATCTAGTCACACTACTAGTTGAGCAGTGTATCAGAGGTCTTCGCATTGTTAAGAACATGGGTTAGAAAGGTCAAGGCGTCCTTGGATTACATGGACAAGGAAACACATAACCCATTATTGTGAAAAGGAAACATAATAGACAAGGGTTATAATATAGTAAGAAGGTACCAAGGTCCTCAAACATTGAGTATACTCTTGATGAAGTAGCGAAGGCTTTTCCCGTAGTTGCAATTTCTAACGAGGATACCATTGATGACTCATATTTGCATCTCATTAACTTATTCCAAGAAATTTCCATCTTCATGATATCCTCCATCTCCCTTACATCCACAACCAAAACCTAAAGCCTTACACTCACATACCCTAACCTTATCGATTGGGACCAACAAGAGCCTTTGGTTCTTGACATCTTTTAGAATGATGAGGCCATTACAAAATTCATGGGACTATGAGACAGTATTCCACTAGGAAAACACAAAGTAGGTTTTATCATGGACCTAAATCTCATAGCATACTTTGGTCAGAATGCCAAATCCTCTAGTCGTAAAAGTAAAAATAATAAAAAATAAGATCCCCTGGTGAAAACCACAATGTGGCGCCATTGGATACCAAAATAGTAAAAATAAAGTACATATCCAATGGTAAAAACATCTCTAAGGCACTTGAGGATGGAGGATTTGACCTTCCCCTAACTTCAATATATCAGAAAAAGTCTCCACTTTTGGTTGAGAAATCACAAGAAATCAATCTGGGTACCACAGAGAATCCAAAGATCACCTTTTTAGCAGCATCTCTTTCATAGCAGGAGAAAAACAATTTCACATCTTTCTTTCTGAAATGAACAATAAACTTTCCTTGGTCATACACAGACATGCATGGATTGGATCCTTCATTAATGATCCATCATTTACCAGTATTTCATAATGCCAAGCCTGTTAAACAGAAGCTCTAAAAGATGCATCCCCAGATAGCATTTCTCATTAAGGTAGAACTTTAGAAGTTACTATATGTGAGATTCATTTGTCTCATTGATTATCCAAAATGGGTTTCTAATTTGGTACTTGTATCTAAAGTCACTAGGGGCATTCGTATTTGTACCAATTTCAAGGATCTAAACAAAGCATATCCAAAGGATGATTTTCCTTTACCAAGAATTGACATCATAGTAGACTTAACAACTAGTCATGAAATGCTTTCCTTAATGGATGTTTTTTCTAGTTATAATCAGATTCTTATAGCACCTAAAGATTAGCATAAGGAAACTTTCACATGTCCATGGGGAACATATTGCTGGCAATTCATGCCTTTCAATTTGAACATAGTGGAGCAACATACCAAAGAGTAATTACTATGATATTTCATGATCTTTTTCACACTATCATGGAAGATTATGTTGATGATCTATTGGGAAAATCAGTTACTAGAGATGGTCATCTATAGGTTATGGAATAGATTTTTGACAAGTTAGAACACTATCAGGTTAGGCTCAACCCAAAGAAATGTGTATTTGGTGTTACATTAGGGAAATTGTTGGGATACATAGTGTCTTGCTGCAGGAATTGAAGTAGACCCCACCAAAGTAAAATCTATAGTTGAGATGGCTCCACCTTCTAATCTGAAACAACTAAGAAGCTTCCAAGGTAAACTATATTCTATCCAACATTTTATAGCTTAGTTTGCCAACAAATGTCAATCATTTTTGCACCTACTATGAAAGGATGTGACATGTAGATGCGATAGTAAGTGTCAATAGGCCTTCGACCAATTGAAATAATATCTTGCTACACCACCAATGTTGGTACCACCGGTTTTAGAGAGGCCTTTACTATTGTATATCTCTGCAACACCAAGTACACTAGGAGCCCTCTTGGCTCAACATGCTAAATCTGAAAAAGAACATGCAATCTATTATATCAGTCACACCTTAGTAGGTATGAGCTTAATTATACTCCTATGGAGCAGGCATGTCTAGATGTGGTGTTTTCTTCCCAAAAGTTGTGACACTACATGATAAATCAACAAACTAAGCTTATTTCCAAGGTGAATCCATTGAAATACCTCCTATCTAAGGTAGCTATTACAAATAGATTAGCAAAATGGGTATGTTGATCACAAATAAATAAAAGGACAAGTCACGTTGATCAACTAGCAGAGGCACCCATCATAGATACACATCCTATGATTTTAGATTTTCTAGACAAAGAGATATTTAATGTATATCCATTAGTTGTGTGGCATATCTACTTTGATGGTTCATACACACAACATAGCTCATAGATTCCTTTTCATCACACCATAGGGTGATTGCATTCCTATCATATTGACTAGCTTTTGCTTGCACCAATAATATTGTTGAATATGAAGCTTTAATCACAGGTCTTTGAATGATAGTATAATAGAACATTAAGCAACTACAAGTCTATGGAGATTTGTTGTTGGTCATTTGACATGTTACAGATGAATATTAGACTAAAGATGACAAATTGCTTCCCTATAAAAGAATGGTGGATGACTTCAAGAAATATGTTTCCAAGATCTCTTTTGAATAGATTCCAAAATTAAACAATAAAGTTGTAGATGCTATGAAAACAATAGGGTCTCTCCTGGTTGAATAAATCTTGATGCCAACTTTCATTGTTCCACCTACTGAATTACTATGTGAACTTATTGGTCCCAATTCTCCTTGGTACCAAGACATTTATGATTACCTTCATAATAATACCCTTCCATCAAACCTAACTAACACAAAAAAGAAAACCTTTATCCATTGTGCTTTTTGATTTACCATCCTTGGTGATACCCTATACTGATGGAGTCTTGATGGTATCCTACTTAGATGTCTCAACTCAGAAGAGGCAAACACTACTTTATGAGAAGTTCATGAAGGTGTTTGTGGGGCACATTCTACCATCTCAACCATTACAAAGAAGTTGCTGCATATAGGATATTATTGGCCCACTATGGAACATGATGCTCATTAGTTTGCTAAGAAGTTCCTTGATTGTCAGCAGCATGGGGACCTAATTCATGTGCCAACACATGAGTTACAACTTGTTACTACTCCTTGGTCATTTTCACAATGAGGACTTGACCTTGTAGGTAAAATCCATCCATCATCCTCTAATGGCCATAAGTTCATAATCACTTCCACTGAGTATTTTACGAAGTGGGTAGAAGCCATCCCTATGACCTACATCACCAGTAAATAGATCGCTAAGTTTATCTTGCATTATATCATTTGTCAGTATGGTATTCCACTTGCTATTGTAACTGATAATGGTAGACCTTTCAAGAACTAAGAAGTCTATGCTTTGTACACTCAATTCCATATTCAGTATCCCTTCTCTACCCCTTATTATCTGCAAAGTAATAACCAAGCCAAGGCTTCCAACAAGACTATACTAAAAATCCCTAAGAAAATTGTCAATGAAATTGGTCATGATTGGCACTTGCAGTTTAATCTCACCTTATGGGTATACCGCACTAGTACCTAAACCCCAACTGATGCTACTCCATATGCATTAGTCTATTGCATTGAGGCTATTTTACCAATCGAGGTCAAGCTCCCTTCTCTTAGAGTTTCTATATAACATCTGATTGATGGAGAAAAGTATAGAATTGCTAGATCACATGAGCTAGAATTACTAGATGAGACATCTTACAACACTCAACAATCTTCAGGTCTATCAAAACTGCCTTCATTGCAGTTATAATAAGAAGATCAAGGAAAGACAGTTTCAAGTAGGTGATCTTGTTCTAAAATAAAATCAAAGAAACCAACAAGATCAAGATGAAAAGGGAAAGTTTGAACCTAATTGGTTGGGACCCTTCACTATTACAACACTATATGGATCAGGAGCTTATACATTATTAACACTTGAAGGAATTCCTTTATATGAACCCACCAATAGTGTTCATCTAAAGAAGTTATATGCTTGATACTCAGAGTATCCCTAGAAGAAAATACAAAAAATCAAAAAAATACAAAAATACAAAAAAAATAAAAAAATAGGAAAATACAAAAAAATAGAAAAAATAGAAAAAATAGAAAAGTACAAAAATAAAATAATTCATCCTCTAGTGAAAACCTAGTAAATAGGCACCTTGGATAAGTACCATAGTGAAAACATGACAAATAGGCACTATGTTTAAATGTCAGCATCCACCATCTATTAAGTTCTCATCCATACCACTCCATTCCATTCCATAATAAAACATTTTCATCCACCCATCCATAATAAAGTCTTTAACCTACGCATTTTTGTATTCCCATCTATCATGGCTTGGAAATTGTCAGTGTCACTTGTTATCCACTTGTCTTTCCACTTCATAATAGGTCCATCCATTGTTCTCCATAATAAACCCTATACCTAACCAGGGGCATCTTTCCTTAACTTAGGTCTAGGATTGGATCCTTTTTGTCTCAAAGAGGAATTTTCACTTTTTTCACATCATTTTCTGTAAACATCTTCCATCTACCACAAACCATAATAAAACTCACACATTCACTTCATCCATCTATCACAACCCATCCTATTCACCTATCACCCTGACTTGACTAACTCAAGTAGAAAATGAACTATACATCTTATGAAAGCTCAAGTACTTATCAAATCAGAAGCAAAAGACTACTCTTGAAGCAGTACACTTGTCCGCATACTACTTGGCTATTCTGCTAAATCTATTACCCTAATCCAAAGCCTTTAACATATGAATCCTTCCTACAATAAGGTTTTATCTACTATGAGCACCCTCTTTGGGAAGAGATATGATGGCTATGTATTTGTTTTATCAGTTGGTCAATTTCTTTTGGTTTATCATTTTGTTCCTTTCTAATACCTAATCAAGACTACCTTGATCTTTCTATATCTTGGTATGTTACGATAAATATGGATTGGGGCAAATGTGTCATTGCTTTTGTAAGCTATGTTTGTGGGATAGTTTTATTATCCTACCAAGGATAATGTTTATTTTTTATGTGTGGGAATAGCATTTTGCATATCAATATCCTTTGTATCTAAAGTCATTCAAATACCTTTTGTGCATTAGGATCATTCTACGCTAAGACTATTTTCCATTCACGTATCCAACAAGGTTCTATTATGTCTGGTATGAATAAGAACAAACTATTTGTTTGCAGATTCAACATCCTATTGATTGGATAGATCATCACCTTGGTATTATATATCCTGGTGCATGATATCCATATGTTATATCAAAATAAGGATTTCTCTTTATATTTTATAAAGCATAACCAAAGAAAAATGACCCCATCCATCTCCCCATATATCCTAATAAAAATTTATAGATTTCATAAAAGTTTGATCGACTATCATCATTTCTTCTATCTATATTAACATCATCACCATATTCTTCTATTGCATCCATGAAAATCCTACAAAAATACATGTTATCCATAACATTATAAGCATCATTCATCCATAACATTGTATCCCTAGTATATCCATAAGCATCATACATCATCATATGTCATCCATAGTATAAATATGTAAATCATCTAGCTACATCATAAATCACATAGCATCATCAAATCATCTAGCTACCACATAGCATCATAAATAAGTACATCATCACATGAGTCCACGATCATAATACATGTTAACAATATCACCATATCATCATAACATTATATATAAGAATTATAAGCATCATACACATCATAAATAACACATCATATAGGTCGCCAAAATCATTTCATCTTTCATATATATATATATATATATATATATATCAAAAAATAAATGTCATGTACATGTCTATACAAAGGGATACATGAGCCATAAATATGCAAAATTGTATAAAAATCCTGTATGCATCATGGTGTCATGCATAAATACTGTGTATAGGAATAAAATCGAGATCGAGAGATAATCAAAACAATGAAATAATCAACAACTCAACCCTATAATATCAAGATAACGATCTAAGAAAATAACCAAATAACCAATGAATAATAACAAAAATAATGAAATCTTTCACCTAGATTGTATTGTTATCTTGGTCAAATGTGGATTGCTCCTCAAATTGTGAAACCATGTTTACAAGTAGATGTAGATTGTGTTTGTGCTCAAAGTGCTCAAGGTAAGATGCAATGTATGCTCAGTGCGTTGTACGGAGGCAAAAGCTTAAATGATTGAAGAGATCAAAAGGCTTAAGGATCGAAGAGGATTTGTGATGAGATGAGGGGGGTTTATATAGGTTTCAATGAAGAGCGATCAACCGTCTAGAAAATTCAATGGATGAGATAAATCTAGAATTCATGATGAATGTGCACCTGACATGTGTCACACGAAAATCTATTTTTGTTTGAGTTAACTGATTGATTTGACATAAAAGGACATGGAAAGACATAATTTTAGATTTCATAAAAATAGAAATGTTTTTTTCTAATTTATGAGTTGGTGATAAAAATAATATTGATTAAGTCAATTAACTCAACTTATAATTTGCTTTTTGCATGATTTGATTAAAATTAAATAATAAATTATTTAATTTTGTGTGCATGATGAACAAGATTTATTTTTAGAAGATTTGGAAGATAAAAAAGTAAATTAAATAATTAAATTTATTTAATTATTTGTACAAGATAGAAGACAGAATAGATTTGAAGATCTAAATAAATTAAATAAATAAATTGATTTAATTTATTTTGCATGATGAAGGATAAATAAAATATTTGATTTTATTTTATTTTTAGAAGAGAGATTCAATTTAAATAAATTTGAATGATTTATTTAAATTTGCAAGAATAAATGATTTAATTAAATAATTTAAGATTATTTAATTGTGGATAAGAGAATTTAAATGATAAATTAATTAAATAATTAATTTATTCAATTGATGTGGATTTAAATTTTGGAAGACAATAATGATTTAATTAAATAATTGAGATTATTTAATTTTGGAAGAATAAAGTTGATTTTGATTAAATTAATTAAATAAATAGAATTTATTCAATTAATGTTAAATTTAGGAGATTTGGAAGAATTTGATGATTTTTCTGAATTTAATTAAATAATTAGATTATTTAATTAATGTTGAATGTAGGTGATTTGAAGACATGGTCATTTTAGGGTGTCTACAAATACATATACATATCATCATAGTCATAAAATTATATACAAAAGTCTACACAAATGCATCATGTAGAACTCCCTTCCGAAGGCTCGACACCAAACCCTGAAGGCTATGGTCCTATTAGAGGAGGTTGATATGGTCCTAGTCCTCATGGTGGTGGAGGCCCCATGATTGATCCTCCTAATCTCCTTGATGAGGAGGCCCCTAATCTACTCCTCTCTATAAAGTTGGGTTGCCTCTAAGTAGGTGGAACTACACTCTGGTATAAACCTCTATAATACTCAGCCTCCTGAGTCAGTCTAACCACATCTTGTTGTACCCAACAGAGCTTTGTAACTAGGTTTACTATAGGTTGGTATGTGCCAATCATTGACCCTGTTGTATCCCTCTCCTGTCTAATCCTCTATAATTGTGACTCTACCCTGAGTCTCATGGCTACAACCCCATCCCTCTCCACCATCACTTTGGCCATATCTCATGTGTTAAGACCTGGTGCTTGTACCTATGTAGCATCCCATGTCTGTGTTGCAGCATGTGCTTGTTGTGTTGTTATGGAGTTAAAAGTAACCTCGTGCCTTTTTACCTCCTAGTTTAGCTCCTAGGTCCCCATGTTTACACTTTACATGTTTAATACTTATCCTAGAGAAAATTCCCCCAAAACCCATGTCAAATGGGACTTACGGGTCAGATCTAAATGCTTAATCATGACCCAAATTAGCCTTGGGACTTGGGTGGCTACACCCTAGTCCAGGCCGATTTTTTGGGACCCAATTTTAAGTTTGTTGGCATAGGACCTATAATAAGGTTTCCCTCTATCGCCCTTTTCAATTTGAATTACAAATGTTAGCAGGAAAGCATATATAAGTGAGTTTATGTCTTCATTTCACACCTAGATGGATACTGTGCACTTGTGATATTGAGCTAAGGGATTTCGTGGCATTCATTATGTTGTAGAGAAGAATTGTATTGTTATTGTGTTTGTTTGTTGTAGATTTGGCTTCATCAATCCATCTCCTCATGATTTGAAGGATCATCAGCTCTGCTTCACCTCTAAGGTTACAAGTGCGGGATTTGGTGAAGTACAAGTGCAGAGAAGAAATTAAGAGGATTTAAGGATTTGGGATATGAAGAAAAGTTGTAAATCTACCATACAAGACTAGGGCACCCGCCCCATAGTCCTCCTAATAGGATTCATCCTGAACTTGGGAGCTAAACATTATCCAACACTGATCACTATTCCAAATCTACAAAAAAGTTACCCTATCAAACTTGGGTGCCCACCCCATAGTTCGCAAATTCTTCACCTCTAGAAATCCAACTTTTGGTGAGTTTCTCTTCCTTCTTGAGTGTCTTCCTGTGTGATGATCTATAGCAATTTATTCATCTATACCCAATTTCATTATAATTAGGGTTTGACAAATCTAGGGTTTGACAAATCTTTCAATCTAACTAGTCTTTCCATATCATTCTTGAGTACATCAACATGTAACTGAGTCCTCTCCATCTATAGTGACTTGGCTCAGTTGTTGTCCTTGAGTGTTATTGTGAAAGGATGGTTGGGTTTGATAGATCTTGACACTATTCATCATCTTTCCCAACTTTTACATATAACATTTTGGTGAACCTGTGTTTTTACTTAACTTGCATCTTTCTGAGTGTTGTAGTTAGTCATTTCATTCATTCATATCATATTTTTCATTTTGCATTGAAAACATTTGCATACATTTGGAAAATTTTGAAAAAACAAGCATTCTAGGCTTGCATTAAGGCATAGTTTTGCATATTTTGCATTGCATATTATAAAAAGATTTAATTTTCTGATATTTACATCAGATATGATATTTATTACAGAAATTCATCATTAATTCATATCAAATATTGCATTTACAAGATTCATTTGCTAGGGTTTTTCTTAAAAGTTGCATTTTTCATATAATCTAGTCTTAGCGAAAATTAGGGTTTGTAGACAAATTTTCATTTTCAAATTTTACTACTCCTTTTCAACATTCATTCAAATCTGATTTTGAAGTGTATTGTTGGATCATAGTGCATACTTTTGCATCCTAGCTTTGAAACTTTCACCTTTTTGCATTTACACATTGTGTATTTCGACAAAAACAACTATCTTCATCGTTTTGATTGTGCATTGAGCATTGTAGGACTTTGGCATCCTTATTGCATCAGATCGAAGATATTTTACACACTATACCTTATTATATTCTATTCATTCATTATTTTACATAATTTCATAACATCTTTTGTGCATTTACATTTAAAAAGTGAAAAAATCAAGCATCTTAAGTTCATAAACAAGCATAGTTTTGCATTGTTTCATTGCATATGGCATTTAAATATATTTCAAGGCTGTTCTTGCATTAATTATAGACATATTTTCATTGTTAATTTGAAAATTTTGCATCATTCCACACTCTTTCTTGAAAAATTGCATACTTTTAATTACACATTGTGTATTTCAACACTAAAGGTTTATACACTTTCTTCAAACAAACATCCAAATCATTCATCTTGCCTTGTTGTGTAGTACTTTTTTCCTCATACCTACTTTGTTTGTTGTGAAATTTTTGTTTTTGAGTTCTTTCAATAGCCCAATTTCCTTAAACAAGTGCTTTGGTGTGAAATAGTCTCACATACATGGCTTCACATCCCAAAAATACTATGTTTCCTCCTAGAGTTTATATGGAGAGGAAGACTCTTGAACCTAAATTAGTCTTTACACCACATGATAGAACAATTGGAAACATTTAAGGAACTCTTTACATCATGGTGAAAGTAATGGATAATCCTACAAGAGGAGCCCTTATTGATCCTAATTGTATGACTAATGTGGCTACAGAAGAGTTCCTTTACTCACATGATTTGATACAAGAATCTTGTGAACCAATAGACATGATGATTAAAACACATATTGGAGCTTTCTTCCACCATTCACAAATGTCTAAAATTTCCTTACCACAGGAGCATGCCTACTATCCATCATAGTAGATGGCAACCTATGGTTACTTAGAAAAACTTCAATCTCAATTACTTTTGGCCATGACCTACTAAACCTCCTGAACCTCGACAAGATCAAATCTTCTTGGGATACCAATGATATAAAGCAAAGTTGATAACAAAATTGGTTGGACCTCCTATAGAACAAATCATAAGTAAAGAGCCATCAGAGTTGAAAGAACCCCCTAGGCCAAGAGGTAAGGGAGTCTTTGCTGAGGTTCCTCCCACATCATCCTTACAAGGATTAGGAGATACCTGTAAAGAACATAACACTTAATCACAAAAAGTTAATTTAGCAAACGTTTCCTCCTCTGAAATGTCAAAGACTATGGAAAATCATGACAATTCTTTTGCAAACATCACCAATAAAACAATAAGGAATGGACAAGCAAGAGAAAGGAGGAAGAGAAGACAAGATTTAGCTCAAAAGACACCACCTCAACAAGAGAACATTTCACCATCTAACATTGAATCAAACAAAGAAGAGCTTAATGAAGAGGAGTTAAAGGATGATCTAAGTTGGGCAACTATACCCTATGTACCTATTTCCTCTTGCACTCGAGATTGGGAGGAAGATGACTTGCTTGACGGCAACAGCTAGTTTAGTTGTGCACATAGGTAAGTATTTCTAACCCTTTTTAGCCACCTTTGTCGTAACATATCTCTACTCGCTTGTGTGGCCTCCTCTTATGTGATGTGTTATGTGTTGTTCAAGCCTCCTAGGATGACCCTTGATACTATTGTAAGGTCAAGGATATCGAGAGACCACCTCTATTGTGACCATTCTTCTATTTGTTTCTACATTCTTCTACTGTGCCTCCCCTCAATTTTATTGTTGTATGTCATGCCTTAGGGGCATAGCATTGTGGATGATGTCTTGGGGGCATCTTCCTACTTGGTGTTGCTAAGGCACTTATTTCTCCTCTCTTATTTTTATTGTTTACCTTCTTCAGTGATTCTACCTAGTTGGTGGATTATGAAAACAAACAAATACTGATACAGACCGTGTGTCGCTTCAGCAAGTAAGAAAAAATAGACCAGTCCATATATGAAGATGAGGTTGATATATATATATATATCTGATGCTTGACTAGTAGAATCACTCCATGTGATATATCATGTTGTCATATCTCTTCTAACAAACCTTTGCAATACATTTTCTCTATGTGCTTTGGATTGTTTTGTATCTTACCTTGTTGTTACACTTGGTTCTAAGATATCTACAATATAAGCCCAATGGCTATACTTGGTTCCAAACCTGCAAGTGTAGACTTGGTTTTGATGTGATCTAATATATGATTTATGCATAGATTCTATGATTTAATTTGGTTATTATCTTAGAATAAGATGTTCTAACCTTATCTCTTGTTAATTATCTTAGCAATTCATATTGATATGTTTGTGGGAATATTTGGCGATCATGGTACATGTCACCTTTAGGGGCATGGGCTTTCTAAGAGCTCTTGTTCCCTTGCGTGTTTTCTCTCTACCTTAATGTGCTTGATACCGATAAGTGGTATCAACCACCTTAAGGTGGGGGCATATATAATGGTATCTATCTGATTATTTTTGGCACTAATGAAGTGTGTTTGAAATCCCTCACCACAAGGCAGGATGGTGTATCTCTTAAGCTAGTGCACATCCTTATTAAATTTCAAGCCAAAAAAAGCCCTCATCATGAGGCTAGATGACATATCTCTTGAACTAGTATGTATCCTTTGATACAAATTAGCCTTGGGACTTGGGTGCCTACACCCTAGTCCAAGCTAATTTGTTGGGACCCAAATTTAAGTTTGTTGGCATAAGACCTATAACAAGGTTTCCCTCTATTAGCCTTTTCAATTTGAATTACAAATGTTAGCAAGAAAGCATATTTAAGTGAGTTTATGTATTCATTTTACACCTAGATGGATAATGTGCACTTGTGATATTGAGCTAAGGGATTTCAAGGCATTCATTACATTGTAGAGCAGAGTTGTGATGTTATTGTGCTTGTTTGTTGCAGATTTGGCTTCATTAATCCATCTCCTCATGATTTGAAGGATCTTCATCTCTATGAGGGCTTCACCTCTAAGGTTATAGGTGCGGGATTTGGCAAAGTGCAGGTGCAGAGAAGCAATTAAGAGGATAAGGATTCAGGGTCTGAAGAAACGTTGATGTAAATCTACCCTACTGGACTAGGGCACCTGCCCCATAGTCCTCCCGATAGGATTCATCTTGAACTCAGAAGCTGAATATTATCTGACATTGATCACTGTTCCAAATCTATAGAAAAGTTGCCCTATCAAACTTGGGTGCCCACCCCGTAGTCTGCAAAGTCTTCACCTCCAAAAATCTAACTTCTTGTGAGTTTCTATTCCTTCCTGAGTGTCTTCTTGTGTGGTGATCTGTACCAGTTTATTTTTCTATACCTAATTTCATTATAATTAGGGTTTGAGGCTTATTCAAATCTAGGCTTTGAAAAATCTTTCAATCTAATCAGTCTTTCCATATCATTCCTGAGTAAATCAACCTGTAGCTGGTTCCTCTCCATCTGTAGTGACTTGGATTGGTTGTTGTCCTTGAGTTTTATTATGAAAGGAGGGTTTGATTTGATAGATCTTGACATTATTCATCATCTTTCCCAACTTTCATACATAACATGTGCTATTGCTCTCGCCTCATCCCACTCTCTATAGAGCTTAACTACTACTAGCTCATCCTGATGCCACCTATGTACCTCAGTATCTAGTAGCCTCTATACCCTGGTTGTCTCTATCTTCCCCTCCTTCACATCTTGTACATCCTACTCTCCCATGATAGGCACATCCTGTTCACCCATGGCCACATCCTCCTGGCCAGCCTCCACCTATACCTACTCCTCCTGCCTCAAAGTCTCCTCTACATCCACCTCTGCCTCCACTTTCTTCCTCTATCATCGGTCTCAAACTCAATCTACTGCTAAATCCCTCCCAACTAGCTCCCCTGATCTCCTCTATCATTGTGCTCCTACCTCCTCAAGGATGGTCAATTGAATTGGCCCATGCACCAGCCACCAAGTGTCATATTCTGGAGTAGTGCCTAGATCTAGTTGTCCACCCATGGGATCCTACTGAACTAGAGCAAATGCATCAAAATCAGCTAGAGAAACCTCCACTACTATCCTTAGACCCCAATCATGAACCTCCCTCTAGGTTTGTGCAAAAATAGCCTCCTAAACTAGCTCCAGCTAGGGAAACCCAAACTATCTACGTACCATATCTAGAAGGTATCTCTCAATGATATACATAGTCCTCCCAAAAA
The DNA here is from genome assembly GCA_027924645.1 of Cunninghamia lanceolata. Lineage (NCBI taxonomy): Eukaryota > Viridiplantae > Streptophyta > Pinopsida > Cupressales > Cupressaceae > Cunninghamia > Cunninghamia lanceolata. Next base: position 893,368 of record BSBN01000958.1, on the reverse strand, counting down.
GATACCTCCCTTGTCTGTAGTATAGGAGGTGCTCAACATCATTGTGCCACACCTTGCAATCATGACATGGCCACCATATCACTATATCAATCTCATCTAATATCCAACGCCAATATGTAAGCTCCCTGAGCTACCTGTGCATGACAGCTCCTTCATATAAATGAAAAAACAATTGTTCATGATCCCTCTAACATGTAGATATAGGGAGCATCACAATTATGTGCTCCCATGCCCAAATGCGAAGTAAAGTGACTCCTGCAACCACGCTAGAGCCATACCGATAGATTACTTGATGCATGTCATGATATAATTGACTCAACAAGTTGGGGCCCTAGGCATATACTATTCCCTTAGAGAACATGCCCTCTAGCACCCATCCCCATCCAACTAAAAATCCATGGGATCATCTATCAGGCATAAGAAATCCTCCAATCAGTCTAGCTACCACCAACTGTAACTTGTCAAAATGTCCTCGCATCTGGCTCAGATGTATCTCTCCATCCTCAATACCTAGATCCTTGGTCATCATTAGATGAGCTAGTGCACTCTCACCAATGTCTGTGTCATAAAAATCTTGCTCCCCATATATCAAGATGTGGGGTATCCTCCAGACATCCTCTAAAGTAATGGTAATCTCTCCTGTGAGAAGTAGAAATGGGCTATGCTCATTGTAGCACCACTCCACCAATGCAGTCATCATCGCTCGATGTGCCCTGACAAGTGGCATGTGAGAGACATACCATAGTCCCATCACCTCCAAGAATAGATCCTCATCCTTGTCCAGGTTGGCAACTAGAGATAATGTCACCAAATGTCACTCTCGTGACATTAGGGGTGAAAGTACAACTTGCATCCATCAAAATCACTTTTTCAGTTCCTTCAAAAACTAGAACAAACCTTCTTTCAGTTATTAGTGACCCCTTTCCTTACAAGCATCATTCTGCTTTCAATTGCGCCATTAAATCTATCAAATGTGCAACTATGAGAAAAATAATGATATTTCTATAGACACCTAAAAATAACTAACGCATTACCATCTTGTCATACACATCATTCTCTCATCACTTTCTTCTACTTCAACATCAATTAAATAATTCCTAATTGTTTAATTAATTTCATCATTTCATTAGTTTATTTCCCCTTCCACCAATAATTGAATAATTTCAAATTATTTAATTAAATCAATCTTTCCCTCCAACTTTATCCTTCTATTTTCACATTAATTAAATAAGCCTATTATTTAATTAATTCACCACTCTAATTCTTCTATTATACAACAATTAAATAATTTCAATTATTTAATTGGCTAATTATCCCTCCAAAATTAAATAAATTATTCTAATTTATTTAAGTTGACATTTCTTATCTCCTAAATAAATAAAATCAAATATTTTATTTATTTCCTATTTTCCTCCATCATGAACAACAAATTAAATAAATTTATTCATTTAATTTCTAATTTATCTTCTCATCTTCTAATTTATCTTTTTCTTCTAAATTTCTTCCATGCACATAAATTAAATAGTTTATTATTTAATTTTATCTATTGCATATCAAAAAGTAAATCATGCATTGAGTTTAATTGGATTTAAATCTTTGTTTTCATCGATCAACTCATTTAATAGAAAACCAATTCTGTTTTATGAAAATTAAATCACTATTTTTAACCAAAAAAGTAATTAACTCTTTAAATCAATCTTTTTGCATGTACACATGTCATGTGCACATTCCTTCATGTCTTCTCAAATCATCTCAACCATTGATTCAATCTAATTTTTTCCACCATTGATCGAACTCTTTTGAAAGCTATAAATACACCCTTCCTCTCATTCACAAACCCTCCATGAACTTTAAGCTTTTGGCATTTGTATCTCTAGAACTTTGAATCTTTCATTGAGCACACTTATCATCCATTCATGCTTTTTTCTACCGTGGTTATGCAAAGTAATATAACAATACACATTTAAACCAAGGAATACATGCAATCATAGGTGGTAAGATCTTTGTTATTTTGCATTGTTTCATTGTTATTGTCCTTTGATTATTCTTTGAAGGTATTGTAGGATTGGATTTGATTCTTATGCTTAATCTATTTAGTCTAGTTTTCTCTATAGATAATTTCATTAAAATAATATTATCTTGAATCATTGGATATAGGTTTCCAATAAAACCTACTACACATATGTATCGAGTAAGTCATACATAATCTATGAAAACAAATATTGATAGTAAATGATAAAGTTAATTACTTTCTCTTGAGCACCTTGGAAATAGTGTACCAGGTCTATGAATATGACTTGGGGCCCAATATTTTCTCGGAAGTGATGTAGGAAATAATTCACTAGCTTCTCAAAAGATGAGATAGAGTAGTCTGGTAGTGAGAAAACCCAATCCAATGTGGTGTCATTCAAGGACCATGGGAATAGTTTGGCTAATAGTTGATGTTGAAAAATGAAATCACTACAGAGTGTGGTGAAGGCAGATATGTGAGTTTATGGATCAACTTTACCAAAACAATTTTTAAACTACCTCAAAGCCAACAAGGAATTATGTGGCTAGAATTCTAAGTGAGAGAGGATTAGGGTGGTAATATGATGGAATGAGTGGTTGCACTAAGGACATGGAGAGTGTAGAAAGATGCTGCTGGAGAGTTCCCAAGTTTTACAAAAGCTGGTTTATAATAGGATCTATGGTATGTAGAGGGATGGAAGTAGTGGTTGAGACAATAGGGCTTGTCAAGGGTAATATCATGTGTTGAGAGGTTCCAAGATGCCCACTAGGAAAAGTAAACTATAAAGGTGTGGAAGATGGAAAAACCCATATTGGTTAATGGGGTTCCACACTGTTTTGGATGAACTAGGGTCTGCTTGACCATGATGGACAAATCTAGTAACCATATGAGAAGATGTGTATGTATGAGCACTAGAAGTAGCTATTGGAAGAGAAACTCATTGAGCTATGATATTAGAGTGGAAGTCTTGAGTTCCAAAATAATATCTTTCTAACAAAGGAACACCATTGGAGATGATGTGAGAAATGCCATGGAGGAAAGCAAGACCATCTAGGTGATTCATTAACATGGCATGGAGGGCATTGATAATAGGCATAGTTGCATTAGACATTCTCTCACTAGTTAACAAGACATAGTTGCATTAGACATGCTCTCACTTGTTACAAGAATCTAGAGCTAATTTCTTTGGATGCCATCACATCATGCAGATGTCTACACATCATGTTGTAGTTTAAACAACATGAAAACCTAGAACTTCAAAGTTTGTCCTCGATTATCACACCCAACCTATACAAAAATCAACAACAACACATAGAAAATATATCCAAGTGATAATATAAAATAGAAATGAATAATTCTATCTATTCACTCAAAAGAATTAAATGGAACAACAAGATAGAGAAAAAATTCACAAAACCCAGATGCAATTGGAAATATTCTCTACAAAAACTTGTGAACTACAAGAAAACAAATAAAATGTTGGGGTTTTTTGGGAGCTTGCCTTTAGCTCAATCCCTTATGTAGGTTTTTCTAACCTCATGAACAACCAATAGGATAATAATTGAGAAAAACAAGTGTGTGCTCTATATCTTAAGTGTATGTAAGAAAAAGAACAAAAATCACAATGATAAAACTATGAATGCTTAAGCTATAGTCTATTCAAGCTAAGAAAACTAGTACATAGTAGAAATGAAAGGATAATGGAGGAAAACCATTAAGTTCTTAAACACACAAGTGGATTGAAACAAAGAGAATAACAAAAGAGAATGAAAATGGAACCCAATCACCTCAAGGAATGAAGATGAATGATACCCAACCAAGAACAAAGCCCAAGAACCTAATAGGAGATAGAGGTCCCACAAACCCTACAAATATATCAAGTGCTTGCATATTGATCACATAAGCTTGAAGAAAATAACACAACATTGTTGTTTGTTGTAGAGTATCAAGAGAGCTATAACAAGAGTGCTTTAGAATGTCCAAAATATGAGAGAGCTAAGAGAGTGTAAGAAGATCACAATAGTTTTCCAAGAAGATAAAAAATTCAAGGGTTGGAGGGAAGAAAAAGGAAAGGTGGGTCAAAATGAACTGTTCAGATGTGATAGAGGTGTTACACAAAATTATGCATGCATAGGAAGGTGGCAAGAATTGCTTAGAAATAGTAGACAGTCATGGGATGTTATTGCATCATGTGGATGTCTACATGTTTCACTACTATTTGGGTGGCTTTAGTTCATGTATCTTTAGAACACCTTTGTATAGAAATAGGAATGAGACACTAAAATAGAATTACATGAAAATAAATAAAAAGGACAAAAAACAACATAAACATGGAATTTGTGGGTGGGAAAAGGCCAAGGCAAGGGATAAAAATGAGCCTAAAACATACTAGGCAAATGTACATTAAAGTGAGCAAAAAATGTAGCATTAAACTGCAAGGGTATGCAATTTTGGATGTTACAACTACTCACTATATTAAACTCTTCTTCTTGAAAATGTTGTTGAAGGGTTATTTTGAAGAGTTCTCAATTCTCTTGATTCATGAGAACTTTACCTTGAAGAGGAGCCTTATTTTGATTATGATGGGCTTGAATACTTTGTTTATTTTTTGTGTAAATGCCAAACTTGACAAATATAAGATTGTGATATGATTTCAAATCTATAGGACAACCAACAACAACTAATTCCATCACCCTTCAAATAGAGCCTTGTGAGAAAATAGTATAATCTACCATACTTTGACCATTATAAGTTTTACAAGTGATGTTGCTTGAATTTAGTCATGCACTTTTGCCATTTCATATAATCATGCCATACAAACTACATATCCCAAGAAATTCTACCCCATACTGTGAAACATCCCCAATTTCCATCTTGTAACTTTCTTTCTCAAAACTAACCTTCAAGCTCTTCCTCTAGCCATAACATGTTGCTTGTCCCTCTACTTTAGCAACTCAACTAGAGGTCTTAATTGTTTGTAGTCCTTGCATTGAACTCTCCTATAATCATGACTTCCCCCATTGTGTTGAAAATTAAAATGTCCCTTTTAGCGATGCATAAGGGTCCTCATAGTCTAAGTTCCTTTTCTTGTATGTCTTTGAACCTTTCAGTGAAAAGTAGCAAGCAAGTAGTCTAATTGTTAATTTACTTTACATTATTTTAAACCATATATATTACTTATTTTGGTCTTCTTTCTCCACTTCTACCATTTCACACCATGCTTCACTAATTATCACAAATACACTCCCCATTCCCCTTATCAATTTCAATCCTTCCATTCCAAACTAAAGTTTTCTTATACCCTTCAAAATCTAGAACTTTGCACTCATCATGTTCATGTGTTTCCATGATAATGATAATGCCATTTTATTCTACTATGGGCCCCAATACAAGTTCTCTTCTTTAAGGTTAATCTCTACAATTCCAAATTACCATGCTCAAGTACTCTTGGGGGCCCTGCACCCCTATTTCTTGTGTGTCATTCAGTTTCTAATTGGGCTTGTCTATTTTGCAACCATGCCCATTTTTTGTATCTCTTGGTATCTTCACTTTGTCCCATTCTTTCCTTCATTCTTCTTGTTTGACTATGATCAAGTCTTCATCAAGGTATATTTGTGTGCCTCTAATATGCCCTTTATTCCTTAGAATCATATTCCTATCTTCTATGCTTCTCATGATAACTCTTACATGTCTATCCCTTTCTCCTTCTATCCTTTTTCCAATCCTATTTGCTTGATGCATATAGCATGTCCATTGGAGTTGGTCTTTAAATAAGTTTCTTGCTAAATTGTTGGTTTCCTTCTTCTCACAATAATCTCTCAATCCTTTAATAATGATATTTACAACCTTATATTTCTTGTCTTTATCTTCTCTTATTTGTAGCCTGAGCTACTTCTCTATAAATTCTCTTTGCTTGTTTGATGGTCCTTTTACTACATGTGCCAGAGACTTGGCCTTTTCAATTTGGATCCTTAATCAATTTTATTTTATCTCCATGTTTGTGATTTTTGATTGTATCTCTTTTATTTGTGTCATGTCTCTTTCTTCTGGCATTTTTGGTTTAATAACTTCTACTATTTTCAGTTGGTTCAATTATCCTTTTATCAAGATCAATTCTTGTTTCCCCTTTTCCATGATGTTTTGTAAGTTTAATCCTTGCACCTTGAGTATCTTATTCTCTCATTCTAGTCTATAGTTGAATTATGTGATTTTTTTCATCTTGCAAGCTTCATATTGACCCTTTTCTTCTATAGTTTCAAGCCTCATTTTTAGGCTCATTAGTTTATTGACATATAGTCTTGGAGGTCCCACACTAATTATGTAGACATGGGGTTCTACAAATACTTATTTTCTTAGAACCCCTCACCCCCTTCACCTTTGTTTACTAATAAAGTTTCAACCTAACTTTCCTTTGTCTCCGCTTCACCCTAAAGTGACATGCTCCCTTTTTCCTTTTCTTTATTTTTTCCTTGTACTATTTACTCTCCTTTTACTTGTTGTGCTTTAAAAGTGACTATCGAGGTGTTGTGAATTGCTCTTGGTAAAATCATTGTGAATTTTTTATTCCATATTTGTTTCAATTTTTAGGGTTGCATATGCCTTAGGATCCACTTATACTAATAGAAACTATTTGTTAAAGAGCAATCTCATGAAAAAGTTTGGAACTGATGATGGTTTTTATATATATAAACTATTTTTTATAGTGTGGTCTCATGGAAAGTTTGAAACTGGTGATGGTTTATATATGTATATCCTCTCTTTTCTTTTCTTTTTGGGGATGTATTTTTGACATAAATACTTTCAAATTTTATGAGAATCATATTAATTATATGAAAATTAAAAGTATATTTATAGGTTTTCAATAAAAAGTGGTCAATCAATATGTATGGCTTTACAAAACATAAGAAATTAAAAATGTTGGAACAAACATTATTTTCTGATTTTTAATTTTCCCAATTTTTAAACATGACACTCAATTTTTTATTATATATAATTTTTTTATAGAGAGAAAAGGAGAAATCCTACTTTGCACTTTAACTCTCATTTAGTGCTCATTTCTAGGGCTTTTATTTATTAAGACTATGTTTGTACTTTTAACAATTAAGTATGTTAATTGCCTCTAAACCCACACCTTGCATCATAATTAACTCATTTTACATATAGAAACCCATATTTGTTTTAGTTTTACCTTTCTACAACCTTAGACATTACTATATTCATAGTAATATCATTCATATAGGACCATCCGTGATTGCATCCCTAACATTTGAAAAAAAATTACTCTTACTTTTCCAACCCACTTCACATGCAAAATCTTATCCATGAATCTAGTCTAAATGATCACTAATGACTAGCTTCAAGTTTAATAAATTAATGTTAAAGGTAATGAATTGAAAATCATGGTAGAAGAACACACAAGTAGAAACAACAACCACACAGACACAAAGTAGGTTTAATCTACATTATTGAAGCTACACAACCAATTATAATACACTCTACACAAATTCCAATATCAACTTCAATACTCTTTTTGAATGACATATGGTGATTTGATTGAGACAAATCTCCAATCATGCCTAAGACACCATCCCATTACCAAGAAAATATTTTAGTACAAGCACAAGTTTAAAGAGTTGTAAAGTACATTTTCAAAGTTTTAGATAATATTGTTAGAGTTGCACCTTCGTAGAGGATGCTACCATGGTCCTACTAAAAACTAGTGCTCCAAGTAAATACCAATAAGGTCTTATAAAAATTACTACACTTCAAAGGACATCACTAGCCATGTTCATATCCAAATTGATATAGAGGTAGAAAAATAGAGTCAAAGTGTGTAGTTCCTCCTCATAAGCTGCATCATCTACTAAAAGTGTCATAAAGTACCAAAACTAGACATGTTTTCTCATCCATTTTACTCATTCTATCACTTTCCTTTTATAAACAACCTCTTTACCTATCATTTTTTTAATTGTAAAAATAGAAATGAATGTTTAGAATAAATGTTATGTTTCACCTCCATGTTTATTTTCTCAAACCAAGGATAATGGATTAGACTAATTAATCTTCTTAAACAAGTCAATTTTATCCTTTCCATTTTCATGAACCTATCATTCCTACACCCTCTTCTCCTCAAAACAACCAAAAATTAAACACAAATTATTTTTTCTTCTTTCTTTGTTGCAAGAAGTGTTTAAAGATTAAAATTTTTCTATCGCCTTTCAATTAGTTGAACACTTTTAAAATAAAAACATATAAAAAATAACAAAAATATAAACCTTAACCTCCTTCTTTCTTTTCCAACACAACATCAAAAACATAAATATTTACCTCCTTCCTTCTTGTAAAAACCTCTTATCAATGTGTTCTAGGGTGTATTTCAGCCTCTTACTTCACTATCCCATTAAGGTGTAGATTTAGGCTTAGCCCATCCTCTAGTATGGCTCATAGTGGAAACCCCTATATAGAGGACATAAGAAACTCCCAATATCTTAACAAGGTTAACTCTAATTGCGATGCACATTTTGAACATATTGAGCAACAAAAACATCATGACCTTGATTAAAGACTCTAGCTTATCTAAGATGATGTAGGAAAACTCAATAATGGGATCAAACTTTCCTTCCTTGTAGATGACCTTCATACTCTTCTCATAACTATGACTTCTAGTCTAGACATTGTTAAAGGAAATGGGTGCTAGGAAGATCTTCCTCTTGGCTATCTAATTCTTCCCCTATTTCTATTCTAGATAGATAATTCAAACCTTGGTTATTCTTACTAGGTTTCACCATTATCTTGAACTCAAACTCCTGGAATAGAAGTAACCATGAGCATACTCTTACTTGAGTGATTGGTTTGTTCAATAGATACTTCAAAGGTTCATGATTGGTATAGAAGATGAATGGTGTGGCTGATAAGTAGTGTCTGAATTTCTATAATGCATATAACATGGTTAGAGCTTCTCTCTCCATAGTTGTGTAGTTTCTCTCTGCCATGTTAGGTTGTGCTAGCACTGCTCCTATTGCAATCCCAGATGCATCAACATATACGTGGAATGGTATAATCCAATCTAGAAATATTAGTATAGGTGCCTCAATAATCTTTTGTTTCAATGTGTCAAAAGAAGTTTGACATTGTTCATTCCATTCAATACTTTTACCACATTTCTTCTTTATAAGTTCTTCTAATGGTGTTTCTATTGTCGCATATCCTTTGATGAATTTGCAGTGATGTCCAGTATATCCCAAGAATGTATTTACCTCTAGTGCTATTTTTGGTGGAGAAAGTGCCATTTTTCTAATCTGTGGCTTTTGGCCTTGTTCTTTATTCTAGTACTTGCAAAATTGTTTCAACTTCTCTATAAGGTTATGTTGTTTTGTTAGTTATGACAGTTGTTTGAGTGCCATTACTTCTTCTTATGAAAATAAATGTGTTTGTTTTTGTTGTTTATGTTGTTCTCTAGTTATTATCTATTTTTATTTTTCAACAATATTTCATGTTGGTTTTTATTAGGGAAGGAAATATCCTCTTCCTCTTCTTCTTCTTTTGTCTCAGTGTCAGTATTTTCTAGTTTTGTAATGTATGTTCCTTGCCTTGTGACTAGGGCAACTTTAGTTTTATTTTCTTTTTCTTTATGTTTGTTTGTTTGTAACTTAGCTTATTATCATAATATTTCTCATTTGATACTTCATTATCTATATTCTCTAAATCATACTTATTTTCTTATGGTGCCTTCTAGCTTCTTATTATGTATCTTTAGGTGTTTTCCTTATTATTCAGGCTCTATTTTGTGAACTCAATCTGTGTAACTCATCACTTTTTGATTAAGAAGGCATGTTTCTAAAATGTTCATGTGATTTTTTACAAGTAAACAAGTCATGGTCTGAGCTACCACAAAATGTGTATTGCTTCTTCTTATCCCCTAGCATTCATTTGCGAAGTGCCCTTGTCTTACGCAGTTATAACAAATTGCATCAGTTCTTCTTCTTCTACTCCTTCCACGATCTCTACCTCCTCTATATCCATTGTACTGGCCTCTCTCCTCATATTTGTTCATGTAATTTAGGTTTGTGTTTGTTAGCATTTTTTGATTAGCCCAATTAGGAACTTTGTAACCATGGTTTTGGATGTATAAAGGTTTGTTGGTTAGTCCCTTTACATATTCCATGTTGTGGTTATCTGCTCTATTTTTGTAGTGGGCATTACACCATGGTTCATGGTCATCATCATCTTCCCTTAACCTAAATAACTGTGATGGAAAATCTTCTATCTCATGGTCGTCCCAATCAATGCAAATACTACAATAGACTATGTTATTCCTTTTTGGTATTGTCTTAAGATTTACCTTCATTGTGGAAGAATTTATTTCTCATTTAATGATTGGGCACTCATTCCATAGATGACCTTCTTTTGTACGATAAGAGAACCATATATTTGTTCTCTACTTTTGTGGACTTTCTTCCTTCCATGCTAGGATTTCTTACTTTAGTTTTAGTTGTTACAAATCTAATTTATGTTTCTCCATCTCCATATTTTCCTTAGTTTTGTCATTTATGTGCCAGGTTTGTGACTCTATGTGGCATACCATAGTTACTACTTCTGAGTGTGAGTTAAAAATTTCACCATCTAGGGACATTTTGATGTCAAAGATTAGTCCTGAAATGAGCCATTTGATCCTTTTCTTTTCTGTCAGTGGTTCTAGTTTGTGGGAGATTTCCTTGAATCTTTTGTCAAAATAGATTCTCCCTCTTTATGGACCATGTCCCGCATTTTTCTTACTCCTTTAGTGGGTATCTTTGGTGATTCAAATTTGTCCAAGAATGCTTTCTTGATGTCATCCCATGATTTATCATGGTTAGTACATGTCTTCCTATACCAATTCAAGACTTCATTCCTTAGGGTTCTAACAAAATCAAATAGTTTAATCTAGTCCCGCATTATGTTCTTCCTCTACCATGTGGATTCTAAAACAAACACATGTTCTGCTACTTCTGCGGTATCCTTTTCAAACACTGGTAACTTGATTGGTGAGTCCATATTTTGTTGACTTTGTGTTTTATCCTCCTTGTGGTGTGTTTGTTCTATTTTCTTTTGTTGTTTCTTATTTTGCCTTTGTGGTAAGAGTTTTCCTTCTCTATCCTTATATCTTTGTAATTTAATGTCAAAGTGTATACGCCTAAAAATGACACAAATCATCCTAAATAAATATTCTAAATATTTATTCCATTCTTCTATTAATTAAATAAATATTCCAAATTTATTTAATCAATTCACTATCCCATAATTAAATAAATTTTATTTATTTAATTATAATTCTTCTATTTGTCCTTCACAATTAAATAATCATAAATTATTTAATTAAGCCTAATTCCTCTATCCTAAAGTTCTAAATTCAAAATTACACCTCACCTTTTCCACCTCACCTTGTCCACCTCATCAGGTTGCACATGTAATTAAATATATTTAATATTTAATTGCCTTATTTTCCCTCACCCACATGGCCTATTTCTTCTCTAATCAGAGGTCAGTTAACCAATCAATCAAATCTGTTAACTAACCTGTCAGTTGAGTTAAATCCTCAATCAATTCAGTCAGTTCCACAATCCACTCTTCTAACTGATCAATCAATTCTGTTAACAGACCAGTCAATGGAGTTAACTCTCCAATCAGTTTTGTCACATCCCACCTTTCATGATGGAGCTGGGACACTTGGCACGTTTCCACTGGTTGCACATTCCTCAACCATCCTCAACTGTTGATCTTCATATCTTCTCTCAACCGTTGATTCCTATTCCTCCGAGTCTATAAATGAAGCTTCATCCCTCCATTCTAATCATCCAGGCTTTTGACATCGTTACTCTGCAGAAATATCACCAGCGCGCCTTTGGCACCCATTTGTCATCCACAAGCTTGAGATCACCATTGTTGCATTGGAGCTCACCTTCATTGCATATCACACTATAGCCGTTCACCATCGACTTCCTCAAACAGCTTTAAAAGATTGCACTCTCTGAGGGCTCATCTCATCTGCGAAAGGACGATTCGTGATAGGCGAACAACAGAAGTTTCGAAACGGAAGAGGTTTTGCTGTGTTTGTTCATTGCTTTGTTTACTTGAATCTTCTTTGTTTCTCTATTCTATTGATGTTTGGGTCATCTATTATTCATTTGATTGATCACTATTTTACCCTCACATTTTTGGCACCCACCGTGGGGCCGTTGCCCCTTTATTTCACCATTTTTGAGCTTTTTTGAAGGCAGGTTCCGTACAGGTCCCGCAGAGTCACGCACAGATTAGTTCGGCGCATCTATTCATTTTTACGGTGCTTTTGAAGACTGTTACGGTGCTTTTGAAAATCCTGCGCATCTGTGTATTCTTGCTGCGCTTTTACAGACTATTACGGTGCTTTTGTTAAAACTGCGCATTTGTTGACTGTTACTGCGCTTCCATAGACTGTTGCTGCGCATATGTTATAATGGCGCATCTGTTGACTGTTATGGCACTTCTGATGACTGTTGCTGCGCATACGTTAAAACTACGCATTTATTCATTTTAACGGCGCATACGTTCAAAACTACGGCGCATCCGTTAATTCTGCGCTTCTGTTGATCACTTCTGCGCATCTGATCACTGAAGCTGTGCATTTGTAACTGGCTTAGGTTTTAGTACTTTTCTAGAGGATTTTGCTAACGCTAACCCTTTTGCAGGTGTTTGCTGGAGCAGTTTTGCAGGATAGGCTCAGGTTCAGTTACATGTAGTTGCACCTAACTAGCTCACATTTCATTTTCTGGGAAAGAGTAAAATGGTTGTTCATTACAAATCTTCATCTAGTCTTAATTAGGGAGGAAGTAACTGGTTTATTTCATGCTTGCATTGCAAACAACTTCCAAATTATTGCTATCTAAGATTTAAAATTGAACTCATTACTGATCTTGCAGTTAAAATGAACCATTGCTATATCGTGAGACCTGAATTTCAAAGTTAACAATCTCATGCAACATGGACTTAAAATTGAACTCACAACTACTTTTTGAAGTTAAAATGAACCATTGCTATATCGTGAGACCTGAATTTCAAAGTTAACAATCTCGTGCAACGTGGATTTAAAATTGAACTCACAACTGCTTTCTGGGATTTAAAATTGAACCACTGCAATATTGTTGAAATCACTTCAAAGTTTTGTTTGAGTAGCTTAGCCCATTTAGTTTTTATCTTTTAACTAGGGTGGATCAATCAGTGTATTCTGTGCTTGCGAATGACAATAGGCTTATGCTCTCCCCTCTTCTAGGTGATCAGAGTGCTAGACTTGTCATTCTATTTGTTTAAACTTTAGGAGGGGCCTGCCCTTGGATGCACGCTTGTCCAAGCGGGAACGACCCTGAGTGGTAACAGGCTAACGCCAAGCCTTACCAAGCCACTTAAAATAAATTGTGCTTGAGGTGAAAACCTCCTGCAACAAGTGTTGTTATGTTACACCGACGGCCAACCTCCCCCAAAACCCTCTCAGGCGTAACCCTTTGAGGCTGGGAGACTCCATAACGGAGAGTAGCGCCGCCGCACATGTAACCACTTAAACGGTTGCCCGAATTAAATACCTCTTGTTTTAGTGGCCCAAATCCCTTATAATCCATTTCTCGCCTAGGATTTTGTGCTTGCTTTTGTCCAAAATAGAGTCAGAAAAACTACAAAAATAATGGAAAACTACAAAATACTCTTTGTGCTTGCTGTGTTTTCTTGCTAAATTAATTCATAATATCAGATCAGGAAGACCTTTTCCAGCCAAAGAATACCAAAAATAGAAGAAAAATCCCAAAAATTTGCAAAAAAATACCAGAACTGCACATATACACTTTTCTGCTGCGCATATACAGCGACTTGCTGCGCTTTTGCACCGACTGGCTGCGCATACATACATTTCTGCTGCGCATATACACATTTTTGCTGCGCTTTTACAGCGACTTGCTGCGCATATACTTTTCTGCTGCGCATATACTTTTCTGCTGCGCATTTACACACTGTTACTGCGCATACATACTTCACCAGAGCGGCGCATATACAGCGACTTACGGCGCATTTGCCCATTCTTGCTGCACATCTGTTTCTGCGCATGTGTGACAGTGAGCATCTGCCCTATTTTTGAGAAATTTTCGTCAGCTGTTCAGAGTACCCATTTCAGCCTAGTTTCATTTTCTGAGGTCAAAATCAACCTTGCAGTCAATCTTCATCCATTTCACCCAATTCTCTCTCTTTCGTCGGTCGTCCCAGTCACCTTATGTCCAACGTCATTCTATCCCATACCGATTCGACATAGGTCCTTCTTTGTTTCATTAGTGAATTCACGTAAGCCTAGTAGGTCACAGTACCTTTTGCTAGTAGTCTTGTTGAACGACTAAGCCCTACACAGTGAGACTGGTATCGACTACCCTTGCTAGTGGCTAGAGTCTTGTGTCAACCGTCTTACCTGAAGTCATTGAGCAAGAGAACCCTTTGTCCAAGTCTTGTCCTAGATATCCCATTCATTACAGTCTTAGTCGACACCTTGCCAAAATTTCTAATCCTAGTCCATTTCATCCCACCCCACCTTGCATGGTTCTTACTCGATCCCAGTACAACAAGCTAACTGAAATGGCCGACTCTTCCGATCACATCGCCCCACCACGCGATGATGATGAAGAAATTTCTCATGAAGAATTAGTGGCACACATGCAAGACAGAAAATTCCAACGCCTAGTGGAGAAAGTGCTCCTTGAGGACCCCACCAAATATTTCCATCATCTTGCTAGTCTCGGAATCAAACTCCCCGCAGACTTTGACATTAGCTCCATCATGGAAAATGCAGACAATGAACGTGAGAGGGACATAAATGACACAGTCCCAAATGCACATGAGAGAGGCACAAATGACACGGTCCCCCAGGCCAATGAGAGAGGAAAACAACACATAGATCAAAATGCTCCTATGGCGGATGTGAGACAACAAATTGAGAGTCTAAAGCTAGAAATCTCCAACCTTAAGATCGGCACCAGTTCCAAGAACTACTCCTTGGAAGATATAGCACCATACCCCTTTGACAGAAGTTTGGTCATGAAACCATTCCCCTTTCAGTTCAGAATCCTGAAATTCGACAAATACAAAGGGAAGGGGGACCCTAGAGATCATATCAGGGAATTCACTGCAGCATGTTTAGAAGTAGCTCACAATGAGACCTACTTAATGAGACTGTTCCCAAGATCTTTAGGAGGTCAAGCTATGGAGTGGTTCTCGCGTCTCCCACCAGGAATCAAAACTTTTGATGAACTTGTTAATAAATTCATAACGCACTTCTCTTACAACATAGAACACGAGGTATCTATGCTACACCTATGCAACACCAAACAAAAGGGTGGTGAGTCTTTCGCCACCTTCTTACAACGATGGAGACAGCTAGCTAGTAAGTGTTCTTACGACATGCCTGAGAAACAACTATTGGAAATGTTTGTCCACAATTTGAATCCCGATCTTAGCTATCAGATTCAGATACAATGCCCTACCTCATTCACCAAAGTCATTGAAATGGGGCTATTCATTGAAAAAGCTATGATCGCTAAAGGAACTCTCAAGCTCTACAAGGACACATCTCCTTCCAATTACACAACTGACAAGTCAAAGTTTTGGACCAAGAACAAGAACGTGGTCAACGAGGGAGTAGTGGATGCCAAGGCGGCAGCCCCTAAACAACAACCCATATTCACTCTTAAGGAAGAATCAAATAACAGTGCACTCAACAAGCCACCCCCTCGGGAACCTAGACCTTGGTTCAATTCGAATCCAAGGAGGAAATTCACATCGTTAGGAGAATCTCAAGAATCGGCCCTCAGAAAGTTGTTGGCTAACAATGAAATTTCTCTACCGCCAACAAGTGACTATGAGCCTATAGTCAAACCTCCCTATTGGAAGGACATAGACTACTGCGAGTATCATCGAGGAAGGGGGCACACGACTAACAATTGCATTCGCCTCAACAATGTCATACAGGATATACTGGATCAGAATCAGGGAGGAACACAACAGCATACCTCCAATGAATCTCATGTGGCCTACCGCGATCCTCTTCTAAATCACAACAGGCCGTATAACTACAATCACAACAGTGGTCACAATAATCGCAACAATGGCCACAACAACAACGATAGTCACAACGGCAACAACTCCAATGGCCATAACAATAATGACAACAATCGCAACAGGCCAAACCAGAACGGTGGGTCGAGTAATGCTAACTATGCAAGCGTTCCCTTTGAGTACACCATTAACTGCATTTCTGAGCATGTTCCACAAGTCAACGTCATATCCCCCAACCAACAACCAGGACCTAACAGAACTGGTTGTAGTCTAATTACCCGCAGTGGTAGAGTCACGATCAACACCACTCCTCCAAGGTCATCACCATCTCCGTCCAACCCCCGCCCATATAATGTCATCGACCAATTGCAAAAAACTCCGACTCACATTTCTATATTGGAGCTCTTGCGTCTATCTCCTTCTCATAAGGAGATTCTTGAGAAAGCCTTAGTGGAAACTACTGTCCCCACTAACCTAGCCCAAGAAAAGTTTCAAACCATGGTGGGTAATTTGACATCCTCCACTTCCATCTCATTTACAGAGCAAGATGACCTTTCCATATCTCAACCCCACAACACCCCTCTACACATTGTCGCATTCGTGCACAAGCACCGCATCAAGAGGGTTCTCATTGATGGGGGCGCCAGTTTGAATATTTGCACTTTGAAGCTAGTCCTTGCATTGGGGTTTTCTGAACAGGCAGTAGATCCTAGACAGAAAATTACTATCAAAGCCTATGACGAGGAGGAACGCACCACAAAGGGCACGGTTGTCCTACCCATTCAAGTGGGACCGGTAATTAAAGATGTGGTATGCCAAGTCCTTGATCGGGAGCTTGCTTACAATATTCTACTAGGGAGACCATGGATCCACGCCATGAAAGCTGTCCCCTCCACCTACCATCAATGCATAAAGTTCCCACACGATGGCAAGCAGGTCACCATACACGGCGACCCCGACCCCTACCAACATTGCAACTCTTTCCAAGCAAAACTGGAATGTGTCATACCCAACAATCGAGCCCATATCTCCCCTACTCCGCCACAAGACCATACTGCCGAAGCTTCCTCCTCATGGCCCAAACCAATGAAAATCACGATAAAAGAAAATGGCGTGGGGGAATACCAGATTGAGCACAGCCTCAACCTTGCAAAAATGCCCTTGTCTCCTCGCTCCTTTGGCCAGCCCAAGCATCAACCCAGGCATTTTCCAAAGCCCTCTGCTCCTCCTATCACTCCCGTAAACCCCTTTGTAAAATGGGGGACCTTATCCGATGAATCAGAGGAGCGAGATCTCTTGCAATGGCTTTATGTCGAAGAAGAAAACACACCCCAAGAGCCACCTAGACTCCCTACAGAACTCTATGGACGGGGTGAAACCATCTTGCATAGGATGGGATATGAAGGACAAGGCCCTATCGGCCTCAAAAAAGAAGGGATCATCAAACCTATACAACCTTCTTCCTCCTCTTCGGCTAGAAACACGACTGGCCTAGGGTACAAAGGCAAGGGTAAAGCCAAAGAAAATGCCTACCTAGTGGAGACAATTCAAACACTCCAAGAGGATAGTGACGCAGATTCGGATGATTCCAATCAGTATGAATGGGACGAGCTGACAGAACACTCCTACGATGACAAGGAGGTTGACACCATCCAAACTCTTAGCCCATATCATGAGAGACAAACGCAACGGGACAGACCACTGGAGTCTGATTCGCCCCTCCCTGAGAGTATGGTTTTCGAGGAAAGTTTCGATTCCATTGCGATAAACAACTTGGAGGAAAGTACCACCCAGAACACTACCCCCACCTGTGCTCCTAGTATTTCCATCCACACTATCAATGAATCAGGTCTTTCATCCGACTCCCTTCCCCTCTTACACCCTAAGCTTATTGACTGGGATCTGCAAGGAACCCCCCAATTAGATATGTTCCAGAATGATGATGCCTACATTGACTATATGGGACTTAGAGATCACTTACCAAAAGGGGATCATAAAGCCGGTTTCACTATCGAACTTAATACTGTAGCTTACTTCAGGGAGGGTGCCAAGCCTTCTAGTCGCAAAAATGTAAAGATCAAAAAGGGATCTGACGGTGAAAACCGCCATGCGGCAGTGTCAGATCATAAAACAGTAAAAAGAAAGGACGTATCTGAAGGTGAAAACCCAACTGTGGCACCTGACGATGGATTGCTCGACACCCTCCCAAGTGATATGTATCAAGAAAGGTCACAGATCGTGGTAGAGCCAACAGAGCCAGTGAACATTGGAACCGAAGAGCAGCCTCAGATTATCCACTTTGCAAAATCTCTCACGCCGCCTGAGAAAACCAAGTTTGTACCATTCTTTAAAAAGAAGAGAGGTAGCTTTGCTTGGTCATATGCCGACATGCCAGGTTTGGACCCAAACCTGATTCTACATCACTTGCCATTGGATCCAGGGGTGAAGCCCGTAAAGCAAAAACTGAGAAAAATGCATCCCCATATTGCCCTCCTGGTCAAGGAAGAACTCAAGAAATTGTTAGACGTGGGATTCATCAGGGCCATAGATTACCCCGAATGGATATCAAACATCGTGCCATTGTCTAAACCAGATGGCAGAGTTTGACTATGCAACGATTTTAGAGACTTAAACAAAGCATGCCGCAAAGATGACTTTCCCTTGCCTAACATCGATATCATAGTCGACCTCACGGCAGGACATACAATGCTGTCACTTATGGATGGATTCTCAGGGTACAACCAGATCAAAATAGCACCAGAGGATCAGCACAAAACTGCTTTCACTTGTCCATGGGGTACCTTTTGCTGGAATGTCATGCCATTTGGGCTGAAAAATGCAGGTGCTACATATCAGCGGGCCATGACAACTATATTTCATGACATGATGCATGTGACTATGGAAGATTATGTTGACGACATCTTGGCAAAATCACTCACCAGGGACTCACACCTAGACACATTAGAGAAAGTCTTCCAACGGCTGGACCAATTCCAAGTAAAATTGAACCCAAAGAAATGTGTGTTTGGGGTAACATCGGGCAAGCTGCTAGGCTTCATCATGTCAGCAAACGGCATAGAGGTAGACCCGGCCAAGGTCAAAGCAATCATGGACATGCCTCTGCCCAAAACTCTAACACAGTTGAGATCCTTACAGGGCAAGCTACAGGCCATCCGCAGGTTCATCTCACAGCTGGCAGACAAGTGCCACCCTTTCAGCCATCTCCTACATAAGAACGTTCCATTTAAATGGGATGAGCAGTGCGAAGAGGCATTCAACAAGCTCAAGGAGTACCTCATGAATCCTCCTATACTCACGCCTCCGATCCAAGGAAAACCTTTGATTCTCTACATATCTGCTACACCTACTGCTCTTGGGGCTCTCCTAGCACAGCAAGACTATGAGAACAAGGAAAGAGCTGTGTACTACATCAGTCGAACCTTAGTGGGCTACGAGTTGCAGTACTCACAGGTGGAACGTTCGTGCCTTGTGGTGGTTTTTGCCTCACAAAAACTTCGACACTACATGTTGGCACATCCTGTCAAACTCATTGCCAAGATCGACCCACTAAAATATCTTCTCAGCAAAGCAGCTCTCACAAGTCGACTAGCCAAATGGGTTATGCTTCTTAGCGAACATGATATAGAGTATGTGGACAGAAAAGCCATCAAGGGGCAAATCATCGCTGACCAACTAGCTGAGGCACCATTACTAGACACTTCACCAATGCAGTTTGAGTTCCCCGATGAGTCTTTATTCACTCTATCAACATCTCCTTGGAAACTCTACTTCGACAGGTCTTACACCAACCATGGATCGGGGGCAGGTATCTTGTTCATCACTGCCCAAGGCGACACAATTCCAAAGTCCTACAGGTTGTTATTTCCATGCACTAACAATATAGCAGAGTATGAGGCTTTGGTAATTGGTCTCAAGATGGCCACTGAGTGGAAAATCCAATCACTATGTGTCTACGGTGATTCTCAGCTCGTCATAAACCAGGTCAACGATGAGTATCAGACCAAAGATGAGAAGCTCATCCCATACAAACGGATGGTCGACGACCTCAAAGAACATTTTGGGACCATCTCATTTGAGCAAATACCCAGGATAGAGAACAAAGCAGCAGATGCAATGGCGACCATAGCCTCTCTTCTTGAGATACCTGAACATGAGTCACGGTATGAGTTCTTAGTAGAAACAATTCGACAACCGGCTTATGATCTCCTCGAAACCCATTCCATTTGCCACCTAGTAGGATCTGATTCGCCTTGGTACGGTAAGACCTACACTTACCTCAAGGACAATGTCCTTCCTTTGGACCTCTCTTCCAACCAAAAATGAACTTTCATCCGACAAGCCTCCCGTTACACCATTATCGCCAATACCCTTTACCGACGTGGTCTGGATGGTACTTTACTCCGTTGTCTAGAACAAGAAGAATCTATAACTGCCTTGCGAGACGTGCACAAAGGGATCTGTGGAACACACTCCAGCGGTCCTTCCTTAGCTAAGAAACTCATGCATTTGGGTTATTACTGGCCCAATATGGAAATAGATTCATATCAGTTCGTCAAAAAGTGCAAACAGTGCCAGATACATGGGAACCTGATTCATGCACCTGCTCAGGAGTTGAGACCTCTAACGACACCCTGGCCCTTTTGCCAGTAGGGACTTGACCTCGTGGGAAAGATTCATCCGCCCTCTTCCAACGGCCATAAATTCATCATAACTGCCACTAAGTACTTTACAAAGTGGATTGAAGCCGTTCCCTTATCAACCGTCACAGGAAAGCAAATTTCCTCTTTCATTCTGAATTACATAATCTGCCGATATGGCATCCCTTCATCCATCATAACGGATAACGGGAGACCCTTCAAAAATTAGGATGTCCAGGAACTTTGTGAACGTTTCAAGATCCAACATCGCTTCTCCACTCCATATTACCCCCAAGGTAATGGCCAAGCTGAGGCATCGAACAAAACCATTCTGAAAATCCTAAAGAAGACTGTCAATGAAGCTGGTCGCGATTGGCACGTCCAACTCAATCCTGCTCTGTGGGCCTATCAAACCAGCATACGCACTCCCATAGGTGCTACACCCTACGCCCTCGTCTATGGTTCCGAAGCCATCCTTCCCATTGAGGTCGAACTCCCATCCCTTCGGGTGTCGTTGAAAGGTCTCATATTAGACGAAGAGTATAGAGTCTCCAGGCTACAAGAGCTAGAACTGCTAGAGGAAAGGCGCCAAAAAGCTTTTGACCATCTCAAAGCCTATCAACAAATGATGTCAAGAAGCTACAACCACAAGGTTAGACCAAGATGCTTCAAGGTTGGGGACCTCGTCCTAAAAGAGAACCCTCGCAATCAGCAAGACAGAGAAAAGAAAGGTAAGTTCAAGCCTAACTGGCTTGGACCCTATGTAATTGTAGCGGCTTACGGATTGGGGGCATATCAGTTGGCCACATCAGAAGGTGAGTTGTTTGATGATCCAATCAACAGCATGCACCTTCGCCGGTTCTATACCTAAGAGAACCCCAATGCAAGGGGGCACAATAAAGTCAAAAAATCAAAAAAATCAAAAAAGTTACAAAGAGAAAATACAAAAAAATTAGAAAAAAATAGAAAGCATACAAAAAAAAATCATCCTTTGGTGAAAACCTGGCAAACAGGCGCCTTGGATAGGTATCATGATGAAAACCTGGCAATCAGGCGTCATGTTACTTTCTAGCTTCTCGTGCAAATAAAAGCAAGTGATGAAAACCTGGTAAACAGGCATTACTTGTGACAAACCGCGTTCTCCATCTTTGGGAATCCAATCACCTTGAGCCCATTCTCCCTCTATTTTCCTCATTTGACCCATATCCATCACACAATACACACTTGACAGTTACCTATCATGGCTTGATACTCACCTTGTGGCCTTGTCAACCAAGGTTTTGTCCCATACCGTCTCCTCAATGTAAGCCTAGTGTAGTGTCTCTCGTCAGTGTCTGTGGTCCGAATCCGTGAACTACGTTGCCTCTGCGTCGTCACGTAGGCAAGGCCATTATTCTAATGCGCCCCCGAGGCTTCCATCTCTCCCAAAGTCCCATTCGTCTCCTTTCTTGTCTTCATTCTTGTCGTCTTTCTTCTAGTCCATCCATGGTCCATTAGGGTTTACCCCGAACTACGTTGCCTCT
The DNA here is from genome assembly GCA_027924645.1 of Cunninghamia lanceolata. NCBI lineage: Eukaryota > Viridiplantae > Streptophyta > Pinopsida > Cupressales > Cupressaceae > Cunninghamia > Cunninghamia lanceolata. The sequence continues at coordinate 871,079 of BSBN01000958.1, read as the reverse complement.
GCGTCATCACGTAGGCAAGGCCATTTAGCAATGAGCCCCCGAGGCACTAGGTCCGTCCCTTAGGGTCAGTCTTCTCAATAAGGATTGTGCGACCTTCTCATCAAGTAAGCAAATGCAAGCAAACACCCGCGCTTCGAGCAGAAATCTTGACTATGAGCATCTTAACCTATCCAATGCAAAGCAAATACCCAAGGTCTTCTAAATGATTCTATGCAAATTAAGGCAAGAAATAAACACATATCAACGCAAATATGCTTTTATAGATTGGAACCTAGGGTTAAGTTACAGAGTCTTGATTTTTGCTATCATACCTTCCTATGCTACTCAAGGATGCCAAAAGCTAGAGATGCTATGATGGGGGCATGATTACTTTCTTTGTTTGTTGTTTGTGGATTAAACTTTAGTAATGCGATGCCTTGTCTAAGGACATGATCAGCAAAAGATCATCGAGGACATCCAAGGCCTTACATGAACGGGGGCAATCCTTGCTTGTTGAAATGCAAGAAGTACTCAGGTCATCTAGATTCAATTTTGACTAGATGCTTGTATTAACTTGCTCAATCACACTCCATGTAAGCGATACTCAGGTCATCTCGGTTCAATTATACCTAGATGCTTGTATTCACTTACAACATTTCAGAAAAGTACCAAAAACAAAATGCCCAATGATGAAATAAAGCAATCCAAAAGCAAAACATCCGTCCTATATCCATACACCCATCCATACAATCCTCATTATTCAAACTATGCAGAGTAATGATATCAAGAAAAGTTCCTAAGTCATTCTTTCGCAACCATTCCTCTATCTATCATGTCATTCTTATGTTGATAGAGTACATTTGGACATCACAAAAACAAGGCATATAGGAGCATATCATATCATTCGTAGAAACTAGTCATGCACATGATTAGGTTAGTCGAATGCACCATCCAATGCATTAGGTCACCAATACATTTGCATCACATCTTAATCTTAAAAGCCCAGAAAATCAAACAACATAGCTAAGTGCATCACATATATAGTTACATCACCACATAGTACTCATGTTACAACTGCATACATTCAAAGCATTACATCATATAAACATCCAATAGCATCTCACATATCTATACAACATCATAACATAGAAATCATGTTCCATACACACATCTGCACTAGCTCATTTAGACACCACATATACAGTTACATCATAACATAGAAATCATGTTTCATAGACATACATTTGCATCATCACATAGACATCATATTACATTTTGCATTCATTTGTCACATTAGATCATATAGACATCATATAGCAGCATATCCAAGTATTTCTCATATAGCATCATATAGACCATCTAACTATGCAATAGAATCACATCATACAATAGAAGTAAAATCATCATCTCATAACGCATGCAATAGATACACAAAGCTGCATCATCATCCATACTATCATATACAAAGAGGTCCAAATGTACAATATCACCATCTCTCTCAAAATCAAAGTGTCATATACAATATGCATCTAAATAGACGGTGATACATGTCCCAAAATGTACAAAATCTGGTCTATGTCTACCCCTGCTGCTGTGGGCCACCACTGCCAGCTCCTGACTGCTGAGGTCCCATCACGGATGCCCCTGACTGTGAAGGACCTGCTCTGTGAGCCACCCCAGACTGACTCCTGAAACTCCCTGCCCTCTGGCTCGACGCCACGGCACCGTGATACAAACCTCGGTAGTACTGAGCCTGTGACTGCACTCTGGCTAGGTCTGTCTGTGTCTGTGCCAACTGCGTCTGCAACTGGCCTACCTGTGCCTGTGCCTGCTGCACCTGCCCAACCAGAAAAGAGCTAGCTGCGTCTGTACCCATAGCGGCCACAGCAGTATCCCGCTCTACACGGATAAGACGTACCCGTGCATCCGCCATGTCCCTCTCGCAAGTCAAACCTGCAATCACCGCTGCGTCTATGTCTCACCTCCTCTCCACTCTCCTCAGCTGTGCCTGCAGCTCTCGCACCTATCCCCTCAGGCTGGCTATGGTCCTATCATGTGCCTCACCCTGCACTGGCCCCTGTGCTGCCTTTGCCTGTCCTGGCACCTGCTGTTGTGGCACCTGCTGCTGTGGTACCTGCTGCTGTGGTACCTGCTGGGGTGGTGGCATCTGTGCCTGCTGCGGTACCTGCTGCTGTACCTCTCCCTGTCCTGGCACTGCCTGCCCAGCCTGATCTATCCTCCTCTGCTGCCTCAGCCTCTCTACAGCTCAGCCACCCCGTCGTCCTCGTCCTCCTCTAGCGCCCCTCTGCCCTGGGCCAGCCTCTCCCTCCTCCTCCCCTGAGTCTGCCTCATCAATACGAGGCACTAGCATACCAGGTCCTGAATATCTTAGGAAAGGATGTGCAGTGATCCAGTCCTCGTACTCCTGTGTGACCCCCGCATCTGCTATCTCTCTCCGCATGTCCCATGCCACATACGGCAACTGCTGGAACTCTGCCAGGGCCTCCTCGTACGAAGCCATCGGCCCCCATCTGACCCTCTCTACATGAGTCCGGGCAAACATAGCCTGTCCCTGTGGCATGCCCTGTCTCCGCCCAAACTGTCTCAGCACTCGGCCCACCATCTGCCTCTCCAAGATGTGCCGTGTCCGGCCTATCAACCACCTGGTCTGGAAGCAGTAAGGCAGCTCATCTCCCTCATCATCCCAGGGCTCGCAATCCAGATATGGCCGCCAGACAACCACATCTACCCCGTCCAAAGTATGCCGCCAGTACTCTAGCTTCCCCAGCCTGTGCTGGGAAATCACTCCTGCATAGCCATAGCTGTATGGCTCTCCTCTCTGCCTAGCAAAAACGCATATCGGCCTGGTCACCGCTATGTGCTCCCACAGCCAGAACTGTAACAGCAGCACCCCAGTTGATAGACTCGTGCTGTGGTGGTACACCACCTGATGCATGTCGTGATATAGGTGGGCTAGCACGCAGGGTCCCCACGCATATCGGGTGCCCTCAGTCAGCATCCGCTCCATGATCCTGCCCCATCCAATGGGGAACCCATGCGATCTCCTGTCCGGGCATACAACACCCGCAATCAGCCCAGCAACTATCCCAGGGAAGTAGTCGTAACAGTCATAGATATCCTGCCACGGGATGACCTGTCCCACCAGCTCGGGATCATCAAATACTTGCTGACACTCGGCGAGTCCCGCGTCCCGCTGTGCGTCGTACTCCACTAACTCGCCTACCACGGGCAAGTGCAGTATCCTGTAGACGTCCTCTAGCGTCACCGTCATCTCTCCAGTAGGGAAGTGGAAGGTCCCGTCCTCACTGTGGAATCTCTCCACGGCAGCTGTCAATAGTCCTCGGTTCGCCCACACCTTGGGCATAAAGCAAACATAATCTAAGCCCATGGCACCAAGCGCCACTCTGTCAGCCTCCGTCAGCATGTATCTCTGCAATAGAGGCATAGGGAACGTCTCCCTCGACTGCAGCGTCTCTCGTATCTCCTCCTGCAAGCACGCAAAGCAAGGCGTCAGTCTTAAGCCGTATATACCATACTCAACATATCTACTGAACTATATCAACTAAACTTAGCATTTCAAATTGATCAACACAGCACACTACATCTCTTGACTAGATTCCTGCAATCTCGGAGATAGCTCATCGATTCCTATGTCAAACAGGACGCTAATCGAATCAATTTGGCTAAGTAATTTGCCATCCCAAGCAAATGCACCACTACAGGTGGTAAAAGCGCCGTTTCTGGTATATGCGCCGCAAGAATCAACATATGCGCCGCAAAAATGCATATGCGTCGCTACAGTGCACGTAAGCGCCGTTCAAACACATGCGCCGCAGAAATCCATGCATGCGCCACGAAATTACGCATGCGCCGCAAGAATCCACATATGCGCAACTTTAACAAATGCGCTGCTACATTTCACATATGCACGGCGGAAATACAAAAGCACCGCCAAATTACACATGCGCAGCTAGAATGCACAAAAGTACAGCTTTCACGCATGCGCCGCCGAAACTGACATATGCGCCGTAAAATTACAAAAGCGCAGCTTCGCGAGGCATATGCGCCGTTCTGCGTTTCAGCGCATTCATTTCACCTATTTTCTACGTGCATTTATGACACCTAAACTCGACCCTAGGAGAAATTTTTCGAAGCACATACCGGGGGTCCTGCCTCTGCTGGCCGCCCGAATCGTTGAACTCGCTCAAATCGGTGCTCCTCGCGTGGAATGTCTGCTACTCTAGCTGCCATGCTGCTCTAAGTTTGCTCTGAGCTCTCCTTCTCCAATCCAGATCAACCAAGTGTGCAAATGCCTATTCTTGTGGACCCAGCTCCTATTTATAGCCTCCAAACCCTAATTCTGGCTAGGTGATGACTGTGACTACTTCCCGTGTCCATTTTTCCCCCTGTTTTCTTCCCGCATCCCTGACCGCGTCCCTTTTCCTCCAACCTATCCTAACCCCTTCCTCGTCGTGAGATCGTCCGTCTTCAAAACTTTTGCCATTTTTCCCGTCCAATCTCCCGAGGGGGCATCCTATCGTTATTTAACCTGTACCAGGGGCAAACTGGGGCATATATCACTGTCAGGCTATTTATTCTTTGAAGCAACGCTGTCAACTGCATTGCATCAAAGAGGGGCAAAATGTATACGCCTAAAAATGACACAAATCATCCTAAATAAATATTCTAAATATTTATTCCATTCTTCTATTAATTAAATAAATATTCCAAATTTATTTAATCAATTCACTATCCCATAATTAAATAAATTCTATTTATTTAATTATAATTCTTCTATTTGTCCTTCACAATTAAATGATCATAAATTATTTAATTAAGCCTAATTCCTCTATCCTAAAGTTCTAAATTCAAAATTACACCTCACCTTTTTCACCTCACCTTGTCCACCTCATCAGGTTGCACATGTAATTAAATATATTTAATATTTAATTGCCTTATTTTCCCTCACCCACATGGCCTATTTCTTCTCCAATCAGAGGTCAGTTAACCAATCAATCAAATCTGTTAACTAACCTGTCAGTTGAGTCAAATCCTCAATCAATTCAGTCAGTTCCACAATCCACTCTTCTAACTGATCAATCAATTTTGTTAAAAGACCAGTCAATGGAGTTAACTCTCCAATCAGTTTTGTCACATCCCACCTTTCATGATGGAGCTGGGACACTTGGCACGTTTCCACTGGTTGCACATTCCTCAACCATCCTCAACCGTTGATCTTCATATCTTCTCTCAACCGTTGATTCCTATTCCTCTAAGTCTATAAATGAAGCTTCATCCCTCCATTCTAATCATCCAGGCTTTTGACATCGTTACTCTATAGAAATATCACCAGCGCGCCTTTGGCACCCATTTGTCATCCACAAGCTTGAGATCACCATTGTTGCATTGGAGCTCACCTTCATTGCATATCACACTATAGCCGTTCACCATCGACTTCCTCAAACAGCTTTAAAAGATTGCACTCTCTGAGGGCTCATCTCATCTGCGAAAGGACGATTCGTGATAGGCGAACAACAGAAGTTTCAAAACGGAAGAGGTTTTGCTGTGTTTGTTCATTGCTTTGTTTACTTGAATCTTCTTTGTTTCTCTATTCTGTTGATGTTTGGGTCATCTATTATTCATTTGATTGATCACTATTTTACCCTCACACAAAGTACTCTTTCTCTAATATTTATTCACAAGCCTTTCTAATTTATTCTTCTCTTCCTTTTTGTTTATCTATGTCTTTATTTATTTCTTCCACCAAAATTCTTCTTGATTTATATGGCACTTGGGGTGACTCCTAGTCGGGGGTTGTACCTTTTCAAATTGTTGTTTCATTATAGGGGATGTTTATTTGTTAGTGACATTTCATTAGTTCTTAGTATCGATTCTCTTAATTGTCTTATACTTCTAAAATCAATGTTATTAGATACCACATCTACTTCTCTTTCTCTTATTCTCATCACACTCTGATTCACCAAATAATACATGTATTCCTCATCAAAACTTAAAGGCTAAAGATTTTCCATGGGGTTTACTACTGGTTCCCATTGCTCATTGATCTTGATCTAGACATTAGTGAGGTTACGGTGAACATTTGGTGATTTACCCAATTATGGTAGGGTTAGGGTTTTATTATAGTCTTCTTCCCATGTCCTCCTACAATTGTCGTAAGCAGTAATGCTTCCTTCTAGATTCTTGAGCATCTCTTTAGCCTTATCAATATGTATTGTTTTTAGTCATGAATTATTATCTATGTCAATCTCTATTATTTCTACGACAACCCCTATTGTGTGATCTTCTATCACCAAATTTGTTACATCTTTTCATCTAGTTGCATCCACCTTGGCACACTCAACATCACCCTTATTGGTGTGCTCATCTTCTTCCTTTTCTTCTACAACCTTTATGGTGTGTTCTATCCCTATCTCTTCTACTTTTTCCATCCTTCTATAGTAGCTTTCCTATCTTTTATAGGTTTGTTTCACTCTCCTTTCTTCTACGTTCATTTCCATTCCAATTTGTACTGCTTCACTAATTTCTCTTAATTTATTGTTATCCCCTTTTTCCATGGGTGTTTTAGGTATGGTATTTCATTAATTCTTATGTATCCCATGGTCAGATTAATTTTAATGGTTACATATTTTCATAGATCTTTTTAGATCCTTCCCCCTTCCCATTTTTCATCCCCTTAGGTGCCTTCCCCTCTGTCACAAGGGTAGGTCCTAAGAGAATTTACCACAGGTTTAAATAAATTCCTGTCACCTTTCCAATTATTTTCTTTGTTCCACACTTTTCTTTTACTTTTTTATATTTATTTGTTCTTCGCTATTTTATCCAAGACCCTAACAATGGAACCAAATGTTAGAAAGAAAAGATACAACACAGTTTGAAGATCTGAGCCTGAGTCAACTCTCTAAGTTTGTTTATACCCTAGACATAACAGTGATAGAATAGTCGACAATAGCAATAAAAAATCTCATAGTGTGGTAAGATTAGATCATACATACAAATCATTCAGATTCATAAACATAGTTCATTAGTTATAATCCTTATATCTCCATATATATATATATATATTTATATTTATATATATTAATATCATATACAAAAGGCAGGTCTAAGTCTCTACTTTGTATTACACTTCTATATCTTCTTCTACATTAGCTTCTTTTTTATATCTTGTCATACTATCTATTACATATATGATGTAATAGGGATGTGTCTCTTATAAAAAAACCTAAATACTATCCTTTATGTCAGCCCTATCCTCCATACTTCACTTGTGATGAGTTGCAGTAGGTTCTAGTGACTAACCTGTACCCTGCCAAATGTAAGTTTACTCCTCTTATGGAATCTCTCTATTCTATTCTTTAGTAGCTCTTGAATAATAATTTAGTGCAGCTACCACCTATTCATCTTCTCAACACTCACAAGTTGGTTCCACCTTCTTATGACCCAAAGGCCTTCTGCTAGTTCCACAGAGTTCCTAGCCATGACATAGAAAGATGCTTGCATCTAAAACACATTGTACAATAACTCATCAAACAAAATGTCATCTAGGTCTATGACATGAATGATAGAGGAAATATATCAATCATCCTACCAAACCATCATTTGCAAATCTATACCGATCCCATGTTGTGTCACTCCTCTAATTTTGTTGACCTTGATTCTCTCCGTATGGTTCTAGATTCAACTTCTGATGTTCCCTCTTCTTCTTCTTATGTTGAGATGGTGGGCATGGTGGATGTTCACTCTCATCCCGCTCAATAGAATCATGTTCTTAAGCCCACTATTTCTCTCTTCTTCTAACATTCCTACCAATATATATGAGGGTCCTCTCTACATTGCAGCCAAGGTTAATGGGAAACCTATCAAGGGTGTTCTAATCAACCCTAATTTCCTAGTAAATGTTGTGAGAGAGGAGTTTCTAAATATTCATGAATTGTATAAGGATGTTTATGAGAAACCAAATGTCTTTATACGATGTCATGATGGGATGTCCTAACCTACTTTGGGTTTGATTACCATAGCTATCTAAGTGGACCCAAAATCCTAGACATTCCTTCTCCATTATTCCCACCTCAGATCATTTTTTTTGAGGTTGGGCCAACCATGGTTCAATTCTATGAGAGTGGTCCCCTCGGTAGTTTATCAATGCCTAAAGTTTCCTCATGATGGAATTGTGCATACAATCTGCCACAATGAATTTATGCCTTTCACCATGCACATAAACTTTTTCCTAGACTACTTTTGGCTGGCCCTGACTGAGCCGCTTCAATTGTGCAATGAATTTTTGTTTCTTTCATACCAAAAGTTTAAAGCAAGTTGAATAACGCAGTTGTGTACTGGCCCTTCCTCCTCATCTTCTACAATTACTTCTCCTTTAGTGTCTTTTTCTTTGAAGTTTGTTCATTTTCCTTCCACTACCCCCTTGACCATTCAAGGAAAGCAACCCATATATAGTACACCTCTGTGATCCTGTGTGTGGTTATACTCTATGATTCCACCTTTGGCTTCCTATTCAAAGCCTTGAGGTCCACCTATGGTACAACCTCATGTACAATGTTCTTTTGGGACCTCTTAGCCTTTAATAGTTACTTTTGTTCCTCCTACCTCCTCGATGACACAAGGAAAGAAAATAGTGTTGAGTACTCCTCTTGTGGTTCCCCAACTTCTAGTGGTTGCTCCTATTCCTCTTTCCTCTTCAGTGGCCCAAGGAAAGTAGCCTATGTTGCAAGATCCTTCCCCTCCCCCTATGGTTTCCCAACCTTTGGTGGTTACATATATTCATCCTCATATCCTTGAGCTAGGGAATGAAATGAAACCCATGTTGGAAGACCCCATGGCTCCATTAGTAGAGGCATTGGCCCACACTAAATGAAATTAGCTTGTGAGATATCACAAGCATCACTACCATGTTATGGCCTAAGCACGTGTTGTTAGTGAGCGTCATTCCTCTGAGCATCCTTTTCTTGTGCAGTCACCCTTTGATCATGTTCCTCTTGAGCCTCTTCCTTCTCCCATCTCCACCTCTCCTTAGTTGGAGATAGATGAACCCCACCGCACAAAGGTGTAAGTAATATTAGATCCATCCACTAAGGCTCCCATCCTTCTATCCATTCATGATATCCCACCCTTTCCCAAACCCTTAGATTGTTGATTTAAGGACAGAAAACTGAGAAGCGGGGGTGAATTAGTTGTCACAAAAATTATGTTCCATGTTTACTTAAAACCTTCTTTGTATTTCAACAGTATATCAAAGATTCAATCATGAAAGTATAATGCAATAATTCAAGAGCAAAAACAAACTTAACACAAATAACACCAAAATTTTAACATGGAAAACCCGGTTAGGGGAAAAACCATGGGGTGACTAACCCAAGATTATATTCTCTGTTAAAAGAATATGAAGAATAAAATGGCACCTACCAATTAGGGCTCACTGCCCGAGCACACTGCTCACAAGAGTGTTGGCAAGAGACACTATATGGATTCATGGTTGTTGTCATTGATGGCAACAAAGGTCATCCCACATATCCGCAAGTCATGATATGTCTCTACCGGAAGTCAGATTAAAGATTGTTGTGGTCCGGTGAACAAGAACAGAGCATGTGGCAAGGTCCGACAGATTGGTCCGGATCTCTCAGAGGAAGTGTCTTGGTGCAGTGCGAATTTGGGGAAGTTAAGAGGACTATCTTGAGTGGTATATACCAAGGATTTAGCCTCCGGAGATGGACAAGGAAAAAGATATGAATAGTTGAGTACCGGATTCCTGAGAGAGTGAAAACAGAGGAAGAACTGACTGACAGAGTATCAGACTACTTTCCGGATGTGTTACAGATGATGATAAAGGTTGTGGAGGCATGAATCATGTTTGGCCGACATAATTGATGATATCTACAAGTATATGCTTGATCCGCATTGCTTGGTGAGCAAGGATTCAGCCGACAGAACAAAGTTTGTAAGAAACTAAACTGTTCCGGATGCCGACTAGAAAGGTGATGAAATTACTTGTGCGGATATATATAAAGGATGGATTTAGTTGTGAAAGGTGTGTGTGTGTGAAGGTATATGCGAACAAGTCCAGAACAGAGTAGAAGTAGTAAGAAAGATCCGGTATGTGAAAGGATAGCAGAATAAAGAACAGAGGAAAAATGAAGTGCAGCAGATCAGTGTACTGAGCCTAATCGGAACTGAACTCCAGCATATGCAGATGCTTCCAATCAGTTCAAAACTATGATTCTTATCACCTTGTAGACAGTGTGTCTTCTTGTAGGCAGTGAGCCTCTTGTGAGCAGTGTGCTCGGGCAGTGAGCCCTAATTGGCAAGTGCCATTTTGTAATTTCCTATTCTTCTAACAGAGAATAATTTTTGGGTTAATCACCCCGTGGTTTTCTCCCTTAACAGGGTTTCCACGTCAAAAATACTGTGTCATGTGTTTCTTATTTCATGGTAATGTTTTTTTTGTGTTTGATTCAATGCTGCATTAACTAATAAGGAAGTTCAGATAGAGAAATAATTAGGATAACTGATTCACCCCCCCCCTCTCAGTTATCAACAATTGGTATCAGAGCTAAGTTCCTCATAATAGAGCTTAACAGCTTGAGGAAGATCTGGGAATTCAAATGGATGCCTATGGTTTAAGGGAGCAACTCAAGACTGCCCTTGAGGATCTTGAACAGTCAAATTCTGAAGTCAGTGAATTAAAAGAAAGACTCAAACAGGCTGATGAATTCATGAGGGAATTAAAAGACAAATTAAGTCTCTCTATGAAAAAGAGAAAGGAGCTGCTCCAACAGTTGGCAAGACAAAGTGAAGAAAGCAATACAAATGAAGAATTGACTGAGCAAACTAAGTTATGTGAAAAGTTATCAAAAGAAGTCATTATGTTAAGACATGAAATGGAATCAGGAACTATAAAGTTTACTCAAGAGATTGAAGAAAAAAGAAAGGCTGAAGACAATCTAAGACAATCTCTTAAGGAAAAATCAGAAGAATGCCACCAGATGGACAGGATTATCAGACATCTTGAATCTGATCTTGAAGATGCCAAAAATAATGAAGAAAAACTTGAGGATCAAATTACCTCTCTCAAAAGAGACCTTCAAACAGCAAATGAATATAAAGAGAAATTCAAGATAAGTTCTGCTCAACTTGAAGTTCTTCTTGGAAGTCAAAAGAGGACAGATGACAAGTATGGTTTGGGATATGAGAAAGGAGAAAGCTCCGGATCTGGTCAGAGGAATCTTGGATCAGAAAATCCAAGGAGCAGGCTTAGAAGACCTCCGGTAAGACAGCCAAATGCTCAAAGATATCCATCCTTCAATGGATACTGCCATAGCTGCAACCACTTTGGTCACAAAGCTAATCAGTGCAGAATGAGAATGAATCAGATTAATTCATCCTTCTCCGGATAGTGCTTCAACTGCAAAAGGTATGGACACAAATCCCATGAATGCAGAATTATGCAAGAAAACAAATCATTCAAAGGTAGATGCTTTACATGCAATAGAGTAGGTCATATGGCTAATCAATGCAGATCAAGAGGATATCAGTCAAATATGCAAAGAAATGTTATTTGCCAAATCTGCAATAGGTCCGGTCATAATGCTAAAGTCTGCAGAAACAAGAATCAGGACAAAAGAGGTCCGGTGTATAATCAGAATCAAGACAAGGGTAAACAAAAGATGAATGCGGATGAAGTTAGGAATCAGATGAGCAAGATTTGGGTGAAGAAAAGTTCAGAGAATGTAGAGGTTGGATCCGCACCAGACTCTGGTGCTGATATTTCTTCCGAAAATTAAAAAGTGAGCTCAGGCTCAGGGGGAGACTCAAAGAAAATCCTGTTCCCCCAGCCAAACAAGTGGTGCCGGATGTGGTACAGGATGCGGATTAAAGGGTTTGCAGATATGAGTCTTGAGATGCTTCAGTCAAGTTTTCAGAGGTCCGCATGGAATTATGAAGAAGCTGTGGTCGATCAAGTAAGACCTGTTCAGGGAAATGCTCCGGTATGATAAAAGATTACAAAAAGGTCCGGAGAGATCCGGAAGTGCACGATCTTGTTCTGCGGATTGGACAGAGTGTTTGGGATGTTCTTGTAATGTGTTACCTCGATTTATTCATGATTTAAAGATCCGGATGATATTCAGTGATCAGGACTAATCCGGGATACTCCAAGCTGTCCAGACAGGGCAAACCGGAATATTGCAGGTGAAGCATTTATTGCAGACAGATATTAGGGTTTGCGGAGCAATATAAGGGATTTCTCAAAAGTCATTTGCTCATTCTACACTCAAGAAGAAGCGAAAAGTGGAGCTCTGCAACAAAATTCATCAAGCACACCAAGGATCTCCTGCCAAAGTCATTGCATAAGGAAATCAATCCAACCACTCTGTGCCAACCGAAGACGCATAAGGTATTCTTCGTTTTTCACTATCTCACTGTAAATCCTTGAAGAATGGCTACTCCAAATATAGTTAAGATCTCTGATAGACCTCGCCCCACATTCAAGAAACATCCTTACAAATCATTGGAGGTAGATCCACTAGGAGCCTTCTCTAGTGTTCCTCACGGAGTTTTACATACTAAAGACATTAGGGTTTACATACACGCAAGCATTGAGGAATTTGGGGAATTCAAATTAAGAGACCTCTATCACAAGCAACTGATAGACAATGCTTTTGAGCTTAAACCAGAGTATAAGGGTATCCAGAAGAAACAATTTGAGCAATTTACTCATTTCCCCAGCTTTGAAGAAGATGAATGGGTCCGGTATGTACTGAGCAGGATGCATGACAACTTTCTATGGCTGGATAGACCCTGCAAGATCACAAAAGAGGCAATTAGGGCAGTAACTGGTCTATACTCTTCCGGAGGGATACCTATCCTCAAATCTGTCAAGAACAACATTGTAACTGAGGCCACCAGATCAAAATTTGATAAGAGGGCAATGACCATTGAAGATATTTCAGATCCGGATATCAAGTATGCATCCATGATAATAGGATACAAGATCTATCACTCCAGCAGGGAGAATTCTGTATCTGGAACTGCAGTATACACAGCCTATGAAATGCTAAGAAAGAATGCAGAATATGATCTCTGTGAACTACTGCTAAGCCAATTAATGGAAAATATACAGAAAATCAAGAAGGACAAGAAGAATTCCTTTAAGTATGGTACTCTTATTGTATGTCTATTCTTCTACTTCATGAATGAGCTACCCGGATCAAGTGGATGGGTATGGCAGAGTGACAAACCTGTTGCAGTCCAGATAAGAGACTATTTGCATGGACTTGGGGATGCAAAAGCAAGAAATACAGCTCTATGGGGATACTTCAAAAACTTTCAGAGCATGATGCAAGCAAGAGAGAGAATTCCCCAGTCTCTTGTTGAAAAATACAAAGACTCAGTGTGTTTCATGGTTGACACTGATCAGTGCCTAATGGAGGCAGTGGAGCCAAGGATTGTCTGGATCATGCCCATGGGGTATGAAGTGGATGAACAAATAGTGGAGCTGCATGTTCAACACATGCTAAGTCAGCCCAAAGATCCCAAGGCAGAAAGGTTTGGAACCTTTGAGGAGCTGAGTGTAAAAATACATGTAGAACTCAGGGAACCTGAGATTAAGAGAAAGGTGAGAAAAGAAGTAGAGCACATTGCTCAAGGCCTAGGCATCTCAAAAGAGGCACTTGATGCCAGCCGGGAAAAGAGGAGGAAGGCTGAGGAAGAAGAGAAAAGTAAAGAAAGTGCTCCGGTTGAAACTCCCACCCGGACCAGATCATCAAAGAGATCTGCACCTTCCACAACCAAAAGCTCAAAACCGAAAGTCCAGGCATCCGGTAAAAGATCCAAGACAAAAGCCACAAGGGCTTATGAAAGCCAAAAGGATGAAGAGGAAACATAGTCAGATGAGGGTGTAAAAGAAATAAAGAAGCAGAAGAAGAAAGGATCCGGTAAACCCTCCACAGGCCAAGACAAGGATGAAATGGCAGAGGTATCTGTTGAAAAGCCCACTCTGTCTCTAGAGAATGTAATCAAGTCGGTCACGGTGGATGGAAACCTTCAACCAATGACTGAATCCTATGATGACTTCAGTGAGGCTGATCAAAAGACTCTGCAGGAAGCCACCATCAAATATCTGAACATATATAATAAGGCTTTCATTGAGATCATATCTCTTATTCCTAAAAGCCTAGAAAAGGAATTGGAAGTAAGAAAGAACAATGCTCATGCAAAAGATCTTGAGATCTGGGAGCAGATAGCTATTCAGCTATATCCTCAAATTGATCCCAAGACAATGAACATGATCTTCAAGGACTGCAAAGATGAGTTCAGAAGTAAAGCCAGGATGAATCAGCTCATGCTTGGTGAGACTGACAAAGTGGCACAAGAGACAGAAGAGATCCTCCGGAAGGCCTTCAAAAGGTTCAATCTTCCTGTTGTAGAGGACTTAGGTACAGAAACAGCTGCAGATCTGGAATCATCTGTTCCGGAAGAAGTGGGCCCCGAACAGACAAACATCTCTCCTCCGGTTTCCCCTACAGTCTCCGGATCCAAAGAAGAAGAGGAATTACAGGAGAAGGAAGCAGGGGTGAAAGACAAAGAGGTTGACAGTTCCAAGACTGCAGAAGAAAAGAAACATCTGTCTCCGGCAAGAGACACTGCACAAACTGTTCAACAATTTTTGAGCAAAGAAACTTTAGAGATTGATGAACCGGAGCTTCTAAAAGGCCCATTCGACTTTGACTCTCTCTCTCTCCAGTACAAACAATGAAGATAGCTTCATTTGCAAATGCCAAGGCAAATGAAAAACTCCTGAAGTCTCATATGGAAGACTGTGAGTTGATAGAGGCTGCTTCCGGAATACTTGTAAAGATTATGCCATCAATTCAGATAGATCCGACAGCCTCCTCTTCCGGTAATCTAAAAACCTTAGTCAGCAGTGTTGATACACATTTTGATTCTCTAGAAAAATCAGCTGAAGAAAAGGTCCGGAAGGAATTTTTGGATAAGAGATTTTCAGAAATATTAGAATTAATCTCTAAAGATAGGAAGATTGTGAGCATTGGAATAAAGAGCTTAGAGAATGCTCTTAAGGATGGCGGTGACATCTACAAATTTTGTATATCCTGGTCAAAGGCAATAGCAGCAATTGACAAGAAAATAAAAGAGGAACAGGACAAGCTTCAAAGCTTATCTCAAAGTTTTGATCCTCTCTCTTCCTCTATAATAAATCAAGAATGTCAGACTATTGCAGTCTTGAATGAAATAAAGAATCTTGAGAAGGAAAGGAAGAATATCACCAACCGGATGGGAGAACTTAGAAGGATTATAATCCCTAAGTTGGAAACTATGCATGAGGCTATCAGTGATGCTCAGACCACCGCCCAAACAAAAGATCCGACAGATCTCAGGCGGGCAGAAGCTTTTGCATTTTTGTTGAGTGGCCACATTTCAATTTTGGACAGAATGAAGCTAAGTTGGGCTACTGAAATGATTCAACTGCAGACATCCTTTGCAGACATTCTTCAGTATATGTGAGTATGTAAATATGCGGCTATATATAGAAAATTTTTGAAAATTTTGGTGTGCGGACCCTACCCTTTGCCATTGATGTCAAAGGGGGAGTGAGGAGCAGTGAAAAATGAGGAATCCAACTAAGGGGGAGTTCCAGAAATTGTATATAAAGACAGAGCATCAGCAAAGGGGGAGCATAGTGTAAACACTTAGTCATTTTTCACTAAGTGTTGCCATCAATGCCAAAGGGGGAGATTGTTGGCAAGAGACACTATATGGATTCATGGTTGTTGTCATTGATGGCAACAAAGGTCATCCCACATATCCGCAAGTCATGATATGTCTCTACCGGAAGTCAGATTAAAGATTGTTGTGGTCCGGTGAACAAGAACAGAGCATGTGGCAAGGTCCGACAGATTGGTCCGGATCTCTCAGAGGAAGTGTCTTGGTGCAGTACGGATTTGGGGAAGTCAAGAGGACTATCTTGAGTGGTATATACCAAGGATTTAGCCTCCGGAGATGGACAAGGAAAAAGATATGAATAGTTGAGTACCGGATTCCTGAGAGACAGTGAAAACAGAGGAAGAACTGACTGACAGAGTATCAGACTACTTTCCGGATGTGTTACAGATGATGATAAAGGTTGTGGAGGCATGAATCATGTTTGGCCGACATAATTGATGATATCTACAAGTATATGCTTGATCCGCATTGCTTGGTGAGCAAGGATTCAGCCGACAGAACAAAGTTTGTAAGAAACTAAACTGTTCCGGATGCCGACTAGAAAGGTGATGAAATTACTTGTGCGGATATATATAAAGGATGGATTTAGTTGTGAAAGGTGTGTGTGTGTGAAGGTATATGCGAACAAGTCCAGAACAGAGTAGAAGTAGTAAGAAAGATCCGGTATGTGAAAGGATAGCAGAATAAAGAACAGAGGAAAAATGAAGTGCAGCAGATCAGTGTACTGAGCCTAACCGGAACTGAACTCCAGCATATGCAGATGCTTCCAATTAGTTCAAAACTGTGATTCTTATCACCTTGTAGACAGTGTGTCTTCTTGTAGGCAGTGAGCCTCTTGTGAGCAGTGTGCTCGGGCAGTGAGCCCTAATTGGCAAGTGCCATTTTGTAATTTCCTATTCTTCTAACAGAGAATAATTTTTGGGTTAATCACCCCGTGGTTTTCTCCCTTAACAGGGTTTCCACGTCAAAAATACTGTGTCATGTGTTTCTTATTTCATGGTAATGTTTTTTTTGTGTTTGATTCAATGCTGCATTAACTAATAAGGAAGTTCAGATAGAGAAATAATTAGGATAACTGATTCACCCCCCCCTCTCAGTTATCAACAGTATATCAAAGATTCAATCATGAAAGTATAATGCAATAATTCAAGAGCAAAAACAAACTTAACACAAATAACACCAAAATTTTAACATGGAAAACCCGGTTAGGGGAAAAACCATGGGGTGACTAACCCAAGATTATATTCTCTGTTAAAAGAATATGAAGAATAAAATGGCACCTACCAATTAGGGCTCACTGCCCGAGCACACTGCTCACAAGAGGCCCACTACCTACAGGAGACACACTGTCTATAGAAGAGAATACAAACTTGAACTAGAAGTTAGTATCTTTACTATGCTTGAGTCAGTTCCATTAAAGTTTAACACCTCTGCTCTGCTTTTCACTCCTTTCCCTTACCACCTTCTCATTATGACCACATAGGATACTCTTTGAAACAACTTCACAACTCTTATTTATACATGACATCAACTTTGGAATGATCAACAAGGTCGGCACAACATACACTTATTTTATTACAGAGCATTTACAAAAATACAACTTGACTTGTTACAAAAATTTCTTACACATTACTACACTGTCAGCCACACATAGCTGGAACTTCAATCTTCTTCAAGGAACATGCCATGCTTTGCAAAAGATCTTCAAGATTATCCACAACATGTACAAATCATCCGGTCGGCCATGACTGGGAAGAACACCATTATCCACAGGTAAATCTTTAATTACAAGCTTAATCTTCAATGCGGACCAACAACACGAACTGGACACAAACTTGAGACTTCCATAGGCTTGCTTGAATCACCAAGAACATCTGCACCACTTCTACTTATTGTAATCATTTGTATCTTCATCTGGAACCTTAAGAACACAGCCGGTCATCACTGTCACACTAGAAGGATCACTTACCGACCTCCAGACCACAAGCCAATTGAGTTGTTAATTCAAATTAGCTTCCCAACCATGCCACCAAATCCACAGAGCATGATATTGCATTTCTAGATCTCATCGGACCTATTTGTGCCACTCTGTCACCACTGAATAGCTGCCAGAACCAGTTTTACTTATATGGCCATAATTTCTTCAAATCTTCATGCGGACTTCTAAAATCTTGACTGGAGCACCTTCAGACACATAGCTATAAACCCTTTGATGCACATACTCTGATCTTCAACTGGATGGGATCTTTGCTTCATAGAACTTCATTGTCTTCACTATTCTTCTTTGTTTCTGATGGGGAAAATTTTCTCAATATCCTCAGTATACAACTCATCCAATTCTTGACATCAATGCAACAAGAGTGTGTTGACATTAATGACAACACCGTTTAGGGCCATACTTGCAACAATCTCTCCCTTTGTCATTGATGGCAACATATGATGTGAAAAACTATTTTAACCATCAAGATAAGAACTTCTCCTTACTGACTGACATAGCTCCCCCTATCACCAGTAATCATTCACATATCTTCTCTTCCTCTATTGCTCCTCCTTTGATCAGTAACCACTTTTATTTTTCACATGTCTTCTCTCCCCCTTTGACATCAATGGCAAAGGGCACATACTTGTAACCACTTCTCATGCTTCAAAATCATACTGACTGCTCCCCCTGAGTAGCAGCCTCCTAGCATCAATCTAGATCATAACATATGATTGTGAAATCCACCAGATAGATGCACATCAGTGCACCTTAATTTAGAACTGGAGGGGTAATAACCCCTAACTTCTCCCAGAGATACTCAAAAGTGTCCTTAGGTAGAGGTTTGGTAAAAATGTCTACAATCTGATTTGAGGGCACAAACTCCAATCGGACTTCATTCTTGTTCACCTTCTCTCTTAAAAAGTGGAACTTGATGGATATATGTTTTATCTTTGAATGCAAGACCGGATGTTTTGATATGTTTATTACACTTGAGCTATCACAGAATATTGTGATAGGTTCTTCATACTCCACTCTGATGTCTCTTAACATTTGCTTCATCCACAATACTTGAGTGCAACTGCTTGCTTTTGCAATATACTCTGCTTCTACAGTAGACAGAGAAATTGCCTCTTGTTTCTTTCTTAGCAAAGAAACCAATCTTTTCCCTAAAAAGAATGCACCACCACTGGTACTCTTCTAGTCATCCACATCACCTGCCCAATCAGCATCAGTATAAGCATGAAGAGAGAAATCATGATCGTTGGGATACCACAATCCATACTCAACTGTTCCCTTCAAATATTTGAGAATTCTCTTGATTTCCATGACATGAGATTCTCTAGGATCAGCTTGAAATCTAGCAACAAGACCAACAACATTCATAATGTCAAGTCTAGTTTGAGTGAGGAAGAGCAATCCTCCAATCATAGACCTATATGTTTTCTGATCAGCTTTAGGAGATTTAACATCTTTACTCAACTTACATCTAGTAGCCATGGGAGTATTTGTTGCCTTTGAATCCTCCATCCCAAATTTTTTTAATAATTCTTTCACATATTTGGTCTAAGATATGAAGATTCCTTTCTTTGTTTGAGTGATTCGCAGACCCAAGAAGAAATTCATTTCCTCAAACATAGACATCTCAAATTCACCTTTCATTTGATTTGCAAAAGTTTTGCACATACTATCCTTCCCTCCAAAAATAATATCATCAACAAATACTTCAACAATCAAGATATTTTCATGATCAATCTTAAAATATAGATTACTATCAGCAATACCTTTGTTGAAACCAATTTTCAAAAGATGTTTGTCCAATCTTTCATACCAAGCTCTTGGGGCTTGTTTGAGTCCATACAATGCATTTTTTAATTTGCAGATCATATATCCATTATCAAACAGTTGAAATCTATCTGGTTGCTCAATGTATACTTCTTCTAAATCACCATTTAGGAAGGTAAACTTGACATCCATCTGATATACCTTGAAATCTTTGAAGGCAGCAAAGGCAAGAAATAATCTGTCTGCTTCAATCCTTTCCACCAGAGAAAAAGTCTCTTCAAAGTTGACTCCTACTTGAGAATAACCTTTACAGACCAATCTGGCTTTGTTTCTTATTACCTCACCATCTTCATTTAGTTTGTTCCGGAAGACCCATTTAGTCCCAATCACATTTTTGTCCTTAGGTCTAGGAACAAGATCCCAAGTGTGATTCTTTTCAATCTTCATCAATTCCTCCATTGCTTTAACCCAAATTTCATCATTGCATGCTTTACTTACTGTTTTTGGTTCAACTTTTGAAATCAAACAATACATCTATCTCCTATGATCTGGTCTTCATAATGATTCAGTCTTACATACCTGGGAGTATTGGGAATCACTTGCACTTCTAATTCTTGGACAGGTTCATTCAAACTTGTCTCTTCTTCTTGTGGTTCTAGATTCTCCTGATCAATCTGAATTTGGGTTGGAGTTTGGACTTGTTCTTCTTGGTCTGAGATACCATTTTGATCATCATCTTCATACTCATAGTACCTTGAGGGATTTTCCATGCCTTCATCATCTTTCACATTTTTGCTTTCAATAATCTTTCTTAATCTCTTGTTATAACACCAGTAAGCTTTTCTTTGAGTAGAATAACCCAAGAATATTCCTTCATCACTTCTAGCATCAAACTTGCTAAGGTCTTCATCTCTTTTGATATAGCATTTGCTACCAAAGACTTTGAAATAATTCATAGTAGGAGTGATGCCAAACCAAAGTTCATAAGGAGTCTTACCAGTCTTGCCTCTGATTTGTTCCTGGTTAAGAGTATAAACAACAGTGCTCACAGCTTCTCTCCAATATATTTTAGGAACATTTGCTTCCATCATCATGGTCCTAGAAGCTTCTTGGATGGTTTGGTTCTTTCTCTCCACTACTCCATTCTACTGTGGAGTCCTTAGAGTGGATTACTATCTTTTTATCCCATGTTTCTTACAGAATTCTATGAACTCTCTGGATGTGAATTCTCCACCTCTATTAGATCTGAGGCATTTTATGTTTATGCCAGTTTCATTTTCTACCATAGCGTTGAATATTTTGAACTTCTCAAGTGCTTCATATTTCTCTTTCAAGAAAGTCACCCACATCATCCGGGAGTGGTCATCAATCAACAATATGAAATATCTATCTCCTTGCAGACTCCTGATTCTTGTCAGACCACATAGATCAGTGTGTACCAAGTCTAACAATCCGGTTGAAGAATGTTCCTTACTTTTGAATGACACTCTATTATGCTTACCTAACTGACATTCCTTGCACAAGTTGTTAGTAGGTTTCACTAATCTTGGAAGATCTCTTACAACCTGGGTGTTGCTTATCTTAATAATATTATCAAAATTCACATGACACATTCTTCTATGCCACAACCAACTCTGATCAATTTGAACAAATAAGCAACTTTTTCCAGTACCAAACAAGTGAAAGATGTTACCTTTTGTCTGAGTACCAGATGCAATTTTAGTTTTGGAGCTTTCAAAGATCTTGTATTTTCCATTTTTGAACCAGAGATCATAACCTTTGTCTACCAGCTACCCAACACTGAGAAGATCATGCTTTAAACCTTCAACATATAGAACATCACTGGTTTTGTTCTTTCCATCAAAATAAATGGTTCCTCTGCCTTTAATTTTGTCAACAGAATTATCTCCAAATTTTACAACTCCACCTTCATATCTTTCCAGGTTTATGAACTTATTCTTATCGCTAGTCATATGGTGAGTGCACCCACTATCAATGACCCATTCATCCTTTTCTTCAACCTGAGCAGACAGAGCCCTTTCTATCTTATGATTGGCTAATTCAATAGGCATTGGATCTTCATCCTTGATGGTAATAAACACCCAGTCGCTTCCAGATTTGGTTCCTATCTCAAATTCATCATTTGTTACTCCTGCATCATCATCTTCTTGAACATAGTAACACTTCTTTTGAAATATTGATCTGTTAGGGTTAGGCCTTGAAAATCTTTCCACACACCTTGAGGCAAAATGACCAATCTTGTTGCAATTGAAACATTTGAAAGGTAATTTTCCTTCATAGTTACCGGATCCTCTTGGCAATCTTTTGGAAATAAAGGCTTCAAGTTGTGCAACTTCTGACTCATCTTCTTCTAGATCCTTTCTTACTTTATCATACCATGTTGATTTCTTTGAGGAATTTTCTCCCAGATCATATCTTTGTTTGCTTTTTGCAGACACATTAGCTTTAAATGCAGATTCAGTCTTGGGAGGTGCATCTCCAAACTCAGCCAATTCAAATGCAACTAACTTTCAAACAAATTGATCCCTTGTAATGTTCGATAATGATCTAAATTCCTCAATAGTAGTAACCTTGTGTTTGTAAGCAAGAGGTAAGGATCTAAGGACTTTTGCAACAATCTCATCTTCATCCAATGTTCCCCCAGCACATCTAATGCCACAGACAAGCTCATTTACCCTTGGCATAAATGTAGTGATATTTTCATCTTCACTCATCTTCAGGCTTTCGAACTTTCCTTTCAGACTCTGTAACTTTGCACATTTAACATATTTGTCTCCTTCATGTAGAATTTCTAGCTTTGTCTAAATTTCATAAGCAGTTTTCAACCCCATAACATTTGTCAGTTTTGTATCAGAAAAGGCACTTAGTAGGGCTTCCTTAGCTCGAAGATTATTTTCAGCATTTCTAATTTCATGTAGAGTTTTCAGACCATTCTTTGGAGGAATATACTCAATTGTAGTCATGTTCCAATACTTCTCTCCCATGCATTACAAATTACATTCCATGCGGCTCTTCCAAAGAGTGTAGTTTGTTCCGTCAAACCTTGGACTATTCTTTTTGTAGGATGACATCCTGGATCTCCTCAAGTAGTTAAACTTCTTCTAGAGGAACCTGCTCTGATACCAATTGTTGATTTAAGGATAGACAACTGAGAAGGGGGGTGAATCAGTTATCACAAAAATTATGTTCCTTGTTTACTTAAAACCTTCTTTGTATTTCAATGGTATACCAAAGATTCAATCATGAAAGTATAATGCAATAATTTAAGAGCAGAAACAAACTTAACATAAATAACACCAAAATTTTAACGTAGAAAACCCGGTTAAGGGAAAAACCATGGGGTGACTAACCCAAGATTAGATTCTCTGTTAAAAGAATATGAAGAATAAAATGGTACCTGCTAATTAGGACTAACTATCCAAGCACATTGCTCACAAGAGGTCCACTACCTACAGGAGACACACTGTCTATAGAAGAGAATAAGTATTACAAACTTGAACTGGAAGTTAGCATCTTCACTATGGTTGAGTCAATTCCATTAAAGTTCAACACCTCTGCTCTTCTTTTCGCTCCTTTCCCTTACCACCTTCTCATTATGACCACATAGGGTACTCTTTGAAATGACTTCACAACTCTTATTTATACATGACATCAACTTTGGAATGATCAACAAGGTTAGCACAACATACACTTATTTTATTACAGTGCATTTACAAAAATACAACTTGACTTGTTACAAAAACTTCTTGCGCATTACTACACTGTCGGCCACACATAGCTGGAACTTCAATCTTCTTTGAGGAACACTCCATGCTTTGCAAAACATCTTCAAGATTATCTGCAACATGTGCAAATCATCTGGTCGGCCATGACTAGAAAGAACACCATTACCCACAGGTAAATATTCAATTACAAGCTCACTCTTCAATGCAGACCAACAACACAAACTAGACACAAACTAGAGACTTCCACATGCTTTCTTGAATCACCAAGAACATCCGCACCACTTCTACTTACTGTAATCATTTGTATCTTCATCAGGAACCTTAAGAACACAGTCGGTCATCATTGTCACACTAGAAGGATCACTTGTGGACCTCCAGATCACGAGCCAATTGAGTTGTTAATTCAAATTATCTTCCCAAACATGCCACCAAATTTGCAGAGCATGATATTGCATTTCTGAATCTCAAACATGCCACCACTGAATAGCTGCCAGAACTAGTTTTACTCATTTGGCCATAATTTCTTCAAATCTTCATGTGGACTTTTGAAATCTTGACTGGAGTACCTTCAGACACATAGCTATAAACCCTTTGAGGTGCATACTCTAATCTTCAACTAGATGGGATCTTTGCTTCATAGAACTTCACTGTCTTCACTGTTCTTCTCTATTTCTAATAGGGCAAATTTTCTCAATATCCTCAGCATACAACTCATCCAATTCTTGACATCAATGACAACACCGTTTAGGGCCATACTTGCAACATAGATCTTCCTAACATTAGTGTTAACCCTAGCGCTACCCTGACAACTCTTATGCCTTTCCAATGCACCCATCATGTAGTCTTTTCAAATATCCTCTATCCCACTACCATTGATATAGAAATTCCCTGCCTGTCGCATAAGCATAAACCTGAGTATTAACCCCACCCCTCCATTTTGAAAGCCTAAGCATGTGTCATTGTCTATGCTTTCTCTAATCCCTTTTGCATCATTTCTTCTAGCTATGGAGGATGTTCTTCCACCTATGACTCTTAGCGCTCTAATTTCTACTGTTAGTACTTATGACCCATGATTAGTGCACTATTCAAACAATGACTCTTTTGATTCCTCTCATGTAGAGAGAATCATTGAGTCCATCCCAAATATCCCTTCATTGTCCACAATCTTCACACAATCATTGACAGTTGTTGCTCCTAGTGCTCTAGAGGATCATGCTCCTACTAGTGATCCTCCACACTTGGTTCTAGGGGAGTCTACTAGTACTGCTTTGCAATTGGTCCTGGTGTTATCTCTTCCTCCATCCCACTATGTTTATCAAGATTGGGACCAAGATGATTTTTTTATTCCTAACCCATGAGGGTTGTACCTTCTTCTCATGTGTTTTTGTGTGTTTTCATGCTTGCTTGTAATGTTTTCCTTGTGAATATGTATTTACATTTGTGCTGCATGGAGGACCCATGATGGCCTTGTAGACATGTGGATATAGGAGGAATGAACATGTTGTGACTTTCATCTATTTGTCCCTACATTCTTCTATATGTCATCTCTTTGTTTCTTATGAAATTTTTGGGATGATGCAAAGTATTGGAAGATTTAGCTTCCTTCCATGTTGACCCATTTTTTTCTTTTGTCTTCTTGTGACATTCTTCCTTTGTACTCGTAGTTCTATGTGCTTGGGGAATGATGATAAGTATTTCAATTATCCCTTAATGATTCCCCTCCCAATTTTATATTGATTGCAAAGCATGTAGATCCCTTAGTGTTTTTTGTGTTGTTTCTTATTTTATGTGGCATGTGTTAGCATTTCTCGGTGTCATAACATCCTTACACAAGATTTTATGTATCATGCCTACAACATTGCCCTTGTCAAGCCTCTATTTAGGGGAATCTTTTCCTTGTCTGGATGTATCTTTTGGAACATATCTCCCCATATAGATATGTCTCCTAAATATCTCTCCCCCTTTTCTACCTTAAAATCAATTTCATACTAATACTTTATGAAAGCATCTTAAGGTGGGGGCATACTTTTGCACCTTAAACTTTTGCACACACCACATTGATGTTACCCTCTTCATAGTGTTCACTCTTGGTAGTTTATGGTCATAAGCAGATGTACTTGATTGGCCTGACCATGCTTTTTTTGAAACTCTCTTTTAGCACTCTTTGTGAGTCATCAAACAATGCAGTTTGTTAGTCTTAGTGGCCCACAAGAGTTTGTATGGTTCCTAACTCTCATAGTGTGCTAGCCCTAGAACCATACTTGGCATCTTTCTAGCTCTTGTAGTGTGCTAGAAATGCCCCTTTTACTTTGCTTTCTTTTTCTTTCTTGCATGTGTTGTGTGTTAGTGTGTTTTAGATAGTAGTAGAATGTGCATTAGACTATATGATTTGCTAAACCTTGATGTTTCAGAAAATAATACCCAATCTAATCCACTTAGCATGGTTTTATATGTATGGTTCTGACATTGCCTCTTATGTAGGTTTTATTGTCTAATACTATGGTTTTGAAGGTTCTCAATCTGGGGGCTTCATTACTCACTCAAAGAATCCTCTACATCCTATATAGTATCCCTTTTGAGGTAGTATTTGTGATGTTATTTCATTTTCTACATTAGCTTGCATTTTCCCGTAGTATCATAAGTGTGCTAAAGTGGGGGCTAAATGTAGCATCAAAAATTGCATACCCTTGCAATTTCACACTACATTTGGTGATCACTTTGGTGCTAGCATCTTCTTTGTGCATTTTAGGCTCATGTTACTTTATTTTAGCCTCTTTTTCTTAATTTCATCAAATTTTGTTATAATGCTTTGTGAAGACACTTCATAAAATTTTGAGGTAGATTCACTCAGACGCTAGTGCATAGCACAGATGTCCACACATCGTGCTAGTGTCCTATGAATGTGAAACAGTCAGTGAGATATTTTGGGACATGCTAAAGTATCTCATGTGGTTGACAAGATTCTTGTAACACTTCTTCGATCTAAAATGACTCTTTCCTCTTTGTATGTTGACTCATCTTTCCCTCTCAATCTATCATAACTAAAAATTTTGAACAAGATTGAACTCTCTCTCTCACTCTCTTCTACAATTTTTGGAAAAATATCGTGAACACTTTTGTGTCTCTCTCTACAATACCTAATTAGGATACATATTCTCTCTTGAATTGTAGAGTTGCCTTTGCTAGCTCTTGGAGATCTGTGCTTACATCTTGCCCTTTGAGGAAGCTCTATTTTGTTTGGCTCTTGAAGCTTTTTGTGACTAGATTTTAGCCCACAAGGAGTTGTAGCCTCCTCCTTTGTCATCTAAGATAGTAATATTGTTTACATTGGTGAATATTTATTTTACATTCAAAATATATTTTCTCATAGCTTGTTTTTATTTATTTTTTAAGTGCATGGTGTAGACCACCATTCATTTTTCCTTTGTGCTTGTTCTAGGGTATTCTTCCACATAGACCGGGAATGGTGCTCCTTGTTTATTTCATTGTCACTCCTACTTGTTTCTTAGTCACATTTAAGGAATAGGCACACACACTTCTTTTCAAATTCCATATATGTATTCTTGCTACTCATGGAGGTTGAATGACCAAAGTAGGGGCTTGACTTAGGCAAGCTCCTTAGCAGCCCAACAATTTTCTCTATTTTAGAAGCAAGTACTTTAAGGAGTAACATTCAAATGCACAAAGGTTTGTTGGTGTTTCTTCTTTTTCTTCATTAGTATTTTATTTTTCTTCATTCTCAAAGAATATTTGTGTTATTTTATATACATGCTATCACCTCGATATCACCAGGTCATTTTCTTGCCTATAGTTGTGGTGTGCAGGTGTTTAAAAAATCTTTCTCGAAGAATACTCTATATTTTTTGGCTTTGAGGATGTCAGCACTTAGTGTAGATGTCCCCATAGTGTACCATCCTCTAGGACAGTGAGCTCTATTTTTAGATTTTAGGTTTCTCTACTTATCCTCCTTTCAATTTTGTATTTCTTTTTCTAAAATTCTATCTATAGTTGCTTATTTCTTGCATTCTATTAGTTTTGTTTCTTTCCTTTAAGCATTCAACATAATTCGTTTCATTTCTATTAGTACAAAAAGTGGTTATGTAGACATAAGTTTATCTAAAATATTAGATAACAAAAACAAGGCAGAACCCTAGTGTAATGATAGTGAAAGACTCCCTTGGTTAACACGTTTGACCAGGAGTAGTTTTTCCTTCACTAAATTTTTGGTGAACCCACCACTATTAGAATTTTAAACATATTCTTAAACACACCTTCTTTCATTACAATTTGTTGTGTGTTGTAAAGTCAAAACTCTATTTATGAGCCTTATAACCCATTCTTCTAATTCACAAACAAGGCAGAACCCTAGTGTAACAATAGTGAAAGACTCCCTTGGTTAACACATTTGACCAAGAGTAGTTTTTCCTTCACTACATTTTTGGTGAACCCGCCACTATTAGAATTTTAAACATATTCTTAAACACACCTTCTTTCATTACAATTTGTTGTGTGTTGTAAATTCAAAACTCTATTTATGAACCTTATAACCCAGTCTTCTAATTCACAAACAAGTCAAAATCCTAGTGTAATGATAGTGAAAGACTCCCTTGGTTAACATGTTTGACCAGGAGTAGTTTTTCCCTCACTACATTTTTGGTGAACCCACCACTATTAGAATTTTAAACATATTTTTAAACACACCTTCTTTCATTACAATTTGTTGTGTGTCATAAAGTCAAAACTCTATTTATGAGCCTTATAACAAAAACAAGGCAGAACCTTAGTGTAATGATAGTGAAGACTCCCTTGGTTAACATGTTTGACTAGGAGTAATTTTTCCTTCACTACATTTTTGGTGAACCCATAGCTATTAGAATTTTTAACATATTTATAAACACCCCTTCTTTCATTACAATTTGTTTGTGTTGTAAAGTCAAAACTCTATTTATGAGCCTTCTAACCCTGTCTTCTAATTCACAATATATTGTTTGAAGAATTTTATGCCATCTGTTTATAATGGATCAATCTGGTGCCCTTAAAACTCTAATTTGTTTGGCCCCAAATTTCATAAACTTCTCTTCTGAACAAGCTATTACAACTATTACTTCTTCTACTTCCAAAACTATTCCAATGTCTTATTTCCATCATATAGAAGTAATTGTTGATCATGAGGTAGTCTTTGGTTATGTCCCACGGTAGAAAATTCATGAGTTAGATCACCATTTGATTGATTTTTAAGATTTTCTATGTCATGAAGACTTACCAAGTTTTGTTGTCCCTTTGTTTGACGCTCTTCACGTTATGTTAACTAGTCATCAGAAAGGTCTTGATTTCCTACATGGCATCACCCATATAGTGCATAGTGGCACACCACCATTGGTAAGCTACATTGCAAAACATCGAGAATCTCACTTGAACATAATAGGTAATCATCTTTCTATTCCTCTTCTTACTTTTGAAACTCAAACTTTGACATCTTCACAAATGGATACTAGTGCTCCACAGCATGGTAGTGCAGATACTAGTTTGTTTGGAGGTGCAGTGAACCCCATAAATCAATATGGGTTTGTTCTACCCTCAAGGCCCTTATAGTTTACTTTTCCTACTAGTGCCTTTGGAGTCTCCTATTAGCTCTCACTTCCCCTTTCTTCCACTTCTATCTCTATTCCCATGCACACCACTAATCCCATTATTAACCAACTTCTACAAAATGTTGGTTCCCTTCAATAGCAACTCACTTCACTTTCCACTTCATCCACACAACTAATTTTCCCCACCTATTGTAGGAGTATCCCATTATCTCCTACTATTCTCATTATGCCCCTCCCACAAGGCTTTGAGGCACCTAGGTTTGAAAATTAATATGAGAAAGGAGACCCCCAAACTCATGTATTTGCTTTCATTGCTCTGTGCAATGATTTTATTTTTTAGGATGCTTTGCTAGCAATGATATTCCTATGGTCCTTGAAGGAAACTACATTGAACTAGTTTTTTTCACTTTATGAACCTCTATTATTTATTTTGATCAGTTGGTGAATCGGTTTTTATAGCATTTCTAGGCAAAAATTAGATCATAGGTCACATTCACTAATCTTGTTCACTATCAATAGGGAGGTAATCAAAAAGTGTAATGGTCTACCCAAATTTTTTTTCAGATTTATACAAAATAACAATAGTGTTAGAACAATGTTTGCAACGAAACATGCACCTCCACATTTTTTGATCACCAAGTTCTAAAAATGGGTGAGGTGAGAGCATATAATGCTTTAGTTAATCAGTTCAATGCCTTGCAAATAAAACCAAATTACAATCATCCACTTATTAAGTGGGAAAACACCACTTATTCAATGGGAGAATAAAAAAGGAAAGAACTAGCACACCCTCTTATTCAGTGGGAAAGACATGAAATAAACTAAATATCTTTATCCACACTAGTTATTGAACCATCCAGGGGTTATAATGTGATTGCACCAAAATGAAAGATCACAACGAAATGATGTATTGTCCCCATTTTCGAGTTCTCTTGCATTGTAGTTGGCACTGACCTTATGGATGTATGTCAACATTATCAGAGGAGTTATTTGATGATTCCATTGAGCTCATGTGGTCTAGAGGACTCATATGCCACTTTCTGAGGTGATTTTTGGCTTTGGGTGTGCTCTCCAAGAATCTTGGAGAGGGCTTCTATTTACAATAAGTTGCCCAGTTGGCTCCGTTTATCATTATTCTTCATTGGGATCACTCCAGTGTAGTCATTTTTTGATTCCGATGCATTCTGACAATTTCCACAAAATGGGTGTATTAATGGATTTATTTTAATTATTTTTACTAAGGTTGCCAAATATTATTTAAAATATTTAAAAATCACCTTAGTGTTATACATCGTTGGAACCAAGATGAAATGTTTTAAATCATGGATGCATAAAACAAGGACCTTGTGTGCCAAATTATCATTATTTTAATAAAAAGGTATTTTCAGAGCTAAAAGGGAGTTTAAATTAAAAAGTGAATTTTACAATATAAGCTTCTGGAGAGTTCGACGGAAAAAGTATAAAAGGAGGTTGTGAGAGCTCACTTGGGATATTCAGAAGTTTGTTTATTTTCCTTTGGAGATTCTGAGATTGTGCATGTGGCCAACTCTTACCAGTGGGATGAAAAACCCATTGGTTTCTTGAAGATGAGGACAAAAACCCTCTATCTTCAATAGTGTGGTTCCATCTAGGGATTGACAATGAGCTGAAGATTTAGAGTTTGGGGACAAAAACCCTCTGATTCCATTGGAGCAATTTCATTCAGAGATTTCCAGTGTGCTAAAGGACTGTCAGTTAGAGGAATTTGATGATTATTAGTCATGAAGGGTTTACTATGCAAATTCTATTGAGATTATTTGAATAATAAATTTATTTGATAAAATTGGGAGTTGTGGTGATTTGTGGAGGATTCTAGAAATTATTTGTTGAGTATATCAATGGTTGTGTGGGTCTTCATAATGGTTGTGTGACACCTTTTTGTGAGTGTCAGAATGTTGCATGAGGAGTTTGGAGACAAGGGGAGTTGCGTGTGAGTGTTTTTGGAGGGACATGGGACTTATGGAAGGGTTGGTGTTGCTTATTCCACCCTCTTAGCATCATTTCTTTTGTTGGCCGCTGGGTATGAGGTTTTGGAGCTGCACGTGGAGGTTTGGGATTGTTATCCAAGTTTTGCACAACCATATTTACTTATGTATAATAGACTTCTCATTGTCATTGTATGTTGGACTAGCTATTGAGGAGGGAGTGCAAGTAGATTTCTTCATATATTCATCTATAGGGGACTTACAAACAAGCTACAACAATGTACATTTTGCAACAGTAGCAATATATTGCTATGAATCTTCATTATTTGGCTTGTAACCATGCTCTAGTATCTCAGATATTGTAAAAGAAAAAATACTCATTGAAATCAATATATTATTACTAGAGTTAAGGTCAAATTGTGCTTCATTGTTATTCCTATTTCATGCCAAGTTTTTGATCTAATGTCTATGAGATTTATATGTAATTCTGAGTTGTTTCTTGAGAAAATTTCTATTATATATTGCACATTGAATGATACATAACACAAATGCATTGAAATACACTGAGAACAACAACAAAACATCAAACTAGAAAAGTGTTTGATGGAATGTCAGCTCACTAGAATTCAGTAAATTTTTTGGGTGTTTGAGGAAAAATGTTCCAAACTAGGGTGGGACATTATAGTGGTATCAGAGCTAGTGATCTTGTCAGCCTATTTGGGAACCTAACATCTTGTTGCAGATCTTTAGTTGTCAATAGAAGTTTCAACAGTTGTAAGTATATGACTAGTAGTTAGGAAATCATGGCTTCTCTTAGTGAAGAAAATTTGTGTGAAAGGCTTTTCAATGCAGGGATGAAACTTGAATCTCTGCAATGTTCAAAAGAGGTTATTCTTAGCATTTTGGAGGAGGTTGAGGATTGATTGCACATGGTGGATTAGTCACCTTCTCAGGGAATATGAGTAGAGATGATTCCTGTAGTGACTTCCTTGAGTAAGAAAAAGTTACTGAGACACAAAATTAATGATGTGAGATTACCTGTTGCTTCTTGTTTAAGTGAAATCATGAGAAATATAGCTCCTAATACTCCATATAATGATGACAAAATGAAAAAATATTTCAGTTGTTGGTGGATAGTTTCAAAGGCTTGGGTGATGTCTTAGGTTCTCATTTTACTAGGAGAGTTACCATACTTGAAACATTTGCAAAAATTAGATTGGGAAACATCATGTTATATTTGGCTTTGGATGATTTAATTCTCAAAATGTTTCATTGTTTCTTTGCGAAAATTAGAAAATATCATGTAGAGAATGTTACAACAACAATGCAAACTATCTTGTCTCTAATTTTAGATGAAGATGATGATATCTCCAATCTATTGTTATCTAACTTGTTGGTTATTTGGATAAAGGAGCAACATGTTTCACCTGCAACACATGAGTTATTAAAGAGATTGGTTGAGCAAAAAATTTGAGAAAACTAAAAATCATTTGATAGGAGATGAATTGATTTCTTGTGGTTTATAGGATATAGAATCTCCTAAAATGAGCAAGAACCAATTGAGAAGAGAGTAGAGTTGTTTCACATGCCAGGAATCTTGGACATCTAGTCACATATGTGGGAACAACAAAGAAGATGAGTAAATGACTCCTACCACATGTTTATTGCAGCCAAGTAATGATAAGAGCAAAGAAGGAACTGATGTTGGAGTCAGGACAACACTGAGAGGGGGGGTGAATTAGTGTTGTATTATTTTTAACAACTTATTGTAAATTTACAAGACAAAGAATGGAAAGAACACCATTTGATCAACTCCTTGGATCAAACAACAAAGCATAAAAAAACTTGACATTAAGAAGCAACCTCTCCTTTTAATACTTCATAAAGACATCAAAAATAATCCATCTTTAGGATGATCCAATACAACTTGAATACTTACAAATGCACAAGTATGAAAATATAAATCAGAACCTTAAGAACAAATTATTAGAATACATAAACATGTAATGGCAAACAAGAATCATGACACATGAGTTGATGAGTGGAAAACCCTCCTAGGGTAGAAAAACCACTCCAAAACTGCCTCACTGGCTTAATCTTGAAAACATCTTTACAAGCCTCACTGGATGATGTGGGTGTCTCATTGACAAATGGTCTCACTAACCTACAAGCCTCACTAGCATACAAAGGTCTCACTGACCACAAGCCTTACTGGCATAGGAAGGTCTCACTAACCAGTTCAATTGTCCTCATCAAAATAATGTGCAAGACATGATTGCTTCTCAATCTAATTTGTACCATTCATGACCTGTCATCTCTAAGCATACTCAAACCAATTTGCACACTAGTTTCATTATCTCTGTTCAATCAATTCACAACTCATTCACCTGATTATCTCTGCATAACAATTCACCTGATACACCATCATTGTCTTCAAGGTTTAATCTAAAAATATGTTGCAATGGGGAGATTATCATTTCTACATTATGGTCTTCACTTTTTGCATTATGGTCCTCACATCAACTCTCTTCAGCTCAATTTTCACTTTCCAATAAACATTTGGTGACCTTGTCATTCTCTATATTTACCCTTGCAAAAATTATCTGTATCTTCTCATAGATGTCTTCAATTCACCTCTATCAATATACCTGTAAAACCATATATGCAATTTGAATATCCTTTCATATTTGAGACCTTTCAATTTCTTTTTCTTCAACTCCCCTGCAAACAAAAACTCTTCATCTCCACAAATCTTCTTGTTAAAGAAAAATAAAACAATAATAATATATTTCTCCAATCTGTTCATATTCATCATCTTCATAACCTGCAAGAAATCCAGAACCAAACAAAAAACAAATTTCTTCCAACTCTTCATACTCTGTGTACTCCAAAAACCTTTTTTTTAAACTCCAATCTGCAAAGACATTTCATCTAAGACAATATTGTGAATGGAGAAATAAAACTTCATAAAAAAAAACTCTCCAATTAAATAACAGTGATGGGTAGAGTATACGATTTTAGAAGATATTTAGGATTTTAAAGGTATAGAATTTAGGTCATACAAAAGAATACAAAACCCTAAATTTAGTGCCACCAACATTAATGAAGTATCAACATATACCAAGTCTGAAACATGTCATCTAAATTTATTGATCTCCTGATAGTAACAATAAGCTAAAGATTCCTTTGAGCACTCTTTTGATCACTTTACCACTGGTCTCAACATACAGATATGATATCACCTTAAAGTGATGATCGGAGAACACCATACTATCAACACTGAAATCATTAGATGATCAACATCACCCTGTTTATATGAACATCATAATGACATGATCATCAATTGATCAATCAAGTCATGCAAACCTATCAATCATGAATGATACCTTCTATGCATTTGCAAGTCATCAACCTATGTCTAAACCCCTTTCATGTGAAGCCTCCTGTTGAAACATAAACCCTTTAAATATGTTACCATGTAAACACCTCTGAATGATTAACCCATGAACCCTTATTATGAAACAACAACTCCAAACTCAAATATGTGACAAGACATTAAAACATGAACACACACCAACTATGAAGATCAAATCTCTGCATATCTTATCAAGGCCAACTTAAGGCATGAAGTATGAACACCAAACCTTCTTATATGAACCCTTTGCATATGAACAACTGCATCATGATCAACCACACTTTTAACAAGTATCAAACACTCTGCATCCCTGAAATATTCTCTGCAAGTACCATTGATCAAACAAGTCCTGAAGAACCATAAACCATATGAAATATGAACAAACATCAAGCATGTTTACAAAGTGAACATTTGTAAACTCCAATAACATGACATCTTGAAATCCTCTGAAGACATCTCAACATGAAGTTTATGATGAACACCATGAAGCAAATCCACCAAGAATCCTTTTTAACATCAATGACAACCTCACACCATCAATCTCCCCCTTTTTCATTGATGGCAAAACTCCATAAAGCATTTTTTTCTTTCTCCCCCTTTTTGACATCTGATGACAGACTTAAATCTATTTGCTCCCCCTGTGTTGAAGTACACAAACAAACCATTGCACAAAAATATCACTGGCAATCACTAACAAGAATAGCCATCACTGACCATTGTCTTCTTGAACATTATGCAAAGAAATCATAAACACATCAATACTCTTGATGAACAATATTGCAGGAAAAAGTCATAAAGACTCCTCAACACACAGTTCCCAACACAAGATGACATGATGACCACTTTTGATAAGACCTTTTCAAATCTTCCATGATAGTGACAACTCAATCCTCTGATTAATAGATGAACTTGAAGAAAAATAAGGCACCATCATCAATTTCATAAGCATCTCTATATGTCATAGCTTGAAACACATACTTGAATACCACTTCAAAACTAGAACCACACAATTTGTACATACCTCCCTGAAACATATTAAAGATGAAAAACCATCAAAGAAACATGTCAGATTATCACATCCTTTTGACACTATCTCTAAACCACCAGAAAGCTCCATAACTCAACAAAGTAATAGAAATGATCATCAAATTGACTCCTTTGATATGAATTATATAAACTTGAATTTCATGCAAAGACTACACTTTTCACCAATAAAAATCAACATGAAGAATATATATCACATAAGAGATGTCCTTGCAAAAGGCTTCCAACATGAGCTATCATCCTGCAAAAAATCTACTCTTGCACACCCTTTTTGACATGAAAAAGAATGAAGACCATCTAAATAAATGAAGACTATTTGATGAATACCATCCTCCTGTTTCTTGAGAACATCTTAATTGATTTTGAACTTCACAATCTCACTTTCAAGAACATTCAACTTTGGAAGAATGATATGAAGAGAATATAGGATCATTCATAAACCAAGTTATCAAACTCTGACCATCCTTTCATCATCTTGAAAGCATACTCAACCAAATATCACCTGTATCACTATCATACACTGAAAAACAACTTAGTTAGCAATACCATCATAAATTTCATTTCTTAAGATTGACAAGAATCAATATGACAAGATCACTATTCAAATAATCTCCTTCCTGAAACCTCTTGGGGATAATTAATAGAACATGAACAACTCCCCCTACCTTCATGCCATCAATTATTCAACTAATGATGTAACTTGTGCAAGATGCACAATTTTAGGATTTATCTTCTCATGACTTTGTTTCTGCTTCCACACTTTCATAGGTTCTTTCTTTCTCCAAACCTTTATACCTTCTTTTCTTTTCAACTTTTTCAAATCAGGTGAAGCATACATTCTGTAACTCTGTGCTTTGTGTCCAAGAGTGTTGCAATTATAACAAACTATGTTATAATCATAATCAAATGGCTGATAGTACCTTTGAGCACTCATGTTAAGCTTCCATGCAGGATCATACCTTCTATGCACTTTACAATTTCTTTGTATATGTCCAACATTATTACACTTGTAACAAACAATATTAGTATTCCTTCTGCAAACAACTGCTTTGTGTCCAAAATGATTACATGTATAACAATAACCATTAAAAGAATAATTATACATGTACATCTATGCTTGCCTTACAAAAACATTTCTTCTGAAATTTCTTCTCCTTTGATTATGCATTTCATCTTAATGTAATAAGAGATTGTCGTCATTATCTAATTTGGATACCTTAATATAATTAACCTCAACATGCTCTTCTTCTAAAGGTGTATTAGTGATCTCAACTATCCAATCATTAGTACTAGTGTCATCTAGAAGGTCAATAGTCTCAGAGACATCACTAGATTGATATGAAATTGTAACCAAGGTTGTTTTATCATCTTCATTAAACATATCCTCAACATATGTAGATGCATGCACTTCAATGGAGTCATTTTGGGGCTATGTCATACATACCTCTTGAGATAAGGCAATTTCTTCAAGATCTATTGTCTCAATTGATGGTGTGAGGTTGTCATTGATGTCAAAAAGGATTCTTGGCAGAGTTGCTTCATGGTGTTCATCATAAACATCATGTTGAGATGTCTTTAGAGGACTTCAAGATGTCATGTTATTGGAGTTTACAAATGCTCACTTTGTAAACATGGTTGATGTTTGTTCATATTTCATATGGTTTATGGTTCTTCAGGACTTGTTTGATCAATGGTACTTGCAGAGAATATTTCAAGGATGCAGAGTGTTGGATACTTGTTAAAAGTGTGGTTGATCATGATGGAGTTGTTCATATGCAAAGGGTTCATATAAGAAGGTTTTGTGTTCATACTTCATGCCTTAAGTTGGCCTTGATAAGATATACAGAGCTTTGATCTTCATAGTTGGTGTGTGTTCATGTTTTAATGTCTTGTCACATATTTGAGTTTGGAGTTGTTGCTTCATAATAAGGGTTCACAGGTTAATCATTTAGAGGTGTTTACATGGTAACATATGCAAAGGGTTTATGTTTCAACAGGAGGCTTCACATGAAAGGGGTTTAGACATAGGTCGATGACTTGCAGATGCATAGAAGGTATCATTCATGATTGATAGGTTTGCAGGACTTGATTGATCAATTGATGTTCATATAAATAGGGTGATGTTGATCATGTAATGATTTCAGTGTTGATAGTATGGTGTTCTTCAATCATTACTTTAAGGTGATATCATATATGTATGTTGAGACCAGTGGTAAAGTGATCAAAAGAGTGCTCAAAGGAATCTTTAGCTTATTATTACTATCAGGAGATCAAGAAATTTAGATGACATGTTTCAGACTTGGTATATGTTGATACTTCATTAATGTTGGTGGCACTAAATTTAGGGTTTTGTATTCTTTTGTATGACCTAAATTCTATACCTTTAAAATCCTAAATATATTCTAAAATCCTATACTCTACCCATCACTGTTATTTAAATGGAGAGTTTTTTTATGAATTTTTTTCTCTCCATTCACAATATTGTTTCAGATGAAATGTCTTTGCAGACTGGAGTTAAAAAAAAAAGGTTTTTGGAGTACACAGAATATGAAGAGTTGGAAGAAATTTGTTTTTTTTTTGGTTTTAGATTTCTTGCAGGTTATGAACATGATGAATATGAAGAGATTGGAGAAATATATTGTGATTGTTTTATTTTTCTTTAACAAGAAGATTTGTGGAGATGAAGAGTTTTTGTTTGTAGGGGAGTTGAAGAAAAAGAAATTGAAAGGTCTCAACTATGAAAGGATATTCAAATTACTTATATGGTTTTATAGGTATATTGATAGAGGTGAATTGAAGACATCTATGAGAAGATATAGATAATTTTTGTAGGGGTAAATACAGAGAATGACAAGGTCATCAAATGTTTATTGGAAAGTGAAAATTGAGCTAAAGAGAGTTGATGTGAGGACCATAATGCAGAAAGTGAGGACCATAATGTAGAAATGATGATCTCCTTGTTGCAACATATTTTTAGATTAAACCTTGAAGACAATGATGGTGTATCAGGTGAATTGTTATGCAGAGATAATCAGGTGAATGAGTTGTGAATTGATTGAATAGAGATAATGAAACTAGTGTGCAAATTGGTTTGAGTATGCTCAGAGATGACAGGTCATGAATGGTGCAAATCAGATTGAGAAGCAATCATGTCTTGCACATTATTTTGATGAGGACAATTGAATTGGTTAGTGAGACCTTCCTATGCCAGTAAGGCTTGTGGTCAATGAGACCTTTGTATGCTAGTGAGGCTTGTAGGTCAGTGAGACACCCACATCAGCCAGTGAGGCTTGTAAAGATGTTTTCAAGATTAAGCCAGTGAGGCAGTTTTGGAGTGGTTTTTCTACCCTAGGAGGGTTTTCCACTCATCAACTCATGTGTCATGATTCTTTTTTGCCATCACATGTTTATGTGTTCTAATAATTTGTTCTTAAGGTTCTAATTTATATTTTCATACTTGTGCATTTGTAAGTATTCAAGTTGTATTGGATCATCTTGAAGATGGATTATTTTTGATGTCTTTATGAAGTATTAAAAGGAGAGGTTGCTTCTTCATGTCAAGGTTTTTTTTATGCTTTGTTGTTTGATCCAAGGAGTTGATCAAATGGTGTTCTTTCCATTCTTTGTGTTGTAAATTTACAATAAGTTGTTAAAACTAATACAACACTAATGCACCCCCCTCTCAGTGTTGTCCTGACTCCAACAATTGGTATCAGAGCACAAGTTCCCTTTTGAAGCTTAATCAGCTTGGGTAGGTCCTGTGTGTGGAGTTCAATGGGTAAGTGCAAAAGAAATAAGAACATGAGAAATGTCAAGCCTCATTCTTGTCAAAAGACACAAAAGACATCATCCATATCAAATTTATATGTTGATGTTCAATCAGTTGATAAAGAAGCTTCACAAGTTGAATCAGGTATTAAAATAGAGAAAGAATTTTCAGGAGTCCCTCTCTTTAATGGTTTAGACTTTTCTGTTTGATATGTTAGAATGCATATTTATTTATCCTCTTTAGGATATGGTGTTTTGATGTTAGTTGAGAATGGGTATTATGTTACTGCAAATGACAAAGAAGCCCTTGAATGTAATCATATTGCAAAGAAGGCCATATTGTCTGTTCTGTCTAATGATGTTTCTTGTAAAGTTATGAATTGTGTTACAACTCAAGATATGTGGAGGAGATTGAAAAGAATTTATCAAGATGATGATAAAGAAGAGGACACTCTGGTGTGTGAAGAAAGTGACAATGAAAGGAGACTTTCAAATGAAGGAGTTGAAGTTCAATCTCTTTCAGAAGAAGCTAATATCATAAGTGATGATCAGGAATATCATGAACAAGATTGTGAGATTGATATGGAAGGAGAGCTCATATATGCTCTAACTAAACTCAAGAAATATAAGAGAGAGAATCAGAAACTAAAATTGTAGCTGCAACAAGAAAGAGAATCTAAAGACAAAGCACTTTCAGACCTTGAAAGTGTATCTTTAGATCTTGAAGAGGCCGGATGTCAGATTATGAGTTTAAGGACATATATTGATGATTCAGATAAATTAATTGTCAGATTAAAGACTAAAATTGAGGAAGCTAAGAGGATAGCTGATGTTTCAATATCCGACCTTGAAGTTACAAGGATTGAGAATCTAAATCTAGAGGGTGAAATTATCAAACTCAAAAAGGATTATGATGGTCTCAAAGTTTTGTCTAAGAAGTATTAGGAATATGAAGAAAGTACATACAAGTTACATGAGTTGTTGGGCAAACAGAAGCATCAGAAGCAATATTGGTGACTTGGAGAGTGATTTGTTTAGAGAATCCATCACACATGAGGCACTTACTTTCTCTGAGAAAAGCAATCAACCTTTTAATCTTTGGGATCTATGTGTTTTAGCACCTAAGTATGATGAGGATCCATATTGGGATGAATTTCCTTTTGATCATGATGATGTCCTTACCTTAGAGCATAATGTATGCCAAGAGAATAGCATTGAGGAAGCTGAATTTCAAAGGCATAGTCTTGTATGCAAATTAGAAAATCTAATGCATGAAGTTGAAATTGATCGAGGGATAAAAGGTGATAATGGGACAAGCTTTGATGGAGAGGCACAAGAGTTCTGGGATAGCCATGGAGTCATAGCTGAAAGGTATGGAGAAGGTTCTAATTCTTGCTTGCATTATAACAATAGTACATCTACCTTGCATGATTATGTTTGGAAGAATCAATTGTTGGTGTCTGTTGAAAATGAAATCCACACACTATCTAGATTGGATGATATAAAAATCCTTATTGAAAATATCACCCACAAGACACCAAAAAACCAATATGAGCAAAATATTTCCCTTGCTGATTTGCACATGATGAAGAGCACTATGGAGGAAATGGAATCAACCTTTTTGCATACAATTCATGATAGAGATTTGGCCACTAGAATTGCAGATGAGACTTTCTCTATGTCTAGGAAAATAAGGAAAGAGGCTAGTGAGCTCACCATTGATCTTAATTCCATGAATTGTTCTTTGGAGAGTGTCCAAGAGGCATTTCTTGAAGTAGAAAAAAAAGTTTATGAGGCCAAACAATTTAGGGAGCAAGAGAACAGAGAAAAGGCCAAGGAGCTTAATTGCATACCAGAGGAGTTTTAACTTGCACATTGTCCCAAGAGATTAGAAAATGTAAGTTTGGGTCAGTGGGAAGATTGGGTTGAACATGAGGATAATGATAGTATTTAGTTTGTTGATAACCCATTGTTTGAGATGGGTGCTGAAATAACTTTTGATAATCCACTCTTTGAGTTGGATGATGGAGCACCTCTTGATTTTGATAACACAAGAGAGATGTGGGATCCAAATGTGGTGTGTAATTATGAGGTGGAACATGTTGAATTGCCTATTGGACCAC
This sequence comes from Cunninghamia lanceolata, assembly GCA_027924645.1. Lineage (NCBI taxonomy): Eukaryota > Viridiplantae > Streptophyta > Pinopsida > Cupressales > Cupressaceae > Cunninghamia > Cunninghamia lanceolata. The sequence goes on along the minus strand of BSBN01000958.1, from coordinate 829,894 downwards.
CCAAGATTGTTGATGGGTTGCTTCCTATAGTGAACCTTATTGGATTGGATCATCATGGTTTGATGGTTGACCTTTTGGGTTTACCACAAGGAAAAGGGTACTATTGTGGTTTAGTGTTTGATGGGGTGGAGACCATTGGTGTTGAAGTTTCAAGCATCATCAAATACACTCTAGATGGAGTCCACATGAAGATCAGAGTAGCACAACATCAACATGGTGGAGTTTCTTTTTGGGTAAGTATCTATGCAAAAGATCATCTAATTTGTGGGCTATTGGTGACTAATGATGATGGAAGAAGCATACCATGCAAGGTTATTAACCTAAAAAGCAATGATAATGCTATTGGTATCTCTTTTTTCAGTCATCTCATGAGTTCATTTGAGCTCCTGCAAGTGGATTGGAGGGAGATTTTAAACAAATTTTGGAGTTCTTCTATGTTGGTGACTCTTGGAAGGATGTTTTCAGCCAAGGGATTAATCAAAAAATTCATTTTGGCCAAGGTTTTCCAGTGTTGCAGCGATTGTTCTTCTTTTCGGGTAATGTATTTTGAAAAATTAGACTTGAACAACTGTAGATTTATGCAATCTTAGTCCATTCAACTACTTGATAGGGTTATTTTATGTCATCAAATAGAGGGAGTGGCAAGTTTGGCTAACCAAGTTAATTGTTGGATGGGTAATCAAGCACCTAACAATTGTTATTTCTTATTATCATCTTGCACTTATGATTGGGACACCAGATTAAATTCTAGTGACAACCATTATGTTGGAGTGCAAGGCGCTGGAAATGAGAGAGTAAATGTTAAATTTCTTAAGCTTACTCCTATGGTGTTATAGTTTGATGATTATAGAGGGGAATCATCCCAGGAGTTGACTGAGAACTTGTAGTGTTTGGTTTCTCTTCTTACATAAGGAATTCAGAAGGTCACTTGTATAGGTGCCCAACAGGATAGTGCTTTGAGCAGATGGAGCTACAGACCTCCTAGATTGACTTGGGACCCTGGGATCATATTTGGTTTCATTCGGGATCAATTAGGTAAATTTGAGGTTGAGATAGAATTGCTTGAGGACAAGAAATCTTTGGGGAGGGAGGACTGTAATGTCCCCATTTTTGGGTTCTCTTGCATTGCAATTGGCTCTAACCTTGTGGATATGTGTCAATGTTATCAGAGGAGTTATTTGATGATTCCATTGAGCTTAGGTGGTCCAGAGGACTCATATGCCACTTTTTGGGGTGATTTTTAGCTTTGGGTATGCTCTCCAAGAATCTTGGAGAGGGCGTCCATTTATAGTAAGTCACCCAATTGACTTCATTTATCATTATTCTTCATCAAGATCACTCTAGTGCAATCAGTTTTTGATTTCGATGTATGCCGATAGTTTCCACAAAATAGGTGTAGTAATGGCTTTATTTTAATTATTTTTACTAAGGTGACCAAATATTATTTAAAATATTTAAAAATCACCTTAGTGTTATATCTCGTTGGAACCAAGATGAAATGTTTTAAATCATAGATGCATAAAACAAGGACCTTTCATGTCAAATTATCATTATTTTAATAAAAATGTCTTTTTCGGAGCTAAAAGGGAGTTTAAATTAAAAAGTGAATTTTAAAATACAACCTTTTAGAGAGTTCAGTTGAAAAAGTATAAAAGGAGGTTGTCAAAGATCATTTGGGATATTTAGAAGTTTGTTTATTTTCCTTTAGATATTTTGAGATTGTGCTTGTGGCCAACTCTTATTAGCAAGATGAAAAGCCCAATGGTTTCTTGAAGCTGAGGATGAAAACCCTCTATCTTCAATAGTGTGGTTCCATCTAGGGATCGACAATGAGATGAAGGTTTGGAGTTTGGGGATGAAAACCCTCAGATTCTGTTGGACCAATTTCATTCAGAGATTGCCAGTGTACTGAAGGATTGTCGGTTAGAGGATTTGATGATTATTAGTCATGAAGGGTATACTGTGCAAATTCTATTGAGATTCTTCAAATAATAAATTTATTTGATAAACTTGGGAGTTGTGGTGATCTGTGGAGGATTTTGAAAAGTATTTGATGAGTATATCAAAGGTTGCATGTGTCTTCATAATGGTTGTATGACACCTTTTTGTGAGTGCTAGAAGGTTGCGTGAGGAGTTTGGAGCCAAGGGGAGTTGCGTGTGAGTGTTTTTGGAGGGACGTGGTACTTATGAAAGGGTTGGTGCTGCTTATTCCACCCTCTTAGCATCATTTCTTTTGCTGGCCACTGGGTATGAGGTTTTGGAGCTGCACATGGAGGTTTGGGATTGATGTCCAAGCTTTGCACAACCATATTTACATATGCATAATAGACTTCTCATTGTCATTATATGCTAGACCAACTATTGAAGAGGGAGTGCAAGTAGATTTCTTCATATATTCATCTATATGGGACTTACAAACAAGCTACAATAGCGTCTAGTTTGCAACAACAACAATATATTGATATGGATCTTCATTATTTGGCTTGTAACCATGCTCTAGTATCTCATACATTGTAACAACAAAAATACTCATTGAAATAAATATATTATTCTAGAGTTAAGGTTAGTTTGTGCTTCATTGTTATTCCTATTTCATACCAAGTGTTTGATCTAATGTCTGTGAGATTTATATGTAATTCTAAGTTGTTTCTTGAGAAATTTTCTATTATATATTACACATTGAATGATCCCAAACATAAATGCATTGAAATACACTGAGAACAACAACAAAACATCAAACCAAAAAAGTTTTTGATGGAGTGTCAGCTCACTAGAAGTTAGTAAACTTTTTGGGTGTTTGAGAAAAAATTGTTCCAAACTAGGGTGGGACATTACAAATGAACAAACTAGAATACTAAGATCAATACCCCTGATGTGAATAAGTCATAGCTGCAGTTAGTTAGAGCATAGGAAAACTCTATGTAAAGAAGAATGAAGCATACAAGATTGATCATAGTATCACCTTGCATATACCATAAGAGGAAACATGAAGGAAATAACTATTTGCTGACTTGTTACTATTGATGTTGATTGTTGTTTTGTAGAACTTGGTGGCAGCTATGAACAACCCTCTTTACATGCTCCAACACTTCACATTCCACCCTCAAACCATCAAACATAGCTACTTTCATCTTAGATGCCACCAAAGGAAAGATAATCAATGCTCAAAGTAGGGCATGTGAAGTCAGTTCACACATCCAAGTACAAGTAGTACAGCCCTATCATGTGTACGACCTACCAATCATCAATGAAATTTGCAAAAAAACCACTAAGAATGGGTCTAAAATATGCATTCCAACATGGCTGAAATTATCAAGTAACATTCCAATCAATACAAACATTGTACACTTCACAAATCCAATTGCCCTCATGCCATGGTACGACCCCGAACTATACAGCCAGCTAAGGTTATTTAATAATCTTAAAAAAACTCAAAACATCAACTCAAAACCCACACCAAAAACTATCACAATAGAAAATAATCTCTTCCAATCCAAAAACCCTTAGAAAACATTAAATTCCATGATCAGCTTAGTGTAACTCCTAAAATTAAGTCACCTCTTCAGCTAGGGTGGATATTTCACCACTGAAACCGAACTTCTTCGAGAGGGTTTTCATCCTCAAGAAGGGAAGAAGATCTCACAGGTCCATTCATGTAGCATAACAGTATAAACTCAAGCAGAAAGAATAAAATGAGCTCTCAATTCTCTTATATAGGCACTTTTTTGGTTACTCAAATGAATTATTTCTTGGGAAAAATAAACTTTTTCACTCTAACTCCAATATTTCATTCTTTTCCCACACAAGCGCTCACTTTTATGTGCCTATTAAAAATAATGTCTTTTCCTTATTCCAATGAGCTATTATACAAAAGCACCTAATAATTATTTCCAACCTTATAGAACTAAATGTGAAATAATTAACTAATAGCTCATTAAATCACCTGCTTTTACGGAAAATCCCAAACTTCATCAAACTGCAAAATAAACTATACCATCATACTCCATAAAGTTTGGAATGAAGAATGATGCCTTTTGGGTGACTTTCTAAAAATAGATAGCTCCTCCAAGAAGTTTGGAGAGCAATCTAGGAAGTTGAAAAAACTTCTGAAAGTTGCACTATCATCTTAAAACACAATCGATCTCAATGCCAACATCAAAAACCCATAAGAACAGCTAAAACAATGATATTCACAAAAGGAACCCCTTACCATACCACATAGCCTATCAGGACTCTAGGAAATAGGCTATCAGACCCACAACTGACTAGACTTGAGAAGGGGGCCTTACAAAAAGTAACTAACTTCATCTATCATTATCAATCACTTTTCTCACAGATCCCATATGCCCTACCAGACTCTAATGTGCAACAAGTTTTTATTGGAAACTTGTAGCCACAAATTAGGGATAAGATCTTATTGATGAAGTATCCATCGTTCATAGACTTATGCACAATACTTCATGTCTATTAGTAGTCAGTCAACTAGTTTGAGGTATATACCTCACCAGCTTGCATTGGTCAATCTGGTGTTTCTTCTTCCTTTACAATTTATAAAGAGAAAAAAAATTTCTTTAAAAATAATGCTTTAATAGTGATTAGCATTGCAATGGCTGAAGCACTGTCCCAGGCTGTTCTATCCCTCTCTACTCCTAAGTAAACAAATAATTGTAAGTTTAATCCTCTTATGAAGTCTCTCTATTATATTCTTTTGCAACTACTGAATAATAATTTAGTGCAACTGCCACCTATTCATCCTCTCAAAACTCACAAGCCAATTCCACCTTCTTATGGCCCAAAGGCCTTATGCCAGTTCCATAGAGTCCCCGACCATGACACAAAAAGATGCTTTCATCTAAAGCACATTGTGTAATACCTCATCGACCAAAATATCATTCAGTTCTATGGCATGAATGATAGAGGAAATATATCAGTTGCCCCACCAAACCAATATTTACAAATCTATACCAATCCCATGCCGTATCACTACTCTAATTTTGTTGACCTTGCTTCTCCTCCTATGGCTCTAGATTCAACTTATGATGTTCCCTCTTCTTCTTCTTATGCTAAGATGGTGGGCATAGTGGATGTTCACTCTCACCCCACTCAAGAGTGTCTTGTTCCTGAGCCCATTGTTTTTTCTCTTCTTCTAACATTCCTACCAATATATTTGAGGGTCCTCTCTACATTACCATCGAGGTTAATGGAAAACCTATAAAGGGTTTCCTAATTGACCCTAATTGCTTGGTAGATTTTGTGACAGAGGATTTTCTATATATTCATGAATTGTATAAAATGTTTATGAGAAATCAAATGTCTTTATATGATGTCATGATGGGATGTCTTTCCCTACTCTGGGTTTGATTACCCTAGTTGTCCAAGTGAGACTTGTGTGCTCAAAATCATGACTTGGTGGCCTCTAGGGTGGTTGAGTCAGCTTTGATGCGCACATGAACTCTCTCCTTGCCATGGGATGAACTGCCACATCACTCTCATTCTCATGGAAGTAGCCAGTTGAGAGGAGGCAAGACATGGGGGTGGTCTAGCTCGTTGGAGAGCTAGACTTCATGGAGAGGGATTGACTAGTCTTGGGGCCTGTGTTGTGCATTTGTTTGAATGTGGTGTTTTGTGACCATGGTTGTAAAGATAACTATATGACGTGAAGGGTCACTAGTCATTGTTCTCCTATTTGGGTTTTGGATGTTCCAACATTGTGTAGGTAGGATGTTGTTCTCATTGATTTTTAACTATCATTCATGTTGTTGGATGATTGCTTCTTGTATCAGGAGTTGTCTAAATGCTTCTCATTGTCGTTGAATGACTAGTTGATCTTGTTGCTGCCTAGGGTGGATTTCCTCTATCCCATCGAGGATTGCCCTCACCCACTCACCTCTAAGTCCAGGGCACATTCATGAGCTGAGAGAAGAGAGAGGTGCTTAAGCTAACCTTGACTTGACCTAGGGTTTTGGCTTAGGGTATGTGTGACCTAAGGTTTGACTTTGTGTTGATTTTGTTTGACCTTGTGATGAAACCAAGGGTTTTGACCAATGTTTGAATGAAGTTGACCTTGTGTTGGGACCAAGGGTTTGTAACTCTCCTAATATTTTTGTTCTTTTTTGGATTTTATATGAATGCATGCCTAAATGAATGCAAAATGTTTTTTTGTGCTTTTTTATGTTTAATGAAATAAAAGTGTTTTTTTCTTAATCTAGGAATTGTGAAATGTATGCAAGCTATGATGAAGTTACCTAATGCAATCTATTCTATGTTTTTGTTTATTTTCTAAATAGATGGATCAATCTAATCTAAGAAAGGAAATTTCTTTTAATCTATGAACTTTGGAAAGGGAAACTAATTTAACCATGCAAATCTACTTAGCTTATCAAGGAAAAAGCAAACATGTATTTTACTATTCCCAAGAGAAAAGTTTTGATTATCTAATTACTATGAAAATGAAAAAAAGAATGAAGGAACTTGGAGATACGTGAGCCTCCACTACCCTCAAAAGTCATCGTATTGGCAACCTCGAATCCTCTTGTAGTAGTGGGGTGATCCTCTTGGCAACAAAAAGAATAGAGAAGCAAAAGAAGCTTTGAAGCTTTGAAAAGAGCTCAATGAGAGCTTGATGAGCACTGTGACTTGTGATGTGAGCAATGTATGGACATAAACAAGATTTTAGAAAATCTAAATGAGATAAAAAAATAAAAGTAAAAGGCTCCCATGTCCTGTATGAGCATGAGAATGCTTCATTTGGAGTGCAATAACCTGCAAGAATTGTGTGCACAAATGAAATTGCCTCCCTTTGTGCTTGAGGGAGGGGGGTATTTATAGGTTAGAAGAAGGTATGAGAGCTGAATAAGAAGGAGAGTTAACTCAATTTGATTGGAGAGTTAACTTAGAAGACTCAAGAGTGATCTAGGCTAAAATTGGAGTGATATACCCAGTAAAAGCTTATCACTCAAGAAGAAGTGAAGAAAGAGGAGTGCATGAGAATGCAAGGGAATGCATGAATTATTAACTAAATATGAAATAGAGATAATTATGCATGTGTGGGTGCATGAAAATCCATGCAAACAGGAAGAAAAATAGGTGAAAACAGAGCTATTTTTAGTTAGAAACTTGAGTTTTTTTGCGGCTAAAAACATGACAAGGTCACACCTTTCACCAGTCAAGGTTGCCCGAGGGCAACCCTCAGAGGAGGGAACCTAGGTGAAAGTACATGGTGGGAGATGGTAGAGGAGATGAAAAGGAGGGGATCTACCTCCGAAAACAGGTCAGTCATGTGTGAAAATCTAAATCTCCACTTGCAAAAGTAGGATCGCCTAAAGGAGATCTCAAAATAATAGGGGAGATTTCTATTGGTTGAGTGAAACTAAAAACCAAAAGTGGGAGATGGCTAGGGAGGACCTCTATAAGGATTCTAGGGGTGGGAATGAATGAAAAACACTTGGGAAAGGTGAAAACACACCTACAAGATGCATACAAGGCTTAGGAATAGGGTCACAAGTATAGGAAACACAAATTGACAAGTGTTGAAAAAGTGTCAAAAAATGAAGTGAAGAGAAAGAGAAAATGACAAAGGGAAAACAACACAAGGAGGAAGAAAAGAAATGTCACCAAGAGAATTACTACTAAGAGGATGTTATTTCAAGCTTACATGTACGTGACAAGGATTATAACTCATCATAGGGGTCCTCATGGAGGTTGTGCATAATTTTGGTGCTTACATATTTGCCCCCTCGGGGATGGTAGTCTACATGAAATGTAGGTACCATTTTTGAACTAGGCCTTACCTATTGTCAATTTTCCCACAATTTTACTTGTAATAACTACTATTAATTTGGCATCTAAATATATCAAAATGAATAATGAAAATTGAAATGATGAATATACCATAGATTGTTTGAGTTCAACTAGTTGTTTGCCTTTGTCGGTGAGACCTGTAGGAATGAATGCATGCAAAATGAATGCATGAGAGATGCATAAAAGAAAAAACTACTCTAAAGATGCAGAAAGAAAAACTAAGATAAGGGAGAGAAAAAGTGAGCAAATTAGTGAGATTCGAGTGAATCGGTGACAGAATCGATTGTGTGAGCAGTCATTAGGTAGATATCACTGAGGAGATAGTGAAGATGGCTGCCTCTTCTTCTACCACTAAGAATCATGTATGCAAATAGTGAAAAAACCCTTTTCTAAATCCTAGGTTGAATTTTGTGAAAAATCTCTTAAGATTGTCTATTTTTATGATTATTTCCATTGCATTGTCTTTGTTTTGTTGTTTAGAGTAGTTCTGGTTTTTCATTTGTTAAAATCAGTTGAGAAACAAGGTTTTTAGAGCACTTTTAGTTTAGGGGATAGCCACATAGGGTCACCCCTTTTTCCAATAAGGTCAACCAGGGGAGATCTGGCTGAGCAATAGGGTCACCCGGTGGAGATTTGCCTATGCAAGAAGGTCGCCCGAGGGAGATCTTGCTGAACATCTGGGTCACCTAGGGGAAATCTGGTCTGATGAAAGGGGTGACCCAAACATATCAATTCTGACTAAAATTTGATGTTTCTTGACATTTACTTCACTCTGATTCGATCTAATTTGAACACTGAATATGTCTGTTTATTACAATTTTGATGGTTTATACACTTTTTTTGTGAAATTTCTTGCCAATTTTACAATTTTTAGGGATTTTATGAGTTGATGAGATCTAATCAAAGTCCTTTTCTAATCGGAAAGATATGAGTATTTGTTGGAATGCCAACCATGAGCAGTTATGGCTTTCAGAGATGTATGCTTTGTTATCTACTGATGAGCCTGCTATCTTGAGGAGAGCAGGCTTGGCTAAGGTTTGTCTCATGCCAGTTGTGCATCTCATGGTACACATTTTTTGTGACATTCTAACTTTTTGGGATGCAAACATGAACACTTTCAGGTTTCCTCAAGTTTCAAGAGGGTGGACTATCACTCTGTATGATGTGTATCGCATTCTAGGGGTTCCGATGAGAGGACACCCACTCGTTCTACCAGCTAGCAAGTCCTTCGAGGACAATACATATTGGGCATAGATCATAGGGGTGATCCACTCTAAGGATCAGACCAGAGTTTAACTCACCTCCGTGCCACAACTTCATATTCTTCACTTGAGGAAGTTCTTGATTGGTTTGATCACATTGAGGCTGTCTGGAGACAAGGCCTCGAATCGCTTGAGATGGTGTTGGGCACCAATTATACAGAGCATTAAGTTGGGTAGAGTTTACGCTTGGGGACCAAACATCCTAGCTATGGTTTATAGAGACTTCTATCATATTGTGTGTAATGGGGCTCTTCTTTTAGCCATTCTTATCTGATCATGACTTGGATTTTTGAGCATATCAGGCCCTATCAAAAGGAAATTCCTCTTCCTATACAATGATTACTAAGAGTTGCTAAGTGGGATAATGTGGGCCACTTTGATACCTCTTTGCATGCCATGGCCACTCTTATATATGAAAATATGATTTCTAACCCTTACATAGATATGGAGGGTGCATGGTCTCATGATGGTCAGATCAAAGAGTATTGTCTTAGCATATTGGAGCTTTTAGATTGTAATGGTCTAGTCGAGGCTCATCATGTCAAGAATGTATTACAACAGTTCAGTGAGGACTTTCCTAAGGAGTTTCCCTCAGTACCTACCTATTACATATCTATCCAGGAGATGGGTGAGATTGAGTAGAGGACCATTATTTGGAGCCCTTTGACTCCTGGGATTTTGATTACCAGAGCTTCTAGGACACCAAGAGGGGAACATAAGGGAGGGAGAGGAGCTCCTTCCTGAGGATTCGTTGTGGTGGATCACTTTGACTCTACTGATGAGGACTACATTCCTAATGGGGATGACTTGTTTGATGAGGGGCCAGTAGAGGGTGCATAGGAGATAGACTCTGATGAGGATGATATACCTGAGGGTTCCTTTTGTTATCAAAAAATTGGAATGATCAATCAATAATATTGACTAATCCAAATAACTCAATGAAATAATGAACAAAAGAGATTCAATCGAACAATGAACAATACAAAGCAAACCTCTTTAATTCTCATCTTCCATTGGTCACCTATCACAATCGATCTTGCATGTATGAAATAGGGCCCTCAGAGAGTGCACTTCTTTGCTTTCTTTCAAGATTGTCAATTGGGAATGACTATGATAGTTTCGTCATGAGATGAGCTTCACAACAATTATGATAGTATGGCAACAAGTTGATTGCAAGCAATGGAATGATGTGGGTGCCAAAGGTGCGCTGTGATTCCTACAGAGTAACAATACTAAAAGCCTGGATGAATGAAATGGAGGAATAGGGTTCAATTTATAGACTTGAGAGAGAAGAGATCAATGGTATAAAAAGAATGAGAAGATCAAAGGTATAGAACTGTTGAGAGGATGTGTGCAAATAGGAAGAAGACATGTGTCTTTCTCTATTTTGCATGAGAGGAATTAATAAAATAGAAGAATGAGTTAACTGAAGAGATTAATCAATTAAAAGAATAGATCAATCAGTTAAGAGAATAGAACTAGAAGAATAGAATTACATGAGGATGAGAAGATGTTTTAGCTCAATTAAATATTTGGAATATTCAATTGCATGTGCACAAGGATTGAATTATATTTAGAGATAACTCAATTTAGAAGAAATAGACAACTTAAATAAATATTTGATTTATTTAAATTTAGAGAAGATATTATTGGAAGAAACAATTAAATAATTGGTATTATTTAATTTAGAATGAATTTGGAAGAACTAATTAAATAATTTAGATTATTTAATTTGTTGGAGATTTTTAGAAGAATTTAATTAAATAAATGATTTTATTTAATTATTGGAAGAATATGAATCAAATAAATAAATTTGTTTATTTATTTATTGATAGAGGAATTAGACTTAAATAAATATTAAGAATATTTATTTGGACAGAGTCGTGTCATTTTTAGGTGTATATATTTTGCCCCTCTTTGATGCAATGTGTTTTATCACATTTCAAAGAATAATTTTTTTTGATAATGATACATGCTCCAATTTGCCCCTGGTATAGGTATAACGACAATAGGATGCCCCCTCAGGAGATTGGATGGGGAGAAGGTAGAAGGACAAGATACAGACAATCTCATGAAAACGAAGGGAAAATTTGGTTAGGTTTGAAGAAAACAGGATGCATTTCAGAGAAATGGGAAGAAACAGGCTAGGGAAGTAGTCATAGTCATCACACAACCAGGTTTAGGGTTTGCATGCTATATATAGGAGCTGGGTCCACAAGACAAGTCATTTGTACACTTGGCTTTTGTTGGATTGTCTTTGAGAGATTAGGAGAGCGCAGAGCATAGAGCAGTCAGAAGTAGGATGGACATTTCGCGTGAGGAGCATCGCTTTGAGCGAGTCTGATGATTCGATCGGCCAGTAGAGGTAGGACCCCCGGTATGTATCTCAAAATTTTTTACCTATGGTTGATTTTGAGTGCAATAAATGCTAGGCAAAAATAGGTAAGACAAATGCGCCAGATCGCAGTTCGACACATATGACATATGGATCTGTGCATCTGTCAAACTGCGGTGCATGTAGGATATGAAACGGCACATGCGTAAAAGTTGTGCATGCATAACAAAGGTTAACGCATGCATTATTCGGCGGTGCATGCAAGGTATGAGTCGGCGCATGCATTTTAGTGGCACATATATGGCATGGGATGGTGCATGCATGAAATGTAGTGGTGCATAAGACAGAAGTGGCGCATTTGCTGAGAAATGGCGCATTTACTGAGAAATGGCGCATTTACCTTCTGTTATGGCGCATATGCATAAGATAGTCAGTTTTTACTTAACAAAATTGACTCGATTGGCATCCTGTTTGATGCATCAATCAATAAGCTATCTTAGAGATTGCAAGAATCTAGCCAAGAGATGTAGTGTGCTGTTTTGATCAATTTGATATGTTAAGTTAGTTGATATGATTCTATAGATATGTTGAGCATGGTACTTGTAGCTTTAGGTTGATACCTTGCTTTGCGTGCTTTGCAAGAGGACATACTAGACACAGCGATGTTGAGGGAGTAGTTTCCCTTGTCGATGTTGCAGTGCCATATGTTGATGTAGAGGACTTAGGATAGATTGAAGACTCCACCGTTTGACAAGGTTTTCTTCTTCACACTCAAGAACCAAATTAAAGGATCATCATGCAAAAGTGGGAACAACAGTTAAGATATTTGAAACAATCATGGAAAGGTTGATTTGACATGCCATGGGACTCATTCAAACCATTGGCAAAGGTAGAACAAACTTGGTTTTGATACTTCCTTCTTTAGGCCTCTAAACCCTTGTAGCCCTTGAAATATGAACAGTCAGTCATAAATTTCAACACAGACCTGCAAACTTATATCTCAGACAATCTAGAGATACCCATTTGGACTCCCCATGACATATTTCAAAATGGGTATGGGTTGTTTTGGACAGTATGGTCCAACCTATAACCCCTCCTAGTGACCTAGAGCCCCAATTAGGCCAAATTTACAAAGAAACCCCTATAAATTTCATGCACATAACTCAATCAATGATATGGATAGGTGTAATACAACTCCAAACCACCATTGCAATATGTTTTGGGCACCCAAACAATCAGATTTAACACAGGTTCACTCAAACCCACACTTCCTTGGCCTAACACATAGAGATATTAGGCATTCATTGCTCCAAAGATGCATCCAACCTTGGTCCCTAAAAAAATGAAAGAAAAACTCATCTATACAAGAACTATCCCTACCATTCCACCAATTTTTTTATGAATATCCCTTAGTGGAATGGAGAGATTTACATTTCTTTGATCAAACCCTTGGAAGTAGGGTTTTAGGACAGATTTTAAAAAATGTTCACCAAATGCACAAATCTCAACCAAATGTCACAAAATCAGTCTTGAATTAAAGGTAAGACACATGGCTTTCCAAAAAGTCTGACCTCACCTTCTAATTCATCCATAGATGAAAGTTATGAATGTTATAGAAGCAAAAATGCAGAAAATTCTGGAAATAGGGCTTTAAACTTTGTATTATTCTTCTTTTCTTTGACCAAAACTCCAACTACTGCCTTGCCTCAACCCTTGGGAGGCATTTTAAGCATGTCATTATAGTTCTGACTATCCCCAACTACTTTTCAAGAGGGTGACTGTTGCTTTTTTATAGTTTTGCCCTTTGATTACTTTGCACTTTGTAAAAGTTGCCAAACAACCTTGCACATTTTGACAATATTGAAGGCTACAAGAGCCCAACTACCTTCCAAGGGCCAAAAACACCCTAGACACACCTAAGTAGACTCAAACAACCCTATTACATTGATTGGATCCATCCTTGGTTACATTTTCACCATGTGACAACAATATGACAACATTGACAAAAACATGACATTTTGGACAAATGCCTACAAAATGGATCCAAACTTACTACAAACACTTAGGAAGTGGTCCATTGGACCTTATTACATCAAAATATGACATCAAAACAAAACATGAAGTTGAGTACCTCATAGAGGCCACCATGTGTTAGGTGCTCCTGCACCATACACCCCGCCTAGAAAAGAACTCATGCCACATGAGTTGATTCTTTGTCTTGCTCCACCTTTATCCTCTGCTGCCTCATGTCTTCCCCATGATCTCTGGACTGCAACCTTCTTCCATGGAATCAAAAACTCATGCCTAGCATTGTAGGATCTACTCACACCTTGCCATGAGTGAGTGCTTGCAACCAGACCTATACTTTGTTTGCCATTCTTCCTTATTGTCATCTCTGCCTAAACACCTGCATTCAAAACCTTGGTTGATGCTTCTTGTACTGCTACTATGGTAGAATATGATTGTCTTTCAACTCTTGTTGGCTCTATAGGACAAACAATTGTCCCTACTATGATAGCATCTTCTTCTTTCCAACCACCTTGTGGCTTCTTGTAGACCTACTCTTTGACCTTCTTCTGATCCATCTCAAACATCACCATCTGATCTCCATCATTCAAAACTGAAACCACCTTCAAAATTTGATCTTTGGCAACCCCACTCCTTGAGGTATCCTCAACTTTCCTTGTCTCTTCTTCATTGATCTTCACAAACTCTTTCTTACCCACCAAGATGACCTTGGCTGCCTTCTTTGCTTCAGCATTCTCCTGCAATGGTGTCAACACAAAAGTCCTCCCATCCTTCTTGATGGTGTATGTGTTAGCATATCCATCATATAATGATTGCCTATCAAATTGACATGGCCTACCTAAAAGTAGGTGACAACAATCCATAGGAAAAATGTCACATAAAACCCTATCCTTATATTCTCCAATCTGAAATTCAACATATGCTTTTTCATCTACCAAAAGTGATTGACTATCACTTACCCAAGATGCTTTGTAAGGAGTTTGATGAGGAATCCTATCTAGGTTCAATTTATCCACCATTTCCCTAGACACCATATTATCTGTTGAACCAGAATCTATTACTACCTTGCATACTTTACCTTTGCTTTTGCAATTGGTCCTAAAAAGTGCTCTCCTTTGTGTCATCTCCTTGTCCTTGGATGTCTTCAAGAGTGTTCTCCTTAGCATCAATGCTTCTCCAACTTCTGGTTCACATCCTTGAATTGGAGAATGGACACTTCCTTCATCCTCTTCTTGCACAAATTGAATCCTTCTTTCATTCTTCCTATCACCTCCTGATGATGAACCTTGCCTTTTTGGACATTTGAATGTTGTGTGACCAATTTCATTGCAATTGTAGCACCTTCCTGTGAATTTAGTTGAACCTATTACTCCTCCAAATCTTCCTCTTGAACCTGATTCTCCACTTTGTTTTTGGGAACTAGATTCCCCTTGACTCCTTTGGGACTAATTTCTATCCCCAAAACTGCCCCTACCTCTGAAATTTCTGCCACCTCTTCCTCTATTTTGGTGCTCACCTTTCCTCTTCAACTTCTCTTCAGCCCTCAATGCCACTTGAAAGCATTTATCCACAATTTTAGGGGTTAGTAGACTAATTTCATCTTAGATATTAAACCTCAAACCATTTAGATACCTTGCCACTTTACCTTTTTCATCCTCCATTTACTCACAATGAAGAGAGAACTTGTGAAACTCCTTGGTGTAAGTGGCCACATCCAAATCTCTTTGCTTGAGATTTTGCATCTTCTTGTAGATCTACACCTCATAGTCTGATGAAAGGAATTGGGACTTGATCCTCTCCAACATCTGCTCCATGAAGAGATCATGCTCTTCCCATTCTTTACTCTCTCACCTTGGGTGTAATTCCACCATGTAAGGGTAGGACCCTTGAGTTTAGTTTTTGCAAACTTCACTCTCTTGTTCTCAAGAACTTCTTTGTACTCAAAATAGTTATTCAGTGCCTCAATCCATTCCATAACTTCATCAGTATTCATCTTGCCACTAAACATTGGAATCTCCATCCGAGCCTCTGAAGAATCCTTGCTAATTGCCCTGATGGCTTCAAGGAAATGTTTTTGATCTATAGGTACCTCTACCTCTTCTTGATCTTCTTCTTCCTCCTCTTTTTCTTCTTCTTCATCAGAACCTTCATCTATCCTCTTCCCTATCCTCAATGCCTTCAACTCTGCTTGGAGTGCTTCCTTGACTCCACTCTTGATCTTCTCTTCCATCTCCTTGAACTTCTTAACCACTTCAGTGGTCATTCCTTTTGGAGGCATGTTGCTATCCTCTCCTTCACTCTCCTCTTCTAACATATACCAGGTCTTACACAACCAACAACAGAACCTTTTATGGCTCTGATACAACTATGATGTAGAGGACTTAGGATAGATTGAAGACTCCACCGTTTGACAAGGTTTTCTTCTTCACACTCAAGAACCAAATTCAAGGATCATCATCCAAAAGTGGGAACAAAAGTTAACATCTTTGAAACAATCATGGAAAGGTTGATTTGACATGCCATGGGACTCATTCAAACCATTGGCAAAGGCAGAACAAACTTGGTTTTGATACTTCCTTCTTTAGGCCTCTAAACCCTTGTAACCCCTGAAATATGAACACAGACCTGCAAACTTAGATCTAAGACAATCTAGAGATACCCATTTGGACTTCCCATGACATATTTCAAAATGGGTATGGGTTGTTTTGGACAGTATGGTCCAACCTATAACCCCTCCTAGTGACCTAAAGCCCCAATTAGGCCAAATTTACAAAGAGACCCCTATAAATTTCATGCACATAACTCAATCAATGATATGGACAGGTGTAATACAACCCCAAATCACCATTGCAATAGGTTTTGGGTGCCCAAACAATCAGATTTAACACAGGTTCACTCAAACCCACACTTCCTTGGCCTAACACATAGAGATATTAGGCATTCATTGCTCCAAAGATGCATCCAACCTTGGTCCCTACAAAAATAAAAAGAAAAACTCATCTATAAAAGAATTATCCCTACCATTCCACCAAGTTTTTTATGAATATACCTTAGTGGAATGGAGAGATTTACATTTCTTTGATCAAACCCTTGGAAGTAGGGTTTCAGGATAGATTTTAGAAAAACATTCACCGAATGCACAAATCTCAACCAAATGTCACAACATTGGTCTTGAATTAAAGCTAAGATATAGGGATTTCCAAAAAGTTTGACCTCACCTTCTAATTCATCCGTATACGAAAGTTACGAACATTATAGCAACAAAATGCAGAAAATTCTGGAAACAAGGCTTTAAACTTTGTATTATTCTTGTTTTCTTCGACCAAAACTCTGACTACTACCTTGCCTCGACCCTTGGGAGGAATTTTAAGCATGTCATTATAGTTCCAACTGTCCCCAACTACTTTTCAAGAGGGTGACCATTGGTTTTTTATAGTTTTGCCCTTTGTTTGATTTACACTTTGTAAAAGTTGCCAAACAACCTTGCACACTTTGACAATATTGAAAGCTACAAGAGCCCAACTACCTTCAAACGGCCACAAACACCCTAGACACACCTAAGGAGACTTAAACAACCCTATTACATCCATTGGATCCATCCTTGGTTACATTTTCACCATGTGACAACAATATGACAACATTGACAAAAACATGGCGTTTTGGACAAATGCCTACAAAATGGATCCAAACTTATTACAAACACTTAGGAAGTGGTCCATTGGACCTTATTACATCAAAATATGACATCAAAACAAAACATGAAGTTGAGTGCCTCATGGAAGCCACCTTGTGTTAGGTGCTCTTGCACCATATGTTGATAGAGATAGATCAAGAGGCACTCGGTGCGATGGGCCTGGATTATGTATGCTTTATGCCCGAGGTTTGAGTGAACCACGGATTACTAACTGCAATAGTGGAGAGGTTTCACAGTGAGTATGGGACCTTTCACTTCTTGACTGGCGAGATGACGGTGACTCTAGAGGATGTATATAGGATAGTACACTTGTCGATTCAAGGAGAGCTCATGGAGTATGATCGACAATGGGATGCAGGACTTGTAGAGTGCAGGCGGGTGTTTGATGACCCTAAGATGGATTGTCAGGTTATCTCCTGGTAGGATATACATGACGATTATGACTACTTCCCTGGTATAGTTGCAAGATTGATCGGAGGCGTTGTATGCCCCGAGAGGAGATCACATGGGTTCCTGATTGGATGGGGACGGATCATGGAGCAGATGATTACAGAGGGCACCCGTTATCCCTGGGGTGTCTGTGTGCTGGCACACCTATACCACGATATGCATCAGGCGGTATACCATAGGAGTGCTAGTTTATCAGCAAGTGTTGTGTATGAGGAAAATCGACTATGATAAACTAACAAAATAAAAAACCAATAACATAAAGAGAACTAATCTAAATAAAAGCCATTACCAATGAATTATGAAAGCTTTTACCGAGATTTGTATTGTTCCCTTTGGATGAATGTGGATTTCTCAATAGTGTTGTGAAAGCATGGTTACAACAAGCAAGTAAAGTGCTCAAAGATCAATGTTAAGAGATCATGAAGTTGGTCAATCGATGTGATGTATGCTCAAAGCATTGTTAAAGGATGCCTAAGAATAAGTGATCGAAGAGGATTTGTGAAGGAGATAAGGGGGGTTTATATAGGTTTCAATGAAGATCGATCAACGGTCCAGATAATTCAGAAGAATCAACGGAGGAGATAAAACAAATAACCATGATGAATGTGCACATGACATGTGTCAATCCATAAGGATATTTTTATTAAAATATGATGAAAACAAGATTGATTGAATAGATAACTCAACTTGTAATTTTGCCTTTTTTAGAGTTCTAAAAATAAGACTAATTGTGCACATGAGTTAACAAGATATTTTAAGAGAAATTAGAAAGATAACTGAAATTAAATAAATAAATTTATTTGATTGTGCATGATTGAGGAACAAAAGATTATAAATAAAATATTTGATTTTATTTATTTTGAGAGGATTGAGATAATTTAAATAAATTTGCATGATTTATTTAAATTTAGAAGAATAATTGATTTAATTAAATAATGTAAATTATTTAATTATAGATAAGATAGAATTTGTGATGAATTAATTAAATAATTGGATTTATTTAATTAATGTAGACTTGAAATTTGAAAGAGGATAATGATTTAATTAACTAATACAAATTATTTAATTTTGGAAGACTATAGAGGAATTTAATTTAATTAATCAAATAAACATAATTTATTTAATTAATGTCAATTTTTAGAAGGTTTGGAAGAATTTAATGAAATTAATTAAATAATTAGATTATTTAATTAATGCTGAATGTAGGTGATTAGACAGATTAGATGAAATGCAAGTGGTGTGATGACATGGTCATTTTAGGGTGTCTACATTTTGCCCCTCTTTGATGCAATGTAGTTTACAACGTTGCCTCAAAGAAATTGATTATTGAAGACATGATACAATTTTTGATGCCCCAGTGTAGCTAGCTGCCCCTGCGTAGCTGGCGTAGGGTGCCCCCTCGAGAGGAAAGACAGGGAAGTGACAGAAGAACTGTGTTGACGCTCGACTAGAAGATTTTGTTGGAGACAGATGAGGTTGGGTTAATGATACATAGAAGAAAGGAGATAGGAGAGAACATGAGAGAAAGACTGTTGATCAATCATTGCTGGAAAACTATATAAGGCCATGGGTAAATGGATGAGCTTGTTGCAATGGTTTCACAAATGTTTATAAAGAGAAATCCTTATTTTTGATATAGCATGTGGATAGTTCACCACCAAGGTATAAAAGACCAAGGTGCTGTAATATCCGAGTGTGTGGACATTGACTCTGCAAGCAAGCAGTTTGAACTTAGATCCCTTAGACATAATATGACCTTGTTGGTACATGTGAATGAGCCATAGTCTTTGAACATAAAATAAACTTCAATACATGTTAATGCAAGAAGAGTATTAAATATGCAAGATCCTAGGTCGTAACACACACACAAGATAAATATGATGTTAAGAAAGATATTAAAGATCATTCCTCAAACACGGCACACAAAAGCAATGACTATGCCCCCAATCCGTACTGCATCGCAACATACCAAGATTATAGATAAATCAAGGTAGTCTTGAATAGGTAATAGAAAAGGAAAAAAAAAAAAAACCATAAAGCAAATTGACTGACTTACAAAGTAAACATACAACCAACATATTCTCTTGCCAAAGAGGTTCCTCAAGATAGATTGGATAGGAAAGATAACAGCCTTATCATAGGAGTGATGTGTTCGTTAAAGGGGGCTATCTACCTAAAAAGATAATGTCTTGCTGCAGGAAATGCCACATGTTGCAAGAGATGCATGTGTTGGTCTCGACAATGGGACACTCTGCAGAAGACAAGCTTGTGGACTGGTGCTTTGGTTAAGTTGGATTTAGCTGATGCTGGCAATCAGAACAGTTCGATAGTAGATGACTCTGGAAGCAAGTTGCTTTGCTTCAG
This sequence comes from Cunninghamia lanceolata, assembly GCA_027924645.1. NCBI lineage: Eukaryota > Viridiplantae > Streptophyta > Pinopsida > Cupressales > Cupressaceae > Cunninghamia > Cunninghamia lanceolata. The sequence continues at coordinate 809,961 of BSBN01000958.1, read as the reverse complement.
GTTTGCTAAGAACTTTTGCTTTGAAAGGATGCGCTAGCTTTTTGTTTTGTTGCTTGAGTTAGTCAAGTCGAGGTGAATGGATTTTGATAAATGGAAGACCAGAAAGGTGACATGTCAATGGCTTGAGATGGGTGAAGAATGATGAATCATATGTGCCTGAGTACTAGATACATCCTTCGTATTCCAAACTACCTACATACCCTATATCCATGGGATCAAGGCACATTACAAGGAAAGATGAAAGATGATAATATGTAGTTCTGGATAGAGTGATGAGAGGGGTCAAGGTGTTTGAGCTTGGGTAGAGGAAATGATGAGATCTTATGTACCTGAGTACTGGATACTTTCTTCGTATTCCAGACTGCCTACATACCCATATCCATGGGATCAAGGTACCTTAAGATTGAGAAGAAATGATATGTAGTTCTGGTTGGTGTGATGATGTAGGAAAAGTGTTGAGAAGATAATAGCCTTATCATAGGAGCAATGTGTCCATTAAAGAGTGTTATCTGTGGAAAGGAGAAAGGGATTGAAGTGTTGGCGAACCACGAACAAGGAACCAATCCTAGACCTAAGTTAAGGAAAGTTTTGCCCCCATTCTGGTAGAGGAATTTGCATAGGTGACCGGTGAAGAAGACATAGAAAGCTTGACCTAGGACAGGACAGTGCTAACTATTTGACACAGATCAAGACGTAGGGTGATGACGATGGACATTGACAAATTTCCAAGCTATACTAGATAGGGAGATGGAAATGTAAATAAGGTCAATGGTTTTATTATGGATGGATGGACGTAGCTTGTGAAATGGACCTGGAATGAATCAGATTCGATAGATGATGGATGCTGACTCTACACATAGTACCTGTTTGTCAGGTTTTCACTATGGTACTTATCCAAGGTGCTTGTTTACCAAGTTTTCACCATAAGACGGATTTTTTTTCTTTTTGTGTTTTTTTCTTTTTTTCTTTGGAATACTCTAAGGATCAGACATAAAACTTCTTGAGATGGACACTGTTAAGTGGCTCATCTAGAGGAATGTTGTCAGGTGTAGCTAAAGTATAAGTTCTTGATCCATATGTTATTGTGACAATAAAGGGACCTAACCAGTTAGGCTCAAACTTGCCCTTCTTTTCTTGATCTACTAGATTTCTCTGATTCTCTTTAAGTACAAGATCACCAACTTGAAACCATCTTTCTTTGATCTTTTTGTTGTAATTACGCCAGAGGCAGTTTTGATAGACATGGAGATGATTAAGCGCTGCAAGGTGCCTCTCATCTAGTAGTTCAAGCTCAACTAATTTGGAAGTGCGATACTCTTCTCCGTCGATCAGGTCCTACATGGATACTCTAAGGGATGGGATCTCGACCTCTATGGGTAGGATGGCTTCAGAGCCATAGACCAAGGCATAGGGTGTGGCACTAGTTGGTGTTCTGATACTAGTGCGGTAGGCGCATAGGGTGGGATTGAGTTGCAAGTGCCAATCATGACTAGCTTCATTGACTGTTTTCTTGAGGATCTTGAGAATGGTCTTATTGGAAGCCTCTGCTTGGCCGTTACTCTGTGGATAGTAGGGAGTTGAAAAGCAATGTTGGATATTGTATTGTGTGCACAAGGCACGGACATCTTAATTTATGAATGGTCTCCCATTATCAATGACAATTGCTTGGGGAACACTATACCGGCATATGAGGTAGTTAAGGATAAACTTGGCTATTTGCTTACCGGTGATATAGGTCATGGGAATGGCTTCCACCCACTTCGTGAAATACTCAGTGGCAGTAATGATGAACTTATGGCCATTGGATGAGGATGGGTGGATTTGTCCTACGAGGTCAAGACCCCATTGAGAAAAAGGCCACAGAATTGTCATAGGTTGTAATTCATGAGCTGGTGCGTGAATCAAATCTCCATGCTACTGGCATTGTAGACACTTCTTAGCAAACTGTAAAGCATCATGGTCTATTGTAGGCTAGTAATAACTTGTTCTAAGTATCTTCTTAGTGAGATTAGGATGGACCAGTAGAATGTGCACCACAGACACTTTCGTGTATGTCTCATAAGGTAGCTTCAGCTTCTTCCGCGTTAAGACATCGTAAGAGGATACCATCGAGACTCCGACGATATATTGTATCACCCAGAATGATGTAATGGGAGGATCGATGGATAAAGGTTTTGCGTTGGGTGGATGATAGGTCAGGGGGAAAGGTATTGTGTTTAAGGTATTCATAGATATCTTCATACCATGGGGAATTGGGACCAACAAGTTCGCAGATGATTTCAATAACGGGAACATCGACGGCTGGTATCAACAATTGCTCGATCAAGAATTCACATTTATGTGTATTAGCAGGCATGTCAATCAGTGACCCTACAAAAGCCATATAATCTGCAGCCTTGTTATGCTCTCTTGGAATTTGCTCAAATGTGAGGCTAGAAAAGTGTGGTTTATAGGCATCCACTAGTTGCTTGTAGGGGACCAACTTTTCATCTTTTGTTTGGTACTCATCTGTGACTTTGCGAATGACTAGCTATAAGTCTCCTTATACTTGTAATTCTGTGATGTCCCATTGAACTGCTGTATTGAGACCTATGAGGAGTGCTTCATACTCGACAATGTTGTTGGTGCAAGGGAATGCAAGAAGATATGACTTTGGAATATAGTCATTTTGAGGTGTGATGAATAAGATGCCGACCCCTGATCCATGCTGTGTGTAGGAACCATCAAAATACAACTTCCACATTATTGAGTTGGAAAGAGTGAAGAGATTCTCGTCTGGAAAGTCTGCTACCATAGGGTGTGTATCTGTCATGGGTGCTTCTGCTAGTTGATCTACTACGGCTTGTCCTTTGATTGCTTTATGATCCATATACTTAATGTCAAACTCACTAAGGATCATGACCCATTTAGCTAGTCTGCCTGTAAGAGCTGCTTTTGCTAGTAGATACTTCAATGGATCAATTTTGGCTATAAGATTTGTGTGTTGGTTTAGCATGTAATGCCGTAGCTTTCAGGAAGCGAACATGAGTGCTAAACAAGCTCTTTCCATTGGTGAATAATTGAGTTCGTATCCCACCAAGGTTCTACTGATATAATAAATTGCATGCTCTTTTCTTGTTTCATCATTTTGTGCTAGAAGGACCCCTAGGGCCGAAGTTGTAGTTGAGATGTATAATATCAAAGGTTTATCAACAACTGGTGGAACCAATACAGGAGGTGTAGCTAGATACTCTTTGAGCTAATCAAATGCTACTTGACACTTATCATCCCATCAGAATGAGACATCCTTTTAGAGTAAGTGTTGAAATGGTTGACATTTATCTGCTAGCTGTGAGATGAAACACCTAATGGATTGCAACCTTCCCTGAAGGCTCCTTAATTCTTTGACGTTCTTTGGTGGAGGCATCTCCACGATAGCCTTGACTTTTGTGGGGTCTACTTCGATACCTCTGCGAGATACAATGTATCCCAATAGCTTCCCTGATATTACACCGAAGACACACTTCTTTGGATTGAGTCTTACTTGGTATTTCTCGAGCCTGTCAAAGATCTATCCTAGAACTTGTATGTGATCTGTCCTAGACGATTTAGCTAGTATGTCATCAACATAGTCCTCCATGATATGATGAAAGAGATAGTGGAATATCACTGTCATTGATCTTTGATAAGTTATAAACGGCACGACACACCAACAATAGTTACCCCAAGGACAAGTAAAGATTGTTTTATGTTGATCTTCTTCTGCTATCCTTATTTGATTGTAGCCTGAGAATCCATCCATGAGAGAATGCATTTCGTGACCTGCTGTCAAGTCTAGTATAATATCAATGTTTGGTAATGGAAAGTCATCTTTGGGACATGCTTTATTAAGATCTCTAAAATTATTGCACATGCAGATGACCCCATTGGGTTTAGACATAGGTACAATGTTTGATACCCAGTTTGAATAATCAATAGGTCGGATGAACTTTACATCTAACAGCTTCTGTATTTCCACTTTTACTAAGAGAGCTATCTGTGGGTGCATCTTCCTCAGCTTTTGCTTGACTGGTTTAGCTGTTGGATCCACTATGAGATAATGAACTACTAGCTTAGGGTCTAGCCCTGGCATATCAATATAGGTCCATGCAAAGTTGATGGTTCGTTGTAAGAAGAATGTGTTAAGATTCCTGTGTTCTATTTCTAATAATGATGCTACCAGGAATGTGGTCTTGGAATTTTTCTTTGTGCCAAGGTTTATCTCTGTAGAATCTTCCACTAGGAGAGCTGACTTCTCTTGAAACTTAGATGGTAGGGAAAGGTCAAATCCTCCATCCTTAGGTGCCACAATTGGGTTTTCACCTTTGGATACATCCTTTGTTTTTACTCTTTTGTGATCGGGAGGTGCCACAGTGTGGTTTTCACCTAGAGATCTTTCTTTATTTTTAGTTTTGCGATTGGAGGATTTGGCATTCTCACCAAAATAAGCAGTTGTCTCTAGTTCCCATACAAAACCTGCTTTATGATCACCAAGATGGATACCTTCCTGAAGTCCCATGAACTCAGCTATAGCGTCATCATTCTGAAATATATCTATAACGGAGGACCCTTGTTGGTCCCAATCGATAAGTTCAGGGTAGACAAGTGTTACATTCTGGGTGTTTGTGGTGGAGGTTAAGGATACAGATGATAGCATAAAGATGGAGGATTCAGTGAATAGGTTAGTCATATGGAGGGAAGAGTCATCGATGATATCCTTGTAAAATGTCAAATCTACGATAGAAGTTTTAGCCACCTTGTCGAGGATACCCTCGATGTCCAAGGCACGTGGTACATTCCTACCAAATCCTAAACCCTTCTTGTCTAGTTTCTTTGTCACAATAATGGGTTCCATAGTTCCTTGATTCTATTTCCCAAGGCCACCTTTGCCTTTATAGCCCATGTTTTTGACTATCCTTAAGCCATTGCCATATTGCTTGACTGGTATTGTAACTGGTTCTTTCTCTTTATAGAGTCAAGAAGAAATGTCCTCAATAGTTTCCTCTTCCAAAAAATTTCCCTGTTGGAATTGGGTTAGAAATGCTGGGGGAGGAATAGCTACTTTTTTAGTTGCTTTGGCAATGGGCGGTTGGCCATAAGATTTAGGGGACAAAGGCATCTACCCTACACAACAAGATTTTGAGATATCATATGTTCCAAAGCCTATATCATGGATGTGAGCTTTGATTTCAGGAAGAGGATTAGGTTCACTTGTAGAGGCTTGTGTCAGAGTTTCAGGATCAACATATAGTGGGGATTCAAGGGCTTTTTCATTTTTAGGCACTTGGTTACAATTCTTATAGCTGCCTTGCAAGACACGGTAGAATTCAAAAGGATTGGGGTCTCCTGGGATAGTGATCTCCGTACCATTGTATGGGAACTTTAGAGACTGATCGTATGTGGAGGGAACAACTTTCATTGCATGGATCCATGGGCGGCCTAGGATAATGTTGTAAGGTAGCTCAATGTCAAGGACTTGGCACCTGGTTTCCAACATAACTGGGCCCAGTTGTATAGGCAAGTGGATAACACCTTCTGAGCAGTGTTCAACATCATCATATCCCTTGATTGTAATACTTTGATCAATGTTGATATGATCCTCAGAGTATCCCAATTGCTTAAGTAACTTTAAAGAACAGATGTTGAGACCAGCACCACCATCTATGAGTATACGTTTGATTTTGCGCTTATGGATTAGAACCTCAATATGAAGGGCATCATTGTGACACAGATCATGGGATGGGAGGTCTTTCTCAGAGAAGACCACATTGTAGGGCGAGGCAATGTTACCCACTATAGCTCAGAAATCCGCGACCGCTATTTTGTTAGGAACCGAAGACTCTTGGAGGGCTTTTTCTAACACCACTCTATGTGTAGGTGATGACCATAGAAGGTCCAAGATAGAGATCTGTGCTGGCATTTTCCCTAGATATTTGACAAGATTATAATTAGATTGAGCTGGGAGACTGGGTGTAGGACCACGAATGGTGACACGACCACGATGAGTTGTAGCAGCACAATCCATAGATTTGCCTTTGATTGTGAGGGTAGACACTCAACTCTCTTCAAAATGACCTACAATGGAGTCAAAGGAAGTGGAAGCATGGTTGATACCTTTACCTTTATCCTGAGGAGGAGGTGGACCATGGTGAGGGAATGGTTCCTTGTACATGTTGAGGTCTTTGTTCGTGTGTTGAGCTAGTGGATCATCTTCAAGAGAGATTTGGTTGCCTTCAATGAGATTTTGGATTAGGTGCTTGAGTTTCATGCACGATGCAGTTCTGTGCCCTTTTCTCCTATGGAATTCATAATATTCATTTTCTCTGTAACGTGTAGTTTTGTAAACAGGTTCTCCATATGGAGGAGCATCCGATAAGGTGATGAGCCCTTTGTGTAAAAGCTTCTGTAGGACTGATTTGATGGGCTCTCCCAAGGGAGTGAATTGATGCCACGGAGGGTAATCTTGTTGAGGCCGCTCTTGTTGTCTCTGTTGTTGGTTTTGATAAGGTTGTCTTTGTTGTTTCTATTGTTGAGGTGGAGCTTGACTTGATTTGGAAAGTTGCAGCGGCGTTTGCAAATTTTGGACATGTTTAGAGTCGACCACCCCATCGTTGACCACATTTTTGTTTTTGTTCCAATATTTGGGTTTATCATTCATTTGGTGTTGAGGAGCATTGTCTTTAGTTTCTTTGAAGATTTTGACTACACCCTTAGCAATGAGGGCCTTTTCGATGTTAATTCCCTTGTACGCGATTTTGTCGAAGGTTGTAGCACTAAGAATTTTCAAATGGAAACCTAATTCTTGGTTGAGGTTCTGCACAAATATGCTAACAAGCTATTTCTCAGGAATCTTGAAAGGGAATTTGCTAGCCATTTGTCTCCATCGTTGAAGGAAAGAAATGAAAGTTTCACCATTTTTCTATTTATTGTTGCATAGATCAGTCATGGAGATCTCATGCTCTGTGTTGTAGGAGAAATGGGTGGCAAATTTCTCTTCTAGCTCGTTAAAAACACTTGATACTCGTGGGTAAGTGTGAGAACCATTCTATAGCTTGATCTCCAAGACTGCGAGGAAAGAGACGCATAAGATATGTGTCGTTATGTGAGACCTCGAAGCAAGCAAGATAGAATTCCCTGAGATGGTCTTTTGGGTCACCTTTTCCTTTGTATTTATCAAACTTGGGAATAGTGAAATTTTGAGGAAAAGAGATCATGGGTAATGACCAATCAAAAGGATAAGGACACATTTCTTCTAAAGAGAAGGTCTTCTTGGTGTGGCCAAACGTAAGATTAGATAGTTGTTGTTGAACTTCCACAATTTTGAGCTCCATCATTGTGGGAGGGGTTGGAAACATTTCCTATTGTCCTAGAAGTGGCTGTTGTTGCCCATATGGAAGATTGTAGTGTAAGCCATGAGCATTGGTGTTATAAGGGTCATATGATTGGTTGGGGTCATATGCATTGTATGTTGGGTTTAGATTGGTTTGGGATTGGATGCTTTAATTCAGAGGAGGTGGGGGTGGCTCTAGGTAAGAATGTTGGCTTTGCGATGGTTGGAGAAAAGAATTTGGAGGAAAGCTAAAGTTCTTTGGATTAGGTTGCGATGGAGGAACGTAGCTTTGGGAATTTAGGTTTTGGGAATGTTGAGGGTGGCTAGGCAATGTGTGAAAGAAATTTAGCGTAGATGAACGTAATGGTGGAGGGACATAGGTAGATGTGGTTTGCGATGGTTGAGGTGGATTGATGATGAGCATAGAATAATGTTATGGTTGGGATTGCATGACTCTAGTTGGTTGAGAGACATGAAGGTTTGATGATATAGGAGGTGGCATTTGTTGAGACCCTTGTTGCATGGCTACATAGTTGTTCCCTAGATTGTAATTTGGTGGGAAACCTATTCGAGATGGGGTAACCAATATTCCACTTGCAATTGGTGTGGACATTTTAGGAGTGTTTTGCCTATTTGCTTTAACTAGAGCAGCTTGTCTTGCTAACTCTGCTTGATGATGTAGAGTCTCCTGTTGGTGTTTGTAGATTTCCATAGGAGTCAGAAGTGGTGATATGGCCCTCTTTCCTGTTGGGTTTTGATAAAGGGGATTCTCAATCATTCTCCCTTGTAAGCTTTGTTCAGGTAAAGGTGTGGTCACTGTTGACATGGTTTGGACCGCTTGTATGGTTTCTTGGGTGTTATTAGGCTCGCTAAGCATGGATAGATCAAAACCTTTGGATAATTTGGCTCCTTGCTCTGCAAACAAGCGAAAGAAATGATCTTGGTTCTCCCTAAAAATTTTGTCAAAGGCGGCTACGGCTCTAGGGTCTTGTATGAATTCGTCAAGATCTTGCCCATCTTCTTGAGAGGATTGACCTATTTCAAAGTGTCACTCTTCTTGAGATGGGGGTTGATCTGTGGTATAACCTTATGGCACAAAATCTGGAGGCATGCCGGTGGTGTAGTGAGGTGTACTTACCAAAGGGACTCTTCCTTCCTGAGATGGGACTGGATCAATAGTATAACCTTGTGGAACAAAATCCAGAGGCATGTTAGTGGTATAGTGAGGTGTACTTACCAAAGGGGTTCTACCCTCTTGAGAATTTCTTGGTTGATCAAGGTGCGGCATGTTTGGAGAGCTGGTTGAGTTTGCTGCGGGTGTTCTAGGAGTAACCTTGGGTGTAATGTTGAGTCAACCTGATTGCGGTGTATGAGGAGGCAATTTGCGCTTCCTAGGGACAACTTGCTTGGACTTCATAGTTTGCTGGAGCCTAGTGGTTACCATGGAATACACTAGGACAAAAAAGTAATGCTAGGATTCTGCTTGTGTTTTGAGAAAGACAAACTCTTTGATGCACAATTCACTGGACCAAAGGTGTTATACTATTTGACCAGAGGCGCAGGACTATGCAACCAAAAGTGTGCTACTGTAATACCAAAGGCGATGGACTGAGCTACCAAAGGAGAGGTACTGCTATACCAAAGGAGAGCTATGGTGACCAAAAGTGAGATACTGTACCACTAAGGGTGAGCTGTTGTAATACCAGAGGCACTGAAGTAGTGTCTGATGCTTTAAAAGGCAAATTTTGATAGATTTGGTTTGTTTCTGATTGGATTTGCTTTGGCAAGAGAAAACACAACAAACAAATTTGGCAAAGAAGGGACTGACACAACAGATAGTGTATGTTCGAGGCTCACAAAAAAGCCTAATGTTTCCACAGCTATAAGACAATTGCAATCAATAACAAGCACTTTTTATCCCTAGAGACAAGGTTTCATTGTAGTAGATCAGCTCACAGCTTAATACTCCGTCGATAAAAATATCATTCCATAAAGGTGTCAGATATTTTGTATCTTTGCGAGAGACGATAGGTAGGGATATCTCACCCTCCCCTTGGAAAGCTCAAGTAGGTCACAAGATCTTTATGGCCAAGGGAATACTATCTCTTCTCAAGGGAGCCAATGGTAAGTATCTTAAGGGCTTAAATTGATTCCCCTTGCACTGATGATTATCACAATGTTGGGAGGTAGATCGGGTAGTCACTATCTAGAATGGTTCTTAGTAACTTTGAGGGACCAATGCCTTACGAGTAATGTGACAAGCTAATAAAAGCTTTAACCAATCCTACTAAGAGTATCAAACACTTCGCTCAATGTGAAAATTATTTCCACAAAGAGCTAGCACACCTCTTTTCAGTTTGGCACCACAAGGTAAGGCTAACGTCGGTTAGGACTTGGCTTTCACCTTATCCCTCTTATATAGTGGTTCAAAGGAAAACTCCGCTTAGGGTCTTCCCTTTTGGATGAAGCGTAATCCAAAAGCAAGCCCTTCTAAAGAAAGTACTAAAATGTAAGAGCAAGCACACCAAACAAAGGTTCAGTTGTCCTGTTATAAGAAAAATAAGGTTCAACTAAATTAGGCACACACACGTTTGTAGTTGTCAATTGTCCCTTATGAAATTGAAGTGTTTGGCATTCATGTCCATTGTCCCTTAGAAAATTGAGGTGTTTTCTCATACATGTCCATTATCCCTTAGTATGTTCCTAAGACTTAGATTTGCCGAAATGATTTGTTTAATTATCCCTTAAGAAGGCAATATGTTTCTAAGACTTAGTGCAATAAATTAAGATTTCTTCAATGCTCGTCCTGCATGAACATATTAGAAAAACCTTTTTGCTCTGTGTGAGTGATAAGAAGCTGCAACAAGTCAATTAGTTCCACAAAAACTCATAAGTTAGCAAAAACAAACAAATTGACCAAACGCGTTGTACTGTCTTACCGAAAGTGACTTATTGTGAACTGAAAGCATTGCACTGTGCTACCAGAAGCGATGTGTTGTAGACCAGAGGCGATCCACTGTGCCACCAGAAGTGCTAAAATAGACCCAGAAGCGTCGTATTGTGTTGCCGGAAGCGCAGTACTGTATAACCAAAAGTGCTGCACGAGACTCAGATCTAGAAAAAGTTATATTTTATCAAAATAACTAAGTCCATATATGATTTCATGGTTGATTTTAATGTTCTAAGAAGTAATATCTGATAGATCCGTATCCTAAAATCAAGAAAACTCAAAAGGTGTTGCGAATAGATAGGTTAACTCAAATATCGAAAATAATGCTAAATATGTCAGCTTAGGAAGTATCAAAAGACAATTGAAAGACAAATAAACTAGCTTGTCAATTAAATCAATGATAGTTAAGTGAGTAAAACCCTGCAAAAATCTCCAAAATAAGATCAGAAAAACCTAATTTTCCAAAAGCGCTTTACGATACTACCAATTGCGCTGGACTATTTCACCAAAAGTGCGGCTCTGTGTTACTAGGAGGGCCGCAGTATCGCCTGAGGGCATGGTACTATGCCTCCAAAAGTGCTTTAGGATACTGCCAAAAGCGATTTTCTGTGTCTTTTGCGCTGTTCTGTACGGTAGCTTAAAAAAAAACTTCTCAAAGAAAAAGAGGGATTAGTGGGTCCCACCGGGCGTGCTAGAATGTGTATGAGGAAAATCGACTATGACAAACTAACAAAATCAAAAACCAATAACATAAAGAGAACTAATATAAATAAAAGCCATTACCAATGAATCAAATGAATTATGAAATCTTTTATCGAGATTTGTATTGTTCCCTTTGGATGAATGTGGATTGCTCAATAGTGCTGCAAAACCATGGTTGCAACAAGCAAGTAAAGTGCTCAAAGTGTTGTTAAAGGATGCCTGAGAATAAGTGATCGAAGAGGATTTGTGAAGGAGATGAGGGGGGTTTATATAGGTTTCAATGAAGATCGATCAACGGTCTAGATAATTCAGAAGAATCAACGGAGGAGATAAAACAAATAACCATGATGAATGTGCACACGACATGTGTTAATCCATAAGGATATTTTTATTAAAATATGATGAAAACAAGATTGATTGAATAGATAACTCAACTTGTAATTTTGCCTTTTTTAGAGTTCTAAAAATAAGACTGATTGTGCACATGAGTTAACAAGATATTTTAAGAGAAATTGGAAAGATAACTGAAATTAAATAAATAAATTTATTTAATTTGATTGTGCATGATTTAGGAACAAAAGATTATAAATAAAATATTTGATTTTATTTATTTTGAGAGGATTGAGATAATTTAAATAAATTTGCATGATTTATTTAAATTTAGAAGAATAATTAATTTAATTAAATAATGTAAATTATTTAATTATAGATAAGATAGAATTTGTGATGAATTAATTAAATAATTGGATTTATTTAATTAATGTAGACTTAAAATTTGAAAGAGGATAATGATTTAATTAAATAATACAAATTATTTAATTTTGGAAGACTATAGAAGAATTTAATTTAATTAATTAAATAAACATAATTTATTTAATTAATGTCAATTTTTAGGAGGTTTGGAAGAATTTAATGAAATTAATTAAATAATTAGATTATTTAATTAACGTTGAATGTAGGTGATTAGATAGATTAGACAAAATGCAAGTGGTGTGACGACATGGTCATTTTAGGGTGTCTATAGGTGTATCACTGTTACAGTTTTGGTTATGGGAGCATATCACTATTACTAGATCGACATGTGTTTTTCAGAGACAGAGGGGGGAACCTTATAGTTATGGATACGCAAGAGTGATTTCCTAGCATAGTCTAGGGAAGCTAGAGTACTAGAGGCATGCACTGGATGGAGTAGATGTGGTCATTTGGTGACCATATCTAGACTGCAAGCCGTGGGACGATGAGGTAGATGAGTTGCTGTACTGTTATCAGACTCGGTGGCTGATAGGCAGGACACGGTTCATCTTGGAGAGATAAATTGTCAATAGGGTGTAGAGACAGTTTGGGAGGAGGCAGGGGTGACCACAGGGACAGGCATTGTTTGCACACACCCATGTAGAGAGGTTTAGATGGGGGCCAGTGGCATCCTATGAGGAGGCAATGGCAGAGTTCCACCAGATTCCTCACATAGCTTAGTCGATGAGGAGAGATGTAGTAGATGCAGGGATGACCCCAGATTATGAGGAGTTGTTCATTGCTCACCCTTTTTTGAGGTACTCAGGCCCTGGAGAGTTGGTTCCTTGCATAGATGAGGCAGACTTAGATGACGAGGGCAGGGCTGGCAGGAGGAGGAGGAGAGATGGAGGAGATGGTGGAGATGGAGGCGGAGGAGAGGGTGGGGACGGAGGTAGAGGAGATGGTGGAGGAGATGATGGAGACGGAGGTAGACCTAGGTAGAGGAGGAGATCTGGGTTGGGATCCTCCCATGCCCAACAGGTAGTGCAGCCACAGGCTGCACAGTAGGGACAAATGCCGCCACCACAGTAGGTGGTGCAGCAGTAGGTGCCTCAGCCGCAGGGGCAGGGATAGGTACAACCCTCCCAGGATCTAGCATAGCCTGACGTCTAGGAGAGAGCTATTGCTATGTTGAGAGGATAGGTTCGACAGCTGTGGGTACAACTTAGGATGGCTGAGGCTCGGCGGGTTACATATGCAGAGGTTATCTCAGGGCTCACTAGAGAGTGAGATATGGCAGAGGCGAGGATACGAGCTATCTGAGTATAGAGAGATACAGTGATAGCAACCCTTGGGACAGATGGCACCAACACCTTTCTAGTTAGACAGGTGCAGCAGGCACAGGCACAGCTAGCCCAGGCTCAGGCATAGTTGGCGTAGATGCAGGGGCAGTTAGCATAGGTACAGGGAGAGCTTGCTAGAGCACAGGCTCAGACATAGTCCTATTGGGGGCTATACCATGGTGCTATTCTAGTTGATCAGAGGGCTCTGAGCTATAGGAGCCAGTCTATGGCCCCATAGAGAGCAGGTGGATCGTGGTCAGGGGCCTCTATGATGGGCCCACAGCAGTCTAGGGTCAAAAGAGGAGGAGACACAGAGGATACTGTAGAGAGCGGCGGTTCATAGTAGCAGGGTTAGCAGACACTTTGCACAGATTTTGGCTCCTATGCACCTACCTTTTGATGGCTCAGATAGCTGGACACGTATACATACCATTTTTGTATTTTGAGACACGTATCATTATCTTTGAAATGTATACATTGTATATGACACTGACTTAGAGATGGACCTTTTGATATTGTACATTGGGACATGTTTATGATATTTATATGTTGATGTAGCTATTTTGATGCTCTTTATACTTATGTGTTATGGATGCATTTCTATTTGTACGATGGTACTCATGTGATGCATATGTTGACTATGTCTTCATGATGTTTATCTAATGCAATTTTATATGATGCTATGTGATGTTATGTGACCTAATGCAAACTTTAGATGTGTTTACTTGATATGCCGCTAAGGTGCAAATGCAAATGGTAGCTATATGATTATGCAGTTTATGTGATGCACTTATCTATGTTTTTGATTTTTTCTGTTGACACTATGTGTTGATTGCAAAAATGTATATGGATGACCTGATGCACTTTATTATGTATGCAACTGATTTAATTATGTAAATGACTATCTTATGTGATATGATATGCACCTGTATGCTATGTTTTTGTGATGCCCAAATGTACTCTATCGACACAGAAATGACATAATGATAGATAGAAGGTTGACTGAAAGAATGACTTGATAGAAAGACTCACAAGCTTTGATTTGTATTTGTTACTCTGCATTGTTTGGATCTTTTATTGCATGGGATACAGATGTATGGATGTACGATGGATGTACAATGGATGCTTTGCTTTTTACATCTTGATAGTACAAGTATTTTCAAGTGCTTATTTCATCATTGGGCTTTTTGTTTTTGTGTGTTTTTGAAATGTTGTAAGAAAATACAAGCATCTAGGTATAATTAAACCGAGATGACCTGAGCATCGCTTACATGGATTTTGCTTTAGCAAGTTAATACAAGCATCGAGGTATAATTGAACTAAGATGACTTGAGTATTTCTTGCATATCAACAGACAAAGATTGCCCTCTTTCATGTTAGACCTTTGAAGTCCTCGATGATCTTTTGCCGATCATGTCTTTAGACAAAGCTTCACATTACTAAAGTTTAATCCACAAACAACAAACAAAGAAAAATAATCATGCCCCCATCATAGCATCTCTAGTTGTTGGCATCCTCGAGTAGCATCGAAAGACATGATAACAGAAATCAAGATGCTATAACTTAACCATGATTCCAACCAAAAAACATGTTTGCATTTAGATGTGTTTGTCTTGCCATAATTTAGATAGAATCATTTAGAATGCCTTAGGTGTTTGCTTGCTTTTTTCTGGATAGGTTAATGCCCTGCATCAAGATTTTTGTTTGAAAAGAGCAGGTTTTGTTTACGTTTTCTTGCTTGGCGAAAGATTCCATGATCCTTACCAGTGAGACAGACCCTAAGGGACTGACCTAGTGCCTCGAGGGCTCATTACTAAATGGCCTTGCCTACATGATGACATAGATGCAACGTAGTTTGGGGTAAACCCTAATGGACCTAAGACCTAGGTGATAGAAAGTGACGTGAACTCAGATAGATAGAAGGACTAGATATGTGACAGATGGGACAGTGGAGCCTCGGGGGCGCATTGAGAAATGGCCTTGCCTACATGACGACGCAGAGGCAACGTAGTTTGAGGACTTGGACTATGTGGATACTAATGACAGACACTATGTAAGGTTGACACTGTGGATAGGATATGGGATAAAACCTTGGTTGACAAGGCAACAAAGAGATAGAGTATCAAGACATGATAGGTTATCATTAGGATTTTATTATGGAATAGATATGGATTGAATGGGACATGAGCGGTAGGAGGAAAGGACATGGGTGATTGGTTTCCCAAAGATGGAGGAAGCTGTTTATCATAAGTAACGCCTATTTACCAGGTTTTCATCACTTACTTTTATTTGCATGGAAGCTAGAAAGTACACATGATTCTTGTTTGCTAGGTTTTTATCATGGTACCTATCCAAGGCACCTATTTGCCAGGTTTTCACCAAAGGACAATTTTTTTGTATTTTTCTAATTTTTTTATTTTTTTGCTTTTTTCTAATTTTTTTATTTTTTTGCTTTTTTGATATATTGCCCCCCTTACATTGGGGTTCTCTTAGGTATAGAAATGGTGAAGGTGCATACTGTTGATTGGGTCATTGAACAGTTCACCCTTTGATGTTGCTAACTGATATGGTCCTGACCCATAGGCTGCAATGATAACATAAGGACCAAACCAATTGGGCTCAAACTTACCTTTCTTTTCTCACTCCTGCTGATTTCAGGGATTTTCTTTGAGAACTAGATCACCAACATTGAATATCCTTGGGCAGACCCTATGATTGTAGCTTTAAGACATTCTCTATTGATATGCTTTGAGATGGTTGAATGCATTCTATCTCTTCTCTTCTAATAGCTCTAGTTCTTGAAGTCTGGAAACTCTATAGTCTTCATCTGTGATAAGACCTTTTAACAACACCCTTAGGGATGGTAACTCGACCTCGATGGGAAAAATAGCTTTGGATCCATAGACAAGGGCGTAAGGGGTAGTACCTGTGGGAGTGCATATACTGGTTCGATAGGCCCACAGAGCAGGATTTAGTTGAATGTGCCAATCACGACCAACATCGTTGATTGTCTTCTTGAGGATCTTCAGAATGGTTTTGTTGGATGCTTCTACTTGGCCATTGCCTTGTGGATAGAAGGGAGTAGAAAAATGGTGTTGGATGTGGAATTTATCACAAAGTTTTTGTACATCCTAGTTTTTGAAAGGTCTTTCGTTATTTGTGATAATGGATGAGGGAATTTTGTATTTGTAGATGAGGTAATTGAGGATGAATGAGGAGATTTGTTTACCTGTAATGGTGGTGAGGGGAATGACTTCAATCCACTTGGTAAAGTACTCTATGGTAGTTATTATGAATTTGTGGTCGTTGGAGGAAGGTGGGTGAGTTTTGCCCACAAGATCAAGTCCCCATTGACAAAAGGGCCAAGGTGTCATTAGTGGTCGTAACTCTTGAGCTGGTGCATGTATCAGGTTCCCATGTATTTGTTACACTTCTTCACGAATTGATATGAATCAGTTTCCATTTTGGGCCAATAGTATCCCAAATGCATGAGTTTCTTAGCTAAAGAAGGACCGCTAGAGTGTGTTCAACAAATCCCTTCGTGTATGTCTCGCAAGGTAGTTTGAGATTCTTCTCATTCTAAACAACAGAGTAAAGTACCATCTAGGCCTCGATAGTATAGGGTATTGACAATAATGGTATACCGAGAGATTTGGCGAATGAAGGTTCGACGTTGGTTTGAAGGTAAGTCAGATGGGAGGGTGTTGTCCTTGAGGTAAGTGTAAATCTTACTGTACCAAGGTGAATTAGATCCGACTAGTAGGCATATGGAATGGGTTTTTGGAAGATCATAAGTTGGCTGCCAAATTGGCTCCACCAAAAACTCATACCGTGACTCATTCTTTGGGATCTCGAGGAATGAGGCGATGGTTGCCATGGCATCTGCTGCCTTGTTCTCAATGCGAGGTATCTGCTCAAAGGATATGATCACAAAGTGCTCCTTAAATTCATCAACCATCTGCTTGTATGGGATAAGCTTCTCATCTTTGGTTTGATAATCATCGTTGACTTGGTTGATCACTAGTTGGGAATCACCATAGACATGTAGCTCTTTTATATTCCATTATGTCGCTAGTTTGAGGCTGATGACCAAGGCTTCATATTCTGCTATGTTGTTTGTGCATGGTAATAGCAGATGATAAGACTTTGGTATGGTGTCTCCATGAGGAGTAACCAACAAGATTCCTGCCCCCGATCCATGATTTGTGTAGGAGCCGTCAAAGTAGAGTTTCCATGAGTATGCTACTACATTAAGAATGGATTCATCTAGGAACTTGAATGTCATCAGTGTGTTGTCCTGCAATGGTGCCTTTGCTAGTTGATCTACAATGATTTGACCTTTGATAGCTTTTCTTTCTACATATTCAATGTCATACTCACTTAATAGCATTACCCACTTAGCTAGGCGACCTGTAAGAGTTGCTTTGCTTAATAGGTACTTGAGTGGATCTATCTTTGCTATAAGCTTAATTGAATGTGCCAACATGTAATGTCATAGTTTTTGGGAAGCAAAAACCACATCAAGGAACGATCATTCTATCTAGGAGTATTGTAGTTCATAGCCCACAAATGTGCGACTGATATAGTATATGGCCCTTTCCTTGCCTTCATAATCATGTTGTGCTAGTAAGGCTCCAAGGGTTGTTGGTGTAGCAGATATGTAGAGTAATAGAGGCTTACCTTGGATAGGCGGCATGAGAATAGGTGGATTTATAAGGTACTCCTTCAGTTTTCTAAATGCTTCTTCACACTTCTTATCCCATCGAAATGAAATATTCTTATGTAAGAGGTGGCTGAAAGGTTGGCACTTGTTTGCCAGTTGTGATATGAACCACCTGATAGACTGTAGCTTGCCTTGTAGGGACCTTAATTGAGTGATATTCCTAGGTGGCGGCATTTCCATAATAGCCTTGACCTTAGCAGGGTCTACCTCTATTCCGTTAGCTAAGATGATGAAACCTAGGAGTTTTCCTGAGGTGACTCCAAACACACATCTTTGGGTTCAATCTGACCTTGAATTGCTCGTCTCTAAAAGACCTTCTCTAGTATATCCAGGTGTGATTCTCTTGTGAGTGATTTCACAAGGATATCATCCACATAGTCTTCCACTGTGACATGCATCATGTCATGGAAGATAGTGGTCATGGCTCGTTGATATGTTGTCCCAACGTTCTTTAGCCCAAATGGCATGACATTCCAACAAAAAGTGCCCCATGGACAAGTGAAAGTTATCTTGTGTTGGTCTTCTAGTGCTATCCTAATCTGATTGTATCCGGAGAAGCCATCCATGGTATGCCTTGCTGTTAAGTCAACAATGATATCTATGTTGGGCAATGGAAAGTCATCCTTGTGGCAAGATTTGTTTAGATCTCTAAAATCATTGCATAGTCAGACTCTGCCATCAAGTTTGGACACTGGTACAATGTTGGATATCCACTCTGGATAGTCTATTTCTCATATAAACCCCACATCCAATAGCTTCTTGAGTTCTTCTTTGACTAGTAGTGCTATGTGTGGATGCATCTTTCTAAGCTTTTGTTTCACTGGTTTCACTCCCGGATCCAATGGAAGATGATGCAAGATCAAATTTGGATCTAGACCAGGCATATCTGTGTATGACCAAGCAAAGTTGTCCCACTTTTTCTTGAAGAATGGTATAAACTTGGTTTTTTTCTGGTGGAGTTAGAGACTTTGCAAAGTGTATGATATTAGGCTATTCTTCTATTCCAATGTTGACTGGATCTATAGGTTCTACAACAATCTAAAACTTCTCTTGGTGCATGTCATTGGGGAGAGTGTCAAGCCTTCCATCATCAGGTGCCACAGTTGGGTTTTTAGCATTGGATGCATCCTTTCTTTTTACTGTTTTAGGATCTAATACTATCACAAAGTGGTTTTCACCATCAGAACCAGTTTTGATTTTGATATTTTTGCGACTAGAAGGCTTGGCACCCTCTCCAAAATAAGCTATGGTATTTAGTTTAATGGTGAAGCTAGCTTTATGATCTCCTTGGGGTAGGTGGTCCCTAAGTTCCATGTAGTCAATATAGGCATCATCGTTTTGGAACATGTCTAATTGTGGGGTGCCTCGTAGATCCCAGTTGATAAGTTTGGGATGCACAAGGGGGAGGGAGTCAAAGGATAGATTTGATTCATTGATATGTTGAATGGATACATGAGGAGTATTGGTAGGGGTAGAATCCATGATGGTACTTTTCTCCAAATTGTTTATCGCGATAGAACTTGAACCTTCCTCGAAGGTTGTACTCTCAGGAATTGGCAAATCACACTCTAATGGTCTTTTTGTCAGTGTTTGTCCCTCATGGTAGGGGCTATAGGTTTGAATGGTATCAACTCCCTTGTCCTCGCAGGAATGCTCTGTGAGTCGCTTCCACTCATATTCGTTAGAATCTGTATCACTGTCATCTTGGAGTGCATGAATCTGTTCTACAAAACAAGCATTTGTCTTAGCCTTACCTTTGTCTTGGAAGCCTAGTCCTCTTGTATTTCTTGTTAATGAGGACAAAGAGGGTTGGATGGGTTCCACTATGCCTTCTTTTCTTAGTCTAATAGGGCCGTGTCCTTCATAGCCCATCCTATGCAGGATAGTCTCACCACGCCCATAGAGTTCAGTTGGGAGCCTAGGTGGTTCTTGTGGTGTGTCCAATTCTTCTATGTAGAGCTAGGATAAGACATCTCTCTCCTCAGTTTCATCAGATAGGGTCCTCCATTTTACAAAGGGAGCTATGGGGGCTGTAGGAGGAGCAGATGGCTTTGGGAAATGCTTGGGTCAGCCAAAAGATTTTGGAGATAAGGGCATTTGGCTAGATTGAGGCTATGCTCTATGGAGTATTCCCCTACTCCTGATTCTTTGATAATGATCTTTTGCTCCTTGGGCTTGGACGAGGAAGCTTCAGAGGTATAGTCATGCTATGGGATAGGGGAGGTATAGCTTTGTTGTTGGGGATGATGCAATCTGGCTTGGAGCGGATAGTATTACAATGTTGTAAGGGATCAGGGTCACCTTGGATGGTGATCTACTTGCCATTATGGGGGAACTTTATGCATTGGTGATAAGTAGAGGGAACAACCTTCATGGCATGAATCCACGGTCTACCTAGAAGGATGTTGTAGGCTAGCTCCCTGTCAAGGACTTGACAAACAACGTCCTTAATAATCGGTCCAATCTATATGGGTAATACCACTGTTCCTTTGGTAGTTTGCTCTTCTTCATCATAGGCTTTAATAGTAATCTTCTTCCTTGGATCAACTGCATTTTCAGAGAACCCTAATGCAAGGACTCGCTTGAGCGTGCAAATATTTAAACTAGCACCCCCATCAATGAGAACCCTCTTGATGTGGTGCTTATGGATGAATGCAACGATATGCAAGGGGGTGTTATGGGGCTGAGACATTGAGAGGTTGTCTCACTCGGTGAATGCTATGGTACTAGAGGAAGTGAGATTTCCTATCATGGCTTGAAACTTCTCTTGGGCCAAGTTTGTGGGTACTGTCATTTCCACTAAGGCTTTATCAAGAATTTCCTTGTGGGAAGGAGATAGATGCAACAACTCTAAGATAGAAATGTGGGCAGGAGTCTTCCATAGTTGGTCTATGACACTATACTGATGGGGGTTGGACTAAGAAGGTGATGACCTTGGAGGGGGGGTATTCAACGTGACCTTACCACTGCAAGTGATGATGCTGTAATCAGGTTTGCTGGGTCCTGATTGTTGGGTAGATGTTACCACATTGATTTGTGGGACATGCTCTGATATGCAATTGATGGTATAATAGAATGGCACACTTGTGTAATTGGCATTACTATTCATGTTATTCTGATTTTGCCTATTGTGGTTTTTGTTGTTACCGATGTTGTTGTTGTACGACCTTTCGTGATTGAGAAGTGGATCTTTGTAAGCCATGTCCATCTCATTAGAAGTATGTTGGTGAGCACCTCCTTGAGTTTGATCAAGTATATCTTGAATAACATGTTTGAGGCAGATACAATTGTTGGTTGTATGTCCTCTTCCCCTATGATACTCACAAAAGTCAGTGTCTTTCCAATAGTGAGGTTTAATTTGAGGTTCATAATCCCTCGTTGGTGGTAGAATGATTTCATTGTTGGCCAATAGCTTCCTTAATGCAGATTCTTGGGACTCACCCAATGATGTGAACTTTCACCTCAGATTTGAGTTGAACCATGGTCTTGGCTCCCAATAGAATGTTTTGTTGGGTGTAGCATTGCTTGCCTCTCCTTTGAGAGTGATTATGGGTTGTTGTTTGGGAGCCACCACCTTGGCATCGACTACTCCATCGTTGACGACATTTTTATTTTTAGTCCAAAACTTTGATTTGTCGGTCGTGTAGTTGGAGGTAGGTGTGTCTTTGTATAACTTGATTTGCCCCTTGGTAATCATAGCTTTCTCGATGAACGATCCCATTTCAATGACCTTTTAAAATGAAGTAGGGCATTGGATTTGGATTTGGTAGCTTAGATCATAATTGAGGTTGTGGACAGATATCTCCATTAATTGCTTCTTGGGTACATCATATGAGCATTTCCTTGCTACTTGTCTCCACCTTTGTAGGAAGGAGGCAAATGATTCGCCACTCTTTTGCTTGGTATTGCATAGGTCAAGCATGGAGATTTCTTGTTCAATATTGTACGAGAAGTGCATGATGAATTTATTGACTAACTCATCAAAAGTTTTGATGCCCAGTGGAAGCCATGAGAACCACTCCATGACTTGACTACCTAGAGATCTAGGGAATAGTCTCATTAAGAAAGTCTCATTGTGAGCTACTTCCATGCATGCAGCATTGAATTCCCTAATGTGATCTCTAGGGTCCCCTTTCCCTTTGTATTTGTCAAACTTGGAAACTTTGAATCAAAAGGGGAACGGTACCATGTTCAAACTTTTATCAAAGGGGTATGGTGCAATATCTTCCAAGGAGTATGTTTTAGTGTTTGTACCTGTCTTGAGATCTGCCATTTGTTGCATTAGACCCTCGATTTGTTTCCTTATTTGGTCCATAGGTGTGTTTGGGTCCATGACATTCTTTCCTTTGTCCTCACCATTGTAGTGTTCATGATCATCTTCTATGGTCTCTTTGAGTGTGTTGAGATCAAAATCAGCGGGGAGTTTAAGTCCAAGATTTGCAAGATAAATAAAATACTTGTGAGGGTCCTCATGGAGTACTTTCTCTAGCAAGCGTTGGAATTTCTAATCTTGGAGGTGTCCTTGATAATCTTCGTGGGAGATTTCTTCATCACTATCATGAGGAGTGACAATATGGTTAGATGACCCGACCATTTTAAGTTGCTTTTGGTATTGAGATCTAGTAAGAACCGTGCAAGGTGATGCGGGATGAAGTGGGATGGTACTAGAGATTTGGGTGAGATGCGAGTGGAGACTGCTATGAATAGGATACTTATGAAAAGATTTGGACAAAGGACTCTCTTGGTCAATGATTTCAAGTAAGACGACCAGTACAAGATGATAGCCACTAGTAAGGGTACTTGATACCTATCTTACTGTGTAGGGACTAGTCGTGCACCAAGACCACTAGTGAAGTTCTGCAACTTACTAGGGTTACCTAAATCCAAAATGATCTAAAAAAGGGGCCAATGCTAATCTGGTATGGGATACTTTGACTTTGTTTAGGAAGACCTTGGCGGAAGGTGGATGAGATGACCGACGAAAGAGAGGATATGCTAAGGAGTGGATGGAAAGAGTGACTGCAAGGTGAAATCTGATCTTAGAATCCTGAACAATACTAAAATGGTTATCCAAAAATGACAAAATTTTCCTCTCAAAGACTGTGGAAGTACTCATTGTTATGCATGCACTGGAACATATGCGCCACAGAAACTAGTAAATGCGCAAAAAGTTGGCACATATGCGCAATACTAACAAATTTCAAATGCATCGTAACAGGTTGTAAAAGCATCACAAGTTAGTACATATGCATAGCAAGTTGGTATGTATGCGCAGCAAGAAATGATAAAAGTGCAGCTCTGGCTTTTCTAGTGTTTTTGCAAATTTTTGGCAATTTTTTGATGTTTTTGGTATCTTTGGCTGCAAAAAAAGGTCTCTGTTGATCTAATTCTTTTGAATTATGGCAAGAAGACATGGCAAACACAAAGAATATTTTCATGGTTTTTTCATTTTTTTGTGATTTTTTGACTCTTTTTGGACTAAAAAGAAAGCAAGTACAATCCTAGGTTTCAAAGGACAATATAAAACCGAATTCTCCCTATTTCTAGGTGAGGCATATTTGGGAGATGATCATCGCCCTTCCCTACATTGGATTATAGGGGTTTTAGGCCACTAAAACAAAGATGTTTAATGAAGGCAACCGTTCGAGTGGTTATACATGCGGTAGCACTACTCTCCGTTATGGAGTCTCCCAGCCTGCAAGGGTTGTGCCTTGGAGGGTTTTGGGGGAGGTTGGCTATCGGTATAACACAACTACACTCATTGTTTGAAGCTTTCACTCCAAACACAATTTATTTATAGTGGATTGGTAGGGCTTGACATCTAGCCTGTTACCACTTAGGGTCATTCCTACTTGGATGAACGGTATCCAAGAGCAGGCCCCTCTAAAGGAAAAACACGTGAAAATGATATGTCTGGCATTTTGGTCATCCAAGATAGGGGAAAGCATAGGCCTGGTATAAAACATGAAATACAATGGTTCTTTTTCCTCTAGTTAAAAAATGAGAAAAAAACTAGATGAGCTATCTACTTGGGCAAGCATAGAAAGTTGTTAACTTTGAAGTGATAACAAGATAGCAATGGTCCAATTTGACCAAGATAGCAATGATGGGCTCAATTTTACCCAGATAGCAATGATTTGTTAACTTTGAAGTGATAACAACATAGCAATGGTCCAATTTTACCAAGATAGCAATGAGTTTGTTAACTTTGAAGGATAGCAATATAGCAATGATTCAATGATATGCAAGATAGCAATGATTCAATTATCGCTTTCCTAGTTAAGACTGCGTGAGATTTGCATGAGCATCCATTTACTTTCCCGTTAGAAATCAAAGTGTGAGTTAACAAGTGCAACTACATGATTCTAAACCTGTACCTAGCTTGCAAATAGATCAAGAGTGTTCCTGTAAAAAGATGTTAGTGTTAGCAAAAACTTCAAGGAAACGCTAAAAATCACTGCCTAGATCATATGCGCCAATTCAGCGATTGAATGTGTAGTAATAGAGATCATAAGTGCCACAATACATATGCACTAAGACAGAGATCAAAAGCACAAGAAAACAATATATATGTGACGAACTAACAAATATGCCGTAATAGAGGATAAATGCACTAGAACAGAGTCTGTATGCGCCGAAAGAATGTATGGATCGGAACAAGTAGTAGATGCATTAGATCGAAGACTGTATCTGCTGAAATGAGGTATACACCAAAACAAACGGTATATACATGTTAGGATGTGTCAGATGCACGATTTCCTCTTGTGTATGGCTTTCTCAAACACAAAAACTTAGTTTTTGGGTTAAATTGGGGCTAGGCCCCACAGTGGGTGCCAAAAATGTTATCAGAAAATCGGAATGATCAATCAATAATATTGAATAATCCAAATAACTCAATGAAATAATGAACAAAAGAGATTCAATCAAACAATGAACAATACAAAGCAAACCTCTTTAATTCTTAGCTTCCATTGGTCGCCTATCACAATCGATCTTGCATGTATGAAATAGGGCCCTCAGAGAGTGCACTTCTTTGCTTTCTTTCAAGATTGTCAATTGGGAATGGCTATGATAGTTTCGTCATGAAGATGAGCTTCACAACAATGATGATAGTATGGTAACAAGTTGATCGCAAGCAATGGAATGATGTGGGTGCCAAAGGCGCGCTGTGATTCCTACAAAGTAACAATACTAAAAGCCTGGATGAATGAAATGGAGGAATAGGGTTCAATTTATAGACTTAAGAGAGAAGAGATCAACAGTATAAAAAGAATGAGAAGATCAACGGTATAGAATGGTTGAGAGGATGTGCGCGAATAGGAAGAAGACATGTGTCTTTCTCTATTTTACATGAGAAGAATTAATAAAATAGAAGAATGAGTTAACTGAAGAGATTAATCAATTAAAAGAATAGATCAATCAGTTAAGAGAATAGAACTAGAAGAATAGAATTGCATGAGGATGAGAAGATGTTTTAGCTCAATTATATATTTGGAATATTCAATTGCATGTGCACAAGGATTGAATTATATTTAGAGATAACTCAATTTAGAAGAAATAGACAACTTAAATAAATATTTGATTTATTTAAATTTAGAGAAGATATTATTGGAAGAAACAATTAAATAATTGATGTTATTCAATTTAGAATGAATTTGGAAGAACTAATTAAATAATTTAGATTATTTAATTTGTTGGAGGTTTTTAGAAGAATTTAATTAAATAAATGATTTTCTTTAATTATTGGAAGAATATGAATCAAATAAATAAATTTGTTTATTTATTTATTGATAGAGGAATTAGACTTAAATAAATATTAAGAATATTTATTTGGATAGAGTCGTGTCATTTTTAGGTGTATAAACCTTCATATTGCCTAGACCTCCTCACTCTGATGAGGTGATGCAACAATTTGATCCTACCTGGTAGCCTAGCGACCCAGGTGAGTCTACTACTATTTTACCAATTTCTCATTGTCCTTTCTTTTCTTTCCTTTTTAGGCAAGAATCATCACATCTTTTGTCTTTACTTTGATTTGTAGGTAGTGTTGAGGAGTGGAGGGGTTTCATTTGTGAGGTCAACATTGGTTTGGCTATCCCCTTCACTAGGCTGACTCGCGAGATGCTTTTAGTTGATCCCAATGTGCCCCCTACGACTGGGCGACACACAAATGTCTTTGCTCCTACTTATCATGGTTGTTAGGAGAGTGCTACTTTGAAGGCTAAGAATCTAATTATTAGGGGTGAGAATCAGGTTCTTTGTGAGATGGCATGCCTTGGGATTCAGTAGCGAGAGCTTAGCAATGTAGGACATTCACATTCTCACACTCATAATAGTTTACCTCGCTCACATAGGTCTCACAAAGAGACGAGTGATACACATAGACAAAAGAGCAGAAGTCTTAAGGGTTTCGTTGGAGGGAACCACCCTTGAGCTTGTTTTGCTTTCTACCTTTTTGAAACTATACCCCCTTGCATGGGGAGACTTACTTTCCTTCAAGAGCATTTTGTCCTAGCTCTTACACTCTTATGAATGTAAACTTCTGATATATCAATGAAAGTTTGTCTTTTTATGGTTGTTTCGCTATTGTATGAGTACCCATCTCTTGTGCACTTTGGAATTTTAAGAACTCTCCAATTATGTTTTAACCCTCAACTCTAAGAATGCAAGTATGTTAATGATGACATGTTTTCATAACTTTTTTGGAATACATATGAAATGTAGGTTACGATATGCAGATGTAAAAACACAAGCGATGCTGAAATGAAATTTGTAGTTCTATGGAATGTCATGAGTTATGACATTGACTTTATTGCTTTGGAACTCTTTTTCTGATTTTGGTATGAATGCATCGTGGAACAAACAATATGACCACTCTTTAAATATGATTTTCAATCTAGGGGATTGTAGGTTATTCTAGTATAAGAGACCTATTCAAGTCTGTGAAATAGGGATTTACGACTCAAGTAGGGAGCGGGAATGAAATGGAGTGCTTCTAAATTTGGGCTTTGCTAAAGGCTAAACATTGATCGTTATCTAGTTAAGACAATCTGACAAGCTTTCAACTTAGACAAGTAACAAATTTTATTGATGTTTGCTAGACTTAGATCATAGATGGCAAGCAAGGTAGACTTGGGATAAAGGATAAATAGGAAAGAACTAGGGTCCCTAGATAGAAAATGATCCTAAAAACTACTAGACTCTTGGCATTGCTCAGCTAGTGTGTGTGTGTGCTTTGTACCTTTCTCTTTTATTTTCTCTAGTAGAATGTCACCCTTGAGGCTTCGATCTTAGACCGATCTCCACCCAAGAGTATAGACATTCAACAATCTTCTCTCTTTTTTTTCTTTTTCTCTTTTTTGTATTTTCTTGAATGCCTCACTTGATTTTCTCATTTTTTTGGATTTTTGACTTTTATGAAAATGAATGCTTTTGGAAATTTAGATATGCAATAGCTTGATCTCTCAATCTATACTTTTCTTAATACTCTTATTTTGATCACTCATTTTTTTATTCACTCGTATTTTAGATTGCTTCCTTTAAAGTTTTGATCCTCCCAATGTTTTTGGCCAGGGAAGATAAGGGGCTGACTGCCACCAAATTTTTTCATAATCTAGTTGGACTTCTTTTCTACTAGGGAAGAATTGGGAAGGTCTACTTGCGAGCTTCCTTTGAACACTATAGGTTTGAATACTAATTTTTCTTAGACCTAAAATCTTGACTCATTAAGATTGGGATCAGTGTAGAGCTAAGAGCTAGGCTTTGATTAGAATCATTGGGAATGAAGGAGGAGAATGACGATTGTGAAAAGATGAATCTTAGGACCTAAAAGGATCACACATACCTAGACAACCTTAGACTCCTTACTAAAATGAAAATAATATAAGAGCGAGTCATTCACTACAATGCAAGATGAATAGAATGATACTGAAATGCAAGAAACAAACTCTTTTTGACATTTTTGATTTTTTGCAACTTTTTGTATTTTTAGGATATTTGATTTTTTTGTATTTTTATGTTTTATGCTTTTTATGATTATCAGACATAGTATTTCTTGAGGGGAAGGCATTGACTATTTCGCAAATTCCTCTCCCTCCATTGTGCACAAGAGATAGGCACCATTTCTAACATCTTCTTTAACCATATAGGGACCTATCCAGTTGTGTCTGAACTTACAACCTTCACTAACTCTTTTATTGATTAGGTTGTCAATTATGAGTACTAAGTCTCCCACCTGAAAAGGTCTTGGGATGAATTTCTTGTTATACTGCTTCTTCATCCTTGTGAGGTAGGAGTCATGTATTTGAACAACTCTTAATTATTTTTTGTCCATCATTTATAATTTATCCAACCTTACTGCTCGATATTCCTCATTATCTAGTAAGCCTTGCAATGACACTCTTAGGCTAGGCAATTCTACTTCCAATGGTAACACCACTTCTGACCCAAAAGTGATGGCATAAGGGGTGGTTCCAATTGGAGTTCTTATGCTCATTCTACAATCCCAAAGAATTAGATATAACTATCAGTACCAGTCTGTTTTGGAGTCCTTCACAATTTTGACGAATATTGACTTCAATGTTTTGTTTGTGGCTTCTGCTTGTCCATTCCCTTGAGGATAGTAAACCAAAGTAGAATTATGATTGATTTAGAATCTCTCACATAACTCTCTTACCTATGGGTTTTTAAATGATGATGTGTTGTTTGTCACTATCACTTGGGGAATCCCAAATCTGCATATGATCTGATTCAATATGAATTTTGTAATAATTGTCCCTAAAACTATAGTTAGAGGCATGGCCTCTACCCATTTGGTAAAATACTCTATACGGTGATGACGAATAAATGTCCATTAGTTGATGGGGGAGATATCTTCCCCACCAAGTCCAGGCGCCAAGTAGAGAAGGGCCAAGGAGTAACTATAGGTTACAAATCTCTTGTCGATGTGTGATGAACATGTACATAGGTTTGACATTTTGGGCATCTTTTTACAAATTTGATTGTGTCTCCTTGTAAACATGGCCATAAATATCCCAGCCGATGTATTTTTTTTGCTGTAGCATGATCACCAAAGTGTCCTCCGCAAGTTACACTATGGCATTCTTCTAAGATTTTATGTGCCTCTTCTTTATCAATACATCAAAGCAACATCTCATCCAAGGCTATTCGATATAACACATCATTGATCAAGACGTATCTTGTAGTGAGGACACATAAGCATCTCTTCCCTAAGGGAGTCATGTTCTCTAGGTAAGTTCTATTTGCGAGATAGTTCATAATATCTCTGTACCAATATGAAGCAACATATTTCTCAAGATTGATTGTGTATTTTTATTCATCAAGGAAGTCTTCATTTATGGGCTCCTCTTGAGGAAATGGATTGTCTACAAGCCAATTTCTATCACCCATCCTTTGGATGACTTTTGATTGACGTAAGTCAATTCAAACTCACTTAGCAATGTCACAAATTGGCCAGCCCTCCTTGACAACATTGGTTTCTTTAAGAATGTTCTCAATTGTTCAAATCATATCATGACTCTGGTTTCTTGGTTCAGCATGTAATGTCAGAATCTCTAAGTTGCAAAAACTATTGTTAGACACTCCTTTTCAACTTGAGTGTAGTTCTTCTCATATTCTAGCAAGGTTTGACTTATGAAGTATATGGCCCTTTACCTTCCACCTTCAACTTCCTGAGCCAACATGCAGGCTATGGAAATATCAGTTGCTCTAAAATATAAGATGAAAGGTTTGTTATGTTTTGGTGGCCTTAGTGTGGGTGGAGTCAATAAGAATTTCTTTACTTGTTCAAATGAGTTTTGACAATCCACTGTCCAAGTTATGCCAACTTGCTTCTTCAACAATTGATTGATCAGGTGAATTTTGAAAGTCATATCTAGTATAAAATGCTTGATTATGCCTATTTGTCCCAAAAAGGTTATGTTGTGTGGTTACAAAAGATTGTGGAGCACAGTGAAATTAATTGTTTAACTTTTCTTACAAGGTTGGATTTATATTTGAAAGGAATAATATTTTTTATAGATGTGTTCACGGCTGAAGTCTGGCAGGAAAATGAAGAAGTTCTGGAACAACAAGTAGATACAGCACTAGAAATTATTAGTTATCTAGACACTGAGGTGGACCGCTCTAAGGATTTTGAATTATATTTGTCTAGAAATATACAGTGTATTCAAATATTAGGTTTATCCACTGATGATGTCCTGATTGAAAGTTGGTGCAGATTACATGATGAAGAGCATTCAGAAAGGAATTGTGAAGCTTGCTTGGTCATGTTGGAGAAGACTCAAATTTTGGAACAACAAAGAGAAGCAACACCTGTAATCATGAGTTGTTTAGAAAATATAATAGCTGAGTCAGTTCTAGAAGGTAAGGAAGAGGAAACATCTTTCCTTGAGTCATTTTATGGTGAGATTTATAGGAGTTCTCTACTTTATGATAAGGGTGAGGCAGAGTGCAGGTATGAATTTTTTGAAAATTGTAGAGAAGAAACCACTTGTCAGGATAGAGTCTTTGATTCTAATCCTAATACTTTTGTTAAGGATGAGGAAACATCTTTCCTTGAGTCGTTCTATGGTAAAAAGAAATGTAAACAGGTGGTGGAACAATTTAAATGTATGGCCACTGATGAAGTTCCTATGATGGTAGCCCAGGGAATTGTAGAAAAGAAAACAAATGTTGATTTACTATCTAACTTGTTTAAATTGAATGATCAAATGCAAGAATTTTGCAAGTCAATGGAACTAGACACTCCACTGGATGGAAAATGTGAAATATTTGATGAACAATTCATAAGAATTGAAGATGCAGAAAACTTTGGAGTTGTTATGCATGATCAGATGCCAGTCCAGCATTATTTTGAAAATGAAATGGGGAAGTATTCCTATCAATTGAATGTTGTTTCACCTTTATAGTCAAATGATTTAGAAACGATAAATTTCTGTATATCATGTTATGATTATAAAGATACTCATTTAGATGCTGATGTGTAGAGAATTGAAGAGAACATTAAGATGTTTCCTGAACTTGAGGATAAACTGAACATCCATAATGAAGGAATAAAATTGGATAAGGATGAAGAAATAATCCATCAGGAGCCATTCATCCTTCAATTTGAAGTGAGACTAGAGTTTGAGCTAAGCAATGAAAATGCAGAGTTAAATGGAGGACCAGCTGTCAATAAAAAAGCATGTCCTGCAGAGGCAGAAATGCACCAGGTTGTATTTCTCCTTTCCACAGTAAATGATGTTGATTACTATTTTGATTATGGAAGTTTGAGAGATAAGACATGCATATGGATTAGTCATGAACATGATGAGCTTCCTCAGTTGCTGATAATCAGAGATTATTCTGTTAAACACAATGAATTTAGAATACAAGAATATTTTTCAAAACACGAATATAAATTTGCTAGGATTAGAACCATAACTAGTGCCCTGATGCTCTGCATAATCTAAGGAGGTATGCAAATATAGGTGTCTTTGGGTCTTTTCCTGGGTTTCACTTGCCTTGTAGAGGCTTATGTATAGTTTGGTAGAGTAGTTGTTTTATTTTTCTTTCTTTGCTTTCTTCTTTTGTTTTCTGTTGTTTCCCTTTGGTAGTTAGTTATTTGTACAGTTTGCTTTGTGTGTTTGCTTTTGTTTGCATTGTTGAGTCTTTGTTTTGGTTGGGAAAAACTGGTGCACCTTGTTACTTAAGAACACTGTAGAAATTGTTAGAATTCAGGAGTTGGATATAAGTTTTTACATAGGTTGTAAGTCATGTAGTATAGGTACTCTTGATTAGGTCTGTGGTATCATATTCATCAGTATTACTTTTTCTTGAGTCAAGGAGATCTTCACAATGACACACCTAATAGCCTTGGGTTTGTTGAACATATCAGTGTAGGTGTTAAGTGAAAAATCTAAAGGTTGCCCTTGCTACCATTGCAATTCCCTACTTAAAGCAGCAAGTGACCACACCTTGCAAAATGTGTTAACATGATGACATCTTATAAATGCAACTAAAAAAAAGAGAGAAATATATTGAATACTTAAAGAGAAAATTAGGCCATCTAAGTAACTCTACTGGGGTTATAGATGCCTGACTGGCAGTGGGGCTCTACTTAGGAGAATTGCAATGATAACCTTGCTGGGGCTATAGATGCCTTCTGGCAGGAAGGCTCTATCCAGGTTGGCTATGAGGGATGAACCAAACTATGTAGCTTAACACCAGTCAATGGTTTATTCAACTCACTTTCAAGATGAGTATATTAATCACATGCACACACTTGATCCCTTTTCAATTCATTGTTATATTGATGAACATGATACCATTCAGAAAGGATTAGGATGCTTATGCTTAATAGGAGTTAGAACGTTATGTTTTAATTTATCCTCACCTCTTGAATTATTTGAATTGTGTTGTTTTCTTTGGTGGCAAGTTGTTGTGTGGTTACACAACATGCCCCATTTTGCCTTAGCAAAACAGGGACCCAACTTTGCTGTTTTGTTCCCTTGCTTTTGTGCTTTGGGCGGTAATGGTAAAAGCAGCATCAGTTAGTATGCTCAGGTGTATTTGTGATCTTGAAGTATGAACCCAAATTCCAAAGTTTGAATCTTTCCCTAGAAAGCCTGCGATGTGAAAGAGCTTGAAATTCTAGACAGGTTTTCCTTTTGCATCACCCTGAAATTCAGCCAAATAAGGAAGTTATGATAGGTCAAAGTTCTAGTCAAACCTGATATTTAGGAAGGGGGTCATATTCCAAATATCACCCTGATATTCCAAATATCACCTGATCTTATAATATCACCCTGATATTCCAAATATCACTCGATCTTATAATATCACCTTGATATCATAAGATCACCCGATCTTCATAAGATCGCCCCCTTCGAGGAATATCACCCCAGCATTAATATGATGGTGACGTCAGTTTATCTCATTCAACGAAGGACTCAACATGATGGTGACATCATTAGTCAGATCGACATCTGAAGGTCATCTATTCTCTAGCAGGGTCATATTCGCTAATATGACTTATCTTTCCTAACATGACGGTGATGTCATTATAACACGATGCTACAACAAGATCACCCTGACGGTGATGTCATCTAGATCTTTCTAGGGGGGTCACTTTAGTTTTGACAGGTCATATTTCTTAAACCTCCTGATTTCCTTCGGTTTGACCATGACGTCATCTTTCCACTTTTCAACAAAGGCTCGTCCATGATGGTGACATCACCATCATATCCTGATTAATCAAAGAGGGTCATATTAGTTAATATGCCTCACATGAACTAATGTGTATACCCTGAAACCACCTGATTTACAAAGGAAAAGGTGGGAAAATAAAGCGATAACATTTTGAAGCTATTTTTAGACCTGATGCATGTTTTTGGTCAATGATAGGTTGACCTGACCATTTTTAATGATGTATATGCATTTAGACATGTGATTTTCACAGATTCATCACCCGATATCTATGTTTGCACATTCAGCCTGCTTTTAATGTAATTTTTATCTTCCTGCTGGTTATTAAATGAAGCTGATGCTGAATTCTTGTCTGTTTATTACAGGATGTTGGAGTTGTTTGTGGCTGAGCTGAACATTGCAGAGTTGCAGACAGAGGCAACATGAACCTGAGCTGAGGAGGATATTATCAAATGTGTTGATTGCCAGCTAGAAGGTGGACCAGGTCGAAGATGCTGGAATATTCTATGCCAGCTGTACAATTGCCAACTGGCAAAGCACGTGCTATTCATCTGGACCATTGGTTGTTCTGAGAAGATCCTGATCAATGGATCAATGTAACCATTTTCTAGCTTTTGTTCTATAAAAGGGCCAGAACTTGTCAAAATAAGGGAGGAGTCATATATAGGGAGAATATCTGGCAAAATAAGGCTAATTAATGTAGATCTGATAGGAGATCAGATTACTAAGACTAATGAGGATTGAATTGTTGAAATGTCAAGGTTCTTTCTTTAGATCATTGTAAATGTACTTGTTCTTAAGCATACTGAATGGAGATGAAGCTTCAGATTACATCCTGATTGTAAACTTTACGTAATCTTCAAGTTGATTTCTGAATATGTAATGGTGAATGTTGTGTTCAACTGGAAGCGCTTTCATTTTATTTCATGTTGTTGTCAACTTTTCCTTTGAAGATTTGCACTAGATCATGCAGATTTGTGGAATGTCCTAGTGAAGTATGATTTTAGTTTTCTTCTCTTCATTGATGTATTGGAACATGTATGTGGATCAGTGATCTCAGTCAAGTAATTTTGGGAATCTCATTCTTTAACCCTTTTTCTCATTTTAATTTCATTGAAATCACTTCCATAACTACAAATCATGATAATTAATAAGCAGAATAGAAAAATATGCTGACATCTCGTAGATAACTAAAAATCCTTATCATATTTGAGCTAAATGCATGTTGTGTTGAAAATATCATGCAAAGACTTGCAAATAATGGTAGAAATCATGCAAATATCAACCTGTAGGCACATTATTTGAGTAGATTCATAGTGCAGAGGTAGAATTGTTGGAGATTTATGTAGGACAAACATAAAGGATAGGATATTTGGGAAATATTGAAGAACTTTGTAGAAACTACTGAAGAACGTAAAGCCCCTGAATGGAAAACAACAACACACATCAACCACTGAGTAACGTCAGTAGATTATGAACTAATCAATGGAGACTTGGGATCATGAATTCTTTGAATTCATCATATCTTTCAAGATGAATAAAGGTTGTTGTGTAACTTTTATTCTATGTTTCTGTATGACTAACATCATCATCAACAGGTTCTTACTGTCATCTCACTTGTTGGTAGGGTTGCATTTAAGACTGCTTTAACTTTTATTAGATCTACATCAATTCCTCTTCGTGAAACAATGAAGCCTAACAATTTGCCTACAGTGACTCTGAAAACACACTTCTCAGGGTTTAGTCTTACTTTGTATTCTCGAAGATGATTGAAGATTTTGTGAAGATCCTCCACATGTGTTGATCTTTTCTCTAATTTAGCTAAAAGTTAATCAACATATGTTTCCAATATCTTATGAATGTAGTCATGGAAGATGTGTGTCATTTCCCTCTGATAGGTAGCCCCTACATTTTTCAACCCAAATGGCATGAATACATAATAGAAGGTTCCCCAAGGGGTGGTGAATGTTTTGTTTTGATCTTCCTCTAAGATTCTAATCTAGTTGTATCTTGAGGACCCATCCATCAGAGAGAGTACTTCATATCCTATAGTTGAATCGATAATTTGATCGATGGATGGCAAGGGAAAGTCATCTTTTGGACAAGCTTGATTGATACTCCTAAAATCGAGGCATATCCAAATTTTTCCATTCTTCTTTAAAACTAGGATGATGTTTGACACCCAACTTGAATAGTCCACTGGTTTGATAAAGCCCACATTCAACAACTTCTTCAATTCTTCTTTTACTATTTTAGATACTTGAGGATTTATAGGTCTCAGTTTTTTCTTTATGGGTTTTGCATCAGGTTTTGTTACTAAGTTGTGCACCACAATTTTTGGGTCTAGCTCCATCATGTCTGAATATGTCCAAGCAACTTGACATCAGAATATTTGATAAGGAACTCAGTGTACTCTTCTAATTCCTCGTCATTTAATTCTCCTCCCAATTTTAACATTTTTGGTTTCTCAGGGGTTCCTACATTGACATCAATGGTATCCCTAATTAGCGATGGATGCCTCTTCAAATTTATGAGGTGCAAGTGGTAAATCTGAATTTTCTTTGATTTGGAGAATTTCCTTTTCACTTCCAAAATAGTCCACTAGATGAGGAAGGAGCATGTATCCTTTCTTGTGGTACACTCTTGGAATCCCATCATACGCATGTAGATACTCTAAGATGGCTTCATCATTCTCAACATAGTCTTGAGTTGGTTTCTCTGTTTGATTTCCAGCATAGTTTAAAATGCTTGGTAACTCTTCACTTTCTAATAATGATTCTTTGTGAATTGACACAATGAATTCTAAATTATGGAGTTGATCATGTGGCAAAAATAGGGCAACTAATGTGGCCATCAAATCTACTACTTGGTTCTCTTCTCTGGGTATGGATCTTATGGAAAATAAGTCAAAGAATTGAACTAGTTTTCTAATAGTTTATTTGTATGGTCATAGTCATTCTGATTTTGTTTCATAATTTTCTGTGACTTGGTTGATCACCAGTTGGGAGTCCCCAAAAGTAGAGACCCTCTTGATTCCCATTCTCATAGCTAATATGACCCCTAGGGATA
Organism: Cunninghamia lanceolata; assembly: GCA_027924645.1. Classification (NCBI taxonomy): domain Eukaryota; kingdom Viridiplantae; phylum Streptophyta; class Pinopsida; order Cupressales; family Cupressaceae; genus Cunninghamia; species Cunninghamia lanceolata. The sequence goes on along the minus strand of BSBN01000958.1, from coordinate 773,887 downwards.
AGGCTTTGTACTCGACGATGTTATTTATGTAGAAGAAATCCAACCTAAACATGAAAGGGAGAACTTTCCCTTCTAGGGAAGTAAGGACTATTCCTGTTCCTGCCCTTGTTTTACAAATGACTCTGTTAAAGTGTAGATTCCATAGGCCTTGATTGTTTTTTGATTGGGATCTTTCTCCAAATTTGTAAGTTGATTTTCTCTTTTCCTCTTTTTCTTCCCCTTCTTTGATGATTTCTATTGTTCTAATTGAGAGATTCTTGATGTCACATTCATCCAAGCAAGAGATGGCTACTAAGATAAATGGAGCATGAGACTTCGTGGTGTGAGGGTCAAAGGGGAATTATCTAAGGTTATCCATGCTTTGAAATGATATGTTGAGAGTACTTGTGTTTGGCTAAAGATTCTGAGTTTCTTCCTTTGTTTTCTCTTACATGTTTAACTTCTTATCCTTTTCTTCCTGTTCCTTCCTGAAAACACTGAAAGGATCAAGATCTTCTCTGACAACGTGGGTCTTTCCTGAGTGACAGAAATGAATTTCTTAAAACAATGTAGAGGCCACATTCTTCATAGCATGAATCCAAGGTCTTCTGAGGATCATATTGTAATTGGTTTCTTTGTTGATGACATAGAAGTCTATGGGAACTATTTTAGACATTAAAGTGAGTGATAGGCTAATCCTCCCAATGGTTTGAATGTCATGATTGTAGTATATTATTAGAGTGGTAGCTTGTTGTTTTATGCCTATTTTGTTGTATCCTATCCTTCGTAAGAATGAAATTGACAAGATGTTAATTGTTGATCCTTTGTCTGCTACCACTCTTTTTATGATGACTTCTTCAACTTGAACTTGTATGTATAACAACGAATCCCTTTTCTTATCCCCTTCATCTTTTGAGAGTTTTGAAATATTGAACGTGAGAGTGGTTGGTTCCTCTTATGTTGAGCATCCCAACTCTAATACTTCCTGTTGGAAACATAGTCAAGAGACACTGTTGATATGATGTTGTCATTGATGGCAACAACCTGACATGTTGGAGATAACTTCTGAGACAGATGTGTATAGTATTTTGGTCTGGTAAGGTTAGCTTAGCCAAATTGACTAAGTATTGACAACACATTGAGACAGTGATAGTGATTCAGTTGGTACTCCTCCGCACTTGAAGATTACATTATGTGGTTTTGGTATGTTATTCATAGCTATCTGGTGATGTTATGTTCCATTTTTCAAGTCTTGACTTCCTCTGGAAGTCATACTATGATCTGTCTAAGTCCGGGTGAACAAAGATGAGTCAGAAATAATGTAGAACACTTGGGTAATCCACTATGCATTTCTTCGCATTGAAGTATTATGGTCTATAGTTCTAGAGTTAAGTCTGGGATGATGTTATGTACCTTCAACTCAAATGGTTCATGATTTGGTGGTCCACAAGTGATCCTTTCTTTATAATAGTGGTTGATAGTAAAGTTCAAGTGCTCTGGTTTGAACAATCTTATGGATAAAGTATTTAGAGGTTGTACAGATGTTCCTGATGATTATAACATGCTTGTGGATGTCTCTATATCATGTTCCAACCTTTTCATTGGTCCACATAACTTCTTATAAAGAATCCAAACTGACAAAGTATGAGGTTTTTATATACATGCTTCATCACTTGCAAACTGACCTAGCTATGAGTTAAATCATGTTGTGGATATTTATATATGATAGTTTTTGGTGCTAGAAATGTGAATTTAATGTGTATGTGATCTAAGGTAGTTTGGAGAGAAAAAAGAAATAGTAAGGATAGAAAAATAGAGTACATGTAGCAGAACAGAAAAGTAGGGTAGAAATGATGAAGACTTTTGAATTTGTATATTGAGATTTCAATGGAACTACATTCTAGTATTCTATAGATGCATCTGTAGTAGTTATCTCTTGGCAGTGAGCCATCCTCTCTGCTATCTTCTCTTCTCTTTTCTTAGCAGTAAGCCTATTACAGTGAGCATTTCTTTAGACAGTGAGTCCTTGGCCAGTGAGCCCTAAGGTAGTGAGCCTTATTTAATCTGGTATTGTTATCATAATATATTGTGAGCTAACACTCACGGTGGTTTTTCCCTTTTTCTAGGGTTTTCCACGTAAAAATCTTGGTGTCTATGTGTTATGTATTTATGGTTACTATTCTTATGTTTATTCTACTTTCATGTTATTGAATTTGGTAATTGGATTAATGAACATGTAAATTAGTTTTATGGAATACCGATTCACCCCCACTCTCAATATTCCTTGTATTCAACAATCAGTATTAAAGCAAGGTTCCTTGGAAGAAGTCTAACAACTTAAGGAAGATCTGGGAAAGTTTACTCATGGTAGCCAGAAGGTATCCTACTCTAGGTAGTGTTACAATTGATAATTTCTCATATGTCAGTAATCATGAATTAAAAACTACTCTTGAAGATCTTGATAAGTATGAAATAGTTATCCAGGATTTGAGTGAGAATGTCAAAGAAGATGATGAATCCACACTAAAGCTAAGATAACAAGTCAAGAGATCAAAAGAGAGGAGTAGAGAGTTAAGTGAACAGTTGAAAGCAGCAAATGAAACTCTAAGTGATTTATCAATGAATATTGAAGAAAATGAAGAGAGTGAGAGGCATTTAAATTGAGCCTTGAAAGACAAGTCTGAAGAATGTGATAAATTGGCAAAAGATGTTTTACTTTTGAAATATGATCTAGAAGCAGTAAATAGTTATAAAGAAAAGTTCAGGATAAGCTCTACAAAGTTAGATGAGTTGCTTGCAAGTCAGAAAAGTTTAGATGATAAGCAAGGTTTGGGATGTGAAAGAGGAGAAAGTTCTAAATCAGGACAAGCTAACACTGAGATGAAGAAAGTCAAAGGAAACCAGATTTGGAATTAGAGAAACAAGCCTAGAAGACCTCTAATCAGGCAACCAAATGCTCAAAGGTACCCATCTTTCAATGGTTATTGTTTTAATTGCAATAAGTTTGGTCGTAAGGCTACTTAGTGTAGGAGTAGAATGAATCAAAATGTTCCATTATTCTCTAGTCAATGTTTCAATTGCAAAAAAAAATAGTCATAGATCAAATGAATGCAAAAGTATCATAAGGAATGGTTTTAACAATGCAAGGAATACTCAATCTTTCAATGGAAAGTTCTTTGCGTGCAATAGATTTGGGCATATGGCTAACCAATGCAGATCAAGAATGAATCCAATCAATAGAAGGAATCAAGGATAGAGGAATATTGTTTTCTACAATTGCAATAGACCTGGACATGTTGCAAGATTCTATAGAAGCAAGAATGTGAAAAGAAACTATCCTGCAGAGGAGAAGAAAATAGAGTAGAGAGAAGATAAGGGAAAGGACAAGGTTGATCCGACAGAAACTAAGAAATAAATGAACAAGTTTTGGATTAAGAAAGATGCAAATGAGGTCAAGGATGGATCCGTGCCATTGTCTAGTGTAGATACTTCCTTCGAGAAGTGAATTAGGAGCTCTGGCTCAGGAGGAGCTACAATGAAAATCATAAACCCCTAGCCAGACATTTGGTGCTAAAATCAAACACAAGGATATGAGTTGAGGATTCTACAGAAGCAAGAATGTGAAAAGAAACTATCTTGTAGAGGAGAAGAAAATAGAGTAGAGAGAAGATAAGGGAAAGGACAAGGTTGATCCGACAAAAACCAAGAAAGAAATGAACAAGTTTTGGATTAAGAAGGATGCAAATGAGGTCAAGGATGGATCCGTGCCATTGTCTAGTGTAGATACTTCCTTCAGGAAGTGAATTAGGAGCTCTAGCTCAGGAGGAGCTGCAATGAAAATCATAAACCCCTAGCTAGACATTTGGTGCTGAAATCCAGCACAAGGATATGAGTTGAGGATCTAATTGATGAATCTTTTGAAGAAGAAATTGGTAGACAAGGATCTAATATGGTGCATTACGGAGCAATCTTGATTGACTATGCTTAACAGTGAAGTGTTTGATAGCATTTTGAAAATAGCATTTATGACAATTAGATTTTATCATTTCAAGGGTTTAAAAGGGTTGCACTCGAAAGATTAATCACCTTACATTTGAGCTATCAAGAGTCCAAGGAGAGATGAAGCAAGATTCTAAGCAACTGTAATGACTTCTAGTAATTCAAAGCAACTCAAGTAAACCCTAATTCGGAAAAAGAGGTATTTTACAGTTTGAAACCCTACTGAAATTTTGTTTTAATCATTACAAAAATGGCAACACCTCAAGTAGTTGATATCACTGAGAGACCATGGCCAAAATTCAATAAACACCCTTTCAAATCAATAGAAGTGGATCCAAATGGTGCATTTTTAGAAATTTTGTTTGTTGTAATGCATGCAAAAGATGTTGCCCTAGAAGAATTTGGTGACAGTAGGTTTTATGATCTATATGTGAAGCACTTAACCAATGACAAATTTGATTTTAAAGTAGAATATAAGGCATTAGAAGTAAAGAAATTCATTTAATATATAGACTTTCCAACATTTGCAAAGGATGAATGGGTTTGATATGTTTTGAGCAGGATACATGACAAATTCATGTGGCTTGAGACCATTTATGGTTATAAAAGATGCTATAAGGGCCGTAACTGGATTGAATTCCACCAGAAAAGTACTTGTGTTAAAAGCTGTGAAGAACGACACAGTGATGGCAGCCACTGGAGCCAAATTTGACAAAAGGGCTTTAACAGTTAATGACATTGAAGATCATGCAGTAAGGTTTGCATCAATGGTAATCGGCTACAAAATCTACTTCACAAACTAGGAGAACTTTGTCTTTGGTACTGACATTTATATAGCTTATGAGAAGATCAAAGAAGATGTTGATTATGATGTGTGTGAGTTTCTCAGGCAACAATTGATGGAGAATCTAAAGAAGACAAAGGAGTAGAAATATCCATTCAAGTTTGGTACTTTAATTCTTTTCCTATTCTTTTATTTCATGCAAGAGCTACCAGGATTGAAGAACTTGTTTTGGACTAGTGATAAACTAATTACAGTACATATTAGAAATCACCTTAATGGGATAGGGAGTTATGATGCATAGAACATAGGCCTATGGGGTTACTTTAAGAATTTCTATAGAATCATGCAAGCAAGGGAAAGAATACCTAAGTCCATTGTGGAAAAATCTAAAAATGACATATGCTTTATTATGAATAAGGATCAGTGCATGATGGAGGCTGTTGAGCCTAGAACAGTCTAGATTCTCCCAATGGGATATGAAGTAGCAACAAATGTGCTTGATGGTTATGCAGAACTTATGCTGAGAAAACCTAAGGACACCTCTGAGGAAAGGTTTGGAACCTATGAAGAGTTATTTGTAAAAGTTCATGTTGAACTAAGAAAGCTGGAAATTTAGAAAAAGGCTAAGAAAATGGTGGAAGAGTTTGCCTAGAGCAAGGGATTTGCCAAAGAATAGATCTATGGTGCACGGTCAAGAGCTGAGGCTGAAAGGGCAGCTAAAGAGAAAAAGAAGGAGCAAGAAAAGGAAGATAATAAAGTTCTAGAAGTTTAAAAGGTGCAATCAGAGGCACCTGCTGCACCTAAAAGAAGAACAAGGGTTGCAAGCTCCTTAGAGACAACATCCAAATCCTTTGGTATTCCATCCTCAACCACTGCAAAAGCCTCCATTGGTAAAGGACACAAAATAATGCAAGGGGATCACATATTTTTTAAGTTTCACAATTTACTTGAGTATTTCAGGAGGCAGTGTAACTGAGTTCCTATCGCCTTAGCGATAAGAAGTATATTGATCAAAAACGTTACCTTCATCATAGATCAATGAACGGTTGTGGATAGTGGTGAGTGGAGTAGTTGGGAGTCGTCAGTTATGGAAATGAATTAGTTATGGGAAATAGTTGGCATTTGGGTGAGTGCGATGATGAAAGAGAAGAGAGGGTGAAAATTATAAAATACATTGGTAATGAAGAGAAGCTGAATAGTCGAAGCCAATGAAGTGGCTGAGGAAAAGAAAGATAACTGACAAGAAAGGAGAGGTTAGAGGAATATGTAGGGCAGTTGAAAGGATTAACTAGTGAAGGAGATTCTCAATGTTTGAAAGAGATGGAGTATGCGAATGGACAAGTGGATGATGAAAAGGCAACAATTGTTACATGCCAGAGTAGAAGGCTGATAGTTACTAAAGAAAGCAGGGCCAAATGGGAATAAGACAAGGAGAATCGGTAGAAGATAGAAGGTCTAAGTTTTTTTGTTTATAGGAGGTTGGAAGTTGCGGTAAGAAAGGAGAGGTAGCTGTTAAAAGGCAAAAAATGATCAGACCAAAGGGAGGCCAAACAAATATAGAAGACTCTAGAAGGAGGCCGTGCAGAGAAATAGAGAAGGCCGTATATAAAACAAAAGGCCATAAATTAGGAGGGGGGATGGAATTGGAGAAATCGGCTGGAAAAGAGGAGTGCAGAGGTTTTAATGGGCAACGATTAGAGGTAATGGTCAAAGTGAAGAGACCATGCGAAGGGTGAATGAAGCTAAGAGAAGAACTAGAATGATGAAGGGAGATGGAAAGGATCGATGCGAAAGCAAGGAGGAATGGATCGATTAGCCAAGCAACTGGGAAATTGATTCCTCTATGAATTGACTACTTTTGTAATCAGTTTTGTTTGATCAATGAATAAATATATTTTGTTTTTGGTGTTTGATTTGCATGGTTATTCTTGTTGCATGTGTGATAACAGTTCTTGTAGCTATGCAGATAGTTGAGTGTCCCTCCTGTCACCTGTTAGTAATTGAATTGAATGTCTGAATTGCTGATCGGGTTTGTGATTGTGTAGTCTTTATAGTTTCTAAGATCCTCCTGGGTGTATAGAAGAAGAATTTGGGTACTCAGTAGTTTGGTATCTGAGGATTGAAGTTGTGAAATAAAGAAGAAATTAGTTTCTGTGCTATCAGATTGGTATCAGAGCCCTAAAAAATCTGGACAGAGAATATAGAGGGTGATATTGATTCTTGTTGAAAGATGAGATTGTAGTTTGTTGTGTGTTACAGATTGATGTAGTAACAAGAAAGGTGTGGCACCAAAAGACTGGGTAGAGAGAAAAGAAAGAGCCCAAGGTGAGGTGTTTGGAAGATGAAAGAAGAAAATAAGATGCAAAAGCATTTTGGAAAAGTGAGTCTCGAGAAAAGAGACCAGAGGAAAGAAAACATTAAGAAGCAAAATGTAGCTTTTGAAAGAGAGCTAGCAGAATTGAGAAAAGATTTGGCACAATACCTGATTGCAAGGCAGCAAAGGTTGGAAGATGAAATCCAGGAGTATTTTTGGGTATAGCCAATGGAAAATAAAGTAAAGTGGCCTATGAAGATGATTATGGAGAGAAGGAAAAGGCAAAAGATGAATGCCTTGAGAAGAATGGATAAGAATGGAAATAGTACCCACAGAAGATGGTACAACAGAAAGTTGCCATTTGAGCAACATAGACCAGAAGAGGTCAAGAGAGTTCTCATTGAAGAGAACATGAGAAGAGAAAGAGGGAAAGAAGAGGAAAAAGTGTAGCAAGCAGCACTTGTGGAAAAGAGAAAGGAGGAGAGGAAAGTGTCCATGAAGGAGACACTTATGGAGATATTGAGGTCTCTTGTTTTATTATCTAATGTTGTCTTTAAGTGTGTGTGTATATAGGTATGAAGAACATTACAAGAAAGGTCTGGAATGAGACCTTGAAATGGAGAAGAGAAGGGTCTAGCAAAACACCCTTGGGTGGAGATGAAGATGAGAGAAGAGAAAGCCAAATTGCAGCAATTTGTATGCATGAACAAATTGCAGTAGTACATCAAGAAGAGGTGCAGTGTAATGAATTTAAATGTGAAGAAGATAATAGTATGATATTGATTTCAAATTTTAATGTAGATGATGATTATGAATTTCAAGATGCCCTAGAAGATGTTGCAGAGGAAATGGAGGAAGCCTATCAGGAAGATGAATTATCAAGCAATGAAGACAAGTATGATAGCAAATCTAGACAGCCGGACAAAGAAGAGGTACATGTGAGTACAAATTTTGATTTTGCTCATAGATATGAAATTAAGAATGGGGTTATTCAAGTTGATAGAGGAAAGAAAGAAAATCATGGTTATATAGTACCATGTTGGCTTGAGGGGCAGCATAGCAAGTATAAACAAGATGCTGGTTATGATGGATTTCATGATAGTAAGTCTATCACAAGCATGGAAGGTATGACAGAATTAAAGAGGAGCCAAGATGAAAGGACAAGTTGGCAAGAAAGGAAGTATAAAGAAGGTGTTTTAAGGTAGCAAACAAATCGTAGGTCATGGAGGAAAGGTGTAACAATAAGAAGTCAACAGTTTGGAACTCCAGGAAACCAAGTATGGAGGGTGAAGTCTGAGATAGCAGCAAGGGAAGTTGGTGCAGCAGGATATGGTGAGAAGAAAATCTCTCAAGAGAGTAGAAAATATGAAGAAGAGAATCAGATGAAGGAGATAGAGTTAAGTTGGTAGCAGGATGGTCACATACAACAAGCTGAAACTTATAAAGAAGAGTTCAAGGAAAATGAAGAAATATTGTTACACCATGAAGCTAGAAGGGAAAGTGATTGTGTGCAAAAGCATGCAAGAGAACCAGAACAACAGAAAGAAGATGATGAAGACACAAAGGCATTGACTAGCATCATACCAAGGAAGAAAGAGAATGGAGCATCTTAGAAGAAGATAGAGGAGGATGAGTGTAAGATGAAAGGTAAACAGATTGCTTTTGAAAATTTTCAATTTATAGTGGAAGATAAAAGTTTGATGGATGAAGATGAGAAGAGTGTAGATATGAATGGTGAAGATGACATTTATGAATATGAAATGGAGTTGTGGAGGCTTGTAGATGAGAAAGAAATGAGGAAAAAGAAATATAAAAGGAAACAAGGAAATAAACAGAGGCCAATTGAAAATCTCAAGTGGGGTAAGAAGAATGAAGGACAAAATAGAGCAATAGTAACCTGGAATGATGAAAACAAAGAAGAGGCAAAGAGTGAGCTTTCCACTGTTGCAGAGGTTGAAGAAACAAGAATTTGTGAAGCTCTTGGGGTTGAAAAGGATTCTAGAAAAGAAGATGGAGATGAGAATACAATTTGGCATAAGAGGACAACAGATAATCTAGTTGAACATGAATCCACAAAATGTGCAATAACTGAAATGAAAGAATGTGTTGATGGAAACCTGCAGACAAATGAACCAGCGGGAGATGTGGAAATGATGATAGAGGCTTATGGTAAAGGGGTTATTGCAGAGTTGTGATAAGAGGTAGAGTTCTTCGTCCTATATGAGGACATTGTTTTTCTTTATTTTGATTTGTGGAGTAGTAAGGAGTTAGGAGAGAATTATGAAGAGAGATATACAAATTTTTGTAAGAATTTTGTGAGTTGTAATACATATGGTGTAGTCCAAGACCAGATAATGTGGAAGGATGAATTTGATTAGACTGAAAGACATTTGGATGATATATTTAGAATCATTTGCATTGATTTATATGTGGATGAGTGGGAAATAAATCTTTGGAGGAAGTTATCTATGAATGGAGCAATGAAAGTGGCACAACAATGCTAGAGAAATATGATAACTATATCAAAAATATTGTGGAAGAAGCAAAAGAAAAGTACAAAGATAGTTAAGTTTTGATTATTAACCTCATGTGCAGGAGCACATGCAATTTTGTCCCCTGGGGAGTTTGATGCAGGGGCATCAACTATTTTTTAAGTTTCACAATTTGTGAGGCCCACCCTTGTGTGACTCAATTAGTTGCACTTGCAGACCATATTGTTTACCTCACCCTAGCTAAGGGTTTGATTTATGAGAGTGTGACTCTACATTTGCGACAATGTAGTATAGAGGTAGAATATCACCTGTTGTGTTCAAATTGGAACCTTTAGTGATGTAATGCGGAGCTACCATGTGTTGCACTTCTCATTTTATTTTATGAGACTTATATCTCAGAGTATCTTTGGCATGAGGAGATTTTAGGAGTTGTTGACCCTGTAGATTCAGACTTTCATGACTTTTTCCCTATGTTTGGATTAGTCAGATAGAATATGTTGTGATGTGGTTATATCTTGCTTGTTAGGTTTCACTGATGATTATATGATATGTGATGTTCATTTTGATGCCATTGGAGATATTAGTTATGAAGTTAATGAATGGAGTTATTGTGTGATTTTGATCTTGAATTTATGTTTAGAAATGCAGTAAACTATGAATCTTGTTAATGATGCTATGTGACTCTAATAAGGATTTAGATGATTATGTGACATCGTGTGTGTATGCATTCCTTCACTTCAGCTATCGTGTGTGCAGGTGATTTCCATGTCCATGGAAAATCAGAGATCATCCTACACCGTATGTGAAATCCATGTAAACCGATCTAGTCCCAAAAGGGACCAAGGTCTTATGTGTTATTGCATGATGATTTTTGTGATGTCTCTTTTGATGTCCTTTCAATTAGGTCTGCCCTTTTTATTTGATTTAAATAAGGTGTTGTGAAATGTTATGTTTGATTTGGCACAAATTAGTGCTTTTTATTTTGATGACCTTTTCATGTGACTTTATGCTACCTAAGGTGTTTATTTTGGGTTAATTTTGACCCTAGGTTATACCCCTAGGGTCTAGGGCCCATTTGAGCATGTTAAATCCTATGGTAACCTCTATCTAGTCACTTTAACTTCATCCTGAAGTAAAGTGACGAATTTTGAATTTTGGAAAGAGTGGTGGATGGGTCAAGTATTCAACCATGACCCACTCCTCTTTCCAAGGCTTTGGTTTCCTTACCTTGAAGATTTGGGGAGTCTTCAAGACTCCCAAGTATGAGAAACCCATCTCCATTGTTCTCACACATGTGTGAGAGCATCTTGGAGTGAATGAGATTCCTTTGAAGGATAGTACTATGATAAGTGTCATACCCTTATCCTCTTGGAGTCTACTTTGTGAGATTTCTTCTCTCCACCTTGCTCTCACAAATGTGTGAGCACATGTGGAGAGAGAGAGGGTTGGTGGGATGGGAGAGTGACATGTGTCACCTTCACATCCCATGGATCTTGCAAGTGGTTTGTGAGGAGGAAGGAGAAGGTGACATGTGTCACCTCATTCCTCAAGGCTCTTGTGAGTAGCGTATAATACTCCCTCTTTGAGAGAGGGAGAGGGTTCTTCCTTTTCACTTATTTTTTTTAGAAGGGCTTTTGGGGAGAGTTAGCTAGATTTGGAGGCAAGAGCTTGGAGAAGGTTGGAAATCTCTTCATCAAATTTCTTCCATTATTGGGCTTGAATAGGTAAGCTTCAAGGCTTGAAGCCTTTCTCTTGTGTTTTACATTTCATTGTGGTTGTTGGTTTTGTGTGTTTGAATCTTATTGTTATGTGGGGTTTATTATGGGTGTATGGATGAGGTTCCCATTTTGGAGAGAACATCTTGTATGGGGTGGGAGAGGAGTGAACCTCCTTGAGGTCTTCCTCTTTATCTATGTGACATATTGCTAGCCATGAGAGTATTTAGAGAAGTATGGAGTTTATTTTGAGAAGGCATGAGTTCCTTAGAGTATTTTGAGAAGGCATGAGTGCCTTGGAGATGTGATATTATTTGATATGTTTAAGGCTTGAGGCCTTATTTTGAGAACTATGAGATTTTGGGTTTTAGGAGTGCACCTCTTGAGTAGAGAGCTGCCCACTCTCCTACCCCCTTAAATCCATGAAGATGGATTTTGTTGTGTAAAACCTTGGGAGGGTGTTCTTTTTTCTTGTGAGTGTTTTTGTCCAATGTGTTGTGGTGTGAAACCATGTGAGGGTGATCTCCTAGCTTGGGGGTGAATCTCATTGAGTCTATGGCAGGGTGGAGAGCATTTTGTGGCATAAGAAAGTTCCCTTTAGTTTTTATTGTAGGTTGGTGATTTGAGATATTGGAGCTTGGAGGGAGATATTAGCATTTATGTGTTTTGTGTCGTATGGTTGTTTGAGAGCCATGGCCAAGAGGCCTTGTTGTAAATTTTTGTAAGAGAGTGAGCTCTCTTTTATATATGTGTAAACAGAAAAATACATTATGTATTCAAGTCATTGTATATGGGAAGTTGTTGTTTTAATTACTGTAATGGGTTTTCAAAGAAAGAAAATGTATGTATTCAAGTTCTTTTTTGGGGTGAAGTTCTATTATTGTAGTCATTTCAAAAAATGTATATCATGTGAAAATAGAGAAAACCTTATTTCTACTCTCTCCATCTTTTTCCGTGAAATGAATGTATTGTGTGGTTCAATAGAAAAGAAATGCAAGCTTTATTCAATATACCTTAGAAGTAGAATTAAAGGAAAATGCTATTACATTATTATGTAGGAGAAATCTATTCTATGTTAATATCTGTAATTCCTTATGTCCTTTTAAATGTAAATATCTATGAGAACAAAAAAAGGGGTTAATAGACTTTCTGTGTGAAAGAAAATAGTTTACTGTTTTTATTTAGAAAATAGAGAAAATACTTAGAAGGAGAAAAATGAATGTTACTCCTTAGTTTAGAAATAAAAATGTGCATATGTATTTGTTGTTAAAAAGGTTATCTCGTTGTTTTTATCTTTAAAAAAATATATACAAAAGGAAGGATGCTTGCTGAGCTTATATATATATACTCTCTGGCATATACTCATTATGCTAAATAAAATATATATCCATAAACATAATATATTTATTGGCTTCTTCATATATGTATAGATATTGTTGCAAGAAAATAAAATAAATAAAACCTTGTGTGAATAAATCCTTGAGCAAACTTGGAGACCTACATAAAAACAAACCGGAAGAGCCTCCATGAGCCCAAACTTTAAACCCGCAAGAGAAGAGAAGAATAATAGAAGCAAAAGAGGAAATGAGATAGGATTGTGAGAAAACTTTTTGAAAACAAAAGGAAATGAAATTAGGGCTTTGGGGAAAAAGAATATAATAATGGAAAAAAGCATATTAGGGTTGTGGGAAATTTTAGAAATGAATATTTAATTTTGGGGAGATGGTTTTGCACGTGAATTACTTTTAGTTCTTTTTCCTCCTCTCTTTTTGACTATTTACATGTTGGAGAGATTAAAATATTAGTGACATTATGACTTGTGAAATTCAAACTTAGATTTTGGCCCTCTTTTGAATTATTTAAGTTTGTGAATTTATTTTAACTTGACTTTTTAATTAATTTAGGTGGAATATTTGAAAGAGGACTTAGGTATGGAGATTAATGTTAAGAAGCTTAGTTAATCTAAATATTTTAATTGCTTTATTTTAAATGCTTTTGAGTTATTGAGTTAAGTGGGTTTAAATTTAGTTAATTTAAATCATTTTATTGCCTTATTTTATTGCTTTTTGATTTGGGAAATAATGTGAGGGAATTTAATTAATTTAAATACTTTTATTTCCTTATTTCAATGCTTTTTGATTTATTGGGTTAAGTGAATTTAATTTATTTAATTTAAATTATTTTATTTCCGTATTTAAATGTTTTTGAGTTATTGAGTTTAGTGGGTTTAATTTATTTAATTTAAATCATTTTATTTCCTTATTTAAATGCTTTTTGATTTATTGGGTTAAGTGGGTTTAATATATTTAATTTAAATCATTTTATTTCTTTATTTAATTGCTTTTTGATTTGTTGAGTTAAGTGGGAAATAATGTTAGAAAATTATTTATTTTACCCTTTTAAATTTATTTTGAGCTAGTGTTTAGCTTTAAGGGGAATTTTAATTGTGTACTTGGAGATTGTAAATTGTTAAGGGAAAATTGGAATGAATATCAAATAATATCAATAATACCCAATAACTCAATGAAATAAGAAACAAATAAGATTAAACAAACAAAGAACTCAAACCTTGCAAACCTCTTTACTTCATGGCTTCCATTGGTCACCTATCTCAAATGATCTTGTATATGAATATGGCCCTTAGAAGGTGCACTTCCTTGCTATTTCCAAGATGTCAAGTGGGAATGGCTATGATAGGTTTGCAATGAAGAGATTCTTTGACACAATCACAATGATAAAAGGGTGATTGCAAGCTATGGAATGGTTTGGTGCCAAAGGCGCACTGTAATTCCTGCAGAGTAAGTTTCCTAAAAGCTTGGATGATAGAAATGGAGGAATAGGGTTGTACTTATAGACTTGTGAGAGAGAAGATCAACAGTATAGAAAGAACAAGAAGATCAACGGTAGAGGATACTTGAGAGGGTGTGCACGAATAGGAAGAGGACATGTGTCTTGCTCTATTTTGCATGAGAGGAATTGATAAAATAGAAGAATGAGTTAACTAAAGAGATTAATCAATTAATAAAATTTATAGAAGAGTTAACTGACTAGAACTAGAGGATAAATATTGCATGAGGATGAGAAGATATTTTAGCTCAATTAAATATTTGGAATATTCAATTGCATGTGCACAAGGATTGAATTATATTTAGAGATAACTCAATTTTTAGAAGAAATTGACAACTTAAATAAATATTTGATTTAATTGGAAGAAATAATTAAATAATTGGTATTATTTAATTTGTTGGAGGATTTGGAAGAATTTAATTAAATAAATGATTTTATTTAATTGTTGGAAGAATATGAATCAAATAAATAAATTTGTATATTTATTTATTGATAGAGGAATTAGACTTAAATAAATATTAAGAATATTTATTTGGACAAAGTTGTGTCATTTTTAGGTGTATACATTTTGCCCCTCTTTGATGCAATGTGTTTCACCACGTTGTTTCAAAGAATAGATTTTTCTGATAATGATACATGTCTCAGTTTTCCCCTGGTACAGGTTTAACGATGGTAGGATGCCCCCTTGGGAGATTGGATGGAAAGAAAGGTTTGAGGGTGTGAGACAGACAATCTCACAATGAAGAAGGTGAAAAATAGGTTAGGTTTGAAGAAAATGGGTTACAGTTTGGAGAAATGGGAGGAAACGGGCTTGGGAAGTAGTCACGGTCACCACACAGCCAGTTAGGGTTCACTTGCTATATATAGGAGTTGGGTCCACAATCCCAGTCATTTGCACACTTGGCTTTTGTTGATAGGTCCCTTAGAGCTTAGGATAGCATAGGAGCTAGAGCAGTCGGTATGAATATGGATATTCCATGCAAGGAGCACTACTTTGAGTGCGTTTGATGGTTTAGGCGGCCAGCTGAGGCAGGACCACTGGTATGTAGTTCGATAGAACTCACCTAGGGTCATTAATTAGGCTAATAAATGCTAGGGAAAACTTGCTAGGATAGATGCACCGAATTGTGTTTCAGTGCATATGCAATCTGAAACTGTGCTTATGCTATGAACATGCATATGAGATATGTGTTGCGCATATGCTAAAACTGTGCATATACGACAAGTACCAGTGCATATGTTATGAAACTATGCACACGCTATGGGAAGATGCGCATTTGCCAGAACTGCGCATATGCAATAAGAACCAGTGCATTCAATGTGAAGTTGTGCATTTGCTATGATTCAACACATTTGTGACCTATTTTGGCACATGTGCAATAGGATAGTCAGTGTACTTAATGAAATTGACTCAATTGGTATCTTGACCGATGCGTCAATTGATAAGCGATCTCCAAGATTGCTAGAATCTAGTCAAGAGATGATATGCTGTTTTGATCAATTTGATATGTTAAGTAAGTGATAGGATAGTTTGATAGCTTGAGTAGGTTTGCTTAGATTCATTTATGGTTGACGCTATAATTTTCTTGATTGCAGGAGAACATTCGTGATATACTCATGTCGCAGAAGCAGTTCCCTTTGCCATTGTTGTAGCGATATATGCTTAAAGAAATAGATCAGGAGGTGTTTGGTGCTATGGGATTGGATTATGTGTGCTTCATGCTTGAGGTTTGTGTGAACCTAGGTTTGCTGACTGTTGTGGTGGAGCATTTCCACAGTGAGGACGGGATGTTCCACTTGTCTACTGGTGAGATGGCCATTACCTTAGAGGATGTTTACAAGATCCTACATCTACCGATCCAGGGCAAGCTCGTAGAGTACAAGGCCCAACGTGATGCTGAACTAGCAGAGTACAGGCGTGTTTTTGATGATCCAGAGCTAGATGGTCAGGTTATCTCATGGCAGGACATACATGATTACTATGGCTACTTCCCAGGGTTGATCGGGGGTGTTGTATGCCCCGATAGGAGGTCCCATGGGTTCCCCATTGGTTGGGGTAGGATTATGGAGAGGATGATCATAGATGGCACCTACTTTGCCTGGGGTGTCTATGTACTGGCTCACTTGTTCCATGATATGCATCAGGTGGTATACCACAGAGGAACTAGTTTGTCTACCGACATCTCACTGTTATAGTTTTAGTTATGGGAGCGCATTGCTATTACTTGGCCAATATGCATCTTTTCTAGGTAGAGGGGTGATCCCTGGATACGCAGCTATTATTTCTCAGCATAAGCTGGGAAAGCTTGAGTACTAGAGACATGTGCTGGATAATGTGGATAGAGTTATTTGGTGTCCGTATCTAGATTGTGAGCCATGGGATGATGAGGATGATGAGCTCCCCTACTTCTTTCAGACTCAATGGCTCATTGGGAGGACACGCCACATATTGGAGAGGCAAATTGTCAGCTAGGTATAGAGATAGTTTGGGAGGGTATAGGGTCGGCCATAGGGTCAGGCTTGGTTTTCCCAGACACATGCAGAGCGTTTGAGATGGGGCCCGGTTGCATCCTATGATGAGGCTCTAGCGGACTTCCAGTAGATTCCCTACGTGGTGTGGCCGATGTGGAGGGTGGTGGTAGATGCAAGGATGACTTCTGACTATGAGGAGTGGTTTGATGCCCACTCATTTATGAGGTATTCAGGACTGAGAGAGTTGGCTCCTCACTTGGAGAAGGTGGATTCAGATGACGAGGATAGTGGAGGTAGGAGGAGGAGACGGAGGAGGTGGAGAGGAGGACAAGGAGGTGGAGATGACAGAGGTGATGGAGGTGGAGGGGATGGTGGAGATGGAGGTAGACAGAGATAGAGGAGGAGAGTTGGGGAGGGATCCTCCTAGCAATAGGTAGTGCAATAGATATAGGTGTCGGCACCATAGTAGGTGCCCTAGTAGGCAATTGTATAGAAGCATTCATAGGTACAGGTGCCACAGGGTCTTGCCCAACCTAACCTACTACAGTAGGCTATTACTACACTGCGGGGTTAGGTCAGATAGCTCAGGGAGAAGCTTAAGGCAGCAGAGTCCTCGAGGGAGGTAGACACAGGGATTATATCTGGGCTCACTGCAGAGTGGGATACAACATTGGTGAGGGTGCGGGCCCTTACTTTGGAGAGAGATTCTACCTTAGCGGCCTTGGGTACTGATGGAGCTACCTCATTTTTGGTTACATAGGTGCAACAGGCTCAGGCACAGCTTGCACAGATTTAGGTTGAGATTTCTAGGGCACAGGCTCAAACTCAGTACTATAGGGGTTTATACCATGGGGCTATGCCAGCGAATCAGAGGGCACCCAGCTTCAGGAGCCAGTCAGCAGCTGGTACATCTCACAGGGCAGGGGGTTCATAGTCTGCAGTGTCGTTGATAGGTCCACAATAGTCAGGGGCTAGCAGAGGAGCTAGAGAGGACAGTGCTGGGAGTAGTATTCCATGATAGCAGGGCTAGCCATTATATTGTTCTGATATTTTATGATGTATACACTTTTGATGGCTCATAGATAGTATGTATTTATATCATTTTGTATGGTTACCGAGACATGTATCATTATTTTTGCAATGTATGTATACCTTTTATGACTTGGCTCAAAGATGGATGGACTTTGATATTGTACACTTGGACATATTTATGTTATATTTATATGATGATGCAGCTTATGTTATGGTCTACATGCCTTATGTGATGTCTAATGTATGCCCCCTACTTTTGATGCTTATATGGATGCACACTTTGTTGTTGATGTCTATATGATGATGCAGTTTATGATTCTACACTATGATACTTACATATGATTCTAGGACTCTATTATGATGATGATCTAATGCAAACTTAGATGATTTCTGATGAACTAATATGCAAATGTGAATGTTATCTATATGATTATGCAATTTTACGAGATGATCTACATGTATTTGTCTATGTTTTTTAGTTTTTTTGTTGATATTATGTTATGCTTGATGCAAATGTATATGGATGACCTAATGCACTATTATGTATGCAAATGATTTAATCATGTTAAATGACTATCTCATGTGTTATGATATGCAAATTATGCCATATTTTTGCTATGTCCAAGTGTACACAATCGACACAGAAATGACACAATGATAGATAGAAGACTGACTAATGGAAGGATCAAAAGCTTTTACTTGCAAACACTAATACTCTGCATAGAATTTTTATTGCATGGGATACGGATGCTTTGTGGATGCAAATGGTTTTGCCATCTTGATATTGCAAGTATTTTGAAGTTCTTATTTCATCATTGGGTTTTTTTGTGTTTTTGAAATGTTGTAAGAAAATACAAGCATCTAGGTATAATTAAACCATGATGACCTGAGTATCGCTTACACGGAGTTTGATTTAGCAAGTTAATACAAGCTGTGTATGAGGAAAATTGATAGATCGAATGATTTAAATCAAAAACTATGATAATAAACAAATCAATAACCCATAACATAAAGAGATCTATCTAAATAAAAAGCCATGATCAATAAATCAAATGAAATAAGAAAGCTTTTATCCAAATTGTGTTGTTCTCTTTTGTCAAATGTGGATTGCTCAAATATGCTATGAAACCTGTGTATGAGGAAAAATCAATTAAATCTAAACTAATTAAAACCAAAAACTAATCACATAAAGCGAACCAATTTAAGTAAAAGACATTATCAAAAAATCAAAGACAAATGAAAGCTATTACCAAAATTTGTGTTGTTCCCTTTTGGAGAAGTGTGAATTGCTCAATCAAGTTGCAAAACCATAGTTGCAACAAGCAAGTAGTGTGCTCAATGTGCTCAAAGATCAATGTTAAGAGATCGTAAGGTTGCTTAATCGAATCATTGTATGCTCAAAGTGCTGTCAAGTATCCCTGAGAATAAAATTGAAGAGAGAGAGGCTTAATGAAGGAGATGAGGGGGGTTTATATAGGTTTCAACGAAGATCGATCAATGGTCCAGATAATTCAGGAGAATCAATGGAGGAGAACAGTTGAGGAACGTGCAAGGAATGAGAAGAAGACATGTGTCTTGCTTTCTTTTGCATGAGAGGAGTTATCAAGAATAGAAGAATGAGTTAAAGCAATTAACAGAATGTAATGATCAGTTAAGTGATTTAAAACAAGAAGAAGAGATTTGCATGAGAATAAGAAGATATTTTGCTTTATTAAATATAGAAATATTGAGTTATATTAGAGATAACTCAATTTAGAAGAAAAAATAATTTAAATAAATAATTGATTTATTTAAATTTAGAGAAGATATTTTGGAAGAAATAATTTAATAATTAGAATTATTTAATTTAGAAGATTTGAACTCAAATTAAATAAATAAATTTATTTAATTGTTGTGCATGATTTTGGAAGAATAAATTTGATTTAATTAAATAATTGAGAATTATTTAATTGTAGATAAGAGGGAATTTGTTGAATTAATTAAATAATTGGATTTATCTAATTAATGTGGATTTGAAATTTGGAAAGAGGATAATTAAATAATTTAAAATTATTTAATTGTGGAAGAACAATAGAGGAATTTGATTTAATTAATTAAATAAAGAGAATTTATTTAATTAATGTTGAATTTAGGAGATTTAGAAGAATTTCGTGAAATTAATTAAATAATTATATTATTTAATTAATGTGTGAAATGCAGGTGATTAGACAGATGATGAAATGCAAGTGGTATAGCGACTTGGTCATTTTAAGGTGTCTACAAAACCATGTTTGCAACAAGGAAGTATAGGTGCTCAAAGATCAATGTCAAAAGATCGTAAAGTGCTCAACGATGTGATGTATGCTCAAAGCGCTATAAAGGATGCCTAAGAATAAGTGATTGAAGAAGATTTGTGAAGGAGATGAGGGGGGTTTATATAGGTTTCAATGAAGATCGATCAACGGTCCAGATAATTCAGAAGAATCAATGGAGGAGATAAATCAAATAACCATGATGAACGTGCACACGACATGTGTCAATCCATAAGGATATTTTTATTAAGATATGATGAAAACAAGATTAATTGAATAGATAACTCAACTTGTGATTTTGCCTTTTTTAGAGTTCTAAAAATAAGACTATTGTGCACGAGTTAACAAGATATTTTAAGAGGAATTGGAAAGATAATTGAAATTAAATAAATAAATTTATTTAATTGATTGTGCATGATTGAGGAACAAAAGATTATAAATAAAATATTTGATTTTATTTATTTTTAGAGGATTAAGATAATTTAAATAAATTTACGTGATTTATTTAAATAATGTAGAATTATTTAAATATAGATAAGATAGAATTGGATGAGTTAATTAAATAATTGGATTTATTTAATTGATGGAGACTTGAAATTTGAAAGAGGATAATGATTTAATTAAATAATTAAAATTATTTAATTTTGACAGAATATAAAGGAATTTAATTTAATTAATTAAATAAATACAATTTATTCAATTAATGTTGAATTTTGGAGTTTTGGAAGAATTTGATGGAATTAATTAAATAATTAGATTATTTAATTAACGCTGAATGCAGATGATTAGATAGATTAGACGAAATGCAAATGATGCGAAGACATGGTCATTTTAGGGTGTCTACATTTTGCCCCTCTTTGATGCAATGTAGTTTACAGTGTTGCATCAAATAAAATGATTGTTGAAGACATGATACAATTTTGATGCCCCAGTGTAGCTAGTTGCCCCAGCGTATGCCCCCTCGAGCAGAAAGATAGGGAAGCAACAGAAGAATTGGGTTGACACTTGACTAGAAGATTATGCAACAAGGTAGCAAGAAAAAGCATGGGTGGGAAGAAAAAAGGGAGGGACCCTATAAATAGGTTCCAAGGGGAGCACACTCCTCATTTACTCACTAAGGGTTGCTAAAAATAGATCTTAGAGCCTCCTAGCTTAGTGTGTGAGAGCTGAGTGTAGAAGGAACTTGCAGTGCAAAGAGATGCCGATCCCAGCACATAGGCATCAGGCGGAGTAGGTATGGACATATGGGAGACTAGCAGGAGCTCCGACAGCGGTAATTGTCTGGAAACCTCTCTGTATTTGATATTTTGGGTCTGATTTAGGGTTTTAAACTAGGTAGGTGCTTAGGTCAGCCAAAAGCGTTGCAGGATTATAGGGCACGTTTGGTAGTCGTTCTAGGTGCTTTTGGTATGCTAAAGCACCTTTGGTAGGTTAGGAAAGTGCTATTGGTAAGGACAAAGCACTATTGGCTTTCGTGTGCTGTGCCGTAGCGTGGTTGGTAGAGACCCATAGCGCTATTGGCATAGCAGTGTAGCGTAGTTGGTTGGGTAGTTAGGCGCGGTTGGCATGGAAGTAAAAAAAATGAGTTGCCTTTGCGAGTGCAGTAAGGCACGAATGGATACACAGTGCACCGCGCTTGTGTAAAACAAGTCACTTTTGGTAGATGGCAGCAAAGTGCATTTGCATAAACAACAAGGCGCTTTTGGTAAAATAGTGTAGCATGCTAGGCTAACGCTTTCAATTAGGTGAGAAGAGTGAAATAGTTAGGGTTGACCACCTAGGTTAGAGAAGGGTAGAGTTGGTCTTAGGGTTTGCATTAGCAGGTAGATGTCGGTAGGGATTTGGAGAAGTGTGTAAAAGGTCTGACAAGTGCTTTTGTGGATGCAGAGGATGATGCCGCCGCTAATGTCGAGAGAGCGACACCACATTATAGTAGACGAGGTGGTACAAATGACGTGGGAGGAGGATGCATTCTAGAGTACATGGGATTGTGGCATGTGGCACACCTCACACACATTAGGGTGAATCTCACCCTAGTGACAACGGTCATGGAGAGATACCATAGTGAGACATGTTCATTTCACTTTTCGACAGGGGAGGCTATAGTGCCACTTGAGGATGTGTATCGCATCCTCAAGATCCGGATTGATGGAGAGAGAGTTGATTTTGACCCAACGTAGGGTGAGGCGGGCTTGATAGAGGTGTTTTATATAGATGATCTGAGGATTGATGACGATGAGATTCGGTGGGCAGACGTTCCAAGACTCTGCGACAGGATCAGATGGATAGTATCTTCACTGATTGGTAGCTTCCTGTGCCCAGACAGGAGATCCAGAGGATTATCTGTAGGATGGGGCATTGTACTTATTGGGATGTTTACACATGGCATCCAGTATGCATGGGGCTCGTGTGTGCTTGGGTAGCTATATCACGATATGTATGACCGTGTCTACAGGAGAGGCCAGAGTCTCTCAGCAGGGGTGACTCTACTGCAGGTGTGGGTGTGGGAACATATCCCAGTGATCAGACCTATTACACAGTGCCTTCATGAGAGGGGGGAGCCTTATGCATTTATGTATGAGGGAGTTACTACACACAGGCGGCTTGGATCTGTTAGCCACTGGAGGCGACAGATCGATGAGATGGACTTATTCATTTGGAGGTCGTGGTTACTATGTGAGGAGTGGGAGGACAAGCATGAGCAACTGATGTACTACCGATAGGCTCGATACTTATTTGGGAGACGGACAGATACTATTGAGAGATACCTACCAGAGCAGGTACTCAGATAGTTTAGATTACCACAAGGATTGCCAGTTGGGGAGGCTACCCGTGTGAGGACATGGAGGGAGATTGGGGACTAGGATGCTAAGATTCCAGTGGCCACAGCCTTGACAGAGGTACGAGGACTTGTCCTAGTTAGATGGGACCAGGATTCAGGGCTAGCAGACCTAGGTACTTTACTTGAGTATGACAGGTACTGACAGACACATAGGCCAGTGAGATTGACAACACCAGGTGTGGTAGGAGTAGTGGGGGAGGTACTAGTCCCAGGTGTGGAGGCTAGGATGAGACGGCAGGCTAGAGAGGCAAGACAGTAGGCAGGTGTAGAGGCCAGAGGCTAGCAGGCAGATGTAGCGATGGCCGAGGAGGATCCGGTTGTAGAGACTGATTTACAGAGGGCAGAGCAGTTGTTATAGGAGGAGACAACACGGAGGACATGACTAGAGATCCAGATGGTGAGGTTGAGGAGAGACAGGGATACAATGAGGGCAGAGGTGAGACAAGCTGAGGCCCTAGCACAGGTTCATGCACAGACAGCTGCAGTGGCATAGGCAGCGTTGACACAAGCACAGGAATCCCTGGTACAAGCATAGGCACAGGCATAGGCAGGAGATGATGGGCAGTTAGCCTAGAGGACTTTGGAGAGGGACGTAGCAGTTCAGCTACAATTGACAACTGAGGCCACACTACAGAGAGTGAGGTGGGAGAGAGACGAGGCAAGCTGTGCATTGGGTGCTGATCAGAGGACACTATACAGTGAGCTTGTTCGTGTGCAGGGAGAGCTAGTGTTGGTAGGTAGAGAGGCCAAGTACTATAGGGGACTTTACGTTGGTGTGGTGCCAGTAGCTCAGCAGGCACCTAGTTACAGAGAGAGGAGTAGGTCTGGAGCATCCGAGTCATGCAGGACAGGGCAGTCAATGTCCTCAGTCAGAGGACCCTTTGTGCCACCAGGGGGAGGAGGACCAACAAGGGGACCTTTACTGAGTACAGGTGGAGGATAGGGACCACAACAGAAGGGCAGCTCTACCCACTAGAGCATGGACTATGTACATTGTATCATTTTGTATCAGTTTTGTATCATGATGGACACTTGTATATTTTGACTAATACATATGGACTATTGATGTAGACACATACAGTTTGTATTTTGACAACCTTCACATGATATATATGATGACATATGATGCTCACTGATGTTCATGCTTTTGTGTATGCACTTCTTGATGACATGGATGTGATGATATGTATGTATGATTATGGATTTATGTGATGATGTATATTGCTTATATGATGCTTATAGATGTATGACATATGATGACATGATGCTTATAGATGTATGATGATATAGATACTATGACTTGTGATATCTAACATGTGGGTTTTGCAGATATACACCAGAGAGAAGAAAATTAGAGATGGAAGAGAGAGACTGTTGATCAATCATTGCTTTGAAAAGAATATAAGGCCATGGGTAAATGAATGGGAAAATGATGAGCTTGTTGCATTGGTTTCACAATTGTATATAAAGAGCAATCCTTATTTTTGATATAGCATGTGGATAGTTCACCACCAAGGTATAAAAAACCAAGGTGCTGTAATATCCAAGTGTGTGGACGTTGACTCTGCAAGAAAATGGTTTGAACTTAGATCCCTTAGACATAATATGACCTTGTTAGTACATGTGAATGAGCCATAGTCTTGAACATAAAATAAAATTCAATACATGTAAATGCAAGAAGAGTACTAATATGTAAGATGCTAGGTCATAACACACACAAGATAAATATATTGCCAAGAAAGATGCTAAAGATCATTCCTCAAACACGGCACACAAAAGCAATGACTATGCCCCCAATCCATACTGCATCGCAACATACCAAGATTATAGATAAATCAAGGTAGCCTTGAATAGGTAATGGACAAAGGAGCAAAACATAAACCATAAGGAAAATTGACTAACTTACAAAGTAAACATACAATCAACATATTCTCTTGCCAAAGAGGTTGCTCATGATAGATTGGATAGGAAAGATAACAGCCTTATCGTAGGAACTCTATGTCCGTTAAAGGGTGCTATCTACCTAAAAAGATAGTGTCTTGCTGCAAGAAATGCTACATGTCGCATGAGACGCGTGTGTTGGTCTCGACAATGGAACACTTATCCAGAAGACAAGCTTGTTGACCTGATGCTTTGGTTAAGCTGGACTTAGCTGATGTTGGCAATCAGAATAGTAGGATAGTAGATGACTCTGGAAGCAAGCTGCTTTGCTTTAGGTTTGTTAAGAACTTTTGCTTTGAAAGGATGCACTTGTTTGTTGTTTTGCTACTTGAGTTAGTCAAGTCGAGGTGAATGGATTTTGATAAATAGAAGACTAGAAAGATGACATGCCAATGGATTGAAATGGGTGAAGAATGATGAATCGTATGTGCCTGCGTACTGGATACATCCTTCGTATTCTAGACTGTCTACATACCCTATATCCATGGGATCAAGGCACATTATGATGAAAGATGAAAAAATGATAATATGTAGTTCTGGGTGGTGGTGATGAGATGGGTCAAGGTGTTTGAGCTTGGGTAGAGGAAATGATGAGATCTTATGTACCTGAGTACTGGATACTTCCTTCATATTCCAGACTACCTACATACCCATATCCATGGGATCAAGGTACCTTAAGATTAAGATGAGATGATATGTAGTTCTGGGTGGTGTGATGATGTAGGAAAAGTGTTGGGAAGATAACAGCCTTATCGTAGGAACGATGTGTCTGTTAAAGGGTGCTATCTATTGAAAGGAGAACGATTGAAGCGCTTGTTGTGAACCATGAACAAGGATCCATTCCTAGACCTAGGTTAAGGAAAGAGTTGCCCCCATTTTGATAGAGCAATTTGCATGGATGACTGACGAAGAAGACATAGAAAGTTTTGACCTAGGACAAGATAGTGATAACTGTTGGCACAGATCAAGAGGTGGGATGACGATGGTGGACACTGACAAATTTCCAAGCTATACTAGATACGGAGATGGAAATGCAAACAAGGTCAATGGTTTTATTATGGATGGATGGATGAAGCTTGTTGTGAAATGGACATGGAATGAACAAGACTCAATAGATGATGGATGCTGACTCTACACATAGCGCCTGTTTTGCTAGGTTTTCACTATGGTACTTATCCAAGGCGCCTATTTACTAGGGTTTCACCAGAGGACAGATTTTTTTTTTTGGAACTCTGAGGATCAGGCATAGAACTTTTTGAGATGAACACTATTAAGTGGCTCATCCAAGGGAATGCCGTCAGGTGTAGCTAAAGAATAAGCTCCTGATCCATATGCTGTTGTGACAATAAAGGGACCTAACCAGTTAGGCTAAAACTTGCCCTTCTTTTCTTGGTCTGCTTGATTTCTTTGATTCTCTTTGAGTACAAGGTCACCAACTTGAAACCATCTTTCTTTGATCTTTTTGTTGTAATTACACTGGAGGTAGTTTTGATAGAAATGGAGATGATTAAGCGCAGCAAGGCACCTTTTATCTAGTAGTTCTAGCTCAACTAATCTGGAAGTGTGATACTCCTCTCCATTGATCAGGTTCTGCATGGATACTCTGAGGGATGGGATCTCGACCTCTATGGGTAGGATGGCTTCAGAGCCATAGACCAAGGCATATGGTGTGGCACCAGTGGGTGTTCTGATACTAGTGTGGTAGGCCCATAGGGCGAGATTGAGTTGCAAGTGCCAATCATGACGAGCTTCATTGACCATTTTCTTGAGGATTTTGAGAATGGTTTTATTGGAAGCCTCAGCTTGGCCGTTACTCTGCGGATAGTAGGGAGTTGAAAAGTGATGCTGGATATTGTATTGTGTGCATAAGTCACGAACATCTTGGTTCTTGAATGGTCTCCCATTATCAGTGATAATGGCTTGGGGAATACCATACCGGCATATGAGGTAGTTAAGGATAAACTTGGCTATTTGCTTACCAGTGATATAGGTCATGGGAATGGATTCAACCCACTTTGTGAAGTACTCAGTGGTAGTAATAATGAATTTATGGCCATTAGATGAGGATGGGTGGATTTGTCCTACGTGCTCGAGACCCCATTGAGAAAAGGGCCATGGAGTCATCACAGGTTGTAGTTCATGAGCTGGTGCATGAAATAAATCTCCATGCTACTGGCATTATAGACATTTCTTAGCAAACTATGCAGCATCCTATTCTATTGTAGGCCAGTAATACCCTATTCTGAGTATCTTCTTAGCGAGATTAGGACCAGTAGAATGTGTGCCATAGACACCTTCGTGTATGTCTCGTAAGGTAGCTTCAACTTCTTCCGCGTTAAGACATCGTAAGAGGATATCATCGAGACTCTGATGATATAGTGTATCACCTAGAATGGTGTAATGGGAGGATCGATGGATAAAGGTTTTGCATTGGGTTGATGATAGTTCAAAGGGAAAGGTACTATTTTTAAGGTATTCATAGATATCTTCATACCATGGGGAATTGGAACCAACAAGTTCACAGATGATTTCAGTAACTGGAACATCGACGACTGGTATCAACAACTACTCAATCAAGAATTCACATTTCTGTGTATTAGTAGGCATGTCTATAAGTGACCCTACAGAAGCCATAGAATCTGCAGCCTTGTTATGTTCTCTTGGAATTTGCTCAAATGTGATGCTAGAAAAGTGTGGTTTGTAGGCATCCACTAGTTGCTTGTAGGGGACCAACTTTTCATCTTTTGTTTGGTACTCATCTGTGACTTGGCGAATGACTAGTTGTGAGTCTCCATATACCTATAATTCTGTGATGTCCCATTGAACTGCTATATTAAGACCTATGAGGAATGCTTCATACTCGGCAATGTTGTTGGTGCAAGGGAATGCAAGCCGATATGACTTTGGAATATAGTCATTTTGAGGTGTGATAAATAAGATGCCAGCCCCTGATCCATGCTGTGTGTAGGAACCATCAAAGTACAACTTCCACATTATTAAGTTGGAAAGAGTGAAGAGATTCTCATCCGAAAAGTTTGCTACCATAGGGTGTGTATCTGTCATGGGTGCTTCTGCTAGTTGATCTGCTAGGGCTTGTCCCTTGATTGCTTTATGATCCATATACTCAATGTCGAACTCACTAAGTATCATGACCCATTTAGCTAGTCTTCCTGTGAGAGCTAGTTTCACTAGTAGATACTTCAATGGATCAATTTTGGCTATAAGATTTGTGTGTTGGTTTATCATGTAATGCCGCAACTTTTGGGAAGCGAACACTACTACTAAACAAGCTCTCTCCATTGGTGAATAATTGAGTTCATATCCCACCAAGGTTTGACTGATATAATAAATTGCATGCTCTTTTCCTAACTCATCATGTTGTGCCAAAAGGGCCCCTAGAGCTGAAGTTGTAGTTGAGATGTATAATATCAAAGGTTTATCGGCAACTGGTGGAACCAATACAGGAGGTGTAGCTAGATACTCTTTGAGCTGATCAAATGCTACTTGACACTTATCATCCCATCAGAATGAGATATCCTTTTGGAGCAAGTGTTGAAATGGTTGACATTTATCTGCTAGCTGTGAGATGAAACGCCTAATGGATTGCAACCTTCCCTGAAGGCTCCTTAATGCTTTGAGGTTCTTTTGTGGAGGCATATCCACTATAGCCTTGACTTTTACAGGGTCTACTTTGATACCTCTTTGAGATGCAATGTATCCCAATAGCTTCCCTGATGTTACACCAAAGACACACTTCTTTGGATTGAGGCGCACCTGATATTTCTTAAGCCTGTCAAAGATCTGTCCTAGAACTTGTATGTGATCTGCCCTAGAAGATTTAGATAGTATGTCGTCCACATAGTCCTCCATGATATGATGAAAGAGATCATGGAATATCACTGTCATTTCTCTTTAATAAGTTACCCCTGCATTCTTTAGACCAAACGGCATGACACACCAACAATAATTTCCCCACAAACAAGTAAAAGTTGTTTTATGTTGATCTTCTTCTGCTATCCTTATCTAATTGTAGCCGAAGAATCTATCCATGAGAGAAAGCATTTCATGACCTGCATTCAAGTCTACTATGAGGTCGATGTTCGGTAATGGAAAGTCATCTTTGGGACATACTTTGTTAAGATCTCTAAAATCATTACACATGCGGATGCTCCCATTGGGTTTAGACATAGGTACAATGTTTGAGACCCAGTCTGAATAGTCAATGGGTCGAATGAACTTTGTATCTAATAACTTTTGTATTTCCACTTTTACCAAGAGAGCTACCTGTGGGTGCATATTCCTCAGCTTTTACTTGACTGGTTTAACTTTTGGATCCATTGTGAGGTAGTGAACTACTAGCTTAGGGTCTAACCCTAGCATATCAACGTAGGTCCACGCAAAGTTGATGGTTCTTTGTAAGAAGAATTTGTTAAGATTCCTGTACTCTGTTTCTGATAATGATGCTGCTAGGAATGTCATCTTTGGATTTTGCTGTATGCCAAGGTTTATCTCTGTAGAATCTTCCACTAGGAGAGCTGATTTCTCTTGATACTTAGATGGTAGGGGAAGGTCAAATCCTCCATCCTTAGGTGCCACAATTGGGTTTTCGCCATTGGATATGTCCTTTGTTTTTACTATTTTATGATTGGGAGGTGCCACAGTGTGGTTTTCACCTAGAGATCTATCTTTATTTTTACTTTTGTGACTGGAGGATTTGGCATTGTCACCAAAATAAGCTGTTGGCTCTAGTTCCATTACAAAACCTGCTTTATGATCTCCAAGGGGGATACCATCCCAGAGTCCCATGAACTCGTCTATAGCTTTGTCATTCTGAAATACATCTATAATGGGGGACCCTTGGTTGTCTCAATCGATAAGTTCAGGATAGACAAGTGTTACTTTCTGGGTGTTTGTGGTGGATGTTAGGGATACGGATGATAGCATAAATATGGAGGATTCTATAAATAGGTCAGTCATATGGAGGGAAGAGTCATCAATGGTATCCTCATTAGACGTCGAATCTACGAGAGTAGTTTCAGCCACCTTGTCAAGGATACCCTCAATGTCCAAGGCACGTGGTACCTTTCTACCAAATCCTAACCCCTTCTTGTCTAGTTTCTTTGTCACAAATATGGATTCCATTGTTCCTTGATTCTATTTCCCAAGACCACCTTTGCCTTTATAGCCCATGTTTTTTACTATCCTTAAGCCATTTCCATATTGCTTGACTGGTTCTTTCTCCTTATAGAGCCAAGAAGAGATGTCTTCAATAGTTTCCTCTTCCAATAATTTTCCCTGTTGGAATTGGGTTAAAGATGCTGGGGGAGGAATACCTATTTTTTTAGTTACTTTGGCAATGGGCAGTTAGCCGTAAGATTTAGGGGATAAAGGCATCCGCCCTACACAACAAGATTTTGAGATATCATATGTTCCAAAGCCTATATCACAGATGTGAGCTTTGATTTCAGGAAGAGGATTAAGTTCACTTGCAGAGGCTTGTGTAAGATTTTTAGGATTGACATATAGTGGGGATGTAATGGCTTTGTCATTTTGAGGCACTTGGTTGCAATTCTTATAACTGCCTTGCAAGACATAATAGAATTCAAAAGGATTAGGGTCACCTGGGATAGTTATCTCTATACCATTGAATGGGAACTTTAGAGACTGATGGTACCTTAAGGGAACAACTTTCATTGCATGGATCCATGGGTGACCTAGGATAATGTTGTAAGGCAGCTCAATGTCAAGGACTTGGCACCTGGTTTCAAGCATGACGGGACCCAGTTGTATAGGCAAGTGGATAACACCCTCTAAACAGCGTTCAGCATCATCATACCCCTTGATTGTAATACTTTGATCAATGTTGACATGATCCTCAGAGTATCCCAATTGCTTAAGTAACTTTAAAGAACAGATGTTGAGACTAGCACCACCATCTATGAGTATGCGTTTTATTTTGCATTTATGAATGAGAACCTCAATATGCAGGGCATCATTGTGACATGGATCATGGGATGGGAGGTCTTTCTCAGAGAAGACCACATTGTAGGGAAAAGAAATGTTACCTACTATAGCTTGGAAATCTATGACCTCTATGTTGTTAGGAACCGAAGACTCTTGGAGGGCTTTTTCTAGCACCACTTTATGTGCGGGTGATGACCGTAGAAGGTCCAAGATAGAGATTTGTGCGAGTGTTTTCCCTAGATGTTTGACAAGATTATAATCAGATTGAGTTGGGAGACTGGGTGTAGGACCACAAATGGGGACATGACCATGCTGAGTTGTAACAGTGCAATCCGTAGATTTGCCTTTGATTGTGAGGATGGACACTCGACTCTCTTCAAAATGACCCACAATGTAGTCAAAGGAAGTGGAAGCATTATTGACACCTTTACCTTTATCTAGAGGAGGACCTTGGCCATGGTGAGGGAATGGTTCCTTGTACATGTTGAGGTCTTTGTTTGTGTGTTGAGCTGGTGGTTCATCTTCAAAAGGGATTTGGTTGCCTTCGATGAGATTTTGGATTAGGTGTTTTAGTTTCATGCACGAAGCAGTCCTGTGCCCTTTGCTCCTATGGAATTCACAATATTCATTTTCTCTGTACCATGCAGTTTTGTAAATAGGTTCACCATATGGGGGAACATCTAGTAAGGTGATGAGTCCTTTGTGTAAAAGCTTCTGTAGGACCGACTCTATGGGCTCTCCCAAGGGAGTGAATTGATGCCGTGGAGGGTAATCTTGTTGAGGCTGCTCTTGTTGTCATTGTTGTTGGTTTTGATATGGTTGTCTTTGTTGTCGTTGCTATTGAGGTGGAGTTTGACTCAGTTTGGAAAGCTGAAGTGGTGTTTGCAATGTTTGGACATGTTTAGAATCGACCACCCCATTGTTGACCACGTTTTTATTTTTGTTCCAAAACTTTGGTTTATCATTTGTTTGTTGTTGAGGAGCATTGTCTTTGGTTTCTTTGAAGATTTTGACCACACCCTTAGCAATGAGGGCCTTTTCAATGTCGATTCCCTTGTATGTAATTTCATCGAAGGTTGTAGCACTAAGAATTTACAAATGAAAACCTAATTCTTGGTTGAGGTTCTGCACAAATATGCTAACAAGTTGTTTTTCAGGTATCTTGAATGGGAATTTGCTAGCCATTTGTCTCCATTGTTGAAGGAAAGAAATGAAAGTTTCTCCATTTTTTTGTTTGTTGTTGCATAGATCAGTCATGGAGATCTCATGCTCTGCGTTGTAGGAGAAATGGGTGGCAAATTTCTCCGCAAGTTTGTTAAAAGATTTGATACCCATGGGTAAGTGGGAGAACCATTCTATAGCTTGACCTCCAAGATTGTGAGGAAAGAGATGCATAAGATATGTGTCGTTATGTGAGACCTCGAAGCAAGCAAGATAGAATTCCCTAAGATGGTCTTTTAGGTCCCCTTTTCCTTTGTATTTATCAAACTTGGGAATAGTGAAATTGTGAAGAAAAGGGATCATGGGTAATGACCAATCAAAAGGATAAGGACACACTTCTTCTAAAGAGAAGGTCTTCTTGGTGTGGCCAAATATAAGATCAAATAGTTGTTGTTGCACTTCCATGATGTTTAGCTCCATAGTCGTGGGAGGGATTGGAAACATCTCCTATTGTCCTAGAAGTGGTTGTTGTTGCCCATATGGAAGATTGTAGTGTAAGCCACGGGCATTGGTGTTATAAGGGTTGTATGATTGGTTGGGGTCATATTTGTTTTGATTTTGGGGAGGTGGGGGTGGTGCTAGGTAAGACTGTAGGCTTTGTGATGGTTGAAGAAAAGAGTTTGGTGGTGGAAAGCTAAAGTTTGTTGGGTTAGGTTGTGGTTGCGGAACATAGCTTTGGGAAGTTTGGTTTTGGGAATGTTGAGGGTGGTTAGGAAATGTGTTGAAAAAGTTTAGCACTGATGATCATTGTGGTGGGGGGACATAGGTTGATGTGTTTTGCGATGGTTGAGGTTGATTGAGGATGAGCGTAGAAGAATGTTGTGGTTGGGGTTGCATGACCCTAGTTGGTTGAAGGATACGAAGGGTTGATGACGTTGGGGGTGGTGCTTGTTGAGACCCTTGTTGCATGGCTATGTAATTGTTCCCTGGATTGTAATTTGGTGGGAAACCTTCTCATGATGGGATAGCTAAGTTTCCACTTACGATTGGTGTGGGCATTCTAGGAGTTTCTTGTATGTTTGATCAAGCTATGGTGGCTTGTTTGGCTAGCTCCGCTTGACGTTGGACAGTCTCTTGTTGGTTTTTGTAGATCTCCATAGGAGTCAGAAGCGGTGATATGGGTCTCTTTCCTATTGGGTTTTGATAAAGGGGATTCTCATATTGTGCAATCATTCTCCCTTGTGAGCTTTGTTCATGTAAGGGCATGGTCACTGTTGACATGGTTTGGACCGCAAGTATGGTGTTAGGCTCGCTAAGATTGGATAGATCAAAACCTTTGGGTAATTTGGCTCCTTGCTCTGCTAGCAAGCGAAAGAAATGATCTTGGTTCTCACTAAGGATTTTGTCAAAGGTGGCTATGGCTCTAGGATCTTGTATGAATTCATCAAGGTCTTGCCCATCTTCTTGAGAGGATTGACCTATTTCAAGGTGTCACTCTTCTTGAGATGGGACTTGACCTATGGTGTAACCTTGTGGAACAAAATCCAGAGGCATGCCAGTGGTATAGTGAGGTGTACTTACCAAAGGGACCCTACCTTCTCAAGATGAGACTTGATCGATAGTATAACCTTGTGGGATAAAATCTGGAGGCATGCCAATGGTAAAGTGAGGTGTACTTACCAAAGGGGCCCTACCTTCTTGAGGATTGTTTGGTTGGTCAAGCTACGGCATGTTTGGAGAGTTGGTTGATCTTTCTGCGGGTGTCTTAGGAGTAACCTTGGGAGTAATGTTGGATCAGCCTAATTGTGGTGTGTGAGGAGGTGATTTGCACTTCCTCGGGACAACTTTCTTGGACTTCATAGTTTGCTGGAGTCTAGTGGTTACCATGGAATACACTAGGACAATATGCTGGGATTCTGCTTGTGTTTTGGAAAAGACAAATTTTGATGCATAGTTTACTGGACAAAAGGCACCGTACTGTTTGACCAAAGGCATAGGACTGTGCAACCAAAAGTGAGCTACTGTAATACCAAAGGTGATGGAATGAGCTGCCAAAGACGAGGAACTATTATACCAAAGGCAAGCTACTGCTAGACAAAAAGTGAGCTACTGTTATACCAAGGGTGCTGAAGTAGGTTTGCTAGAGGCAAGGTACTATTATACCAAAGGTGAGCTACTGTAATACCAAAGGTGAGCTGTTGTTATACCAGAGGCACTGAAGTAATGTCTGATGTTTTATAAGGCAAATTTTGATAGATTTGGCTTTGGTTCTGATTGGATTTACTTTGGCAAGAGAAAACACAGCAAACAAAGTGGCAAAAAGGACTAACACAACAGATAGTGTATGTTCAAGGCTCACCAAAAAGACCAATGTTTCCACAGGTATAAGACAATTGCAAACAATATCAAACACTTTTTATCCCTAGAGACAAGGTTTCATTGTAGTAGATCAGCTCACAACTTAATACTCCATCAATCAAATGTCATTCCATAAAGGAGTCAGACATTTGTATCTTTGCGAGAGACGATAGGTAGGGATATCTCACCCTCCCCTCAGAAAGCTCAAGTAGGTCACAAGAGCTTTATGGCTGAGGGAATACTATCTCTTCTCAAGGGAGCCAATGGTGAGTATCTTGAGGGCTTAATTTGATTCCCCTTGCACTGATGATTACTGCAATGTTCAGAGGTAGATCGGGTAGTCACTATCTAGAATGGTTCTTAGTAACTTTGAGGGACCAATGCCCTACGAGCAATGTGACAAGCTACTAAAATCTTTAATCAATCCTACTAAGAGTATCAAACACTTTGCTCAATGTGAAAATTATTTCCACAAAGAGCTAGTACACCTCTTTTCAGTTTGACACCACAAGGTAAGGCTGACGTCGGTTAGGACTTGGCTTTCACCTTATCCTTCTTATATAGCAGTTCAAAGGAAAACTCCGCTTAGGGTCATCCCTTTTGTATAAAATGCAATCCAAAAGCAGGCCCTTCTAAAGGAATAACTAAAATGTAAGAGCAAGCATGCCAAACAAAGGTTCAATTGTCCCATTATAAAAAAAATAAGGTGCAACTAGATTAGACACACACACGATTGTAGTTGTCAATTGTCCCTTATGAAATTGAAGTGTTTGGCATTCATGTCCATTGTCCCTTCAAAAATTAAAGTGTTTTTGCATTCATGTCCATTGTCCCTTAAGAAAGCAAAGTGTTCCTAAGACTTAGATTGCCAAAGTGATTTGTTCAATTATCCCTTAAGAAGGCAATATGTTTCTAAGACTTAGTGCAATAGATTGAGATTTCTTCAATGTTCATTCTACGTGAACATATTAGAAAAACCCATTTGCTCTGTGTGAGTGATAAGAAGCTACAACAAATTGATTAGTTCCACAAAAACTCACAAGTTAGCAAAAATAAATCAATTTAACCTAAAAAGTGTTTTATTGTGTTACCAAAAGCGACTTACTGTAATGCCAAAAACGCTGAACTGTTACTGAAGGTGAGTTGCTGCAGACTAGAGGCGATGCACTGTGCTACCAAAAGTGAGTTGTTGCAGATCTAGAAGTGATTTACTGTGCTGCTGAAAGTGCCATACTATTTTACCAAAAGCGCGGTGCAGTGATACCAAAAGCGCCGTACTATCTCAGATCTAGAAAAAGTTATATTTTATCAAAAAAGGCTAGGTCAAAAATATGATTTCATGGTTGACTTGAAGATTTGAGATGTAATAGGTGATAGATCTGTAACCTGGGATCAAGAACAACTCAAAGAATGCCACAAATAGATAGGTTAACTCAAAAATTGAAAATACTCCTAAATACGTCAACTTAGGAAATATAAAAGATAATTGAAAGATAAATAAATTAGCTTGTCAGTCAATCAATGATAGTTATGTGAGTTAAAATCCTGCCAATCACACAGCAAGATCTCAAAAACCCTAATATGCCAGAAGCGTCTTACTGATCTACCAAACGTGTTGGACTATTTTACCAATAGCGTGCTACTGTGCTACCAGAGGTGCTACAGTATCACCCGAGGGTGCTATACTATACTACCAAAAGTGCTTTACTATATTGCTAATAGCGCTTTTCTGTGTCTTTTGCGTTGTTCAGTATTGTACTTAAAAAAAATCAATTTCTCAAAGAAAAAGAGGGATTAGTGGGTCCCACCGGGCATGCCTGAATGTGTATGAGGAAAATTGATAGATCGAATGATTTAAATCAAAAACTATGATAATAACCAAATCAATAACCCATAACATAAAGAGATCTATTTAAATAAAAAGCCATGATCAATAAATCAAATGAAATAAGAAAGCTTTTACCTAGATTGTGTTGTTCTCTTTTGTCAAATGTGGATTGCTCAAATATGCTGCGAAACCATGTTTGCAATAAGGAAGTATAGGTGCTCAAAGATCAATGTCAAAAGATCATAAAATGCTCAACGATGTGATGTATGCTCAAAGCGTTGTAAAGGATGCCTGAGAATACATGATTGAAGAGGATTTGTGAAGGAGATGAGGGGGGTTTATATAGGTTTCAGTGAAGATTGATCAATGGTCCAGATAAATCAGAAGAATCAACGGAGGAGATAAATCAAATAACCATGATGAACGTGCACATGATATGTGTCAATCCATAAGGATATTTTTATTAAGATATGATGAAAACAATATTGATTGAATAGATAACTCAACTTGTGATTTTGCCTTTTTTAGAGTTCTAAAAATAAGACTGATTGTGCACATGAGTTAACAAGATATTTTAAGAGGAATTGGAAAGATAATTGAAATTAAATAAATAAATTTATTTAATTGATTGTGCATGATTGAGGAACAGAAGATTATAAATAAAATATTTGATTTTATTTATTTTTAGAGAATTAAGATAATTTAAATAAATTTGCATGATTTATTTAAATTTAGAAGAACAATTGATTTAATTAAATAATGTAGAATTATTTAATTATAGATAAGATAGAATTGGATGAGTTAATTAAATAATTGGATTTATTTAATTGATGGAGACTTGAAATTTGAAAGAGGATAATGATTTAATTAAATAATTAAAATTATTTAATTTTGATAGAATATAGAGGAATTTAATTAAATTAAATAAATAAATACAATTTATTCAATTAATGTTGAATTTTGGAGTTTTGGAAGAATTTGATGGAATTAATTAAATAATTAGATTATTTAATTAATGCTGAATGCAGTTGATTAGATAGATTAGACGAAATGCAAATGACATGAAGACATGGTCATTTTAGGGTGTCTACACAAGCATCTAGGTATAATTGACCCAAGATGACCTGAGTATTTCTTGCGTGTCAATAGACAAGGATTATACCTGTTTCATGTTAGTCCTCTAATGTCCTCGATGATCATTTGAGTTGATCATGTCCTTAGACAAGGCTTCACATTACTAAAGATAAACCCACAAGAAGAAAACAAAGAAAAGAATCATGCCCCCATCATAGCATCTCTAGCTTTTGGCATCCTTGAGTAGCATAGGAAACATGATAACAAAAGTGAAGACTTTAAGGTGCAATAATCGAAACAAAACATTCTTGTATTAGATGTATCTTTCTTGCCATAATTTAGATAGAATCATTTGGATCGTTTTGTTCTTGTTTTTGCTTTGCTTTGGATACGTTGATGTCTTGCATCAAAACTTCTATTTGGAAATGTGCTTTTGTTTG
The DNA here is from genome assembly GCA_027924645.1 of Cunninghamia lanceolata. Classification (NCBI taxonomy): domain Eukaryota; kingdom Viridiplantae; phylum Streptophyta; class Pinopsida; order Cupressales; family Cupressaceae; genus Cunninghamia; species Cunninghamia lanceolata. Next base: position 736,354 of record BSBN01000958.1, on the reverse strand, counting down.
TACTTGCTTGCCTGGTGAAGGGTACCACAATCCTTATTGGTGAAATGAACCCTAAGGAGCTAACCTAGTGTGTCAGGGGCACATTGATAATGGCCTTACCTACGTGATGACACAGAGGCAATGTAGTTTAGGGTGAACACTGATGGACCTAAGACCTAGGTGAGGAGAGATGGTGTGGATGCAGATGGACTAGAGGATAGATGACTAGAAACAGGATGGACGGGAAGCCTCGGGGGCACATTGATAATGGCCTTGCCTACATGACAACGTAGAGGCAGTGTAGTTTGGGGTGAACCCTGATGATACTGATAATAGACGCTATGCTAGGCTGACACTGTGGATAGGATACTGGATAAGACCTTAGTTGATAAGGTGACAAAAGAGATAGGGTATCAAGCCATGATAGGTTATCATTAGGTTTTATTGTGAACTAGATATGGATCAGATGAGAAACGATGGTAGGAGGAATGGACACAAGGTGATTGGTCTCCCAAAGATGGAGGAAGCAGTTTATCACAAGTAGCGCCTGTTTACCAGGTTTTCACCACTTGCTTTTATTTGCACGAAAGCTTAAAAGTACACATGATGCCTGTTTGCTAGGTTTTCATCATGGTACCTATCCAAGGTGCCTATTTGCTAGGTTTTTCACCAAAGGACAGATTTTTTGTTGTTTTTCCATTTTTTTAATTTTTTTGCATTTTTTTTTATTTTTTTGATTTTTTTACCCCCTTTACATTGGGTTTCTCTTAGGTATAGAACCGGTGAAGATGCATATTGTTGATTGTGTCATCAGATAGCTCACCTTCTGATGTTGCTAACTAATACGCTCTTGATCCATAGGCAATGATGATTACATAAGGACCAAGCCAATTGGGTTCAAACTTACCTTTCTTCTCACGGTCCTGTTGATTGCGGGGATTTTCCTTGAGTACTAGATCACCAATGTTGAAGACCCTTGGATGGACCCTGTGATTGTAGCTTCATGAAATTATTTGTTGATAGGCTTTGAGATGATTGAAAGCATCCTGCCTCTTCTCCTCCAACAGCTCTAACTCTTGCAGTCTAGAAACTCTGTAGTCTTCATCAGTGATAAGACCTTTTAATGACACCCTTAAAGATGGTAACTTGACCTCGGTGGGAAAAATGGATTATGATCCATAGACAATGGTGTAAGGGGTAGCACCTGTGGGAGTGCATATACTGGTTCGATAGGCCCATAGAGCATGATTCAGTTGTATGTGCTAATCACGATCGACATCGTCGACAATTTTCTTGAAGATTTTCAAGATTGTTTTGTTGGATGCCTCTGCTTGGCCATTGCCTTGTGGATAGTAGGGGGTGGAGAAACGGTGTTCTATTTTGAATTTGTCACAAATCTCTTGGACATCCTAGTTCTTGAAAGGTCTTCTGTTATTCGTGACTATGGATGAGGGAATTCTGTATCTGCAAATGAGGTAATTGAGGATGAAGGAAGCAATTTGTTTGCCTGTGACATTGGTGAGTGGAACGACTTCAATCCACTTGGTAAAATATTTAGTTGCGGTTATTATGAACTTGTGGCCATTGGATGATGGAGGGTGGATTTTTCCCACAAGGTCAAGTCCCCATTGACAAAAGGGCCAAGGTGTCGTTAAAGGGCGTAGCTCTTGAGCTGGTGCATGGATGAGGTTACCATCTATCTGGTACTACTTGCATTTATTCACAAACTGATATGAATCAATTTCCATGTTTGGCCAATAGTATCCCAAACACATGAATTTCTTAGCTAAAGAAGGACCACTAGAGTATGTTCTGCAATTCCTTCATGCACATCTCGTAAGGTGGTTTGAGATTCTTCACATTCTAAACATTAGAGTAAAGTACCATCCAGACCTCATCCATATAGGGTGTCAGTGATAATGGTGTAACAGGAGGTTTGGCGAATGAAGGTTCGACGTTGGTTGGAGGACAATTCAGGTGGTAGGGTGCTATCCTTGAGGTAAGTGTAAATCTTACCATACAAGGGTGAATCAGATCTGACTAAGAGGCAAATGGAGTGTGTTTCAGGGATATCATAAGCTGGTTGCATAACTGACTCCACCAAGAACTCATATCATGACTCATTCTCTAGGATCTCGAGGAGCGAGGAAATGGTTGCCATGGCATCTACTACTTTGATTTCAATGTGAGGTATCTGCTCAAAGGAGATGATCACAAAGTACTCTTTAAAGTCAACTACCATACGCTTGTATGGTATTAACTTATCATCTTTGATTTGATAGTCATCATTGACTTGATTGATTACCAGTTGGGAGTCACCATAGACATGTAGCTCCTTTATTTTCCATTTTGCTACCATTTTGAGACCAATGACCAAGGCCTCATACTCTACTATATTGTTTGTGCATAGGAATAGTAGACAATAAGACTTAGGTATGGTGTCACCTTGAGGAGTGACTAACAAGATTCTTGCCCCCAATCCATGGTTTGTATAGGATCCATCAAAGTAGAGTTTCCATGGGTGTGTTGTGATACTAAATATGGATTCATCTGGAAACTCGAATGTCATTGGTGTGGTATCCTATAATGGTACTTCTGCTAACTGATCGACAATTATTTGATCTTTGATAGCCTTCCTTTCTATGTACGCGATGTCATATTCACTTAACAACATTACCCACTTGGCTAGGTGGCCTGTCAGAGCTACTTTGCTTAATAGGTATTTTAGTGGATCTATCTTTGCAATAAGCTTGACTAAATCTGCTAGCATGTAATGTCGTAGTTTTTGGGAAGCAAAAACCATAGCAAGACACAATCTTTCTATGTGAGAATATTGTAGTTCATAGCCCACCAATGTGTGACTGATGTAGTAGATAGCCCTTTCTTTGCCTTCATAATCATGTTGTGCTAATAGGGATCTGAGAGCTGTTGGCATAGTAGATATATATAGATATAGTGGCTTACCTTGTATAGGTGGCATGAGAATGGGAGGGTTCATGAGGTATTCCTTTAGTTTTCAAAATCCTTCCTCACACTTTTCATCCCATCTGAATGGTATGTTTTTGTGCAATAAGTGAGTAAAAGGTTGACACTTGTCTACTAGTTGTGAGATGAACCGACAAATTTCCTATAACTTGCCTAGTATAGACTGCAGTTGAGTGATGTTCTTTGGCAGTGGCATTTCCATGATAGCTTTAACTTTGGCAGGATCCACTTTGATCCCATTTTTTGATACAATGAAGCCTAAGAGTTTTCCGGAGGTGACTCCAAACACACATTTCTTTGAATTCAACCTGAATTTGAAGTGTTCTAGTCTCTGAAAGACCTTCTCTAGTAAATCTAGGTGGGATTCTCTTGTGAGTGACTTTGTAAGGATGTCATCTACATAGCCTTCCATTGTGACTTGAATCATATCATGGAAGATAGTGGTCATAGCATGTTGATATGTTGCCCCTGCATTCTTTAACCCAAATGGCATGACATTCCAGCAAAAGGTGCCCCATGGACAAGTGAATGCTATATTATGTTAATCTTATGGTGCTATCCTGATTTGATTATACCCGGAGAAGCCATCCATGAGAGATAACATGGTGTGTCCTACTATCAAGTTGACTATGATATCAATATTAGGTAACGAAAAGTCATCCTTACAGAAAGCCTTGTTTAGGTCTTAGAAATCATTGCATAATCTGACTCTGCCATTAGGTTTGGATATTGGAACTATGTTGGATACCCACTCTAGATAGTCGATTTCCCTAATGAACCCTACATCCAGTAGCTTCTTGAGTTCCTCTTTTACTAGTAATGCAATGTGGGGATGCATCTTCTTGAGCTTCTGTTTGATTGGTTTAACTCCTAGATCTAGTGGAAGATGATGTAGAATCAAATTTGGATCTAAAGCAGGCATATTTGCATATGACCAAGCAATGTTTACTTCCTTCTTCTTGAAGAAAGGTACAAATTATGTCTTTTCCAATGGAGATAGAGACTTTGAAAAGTGAATGATCTTAGGTTTATCCTCTATTCTGATGTTGATAGGTTCTATAGGTTCCACAACAATCTGAGACTTCTCTTGGTACATGTTGTTGGGGAGAGTGTCAAGACTTCCATCATCTGGCGCCTTAGAGAGGTTTTCACCATCTGATGCATCCTTTCTTTTTACTATTTTGGGATCTGATACTACCGCAGAGCAGTTTTCACCATCAGATCTAGTTTTTATTTTTATGTTTTTGTGACTGGAAGGCTTGGCACCCTCTCTAAAATAATCCACAGTGTTGAGTTCAATGGCAAATCTAGCTTTATGATCTCTTGTAGGTAGGTGGTCCCCACGTTCCATGTAGTTAATATAAGCATCATCATTTTGGAGCATGTCTAGTTGTGGGGTTCCTCATAAATCCCAGTCGATAAGTTCAAGATGTACAAGGGGGAGGGGATCAGAGGGTAGATCTGATTTGTTGGGTGTGATAGTTTGGATGGACACATAAATAGGATTTGAATTGAAAGGGATAGGATCTGGAATGGTACTTTCCTCAAAATTGTTTATCGCATTGGAACTCTGACCTTCCTCGAAAGTCGTACTCTCAAGAGTTGGCGAATCACACTCTAATGGTCTATGCATTAGTGTTTGTCCCTCACGGTAGGGGCTATAGGTTTGAATAGTGTCAACTCCTTTTTCCTCATAGGACTACTTTGTGAGTTCCTCCCACTCATATTCATTAGAGTCTGTGTCACTGTCTTCTTGGAGGGTATGGATCTGCTCCACAAAACAAGCATTGGTTTTAGCCTTGCCTTTGTCCTTGTATCCTAGCCCTCTTGTATTTCTTGGCAATGAGGATGAGGAGGGTTAGATGGGTTCTATTATTCCTTCTCTTCTTAGGCCAATGGGACCTTGTCCTTCATAACCCATTCTGTGTAAGATAGACTCACCACGCCCATAGATTTCTGTTGGGAGCTTAGGTGGTTCTTGTTGTGTGTTATATTCCTCTATGTAGAGCCATTAGAAGACATCTCTTTCCTCAGTTTCATCTGATAGGATCCCCCATTTTACAAAAGGAGCTGTGGGAGGTTCAGGAGGAGCAGATGGCTTTAGAAAAGGTGTAGGTCACCCAAAGGTTTTTGGAGATAGAGGCATTTTGGATAAGTTGATGTTGTACTCAATGGAGTATTCCCCTACCCCTGTTTCTTTGATTGTGATTTTCTTCTCTTTGGGCTTGGACGAGGAAGCTTTAGAGGTAGAATCATGTTATGAGATGGGGGATGTGGAAGCTCTATTGTTGGGAATGATGCAATCAGGATTTGAGTGGATAGAGTTGCAATGCTGAAAAGGATCTATATCACCTTGGATGGTGATCTATTTGTTGTCATGAGGAAATTTGATGCATTGGTGGTAGGTAGAAGGCACAACTTTCATGGCATGAATCTAGGGTCTACCTAGGAGGATGTTATAGGCTAGCTCCCTATTTAGGACTTGGCAAACAACGTCCTCTATCACTAGTCCAATTTGTATCGGTAACACCACTGTTCCTTTAGTAGTTCTTTCTTCTTCATCATAGGCCTTAATAGTGATCTTTTTCCTAGGATCCACTACATCTTCCAAGAACCCCAATGTAAGGACTAGCTTGAGCATGCAAATGTTTTGGCTCTTCCATCAATGAGAACTCTTTTTGATATGGTGTTTATGAATGAAGGCGATGATATGCAAGGGTGTGTTATGAGGTTGAGATACTGATAGGTCATCTTGTTTGATAAATGATAAGGTATTGGAGGAGGTTAGATGTCCTACCATGGCTTGAAACTTCTCTTGGGCCAAGTTCGTGGGCACAGTTATTTCCACTAGGGCTTTATTGATAATTTCCTTATTGGAGGGAGACAGACGCAACAACTCAAAGATGGATATGTGGGTAGGAGTTTTCTAAAGTTGGTCTATGACAATGTATTTATGGGAGTTAGATGGAGAAGGTGACAACCTTGGAGGAAGCATGTTTAATGTGACCTTACCACTGCGGCTGATGATGATGCAATTAGTTTTGTTGGGTCTTGACTATTAGTTGAATGTGACCACATTGACTTGTGGGATGTGCTTTGATATGCAGTTGACGGTATAATCGAATAACACGTTCTCATAGTTATCATTTTTGTGTCCATTATTTTAATTCTGCCTATTGTGGTTGTTATTGTTGTTGTTGTTGTATGGCCTGTTGTAGTTGAGGAGTGGATCCTTGTATGCTACATGCATCTCATTAGAGGTTGTTCTTTAGTGCCTACTTAATTTTGGTCAAGTATGTCTTGAATGACGTGTTTTAGATGGATACAGTCATTGGTCTTATGGCCTCTTCCTCTATGATATTCACAAAAATTAGTATCTTTCCAATAATGAGGTTTTACTTGAGGTTCATAGTCGCTAGTGGTGGGAAGAGTGATCTCATTGTTGGATAATAGCTTTCTTAACGCAAACTCCTGGGACTCCCCTAGTGTGAATTTTCATCTAGGAGCGGAGGTGAACCATTATTTTTGCTTGCGAGGGAAGGTTTTGTTTGGTGTAGCATTGCTTACCTTTCCTTTAAGAGTGAAGATTGGTTGTTGTTTGGGAGCCACTACTTTGGCATCAACTACTCCATCATTGACGATATTTTTGTTCTTTGTCCAAAACTTTGACTTGTCCGTGGTGTAGTTAGAGTTAGGGGTATCCTTGTACAACTTTATTTGCCCCTTGGCAATCATAGCTTTCTTGATAAATAATCGCATCTCAATGACTTTCGTAAATGAGGTAGGGCATTGAATTTGGATTTGGTAACTTAGATCGGAGTTAAGGTTGTGGACAAACACCTCGGTCATTTGCTTCTTGGGCACATGATATGAGAATTTTCTTGAGTTGTCTCCACCTTTGTAAGAAGGTGGTGAAGGATTTACCACTCTTTTGCTTTGAATTGCATAGGTCAAGCATGGAAACTTTGAGTTCAATGTTATATGAGAAGTGTGTGATGAATTTGTTTACTAACTCATCAAAATTTTTGATACCCAGGGGAAGTCATGAGAACCATTCCATGGCTTGTCCACCTAGAGATCTAGGGAATAGTCTCATTAGGAAGGTGCCGTTATGAGCTACTTCTAGGCACGCGACGCTAAATTCCCTAATGTGATCTCTTGGATCTCCTTTTCCTTTATACTTGTCAAATTTTGGTACTTCAAATCTAAAGGGGAAGGGGATCATTTTTAAGCTCTTGTCAAAGGGATACAGTGAGATGTCTTCTAAGGAATAATGTTTAGTGGGTGGCCTCATTTAAAGATTTGCTAATTTCTGTGTTAGGCCCTCAACTTGCTTCTTCAATGATTCCATAGGTGTATTTGGGTCTGTGACTTTCTTTCCTTTATCCTCACTAGTGTGGTTTTCATGAGTTTCTTCTTCTACAGACTCCTTTAGTTTCTCAAGATCAAAGTCCAGCAGGAGTGTAAGTCCTTGGGTTACAAGATGAAGAAATTATTTTTGAGGGTCTTCTTTGAGCACTTTGTCTAGCATGCGTTGAAATTTTTGATCTTGGAGGGCTCCTTGGTACTCCTCATGAGAGATTTCCGCATCACTGTCATGAGGGGATGTAATGCGGTCAGATGTTCTAGTCATATCAAGTTGTTTTTGTGTTTGGGATCTAGTTAAGACCATGCAAGGCAATGTGGGAAGGAGTGGGGTGAAACTAGAGACTCTGGTAAGGTGTTGGTGTAGGTTGGTGAGAAGGGGATACTTGCAGTGATGAGATTTGAACAAGGGACTCTTTTGATCAATGATTCCAAGTAATTTGGTCAACACAAGACGATAGCCACAAGTAAGGATAGTCGATGCCCATTTACTATGTAGAGACTAGTCTTGCACCAAGACCACTAGTGAAGTTCTGAGAGAAAAATGATGATTGATCCTTGATAGTGGAGACTTACTAGGGTTACTTGAATCTATAATGATCCGAAAAGGTTTTGTACTAATCTGATATAGATACTTTGACTTGTTTATGGGAAGACCTGGTAAAAGGTGGATGAGACGACTGACAAAAGAGAGGGTTTGCTATGGAAATAGATGGGAGAAGCAACTGCACGGTAAATCTGATCTCAAAAACTGGAACAAGGTTGGTATCCAAAAATGCTAAAAATTTTCTCTCAACAGATGTGGAAAAGCTCACTGTCTTGGATGCGCAGCTACAGATGCACTGAAATAGAAGGTATATGTGTAGCAGGTCAAGGTAAATGTGCAGTTCTGGTAAATGTTAAAGGTGTAGTAACATATCGCAAATGCATAGGAAGTCGATGTAAATGCACAGCAAGTCGATACAGATGTGTAGTTCTGTAGGATAAATGCACAACTCTGGTTTTCTTGATTGTTTTTGCAATTTTCTTGGCATGTTTTTTGGTGTTTTTGGTTTCTTGGCTAAAAGTTGGTCATTTTGATCTGATTTTTCAACTATGGAAAGTACGACACAGCAAACACAAAGAATAATTTTTGATCTTTTTTAGATTTTTTTATTTTAAATTTTTTTGACTAAAAACAGGTACAAATCCTAGGATGGTAGGGACAATATAAACTGAATTCTCACTGTTACATGAGGCATCTTTGGGAGGTGATAATCTCCCTTCCTGACACCTGTTTATAGGGGATTTTGGCTTCTAAAACAATGGATAAGTAGTAAGGGCAACCATTTGAGTGGTTATATGTGCGGCAACACTACTCTTCATTATGGAGTCTTCCAGCCTTCAAGGGTTGCCCCTTAGAGGGTTTTGGGGGAGGTTGGTTGTCATTATAAGAAATTAGCACTCATTGCATGAAGCTTTCACTCCAAGCACAAGTAGAGCTTCGCTTTAGCTTGTTACCACTTAAGGTCATTCCCACTTGGACGGAAGGATATCCAAGGGTAGGCCTCTCTAAAAGAAAAAACATGTGAAATGATATGTTTGGCATTTTGGTCACCCAAGATAGGGGAGAGCATAGGCCTAGTATCATTCCAAAAGCACAATAAACAATGGTTCTTTTCCCCTAGTTAAAATGAAAAAGACTAAATGAGTTAGCTATTTGGGCACACACGCGATTTGTTAACTTTGAAAGAAGCAAGATAGCAATGGTTCAATTTTATCCTCCTAGCATTGGGACTATATTTAAGTTATCGATACAACAAGATCAAATTATAATCCTCCTAGTTAGGGCTAGATGAGATTTGCATGAACAATCTAATTACTATCCTTGCTAATTAGATCTTATGATGTGAGTTAACAATGCAACTAGAATGTCTAACCAACCCCTAACCTACAAGTAGATCAGAAAATATTCCTACAAGAAGTGTTAGCATTAGCAAAATCACAAGGAACAACTCAAAAAGTTACTGCCAAAACATATGTGCAGGTATAGAGATCAGATGCACAGAGACAAAGGTCAGATGTACAGAATTACAAAAGCGCAGAAACAAATAATATCAAATAATATCAATAATACCCAATAACTCAATGAAATAAGAAACAAAGAAGATTAAACAAACAAAGAAATCAAACCTTGCAAACCTCTTTACTTCGTGGCTTCCATTAGTTGCCTATCTCAAATGATCTTGTGTATGAATATGGCCCTTAGAAGGTGCACTTCCTTGCTATTTTCCAAGATGTCAAGTGGGAATGGCTATGATAGGTTTGCAATGAAGAGATTCTTCAACACAATTGCAATGATAAAAGGGTGGTTGCAAGCTATGGAATGGTTTGGTGCCAAAGGCACACTGTAATTCCTACAGAGTAAGTTTACTAAAAGCTTGGATGATAGAAATGGAGGAATAGGGTTGTACTTATAGACTTGTCAGAGAGAAAATAAATGGTATAGAAAGAACAAGAAGATCAATGGTAGAGGATACTTGAGAGGGTGTGCACGAATAGGAAGAGGACATGTGTCTTGCTCTATTTTGCATGAGAGGAATTGATAAAATAGAAGAATGAGTTAACTGAAGAGATTAATCAATTAATAAAATAGATAGAAGAGTTAACTGACTAGAACTAGAGGATAAATATTGCATGAGGATGAGAAGATATTTTAGCTCAATTAAATATTTGGAATATTCAATTGCATGTGCACAAGGATTGAATTATATTTAGAGATAACTCAATTTTTAGAAGAAATGGACAACTTAAATAAATATTTGATTTATTTAAATTTAGAGAAGATATTATTGGAAGAAACAATTAAATAATTGGTATTATTTAATTTAGAATGATTTTGGAAGAACTAATTAAATAATTGGTATTATTTAATTTGTTGGAGGATTTGGAAGAATTTAATTAAATAAATGATTTTATTTAATTGTTGGAAGAATATGAATCAAATAAATAAATTTGTTTATTTATTTATTGATAGAGGAATTAGACTTAAATAAATATTAAGAATATTTATTTGGACAGAGTTGTGTCATTTTTAGGTGTATACATAAATAAATTATTTAATTTTATCACTTTGGCCAAATTAGGGATGTTGAAGTAAATTAGGTTTAAGTGTATATTTAAATTTAAATTATTTTATTTTAAATGGTTTTAGCTAGGGGATTATTTTTAAATTCATAACGAAGTGGCATTATGTTGCTAGATTTTCCTGAGGTTTAGGAAGGGTTAATAAGTGATTTATTTATGCGCTAATGTATCACTTTAATGATTTTGAGCATTTGAATTATGATTTAGATGAATTTAATTAATCTCCTTATGCTACAATCCTTAGGGTTAGATTTTGACACATGTCAAAATCTCTTCTCCTCATCTAGGTTACAACTAAGGTTAGTTCTTGTTTGGGAATTCTACCCTCTTAGTGATGCTTTCTGTGTTGCACAACCCCCTTAGTAGGCTTTCATCTTGCACGAGTTGCGAAAGGTGTTCGCATTTCCCTAATGTTTGATTGACATATTTGCGCCTTTGTGTGTATGCCATCAAGCACACTGATGCATACGAAGAGGTTTTAGGGACGAGTAGAAAAGTTTTTTTTTATTTCATGTCATGACCACATGACAAATGTGGGCATGACACATGTGTTGCATGTTGTGACCACATGGGAAATGTGGGCATGACACAATTTACTTGAGTATTTCAGGAGGCGGTGTAACTGAGTTCCTGTCGCCTTAGCGACATGAAGTATATTGATCAAAAAAGTTACCTTCAACATAGATCAATCAATGATTGTGGATAGTGGTGAGTGGAGCAGTTGGGGGTTGTCAGTTATGGAAATTAATTAGTTATGGGAAATGGTTGGCATTCAGGTGAGTGTGATGATGAAAGAGAAGACAGGGTGAAAATTATAAAATACATTGGTAATGAAGGGAAGCCGAACAATCGAAGCCAATGAAGTGGCCGAGGAAAAGAAAGATAACTGACAAGAAAGGAGAGGTTAGAGGAATATGTAGGGAAGTTGAATGGATTAACTGGTGAAGGAGATTCTCAATGTTTTAAAGAGATGGAGCATGCGAACGGACAAGTGGAAGATGAAAAGGCAATGACTGTTACATGCCAGAGTAGAAAGGCCGACAGTTATTGAAGCAAGAAAGGTTGAATGGGAATAAGACAAGGAGAATTAGTAGAAGATAGAAGGTTCGAGTTGTTTTGTTTGTAGGAGGTTGGTGGTTATAGCAAGAAAGGAGAGGTAGTCGTTAAAAGGTAAAAGACGATCAGACCGAAGGGAGGCAGAACAAATATAGAAGACTCTAGAAGGATGCCATGTAGAGAAATAGAAAAGGTCGTATATAAAACAAGGAAGAGGTTGTAAATTAGGAGGGGGGATCAAATTGGAGAAATCAGCTGGGAAAGAGCAGAGAGTGTAGAGGTTTCGATGGGCAGCGATTAGAGGTTCTGGTCAAAGTGAAGAGACCATGCGAAGGTTGAACAAAGATGATAGAAGAACCACAATGATGAAGGGAGACGGAAAGGATCAATGTGAAGGCAGGGATGAATGGATTGATTGGCCAAGCAACTGGGAAATTGATTCCTCTGTGAATCAACTACTTTTATAATCAGTTTTGTTTGACAATGAATAAATATATTTTGTTTTTGGTGTTTGATTTGCATGGTTATTCTTGTCGCATGTGTGATAACAGTTCCTGTAGCTATGTAGGCAGTTGAATGTCCCTCTTGTCATCTGTTAGTAATTGAATTGAATGTATGAATTGCTGACCTGGTTTGTGATTGTGTAGTCTGTATAGTTTCTGAGATCCTCCTGGGTGTATAGAAGAAGAATTTGGATACTCAATAGTTTGGTATCTAAGGATAGAAGTCATGAAATAAAGAAGAAATTGATTTCCATGCTATCACAAAAGGAAGAAGAAAAAAAGCCAAAAGGATGCATGTGATCATAGGAGGTGCTGATGAAGAAACAAAATCATATGAAGAGGTTAAAAAGATGAAAGAAAAATAATAGTTGTTTAGATTAGACTTACTATATAAGTAGGTGTTGAGGCCAATGAAGGCATCCATGAATTTATTGTATTAAGCTTGCTCAAAGGAGGTTGCCCCCTCAAAGTGGCTTGCGATCAATAAATTCATTCCGCATTTCTTCTATTTATATATATATTTTTGTTATTTCATGCATTTTTCATTATATTGTTGCAGGAGGTTCCTCTCAGAGTTTACTCTAATAAAGACCATTTATAATGATATTCTACTTCCTACAACTAACTAATTAAGTTAAAGATTGTACCTATACATATGTGGAAGAGTATGACAATTTTGAGAAATTGACACAATACCTTTGCCATTGATGTCAAAGGGGGAGAAGAAAACCAGTGAAAAAGGGAAAACACCTAAAGGGGAGTAGAAAAATAAAGCATACAAAGTATGGGGGAGAAACACAAGCATTTTTCACTAAGTGTTTCCATCAATGCAAAAGGGGGAGATTGTTGGCAACATAGTCAAGAGACATTGCTGATATGATGTTGTCATTGATGGAAACAACTTGACATGTTTGGAGACAACTCTTGAGACAAAGATGTGTACAATATTTTGGTCTGATAAGGTTAGCTTAGCCAAATTGACTAAGTATTGATAGCACATTGAGACAATGACTGTGTTCAGTTGGTACTCCTCCGCACGTGAAGATTACATTATGCGGTTCTGGTATGTTATTCACAACTATCTAGTGATGTTATGTTCCAGTGTTCAAGTCTTGACTTGCTCTGGAAGTCATACTATGATCTGTCTAAGTCCAAGTGAACAGAGATGAGTCAGGAACAGTACAGAACACTTGGGTAATCTACTCTGTATTCCTTCACATTGAAGTATTATGGTCTGCGGTTCTAGAGTTAAGTATAGGATGATGTTATGTGCCTTCAACTCAAATGGTTCATGATTTGGTGGTCCACAAGTGATCCCTTCTTTATATCAGTGGATGACAGTAAAGTTCAAGTGCTCTAGTTTGAAGAACCTTATGGATAAAGTTTTTAGGGGTTGTGCAGATGTTCCTGATGATTATAACGTGCTTGTGGATGTCTCTAGATCATGTTCCAACCTTTTCATTGGTTTCTATAACTTCTTATAAAGAATCCAAGACTACAGACTATGAGGTTTTTATATACACACTTCATCACTTGCAAGACAACCTAGATGTGAGTTAAATCATGTGGCAGATATTTATATATGATAGTTTTTGTTGTTAGAAAGGGGTGTGTGTGTAGTGAAAATTCAATGTGTATGTGATCTAAGGCAGTTTGGAGAGCAGAAAGAAATAGTAAGGATAGAAAAAGAGAGTACATGTAGTAGAGAAAAAAAGCAGGGCAGAAATGATGAAGACTTTTGAATTTGTATATTGAGCTTTCAATGGAACTGCATTCCAACATTCTGTAGATGCATCTGTAGTAGTTATCTCTTGGTAGTGAGCCACCCTCTCTTCTATCTTATCTTCTCTTTTCTTGGAAGTGAGCCTATTGTAGTGAGCATTTCTTTAGACAATGAGTCCTTGGGAAATGAGCCCTAAGGCAGTGAGCCTTATGTAATTCAGTATTTTTATCATAATATATTGTTAGCTAACACTCACCATGGTTTTTCCCTTTTTGGGTTTTTCATGTAAAAATCCTTGTGTCTATGTGTTATGTCTTTATGGTTTCTGTTCTTATGTTTATTCTGCTTTCATATTAGTGAATTTGGTAATTGGATTAATGAACATGTAAATAAGTGGTTTTGTGGAATACTGATTCACCCCCCTCTCAATATTCCTTGTATTCAACACTTCCAAGAATATTTTCTGGTGTGAAGGGGAGGCTCTCAATAAATTTATCACTTGTGAGAAGACATTTTCCATTTAGTCCATTCATTCCTCCTCTTGGATCACAAATACTTCTTGGTTCAATTCCACATGATTGGAGTTTCTTTGATTGACATTCCCTTTTATGTCCTGAGGTTCTTTCTCCTTTCTTTGCGATTGAAAGAGAGTGGAGAAATTTCTTTTTTGTTCTAAGGTAAGCTTTGAGATAGCTTCATTGTACCCATAGCAGGTTTTTGTTTCATGACCTTTTGTTCCATGGAACCAGCAATATGTACTAGGATCATAAGAGAAACAACGTGGTCCTTGGTTTCCTTTTTGGCAGCATTTATCATTATTGGGAGTACTCTTCACAACGTTGATATTTTTGTTCAGGGAGACATTTGAGGTACTCTTTTCAGCTCCTTTTGAGACTTTAAGTCTTCCATTAGTGTCATAAGGTTTTCAGCCACTATCAATGGCTACTTGGTTGATTCTTAAAGTGCTTTCCAAGGCCTCTTCGTAGGACTTGTATGGTAACTTTTGAACATCTTCTCTCATATCCTTGTTTAGGGCATGCAAGAAAAGGTCACATAACTCATGATGGTCCATGTTTGGAGCACTAGTTGAATAATAGAGCACTTGTCTCCATCGAGTAACAAAGTGGGCTACTGATTCATTTGGTTCTTGTTTCATGGGTAAGAATTCCCTGATTCCTATTTTTATGAGTTTGTTCATGTCAAAATCCATGACAAACTCTTCGATTAACTACCTAAATGAGTGTATTGAGACTTTTGGTAGGCAATAGTACCAATCCAGAGCTATTCCTTCTAGGTTCTTTGGGGAGATCTTGGTGACAACCCCATCCCAAGGGAGTTCTCTTATTGTGGTAGTTGAAACTTTGATATGTGAGTTGGGATCACCCTCTCCTTTGAACTTTGGGAGATTAGGTAATGGTTGAGGCAACTAAATATTTCGTATGACTAAGTCAAGTGGTTCTTTCAAGTATTCTAAGTATGTGCCTAAAAAGGCACTCTACAATTGAGGAGTTGATAGCATTAACCCGATAGGGGGGTTTTGGTAACCCATTGTCTGATTTTCTTGGCTTCTTATCATTGGTTGATTATTTTGAATAGGAGGATTCCCATTAGGGAATGTGTCGTTACTTGCACTTCTTGAGTAGCAGTTGAGGTAGGGGGATTTTGAGATGCCCCCTGGTCCTATTAAATTTTGATATTTTCATACGACCTCTGTCTTCTTTTTGGAGCAAGTTGTTGTGCTTCCATGGTTCTAATTCTTTGCACTAGCATGGCAATTAGGTCTGCAGGAGTGGGACCTCTAGGCACTTCCTCATTTCTAGGGTTTTCCCTTCAAGTGTTGTCATGATTATGTGCTTCTTCTGGTATGCCACTTTCTTTGTTCTTCTCATAGGGCAACTTTCAATGCTTCTTGAGCATCTCTTGCCTCTTGTAAGTTTCTTTCCAACCTTCTTACTTCTTCATCGAGTTGAGTACTTGAGGTACTTGTGGATGGTTGATCTGGATGGTGGATTTCCAATCTCTGTTGTATTCTTTTAGCCTTGTGAGGCACGTTTAGTATGGTAGGGTTACATTCCCATGTAGGATTGTTAAAAGATAGAGAACCCCTTGGTTCTCTTTGGTCTTGCTCATAGTCAGAGTCTTTGTAATCATAACAATTAGTGATTGGTGCACCTAGGTGTGGTGGCACATACCTATCAAAAGAGGGAGTTTTTGGTTTCCTAGAGGGAACATTCCCTAAGTTTAAGTTTGGTTCTATCATATTTGGGGTGTCATAGACACCATCAAATAAATGGAACGAGTAAGGGCGAAGGTGAAAAAGGCAGAAGTGGTGAAGGTGGTTACGAAGAAGAAAGGGGTAATGTTTGAAACCTTTGAAGTTGAAGTGCTAAATGTTTGGTGTTTGAATGGAATCTGAGCATTTGGAATGCAAAAAGAATAAACAAAAGTTTTTTCTCTTCACATCAAGTTCACCAAAATATGTGGTGAAGTTGACAACGTATGTGATAATGGTGATGAGTGAATCTCTGAAGTTTGAAATGTGAAACTACTCATCCTAGAAGGATTTGTAATTTCACGTTAGGTTCACCAAAATATGTATGCTCAAAATCATGACTCGGTGGCCTCAGGGGTAGTTGAGTTAGCTTTAGTGTGCACATGAACCCTCTCTCCTTACCACGGGATGAACCACCACATCATTCTCACTCTCATGGAAGTATCCAATCAAGAGGAGGTGACATAGGGGTGGTCTAGATCGTTGGAGAGATGGACATCATAAAGAGGGGTTGGCCAATCCTAGGGCTTGTTTTGTTGTGCATTTGTTTGAATGCGATGTTCTGTGACCATGGTTTTAAAGATAACTATATGACCCAAAGGGTCACTAGTCACCATTCTCCAATTTGGGTTTCAGATGTTCCAATGTTGTGTAGGTAGGTTGTTGTTCTCATCGATGTTTAACTATTGTTCATGTTGTTGGATGATTGCTTCTTGTATCAGTAGTTGTCTAAATGCTTCTTCTTGTTGTTGAATAACTAGTTGATCTTGGTGCTGCCTAGGGTGGATTTCCTCTTTCCCATCGAGGATTGCCCTTACCCACTCACCTCTAAGTCCAGGGCACATTCATGAGCCAAGACAAGAGAGAGGTGGTTAAGCTAACCTTTACTTGACTTGGGGTTTCAAATTAGGGTTTGTGTGACCTAACGTTTGACTTTGTGTTGACTTTGTTTGATTTTGTGATGAAACCAAGGGTTTTGACCAATGTTTGAATGAATTTGACCTCATGTTGGGACCAAGGGTTTATAACTCTCCTAATACTTTTTTTTGGATGTTGTGATGTCCTGATATTAAAACATTGTTTAAATTAAAGATTTAAACATCGTGATAAAAGATGGTGAAATTGTTTTTCGTAAAATGTGTTGTTTAGTCAATTGTGTATGTATGAATATATATTATTTAGTAGATAATATTAAATAATATTATTATATAAGTATAATTAAAAATATAATACATTTAATTTAATTAACGAAAATATATTATCATATTTATAAATAAAAAATATAAGTATGTATAAATATAAATATTAATATTATAATATTAATGTAACATCAGAAAATGTCCCCTTGGGGGCTTTTCCCTCATAAGGTTTAGCTCTGAGGTCTTTAGTGTGCATTAGGACATCTTGCATCATAATTCAACATCCCGATGGAATGAACCCTGGGTTTTATGGTAAATAGGGCCTAGGGGAACCCCTTGAACCTAACCCTACCCAAAATAGGGGGAGGACTTGAGTGCCTGCGCCCTAGTCCTACCCTATTTTGGGTCAGGCCCAAATTTCTAGTGTCAGTTTATGACTGCTATTTGGTTCGTAGGCTGACATGACAAGTTTGAATTATGAAATTCTTGGTGGGAATGTTTGTAGTTGCATATAAAAGCATGTTTAGGCATTCATTTGTAAACTAGAGAATTACAAGCTATCAGTTTGCATGAGGATTAGTGATTCAAGGCTTTCATGGTGTTGCAAGAATAGGTTTGTGTTGTCTATGTATTTGTATTTGCAGATTTGAGCATTCTTCTCCTCATGGAATGAAGAGCTTCTTCCTCTCATGAGATCTTCACTAAAAGGTGACATCTATTGTGATTATTGAGCATTTATCATTTGGTTTTTGCCTCTGCTTCCCAAGGGCACACACTCTCTATCTGGAAATGGTGTTCAGAAGACTTGAATGTCTCTCCAGGGCTTGACTGAGGCAAGCCTTTAAACCCCACAACCCCCTCCCAAAGTTTTCATGATTGCAGGTTGGAGCTACAGACAAAGTGAAGTTGTAGGAGGGTACAACAGAGTGTTGGAATTGTAGATCTGTTGGGAATTAAGGTGTCTCAACCTTGGTAATTCCTTACATTTGTAATGTTTGCATTTATTATTTAATTGCCTAAGTTGTAAATACTTGTAAATTCTATATTGTCATATTGTGGGATGTGGCACGGTGATGTGTCGATCCTACATGGAATATGACAACTTGTAATTTTGTCCTCACATGAGGAGATAGGCATCACTTTATGGTAGGAGCATTTTTCCATGTGTCGGCATCTTCCATGTTGTGTAAGGGAATGTTTGACCGAAATGGTTATGATGGATTCCTATGACGAATCTATGACATGTAAGCATCGAAAATAGAAGGTTAGAAGACAGGTGATGACATGTGTCATGAAGCATCTTTGAATAAGGTATATTTGGGCACCCCAAGGTGGAATATGAAATGTTGTAAGATAATATGCTATTTATAGCATGTGTATGATAGATTTTCTTACAGCTATAAGTTGTAACCGCTATGACAGATTCTATGACGATCGTAAGTGTCATAAGAGCATCTGTCATAGCCCATTTTGGAAATAGGTGACCTCTTTGGAATGGGAGTTGTGGACAAGTGTCAAGCACATTCTACAATGTTTACCAAGTGTCCTTGGGCATGGGTTTTGGTCCATGAAGCCATGTTGGATGCCCATTCCAAGAAAGGTCCAATATTGACTTGTATTTCCTATATAAACAGGTGCTTGGAGATGGAGTTTGTATCACAGGTTTACAGGTACTATTATGCTGTTGGATTGACTCTAGACATGAGTGTCGAAGATCATTGAAGCTTGCATTGCAAGTGTATTGTAAACAACTTTTAGATTTGTTAATACATTGTGCAGGTTTCTGAGTGTGGGGTTTTCATCCGATAAGGGTTTTCCCCACCGTAAATCTTTGTCTCTCTTCTTCTGTCTACTTTCTGGTTCTTGTGTTTTGTTGCAATATCTCATGTTAATGGTTTAGCATTGCTGTAATAGTTAGGATACATTTGAATTTGCATAGCCCTCTCCTCATTAGATTAGTGTAGGAAGCGATTTCCGTACACCTAGCTTCCTTTCAGTTGGTACCAGAGCTTGATCACCTTTATTCCTAGTTGTTGGGTAGGGGTTTTTTGAGCTAATCTTAGGTTGAGTGGGATTCTATACAGAGTATTCTGTAACTTATTGTAGCAAGGAGATGGCAGGCACATCTGAAAGATTTGAAGTGGAGAAGTTCAATGGCAGTAATTTCGAGCTGTGGAAGCTCAAGATGGAAGACATGCTTGTTGACTGACACCTTTGGGAAAGTGTTAATGGAACTAAACTAGCTGTAATGTCACAAGATGAGTTGGATATCAAGGATTGGAAGGCTAAGGGTCTCATAAGACTTAGTCTTGCTGATTTTATGTTGTTAAATGTCCATGAGGAGACTACTGTAAAACTACTTTGGAAGAAGTTGGGGGATGTGTATCAAGCCAAATCGCTAGTTAATGAACTTTTCCTAAGAAAGAAGTTGTATTCCCTTCAAATGGAGGATGGAGGATCCGTTGCTGAGCATATGAATGCTTTTAACATGCTGGTTACACAATTGACATCTATTGGTGTAAAGATGGAGGAGGAGGATTAGTGTATGACCCTGCTTTGTTCTCTACTGGACTCATGGGATCATCTTGTCATGGCAATTGGAAGCACCACATCCACTTTCAAAATGGAAGAAGTGGTTTCTTCACTATTGTTTGAAGAGATGCAGAGAAAGTCTTCTGAGGCAGCCAAAGAGGCCCTTGCAATTCGTGGAAGACCCAAAGAGAAAGGGAAGAAGGACAAGAAAACTGAGAAAGGTAGATCCAAATCTCGTGGGAGATCCAAATCTCTTGGAAAGTCCAAGGCTCTTTGTTGGAACTATGGCAAAACTGGGCATTTCCAAAAGGAATGCAAAGAGGAGGAGAAGAAGAAGAAAGCTCTTGATTCAGATTCTAATAAGTCATAAGATGATGGTTATGCTTTTATTGTAGCCCTGGCAACCCATGCATCTGATGATGTGTGGCTAATTGACTCTGGTGCATCATTCCACATGACCTCACATCGAGACTAGTTCACTAAGTATGAGGAGTTCGATGGTGGAAAGGTGTATCTAGGTGACGACTCTCATCTAAAGATTATTGGTCATGGAAGAGTCTCTATCTGATTCCCTAATGGTGAGTGAAGGGGATCTCTAGGGTTATGCACATCGCAGGCTTAGCACAGAACTTGCTTTCTGTAAGTATGTTGAATGATGCAGGTGTGCAGGTTGTCTTTTTGAAAGAAGGATGCAAGATGACTAGAGGAGCTATGGTGCTTGCTAAGGGTACTAGGAGAGGTAATCTGTTTCAGCTGGAGGCATGCATTTCACAATGTAATAGTTTTTCTGACTCAAGGAAGAGGGCAGCAGTCACTACATCCCCAGCATCTGAACAAGCAGTGAAGAAATCTGTTGTTTCTAGTCTTGATGGTTGTAATCATGCATTGGAAGTTAAACTTCCTGCTGAAAAGACAATGTTATGGCATAAGAGATTTAACCACATTGGTGAGAAGGGTTTGCGTACCCTAAAAAATAAGAACCTTGTTGAGGGGTTAGATGATTGTAATCTTGAGTTCAACTTTTACGAACATTACATTTATGGAAAAAAAATTGTGTTCATTTTTACTTGAGTTCTCATAAGTCTTCTGGTGTGTTGGACCTTATTCATTCTAATGTGTTTGGTCCTATTAATATTCCTTGTTTATCAAAATTTGTATACTTTGTATCTTTTATAGATGATTACAGTAGAAGGACATGGATTTATTTTCTCAGAAGCAAATCTGAAGTCTATAGCAAGTTTAAGGAGTTTAAGGCCTTTGCTGAAAATCAAACTGATAAAAAGATTAAATGTTTGAGAACTAAAAACGGTGGTGAGTTATGTTCTACAGAATTTGATAAATATTGCAAGGAACTTGGGATTGAAAGACATAAGACAACTCCATACACCCCACAGCAAAATGGAGTTACAAAGAGGATGAATAGGACACTGATGGAGAAGGCTAGGAGTATGCTTAGTGGAGCTGGCCTAGAACAAAAGTTTTGGGCTGAAGCTGTTGCCACTGCTTTCTATCTAGGAAACAGATCTCCTACATCAACTCTTGTTGGAAAGACACCCATGGAGGTGTGGTCTGGTAGAAAGCCTTTGATAAGGCATCTTCATATTTTTGGTTGTGAGGCATATGCACATGTGCCTAGGGAGAAGCAGTCAAAGTTGGAGAACAAGGTTGTTAAGTGTATCTTCATTGGGTATGGTGTCGGTGTGAAAGGATATAAGGTTTGGGACCTTGTCGGTGAAAAAGTGTTGTATAGCAGAAGTGTCATCTTCAGAGAGCTTACACCTTCTTCCACTATTTTACAGCCAGAAGAAATAGTAAAGAAAGAGGATGTTGTTCAGTTTCCTACTACCCCTGAGAAGACTTAATAGAAAGATAATGTTGGGCCTGATGATGAGGAGAGCTCTGGCAGCTCTGAAAGCTCAGATGAAGAAGTTGAACCTCAACCTCAGCCTTTGAGGAGGTCTACAGGGATAAGAAAGCAACCTGAAAGGTTTGGTTTTACATTGCTTGATTCTAGTTTTGCTTATGCTTTAATTACTAATAGTGATGAACCTAGAACTATGTCAGAGGCTTTGGATATGAAAGATGCAAGTTCCTGGAAGGAGGCCATGGAGGAAGAAATGGCTTTTTTGGAAAAGAATCAAACTTGGGACTTGGTACCTTTGCCTTTTGGATGAAAACCTGTTGGATGCAAATGGGTGTTCAAGAAGAAAATTGGTGCAAATGACAGTGTTGAGAAGTATAAGGCCAGATTGGTTGCGAAGGGGTATTCACAAGTGGAGGGTATAGATTATGGTGAGATCTTCTCTCCTGTTGCAAAGATGACATCCATTCGATTCCTGTTGTCTCTCGCAACAACTTATGACTTGGAGGTAGAACAGATGGATGTGAAGACATCTTTCCTTCACAATGACTTGGAGGAAGAAATCTACATGTCACAGCCAGAGCATTACATGGTAAAAGGTAAAGAAAATTTGGTTTACAAACGTAAAAAGTCTTTGTATGGTTTGAAGCAATCCCCTAAGAAATGGTACTTGAAGTTTGATGCCTTTGTATTGTCAATTGGATTTGTGAGATCAAAATCAGATCACTGCATGTATTATCAATTTGATGGTGATCGTATTCTCATTGTTGCACTATATGTTGATGATATGTTGCTCATTGGGAAGGGTAAGAATATGATTTTTGATTTTAAATCTCAGTTGTCAGCTCAGTTTGAAATGAAGGATTTAGGGGTAGCCAAGTACATTCTAGGAATGGAAATCAAAAGAGACAGAACCAACAGAAAACTTTGGTTAAGCCAGAGTAAGTATGTGAAAACCGTGCTAGGCAGATTTAGCATGGCAGATTGTAGACCATTTTGTGTTCCCATTTCTTTGGGGACAAAGCTGTCTATTGAGGATTGTCCAAAATCTCCTAGTGAGGTGGAGGACATGAACAGAGTACCTTATTCTAGTGTTGTTGGCAGTTTGATGTATGCTATGGTCTGCACAAGACCAGACATTGCCCAAGCAGTGGGAGTCCTTAGTCGATTTATGGCTAATCCTGGACGAGTTCATTGGGATGCAGTTAAGCGAGTGTTCAGATATTTGAGGGGTACTTCCAAGTATTCCATTTTCTATCATGGTAATGTTTCAGGACCTCTGCATTCTATTGATATTCATGGATTTGTGGATTTAGATTGGGTAGGTGACATTGACAGCAGGAGATCCACCAATGCTTATGTGTTTACATTGTTTGGTGGTGCTATTAGTTGGATGAGTAAGCGACAACCTGTTGTTGCTTTGTCCATGATAGAAGTAGAGTATATGGCAGAAACTCATGTTTGTAAGGAAGCCATTTGGCTTAAGAGATTATTTTTAGATATTGGTGTTGATGCAAGTCAGATCACGATCAGTTGTGACAGTCAGAGTGCAATTTGCCTTGCGAAGAATCCAACTTTCCATGCTAGAACCAAGCACATTGATGTTTAGTTTCACTTCGTGTGAGTCATGCTTGAGGATGGAAAGGTAAATTTGGAGAAGGTAGATACTTTGAAGAATGTTGCTGATGCATTGACGAAACCAGTGAGCACAAAGAAGTTCAGATGGTGTTCGGAGTCTATGGGCCTCTTGGCCTATAGCAGTTAAATCTTATTTTTCTATTGGCTCTTACAAGGTGTTTGACAAGTGGGAGAATGTTGGGAATTAAGGTGTCTCAACCTTGGTAATTCCTTACATTTGTAATGTTTGCCTTTATTATTTAATTGCCTATGTTGTAAATACTTGTAAATTCCATATTGTCATATTGTGGGATGTGGCACGGTGATGTGTCGATCCTACATGAAATATGACAACTTGTAATTTTGTCCTCAAATGAGGATATAGGTGTCCCACTTTGTGGTAGGAGCATTTTTCCATGTGTCGGCATCTTCCATGTTGTGTAATGGAATGTTTGACTAAAACGGTTGTGACAGATTCCTATGACGAATCTATGACATGTAAGAGTCGAAAATAGAAGGTTATAAGACAGGTGATGACATGTGTCATGAAGCATCTTTGAATAAGGTATATTTGGGTGCCCCAAGGTGGAATATGAAATGTTGTAAGATAATATGCTATTTATAGCATGTGTGTGATAGATTCTCTTACAGCTGTAAGTTGTAACCGCTATGATAGATTCTATGACGGTCGTAAGTGTCATAAGAGCATCTGTCATAGCCCATTTTGGAAATAGGTGACCTCTTTGGAATGGGAGCTATGGACAAGTGTCAGGAACATTCTACAATGTTGACCAAGTGTCCTTGGGCATGGGTTTTGGTCCATGAAGCCATGTTGGATGCCCATTCCAAGAAAGGTCCAATATTGCCTTGTATTTCCTATATAATCAGGTGCTTGGAGATGGAGTTTGTATCACAGGTTTACAGGTACTGTTATGCTGCCAGATTGACTCCAGACATGAGTGTCGAAGACCATTGAATCTTGTATTGTAAACAACTTTCAGATTTGTTAATACATTATGCAGGTTTCTGAGTGGGGTTTTTCACCTGATAAGGGTTTTCCCCACCGTAAATCTTTGTCTCTCTTCTTCTGTCTACTTTCTAGTTCTTGTGTTTTGCTACAATATCTCATGTTAATGGTTTAACATTACTATAATAGTTAGGATAAATTTGAATTTGCACAGTCCTCTCCTCATTAGATTAGTGTAGGAAGTGATTTCCGCACACCTAGCTTCCTTTCAAGATCAAAGAAGAAAACAACTCCCTGGACTAGGGCGCCCACTCATTAGTCCTCAAAGTTCTGTGGCGGGAAAATATTTGTGGTAGAAGAAATAGGTTGTAGACTGAGCTTATAGATCCTAACAAAAAGTAGGGCATTGGACTTGGGAACCCACTCTTTAGTCCTCGACTGTTCCACTTCCAAACCCTGAAAACAAGTACACAGTTACTTGTCATTTTACATCTTTCTGTAGCAATATTTTTCAATATTCATCTGTTTATTGTTGTATTTGCATAATTAGGGTTTTAAGGTGTAATTAAGCATAACAGAACATAATTGGCAATCAAATCATAAAAATCCAAGTTTCCCTACATCTCATAGTGACCTAGGGTATGATAGAACATTGCAGCTCAACCCTAGGTACTTGAATGAAAGGGTGAAAGGAGGATACATACACAAAACTATCAAAAACCAAACATCCAAATTCCACCCTTTACATTTTGGTAAACCCATGTTATTGGACTTTTTTGCACCTTGCTGAGTGTTTTTCTGTAGATTTTCATTCATTCATATAGTCATTCATCTTATTGCATTGGAAAATTTACAAAAAAATTAAAATTTTTGAAATTTTTGAAAAACATTGCATGCTAGGGTTTGCATGTTGCATAAATTAATTTGAATTTCATCAAATTTATGAATTAAATCTAAGATAAATTGTAGAAAATTATAAAAATTCATTAGTTTGCATTGCATTTTCATCATAAATTGCTAGGGTTTTGTTGAAAATTGTGAATTTTGCATATAACCTAGTAATTCCAAAATCTATGGTTTGTAGGTAAAATCTTGTTTCAGATTTTTCTACTGATTGTAGAGACCCATTCAAACTTACATTTGGCTGTAGTCTTACATTTTAGTACAAATTTGCATTTAGATCTTAAAAATTTGCATTTTTGCATAAGAAAATTTCAACAAAAACTAGCATTTTCACTAATTTTTCACTAGATTTGCACTTGTATTTTGAATGTTAGCACTTGGAAATCATTTTCAGATCTGAGAGAATTTAATTTTCATCATACATCAGATTGCAAAATATTCATATAGCATTATGCATCAAGATCTCAAAGCTAGGGCTTGAAAAATATTGATTTTCACAAGATTTGGCCTTATTGACTCTTTAAATTTGCACCATAGGCATGTTGTGAAGAGTGTTTTTGCACTAATTGGTTGTTATTAGGGTAATTATTTTCTTCACCTCCTAAAAATCTTCACAACACCTTTTTATTGGGCTCTTGTATTGACAATTTGGTGAAAAATTACACATTTTTGCTATTTTTGCCCTAGGGTTTGACATAGTTTGCACTCCAAGCATGTTGTGACAAATTTTATGGATTTAGGTGACTAATATCATTGCTATTATTTTTTGTACCTCCTAAAATTCTTTACAACACCCCTTTTTCTAGGTATTGGAGTTGAAAAATAATGAAAAATTGCATATTTTGCTATATTTTCACTAGGGTTTGACCTTAAGTGGCACTATAAGTGTGTTGTGACAGATATTTTGGCATTAAGTTGCTGTTATTACTGATATAATTTTTTGTCCATCATAATTTTCCTCAAAACACCCTTTGTCATGCTCCTTTGCATCAATATTTGGTGAAAGAATCTCATATTTTAGTGTATTTTCACTATATTTTGACTTGTCATCATCTTAGATTCGCATCAAGAGTGTGTTGTGAAGGATCTTATTGCTGTGTTGGACTGATATCAGACATATAATTTGCTTCCCTTGATCAATTTCCTTACAACACCTTTGTTTTTATATATTTGCATTTTAAAAAGTACAAAAAATCAAGCATTTTTAGGTCATTTTTGCATATAACTTTGCACTTATCTTTTGCATAAATTTTGAAAAGATTTTAGAATCTGATTTGGCACTGATGGATTCATCTTCTCAGTGCTCTTTGGAATCTTTACATGCATATATCACAAAATTTGAAAATCTCTACAAATTTCTTAGCATGCATCCTCATGTCATTACCTATATACAAACTATATACAACAAGGATATATTTGTGTCCTCTTCCTTTGAAATCCTTGACTATGTATCTGATCTTAAGGGTGAAAGCACAAAGTTGTGTCACACTTTCAGCCGACTTATCAGCACAAGTGAATTTAAGTATTTCTAACTAAAAATCAATTTTGGTCAAACATATGATCTTGTAAGATTCATTCTAGCTAAGTTATATATGTCCACAACTTTTCCAACTAAAATTGTTGGCTAAATGCATATGTAGCACCACTATGAGGCCAATTTACCAAAAAAATAAAATTATTTGAAAACTTGATATTTCAACAACTTCTAGTCGTGTAAATAATATTTTTTAAAAAATATAAAAATACCCTTTTGTAGATCTATAAGTTTAGTTTTCAAATATATATATATTTTAATAGTTTAATTACTATTTATATTTTCCTTTCTATTTTTACTAAAAGTAGGTTATCAGCACAAAACATTAGGTTGATTACCATTTCAAGAAAAAATAGTAAAACTTATTCAATTTTTTTAAAAAAAATATGATGCACTAGATAAAAGAATCTATATCAAGATGGTATAATTTTTTTTCTATTTTAGATAAATAGTTAATATGAAATTTGATGTCAAATGGAAACAACTATGTTTTAATACACACACATTTTATTATTTATTTAAAAATATATATTTATCAAAATTGGAAAAAAATATATCCATGCACTAAAGTTTCATGTTATAAATACACACAAAAAAATTGAAGAAAAAAATAAAATTTATTATATAAAGATTGACGTCTCATGTAACTTCATTTTTCAGCATTTTATCAGCAACTAAATTATAGTGTCAATTTATTAAAAACTATATTCAAATAATTTTTTAGATTTTTTCAAAAAATACAAACATAAAATATACTAAAAAATAAATATTTTATTAGTTTACATCATTTCAAAATTCAGAACATATATGCCACTTTTTAGTGATTCAAGTTTAAAAGTTGGATTAGCGTTGGTCGTTTCCTCTATAAAAGTGTGACACAACTTTGTGCTTTTACCCTTAATAATTTCATATCTCTCATCAATACATACCCTTGGGTAGTAGAAGAATTGATAAAACACACTTTGAATGAAGAGCATGACACTGCTCTTAATAACTTGGAATTGATAGCTGAAACATATGGACATGATATTGACAACGACTATGAGAGGGATGATGAATTCACAAGCCACCCTACTTCTACATCTGAATATTTATATAACTCAAATGAGAAGACTAGGGATAGCTCTATTAATTTCAATAATCCTCCTAACCAAAATGAAGCGTTAATGGACGACATCATGAGAACACAAGACTATTTTGACTATCCTGACCTATTCAGAATGATTGATGTGGACAAGGAACCATTTCATAACCAACCTAGTCCACTAAGAGATGATATTCATGTTGAGGTCCATCCTTCGTTATCTCTTCAAGGATCAGGAGGTGATCAAAATACATTAGGTAAACAAATGGAACAACCTATACCTCTTTATAGCATTCAAATTTGGGAAAATGATGACCTCCTTGATGATTTACTTAATGATAAGACTTAGCACGAAGATCCTATAGGTAATTATCTCTAACCCTTTATCTCTATCATGATGTGCTTCCCCGTGATGTGTTATGTATTTTTTAGGCCTCCTGGGATGACCCCTGATTCTCTCGTAAGGTCTGAGATACCAGGAGACTGCCTCTGTTGTGACCTTCTTCTATTTGTATCATCATTCTTCTATATTGCCTCTCTCTTTGATTTCATCATTGTGTTGTGTCTTACGGACATAGCATTGTGGTTGGTGAATTGGGGGTACCCTCCTATGTGACTGTCCCTAAGACACTTGTTTCTCCTCTCTTATTTATTGTTTCCCTTCCTCTAGTGTTTCTATCTAGCGAGCAGATGAGGAAAAACATTTATACTGATGTGGACCTGGCATCCCTTTAGTGAGAAATCAAAAATTGGACTTAGTTCCTAATATGATGATGGGGTTGTACAAAATTATCCAACGCTTGGCTAGTAGAAGCACTCGTGCTTTCTGCGTAGTGATTTTGATAGTGTTCTATCTCATTTACAAACCATAACAATATTGTTGCTCCGTGCACTTTATCTATCTTGAATATTGCATGCCTCATATTTCATATGCATTGATGTTGTTGTTTATCATGATTATGTAGACACTAACATGTTTCTTGTAGGGATGTGTTTGTGAGAACATTTGGCAATTGTAAAGTACATGCCACCTTCGGGGGGCATGGCTTTGTGAAAGTCTGTGTTATCTTG
This sequence comes from Cunninghamia lanceolata, assembly GCA_027924645.1. Taxonomy (NCBI): domain Eukaryota; kingdom Viridiplantae; phylum Streptophyta; class Pinopsida; order Cupressales; family Cupressaceae; genus Cunninghamia; species Cunninghamia lanceolata. The sequence goes on along the minus strand of BSBN01000958.1, from coordinate 707,637 downwards.
TGTGTTTTCTTCCTACCTTAACGTGCTTGATATCGATACCTGATATCAACCACCTTAAGGTGGGGGCATATATAAGGTAAGCTGTTTGTTGTAGATGTTAGCAATGTGCTTGTCCTTAGGTGCAGTTTAAAGACTAGTGCGATGAGTACTTCTTGCACTCTGAGTTTGTTTGTAATCAATCAATCAATCAATCATCTTAATCCATCTATGGAGATATGGATGGTGTATTTCTCAGAGTAGATTGCATCATCCTGTCATTTTCAAAATGTCCTCATCGGGAGGCGGGGAGCGATTCTGTGACTAACTCAACCCTTAAGCATGTCTTTGGTGATTGTCGTGGAGAAGCCCAATCATCAATGTGTACCTATAATGTGCTTGAGATGGTTTTGACCCTAGAAATAGGAACACTCCATTGCTTGTCTGTCGTGTTTTCTCTGTGTCTTTAAAGTGTGTGTGTGTGGTGTGCTTGCTTTGTGTGGTGTGTTTGTTACTCCATATGTAGTTTAAAGACCTATGTGATGAGTACATCCTGCATTATGGGATTTTTTTTACTTTCTTCTACTTGCATTTGTATTTCATATATATGAGAAAAAGAAAAGAAAAGAAATCATTCCTATCTTCTATGCATTTACTGTATTCTTTGTGTTTTGCATGACTGTAACTGTCTTCTCCGTGTTTTGTGTGCTTGTCATTGTCTTCAATGTGCTTGGCGTGTTTGCTATGTTTGTTGACCATACTTTAATGCATATATTGGCCTTGTGTTTATACATACATTAAAGTGGGGGCTAAATATACCATCAGAAAATGTCCCCTTGGGGGCTTTTCTCTCATAAGGTTTAGCTCCCAAGTCTTTAGTGTGCATTTAGGACATCTTGCATCATAATTCAACATCCTGATAGAATGAACCCTAGGTTTTATGGTAAATAGGGCCTAGGGGGACCCCTTGAACCTAACCCTATCCAAAATAGGGGTGAGGATTTGGGCACTTACACCCTAGTCCTACCCTATTTTGGGTCAGGCCCAAATTTCTAGTGTCAGTTTATGACCATTATTTGGTTCCTAGGCTGACACGACAAGTTTGAATTATGAAATTCTTGGTGGGAATGTTTGTAGTTGCATATAAAAGCATGTTTAGGCATTCATTTGTAAACTAGAGAATTACAAGCTATCAATTTGCATGAGCATTAGTGATTCAAGGCTTTCATGGTGTTGCAAGAGTAGATTTGTGTTGTATATGTGTTTATATTTGCATATTTGAGCATCCATCTCTTCATGGAATGAAGAGCTTCTTCCTCTCATGAGATTTTCACTACAAGGTGACATCTATTGTGATTATTGAGCATTTATCATTTGGTTTTTACCTCTGCCTCCCAAGGGCATGCACTCTCTATCTAACAACAGTGTTTAGAAGACTTGAATGTCTCTCCATGGCTTGACTGAGGCAAGCCTCTAAACAACACAACTCCCTCCCAAAGTTTTCATGATTACAGGTTATAGGTTGGAGCTACAGACAAAGTGAAGTTGTAGGAGGGTACAACAGAGTGTTGGAATTGTAGATCAGAGAAGAAAACAGCTCCCTAGACTAGGGCACCTGCTCATTAGTCCTCAAAGTTCCATGGCAGGAAAATCTTTGTGGCAGTAGTAATAGGTTGCAGACTGAGCTTGTAGATCCTAACAAAAAGTAGGGCGTTGGACTTGGACACTTGCTCTTTAGTCCCCTACTATTCCGCTTCCAAACCTTGAAAATAAGTACACATTTACTTGTCACTTTACATCTTTCTATAGAAGCATTTTTTGATATTCATCTATTTACTGTCGTGTTTGTATAATTAGGGTTTTAAGGTGTAACTGAGCATAAGAGAACATAATTGGAAATCAAATCATAAAAATCCAAGTTTTCCTACATCTCATAGTGACCTAGGGTATGATAGAACATTGCAGCTCGACCCTAGGTCCTTGAATGAAAGGGTGAAAGGAGGATACATACACAAAACTATCAAAAACCAAACATCCAGATTCCACCCTTTACAATTAATATATATAATTACCATTATAAGACTTTGTCTTATTCATCAGTGATCACTTAGTGGCCTAATCAAAAAGGCAAATTCATGGTGGAGCCCACAATTGGTAGCAAGTATATAAGATAATAAAATTAATATATTAATTGACCCTCATTTACAAATAATGAGGGATACATACTAATAAAAAGATAGCAGATTAATAAAGGGTGTGAAAAGCTATTAATTAGGAAAATGCAATGCTTAATTATAAGGAGTGCTCAACAGTTATGAAGAAAACAATATGTTAACAGCGATCAACATATAGGGGGTGCAATCATGTGAAAAGCTATCACATTTTGAAAGGGATATATCCCTTCATGGAGACATGAAGATATATATTTGTCTTTATGATTGGCATTGATAAAAAAGGGGGGATAAGAAGATTTTCTGGGTGAAAAATAATTATATATTCTGAATAAAACCATGTATTTTTTATATATTTAGGAAGTGGATAGCATAGGAAGAAGAATAAGATATATAATTCTAAGATGCAGAGATATGGATGAGAAAGAAATATTACTAAGGAGAAGCAAGAAAGAACATCCAAGGAAGAGACTCTAAGATCACTATGGCTATACCAGGTGTATTTTTGCCTTATCAAGTAGGATAAATTTATATACAAAGAGTGAATTTTCTTTCTATATTGGTATTAACTAATCATTTTCTAAGCAAGTGATTTGAATCTTAAAGTAGAGACTTGTTATCTATATAACCTGCTCAAATATATTTATGATAGCTTTCTGCTTACAGTAGCCATCTAATTTCACATATATATAGTTGGTCCATTTATAACAACTTGACTATATGTATTGAATGATGATGATATATAGGCATTGATTATTTAAGTACATTGATTTGTGGTTTGTTTAGCATACTAATAAATATATGTATGCATTGGGATGATAATTGATGAAGTGTTTGCATCTATTTCTATTTGAGTGTTTGAAACTGATTGTCAACCCACCTAGGAAAAGGGGTAGGAAGAGGGCAGTGTGCTCCACTTATGGTCCACCCCCTCCAAAAAGAAGGTTGATCCATGGAGGAGTGGCAATCCCACTTATGGACTGCTCAAACTTAAGGAAAAGGAGGGGCCATGGAGGAGTGGAAGTGCCAAGACCACTCGTAAGCTTTGCCCATTTCCGTAAGTGGGCAAAATGTTTGCTGAGGTTGGGACATGATTGGGGAAAGTAGGTACAAGTTGTCAACAAGGAGAGTTGTGGTATACAACCTCTTAGGTTGGTTTATGGCTTCAGGTGGACCCGTCATGCCATTCCTCTTAGTTCACATTAGGTTGCATTGTTGATAATCTATAAATATGTCACCATGGATTAATGCTAATAAGTATATATGTATGTGATGTAGGAACATCCCTGGTTCAATAGAAATCTTGCATCAACCAAAAATATTTGCATTTTAGTTAGTTTGTAGTTTAGTTTGTTTTCTTTCATTTTCTAGTTTAGTTCAGGTAGTTCAGTCAGTAGCAATTTCTATATTTTGGTCCACATTCTACCACAGTTGCATCTTAGATCTTGTGGAGCTAGACTTAGCATATAGTTACATTCATGCACAACATATTTGAATCTCAGAGCATTTGGATCAAGTACCGAAAAGATATCACCATCAGAAGATCAACTGTTTTCTCATAACGAAGCATCCTGACAGTCTCAGACAATCAGCTAAAGGAGAAGACTTGCGACGCATTTCCTGACTTGTGGAGCCTAACGACAAATCATTCAATGATCTTCGATTTGTGGCTAACCTTCGCCAAGATCTGCACATCATTCCATTCATTTGCGGAGGAGTTCTTCATGATTAGGTCTGACCTATCCGTGTACACATGTTATAGCTCTTCATTGGAGTTTGTGATCTTCCTTGGCTGACGCAGAGGAATCTTATGTTCCAGATAAGATACATATTGATGTAATAGATCCCAAGGAAAGTAGTTAGCATAATTATAAGGATTTAGAAGATAGATAGTTTTGCTCTTTTGTGAAGGAACTTCAAAGCTATATCTTGTGCATATTCTGATATTCTGTAATTAGGCCTGTGAGCCCAATTGTAAGCCCACATGTTGCCAACCCATTTGTATTTGAATTCCTTGATATACTGAATGACTAGATCTTCATTTACTTCATATCTTGGAGTTGTTTTTGTTGTGTTTACTCTTGCTACATGGTCTGGATAGTTCATTCTGTGAACCCTCCTATCGTGACTGCACCAAGTGGTATCAGAGCAAAAGTTTAAATCTTTGGGAGTGAATTGAGTGAAGTTGGCGAAGGAATTCCATAAGATCTTGTTGTGGATAGATCAATGATCTGAGGCAGGTGACTTGTGTCACAACCAATCACTGATTATGAGGCAGTTTTCACCTTGTAGCCCAATCACCGAACTTGAGGTAGTTTGCACTTGATCCTAGGAAGATGCCACTAAGGAGAATCCATATTGTTGGAACAATGGTTGGAAGAATGGATGAGATGATGGAAATGATGAAAACAATGAGAATTTGATTGGATGCTATTAAGGAAGATAGGTAAAGAGGATTGACACCAAGACCTAATGTTGAAAGTGATGATGAAGAGGAATTTCAATCTGTTGAACAAATTGGTGAAACCTTAGGAGGTGATGAAGAAGAAGAATCAAATTAGGTAAAGATATTGTAAGCTATTTCAAAGATTGAGAAGAGACCTAGAGTTGATGTACCTAATTACACTAGCAATTTGAATCTTGAAGAGTTGATTGACTGGATAAATGACATGGAAGAATACTTTGAATATGAGGAAGTTGAAGATCCGGAGAAGGTGAAATTTGCAAAGAAAAAGTTGAAAGGACATGCTGCTATATGGTGGAAAGAAGTTCAGTTGGATAGGAACAGAAGAGGAAAGGAAAAGATTACAAAGTGGGATAGGATGGTGACAAAATTGAAGAATCAATTCATACCTGCTGACTATGAGTTGGAACTATTGAAAAGATTGCAAAACCTAAGACAAAAGGAGAAATCTATGAAGGAATACACTGAAGAATTTCATAAGATGATCTTTAGAATACGACATAGTGAAGCAAGCAAGGAGAAAGTGGCTAGATACATCAATGGACTAAGATTGAACATTCAAGAAGAACTAAGTTTAGTGAGGATGGCATCTTTGGAGGAAGCATATTATTTTGCATTTAAAGTTGAAGAGAAGTTGAACAAGAGGCATGATCAGAGATGGAGAAGTAGAACATTTTTCGGAGGAGACATATCACATCCAGAGCAGAACAAGCCTGACAACCCATTTAAGAAGGAGGATAGAGATAGCAATGCCTACCAGAGCAATGAAAGAATTTCATCACAGAGGTAATTATAATTCATACCAGAATGAAGGATACAAAAGAGAAGGAAGAGAATTTGATAAGAGAACATTTAGAGGCACTTTTTTCAAGTGTGGAGGTGAAGGACATGGATCATTTGAATATAATTAGGGGAGTACAAGCAAGAGAACAGAGAACAGTGGAAGAGCAGCCTATATGGAAGAAGAACTTGTTGGATCACCGAGTTTAGTTGGTAAACCTAAGAAAGGAGAATCACTGGTGATGAGGAGAGTACTATTTCAAGCAGAAACAAATGGGGAACCACCACAGAGGAAGAGTTTGTTCAGAACCAGATGCAAATCATGAGGTAAATGTTGTAAAGTTGTAATTGATAGTGGTAGCTCAGATAATCTAGTTTCAAAAGAGATGGTGACTAAGCTGAAGTTGGAAAGATTGAAACACCCTAAGCCCTATTAGATAGCATGGATTGAGGATGATCATAAGGTATTGGTGAATGAACAATGTTTGGTGAAATTTCATATTGGATCTTATCATGATGAAGTCTTATGTGATATTATGCATATGAATGTTTGTCATATTTTGTTAGGTAGACCTTGGGAGTATGATAGAAAAGCTATGCATGATGGGAGAAAGAGTACATATACTATAACAACAAATGGAAAGAGAATTACTTTGATTCCTTTGGAAGATGACCCTAAGAGTGAAGTATGTGGAAATGCTAGAATCTGTTTGGTAGATGGAAGAAAATTTTTGGATGGTTTGAGACATGAGAATATGTGTTATGCTTTGATTTCTAAGAAACCTAAAAATTTGAAGGAGACTGAAGAATCACAACTAGAGGAGGTAACTGAATTACTGATAGAGTATAAAGACATCATATTAGACAATGTACCTGAAGGATTACCACCAATTAGGAGTATCAGTCATCACATGGATCTTATACCAAGAGCAAGTTTGCCTAACAAAGCAACACACAGAATGACACCAGTAGAGAATGAAGAATTGAATAGGCATATACAAGAGTTGTTGAGCAAAGTTTTGATTAGAGAAAGTTTGAGCCCTTGTGTAGTACTTGTAGTGTTAGCACCTAAGAAAGATGGAGAATGGAGAATGTGTACTGACTTGAGCAATAAACAAGATCATAGTTAAGTATAGATTTCCTTTCAAGATGGATGACATCATGGATTGTTTGAGTGGAGCAAAATATTTCACAAAGATATATTTGAAGAGTGGATACCATTAGATCAAAATCAAAGAAGGAGATGAATGGAAGACTACCTTTAAGACAAATGAAGGATTGTATGAGTGGTTAGTGATGCCTTTTGGATTAACAAATGCACCTAGTATTTTCATGAGATTGATGAATGAAATCTTGAAGAAATTCTTGGGTAAGTTTGTTATTGTGTATTTGGATGATATTCTAATTTTCAATAAGACAAAGGAAGAACATTTGCAGCACCTTAGACAAGTATTGCAGAGACTGAGAGAAGAGAAATTGTTGATAAACATCAAGAAGTGTAGTTTCATGAAGGAATAATTGGTATACTTGGGATTTGTGATTTCTACAGAAGGATTGAAGATGAATCCTGAGAAAGTAAGAGCAATTGTTGAATGGCCTACACCGGAGAGCATTGGAGAGGTTAGATCATTTCATGGATTAGCTAGTTTCTACTAGAAGTTCATCATAAATTTTAGTTTAGTATGTAACCCTATGACAAAGACAATGAGAGGTGACAAAAAAGACTTTAAGTGGACATCGGGAGTAGATAAAAGTTTTGAGTTGTTGAAACAGAAAGTGACAAAGCAACCTGTTTTGGCATTACCAGATTTCAATAAGGTGTTTCAAGTGGATTATGATGCAAGTGGAAATGTAATTGGAGCAGTATTAAGTCAAGAAGGTAGACCTGTAGCATATTTCAGTGAGAAGTTGAATGATGCAAGGAGAAGATATTCAATTTATGATCAAGAGTTATATGTCATAATTCAAGCCTTGAAGAAGTGGAGACATTACTTACTGCCTAAGGAGTTTGTGTTGTATACAGATCATCAAGCTTTGCAATATTTGAATAGTCAAGGAAAGTTGAATCAAAGACATATGAGATGGGTAGAGTTCATGTAGAGTTATACTTTTGTGTTGAAGCATAGAAGTAGTAAATCAAACAAACTTGTTGATGCCTTCAGAAGGAAAATAAACTTGTTGACATGGATGAGAGTTGAAGTGATACGATTTGATGAATTGAAGAACATGTATGAGGGAGACACTAATTTTGCAGAACCTTGGAAAGCATGTAAAGAACCTATTGTGACAGATAGGAGTAAGTGGTTGGATTATTTCATTCAAGAAGACATGTTGTTCAAAGGAAGTCAGTTATGTATACCTAGGAGTTTGATGAGAGATAATTTGATCAAGGAGAAACATAGTGGTGGATTGGCAAGACATTTTGACATTGATAAGACAGTGGCTTTGATGAGTAAAAACTACTTTTGGCCTCAGATACATAAGGATGTTAGGAAATTTGTGCAGAGTTGTAGAATTTGTCAAGTTGCAAAAGGGAGTAGTCAAAATACCAGATTGTATCAACCTTTGATAGTACCGGATAGATCTTGGGAAGACATTAGCATGGATTTTGTGATGGGATTGCCAAAGACACAGAGAGTACATGATTCAATATTTGTAGTGGTAGATAGATTTTCAAAGATGGCACATTTAATACCATGTAAGAAGACAACTAACGCAGTGCATGTAACTAACCTATTTTTCAAGGAGATTGTGAGATTGCATGGACTAGGTCTAAGAGTATAGTTTTAGACAAAGATACAAAGTTTGTTGGATGCTTTTGGAAGACACTTTGGAAGAGGATGAAGACAGATTTGAAGTTCAGTTCAACATTTAATCCACAGACAGATGGATAGAAAGAGTAGTGAATAGGAGTACCGGAAGAACACCTTTTGAGATTGTTACCAGAGTAAACCCTAGATGAGTTGTAGAGTTGAGAGATACCAGTATGGTAGAAAAGAGAAGTGCAGAAGTAGCAGAATTTACAGAACATATGGAGACAGTGCATAATCAAGTGAAGAAGCTTGTTGAGATGTTTGGTTGGAGAGAAGACATGAAGTTGGGATTTGATTCTTTCACAAGCAGAATTTGCATACAATAATTCAATAAATAGGAGTACCGGAAGAACACCTTTTGAGATTGTTACCAGAGTAAACCCTAGATGAGTTGTAGAGTTGAGAGATACCAGTATGGTAGAAAAGAGAAGTGCAGAAGTAGCAGAATTTACAGAACATATGGAGACAGTGCATAATCAAGTGAAGAAGCATTTGGAGGATATGCATAGAAAATATAAGGAGAAAGAAAATGAGAAAAGAAGACACAAGGAATTTGTAGTTGGAGATGAAGTAATGGTATATTTGAGAAAAGAAAGATTTCCAGTTGGGATGTATAACAAGTTAAAGATGAAGTTTTGACCTTGTAAGATACTCAGAAAATTTGATTCAAGAAATGCACATGAAGTGGAATTACTGGAGACATTGGGTATATCACCTATTTTCAACATTACAGACCTATATCAGTATCATGAAGCAGAGTTTAGTGACAGCATTTAAGAAGACCTCAAGAAGCAGTTACCACAACAAACACCGGAGCAGATTGAAGACATTTTGGACAATAGAGTTGGACGCATCACTAGAGGAAGACAATACAAAGAATACCTTGTGAAGTGGAAAGGCAGACCAAAAGAAGATTCATCATGTATTTCTCAGGCTGAGGTAGACCGTCTTGGTTCTCCCCTAGCCCCGATAAAGTGAGGGACTCACTTTTTTAGTAAACCTAGATGTCTGATGTAGGAGCATCCCTGGTTCAAGAGTAATCTTGCATCAACCAAAAATATTTGCATTTCAGTTTGTTTGTAGTTTAGTTTGTTTTCTTTCATTTTCTAGTTCAGTTTAGGCAGTTCAGTCAATAGTAGTTTCCATATTTTGGTCTGCATTCTACCACAGTTGCATCTCAAACCTTGTGGAGCTAGATTTAGCATCTAGAGACATTCATGCACAACATATCTGAATCTTAGAGCATTTGGATCAAGTACTAGAAAGATATCGCTATCAGAAGATCAATTATTTTCTCAGAATAGAGCATCCTGATAGTCTCAGACAATTAGCTAAAGGAGAAGACCTGCAGAGCATTTCCTAACTTGTGGCGCCTAATGACACATCATTTAGTGATATTTGGTTAGTGGCCAACCTTCCTCTAGATCCGCACATCATTCCATTCATTTGCGGAGGCGTTCTTCATGATTAGGTCTAACCTATCAGTGTACACACATTATAGCTCTTCATTGGAGTTTGTGATCTTCCTTGGTTGATGCAAAGGAATCTTATGTTCTGGATAATATATATATTGATGTAATAGATCCCTAGGAAAGTAGTTAGCATAATTCTAAGGATTTAGAAGATAGATAGTTTTGCTCTTTCATGAAGGAACTTCAAAGCTATATCTTGTGCATATTCTGATATTTTGTAGCTAGGCCTGTGAGCCCAATTGTAAGATTGCATGTTGCCAGCCCATTTGTATTTGAATTCCTTAACATACTGAATGACTAAATCTACATTTGCTTCATATCTTGGAGTTGTTTCCATTGTGTTTACTCTTGTTGCATGGTTTGGGCAGTTCATTCTATGAACCCTCCTACCATGACTACACCAGTATGATTAGCAATGTTGTTCATATGGTGTACCAGGTTTCAATCAAGGATTTCACCAACAAGTTATTCATTGCTAGGTCAGAACCCTAACCCTATTAGGGAATTTGTAATCATTAGAAGGCTTTTAGGGCAAACTAGGATAGGGGACATTACAGATGTATATGAATGCAAGCCTCAATGAATGCAAAACATCTTTTTATTCTTTCTTATGTTTTATGAAATCAAAGTGTTTTTTATTAATCTAAGAATTGTAAAATGCATGAAAGCTGTGATGAAGTTACCTAATGCAATGTATTCTATGTTTTTGTTATTTTCTGAATAGATGGATCAATCTAATCTAAGAAAGGAAATTGCTTTTAATCTATGAACTTTGGAAAGGGAAACTAATTTAACAACGCAAATCTACTTAGCCCATTAGGGAAAAAGCAAACATGTATTTTACTATTCCTAAGAGAAAAGTTTTGATTATATAATTACTATGAAAATGAAAAAAAGTATGAAGGAACCTGGAGATGCATGAGCCTACACTAGCCTCAGAAATCCTTGTATTGGTAGTTCCTCAAATCCTCTTGTAGCAGGGGGGTGATCCTCTTGGAGATAAAAAGAATAGAGAAGGAAAAGAAGCTTTGAAGCTTTGAAAAGAGCTCAATTGGAGCTTGATGAGCACTATGTCTTGTGATGTTAGTAGTGTATGGACATGAATGAGCTTTTAGAAAAGATAAATGAGATAACAAATAAAAGCAAAAGGCTCTAATGTCCTATATGAGCATGAGAATGCTTAATTTGGAGAGCAATAACCTATAAAAATTGTGTGCACAAATGGAATTGCCTCCCTTTGTGCTTGAGGGAGGGGGTATTTATAGGTTAGAAGAAGGGATGAGAAGTGAAGAAGGAGAGTTAACTCAATTTGATTGGAGAGTTAACTTAGAAGACTCAAGAGTGATCTGAGCTAAAATTAGAGTGATCTACCCAGTAAAAGCTTATCACTCAAGAATAAGTGAAGAAAGAGGAGTGCATGAGAATGTAAGGGAATGCATGAATTGTTAACTAAAGGTGAAATAGAGCTAATTATGCATGTGTGGGTGCATGAAATAGTTAGCTCTATATTTGGCATGAAAATCTATGCAAACAAGAAGAAAAACAAGAAAAAACAAAGCTATTTTGAGTTAGAAACTCAAGTTTTTTCATAGATGAAAACATGACAGGGTCACCCATGGGTCACCCCTTTCACCAGTTAGGGTCGTTTGGGGGTGACCCATGGGTGACCCTCAGAGGACAACACTTGGGTGAAATTCTATGGTGGGAGATGGTAGAGGAGATGAAAAGGAGAGGATGTGCCTCTAGAAATAGGTTAGTCATGTGTGAAAATCCAAATCTCCACTTGCAAAAGTAGGATCTCCTAAGGGAGATCCCAAAATAATAGGGGAGATTTGGATTGGTTGAGTGAAACTGAAAACCAAAAGCAGGAGATGGATAGGGAGGACCTCTAAAAGGCCTCTAGGGGTGGGAATGGATGAAAAACATTGGGGAAAGGTGAAAACACACCTACAAGATGTATATAAGGCTTAGGAACAGGGTTGCAAGCATAGGAAATGTAAATCAACAAGTGTCAAAAAAGTGTCGAAAAGTGAAGAAAGTGAAGAGAGAGAAAACACCAAAGGGGAAAAAACACGAGGAAGAAAAGACACATCACCAAGAAAATTGTTGCTAAGAGGATTTTATTTCATGCTTACATGTACATGACAAGGATTATGACTCATCATAGGGGTCCTTGTGGAGGCTGTGCATGATTTTGGTGCTTACAGGACCTAAAACCTTGGACATTCCTTTCTCCATTATTCCCACCTCAGATTGTTTTCAGTTGAGGTTGGGCCAACCATGGATCACTTCTATGAGAGTGGTCCCCTCAGTCATTTATCAATGCCTAAAGTTTCCTCATGATGGAATTGTGCATACAATCAACCACAATGGATTTACACCTCTCACCATGCACAAAATATTTTCCTTGGACTACTTTTGGTCAGCCTCGACTGAGATGCTTTAGCCATGCAATGACTTCTTCTTTATTTCTTACAAGAAGTTTAAAGTGAGTTGAATAACACATATGTCTATTGGCCCTTCATCCTCATCTTTTGTGGTTGCTTCCCCTTTAGTGTCTTTGTCTTCGAAGGTTGCTCATGTTCCTTCCACTACCTCCTTCAAAATTTGAGGAAAGTGGTCCATACAGAGTACACCTCTCCAATCCCACACTCCTAGCTTATACTCTATGATTCCACCTTTCTCTTCTTATTTAGGGCCTTGAGGTCCACCTATTGTACAACCTCATGCACTGTGCATTTTTGGAACCTCTTAGCCTTTGATAGTTACTTTTGTTCCTCTTACCTCCTCGATGGAAAAAGGAAAGAAACAAGTACTAAGTAATCCTTCTCCTCTTCCTGTTGTGGCTCCCCAACCTTCAGTGGCTTCTCCTATTCCTCTTGTCTCTTCGATAGCCAGGGGAAAGTAGCATGTGTTACAAGATCCTTCCCCTCTCATTATGGTTTCCCAACCTTTGGTAGTTCTCTCTATTCATCATCCTATCCCTGAGGCAAGGGATGAAACATAACCCATGTTGGAAGACCCCCTGGCTCCATTACTAGAGGCCTTGGCCTACACTAGGTGAAATCAACTTGTGAGGGATCACAAGCATCACTGTCATGATGTTGCTCAAGAACGTGTTGTTGGTGATCAACCTTCATTTGAGTATCCTTCTCCTTTATATTCTCCCTCTAATCTTGTTCCTCTTGAGCCTCTTCCTTCTCCCACCCCCACCTCTTGTCAATTGGAGATAAATGAACCCCACTCCACAAAGTTTCAAGTAATCTTAGCTCTATCCACTTAGGCTCCCATCCTTCTATCTATTCCTAATATCCCACACTTTCCTAAACCCTTAAATCATCCTAACACTAGTGTTATCCCTAGCACCACCCTGACTGCTCTTGTGCCTTTCCAACACACTTGTCATGTAGTCTTTATAAATATCCTATGCCCCACTACCATTGATATAAACATTCCTTGCTTTCCACCTAACCATAAACCTAAGCATTACTCCACCTCACCATTTCACAAGCCTAAGCATGTGTCACCATCTCCAACACCTCTAAGCCCTTCTACATCATTTCTTCTAGTTATGGAGGATGTTCGTCCATATGTGACTCTTAGCACTCACATTGCTTCTGTTAGCACTGATGAGTCATGTTTAGTGCACTATTCAAACAATAACTCTTCTGTCGATTCCTCTCCTTCACACAATCATTGGTAATTGTTTCTCCTAGTGCTCTAGAGGATCCTTCTCCTACTAGTGATCCTCCTCACTTGGTTCTAGGGGAGTCTGCTAGTATGGCTCTGCATGTGGTCCCGTTGTCAATTCTTCCTCCACCCCCCTATGCTTATCAAGATTGGAACTAGGATGATTTGATGATGCTTGACCCATGACATTTGTACCTTTATCTCATGTGTTTTTGTGTGTTTTCAAGTTTTCTTGTAATGTTTTCCCCATGAATGTGTATTTACATTTGTCAGTTCTACCTAGAGCACCCACAATGTTCTTGTAGGCACATGGATACATGAGGAACAAACAGGTTATGAATTTCTTCTATTTGTCCCTATATTCTTCCATAAGTCATCTCTTTATTTTTTGTGACATTTTGGGAATGATGCAAAGCGTTGGAAGATTTATCTTCCTTCCATGTTGACCCCCTTTTTTTCTCGTCTTCTTGTGACATTCTTCCTTTGTGTTTGTAGTTCTACATGTTTGGGGGATGATGACAATTCTTTCAATTGTCCCTTGATGATTTCCTTCCCAAATACATACTAACCCCAAAGCACATAGATCCCTTAGTGTTTTTGGTGTTGTTTCTATCTATTTAAAAAAGTGTGCCCTAGTTGATAAAAGTGTGTCTTACATACTTGCAACTGTTATGTAGGAAAAAGGAGAAAGATGGGATTGAATGATTTAGCTAGATCCTCTTTTCACTACACACATTCAAGGACATTTAACCAAGTTGAATCACAAATTTTGCAAGAGGATTCACCTATAGGTTGGTTGTCATTTGTAATGATAGGGAAATTTGGAATTCATTGATTAATGTCTTAATTTTAGTTTGATTTAGCTTAAAACCCTAATTATGCAAAATCGTAAACAAATGGACGAAACCTGATAAATGCTCACACAGAGATAGACTAAATATAGATTAGATGCATACCAAATTTTGAGCTCTAGAATATGGAAAAGTTAGGGGCTAAAGAGCGGGCGTCCAAGCCCAAGGTATTGCTTTCTCTAAGGGCTTCAGAATATTTTCTGACATTGACTGCACCACTTTAGATAATTTTTGTGACATGAAACTAAGGGGCAAAAGAGAGGGTGCCCAAGCCCTTTCTGAGCTATTTTCCACCTTTTTCTTTAGATCCTAATTCCTTATGCTCTGCCACAGTCCTCTGCAACTCCACTCTTCGAGATATGACACATGTCACCTATAATCACAAGAAGAGGGGTTGGGGGTTGTGGTGTTTAGGAGCTTGCCTTGGTCAAGCCCAGGAATGGCATTCAAGTTTTCCAACACTATTGTTAGATAGAGAGTGTGTATCCTTGTAGGATAGAGGCAAAAAAAATTGATAAATGATTGATTGAAGCACAACTATATATCACCTCGAAGGTGTCGATCGCAAATAGATGAAGATCTTTCACAACATGAGAAGATGAAGCCAAATCTACAATAACAAACACAACAACAACACAAGTCTTCTCTACAACATGATAAATGCCTTGAATGCTCTAAAATCATAAGTTCGCCCAAATATCATAATCATCTTCTAGTTTGAAAATGAATTCCTAAACATGATTATATATGCATTCCTGCTTTAATTTTGTAATTCAAACTTAAGATATCGGCAAGGAACACCTTTTAATGGTATCCAACCAATATTCAAATTTGGGACCCCGCCAAAATAGGGTAGGGCAAGGACATGAGCACCCTTGTCCTGGGACCAATTTTGGGATAGGGTTAAGCTTTGCAATGTCCCCTAAGTTCATTTTGACATGGGTTTTAGGGCATTTTATCTTAGGATTCAATTCTAACATGCAAGATCAAAATTAAGGGACCTAAGAGCTAAACCTAGGAGGTAAAAGTCACAGGGGGACATTTTACAACATAACATTTAGCCCCCACTTTAATGTATGTATGATCTTACGACCCATACATGTATTAAAGTATAGTCAAAACATAGCAAACACGCCATACACTTGAATCTAATGCATACATGAAGATTGAGGAACTATTTCTAGCCCCCAGTATTAGGTAGACATTAGAGAAAACACACGTAGACATGCCAAACACAATGAAGATAGTAACAAGCATGTAAAACATGAAGAAGATAGTAATAGACACACAAGACATGGAGAATACAATATTGAAGACACACAAAACATGATGATTATAGTGATATTTATTTTTTATTTTCATATATATAAATGCATAGAAATTAAAAATGCAACACACAACCCAAAATGTAGGAGGGTCATTTTTCGACACCCTTGAAACTACATATGGGGGAGAAGACAGACAAAACAAATCCCAAAGTGTAGGACAGGCATTTCACCACACCCTTGAGACTCCACTTGAGAGAAAGCATGCCATACAAAACCCAAAGCATAGGAGAGGCATTTCGCCACACCCTTGAGACTATGCTTGGGAGAAAACATGCCATACAAAGATCAAGTGTAGGAGGGACATTTCGCCACACCCTTGAAACTACACACAGGGGAAAACACACGGAAGACACATGGAAAACATGAGCATCATATATTGTGCCAAAGACATACTATATGTCTTAAACACAACAAACAAGGTGATGGAAGGAACTTATCGCTAAGTTCCCACCATCTCAAACATGCTATAGGCACACCTGACAGTTGGCCTTATGCCACAACAACTGCCAAAAACATGCTTAAGGGAGGATAGTCTCAAATCCAACCCTGCCTATTCAAAGGACTTTTGAAATAAAAAGGATGTGCACTAGCTCAAGAGATACATCATCCCTACCTCCATAGAGGGCCTTTGAATAAAAGGATATGCACAATATCCTACCTCCATAGAGGGCTTTTTGATTGCAATATAGAATAAAGATGTGCACTCACATCGAAGATACAACATCCTACCTCTACAGAGGGCTTACAAACACGCTTCGTTAGTACCAAAATCATCATACAACTTACCTTATATATGCCCCCACCTTAAGGCGGTTGATATTGTGTACTGATATCAAGCACGTTAAGGTAGAGAGAAAACACACAAGGGAACAAGAGCTTTCACAAAGCCCGTGCCCCCAAAGGTGACATGTACTCATGATTGTCGAATGGTCCCACAAACGCATCTTAATCTAAGCCAAAACATGAAAGCTATTCATGAAAATAAAGAAGCCAAGGTTACACAAATGGGTTCAAATCTAAGTAGAGCCATTGGGCTTATACTACAGGCATATCAGATCTGAGTGTAACAACAAGGTGAGACACCCAAAACAATCAAAGTGCATGGAGAAAATGTATTGTTATGACTTGTTAGAAAGATAAGACAACATCAAATATCACACAAAGTGATTCTACTAGCCAAGTGTCAAATACATAAATCAACCTTATCTTCATATATGGACTAGGTGCATTTTTTCTTTGCTTGCTGAAGGGACATGCGGTTCATATTAGTTAGTTGTTTGTTTTCATCATCCACTGACTAGGTAGAATCACTAGAAGGTAAACAATAAAATGAGAGAGGAAAAAAAGTGTCTTAGGAACAATCACATAGGAGGATGCCCCCAGGTCATCAACCGCAACTGCTATGCACCTAAGACACAACACACAACAATAAAATAGAGGAGAGGCAAGATAGAATAATGATGATACAAGTAGAAGAATGGTCACAATAGAGGTGGTCTCCTGGTATCCTTGACATTACAAGAGTATCAAGGGTCATCCAAGGAGGCCTAAACAACACATAGCACATCACGGGGGAACACAACACAAGAGGGGATGCCACATAAACAAGCAAATAATGCTACAACATAGGTGACCACCAGGGTTAGAAATACTTACCTATTACACAGCTGAACTAGCAATTATTGACAAGCAAATCATCATCTTCCCAATCTCAAATGTTAGAAGAAATAGGTACATAAGGTACAATAGCCCAACATTTGTCATTATTCTTAATCTCTTTTTCTTTAAGATTTTCTTTGTTTGGTTCAATGTTAGGTGGAATGTTTTCTTGTTGAGGTGCATTTCATTGGGCAAAATCTTGTCTTCTCTTTCTCTTTTCTCTTACTTGTCTATTTATTTTTGTTTTATTTCTTATATCTCCAAAAGGAGTCTCATGTTTTTTTGTAGGTTTTCATATCTCAGAGGAGGAAGCTTGTTCAAATCTAATTTGATTTGATGAAGTGCTTTGTTTTCCACAAGTACCTCCCAATCCATGTAAGGATGATGGAGGAGGATCCTCAGCATAGAGTCCCTTACCTTTTGATCTAGGAAGTTCTTCTAATGCGCGTTGTTCTTCTCTTGTTTGAATAGTAGGCCCAACCACTCTAGATAGTAGTTTTTCTTTTTAGTGTCTTTATGCTAAGAAAAGTTTATCTCTTCATGGCTTGGGTTCTCTATCAAGTCGTGGCCAAAAGTAATCAAGAGTAAAGTTCTTTTGAGTAACTATAGGCTACCATGTATTATGATGAATATTGCATACTTGTCCATGTAAAGAAAATTTTATGCATTTGTGAATTGTTGAGGGGACAGCCTTCATAGCCTTGAGCCATGGATGTCCTAATTCTATGTGGAAGAGGTTAGATGAAGGGATGACATCGAATAATTGTTCCACGGATTTATCATATACCAAAACCAATAAGGATATCTTCCCAAAAGTAGGAACAAAGGCTCTAGTATGTGTCTTAATCATTATATCCATAGGTTCATAAGATTCTTGTATCAACTCATGTGAGAAAAGGAACTCTTCTATTGCTACATTATTCATGCAATTAGGATCTATAAGCGTTCCATGCACAAGAACCTCCATTACATTCACTATAATATAGAGAGGTCCTTCAATATCTTTCATTGTCTTATCATGAGGTGTGAATGTTATTTCAGGTTTAGGAGTCTTTCTTTTCAATAAGGCCTAGGAGGAACCCTAGCATTATTGTTGCGATGAGAAGCCATGTAATGTAAAGTATGCAAGTTTTCAAGAAAAAGTGCAAATTGATGTGAAATTTTTAAATGAGAAATGTATGTATGTGTCCAAATGAATGCAATATCAGATTTTAAAAGATTTTCAATACCTATGCAAGGAAGTAGATGCAAAACTATGCTTGTTTATGACCTAAAATGCTTAATTTTTTGCTTTTTTCAATGTAAATACTCTAAAATGCAAGAGTAAGATGCAAATACATACAGCAACACTATAGTCCAAAATCATATTTAAAAGAGTATTAAAATTTGAAACAAGATTTTACCCACAAACCCTAGCTATTGTAAAGACTAGGTTATATGAAAAATGCACAATTTTAAGCAAATTTTAACAAATGAAGCATGAAAATGATTATAAAATAATGTAAACTATGTCAAAATGCAAACTAGAATGCTTGATTTTTTCAAAATTTTATTTTTTTTTGTAGATTTTCAAATGCAATATGATGACAATGAAATGAATGGATGCAAATCTAAAGTACAACACTCAACAAGGTGTAAAATGTAATAAAAACATGGGTTCACCAAAATGTTATGTAGGAAAAAAAGGAAAGATGGGATTGAATAATTTAGCTAGATCCTCTTTTCACTACACACATTGAAGGACATTTAACTGAGTTGAACCACAAATTCTACAAGAGGATTCACCTACAGGTTCGTTGTCACTTTTAATGATAGGGAAATTTGGAATTGATTAATTAATGTCTTAATTTTAGACCGATTTAGCTTAAAACCCTAATTATGCAAAATCGTAAACAAACGGATGAAACTTGATAAATGCTTGCACAGAGATAGACTAAATACAGATTAGAAACATACTAGATTTCAAATTTTGGAATATGGAAAAGTTTGGGCTAAAGAGAAGGTACCCATGCCCAAGGTACTACTTTCTTTGAGGGCTTCAGGATCTTTTCTAACACTAACTGCACCACTTCAAAGATTTTTTGTGACACGAAACTAAGGGGAAAAAGAGCAGGTACCCAAGCCCTTCCTAAGCTATTTCCTACCATTTTCTTCAGATCATGATTCCTTATGCTCTACCACAGTCCTCTGTAACTCTACTCTTTAAGATCTGACACATGTTACCTATAATCACAAGAAGAGGGGTTAGGGGTTGTGGTGTTTACAAGCTTGCCTCGGTCAAGCCCCAGAATGACATTCAAGCCTTCCAACACCATTGTTAGACAGAGAGTGCATATCCTTGTAGGATAGAGGTAAAAACAAATTGATAAATGATTGATTGAAGCACAAATAGATATCACCTCAAAGGTGTATCTCACAAATAGATGAAGTTCTTTCACAACATGAGAAGATGAAGCCAAATCTGCAATAACAAACACAACAACACAAGTCTTCTCTGCAACACAATGAATGCCTTGAATGCTCTAAAATCATAAGTTTGCCAAAATATCATAACCATCTTCTAGTTTGCAAATGA
This sequence comes from Cunninghamia lanceolata, assembly GCA_027924645.1. Classification (NCBI taxonomy): domain Eukaryota; kingdom Viridiplantae; phylum Streptophyta; class Pinopsida; order Cupressales; family Cupressaceae; genus Cunninghamia; species Cunninghamia lanceolata. The sequence goes on along the minus strand of BSBN01000958.1, from coordinate 687,858 downwards.
AGTCCTAAACATGATTATATATGCATTCCCACTTTAATTTCGTAATTCAAACTTAAGATGTCAGCAAGGAACACCTTTTAATGGTTTCCAACTGACATTCAAATTTGGGAATTCACCAAAATAGGGTAGGGCAAGGGCAAGGGTGCCCTTGTACTGGGACCAATTTTTGATAGGGTTAAGCTCTGCAATGTCCCCTAAGTCCATTTTGACATGGGTTTCAAGGCATTTTGTCTCAAGATTCAATTCTAACATGCAAGATCAAAATTAAGGGACCCGGGAGCTAAACTTAGGAGGTAAAAGTCCTAGGGGGGCATTTTATGACATAACAAAAACTTTATAACATTTGTTATTTTTTCAAAAGATTGTAGCTAAGACAATAAAATTATGTTGGGTATAGGTGCAGGTTTTATAAAATTTTACCCTTTTAAAAAGTACAACTCACTCAGTCAAAGCATGCCTATATAGGAAGTTGAATTGATCATGCAATATGATATGCCTAAAAATATTAAAATAAAAGAAAGGATGCTATTCTTAGCTGATTCAATTAGTTGGGGAAAGAGACTATAATTCAAATACTCTATATAACAAGAGGATCATCACTCATTCAAAATTAACTTAGCCTTTCCTCTTATGATTCATTGTAGTAAATATGGTGTTTTTTTTAACAAGTTTCAAGGATTCATTTCAAGCATCATAAAAAAGATTTTTTATTTATAGAGGTCATGGTTAAAAAATATTAGAGTTGGCATATTTTATTTTTTATTATTCAGTGTTACTATTGGTAGTCAATCTAATTTTCAAATTCTAAATTTTATTTCCAGCAGAGAAGTGTTATCACTTTTATGTTTCTCAATGATTTGATCAATCAAAAAGATCATTTTCAAAAAACAAAGTTGTATGATGATATGTTGGAGCTCAAGAAAATATTTTAAAATTCATCATGTACACATCAATATTGTTAATTTAAATACCAGAGAAAAATAAAAATAGGAACTAACTAACTTGGCCAGCAAATTCGTTGATAATGAATCGATCCAAGCAATTTAATTTCTAGTCACTTTTCAATCCCTAAATATGGTAAAAATGTGCACTCAACATTATGAATCAAGTACTAGGTGGATCATGCCTTTAGATAACTAGGTAATATGTAGCTTAGATGCTGATAGTTATTAATTTAATGTTGGAGTTGCAACATTTTGAAGAGACTTGGTTGATCAACTTGGAGGAATGTGAAGAACAATATAATAATAACTTGTACAACTATCAAAAGGAGATTCTTTGGAAATGGACAATTGAATCCAAAGGGCTTTCATGATTGCCTAAGTACTTATACAAAAATGATATTAAAGAGGAGCTCAATTTAATAATCACAATGTTGAACATGGTGATAGGGCAATTGAAGTATGAACTTTTAAAAATTGAATGTTGTATTTAACTAATCTCATCTATGAATGGAAAATACATATTTATTTGAGTTCTCTTATTAGTAATTTCATCCTTACTCAATTGATAAAAAAAATTAGACTATATTTTTCACATTATCTCATATTGGTTTATTCATTGGTAGAGGCTCAAGCATTTAATAGTTTGGATAAAGTTCAACTAAATGGATCCTTCTTCATAAAATATCCACAAATGGAGTTTAGGGAGAGTATGAAACATTATAAAAATGTTAATGATGATTTATAATGATAGTTCTATAAAAAATTTGGAGAACAAGAATCATGTTCATGTTTTTAATAATGCTAGAATGGTTATTCACAAGTGGGTTGATTGGTTTATCCACTTTTCCACATTTAATTTTATATTAGGGTATGCGGTTTCAACTCCTATCCATATAAGCTACCTTGATATCCGAGTGATCTATTGGAATTAGTTTGGACAACTGAGAGGGGGGGTGAATCAGTTGTCCCACAAGTATTAATCTTTTCTTATTTTAAACTTCTTTTACAACTTGCAATTAGATAAACATTAAAGCATGAATCAATAACTTGAGCAGAAATAGATTGAACACACATAACACAAGAATTTTTACATGGAAACCCGGTTAAGGGAAAACCATGGTGGGGGTTAACCCACAAGATTCATACCTTGTTAAAAGTACTTAAATGAAAAGAGAAGGCACATACCTTCGGGTTCACTGCCCAAAGCTCACTGCTCAAGAGAGGCTCACTACCTACTAAATTTGTGTTTAGTATAGAAGGAATTAACTGATAAATAGCATCTACTTCATGCCTAGTTCAGTCACATTGAAATGCTTAAAACACTTCTGTTCTGCCTCATAAACTTCTTTCTCTAATTCTTCATTCTTAACATCTCTTGTTCTTCTACTTCTTCTCTTCTTTGCTCTGCCTTTGATCCTCTCTTTTGATTTTATTATTTTCACACAAGGATAATTCACCACACTTCAACTACACACTTTTATATGCTTCATCAACCTTGGAATAAGCATCAAGGTTGACTTGTCTTAATGTGGATCACTATACTATCGACCAAACACAACTAAGACTTGAATCTTCCTTCAACAACATGCCACGCTCCAGAGAATTACTCTTTGATCATCCACAACATACTTGAATCATCTAGTCGGCCAAGACTGGGAAGAACAACAACACCAAGAGGGAAATCTTCAATAGCGAGCTCAAACTTCAGTGCAAACCTCCAACATAGCAATTACACAATCTAGAGACCTCCACAAGCTTATTAAATTCAACAAGAACATCCGCACTCCTCCAAATCATCAGGATCACTTGCATCTTCCTCTAGAACCTCAAGAACACTATCTGCCATGACTGTCACTTTAAAAAGATTGCTTGCGGACCTCCAAACCACGAACCACTTGAATGGATAATACACACTGACTTCCCCAACATGCCTCTAGATCCGCAGACCATCATTTGACATATCTGGAACAATCTAGACCTCTTTCCTACCACTTTATCTCTTTTGAACACTACAAAACTGGTTCAACTCAGATGGCAATAACTTCTTCAAATCTTCATGTGAACCCTTCAAAATTTAACTGGAGCTTCTTCAAACAATCCTATACTCAGCCATATGGTCTGCATACATTGATCCTCATTAATTTTCTCAATATCCTCAACAATCCAGTCTTCTATCCAAGCAACAAAATAGGATATAGTTGACACCAATGGCAACAAGGATATGTTGACATCAATGACAACACTGTTTGGGCACATATTTGCAACAATCTCCCCCTTTGTCATTGATGGCAACATATGATGTGAAAAACTAATTTGACCATCAAGACAAGACCTTCTCCCCCTTTCCCTTATCACTTTTGTAATCACTTTCTTCACTTCCCCTTTCATCAGTAACTATTTTTTCACATGAACTTCTCTCCCACTTTGACATCAATGGCAAAGGGCACATACTTGCAACTTTTCTCCCTTTTTGTTTCAGACCAATCCAAAATTTTCATACTGATTACTCCCCCTGAGTAGTATCTCCTTTACATCAATCCAGATCCCAAGATATGACTGTGAATTCCATCAGACGGATGCACCTTAGTGCAACTTAGTTCTGATCAGGAGGGGTAATAACCCCTAACTTCTCTCTGAGATACTCAAAAGTATCATTGGGAAAAGGCTTAGTGAAAATATCTACAATCTAATCCTTTGAAGACACAAACTCCAACTTGACTTCATTCTCATTTACCTTCTCTCTCAAGAAATGAAACTTGATGGATATATGTTTTGTCTTTGAATGCAACGCCGTATTCTTTGAGATACTTATTGCACTTGAATTATCACAGAAGATTGTGACAAGATTCTCAAACACAACTCTGATGTCCTTCAACATTTGCTTCATCCACAAGACTTGAGTACAATTGTTTGCTGCTGCTATATACTCTACCTCTACTGTGGATAGGGAAATTGCCTCCTACTTTTTGCTTAACCAAGAAACTAATCTACTTCCCAGGAAGAATGCACCACCACTAGTGCTTTTTCTGTCATCCACGTCTCCTGCCCAATCAACATTTGTATATGCATGTAGAGTGAAGTCATTATCCTTTGGATACCATAATCCATAATTAATTGTCCCTTTGAGATATCTAAAAAATTCTCTTGACTACTACAACATGGGATTCTTTAGGATCAGATTGGAATCTTGCGACAAGTCCAACTGCATTCATGATACCAGGTCTGGTCTGAGTCAGATAGAGCAGTCCTCCAATCATTGATCTATACCTTTTCTGATTTGCCTTAGGGGAGTCGTCATATTTTCTCAACTTGCATCCAATTACCATAGGTGTACTTACTAGCTTTGAGTCTTCCATTCCAAACTTCTTCAACAATTCTCTCACATACTTGGACTGAGATATGAAGATACCTCTATCTGACTGAGTGATTTGTAGACCTAAGAAGAAATTCATCTCACCAAACATGGACATCTCAAATTCACTTTGTATTTGATCAACAAATGTTTTGCACATGCTCTCATTTCCACCAAAAATGATATCATCAACAAATAATTCAATAATAAGAATGTTCTCATGATCAATCTTGAAGTAAAGATTACTGTCAGCAGTGTCTTTGTTGTATCATAGCTTTAGTAGAGACTTATCTAATCTTGCATACCAGGCTCTTAGGGCTTGTTTGAGTCCATATAATGCTTTCCTCAACATGCAGACCATATCTTTTTGATTAGTCAACTGAAATCCTTCTGGTTGCTCAATATAGACTTCTTCTAGTTCTCCATTTAGGAATGTTGACTTGACATCCATCTGATAGACCTTGAAATCTTTATAAGCAACAAATGCAAGGAATAATCTGACTGCCTCTATTCTTTCCACCAGAGAAAAAGTTTCTTCAAAATCAATTTCTTCCACTTGAGAATATCCTTTGCACACTAACCTTGCTTTTTTTTTACAACTTCACCATCTTCATTTAGTTTGTTTCCCAATCAAATTTTTGTCCTCAGATCTAGACACAAGATCCCAAGTGTGATTATTTTCAATTTGCATTAATTCTTCTTCCATTGCTTTTACCCAGTTTTCATCATTGCAAGCTTCACTTACTAATTTTGGTTCAATCTTTGAAATGAAACAAATCTCTTCTTGATCTTTAGCAATTCTTCTTCTAGTTTGAACACCTTTATTTCTGTCTCCTATAATCTAATTTTCAAGATGATTCATCTTTGCATACCTGGGAGTTTTGGGATCTGCTTGAACTTTTATTTCTTGAACTTGTTCTTCAACTTCTACATTATCCTCGAGTCACTGAGCTTTCTGGATCAATCTGGATCTGAGTTTGGGTTTGAATTTACCTTCCTTGACTTGGATTTTCATCTTGATCATCTAAATCATATCCACAAGACCTAGAATGTTCTTCTTTGCTCTCATCAACTTTGACATTAGCACTTTCAACCAGCTTTTTTAACCTCTTGATAAAGCACCGGTATGCTTTTCTTTGAGTAGAGTAACCTAGAAAAATTCCTTCATCACTTCTTACTTCAAACTTGCCTAGATCCTCATCTCTATTGATATAGCATTTACTACCAAAAACTCTAAAATACTTCATAGTAGGAGCATGACCAAACCATAGTTCATAAGGGGTCTTACCATAGTTGCCTTTAATCTGCACTAGGTTAAGAGTGTAGACAACAGTACTCACAGCTTCTCTCCAAAATACTTGTGGAACATTTGCTTCCATCATCATGGTCCTAGCAACTTCTTGAATGGTCCGGTTCTTTCTCTACACAACTCCATTCTGCTGAGGAGTTCTAGGAGCAGATAACAGTCTTTTTATTCCTTGCTTCTCACATAATGTATCAAACTCTCCAAAGGTAAACTCTCCACCTTTGTCGGATCTCAAACACTTTATCTTCACACCAATCTCATTTTCCACCATAACTTTGAATACCTTGAATTTGTTAAGAGCTTCTAATTTTTCTTTTAAGAAAGTTACCCATATCATCTAGGAGTAATCATTAATCAGCAACATGAAATATCTATCTCCTTGCACACTTCTGATTCTAGCAAGACCACATAGATCAGTATGCACAAGTTCCAATCACCCACTTGAAAATTGTTCTTTAATTTTGAATGATGTTTTGTTCTATTTACCCAATTGACATTCTCTACACATGCTATTAGGTTTCACAAGTCTTGGAAGATCTCTCACAGTTTGAGTAGAACTTATCTTGACAATGTTATCAAAATTCACATGACACATTCTCCTATGCCACAACCAACTCTGATATGTCTGTGTAATCAAATAACTTTTACCAGAACTACTTAATTGAAAGATGTTACCTCTAGTTTGTATACCAGATGCAATTTTAGTTCCAGAGCTTTCCAAGATTTTGCATTTACCATCCTTGAATCAAAGAACATAGCCTTTGTTAACTAACTGTCCAACACTGAGAAGATTATGCTTCAGTCCTTCCACATACAAAACATCATTTGTGTTATTCTTGCCACCAAAAGAAATGGATCCTCTGCCACGGATTCTACTAGCTGAGTTGTCTCCAAACTTCACAAATCCACCTTCATATTTTTCAAAACTTACAAACTTACTTTTATCACCTGTCATATGATGAGAACATCCACTATCAATCACCCATTCATCCTTTTCAACAACTTGAGCAGCCAAGGCACTTTCCACATTTGTACAGCTAGCAAATTCAGTAGACACCGGATCTTCTTCTTTGATAGAAATGAATACATAATCATCTTTAGTGGCATCTCCATGATCAAACTCATCATCTATGACTCCCTCTTCTCCAACCTTTTGGACATAGTAGAAATTCTTCTGACCTTTATATCTGTTAGGGTTTGGTTTTGAAAACCTCTCTGAACATCTTGAGGCAAAATGACCAATCTTATTACAAGGAAAACATTTGAATGGCAACTTTCCTTCATACTTACTGGATCCTCTTGGCATTCTTTTGGCAATAAGAGCTTCAAGATTTGTAGTTTCAATTTCATCATTTTCAAGACCCTTCCTCGCCTTCTCAAATCTATTTGACCTTGCTGAAGAGCCTTCACTTAGATCATATCTTTGTTTTCCATACACACTAGCCTTAAATGCATATTCAGACTTATGAAGAGAATCACCAAACTCACTTAATTCAAAGCTGAAATTTTGCCAACTAGCTAACCTCTTGTAACTTTTGAGACAGTCTTGATCTCCTCTATAGCAGCAACCTTATGTTTGTATGAATTAGGTAAAGATCTAAGCACTTTTGCCACAATTTCTAATTCTTCCAAAATTCCACTAGCACCCCTGATACCACACACAAGTTCATTTATCTTTTGCATGTAGATTGTGACATTTTCATCTTCACTCATCCTTAGATTTTTAAATTTTCCTCTCAAACTTTGTAGTTTGGCACATTTGACATATTCATTGCCTTCATAAAGATTCTCCAACTTTTTCTAGATTTCATGAGTAGTTTTTAGTCCAAAAACATTAGACATTTCTAAATCAGTCAGGGCAATCAACAAGGCTTCTTTAGCTTGAAGGTTATTTTCTGCATCTTTGACTTGATCTGGAGTTGAAGGACCTTTCTTCAGAGTTTTATGCTCATCTTTGGTTATTAACCAATAAGCATCACCCATGCATTGTAAATGGCATTCCATGCGACTCTTCCAAACAGAGTAATTTATTCCATCGAATCTTGGACTATCCTTCTTGTAAGTCAACATCCTGGATCTCCTTGAGTGGTTAAGCTTCTTCTAGAGGAATCTTCCTCTAATACCAATTGTTGGAATTAGTTCAGACAATTGAGAGCGGGGGTGAATCAATTGTCCCACAAGTATTAATCTTTTCTAATTTTAAACTTCTTTTACAACTTGTAATCAGATAAATATTAAAGCATGAATCAATAACACGAGCAGAAATAGATTGAACACACATAACACAAGAATTTTTATGTGGAAACCCAGTTAAGGGAAAACCACGGTGGGGGTTAACCCACAAGATTCGTACCCTGTTAAAAGTACTTAAATGAAAAGAGAAGGCACATGCCTTCAGGTTCACTGCTCAAGAGAGGCTCACTTCCTATTGAATTTGTGTTTAGTATAGAAGGAATTAACTGATAAATAGCATCTACTTCATGCCTGGTTCAGTCACATTAAAATCCTTACAACACTTCTGCTCTGCCCCATATACTTCTTTCTCTAATTCTTCATTCTTGACATCTCTTCTTCTTCTTCTTCTTTTTTGCTCTGCTCTTCCTTTCAGCCTCTCTTTTGATTTTATTGTTTTTGCACAAGGATAATTTGCCACACTTCAACTACACACTTTTCTATGCTTCATCAACCTTGGAATAAGCATCAAGGTTGGCTGGTCTTAACACGGATCACTATACTGTTGGCCAAACACAACTGAGACTTGAATCTTCCTTCAACAACACGCCACACTCCAGAGAATTACTCTTTGATCATCTGCAACATACTTGAATCATCTGGTCAGCCAGGACTAGGAAGAACAGCAACACCAAGAGGGAAATCTTCAATAGCAAGCTCAAACTTCAATGCAAACCTCCAACATAGCAATTACATAATCCAAAGACCTCCACAAGCACATTGAATTCAACAAGAACATCCGCACTCCTCCAAATCATCAAAATCACTTGTATCTTCCTCCAGAACCTCAAGAACACTATCTGCCATGACTGTCACATTAAAAAGATTGCTTGCGGACCTCCAAACCATGAACCATTTGAATGGATGATATAAACTGACTTCCCCAACATGCCTCTAGATTCGTAGATCATCATTTGACATATCCGGAATAGTCCAGACCTCTTTCCTGTCACTCTGTCTCTTCTGAACACTACAAAACTAGTTCAACTCAGATGGTCATAACTTCTTCAAATCTTCATGCGAACCCTTCAAAACTTAATTGGAGCTTCTTTAGACAATCCTCTACTTAGCCATATGGTCCACATACATTGATCCTCATTAATTTTCTCAATATCCTCAACAATCCAGTCTTCTATTCGGGCAACAAAATAGGATACAGTTGACACCAATAGCAACAAGGATATGTTGACATCAATGACAACACCATTTAGGCACATATTTTCAATAGTGACCATGTTGTTTTGATGGAATATTGTAGGCAATTATTGGTTGCTCATAGTTTTGTAGGAAAATGCATAAGTTGGGAGCTAATTTTCCTATACAAATAGGGCCTTATAAGTGTATTAATGTTGTTGACACTAAAATGATGGGTGCTGAAATTTCTAATTTAAATCTTAAATTTCATCACAAAATTAAGAGTTTTGATTCTAAAGGTATGACTAGTGAGAAACTTGGAGATAAGTATACACATGTACTTGATATTGAGGATTTATGGACTAACTGTACTAATGAGTATTAAGCCCATAAAAGAAAAATAGTTACATGAACTTGGATGAGCTAAGGGTTTATACTTTAGAGTAGGTACCACAAGATCTAAGTGATACAGAAGAAGAAATTATATTCCTCATTTTGTTAAATCAAGGGGAAATGTACAAAATATATTTGCACTAGTCAATTAGACCATCATGGATAGTAGTTTTGAAGAGTGGATAAATAATTTTTTTGTAGATAGATCAAAAGGATTCATGGAAAGAAGGTTGTCTAAAAAGGAAATGCCAATTCCAAAAGAGAAACAATCATTACTTACACATTACAAGATAAATATTTAATAAAGTAAAATAAAATTCAGCAATAAATTACTATTCACTAAATCCTAAGTGTTGATGTTCAATTATTTTTTGTGTTAGATACAATTTGATAGTTATTGCAAGCTTTGTATTGTAATTATTATTGAAAGAAGTGTTTATGCTAAAATATGAAACAAAATAACTGTTGATAATCTTCTACATGTATCGGGGAGTATTTGACTATTTTGTTCTATCCATGAATTCGGCCATGTCCACATGACCAATCTCTGTCTCTTATTTTGACCACATTAGATTGGAATGAAGTCACGGGGAAAACCCCTTGGTACTTATACTTGATGATTTTAGCCTTTGAGGGAGAAGGCTCTAACATCAGCTTCGCAAAAAGCACTAGAAAAGGTGTTGACCGCAGATACTTGTTGAAACTGCAAAAAGCCATGATCTCACAGTTAGGGAAAAATGGGCAAATTGCAGTTACTGCGAACTGACGATCATGAACATGGGAACATGCATTGAAGGGCTTGAGAGAGTGTAAGTCGAGGAAACAAGCGAAAGTAGGCCAATAGGTATTGAAAGGAAACATTTCCTAGTGTTAGGAAATTTTTCAGGGTGACATGCATGGGTGGTGATTTTGGCCACTCCTACATGTGAGGTAAAATTGTTATCATGCACGGTCGGCCATTTTGGCCGCCATTGCATATGGGGTAAAAAATGCAAGTTTGATGTAGGGGTGGTCAATTTGACCACCCTTACATGAGGGTAAAAATGTAAGTTTACTGAGTGCATGCACAAGCGACAAAAAGGCCCGCCAGTGCATGTTGGAGGAAATGTTTATATGTACAATCAGTCAAAATGACCGCTTATACATCTTATTTTTGAAACCTTAAAACACATGTAATAGCAATGGTTTTTACCACTTGAGCATGTAATATTCAAAGTTTAATTTCCATGTAGGGGCATCATTTTTAACCGCCCCTGCATGAGGGTAAAAACAAAGACAAGGCATATGTATCGGTGGTGATTTTCACCACTGATACATGTTGGTTGACTTAGAAAGAATGTGAGGCAAGATATCATTGGAAAAAAATACTGACGGTACACACGGGTTGAAAACAAGTTTTAAACCTAAGACCTATTCAGGCAAAACCACAAAAAGAAAATAAAAACTAGGGTTCCATGAAAAATAAACCATTTTAAAATGACAACAATAAACAAAAACACAAACTATATCAAGGTTTCCAAAAGCTTGATTAACAAACATAAACGATGATGAATCCAAACAATATAGTTTTACTAAACAATCATTTTAAATGATCAATGAAACCCTAGTTTTAAAATAGAAACTAAAGATGAAAAATAACAACTTACCTCAGACAATAAACCAAAACCCTAAGCACGACCTTGGAGACCAAAATCTGTCCAAATCTGAAATCCGCGTGATCGAGCGATCTCAGGAAGACTTCAATAGACGGTTGGAAGATTTAGGGAATGAGAAATAACAAAATGAAACAAGTTTACACCTTAAAAAGGTTTAAAAGGGTGTATTAATGCCAACATGAGTGACATTAATGTCATTGATTCGCAAAGATATGCTTGGTCGACGGAATTGACTGACAATGCATGCCTTCCCACCATATGCATAAGCAATAGATATGACTGCTATCGCACATACGCAACTTTGATTAAGGAAAATGTATGGGTGGCAATTTTAACCGACAATGCACATTAAAACAACAAAGATATGCAAGAGTGGTGGTTTTGACCGCTTGTGCACATGAAGACTTAAAAATTTTCTAACACCTTAAAATGATCAAAATTGATATTTTGATAAGCTTGCAACCTAATCTATTTTCACAAATCTTGAGGAATCAGCTTAGGGGAATGTCACAAGATATTCTATGGTGCTATATGACTTCACACAAGGCCAAGAGACCTCACCTCGATTTGTGAACTTAGAGTGTAAGCTATGAAACCAATAAGTTTTGTAGGGGTTGTCTACAAAATGAGCGCAACTAATTTTGACAACAACAGCTGGATCTAACTGGTGAACTTCCTTTGATCATTCTTTGAAATGATCAAAGGGAGAAGAATCCAATCTCTAAGTGCCTTCATCCATTCCATTGGGCCATAGAGTCAAGCTACCAAAACAAAAAGACACAAAAAGACTAAAGAAAAATGAAAAATAAAAACACAAAAACTATACAAATGTACAAATGAACTTATCTGATACTTCAAGGATTGAAGTGCTTCAGATGTTGTCCACTGTGAAGCAAGAAGAATGGTGTTCTATCAAGATACTCTAGCAAGAAGCTATTTTCACCACAAAATTGATGAATGACAAATGAGCCTCTCCATAGGGAATCAAACTTCCCATGCATTCCTTTTGGCTCTCTCATCTTGTCCCATAACAAGACTTGATCCCCAATTTGAAATTCTCAAGCCTTCACCTTCTTGTCAAAAAGTTTCTTTACCTAACTTTGATGTTCAACAATACCGTCTACTACCATAACCCACTGCTCTTCAAGTTCAGTGAGGTACATTATTCTTTTGTCAATAGAACTTTCAAAAGTTCTATCTTCTACTGCTTTTGCCAACTTCAAAGCTGGCAATTCCAAAGTAATAGGTATTTCTACATTTAGACCATATAAAAGCTAAAATGGTGACATACCTATTTCCCTTTTGGGGGTAATCTTGTCAGCCCATAAAGCATCAAATAAAGCTTTATGCCAAGTTCTCTGATTATCTTCCACCAGTTTCTTGATAATGGTAACCATATTTTTGTTGCTAGATTCTGCCTAACCATTCCCTTGCAGATAATAATCTGATGAATGAGAAAGGATGATCCCATGTTCATAGAAAAAATTAGTGATCTCGTTTGAAGAAAAATAGGTAGCATTATCTACTACAATTTTGTTTGGAACTCCAAATTAGGAAATAATATTTTCCTTAAGAAAATTACATACTATCTCAGAAGTAGCATGTTTGACTGGAATTGCCTCCACCCACTTGGTGAAGTAATCTGTTGTAGTGAGAACAAAATTGTATCCTGCACTCGACGGTGGGTTCATAGCACCAATGAAGTCAATGCCCCATTTTTGAAAAGGTTCTTCAATCACAACTGGTTTAAGTGGTAGTGCAACCAACTTAGGCTTCCCAACAAACTACTGGCAGAGCTCATGTCTACGTATCCAGTTGTATGCATCCTAAAATAATGTGGGCCAATAGTACCTAGCCCGCAAAATTTTCTGAGCTGTCATAGGTGCAAAAAAAAGTCCTCCACAAGCTAAATTGTGAAAAGACTCCAAAAGTTTGCTTTGTTGTGCTTTATCCACACAATAGAGAAAAACTCCATCAAGGCTTCTTTTAGACAAACCATTATCCCACAAAACATAGTTTTCATCCTTTAACTTGATAGTTTGCTTCTCTTTATAAGATGAATGAGAAGGACACTCACCATAGGTAATAAAATGAGTGATATTGGAATACCACTCATCTGTAGTAGTAACAAAGAGAACAGTTGGCATATCCTCAACCTCTTCCTTTTCATCTCTTGTTTCTTTTGGGACATTTTCAGTAATCAGCTGACACAAACCTCTCGCACACACAAGCTTGGTGGGTCTGATATCAAGATCAAACTCTTGAATTTTGGCAATCCAATTGCTTCTTTTGGTCCCAAATTCTTGTTGTGTCAGGATAGATTTCACTGTTGTATCCGGCACCAAAACAACAACATGCAAATTTAGAATATAAAACTAGAAATGCTTCACCGCCTTGACCACGACATAAGCATGTTTCTCCATATTTGAGTACTTCAATTCATGAGCCTTCAGAGGGAAACTCATAAATTAAATAGGAGATTCCACACATTCTTCATTCTGCTGAACAAGAATGGCAAAAAGTATATGCTCGGAAGCATAACTGTATAGTATGAAGTCCTTAGTATAGTTAGGACAAACCAAAACTGGAGCATGAGCTATGGCCCTCTTAATGTCATCAAAGACTGCTTTACCTTCTGCACTCTAGCAGAAAGTGGACTTATCTTTCATCATATTGACAATATGACGAGTTTTCTCTATGAATTCCAGAATGAACCTCCACAGAAAAATCACCTTTCCAAAGAAAGAATGAACTGCAAACTTACTAGCAAGCAAAGTAAGACTCTGGATAGACGTGACTCTTTCTGAGTCAATTTTAGCACCTTCTCTGGACACAATATGACCAAGAAGCTTACCCTCTGTAACCCAAAAAACTAATTTCTTAGGATTAAGAGAAATATCATTTTGATGACACCATTCCAGAACCTGTCGCAAATGGTAAGCATGATCTTGACGTTGTTAGAGAAAATAGTCAAGTCATCAAAATACACCATAATGAATTTTCCCATCTCATCTCTAAAAGCAAGGTCCATTTCTCTTTGGAAAGTATCGCCAGCATTAATCAAACCAAATGGCATCCTGCGGTATGCAAATGTACCCCAAGGTGTTGTGAAAGCAATCTTGTATGGATATGCTTCGCTGACTTCTACTTGATTATAGCCTGAGAAACCATCTAACATAGACAACATCTCTGAACCAGTTACAGTTTGTAACACTTGGTCCATAATATGCAGAGGGTAGTTATCTGTTAAGAAGACTGGTTGAGATTTCTAAAGTCAACACAAATATAGATTTCTTCATTCTTCTTTCTCATAGGAGCAATATTCACAATCCAAGTGGAATGATGGATAGGAAAGATTATCCTTGCATTCAACATTTTCTGGATTTCAGAAAGAATAGTACCTGATATCTTGATTATACTGCATCTGCTTTTGCTTGTGAGGCAACAATCTAACCTTGCGAGGGATTTCGTGTTAGATCTCCTTGGGTCTGAAAGACTTCAGATCATCATAAGAATACACCAGAACATCAATGTAATGGTGAAGAAGTGTAATGAATTTGAATTTCTCATCAGTAGTGCAACACTTCCCAATGTTAACCATTTTGGGATCTACTTCAGAACTCAAATTTACTTGCTCAAATTCCATGGATGAACTTGAATCAAGTTGTTGTTGTTGTTTGAAATATCTATCATGTTTATCAAATAACTTTTCTAGAGAAACCAAACCTTTCAGAATCTTATTCCCTTTTAGCTGAAGAATCTCCTCACCAGTCTGTGAATCTATTTCAGAAACGTATTCACATGGTGGAGAATCACTACCTTCAAAATAGAGCTCATCAAAGTTATTTGTCTTCTCTAAGAAAGCTATGATCTAATTATCACCATTGAACACCTGCCAATGGTTAGCATTATCTGACATGCTTGGTCAGAAAACCAACTCAATTGTGTACTCATTGCCTTTGAAGCCCTTATGAGGAACCATAAGGGTGGCAGAGAGAGCTAATGAATTAGCACGATCATTAAACTCTCTTGGTACTGCAGAGATGTCAAAAGCATCAAATCCTTCAATGCAATCCTAGACATGATTGCAATAGTGTCGCAACCTTTCATTCTTGGTCTAATAAAGATTTCTCACTTAACAAACAACAAACTTAGCATCACCTTGTGCGTGAAGATTTTTAATACCTTTAACATGAGAAGCCTCCATTCCGAGCAATAATGACTCGTATTCAGCGGTGTTATTAGTATTGTTGAACTACAGATTATAGGAGAAAGGAAAGATATCACCTTGTGGAGATATCAGAACAACTCTAGCTCCAGATCTGGTGGAATGCCATCAAATTCTAAAATCCAAACATCATTTGAATTCTCACTTTGATGTTACCACAACCAGTAGATTCTTTTTCATCAAAAAGAGAAGAATCTGGCATCACTATGCTCTCGTCTAAACTTTCATCTAAATTATCTTCTAATTCTCCATCTGAAATATCTAAACTCTCATCTGATGAACTAGAAGTATCTTTAGTAGACAAGAAATAATTACCCATTCCTGAAGACTAAAACAAAATTTAGGCTTTTGGATTTTCAGTTTAGGTAACAATATATTTTGCCTCCTTCTCAGGAAGCAACTTTTGCATAACACCTTTAATAGGTATCCTTGCCTTGGATAAATCCATGTTTAGTTCTCCACCCACATCTTTACAAAAATTATGCCCAAGAAAAATGCCATAAGAAGCTGGAACATCAGCAACTAAAATGGTCATCTTGATCCTCTTATCTGGAAAGGTTGCAAATGCAAATTGGGCATCCTTGATTTGGCCTAACAATGACACTTGCTTATTTTCCATTGAGAAACATCTCCCAAAGGTCTTGGTCAAAGTGAGGCCGAGACCATCTACCACCTTGGCGGGCATGACATTATCAGAAGCCCCGGAGTCTATTATACAATTGCTTAACTTGTGACCATTGACCAATAGAGAAACATAGAAGGGTTCTATCTTCCCTGGAGCGATAGGGAGAGTAGTGACTAGGTTATTTTGGGTGGACCTATTCTTTGAGGAGTCATGGGCAATTTTAGGAGAATCTTGCCCTATAGGGATAGTCTTGTTTTTAACATACTTAGCTAACCTATCAAACTGTTCAGGATTAGCTTGTAGATACTCTACCTCAGACATCTAGATTTTGGTTTTCCTAGCATGATCTATTATGTCAAAGAGCTAGAATGAACTAGATACAAAGGAAGGAAATCCATCATTCTAGGTTTTGGTTGGGGTAGTACTGGTCTGAGGAACAAAAGTAGAAGAAATAGGATTGTTAGATGAACTTACTTGTTTATTGACAACCGTGTCCTTTGATTGAAAAGGTAGAGAAGCTCCTCACTTGGCAATTGAGATCACAGGTTGAGGCTCCTATCTTGTCTTTCCTTTATTAGCTTGCTGATTTGATTGATTTTGGGATCTAGTAAAAATAGCATACGCTCCATCATATACTTCTCCTTCTCTTTCAGCTTCATCTTGGTAATTCAGAAAACCAATGGTAGAGTCACCAGCTAATTCTTCTTCTCCTTCTGTAAAAAGATTAGCATTATTCTCCTAATCCAAATTAGGTTGGAAAGAATTGTCATGTTCTGCTTCATAGTAGCCAACTGCTGAGTTGATTGGTGCTGCTTCAATGGCAAGCTTCCCCTGTGTTGGCGGAAGACAATTTTGTTGCCCTTGATTTCTGGCAACATTGCCTTGATATGAATTGTTAGGAAATGTCCTCCTTGGTATATCCCTATAAGAAGGAGTGGACATACCTTGGGACATTTGCTTTTTCAAAGATAGCAACTCATTTGCTAACTTTTGCACCATACGATCTGTGGTGCTTGTGGAAGAATTGTTAGTAGAGGGCTAACCTCTATTTCTATTTGAATCCCTTCTTATCTTACCTGCAAGGATAAGATCATCTTCAACCTCCATAGCCAAACTTTGAGTTGTAGGAAGATCAACAAGACTAGTCCATCTTAACATGAAACTTACCTTAGGAAGCTAAGTGTTGATGAAGAAACATTTAAGATTCTCTGCCATTGGTTGAGCAGTTGTCAGAATCCTATTTGTCAATTTATTGAACTTAGCGATGAAATCTCGCATGAGCTCATGTGGTTCTTTCTTCATCTATGTTAGCTGAGATAACAAAGCATGTGCATCTTCCACAGGCTTAAACTTGGCTTCGAACTTAGTTTTGAGAGTATTCCAACTAGTTATGGTTTGAGCTTCGAGGTGGTAGAACCAATCTGCAGCAGTACCTTGCAATGTTTCTACAAAAAGTCTCATAGCTACATCTTCATGTTCCACCCCTAGCACACCACAAGCTATGCAAAAAGTTGCAATGTGTTCATTAGGAAGAACTTTCCCATCACCATAGAATTTTGGGAAATTCTTTCTTGAACTACGAGGTAGTTCATGCAATGGTGGTGTTAAATTCAAAGGACCAAAAATATTACCCCACAGGCCTTGAGCTGTCATTGTGTGTTGATTGAAAGGTGGGATGACAAACCTTTGTGGAATTAGAACATATAAAACTCTATTAGTACCAACGTTGGAAGCTTCACCTGGTATAGGAGACCTGGCATTGGTAGGAGGAAAACTCCTTGTTCGCTGAAGCCGAGGTTGTGGAGGCAAAAGACCAAAGTTATTTTGCTGCATTAACTCAAATACAAGATCAATAATACCTTGAGCTCTCTTGCTTCTTGTATACCATGAGTCTGCCAGAATGCAATGTACTCAACAAAGTTATGAAATAACTTAAATCAATGGATGAGAATGAAATGCTTCAACTCAAAGTGTGAGGTTCTAAGTTGCACATTATCCCTAGTAGAGTCGCCAAAAAACTGTTGGGTGAATGTTTTGTTGTTTAGCTAACGACAAAATGGTTATATTGCCATAGCTATGATGAGACCGCATCTCTCCTCTCAACAAGGGGAGGTTCCCTATAGATGATGAGCTCTTTCTAACAAACAACTTTTAATACTTAAATAAACTAAAACTATTCTTGGGGTGTTTTGATTGCATCTTATTCTCTTTTTTCAGAATAGATGTTTCTCTTCTCCAAAATGACAACTTCAAAAGAAATGATATTTAATAATTCCTAAACCAAGACAAACCATAGAAACATAAAGTCTTCTATTGTTTGACTTATTTCCCACAAATAAACTTGATTGAATTCAAATGTAGCTCAAAGTCTCCACTTTCACCCAATATGATATAACTAAAATGAACACAATAGTTTATAGTACAAAGTCTCTAAACAATTCTATTCTCACAACTGTAAACACAAACTCTAGCAATGAGAAAATAGCACAAAGTCTATTCAATCAAAACAAGAACACTTTTCTCAATTTCCAATAAACTCCACAATCCCAATAATGATCCAATATAATATAACATCAATGACATAAGAACACTGATATCATGAAACAATATGATTCAACTCAAAGTTTGATACTCAAATTGCTTGCTTATATTGATATTCACTTGAAAATTTGACAAACATAAAAATCTCAAAGTCTTGAAATGTTTTCCAATTCGGTAGAGTTTCTTTGCAATAGATAAAAGATAAAAAATTACAAAAGAGGCCCTCTTTATTTATAGGGAGGGGCCTAGAGAAAATTTAGGAAAATTCTAACTACTTTGACTTATTCAACAAAAGAGTCCTATTTGACTTATGACTTCTTTTCTCTCACATGTAATTACATTTTGAGAAAATACATGTGAATATGTCCACAACAAAATTCAAATTACATCTACAAGACTGAAAATAAACTAAGACATTTGAAAAGGAACTTCAGCTGCCACCATCATTCTTCTTCAAAAAGTCTTTGTATATAGCTTGTATTGCTGCCATTTCACATACATTGCACCTCACTATATTATCAGAAATGGTATGGGCCTTGAGAACTACATTCTTGACCACCTTTATCACTTTCTCAAGTTTATCAAGATTATCCTTCAGATTTTCAAAAGTTGAGTGATGATCATAAAGGCTATCCATTGAAACCACTGTAGGCACTTCATCTTCAAATTTCTATTGAACCATCTTTTTGAAAGCATCTATCATCTCCTCTGCTGAGAGAAACTTGTGATCCTCACCTATTAGAGTGCATGGTAGTTCCTCTAACCTGTGTAGAAGTGAGACATCACTGTCTTCAATGTTTTCCCGTACCTGGCACAAGTCATCAAGTAAACCTTTTATCACATTGATGTGATGGCTAATAGATTCTTTGGTCTTAAGATAAGACTCTTGGTTTGAAATGACACCAATGGCAATCAGATTCTTTATTTTGATCTTTTTCATCTCAATCCATTCCTCCAAACTCTCTTCTTGATCTTGTAATTCTTGAGAAAGTGAATTAACAATAACATCTAGCTCAGCTTTTGCCTTGGCCATTTTTTCTTTTCTTTCCACTGTGGTCTTCAATAGAACTCTTCCCTATGCCAACAACCATTCCACAATGTCACCAACCACTCTTCCTCTGGCCTGGGATTTCTCAACCTTTTGAATCAGAGGGTCGTCTATAGTCATTGCCATAGGTTCCACGATCTCAAATGATTTCACTATTTTCTGAAGAACAACAACAAGTTGTTCTGTCTTTTCTTTGTACTGCTCTTTTTCCTTCTTTACCTCATCATATTACTCAAACAATGAACTTGCAGTAGCTTGAAAATCTGACTTGATACCTTCATGAGTTATCTTACCTAACTCAACTTTGGAGACAATATAATCATTCATATCAAAGGTATCTATAGTAGCATCATCTGGTGGCTTAGCAATTTTTGCATATCTAATTCCTTTTTCATTAATAATCCTAGAAACAGTCTTAGGCTTCTTCTTCTGAGTCTTTGATTTAACAGGTAATAATTTCTCAATATCAATTTCATTAGGTGAAATTGCTTGCTTCTTTCTCTTAGGAGTGTAGGCAGATAGCCATGGAGGAAGTGTGGAGGCACCAACATTTGGAGAAGAGTCAACTACCTACTTTGCTGGATCCATGCTCACACCTGTTATAGTAACAATAGGACTAGTGTGGGTAAAAATTACACTGGTGTCAACCACTTTCTCCAAACCATCTAGAAAATGCTCCAAAATAGTTTGTTCACCAATATCAAATGATGGGGAAAATAAACTGGGAATGGATCCAGAAGAATCAAACACAGTCCCAAAATTCATCCTTACAAATGGAGGGGTATTATCAGAAGACACAACAAAAATAGGTGAAATAGGAACATTGGAAACTACAGGAAAACTACCAGAAATAGGAGCATGAGGTAGGGGTGTAGAAACTTGTGATTCTGGTGGCAGATCCTTCTATGGGGAAAGTTGTGAATCACCAAGTTATTCCTATTCTACATTCTCCTCTTTCTCTTGTTCTATTTCACTTTCCTCACGAGGCTTCTTAGGCATTTCTGCTTGCTCAACATCATCAGATTTCTCAACATCTTGCTATTCAATCTCAATATCCTCAATCTCTATTTTATTTGTATCCTTGGCACCTAATTTTGTGATAGTAGAAGTTCTGACAACCTCCTTCTTCTTACCTCCTTTAGATACAAACTTGATTTTTGGTTTATGCATTTTAGAAGAAGAGGGAGTGTCACTTTGTTCTTTGTTCAGTTTTCTACCTTTTTCCCTATTTTCTTCTGAATCTTATTTTCTGGTCTAGTAAGAAATTCTTTCAAACTAATTCCTTTACTTCCTAACCACACATTTGTGTTGGCTAGAATTGGCTAAAATCTTTTCCTGATTGAAGTTTCCTCTTTGACAGACCATTTGACCTCTGGTAGAGGTGAGGCCTCAATGTTCTCAACATTGTATTTGGGATCCAAAATATCCCCTTCATCTTCCATTCCCTCCAGAATGTTTGTAAGGCCCAATTCTTCAATCTAACTCAAATGAAGTCTGCAATAATCTAGCTTTCTGATCTCATTCTGTGTTCTGAGATCGACCCAAACATCTTCAACTATTGGCATATGAAAAACTAACCTTCTCTCTATCTTGTCCTATACTCTTCTGTAATCAAAATGATACCTTTTTTGAAAAGTCTTCATAGTGACCAATTGCATTTCTGATTCAACTGTTTTGGCCTTGGTAGCCAACTGAACTACAGGAAACTTAATTCTTGACTTTTCACCTCCATCTACTTATTGTGCACAACAATCAACTGCCTACATAGTTTCATCAGAATAATTCTATCACTGGGATACCATGGAAGCATATACAAATGATCAGTATAGTATCCCACCCTTAGGTAAGTGAAAGTTGGAAACTGTAAAACAAATAGCCAAAAGAGTTGACCACTTCCCAGGCCTCATCTGATACTCTCTTCTGCACAAGTTCATTATTCCACAAACACATGAATACTGAAAAGAAAGCATCATTAACTCTATGAAAATGATGAATTGATCCCTTTAGAGTAATTTGTGGATAATACTCATAGACTAGAACCAATCTTCAATCACCAACTTGAGTTAGACTAGGAAAACTTCTCATACTTGCAGCAGCATACACCAGATACGATGTCATATAAAATTTGAAAGTTGTATTGACTTTCACCAGTTGATCATGCAGAGCATTGCTAATTTGTTCTCCCCAAAAGATTTTCTGTTGACCCCTGAGAATCACCTTAATATATGTATACATCCATTCCTGAAACTTGGATGAAGAAGGAAGACCTCTAATCCAACTTAACAATGTAATCAAATCATTTACCTCTTCGACAAAGTCACTTCTTGGGAGATCTTTAGGCCATCTGGACAAATTACTCTGAGGAGTCTTTAACCATTTACTGTTGATATGTTTCCTTGTAGCTTCAATATCTTCATCATAATCCTTTTGCCCTCGGGCAAAATCTATATCTCCTATATTTTCAATGGGAGGACACAAATATTTTATCAAGAAACTCTGCATCTAATCTCATAATCACATTTCCTTGAGAATCAAACACAGTCCTAGTATCCCTGTTATAGTGACTAGCTACCTGAAGAACGAATTCAGGATTGTGGGTAGCGACAGGAAAAGAAGCAACTAGATGAATGTTACTATTGATAATCTTCTACATGTATCAGGGAGGATTCGACTACTTTGTTCTATCCACGAATTCGGCCATGTCCACATGACCAATCTCTGTGTCTCTTATTTTGTCCACATTAGACTGCAATGAAGTCATGGGGAAAACCCCTTGGTACTTATACTTCATGATTTTAGCCTTTGAGTGAGAAGGCTCTGAAATTAGCTTTGCAAAAAGCACTAGAAAAGGCGTTGACCACAGATATTTGTTGAAACTACAAAAAGCCATGATCTCGCAGTTAGGGGGAAAATGGGCAAATTGGGGTTACTGTGAACTGATGATCATGAACTCGGGAACATACGTTGAAAGGCTTGAGAGCGCATAAGTCGAGGAAACAAGTGAAAGTGAGCCAATAGGTATTGAAAGGAAAAATTTCCTAGTATTAGGAAAAATTTCAGGGTGACATGCATGGGCGGTGATTTTGGCTGCTCCTACATGTGAGGTAAAATTGTTATCATGCACGGTTAGCCATTTTGGCTACCATTGCATATGGGGTAAAAAATGCAAGTTTGATGTAGGGGTGGTCAATTTGATTGCCCTTACATGAGGGTAAAAATGTAAGTTTACTGAGTGCATGCACAAGCGGCAAAAAGGCCTGCCAATGCATGTTGGAGGAAGTGTTTATATGTACAGTCGGTTGAAATGACTACTTATACATCTTATTTTTGAAACCTTAAAACATATTTAATAGCGGCGGTTTTTACCACTTGAGCATGTAATATTAAAAGTTTAATTTCTATGTAGGGGCGGCATTTTTAACTGCCCTTGCATGAGGGTAAAAACAAAGACAAGGCATATGTATCGGCGGTGGTTTTCACTGTCGATACATGTGGGTTGACTTACAAAGAATGTGTGGCAAGATATCATCGGCAAAAAATACTGACAATACACATGGGTTGAAAATGAGTTTTAAACCTAAGACCTATTCAGGAAAAACCACAAAAAAAATGAAAAACTAGGGTTCCATGAAAAATAAACCATTTTAAAATGACAACTGTGTATGAGGAAAAATTGATTAAACTAAACCAATCAAAAACCCAATAACATAAAGAGAACCGATCTAAATAAAAGCTATTAATAATAATCAAAGAAACATGAAAGCTTTTACCGAGATTTGTATTGTTCCCTTTAGATTGAATGTGGATTGCTCAATGAAGTTGCAAAACCATAGCTGCAACAAGCAAGTGTAGTGCTCAAAAGATCAATGTCAAAAGATCGCAAAGTTGCTCAATCGATGCGATGTATGCTCAAAGCACTGTTAAGTATGCCTGAGAATAAGATCGAAGAGAGAGAATGAAGGAGATGAGGAGGGTTTATATAGGTTTCAATAGAGATCCATCAACGGTCCAGATAATTCAGAAGAATCAACAGAGGAGAACAGTTGAGGAACGTGCAACAAATAAGAAGAAGACAAGTGTCTTGCTTTCTTTCCTATGAGAGGAGTTATCAAGAATAGAAGAATGAGTTAAAGCAATTAACAAAATGTAATGATCAGTTAAGTGATTTAAAACAAGAAGAAGAGATTTGCATGAGAATAAGAAGATATTTTGCTTTCTTAAATATTAGAAATATTTAATTGCATGAGCAAAAAAACTTGAGTTATTTTAGAGATAACTCAAATTTAAAAGAAAAAGTAATTTAAATAAATAATTGATTTATTTAAATTTAGAGAGGATATTATGGACGAAATAATTAAATAATTAGAATTATTTAATTTAGAAGATTTGAAAGCAAATTAAATAAATAAATTTATTTAATTGTTGTGCATGATTTTGAAAGAATGATTTTGATTTAATTAAATAATTTAAGAATTATTTAATTGCAGATAAGAGGGAATTTGTTGAATTAATTAAATAATTAGGTTTATTTAATTAATGTGGATGTGAATTTTGGAAGGTGACAATGATCTAATTAAATAATTAAAATTATTTAATTGTGGAAGAATAATAGAGGAATTTGATTTAATTAATTAAATAACGAGGATTTATTTAATTAATGTCGCAATTTTGTGATTTAGAAGAATTTGGTGAAATTAATTAAATAATTAGATTATTTAATTAATGTGTGAAATGCAGGTGATTTGACAGATTACGAAAAGCAAGTGGTGCGGCGACTTGGTCATTTTAGGGTGTCTACATTTTGCCCCTCTTTGATGCAATGCAATTATGGCGTTTCTTCAAAGAAATCGATAGTTGAAGACATGATACAATTTACTGATGCCCCAGTATAAGTAGTTGCCCCAGCATAGCTGGCATAGGATGCCCCCTTGAGAGGAAAGACATGGAAGCGACAGAAGAATTGGGTTGACGCTCGACTAGAAGATAGCATTGGAGATAGGTGAGGTTGGATAGGAGAAAGTGGAGATAGAAGAGAATATGAGAGAAAGACGGTTGATCGATCTTTGCTTGAAAAACTATATAAGGCCGTGGAAAAATGGATGGGTGAATGAGCTTGTTGCATTGGTTTCACAAATGTTTATAAAGAGCAATCCTTATTTTTGATATAGCACATGGATAGTTTGCTACCAAGGTATAAAAGACCAAGGTGCTGTGATATTTGAGTGCGTGGACATTGACTCTATAAGAAAGCAGTTTGAACTTAGACCCCTTAGACATAATATAACCTTGTTGGAATATGTGAATGAGCCATAGTCTTGAACATAAAATAAACTTCAATACATGTAAATGCAAGAAGAATTATTAATATGTAAGATGCTAGGCTGTAACACACACAAGATAAAATAGAATGCTAAGAAAGATGCTAAAGATCATTCCTCAAACACGGCACACAAAAAAAAACAATGACTATGCCCCCAATCTGTACTGCATCACAACATACCAAGATTATAGATAAATCAAGGTAGCCTTGAATAGGTAATGGATAAAGGAACAAAAGATAAACCATAACACAAATTGACTGACTTACAAAGTAAACATACAGCCAACATATTCTCTTGCCAAAGAGGTTGCTCAGGATAGATTGGATAGGAAAGATAACAGCCTTATCGTAGGAACTCTGTGTCCATTAGAGGGTGCTATCGACCTAAAAAGACAATGTCTCGCTACAGGACATGCCACATGTCGTAGGAGACGCGTGTGTTGGTCTCGACAATGGAACACTTCGCAAAAGACAAGCCTGTGGATCTGGTGCTTTGGTTAAGCAGGACTTAGCTGATGTTGGCAATCAGAATGCAGGACAGTAGATGACTTTGGAAGTAGGCCTCTTTGCTTCAAGTTTTTTTAAGGACTTTTTCTTTGAAAGGATGCGCTAGCTTGCTGCTTGAGTTAGTCAAGTCGAGGTGAATGGATTTTGATAAACGGAAGATTAGAAAGGTGACAATGCTAATGGATTGGGGTGGGTGGAGAATGATGAATCGTATGTGCCTGAGTACTGGATACATCCTTCGTATTCCAGACTGCCTACATACCTTGTATCCACAGGATCAAGACACATTATGATGAAAGATGAAAATGATAAATATGTAGTTCTGGATAGAGTGATGAGATGGGTCAAGGTGAAAGGAGGAGACCTTATGTACCTGAGTACTGGAAACTTCCTTCATATTCCAGACTACCTACATACCCATATCCATGGGATCAAGGTACCTTAAGATTGAAAAGATGATAATATGTAGTTCTTGTGGTGTGATGATGTAGGAAAAGTGTTGAGAAGATAACAGCCTTATCGTAGGAGCAATGTGTCTGTTAAAGGGTGTTACCTACGGAAACGAGAAAAGATTGAAGAGCGTGTACGAACCACGAACAAGGAACCAATCCTAGACCTAAGTTAAGGAAAGAGTTGCCCCCATTCCAGTAGAGGAAATTGTATGGATGACTGCCGAAGAAGACACAGAAAGATTTGACCTAGGACAAGACAGTGTTAACTGTAGACACAGATCAAGACGTGGGGAGACGACGATGGACATTGACAAATTTCCAAGCTATACTAGATAGGGAGATGGAAATGCAAACAAGGTCAATGGTTTTATTATGGATGGATGGAAAGTGCACTGCAAACTGGACATGGAGTGGACAAGACTTGATAGACGATGGATGTTGACTCTACACATAGCGCCTGTTTGCCAGGTTTTCACTATGGTACTTATCCAAGGCACCTGTTTGCCAGGTTTTCACCAGAGGACGAATTTTTTTTGGATTTTTTTGTTTTTTTATTTTTTTGCTTTTTTTTTGGAATACTCTGAGGATCAGGTGTAGAACTTCTTGACATGGACACTGTTAAGTGGCTCATCCAGAGGAATGCCATTAGGTGTAGCTAAAGTAGAAGCTCCTAATCCATATGCTACTGTCACAATAAAGGGACCTAACCAGTTAGGCTCAAACTTGCCCTTTTTTTCTCAATCTGCTTGATTTCTCTAATTCTCCTTAAGTACAAGATCACCAACTTGAAACCGTCTTTCTTTGATCTTTTTGTTGTAATTACGCCGGAGGCAGTTTTGATAGACATGGAGATGATTAAGTGCAGCAAGGCGCCTCTCATCTAGTAGTTCAAGCTCAACTAATCTGGAAGTGTGATACTCGTCTCTGTCGATCAGGTCCTGCATGGATACTCTAAGGGATGGGATCTCGACCTCTATAGGTAGGATGGCTTCAGAGCCATAGACCAAGGCATAGGGTGTGGCACCAGTTGGTGTTCTGATACTAGTGTGGTAGGCCCATAGGGCGGGATTGAGTTGCAAGTGTCAATCATGACTAGCTTCATTGACTATTTTCTTGAGGATTTTGAGAATGGTTTTATTGGAAGCCTCAGCTTGGCCATTACTCTGCGGATAGTAGGGAGTTGAAAAGTGATGTTAGATATTGTATTGTGTGCACAAGGCACGAACATCTTGATTCTTGAATGGTCTCCCATTATCAGTGACAATGGCTTGGGGAATACCATACCGGCATATGAGGTAGTTTAGGATAAACTTGGCTATTTGCTTACCGATGATATAGGTCATAGGAATGGCTTCCACCCACTTCCTAAAATACTCAGTGGCGGTAATGATAAACTTGTGGCCATTGGAGGAGGAAGGGTAGATTTGATAGACATGGAGATTATTAAGTGCAGCAAGGCACCTCTCATCTAGTAGTTCAAGCTCAGCTAATTTGGAAGTGCGATACTCATCTCTGTCGATCGTGCCAGAATGTGTATGAGGAAAAATCGATTAAACTAAACCAATCAAAAACCCAATAACATAAAGAAAACTGATCTAAATAAAAGCTATTAATAATAATCAAAGAAACATGAAATCTTTTACCGAGATTTGTATTGTTCCCTTTGGATTGAATGTGGATTGCTCAATGAAGTTGCGAAACCATAGCTGCAACAAGCAAGTGTAGTGCTCAAAATATCAATGTCAAAAGATCGTAAAGTTGCTCAATCGATGCGATGTATGCTCAAAGCGCTGTTAAGTATGCCTGAGAATAAGATCGAAGAGAGAGAATGAAGGAGATGAGGAGGGTTTATATAGGTTTCAACAGAGATCCATCAACGGTCCAGATAATTCAGAAGAATCAACAGAGGAGAACAGTTGAGGAACGTGCAACAAATAAGAAGACAAGTGTCTTGCTTTCTTTCCTATGAGAGGAGTTATCAAGAATAGAAGAATGAGTTAAAGCAATTAACAGAATGTAATGATCAGTTAAGTGATTTAAAACAAGAAGAAGAGATTTGCATGAGAATAAGAAGATATTTTGCTTTATTAAATATTAGAAATATTTAATTGCATGAGCAAAAAAGCTTGAGTTATTTTAGAGATAACTCAAATTTAAAAGAAAAAGCAATTTAAATAAATAATTGATTTATTTAAATTTAGAGAGGATATTATGGATGAAATAATTAAATAATTAGAATTATTTAATTTAGAAGATTTGAAAGCAAATTAAATAAATAAATTTATTTAATTGTTGTGCATGATTTTGAAAGAATGATTTTGATTTAATTAAATAATTTAAGAATTATTTAATTGCAGATAAGAGGGAATTTGTTGAATTAATTAAATAATTAGGTTTATTGAATTAATGTGGATGTGAATTTTGGAAGGTGACAATGATCTAATTAAATAATTAAAATTATTTAATTGTGGAAGAATAATAGAGGAATTTGATTTAATTAATTAAATAATGAGGATTTATTTAATTAATGTCGCAATTTTGTGATTTAGAAGAATTTGGTGAAATTAATTAAATAATTAGATTTATTTAATTAATGTGTAAAATGTAGGTGATTTGACAGATTACGAAAAGTAAGTGGTGCGGTGACTTGGTCATTTTAGGGTGTCTACAACAACAATAAACACAAACACAAACTATACCAAGGTTTCCAAAAGCTTGATTAACAAACATAAACGATGATGAATCCAAACAATATAGTTTTACTAAACAATCATTTTAAATGATCAGTGAAACCCTAGTTTTAAAATAGAAACTAAAGACAAAAAATAACAACTTACCTCAGACAATAAATTGAAACATTAAGCGCAACCTTGGAGACCAAAATCTGTCCAAATCTGAAATCCGCACGATTGAGCGATCTCAAGAAGACTTCAATAGACGGTTGGAAGATTTAGGGAATGAGAAATAACAAAATGAAACAAGTTTACACCTTAAAAAGGTTTAAAAGGGTGTATTAATGCCAACACAAGTGACATTAATGTCACTGATTCGTAAAAATATGCTTGGTTGGTGGAATTGACCGACAACGCATGCCTTCCCGCCATATGCATAAGCGGTAGATATGACCGTTATCGCACATATGCAACTTAATTGAGGAAAATGCATGGGCAATAGTTTTAACTAACATTGCACATTAAAACAACAAAGATATACAAGAGCGGTGGTTTTGACTGCTTGTGCACATGAAGACTTAAAAATTTTCTAACACCTTAAAATGATCAAAATTGATATTTGACAAGCTTGTAACCTAATCGATTTCGATGAATCTTGAGGAATCAGCTTAAGGGAATGTCACAAGCTATTCTATGGTGTCAAATGACTTCACACAAGGCCAAGAGACCTTGCCTCGATTTACAAACTTAGAGTGTAGGCTATGAAACAGACAAGTTTCATAGGGGTTGTCTACAAAATGAGTGCAACTAATTTTGAGAACAACAAAGCTACAACATGCTAGAATTAAAATATTGATTCAACATCATGATAAAGAAAGGTAATCTGTGTAGACACCCTAAAATGACCAAGTCGTCGCACTACTTGCATTTCGTCTAATTCTTCTAAATCACCTGCATTACAACATTAATTGAATAATCTAATTATTTAATTAATTTCACCAAATTCTTCTAAATCACATACTTTCAACATTAATTCAATAAATTCTCTTTATTTAATTAATTTAATCAAATTCCTCTATTATTCTTCCACAATTAAATAATTTTAATTATTTAATTAGATAATCATCTTCTTTCCAAATCTCAAGTCTCCATTAATTAAATAATTCCCATTATTTAATTAATTCATCACAAATTCCCTCTTATCCAAACAATTAAATAATTCCCAATTATTTAATTAAATCAAATTCATTCTTCCAAATTTGAATAAATCAAATCAAATTTATTTAAATCCTCTCAATCTCCAAAAATAAAATAAATCAAATATTTTATTTATTCTTCCAAATCATGCACAACAATTAAATAAATTTATTTATTTAATTTGCTTTCTTATCTACAAATATCTTTCAAATCTTTTATAAGTAAGCCTTCTTCTCCATGCACACAAAATTAAATAATTTATTATTTAATTTCTCTCAAATCATGCAAAAGCAAATCTTAAGTTGAGTTATCTATTCACTCAACCTTGTTTTTACCAATTTCTCTTAAATTAGAAAAAAAATTTCTAATTTATGAAAAGCATGTCTTATCTTTAGAAAAGAAAGTGTTTAACTCAAATAAAATAGCTTTTGGGTGACACATGTCTTCTTCTTATTCATTGCATGTTCCTCAACTGTTCTCCTCCGTTAATTCTTCTGAATTATCTAGACCGTTGATTGATCTTCATTGAAACCTATATAAACCCCCCTCATCTCCTTCATTACCTCTCTCTTCGATCACTTATTCTCAAGCATACTTAATAGTGCTTTGAGCATACATCACATTGATTGAGCAACTTTACGATCTTTTGACATTGATCTTTGAGCACACTACTTGCTTGTTGCAACCATGGTTTTGCAATACTATTGAGCAATCCACATTCATCCAAAGGGAACAATACAAATCTCGGTAAAAGCTTTCATGTTTTATTGATTTATTAATAATAGTTTTTATTTAGATTCATTCTCTTTATGTTATTGGTTTTTGATTTTGTTAGTTTAATTATAGTCAATTTTCCTCATACACATTCTGGCACACCCGGTGGGACCCACTAATCCCTCTTTTTCTTTGAGAAATTGATTTTTTTAAGTTACAGTACGGAACAACGCAATATACACAGAAAATTACTTTTGGCAATATCCTAAAGCACTTCTGGAGGTACAGTATAGTGCCCTCGGGCGATACTGCGGTGCTTCTGGTAATACAAGATGATGCTTTTGATAACATAGACCAGCGCGTGTGGTAGTATCGTTAAGTGCTTTTAGAAAAATAGGTTTTCTAACTTTGGTTGGTGTTTTTTGTAGGGTTTTATTCATATACATATCTTTGATTTGTCTGACAAGCTGTTGTATTTGTCTTTCAACTGTCTTTCGATACTTCCTAAGCTGACTTATTTAAGGGTATTTTCTATATTTGAGTTAACCTATCTTTTCACTACACCTTTTGAGTTTTCTTGATTTCAGGATATAGATCTGGCAGATATTACTTCTCAAAACATTAGATCAATCATGAAATCTTATCTAAATCTAGTTATTTTGACAAAGCATAACTTTTTTTGGATCTGAGTCTCGTGCAGTGCTTTTGGTTACACAGTACAGTGCTTCCGGTAGCACATTATAGCGCCTCTGGTTCTTATTCAGCGCTTCTGATAACATAGTGAGTCACTTCTGGTTTGCATCACCACGTATTTGGAAACACAGTGAGGCGCTATTGGTATCATAGTAAGTCGCGTGTGGTAAGACAGTAACTCGCTTTTGGTCAAATTGATTTATTTTTGCTAACTTGTGAGTTTTTGTGGAACTAACTGGCTTGTTACAGCTTCTTATCACTCACATAGAGCAAAAAGGTTTTTCTAATATGTTCATGTAGGACAAGCATTGAAGAAATCTTGATTTATTGCACTAAGTCTTAAAAACATATTGCCTTCTTAAGGGATAATTGAACAAATCATTTCGGTAATCTAAGTCTTAGGAACATACTGCTTTTCTTAAGGGACAATGGACATGTATGTGAAAACACCTCAATTTTCTAAGGGACAATGGATATGAATGCCAAAAACTTCAATTTCATAAGGGACAACTGACAACTATAAAACATGTGTGTGCCTAATTTAGTTGCACCTTTTTTTTCTTATAATGGAACAATTGAACCTTTGTTTGATGTGCTTGCTCTTACATTTCAGTATTTCCTTTAGAATGGCCTACTTTTGGATTGCGTTTCATCCAAAAGGGACGACCCTAAGCGGAGTTTTCCTTTGAACCACTATATAAGAGGGATAAGGTGAAAGCCAAGTCCTAACCGACGTCAGCCTTACCTTGTGGTGCCAAACTAAAAAGAGGTGTACTAGCCCTTTGTGGAAACGATTTTCACATTGAGCAAAGTGTTTGATACTCTTAGTAGGATTGGTTAAAGCTTTTAGTAGCTTGTCACATTGCTCATAAGGCGTTGGTCCCTCAAAGTTACTAAGAACCATTCTAGATAGAGACTACCTGATCTACCTCTGAACATTGCGGTAATCATCAGTGCAAGGGGAATCGATTTAAGCCCTTAAGATACTCACCATTGGCTCCCTTGAGAAGAGATAGTATTCTCTTAGCCATAAAGCTCATGTGACCTACTTGAGCTTTCCAAGGGGAGGGTGAGATATCCCTACCTATCGTCTCTCGCAAAGATACAAAATATCTGACACCTTTATGGAATGATATTTTTATCGACGGAGTATTAAGCTGTGAGCTGATCTACTGCAATGAAACCTTGTCTCTAGGGATAAAAAGTGCTTGTTATTGATTGTAATTTTTTTATACCTATGGAAACATTGGGCTTTTTTGTGAGCCTCGAACATACACTATCTGTTGTGTCAGTCCTTTTTTGACCACTTATTTTCTCTGTTTTCTCTTGCTAAAGATAAATCCAATCAAATTCTATCAAAATTTGCCTTTTAGAAGCATTAGACACTACTTCAGTGCCTCTGGTATTACAGTAGCTCGCCTTTGGTAGTATAGTAGATCACCTTTGGTATAATAGTACCTTGCCTTTGGCAACCCTACTTCAGTGCCCTTGGTATAACAGTAGCTTGCTTTTGGTCACAATAGCTCACATTTGGTATAGCAGTAACTCACCTTTGGTAGCTCAATCCATCACCTTTGGTATTATAGTAGCACGCTTTTGGTTGCACAGTCCTGCACCTCTAGTCAAACAGTATAGCGCCTTTGGTCTAGTGAATTGTGTATCAAGATTTTGTCTTTCTAAAAAAACACAAGCATAATCTCAGCATTACCTTTTGTCCTAGTGTATTCCATGGTAACCACTAGGCTCCAGCAAACTATGAAGTCCAAGCAAGTTGTCCCTAGAAAGCACAAATCACCTCCTCACACACCGCAATCAGATTGTCTCAACATTACTCCCAAGGTTACTCCTAGGACACCCGCGAAAAGATCTACCAATTCTCCCAACGTGCCGTACCTTGACCACCCTAGCACTCCTCATGAGGGTAGGGTCCCTGTGGTAAGTACATCTCACTATACCACTAGCTTGCCTTTGGATTTTGTGCCACAAGGATATACTGTTGATCAAGTCATGCCTCAAGAAAGTAGGGTCCCTTTGGTAAGCACACCTCATTATACCATCGACATGCCACCTGATTTTGTCTTGCAAGGTTATACTGCAGATCAAGCCCCATCTCAAGAAGAGTGACACTTTGAGATAGGTCAATCCTCTCATGAAGATGAGCAAGATCTTGATGAATTCATACAAGAGCCTAGAGTCGTGGCTGCCTTGGACAAAATCCTTAGCAAGAACCAAGATCATTTCTTTCACTTGCTTGCAGAGCAAGGAGCCAATTTACCTCAAGATTTTGATTTATCCACTCTCAAGGAGACAAAAAACACCCTAAGCACCATACAGGCGGTCCAAACCATGTCAACAGTGACCACGCCTTTACCTGAACAAAGCTTACAAGGAAGAACAATTAAGAATCCCCTTTATCAAAACCCAACAGGAAAGAAGGCCATTTCACCGCTTCTGACTCCCATGGAGATCTACAAAAATCAACAAGAAACTCTCCAACGTCAAGCGGAGCTAGCTAAGCAAGCTACCTTAGCTCGATCAAATATACAACAAACTCCTAAAGTGTCCACACCAACCGCAAGTGGAATTTTGGTTACTCCTTCACGAATAGGCTTCCCACCAAATTACAATCTGGGGAACAACTATGTAGCCATGCAACAAGGGTCTCAACACATACCACCTCCCATATCATCAAACCTTCATGTCTCTCAACCAATTAGAGTCATGCAATCCCCACCACAAAATTCTTGTACACTCATCCCCAATCAACCATCGCAAATCACTTCTACCTATGTCTCTCCTCCACTATGTTCAACAGCACTAAATTTCTTTCACACATTGCCTAGCCACCCTCAACTTCCCCAACATCAAGTATCCCAAAGCTATGTGTCGCCATCGCAACCTAATCCAATGCACTTTAGCTTTCCTCCACCCAATTCTTTTTCTCAACCATCACAAAGCCAACATTCTTACCTAGCGCCACCTCCACCTCTTCCAAATCAAAACATCCAATTCCAACCCAATCTGAACCCAATGTACAACACATACGACCCCAACCAATCTTACGACCCTTATAATACCAATGCTCATGGCTTACACTACAATCTTCCGTATGGGCAGCAACAACCACTTCTAGGACAACATGAGATGTTTCCAACCCCTCCCACAATAATGGAGCTGAAAATCACGGAAGTTCAACAACAGCTATCTAATCTTACATTTGGCCATGCCAAGAAGACTTTCTCTTTAGAAGAAGTGTGTCCTTATCCTTTTGATTGGTCATTACCCATGATCCCTTTTCCTCAAAATTTCACTATTCCCAAGTTTGATAAATACAAAGGAAAAGGTGACCCAAAAGACCATCTTAGGGAATTCTATCTTGATTGCTTCGATGTCTCACATAACGACACATATCTTATGCGTCTCTTTCCTCGCAGTATTGGAGGTCAAGCAATAGAATGGTTCTCACACTTACCTACGAGTATCAAATCTTTTAATGAACTAGCAGAGAAATTTTCCACCCATTTTTCTTACAACGCAGAGCATGAGATCTCCATGACCGATCTATGCAACAATAAACAAAAAAATGGTGAAATGTTCATTTCTTTCCTTCAACGATGGAGACAAATGGCTAGAAAATTCCCTTTCAAGATTCCTAAGAAACAGCTAGTTAGTATATTTGTGTAGAACCTCAGCCAAGAGTTAGGTTTTCATTTGCAAATTCTTAGTGCTACAACCTTCGATGAAATCACATACAAGGGAATCAACATTGAAAAGGCCCTCATTGCTAAAGGTGTAGTCAAAATCTTCAAAGAAACAAAAGACAATGCTCCTCATCAACAATCGAGCGATAAACCCAAATATTGGAACAAAAACAAAAATGTGGTCAACGATGGTGTGGTTGATTCTAAACATGTCCAAACTTTGCAAACGCCACTGCAGCTTTCCAAACCAAGTCAATCTCCACCTCAACAACAGCAACAACAAAGGCAACCTTATCAAAACCAACAACAACGACAACAAGAGTGACCTCAACAAGATTACCCTCTATGGCGTCAATTCACTCCCTTGGGAGAGCCCATAGAATCGGTCCTACAGAAGATTTTACACAAAGGTCTCATCACCTTACTCGATGCTCCCTCGTATGGTGAACTTGTTTACAAAACTATATGGTATAGAGAAAATGAATACTGTGAATTCCATAGGAGCAAAGGGCACAAAATCGCATCGTGCATGAAACTCAAGCACCTAATCCAAAATCTCATCGAAGGCAATCAAATATCTCTACAAGATGATCCACCAGCTCAGCACACGAACAAAGACCTCAATATGTACAAGGAACCATTCCCTCATCATGGTCCACCTCCTCCTCAGGATAGAGGTAAAGGTATCAATCATGCTTCCACTTCCTTTGATTCCATTGTTGGTCGTTTTGAAGAGAATCGAGTGTCTACCCTCACAATCAAAGGCAAATCTATAGATTACGCTGTTACAACTCGTCGTGGTCATGTCACCATTCATGGTCCTACACCCAGTCTTCTAGCTCAATCTTATTATAATCTTGTCGAACATCTAGGGAAAATGCCAGCATAGATCTCTATCTTGGACCTTCTATGGTCATCACCTGCACATAGAGTAGTTCTAGAAAAAGCCCTCCAAGAGTCCTCAGTTCCTAACAACATAACGGTCACGGATTTCCAAGCTATAGTAGGTAACATCGCTTCACCCTACAATGTGGTCTTCTCTGAGAAAGGCCTCCCATCCCATGATCAATGTCACAATGATGCACTTCATATTGAGGTTCTCATCCATAAGCGCAAAATCAAACGTATACTCATAGATGGTGGGGCTGGTCTCAACATCTATTCTTTAAAGTTACTAAAGCAATTGGGATACTATGAGGATCATGTCAACACTAATCAAAGTATTATAATCAAAGGATATGATGATGTTGAATATCGTTCAGAAGGTATTATCCACTTGCCTATACAACTGGGCCCTGTCATGCTTGAAACTAGGTGTCAAGTCCTTGATATTGAGCTACCTTACAACATTATCCTTGGCCACCCATGGATCCATGCAATGAAAGTTGTTCCCTCCATGTACCATCAGTCTTTAAAGTTCCCATACAATGGTACGGAGATAACTATCCCAGGAGACCCCAATCCTTTTGAACTTTGCCGTGTCTTGCAAGGCAGTTATAAGAATTGCAACCAAGTGCCTAACAATGCAAAAGCCCTTGAATCCCCACTATATGTTGATCCTACAACTCTGACTCAAGCCTCTACAAGTGAACCCAATCCTATTCCTAAAATCAAAGCACACATCCGTGATATAGGCTTTGGAACTTATGATATCTCAAAATCTTGTTGTGTAGGGTAGATGCCTTTATCTCCAAAATCTTATGGCCAACCGCCCATCACCAAAGTAATAAAAAAAAGTAGCTATTCCTCCCCCAGCATCTCTAACCCAATTCCAACAGCAACGGTTATTGGAGGAGGAAACTATTGAGGACATTTCTTCTTGCCTTTATAAGGAGAAAGAACCAGTCACAATACCAGTCAAGCAATATGGCAATGGCTTAAGGATAGTCAAAAACATGGGCTATAAAGGCAAAGGTGGCCTTGGGAAACATAATCAAGGAACTATGGAACCCATTGTTGTGACAAAGAAACTAGACAAGAAGGGTTTAGGATTTGGCAAGAAGGTACCGCGTGCCTTGTACATCGAGTATATTCTTGACGAGGTGGCCAAAACTTTTCTCGCTGATTTGATGTCTACTGAGGATATCATCAATGACTCTTCCCTCCATATGACCAACCTATTCGCAAAATCCTCCATTTTTACGCTATCCTCCGTATCCTTAACCTCCACCACAAACACCCAGAATGTCACACTTGTCTACCTTGAACTTATCGATTGGGACCAACAAGGGTCCCCCGTTATAGATGTATTTCAGAATGACGAAGCTCTAGCTGAGTTCATGGGACTTCGGGAAGGTATCCCTCTTGGTGATCATAAAGCAGGTTTTGTAATGGAACTAGAGCCAACAACTTATTTTGGTGAGAATGCCAAATCCTCCAGTCACAAAAACAAAAATAATGAAAGATCTCTAGGTGAAAACCACACTGTGGCACCTCTCGATCACAAAATAGTAAAAATAAAGGACATATCCAAAGGTGAAAACCCAACTGTGGCACCTAAGGATGGAGGATTTGACCTTCCCCTACCATCCAAGTATCAAGAGAAGTCAGCTCTCCTAGTGGAAGATTCTACAGAGATAAACCTTGGCACAGAACAAAATCTGAAGACCACATTCCTAGCAGCATCATTATCAGAAACAGAGCACAGGAATCTTAACACATTCTTCTTACAGAGAACCATCAAATTTGCGTGGACTTATGCTGATATGCTAGGGTTAGACCCTAAGCTAGTTGTTCACTATCTCACAATTGATCCAAAATTTAAACTAGTCAAGCAAAAGCTGAGAAAGATGCACCCACATATAGCTCTCTTGGTAAAAGTGGAAATACAGAAGTTGTTGGATGCAAAGTTCATCTGACCTATTGATTATTCAGACTGGGTGTCAAACATTGTACCTGTGTCTAAACCCAATGGGCGTATCCGCATCTGTAATGATTTTAGAGATCTTAACAAAGCATGTCCCAAAGATGACTTTCCATTACCAAACATTGATATTATAGTAGACTTGACAGTAGGTCATGAAATACTTTCTCTAATGGATAGATTCTCAGGCTACAATCAGATAAGGATAGCAGAAGAAGATCAACGTAAAACAACTTTTACTTGTCCGTGGGGTAATTATTGTTGGTGTGTCATGCCGTTTGGTCTAAAGAATGCAAGAGCAACCTATCAGAGAGCAATGATAGTGATATTCCACAATCTCTTTCATCATATTATGGAGGACTATGTGGATGACATACTAGCTAAATCTTCTAGGGCAGACCACATACAGGTTCTAGGATAGATCTTTGACAGGCTCGAGAAATACCAAGTAAGACTCAATCCAAAGAAGTGTGTCTTTGGTGTAACATCAGGGAAGCTGTTAGGATACATTGTATCTCATAGAGGCATCGAAGTAGACCCAGCAAAAGTAAAGGCTATAGTGGAGATGCCTCCACCAAAGAACCTCAAAGCATTAAGGAGTCTTCAGGGAAGGTTGCAATCCATTAGGTGTTTCATCTCACAACTAGCAGATAAATGTCAACCATTTCAACACTTACTCCAAAAGGATGTCTCATTTTGATGGGACGATAAGAGTCAAGCAACATTTGATCAGCTCAAAGAGTATCTAGCTACACCTCTTGTGTTGGTTCCACCAGTTGCTGATAAACCTTTGATATTATACATCTCAACTACAATTTCGGCCCTAGGGGCCCTTCTAGCACAAAATGATGAAACAGGAAAAGAGCATGCAATCTATTATATCAGTAGAACCTTGGTGGGAT
Organism: Cunninghamia lanceolata; assembly: GCA_027924645.1. Lineage (NCBI taxonomy): Eukaryota > Viridiplantae > Streptophyta > Pinopsida > Cupressales > Cupressaceae > Cunninghamia > Cunninghamia lanceolata. The sequence goes on along the minus strand of BSBN01000958.1, from coordinate 649,379 downwards.
ATGAACTCAATTATTCACCAATGGAAAGGGCTTGTTTAGCAGTAGTGTTCACTTCGCAAAAGTTGTGGCATTACATGTTGAACCAACACACAAATCTTATAGCCAAAATTGATCCCTTGAAGTATTTACTAGCAAAAGCAGCTCTTACAGGCAGACTAGCTAAATGGGTCATGATCCTTAGTGAGATCGACATTAAGTATACGGATCGTAAAGCAATCAAGGGACAAGCCCTAGCAGATCAACTAGCAGAAGCACCCATGACAAATACACACCCTATGGTAGCAGACTTTCTAGATGAGAATCTATTCACTCTTTCTAACTCAATAATATGGAAGTTATATTTCGATGGTTCCTACACACAGCATGGATCAGGGGCTGGCATCTTATTCATCACACCTCAGAATGACTATATTCCAAAGTCATATCATCTTGCTTTCCCTTGCACCAACAACATCGCCAAATATGAAGTACTCCTCATAGGTCTCAATACAGCAGTTCAATGGGACATCACAGAATTACAAGTATATGGAGACTCACAGCTAGTCATTCACCAAGTTACAGATGAGTACCAAACAAAAGATGAAAAGTTGGTCCCCTACAAGCAACTAGTGGATGCCTATAAACCACACTTTTCTAGCATCACATTTGAGCAAATTCCAAGAGAGCATAACAAGGCTACAGATTCTATGGCTTCTATAGGGTCACTGATTGACATGCCTGCTAATACATAGAAATGTGAATTCTTGATCGAGCAATTGTTGATACCAGCCGTCGATGTTCCCATTACTGAAATCATCTGCGAACTTGTTGGTCCCAATTCCCCATGGTATTAAGATATCTATGAATACCTTATACACAATACCTTTCCCCCTGACCTATCATCCACCCAACGCAAAACCTTCATCTGTCGATCCTCTTGTTACACCATTTTGGGTGATACACTATATCACCGGAGTCTTGATGGTATCCTCTTACGATGTCTTAACGCAGAAGAAGCCAAAGCTACCTTATGAGACATACACAAAGGTGTCTATGGTGCACATTCTACTGGTCCTAATCTCACTAAGAAGATACTCAGAACAGGTTATTACTGGCCTACAATAGAACAAGATGCTGCACAGTTTTCTAAGAAATGTCTACAATGCCAGCAGCATGGAGATTTGATTCACTCACCAACTCATGAATTACAACCTGTGACAACTCCGTGGCCTTTTTCTCAATGGGGTCTCAACCTCGTAGGACAAATCCACCCATCCTCATCTAATGGCCATAAGTTCATTATTACCGCCACTGAGTACTTCACGAAGTGGGTGGAAGACATTCCCATGACCTATATTGCCGGTAAGCAAATAGCCAAGTTTATCCTTAACTACCTCATATGCCGGTATGGTATTCCCCAAGCAATTGTCACTAATAATGGGAGACCATTCAAGAATCAAGATGTTCGTGCATTGTGCACATAATACAATATCCAACATCACTTTTCAACTCCCTACTATCCATAGAGTAACGGCCAAGATGAGGCTTCTAATAAAACCATTCTCAAAATCCTCAAGAAAACAGTCAATGAAGCTGGTCATGATTGGCGCCTACAACTCAATCCCGCCCTATGGGCCTACCATACTAGTATCAGAACACCAACTGGTGCCACACCCTATGCCTTGGTCTATGGATCTGAAGCCATCCTACCTATAGAGGTCAAGATCCCATCCCTCAGAGTATCCATGCAGGACCTGATCAGCAGAGAAGAGTATCGCACTTCCAGATTAGCTGAGCTTGAACTACTAGATGAGAGGCGCCTTGTTGCACTTAATCATCTCCATGTCTATCAAAACTGCCTCCAGTGTAATTACAACAAAAAGATCAAAGAAAGATGGTTTCAAGTTGGTGATCTTGTACTTAAAGAGAATTAGAGAAATCAAGCAGATCGAGAAAAGAAGGGCAAGTTTAAGCCTAATTGGTTAGGTCCCTTTATTGTCACAGCAACATATGGATCAGGAGCTTATACTTTAGCTACACCTGACAGCATTCCTCTAGATGAGCCACTTAACAGTGTCCATCTCAAGAAGTTCTATGCCTGATCCTCAGAGTATTCCAAAAAAAAAAATCCATCCTATGGTGAAAACCTGGCAAACAGGCGCTACGTGTAGAGTCAGCACCCATCATCTATCAATTCTTGTTCATTTCTTGTTGTCACAACAAGCTTAATCCATCCATCCATAATAAAACCATTGACTTTGTTTGCATTTCCATCTCCCTATCTAGTATAGCTTGGAAATTTGTCAGTGTCCATCATCATCATCCCACATCTTGATCTGTGTCTACGGTTAACACTGTCTTGTCCTAGGTCAAACTTTTTATGTCTTTTTTGATAGTCATCCATGCAAATTCCTCTACTAGAATGGGGGCAACTCTTTCCTTAACTTAGGTCTAGGATTGGTTCCTTGTTCGTGGTTCACAACGCGCTCTTCAATCTTTTCTCCTTTCTGTAGATAGAATCCTTTAACAAACACATTGCTCCTACAATAAGGCTACTATCTCTCCAACAGTTTTCCTACATCATCACATCAACCAAAACTACATATTATCTCATCTCAATCTTAAGGTACCTTGATCCCATGGATATGGGTATGTAGGCAGTCTAGAATATGAAGGAAGTTTCCAGTACTCAAGTACATAAGATCTCCCCCTCACCATCTTGACCCATCTCATCACTCTATCCAGAACTACATATTATCATTTTTCATCTTTCCTCATAATGTGCCTTGATCCCGTGGATACAGGGTATGTAGGTAGTCTGGAATACGAAGGATGTATCCAGTACTCAGGCACATACGATTCATCATTCTCCACCCATTTCAATCCATTAAACACTGTCACCTTCCTAGTCTTCTATTTTTTCAAAATCCATTCACCTCGACTTGACTAACTCAACCAGCAAGCTAGTGCATCCTTTCAAAGCAAAAGTCCTTAACAAGCCTGAAGCACAATAGCTTCCTTCTAGAGTCATCTACTGTCCTACTATTTTGATTGCCAACATCAACTAATTCCAGCGTAACCAAAGCACCAGATCAACAAGCTTGTCTTCTGTAGAATGTTCCATTGTCGAGACCAACACACATGTCTCCTGCGACATGTGGCATCTCTCGTAGCAAGACATTGTCTTTTTAGGTAGATAGCCCCCTTTAACGGACACAGAGTTCCTACGATAAGGCTGTTATCATTCCTATCTAGTCTATCCTGAGCAACCTCTTTGGCAAGAAAATATGTGGCTGTATGTTTACTTTGTAAGTTAGTCAATTTGTTTTATGGTTTATCTCTTGTTCCTTTATCCATTACCTATTCAAGGCTACCTTGGTTTATCTATAATCTCGTTATGTTGCGATGCAGTACGGATTGGGGGCATAGTCATTGCTTTTGTGTGCCGTGTTTGAGGAATGATCTTTCATATCTTTTTTAGCGTTCTATTTATCTTGTGTGTGTTATGACCTAGCATCTTACATATTAATATTCTTCTTGCATTTACATGTATTTAAGTTTATTTTATGTTCAAGACTATGGCTCATTCACATGTACCAACAATGTCATATTATGTCTAAGGGATCTAAGTTCAAACCACTTGCTTGTAGAGTCAACGTCCACGCACTCAGATATTACAGCACCTTGGTCTTTTATACCTTGGTGGTGAACTATCCACGTGCCATATCAAAAATAAGGATTGCTCTTTATATAAAATTGTGAAACCAATGCAACAAGCTCATCATTCATCCATTCACAACAACCTGTTGATGATTGTTTTGATGAAATCATAACAATAAGTTAAAATTCACATATAATGAACTGAAACTATACTTGAAAGATAAGAAGGAATCATTTGAGATTCAACTAATCCCAAGTCTACAATGGTTCGGTTGGTCAAGTTCAGTTGGTCAATGTGAAGTTGTAATGTTCAAGGGGCCTTACGTAGTTTAGGTTTGTTTGGTGGTTTACTGGACTAAGAATATGCAAAAAGATCATGAGATATGTCAATACTTTTCATTCCTTTGCATAAAAGTGTTACTGTGCTGCAAGTTTTAGATGGTTTTCTTGAATTTTTGTAGCTTTCTTCTTTATCTATTTATGAAAACTGTCTATCTTAAACTCTATTATGCATGCTTCTTCAAATTTGAGACAATTTCCTTTAGGTTTCTACATTTTCAGCTAAATATTTCAGATGGGTTGGGAAAAGTTAGAAAGATCTAATCTATACCTCATTTAATCTACCGAAGGATCTAATTGTTTCTATTATGCACTATGTAAATACCACAGTAATTTGATCAAATCCACAGTAAAAACCTTAAATGCAAGTTCTGAGCATTTTCACAAACATACATTTAAAATTGCAAGCTCTCAAAGAAAATATTTCAAAACACAAAGAAGAGCAGGAGAACACTCAGAAGATAGATGCAGAACTCCAGATTCTATTGTATTAGAAACGAATAGTCATACATGATTTACAATGTAGGAATGACTCTTAGTTTCATTGATCATACTACAGAGAACTTACAAGCTTTACAGATACAGTAAGGTAGCCAAACATTCCACGCGCACCTTACTGCAGACAAACAGGTGACCTCCTTTTTCTACTTCTAAACTATGCTAACTTGCTGTGTGCTTCTAAAAAAATCCTGTTGTAGCCCCTGTTGTTTTCCTAGAATCCCTGTTGTAAAGTATTACAGTGTAGAGAGGCACAATATAAAGACATTCTGATTGTCCTCACTACAGCAAAAACCTAACTGAACCCCTGGTTCAAACCCCTGGTTACAGCAATAAATACAGGTGAACCAGCTCTTCAAAATATCTCTGAGCAGTGTCAAATCTGGGTGAAATATTGCCCCTTCTAAGAAGTTCCGGCAGTTTGGCAATAACTTCTGTTTGTCTCTTGCAGTAATACCTTCAGCTGCAACTCTGTCCTTCACTTGAATGGCCTTGACTTTTTCGCACTTCCTCTTTATCTTCCTGCTCATGAGATCAGATTTTCTTCCTCCATGAGGTCACTGCGTTGAATTTCCAGCTGCTTCCTCAACTGCAAGCCTGCAAGACAAGACTAGCAATAAGTATTTCATTTATCACATAAATAGCAGGAAATTAAAATAATCGTTTAAATCCAGGTGACTGTGACAAATCGTGGAAATTGGATCCAAAATACTCTTAAAATGCATTCAAAACGCATACAGACTGCTCACAAGCCATCGGGTCAACCATCGCTGACCGGAAAAATGCCACGGGCGCTAAAAAACGCTTTAAAACTCCACCACTTCATTTCCTACCCATCGGCGTGACTATCGCCATCGGCGTGTCAAAAAACATGTTGGCCGATATTCTCTATTTGGCCGATGTTCACTTCATCTGCATGATATTCTGGAAATATGATGCTCTCCCTTCCAAAGGTCCAGATGACGTCATCAGGATGTTTCGCTTCTGTATATTGGGGAAAAGAATGACATCATCATCATATTCATGTCGAAGGAAAATAGGAGGATATGAAATATGATCATGCCGCTGAGGGAAGGAATATGATGGTGACGTCATTCGTCATGTTTGGGCTTCCTTAAAATGCAAATGATGGCGTCATCGTCATGTTTAGTTAAGATCATGGGATAAATGTAATATCGGGTCACCTAAGGAGCATGATCAGGTGGTGAATGTAATATGACCCCTTTTGCGGCCAAGGTAACCCTCTCGAAAGATCAAGATGATGATGATCATCAGGATATTTGGGGCTTTTGTCGAACTTAGAATAAGACGTCATCATCATATTCGCGAACAGGATCATGTTTTGGAAAATATCCTGCCGAAGGGAAATATGATGATGATGATCATCAGGATATTTGCTTCTTCGTTTATCAGATCGGGATGACATCATCATGATATCCGGGGCTTTTGTTAAACTTAGAACATGACGTCATCATCATATTCGCGAACAGGATCATGTTTTGGAAAATATCCTGCCGAAGGGAAATATGATGATGATGATCATCAGGATATTTGCAAAAGGTCATATTTCTCGGCAGGAGGACTTTACGAAATATCGGGTAGACAAACAAGATCATGATGATCTTGACAACATGACATGATAAAAATATGATGATCCTCCTTCATCGAATATCATGATGACGTAATCATCATTTTCCATCTTCGAAGCATGAGGATGAGTTGAGGTCATCATCAGGTTAGCGCTAGGGTGATTTTTTAAAAATATGATCATGCTGTTGAGGAATGGAATATCACCTTCCCTTAAAAGATAGGGTGATCATCGTGATCATGCAAAAGGAGATCAGGAGGATATGAAGACGTCATCATCATCTTAGCAAATTTCAGCAAATATGACCCTCTTGTGAAAGATCAGGATGATGACCCTCCGATAGGATTTTGGCATGCGCATGCAAATATGCCGATGGTGGATTTTCTAAGTCAGGGTGATATTTAATATCAGCATGATATTATAATATCAGGCAATGTTAAAATATCAGCATGATGCTCGCGATACAAAAGACCGCTCGACGGGGAAAACTTACTATGACTTAAAGTCGACGTCCGGATATTTGAACCTCAGGATATTATCGGGGGGGCGTTTCAAATATGATGATGATGTTCTTCATACAGCAAAACCAAGTTTATAACATATGACCCTCCTAAAATCATGATGCTCACGATGCGCATAAGGTCATTTGATGGGTAAAGGGCACTATCACCTAAGATTGACGTCCGGATATTGCAACTGCATGATTTTTATTGGGTGATAGACCAAGATCATGATGACCTTGACAACATGACTGAGGATATAAAAATATAATGATCACTTGCGATTATCAGGTTTGACCAAAACTTTGACTGTGCATAACTTCCACATATGGATGAATTTTCAAGTGATGTAAAAGGGAAACCTGCATGGAATTTCAAGCTCTTTCTAAATATGAGGTCACAGAAACAAAATATGAACTTTGACAAACTGACCTCATGATGATGACCTACCTCATCCCGACCTTCATGATGATGATGCACCTGACTCATTTTTACCAAACCGCCAGAAAGCAGAAAAAACACAAGCAGAAGCAAAAAGCAAAGCGACAGCAGGGGTCCCCATTTTGCTAAGGAGCATAATGGGGCGTGTTGTGAACATCACAACAACTAGCAACCAAAACAAAACAATTAAATTTAGAGTGTTCAAGGAAACTAGATGAAATGAACTCATAACTTCCAACTATCTTTCCTGCAAATTACTATTCAGCTTGAGACTCAAAGTATTCAATAAAGATGCATGAATTTCCATTTTCAGTTTAGTTGTGTGCACGTGATTAATTATCCTCATCTTGAAGATCGGTTGAACAAACCAGTGACTGAAATTAGCCTACGTAGGTGAGGATATTCCCTCATAGCCGACCGGATAGAGCCTTGTTGCCAGCGAGCGTCCATAGCCCCGGCAAGGTTATCGCTACAATTCTCCTGAGTAGAGCCCCACTGCCAGCGAGCGTCCATAGCCCCGGTAGAGTTACTTAGATGGCTTAATCTGGATTTTCAGTATAATCCGCTTTATTTATTGATTTATTTATTTTTTGTTTTCTAATTTTGAAAGATTTCATAAGATATAGCAATTTGTAACTTCATGATGCAAGGAGTGGGCACTTGCTGAAATTAAGCTGAGAATTGTAATGGTAGCAAGGGTGACCTCTAATTTTTCACCTAATATCTACACTGGTACGTTCAACAAACCCAAGAATTTTAGGTGTGTCATCGTGAGAAACCTGCTTCGAATTCTCAATCACATTTATTGAATACAAAACTTCAAAAGATGAACAACTCTCTACATTCATGACAGTAACAAGTTATATGTAGATTGCAAATGGTTAACTTGAATATCCTAAATTTTATACTGTTTTGAATGGTTGCTAGTTTTGCTCCTTAATGCTTTAAAGTAAAATAAAGATCCCTGCTGAGGAGACAACAAACGAACCAAACAAACAGACTATACAAACAACACAGCAAAAGAAAAAACTGTACAAACAGAAAGAAAAAAGTAAAAAAAAAATAAACAGAAGACAAACTATACAAACAGCCAACCCAAAAGAAAACAGCAAAAGAGGAACTGTACACTACCCACAGCATTTACATTAAGAAAAAAAAAGGACTGCCCCCCCCTTTTTACCTCAAGCCTGGAAGTAGTGTTTCAGATGCTGGCCATTAACTGGTAATGGCATATCTTCTCCAGTCAAGGTCTTAAGTCTAAAGGTGTTATCTCCTATTATTTCTGAGACTTGTAATGGACCTAGCCATAATTTATCGAATTTTCCATGGCTTCCTTTCTTTTCATGTGCTTTGTCCCAGCACAACACTAAGTCTGATACCCTAAATGTTTTGACTCTTGCCCTTTTGTCAAACCACCTCTTAACAACCACTTGGTGTTTGGCAAACTTCTCGAGGGCTTGACCTCTTTTCTCCTCTAGTTGTAACATTTGCACTATTCTGGCTTCCCTATGGTTATCAAAGCCTAGATATTCATTAGCAAACTTCCAGGTTGGTATTCTCAGATTAACCGGAAGTATGGGATCAGTCCCATAAACTAAGTGATAAGGTGTGCTACCTAAAGCTATTTTAAACTTGGTCCTATCTACCCATAATGCATATCTTAACAGGGTATTCCATTCTCTAGGACTTTTGGCAATTAACCTCTTGATTATGTCTAATAAAATTTTGTTTGTTGATTCAGCCAGTCCATTACCTTGAGGGTAATAATTCGAAGAAAACCTTAGAATAATCCCATATTCAAATGCCCATTTAGAAAATTTTAAAGAAGAGAAAGCAGGGCCGTTATCACATACCAATGAATAGGGCGTTCCAAACCTGGTGATAATGTTTTCTTCAAGGAACTTGATAACTACCTCAGTTGTGGAAAATTTGCAGCAGGTGGCCTCAGTCCACCTTGTACAATAGTCTGTTACCGTCAATATAAATTTGTGTCCTGCAGAAGATGGGGGATTGATGACTCTGATAAAATCCAAGCCCCACTGTGCAAACGGTCTGGACTCGATCACAGGTTGCAGTGGATTGGCTGGATTTCTCCCTTTATCTGCTGCAGTCTGATAGGTGTGGCAACTTCTGATGTGACTCTTAGTATCTTTGAACATAGTGGGCCAGTAATAGCCCGCCCTCAGTATTTTGTGTGTTGTAGCTAAATGGGAACCATGACCGGTTCCGTACTTGTCATGTAGTTCTGTCAACACTCTATCAGCTTCAGTTCTGTTTATGCATCTCAGATAAATTCCATCATGGTTCTTCCTGAATAGAAGACCTCCTTGCACCATATAATTCTGTGCCTTAATATTCAAAGCTCTCCTCTGAGGAGCCTTCATCTTGCTTGGGTACTTTCCAGCTATCAGGAAGGTGCTTAAATCATCGTACCAGCTTGATGCATCTTGGGAATTCAGTACATATTGTTGTTTTATCAGATTTGGATCCATGTTTGCTATTGTCTGCACCAACGCCTGCCCTCTGACCAGCTTGGCGGGAATGATCTCCATGTCGAATTCTTGCAGTGTGGTGATCCATTTGGCTCTTTTTTCTCCAGGCTCGTTTTGCATCAGCAACATTTTTACTGCTGCATCTAGTACTATGGCTTTAATCTGGCTGCGCAGAATATAGTGTCTAAATTTTTTCACAGCCTTCACTAATGCGAATGCCTGTCTTTCAATATCTAGATATCTCAGCTGTGCATCCTTCAGAGGCGCACTCATAAATGCTATGGGCCTCTCTTCATTATTTTCACCTTTCTGTGTCAAGGCAGCCGCGACAGAATGAGAAGATGCAAAGGAGTAGATGTAAAATGAGCTTGTGTAGTCTAGACTTGCCAATACAGGGGCATTAGAAATTGCTTCCTTGATATCTTCGAATGCGGCTTTGGCCACTGGCGTCCATTCCATCTGTGCATCTTTCTTCAACACAGCATTCAATGGCTGCACGATCTCTGCAAAACCTGTTATAAACTTCCGAACAAAGTTAATTTTACCAAAAAATGATTTCAATTCTTTCCTACTGTTTGGTATTTGCAAATTTTTTATGGATTCTATTCTATCCGGATCAATTGAAATTCCACTTTCAGAAATGACATGGCCTAATAATTTACCTTCAGTTACGCCAAATATACATTTCTTAGGATTAAGGGAAATCCCATACCTTTCACATCGCTTGAGTACTTTCCTGAGGTCCTCAGCGTGGGTGGATGCATCCTTGGAATACACAGTTAAATCATCCATATACACAACAATGCATTTACCTGATAATCCACGGAATGCAATGTCCATGGCCCTCTAAAAAGTGGCACCTGCATTGATTAGACCAAAAGGCATTCTTCTATACGCATAATTTCCCCATTTGCAAGTGAAGGTGGTTTTTAGTCTATCTTCTCTATCAATTAAGACCTGATTATAACCTGAAAAACCATCTAAAAAAGACATCATCTTTGCGCCATTTACTGCTTACAGTACTTCGTCTATTGGGGGCAAAGGATAATTATCCTTTTCAGAAGCCTTGTTTAAATTTCTAAAGTCTACGCACAACCTGATGTCTCCGTTTTTCTTCCTCACTGGTACTAAGTTAGCTACCCAGACAGAATGTCTGACTGGGAAAATTATTCCAGCGGACAGTAATTTTTTAACTTCCTCAAAGATTAAAGGCTCTAGAATGGCATTTACGGGCCTCTGTTTCTGCCTAAATGGTTTGACTTCTTTTCTTAAAGGTATTACGTGAGTTATGATGGACTCATCAAATGTTTTCAATTCTTCATAAGTCCATGCTATGACATGTTTATATTTTTTCAGAACGTCCAGAACCTCTTTTCTGATTTTCTCAGAGCAAGCTTTCCCAATTAGTACATTTTGCGGATTTAGCTCAGTCCCTAAGTTATGTAAATCACACCTACCCCCTTCTATTTTGGGTAAGTCTTTCTGTCTTATTACCCCGTCGAAGTCAAAGATGTGTTCTAATTCAATCACTCCTTTTGGCAAAAAGTTGCTCTTTAAGTTGATCATATCTTCTTCGTCCCATGTTACTTCAGGCCTTTCTTGTTCATCAATGATTTGGGCCTCAAATGCCTCATTACAAGTCAGAAAATTAATAATTTGCTGATCCTCTCCAAATACCTGAAAATGTGTAACGTTGTCTGGTATACTGGGCACGTTAACTAGCTCAACAGCAAATCGTCTTAGTCCTGTCAGTGTCAATGGTTCTAATGTACTAGCAGCAACTGCTAACGCATCTGGCCTGTGGTTCAGCTCTCTAGGAATGTGCTCTATGTTAAAAGCATCAAACGAATCCATTAAACCCCATACTCTATGTCTGTAACTAATCATTTTCTTATAATTGCAGGCATATAGTTTCCTCACTTGTCTGACTACTAATTCAGAGTCTGAAAATACTCTGATGGTTTTTACCCCTTTCTTGATGGCCATGACAAGTCCTAAAATTAGGGCCTCATATTCAGCAATATTGTTAGTGCAGGAAAATTGTAATCTATATGCTGCCAAATGTGATTTACCTTGAGGATCTATGAGTTCAATACCCGCACCCGCGCCTTGTTTTGATTTGGACCCATCACATTTTAACATCCACATGCCATCTTTTCTTTTCTGATCTTTTATCTTGGCATACTTTGTCCCTTTTATTGCCTGTGGGGTGTTGTCTTGTTCATTCATGGGTTTTTCCGTTTGGTTATCTTGCATATGTGTGTTTTTAGTTTGCAACTCAGAAAGATAACTACCCTTGTCCTCTATTTCTTTTCCTAAATCTGGAATCAAGGCATCTATATTATCCTGAACATATCTCTGTGTTGGATCAGGATTCTCATTTTCCTCTTGTGACTCTACCCTCCCTATGCACTTTTTGTATTCATATTCAATGATGTCTTTGCATATTTCACAATTCTCCTCAGAATGTTACCTATCATGGACTCTACACCTATTTTTATATAACTTACATTGGACTGGGAGATTGTGTGTAACGCACTCTTCCACCTCTCGTCTAATGGCACGACCAAATTTGTCTATTGCATTGTTTTCTTCATCTGAAGAATTTCCGTCAGACTCAATGAATAGTGCCATTTTATTGCTGACACACTTCTTTCTAATGTTTAACATCATAATCTCTTCAATCTGCATCCCATTGTTGGTAATTCTATAGACACCTGGTTCAACAGCAGCATATAATATTTCATTAGTTCGATTGTACTCTGTTATCATATGTTTCATTCTGGGCTCTGCCTCTATTCTGATCTGGTTTGGGATGCCTCTCCACGGTAACCACATGTGTGAAAAGTCAGTAGCCATATATCCGTTTAATGTCTTGGACCAATCTCTACTTAGCAACATTCCACAATTTACGGGTATATCCACTACTTGAATGTCAATGATCTAGGGTCTGAAGCTAATTGCACTTGAATGTTCATGAGCTCTCCTATCACGCTAACCTCGGTCTTATCTAATTGCGTGACAACCTTGGCAGATTTTGTGGGAGTCAGCCCAAGAGTTTTACATATTCCTAAAGGCATTACGTTGGTTGAAGCACCAGAATCTACCATGCAATTGTGTATATTCTTCCCACACAACCTAACAGTTAACAAGAAAGGTTGAGTATCCCTCTTATCCGCATGTATTACTACATTTGTATTGGAAGGCTGCTCAACTTTCTTACCCTTCTCCTTAGGTGACGAATCACTATTAGGAACAGTTATATCAGCAGACACCCTGTTTGTTATGGATGTATCCAGGGATTTTAAAAAAGCATTTCTGATCCCTGGGGTCTTCAATAATTCATTTAGAGGTATACTGACCTTAATTTTCTTTATTTCCTCTGACAAGCAATTCATTAATCTTGTTGTCTCTATTGCTTCTATCTTACCTGTTTGATCCTTTTGCACTGTTGTTCCATTATTTGTGTGCTGATTAGCTTTAAGTATGGCAGGATTGCTGCTAGCATTCTGATCTGGGGGTGTATTAATGTTATTCGGAGGAGTGGAAGTGGTGAAAGGTCCTCTTGGCCTAGGGTTATTCCTCAAATTGTAGGTGTGGCTTTTATTTGTTTGTTGAAAGGCTTGCAACTCTTCTGTTTCATTTAATATCTCATTTTCAGATTCAAAAGGAAACTGAAAAGCATTTAACACAAAGGCTGATTCAGGATAAAGACTTTCACAATAGTATGGTTCGTCCTCTAGCAATTCATCCTCTTTCTCTTCTGCAGTTGCAAAGGTAAACGTTTCTAAGACCAATGCTGTGTCATATTCTGAGGGTACTACCTCATTACCCTTAGGAATGAGAAATTCAGAGGTAGGAGGCTGTACATCTACGTTGAAAATACTAGCTGCCAAGTGGAACTGTGGACAGTCGTGCTCAGCATGGGCATTGGTATTGTGAAATCTGCACCAATTTTTGGGTGCTGTACTGGCCATTTGTATGCTAGTCGTTTGTTTTGCACCATGATTATCTGTATTCTCAAAAGGAGAAGCCAGAGTACCATTGTTGGGCCCAGTGTTCCATGTCTTGGGTGGCCTAGGTTGATTCTGATTTTTGTTATTATTGCCCCAGGTCCTATTATCTATCACTGGCCCCCTATTTTGCATTGGTTGCCCCTGACTGGGGCCTTGATGCTGATTGTAGTTTTGGTTCTGATTGTACTGCTGATTTTGATTGAGACTATAATTCTGATTTTGGCCTTGGTTGTGATTTTGATGTGGATTGTAGTTTTGGTTGCTTCTTCCATAGAGGTTCTCATTTCTTAGCTGTGTCACTTCGGTTGTTAATCTTTTCAAATGTGCAGTAATTTCTTTGATTTCTTCCCTATCCTCTTGTGCTTTTGCCACAGTTACATCCCTAGGAAGTTGGAAGAAAGGCTGACCATTATTTTGCCTGTTATTGGAAGTACTAGCCGTGTAAGGAGTTATAGCTTGGATTGGAGTAGGATTATACACAGGTGTGTAAGAAGGAACCGGATTTACTAGTGGAGCATGCTGCACAGGGATTCCATTCCATGGGTGTGCCTGATTCTGCACCCCAAAATTTCCTCCATTGACAAATGGACTATAAGTTGTATGCCTCATTTCTTGGTTCACTGAGGTTGCCTCTTTATAGGCTTTGGATATTAAATCTATGTCAGGTTTTCTTTTAACAAACATGGCAGTTAAAGGATCCAAAGCAGCATAGTACATAGCCAACAAGGGAGCATCATCTATGGTATAAGGGGGTACTAGCCTAGAATAGGCCTTTTGAAATCTGTCATTGAAATTATCAATTAGCTCTCCCTCACCTCGTTTTATAGCAGCCAATTTATGATACAAAGCGCAAGGGTCAATGGGTCCTCTAAATCTTGACAGAAATGCTTCTTCCATAAGTGCCCAGGAAGAAATGTAACCATTGGGTAAGTTTACGTACCAGCTAGAGGCCTGCTCATTAAAGGTGTAAGGAAACAATCTGCACACAACATCCTCATGCTCTAACATAGCCCTAAAACATGCTTCCTTAAATATTCTAATATGATCTTCTGGGTCCTGATGCAACTGGTATTTGGGACATATCTTTTCCAGATTTTTGGGCATCTCATGATAATCATTGAAGAGTATGGGAGAATTGACATCGAAATAAGCCATTGCAGGTTTTTGAGCTTGACTTGAACTTGCAGGAATACCTGGATTGATTGGCGGATTAGGATCTAGAGGAGGATTGAGACCTCCAGGAGTGCCTGAACCAAGATTTAAAGATCTGAACAGTGATCTATCAGGACTTATAATACTACGGATGTTAAAAGGTGACCCAGGAGGTGTTCCAGATGAACTTCCTGCTTGCGATATCTTTGGATTCCAAATTAAAGGGTTTTTACTTCGCCTTGTATCAGGTAGTTGCACAAATATATCTCCTGAACTGGATCTAGACCTAGTCACTCTATTGCTGTCGTTAGCCAGTTTGAAATGAAACCTAACTCAGGAAGGCCCTCCTTCTAGCGCTAGAAAACTGTTGATGATTGTTTTGATGCAATCATAACAATAAGTTAAAATTCACATATAATGAACTGAAACTATACTTGAAAGATAAGAAGGAATCATTTGAGATTCAACTAATCCCAAGTCTACAATGGTTCAGTTGGTCAAGTTCAGTTGGTCAATGTGAAGCTGTAATGTTCAAGGGGCCTTACATAGTTTAGGTTTGTTTGGTGGTTTACTGGACTAAGAATATGCAAAAAGATCATGAGATATGTCAATACTTTTCATTCCTTTGCATAAAAGTGTTACTGTGCTGCAAGTTTTAGATGGTTTTCTTGAATTTTTGCAGCTTTCTTCTTTATCTATTTATGAAAACTGTCTACCTTAAACTCTGTTATGCATGCTTCTTCAAATTTGAGACAATTTCCTTTAGGTTTCTACGTTTTCAGCTAAATATTTCAGATGGGTTGGGAAAAGTTAGAAAGATCTAATCTATACCTCATTTAATCTACCGAAGGATCTAATTGTTTCTGTTATGCACTATGTAAATACCACAGTAATTTGATCAAATCCATAGTAAAAACCTTAAATGCAAGTTCTGAGCATTTTCACAAACATACATTTAAAATTGCAAGCTCTCAAAGAAAATATTTCAAAACACAAAGAAGAGCAGGAGAACACTCAGAAGATAGATGCAGAACTCTAGATTCTATTGTATTAGAAATGAATAGTCATACATGATTTACAATGTAGGAATGACTCTTAGTTTCATTGATCATACTACAGAGAACTTACAAGCTTTACAGATACAGTAAGGCAGCCAGACATTCCACGCGCACCTTACTGCAGACAAACAGGCGACCTCCTTTTTCTACTTCTAAACTATGCTAACTTGCTGTGTGCTTCTAAAAAAATCCTGTTGTAGCCCCTGTTGTTTTCCTAGAATCCCTGTTGTAAAGTATTATAGTGTAGAGAGGCACAATATAAAGACATTCTGATTGTCCTCACTACAGCAAAAACCTAACTAAACCTCTAGTTCAAACCCCTGGTTACAGCAATAAATACAGGTGAACCAGCTCTTCAAAATATCTCTGAGCAGTG
Source organism: Cunninghamia lanceolata (assembly GCA_027924645.1). Classification (NCBI taxonomy): domain Eukaryota; kingdom Viridiplantae; phylum Streptophyta; class Pinopsida; order Cupressales; family Cupressaceae; genus Cunninghamia; species Cunninghamia lanceolata. Next base: position 633,280 of record BSBN01000958.1, on the reverse strand, counting down.
TCAAATCTGGGCGAAATATTGCCCCTTCTAAGAAGTTTCGGCAGTTTGGCAATAACTTCTATTTGTCTGTTGCAGTAATACCTTCAGCTGCAACTCTATCCTTCACTTGAATGGCCTTGACTTTTTCGCACTTCCTCTTTATCTTCCTGCTCATGAGATCAGATTTTCTTCCTCCATGAGGTCACTGCGTTGAATTTCCAGCTGCTTCCTCAACTGCAAGCCTGCAAGACAAGACTAGCAATAAGTATTTCATTTATCACATAAACAGCAGGAAATTAAAATAATCATTTAAATCCAGGTGACTGCGCAAAATCGTGCAAATCGGATCCAAAATACTCTTAAAATGCGTTCATAACGCATACAAACTGCTCACAAGCCATCGGGTCAACCGTCGCTGACCAGAAAAATGCCACGGGCGCCAAAAAATGCTTTAAAACTCCACCGCTTCATTTCCCGCCCATCGGCGTGACTATCGCCATCGGCGTGTCAAAAAACATGTTGGCCGATATTCTCTATTTGGCCGATGTTCACTTCATCTGCATGATATTCTGGAAATATGATGCTCTCCCTTCCAAAGGTCCAGATGACGTCATCAGGATGTTTCGCTTCTGTATATTGGGGAAAAGAATGACATCATCATCATATTCATGTCGAAGGAAAATAGGAGGATATGAAATATGATCATGCCGCTGAGGGAAGGAATATGATGGTGACGTCATTCGTCATGTTCGGGCTTCGTTAAAATGCAAATGATGGCGTCATCGTCATGTTTAGTTAAGATTAGGGGATAAATGTAATATTGGGTCACCTAAGGAGCATGATCAGGTGGTGAATGTAATATGACCCCTTTTGCAGCCAAGGTAACCCTCTCGAAAGATCAGGATGATGATGATCATCAGGATATTTGGGGCTTTTGTCGAACTTAGAATAAGACGTCATCATCATATTCGCGAACAGGATCATGTTTTGGAAAATATCCTGCCGAAGGGAAATATGATGATGATGATCATCAGGATATTTACTTCTTCGTTTATCAGATCGGGATGACGTCATCATGATATCCGGGGCTTTTGTTAAACTTAGAACATGACGTCATCATCATATTCGCGAACAGGATCATGTTTTGGAAAATATCCTGCCGAAGGGAAATATGATGATGATGATCATCAGGATATTTGCAAAAGGTCATATTTCTCGGCAGGAGGACTTTACGAAATATCAGGTAGACAAACAAGATCATGATGATCTTGACAACATGACATGATAAAAATATGATGATCCTCCTTCATCGAATATCATGATGACGTAATCATCATTTTCCATCTTCGAAGCATGAGGATGAGTTGAGGTCATCATCAGGTTAGCGCTAGGGTGATTTTTTAAAAATATGATCATGCTGTTGAGGAATGGAATATCACCTTCCCTTAAAAGATAGGGTGATCATCGTGATCATGCAAAAGGAGATCAGGAGGATATGAAGACGTCATCATCATCTTAGCGAATTTCAGCAAATATGACCCTCTTGTGAAAGATCAGGATGATGACCCTCCGATAGGATTTTGGCATGCGCATGCAAATATGCCGATGGTGGATTTTCTAAGTCAGGGTGATATTTAATATCAGCATGATATTATAATATCAGGCAATGTTAAAATATCAGCATGATGCTCGCGATACAAAAGACTGCTCGACGGGGAAAACTTACTATGACTTAAAGTCGACGTCCGGATATTTGAACCTCAGGATATTATCTGGGGGGCGTTTCAAATATGATGATGATGTTCTTCATACAGCAAAACTGAGTTTATAACATATGACCCTCCTAAAATCATGATGCTCACGATGCGCATAAGGTCATTTGACGGGTAAAGGGCACTATCACCTAAGATTGACATCCGGATATTGCGACTGCATGATTTTTATCGGGTGATAGACCAAGATCATGATGACCTTGACAACATGACTGAGGATATAAAAATATGATGATCACTTGCGATTATCAGGTTTGACCAAAACTTTGACTGTGCATAACTTCCACATATGGACGAATTTTCAAGTGATGTAAAAGGGAAACCTGCATGGAATTTCAAGCTCTTTCTAAATATGAGGTCACAGAAACAAAATATGAACTTTGACAAACTGACCTCATGATGATGACCTACCTCATCCCGACCTTCATGATGATGATGCACCTGACTCATTTTTACCAAATCGCCAGAAAGCAGAAAAAACACAAGCAGAAGCAAAAAGCAAAGCGACAGCAGGGGTCCCCATTTTGCTAAGGAGCATAATGGGGCATGTTGTGAACATCACAACACAACCCTTATATCATTTTCATTTGAAATGATAAATCAACAGTCTCTGTTTTCTGTCTCCTCCTTTTCTTCTCTCTGGTGCTATCTACAAAACCCACATGTTAGATATCATTAGTCATAACATCTATATCATCATACATCTATAAGCATCATATACGTAATATACATCATCACATAAATCCATAATCCTACATACATATCATCACATCCATGACATCAAGAAGTGCATATATACAAGCATGAACATCAATAAGCTGAATAAATCATCATATATATCATGTGAAGGTCAACATAGTACAAAATGTATGTGTCTACATGAATAGTCCATATATACATCAATACAGTACATCAAGGCTATCAAGAGCCCGCAAAATATACATCAAGATGCACACAGGCATGTGTCCAAAATGATACAAAATGATTCAATATACATAATGTGCATGCCCTAATGGGTCGAGCTGCCCTCCTACTGTGGCCCCTGTCCTCCACCTGTACTCAGTACAGGTCCCCCGGATGGTCCTCCTCTCCCTCCTCCTCCTCCTCCCCCTGGTGGCACAAATAGTCCTCTCACTAAGGACAATGACTGCCCTTCTTGTGAGAACCTGACGCTTCAAACCTGCTCCTATCTCTGTAGCTTGGCTCTTATTACACCACTGGCACCGTACCTGCATAGAACGCCCTGTAGTACTCTGCCTCTCTGCCTGCTGATACTAACTCTCCCTACACCTGGATGAGCTCACTGTATAAGGTCCTCTAATCTGCACCCAATGTGCGGTGTGCCTCTTCTCTCTCCCACCTCACTCTATGGAGTGTGGCCTCTGCCGTCAGCCATAGCTATACCTCTATGTCTATCTCCCTCATCACCTAGGCTAGCTACTCATCATCTGCTACTGGTGTGGCTAGTGCCTGTGCCTGTACCTGTATCTGTGCCTGTGCTTGGATCTGTAGCTGTGCCTGTGCGTGTGCCAGGTTTGTCTGTGCTGCTGCTACCTGTGTCTATACCTAGGTTAAGGCCTTAGTCTGTCTCGTCTCAACCCTTGCTGCATCCCTATCCCTCCTCAACCGTACCATCCGGAGCTCTAATCGAGTCCTCTAGGCTATCTCCTCTTGTAACAACTACTCAGTCCTCTGCAAATCAGTCTCTATGACCAGGTCCCCCTCCGCAACCATCTCCACATCTGCCTACTGGCTGCTGGCCTCTCCAACTGCCTGTTGTCTCACCTCTCTAGCCTATTGCCTCATCCTGGCCTCTACACCTGGGACTAGTGCCTCCCCCACTGCCCCTACAGTCAATCTCACCGGCCTATGTGTCTGCTAGTACTTGTCATACTCTGGCAATGTACCTAGATCTGCTAGTCCTGTATCCCAATCCCATCTCACGAGGACAAGTCCCCATACCTCTACCAAAGCTGTAACTACTGGAATCTCCACATCCCAGTCCCCCACCTCTCGTCATGTCCTGGCATGGGTCGCCTCTCCAACTAGTAACCCCTGTGGCAGTCCAAACTGTCTAAGTACCTGCTCTGGCAGGTATCTCTCAATAGTGTCTATCTGTCTCCCAAACAGATATCGAGCATGTCTGCAGTACATCAACTGCTCATGCTCGTCCTCCCACTCCTTGCATAGTAACCATGGCCTCTAAACAAATAGGTCCATCTCATCGATCTGCTACCTCCAGTGGCTAACAGATCCCAGCCTCTAATGTGTAATCACTCCCTCATATAAGAATGTGTATGGCTCTCCCCTATCCCAGGGGTGCTGTGTCATGGGTCTGATCACTGGGATATGCTCCCATGCCCACACCTGTAGAAGAGTCACCCCTGTTGAGAGACTCCTACCTCTCCTGTACATGCAGTGGTGCATATCATGGTACAACTATCCTAGCACACATGGGCCCCATGCATACTGAATGCCATGTGTGAACATCCCAGATAGTACAGTGCCCCAGCCAACCAGTAATCCTCTAGATCTCTTGTCTGGGTAGAGGAAGCTGCCAATCAATGAGGACACTATCCATCTGATCCTGTCACAGAGTCGTGGGATGTCTGCCCACTGAATCTCTCTGTCGTCTATCCGCAAATCATCTGTGCAAAATACCTCTACCATGCCTGCCTCTCCCTGCGTCGGGTTAAAGTCCACTCTCTCCCCATCAATCCGAATCCTCAGGATGTGATACACATCCTCCAAAGTCACTGTCGCCTCCCCTGTCGAAAAGTGAAACAAGCTTGTCTCACTGTGAAACCTCTCTACCACTGCTGTCACTAGGGCAAGATTCACCCTAATGTGTGTCAAGTGTGCCACGTGCCATAATCCTGCGTGCTCTAAGAACGCGTCCTCCTCCCATGTCAGCTATACTATCTCATGTGCTATAGGGTGGTGTCACTCTCTCGACATGAATGGCGGCATAATCCTCTACATCCAAGCAACCACTTGTCAATCAGTTTAACCATTCCTCTATAGTCCTACCAACTTCTATCTTGTGATGCAAAACCCTAAGAATAACTCTTCCCTTGCTCCAACTAGGGTAGTCAACCCTTTGGTCAACCCTAGTCTCTTGCACTCTTCTAGCCTAAACCAAAAGCGCCTTGTTGTGCACAAGTGCGCTTCCCTATCTTACCAACCACGCCTTACTGCTTATGTAGAGGCACTACACTATATTACCCCAAAGATGACTTGTTTTACAAGTGCGCTGCTCCATGCTGCCAACCACGCCTCATTGCGCTACCAGGAGCACCGTGATTTTTGCTCATCCCTTCCAACTGCGCCTTACTTCCCCACCAACTGCGCCTCACTGCGCTACCAAGTGCATTGCGAAATCCTACCAACTGCGCTGCGGTGCTAACCCTAAAAGCCAATAGTGCTCTATTTTTGCAAAAAGTGCTATACCTTCCTACCAAAAGCGCTGCGGCGCGCCAAAAGTGCCTTAACCAACTACCAATAGCGCCTTTCTACCCTAAAGCACTTTTGGCTGACCTAATTGACCTCCCTAAACCACCCTAAAACGTCAAATTAAAATGGGGTTTTTGGACACTTACCGCTACCAGAGCTCCTACTAGCCTCCCGTATGTCCGCACTAACTCCACCCGATGCCTGTGTGCTGGAATCGGCATCTCTCCTTGCTGTCAGCTCCTTCCACTCAACTCTCTCACCCTAAAGCTAGGAGGCTCTACACTCTCAATTTAGAAGCTCCTAGTGTGCAAAATGAGGATTGTGGTCCCCATGGGACCTATTTATAGTGCCCCCCCTACATTTTTGTTTCTTCCCCCCCTTTCTGCTCTTTTTTCTTCTACCTTCTCGCGCACTCATCTAGTCGAGCGTCAACCCAGTCCTTCTGTCGCTTCCCTGTCTTTCCGCTTGAGGGGGCATACGCTGGGGCAACTACCTACACTGGGGCATCAGAAATTGTATCATGTCTTCAGCAATCATTTTCTTTGACGCAACGCTGTAAACTGCATTGCACCAAAGAGGGACAAAATGTAGACATCCTAAAATGACCAAGTCGTCGCACTACTTGCATTTCGTCTAATTCTTCTAAATTATCTACATTACAACATTAATTGAATAATCTAATTATTTAATTAATTTCACCAAATTCTTCTAAATCACATACTTTTGACATTAATTGAATAAATTCTCTTTATTTAATTAATTTAATCAAATTCTTCTATTATTCTTCCACAATTAAATAATTCCTAATTATTTAATCAAATCAAATTCATTCTTCCAAATTTGAATAAATCAAATCAAATTTATTTAAATCCTCTCAAACTCCAAAAATAAAATAAATCAAATATTTTATTTATTCTTCCAAATCATGCACAACAATTAAATATATTTATTTATTTACTTTGCTTTCTTATCTACAAATATCTTTCAAATCTTCTAAAAGTAAGCCTTCTTCTCCATGCACACAAAATTAAATAATTTATTATTTAATTTCTCTCAAATCATGCAAAAGCAAATCTTAAGTTGAGTTATCTATTCACTCAACCTTGTTTTTATCAATTTCTCTTAAATTAGAAAAAAGTTTTCTAATTTATGAAAAGCATGTCTTATCTTTAGAAAAGAAAGTGTTTAACTCAAATAAAATAGCTTTTGGGTGACACTTCTCTTCTTCTTATTCATTGCACGTTCCTCAACTGTTCTCCTTCGTTGATTTTTCTGAATTATCTAGACCGTTGATCGATTTTCATTGAAACCTATATAAACCCCCCTCATCTCCTTCATTACCTCTCTCTTCGATCACTTATTCTCAGGCATACTTAACAGCGCTTTGAGCATACATCTCATCGATTAGGCAACTTTACGATCTTTTGACATTGATCTTTGAGCACACTACTTGCTTGTTGCAACCATGGTTTTGCAATACTATTGAGCAATCCACATTCATCCAAAGGGAACAATACAAATCTCGGTAAAAGCTTTCATGTTTTATTTATTTATTAATAATGGATTTTATTTAGATTCATTCTCTTTATGTTATTGGTTTTTGATTTTGTTAGTTTAATTATAGTCAATTTTCCTCATACACAATCTATAATAAAAAATATAATGCAAATATATATATATATATATATATATGAAGTTATAAGATATCAAAATTGTCTAAGAGTATATATATATAAATATAATAAAAAATGTCATAGTTGTCTAGAGTTTCCAACTCTTTCAAATACACCATGAAAATTAAGATCCCTAAACAACACATTAAAAATATTGCATAAAGTAGTGGGTCAAGATGTCTAACAACAAGTACATGATAAACATCAACTATGCCATTTTTTTGCAAATATTTTAGTGGCCACCGTGTGAAGGTTCCTTCTTTCTCTTTCAGATGGACAACTCCATCTATTTTGTCTTCATAAGCAAGTTGTATGTTACTTGTGACCTTTAAAATATTTATATTTGCATCTCTTGTTCCTTTCAAGTTGACTACATGGACAATAGATAGTGAGCGAATCCGCCCAATGCCCACAGCAACACCATCACACAGATCCAACACCCTAACTTTATCCCCTTCTTGGAGTTTATCAATACATATCTACAAAAACAAAAAAAAATACACATTATATTGAAATACATAATAATTATTATATAGGCAAGGATTACCCTTATTTATATAATAAAACAACCATTACTTATGTTGGAACAAAATTTTAAAACCCTAAAATTTTGTTAATTCCCGCCATTATTCCAAATAAACTATTCTAATGTCTTCCCATTTAGGACCTCTCAAAAATTTTGCACATTTCCATCCTAATTGATCTTTTCACTTGTATATGACCATTTCTTAATAGACATTCATGCCAAAATTTTATGCCATTTATTTCCCAGGGTCACATAACATGGTCATTTTGTGGAGTATGTAGTTATTCTTAATCATTTCTGTGTTTTTGCAGTTTACTGCAATCTCGTCGGTCATCCTCATTGTCTTGGTGGTAGAGCAACAAGAATCATGTATATTGTACTCCCGCTAGAAACATACAAGTTGTTTGTGGCATGATAGTAGGAAGGGCTTGGTCAATCATGTTACTGCAATCTCGCAGGTCATCCTCATTGTCTTGGCGGAAGTGTGGGAACTACAGCAACAAGAATCATGTATACTGCACTCCTGCTGGAAACATACAAGTTGTTCGTGGCATGGTGGTAGGAAGGGCTCGGTCAACCATGTTACTGCAATCTCGCAGGTCATCCTCATTGTCTTGGTGCCAGTGCAGGAACTAGAGCAACAAGAATTATGTATACCACACTCCCACTAGAAACGTACAAGTTTTTTGTGGCATGGTGGTAGGAAGGGCTTAGTCAACCATGTTACCACAATCTTGCAGGTCTTCCTCATTATCTTGGTGGCAGTGTGGTAACTAGAGCAACAAGAATCATGTATACCACACTCCTGCTGGAAACATACAAGTTGTTCACGACATGGTGATAGGAAGGGCTTGGTCAACCATGTATACCGTGGTCCCTTAGAGGTCTCACCACTTAGTTGCAGCTTGGCAGTAAGGAAGAGAGTTCAATATAAACTAATCCCTTGGTCTTGCATTGGTCTAACAAGTTGTTCACGACATGGCGGTAGTAAGTGTCCAAGTTACCGGGCTCCCGCAATGGCTTTCAAAGAATGTTTGTAGCAAGGTGGTAAGCAATAAAAGTTGGCAACAGAATCACCCCACAGTAATGAGAACAGGCACTTGCAGGTTGACGGTAATGGAAGAAAATGGAATAAAGGGGGCTATAAGCCCCGCGATCCCGCTTTGTTTGAGCATATGGGTTGAGGGTTGGAGGTAATCAAGAAAAGTGAACAAAAGGCATTGAATCTTATCTCCCTCCCGTGACTGGTTTAAACAAGCTCCGCGATAGTGTGGTAATGATAATAAATGAGCAAACATACTCAGTGCAGGTGTGCGATTACCAAGAAATTTGAAAGATCTTGTCATTTCATCTGATCGTTGGATCAAATTTGATCAAGGGCTTATATTTGAAATGAATTGAATGCTGAGATTTTATAATCTCGTGGCATGAACAAAAAATAATGGTGGAATGATGAACATTCTGGCTCGATAAAATCTAGAAATCTCTCAGCATTTGCTTAGTTCAGAGATTGTAGATTGGCTTGGAGAAGGCACCTAGTTTGGTATGTTATTAGCAAGCTTCAAATTGTTCAAGTAAGTCCATCTCTACATTCTCTGCAAGAAAGTTTGAAGAATCTTTTCTCTGTTTCAATTCTCCATGCATTTGCTTGAGTTGTGAAACCCTAGTTTGTATAATGGCACCCAAGAAGTCTGAATCCACAAGTAAGACTAGTAACCCTGATCCTGCCCCTAAGAAAAGATCACTGCAACAATCTTTGCTAGATGTTTTACCCAATTTAATAGAAAAAGGTTGAAAGAAAGTATTTAGGGATGTTGCTAAGGGTTATAGGGATGCCATAATTCCCATTTCTAGCTAGAAACTATTTTGGTACTTCTTTCAGAAGAAGGATGGTCAGGGACCGGTGGGCAATCCATGGAAGTTAGATTTGGCCAAGCTAATTGTTTCAAATGTATTCATGGATGTGGAACTGATTTGTACTATGGCACTGCACTACCACCCAGCTACCAAAATAGTAAGGTTGCCAAATTGATAGAAATGCTATAATTGAGTGTTTTATGTTAAACAAACAAGCTCTCACTGAAATTGACCTACAAAAAGATTGAACAAGAATACAAAAGTTTGAGAAGAACACTCAGAAGGGATGAGCTACCGATATTTATGAGAAGAGGTGCAAACAAGGGGATAGTTGATATTCCTTCCAATGCAGTCAAACCATTCCCTGTGGAAGATTTTGTACTCTATTTCAAATGGACCTATTATGCATTGTGCTAAGTATTGGGAATTGATGTTGATCAGAGGATGCCAGTTAATTTGATGATGATGGCTATGAAGATACAAAATTTAGAGGTGAACATTGAGTATGATTTTGTCTCATATCTTGAAAAGAAAATACATGATGGATTCATCAGTGTGAAGGAAGATAAGAAACCCATGAACTTCAAGTTTTATTCTTTGGTTTGCCACCTAATCCTATATCAAAATAGGAGTAAATGGTCAAATAAAATGCACATCAGTATGATTGATAGGACAAGGCAAAGAATGCCTACTCAATGTTGGTGTTACATGTGGGATTCTCATTACCAGACTGGTAACTATAATGTATTTCATAATGAAATTTCTATGAAAATAATGAATTCTTTTGGTAATTGGATCCCTAGATTGTCACCAGAAATAAGGGTAATTCTAAGACCTCTTGTACATATACTAGAGCAAGGTCATACTTTCAATTATGTTGATTGGTTCTTCCTACCAAAGCACACAATAATCAGGGTATATGATTTCCCCCAACCACCTCATAAATTGCCAAAGTTTGTTTCTAACAGAATTGCATTCTTGGAATTCATGTGGCAAATGATGTGGAGGGAAAAGGAAGTGATGAAAAAGTAGAAGAAAGGCACCTTTTTACTTGATACTATTGTCTTTGGAGATTGGTCAATTGGTTCAGCCACTCTTGAGGAGCCACAGGCCTATTTGAAGGCAAAGTACTCTTTGGAATCTGGTGTTGAAAGAGTTTGTGACCCTAAAGGTCATATGAACTTTGTGAGACACGTGATCTTGACTAAGATGGGTATCTCCCATAAAAAAATTTATGATGAGGATGTGATAAGGAACCTAGTTACATTTAATGAAGTGTATGATAGGAAGAGGAAATGGGAGATCCTCAAGAAAATTGAAGATGACAAAAAGGAAAAGAATCTAATTTTTGAAGGATTTTTTGCTGAAGAGAAAGATCCTATAAAGAGGATTAATACAATGATTGATATTTTTTAAAGTATTTATGCTAAATCTGAAGTACAGCCTACCAAGGCTACCAAACTTCTAGTGAAGAAATCTGCAGGAATTGAGATTCATGGGCCTGCCCCTGATGTCATATCAGTTCAAGATCCACAGATCCCTAAATCACCACCACACAAAAGGCAGAGAACTAAAGGCATGTATCCTCTAGTCCCATATGAGATGTCTGAGGGTGTGGGGGATACTGATGAAGTTACAAATATTTTGACACAATTGCATGATGGAGAGGAATTTGATTAACCATTGGTTGGTCAAGAAACTGATGCACACAAGTCTAAGGCTAGGATGGAAGAACAAGCCCAAATTGATCCAGAGCTACAAGAAGATAAAAGGGTGGTGGCATCATTGAGATTTATTCAAGATGATGATTTCATCAAGACTCCAGAGTTTCAAGATTTCTGGTTAAAAATGAAGATGAAGGAATTTGATGAAAAGGTGGAAAACAATAAGATGGGTGCTGACGAGTCTCAGTATGATCAAATAACCACCTAAACAATCCAAGAACTAAAAGTTGATGAAATCAATTTGACTCCTAAGGAAGCAAGACAAATGGTCTTGAAGAGTAACATGTTGATCATCTCAGGTCTTGAATTGAAAAAGGTATTCTTTCTTGACTAAGTTAGGAGTCAAGATGACCCTAATCTTGTGTCTGAATTTGATTATGAGGATGGAATGAATGGATGTGGTTTCAACCCAAAGGAAGAGACTCTTGCCATATGGACAAAATCGAAGAACACTAGTAAACCAAGGTTGTTAGATGTTGTTCAAGAAATGAGGGGATCTGCTATGGTGAAAACCTTACGAGATACTTTAGGAATTGAGGCCTCTACTCTTACAGTCCATTTTGCCATGTTTACCCATGCAGTTGTAAAAAAGTTGGAAAAAAAATTGCAAGATTATGAGAAAACACAACAAGACATGAATGATGAAGTGAATAGGTTGTTCATTGAAAATAGGCAATTGAAAAAGCAACTGTAAGATGTGGGTTCTTCCCAGAGTCTGTCAATAGTTCCATATCAACCTTTTGTGCCACCAACAATTGGTGATGTCACAGTGACAATGCAAGAGTTTAATGCTTTGAGAACAAAATTTGAAAAAGAAGTTGAGGACCTCAAGAAACAAAATGAGGAAACAAAAAATGAGACAAGGATCAAGGTCCTTGAAGTCTTTGAGAAAATTTTGGAATATAGGATAAAGTTGGTTGTGGATAAACTTGGGGATGTGCATGATTTCTACTCCATGTTATCTTAGGCCATTAAACAATTGCAAGAAAACTTTTCTATTTTGGAGCCACTGTATAAGAAATGGTAGCCCTCCTTGCACAAATTAAGCATGCTTTGCAGGATAGTTCAAAGAAATCTTGTTTCTCCTGCTGAATTGAAGCCCACAAAGAAAATGGTGACTATGATCATTGAAGAGCATCAATATGCCAGCAGTGAAGACAAAAAGATGCAGGCCAGACTTGAATCTTTTTCTACTTTCAAGCATCAATTTATCCCCTCTATTCTAACAGAGGAAAACAAACTAGTTAAAGGCCTTGATACTTGGAAGGCAGAATTCAAAACAACAGTGTCTGTGGTTATGGAATTCTTGAAAAAGGAGCAGGATATAGATACTTTGAGTTTTAACGTGATTTTGGATAGGGTCATAGCCCTAGATGTAGGATATGGAAAATTTATAATTGATGTTAAAGCTATGTTGGATAAAAGATGGAAGGACCATCAGAGCAATCTGCTCTGAATTAAGGAATTCAAATGGCCCAGTGACCTTACAATCGATAAGTGGGAGAAGACATACTTGAAAGATTGATGTGCAGCTACAAGTTCAGGTGCAGAAGGAGCAACGAGCAATTTTGCTGGCATCAACATGGAGAATAAGGACAAAATTTAGACACTTTTTGTGATAATAGATAGGGGCACAATACAATTAACAGATACTGCAACATGGAGATGAGTACCTTGTCAGGCCTGAGGTCACGGGTGCTCTATGATGACTAATAGATTCAGATCTTGGTTAACTTTCTTATGCCTTTAATTTCTCTTTATTAAACATGTTTAGTTACAAGAGGATGTGATGGTTCAAGCCTGAAGCTTGTTGGTTCCCATATTTATAAGGGAAACTAAGGCCTAGACAATCATCATCTTTCAACAAAACAATTTATATATTCCAATATTATCTATCCAATCATATTTCAGATTCAAGACATTACACTTCTATGATAATTTAATATTATAATGGGCAAGGATGGTTATATTTGTGGATATGTATGGTGTTCTGATTTTCTGTTAATATTCAAGTTCATAAGTTGTTTGATTGTCTCCATATTGGCTATTTCTCGTTATTCAAATCAATAGATTTATCAAGGCACATTTGCTGACATTGTGTGGATGCTTTTAATTGGTTTCTATTAGAAGTTGATGTAATTCCCTTTAAGTGACTTACATTTATTGGTCTCTCTCTAGAGTTAAATCCTTTAAAGTAAATCATACTGGTGGGTTTTCCTTCAAATAGAATTAAAACAACATACTTGAATAGTACTTACTTGCATGTGTGTGTTAAAACAATAATGACTACCATGAAAGACATAAAAACAATAAATAGCACTCACCTCAATTCCAACACCACTACTACTACTCTAAATATCATGTAGATTCTCATCAAGACATTCAACATAATCAGTATCATCATTGTCCTCAAGTTGTGCAGCTTTGTAGAGAGCTCTATTGATAGGGCCTTTTTCTTTTCGTTCTGCTTTCATATAATTTCTCTGCATGCAATTTAATCATCATGCAAAAATTAATATAAGTCAAGTAAAGAATCCAATTTTTTGTTCAAAATAACATTTTTCTTCCACTCTTAAATGACTAAGTCAAGGTATGTTGTGAGATTCTTCCTTTATTGTAAGAAATAGATTCCAGTTTATAAGAGGATTCTTATAGTCATGAGCATAAGATTTTCAACAAGAAGGGACAATCCCAGTCCTTCATATGGTAAGGAAGACAATAAAATTTGTAAGATGGTAGTCCATATCTCTGTCTTAGGATAGTCCATAGCATGAAAGATATAGGAGAAGATAAAGAGATGCAACAACTAGTAGGGTTTCACCAAACAAAGAGAAGAGATAAATGCACTGTCAAAACTATTAGACAGTCATCAAGAACCCTTCGAATGACAGTAACAAAGCAGGTATGACAACCTTGACTTTAGGATCAGTGATTAAGAGCTTTACTAAGACATACTTAAAGTGATTGTCTTGAATGATAGAGTTAAATGTCATAATGCAGCATAGGTCCTTGTCATAAACATGACAAGGACAACAATAATGAAGTGAATACTCAAGCAAAATGGTTTCAACTAGAACCTGGTAAATTGCAGTATTGCATGTTTCTTTTGGTTATGTAAGTAGAACAGTGAAACAATTCATGATAATGCATTTATGTAAAGCATCAATGCTAAGGTTATAATGGCTAGAATTGTAGTATTGCATGTTGAGGGTAGGTTCATTCTTTGTTTACAATATCCAAGAGCTATGATAAACATTGAAGTATCCAAAAAATGCAATCACAAGGAAGTATAACAAAAACATGGTACAAGTTTACCCAATAACAAGCACACAAAATGAAAGGATAGTGTAATAGAGCCTCTTACCTCATTTGCATCCGTAATATTATGCTCATTCCATGCAGAAACTATAGGCTTAATGGAGTAAGCAACTCATTAAATGTTGGTACCCTTCATTTGAGTTGACATGATCTGTAGAGGCTCTTACTGGGCATCTAACAGATGGCTTTGAAATCTTTGTTGACGAAATAGATTTCCACTTAATACTACTGTTAGATTTACTAGGACCTAGTGCTGCCATATAATCGAGCATATCTTCCACACCTACTTCTCTATTACTGTTTTCCACCTAAAATACAATGTCAATATCAACATATAGTCAATTCAATAAAAAATCAAAATAAATAACCAACGTAAATTGAACCAAAAAGCCATACCCTTACTCCAAGTTTTCCCATTTTGGCCTGTAACCCACCTCGGCCAAATGTATATCCAGCTGCCACATTATCTCTTGCCCTCTTTCCTTTATAACTCTTTGTCAAATATTCTTCAGAACACATATTTTATTTCAATGCTTCCCACTGTTTGGGAGATAGAGGGGATTCTAACCTCTCTTTTCCCTCCAAGATTGTTTTCTATAATTGTATCTAAAATTGTTCATCAAAATTCTCATCTTTTGGTTGTAATATCTTCTAGAGATTTGTCCACCAGTAGTCTCAAAAGCATTTTCCATTTTTTGTATAACATTTTCCACACTTCTTGGATCTTGCTTTGCAAATTTTGATTTGCAAATATCCAAATGGGCCCTACATCTCACACCCAACTTAGAGGCCCACCTTGCAACATTTTTTCCAATGGGCTCACCATCTCTCGATATCTCAATCAAGAATGGCTTCTTGCCTTCTAATCTTCTTTGTTTTGCATTCCTATCTATAGATCTATATAAATCTTGACTCAATCTTTTTCTTTTGAAAAAAGTAGGCACATCTTCTATTAAACTAGTAGCAATATTTTTGGCTGATCCACTAGTTCCATCAAAAGTTGTAGCAGGCACATCTTCTATTAAACCACTAGAAATATTTTTGGCTGATCCACTAGTTCCATCAAAAGTTGTAGCAAGCACATCAAATGCAAGTGGTCTCTCTTCATGACTTTCATTAACTGAAACTTCATCATCCTTGGCCACATCAGGTGTGTCATGAGTAGGTAGATCAGTATCAGTCTCTGTAGATTTCACATCAAACACATCCTTTAATCTTGAATAAATCATCTGCAAATCACTTACTATTCCTTTCCTCTCATTATTTTCAATAATCTCTCTTAGACTCTGTGCTAAGAGATCATGACAATGTTGCACATCACCATGTGCTATATCAAGCTGTACATCACTATGTGTTATATTGGTTTGCACATCATCACAACTATTCTTTTCACCAACTACATTTGTACTTGAATCCCAAATGCGTTAGCTTCTACGAGTTGGCAACACTGTATCTTTACTTTCCTTTTGTTTTCTCTGTATATTTTCTTTGCACTCTTTTTCTTTCCTATAAAACAAAAAATATCATATTATGTCTTATATACATAAACCTCTTGCCTATAAAATTTCATAAACACAATTAAACAAATAATATACTACTTAATGGATTTACAACTTGTCTGTTTGTCAAACCAAGATGTGATAAATATTCACTACTCTTTGCCACATGTTCTTTACGAAAGTTGTCATAATCTATTAGTGGAACTTTAACAACATGATCACTATCATCTAAATTGTGCCTCAAAGTCTTTTTCCTCATTTCCTAAAGTCCAAATAAACAATAATATATAAATCAGCAACTTGAATTAGTAGAAAAAGAGTGGAATATAAACAAAACCATTATTTTCAATCAACTAGAGCATATAAACAGATGCAATCATAGTTTATAAGGATTTCATTTCCATTTGAATGATACAGTATATAAGGATAGTCCCCATATGAAATACATTCACAGAGCATATAAGATGCATTCTTAGAAATTAGAGGAGACAGTCTATGACAAGTGAATGACATAGGATGATAGCATATAAGATGCATTATATGGAGGAGCAAAAATTCAGTAAGTAAATATGGCACACAAATTGAAACCCAAAGGAATCTCTATTTGTTTATCCTTCTATTTGAGAAGAAACTAATTGCTTTTCTGATAGTGTGAATCATCATTATTTCTACTTATATAATCCTCATTATTTCTACTTATAAAATCTTCATTATTTCTACTTATATAATTCTGCAGAAATTCTGAACACACAAATGTAAGTAAACAAAAACAGTCAATATGTGCTTTAAAAATGAGTAATTTATTTTTGGAACAAATATAGCTAGTTATATGCATGACCTGTAACAAGACAAGAACTAGAAAAACAACAAAAAATAGAGCCCAACACAAGAGATTACCCTGAAAAACCCAAAGTGGAAGAAATTCATGTACACTAATGCCCTTTCTTATCTTTCTGCTTCTCTACTACATGTTACAAGCTCACTGTTTTCTTGATGCCTTCACTAATCATCTGAATTGCCAGCAAGATCAAAATCCTGATCACTCATGTCTGCATCTGATTGATTTTCTTCCTCATCCTCATCTGTGTCATGCAATACATTCTCTCTCCCAATCTCTTCATTGGTAATCAAAATATCTTCTCCAAACACTCCATCATCATTTTTGTCCACTACTTCAAATGTTTCTTGTAAATTAACATATTGCCCATTAGACATTATATCAACAACTTCCATGAATTTTCATTTCAAATGAGACTCTATTTGAATGACATACGATCATCCTAGGCTTCTTACATCATTAATTAGAAATGATTGGTTAATTTGAAAAGGGAAAACATAGGGCTCATCCCTCTTTGATAAAAATTGTCCTGTATTTGCACGTACAAATCCATACTCATCAAAATGTATTGCGGATGGTCAGATCCACTTACATTTTAATAATATAGGACTTTTTTCACCAAAATCCACTAGAATAATTTCTTGGATGAATCCAACATAGAATTTCTTCTCAGTTTCGTGAAGAAATTCAGCACTTACAACACAATCACAATTTGTCTTTCCTTTGTCTTTTTCCTCCACTCTTAAATGGCTACCATAGGTCCACATTCCACTAAAATGCATAGCCCATAAATGTGGAGGTTGTGAAAGCTCAGTTTCCTTCGTTGTTATATCTTGACCTTCTTCTTTTGCATCACTAACTGCATTAGCAATCCATTCTTCAAATTTTGGAAAAGAATCACCTCCAACCAAATCATGACATCTGCGCTTTTGAGGTCGATGTTGCATCCAACTTTGATTCTCTTCTTCATATTTTCTACATAGAATATTAATGTGCAAATAGTAAGATTAATAATATAAATATGTGAATGTAATTGAGTGAGATTAATAATATAAATGTGTAAATAAATAATTGTGTAAATTTTTTTAACCTATAACACTTATCGAACAAAGATGTGTTTTGAAGAATAAAGGCATGTATCGCACTTCTTTCTTGATGTGATAGATTGAAACGACATCCATTGCCTTCTAATACTTCACCTACAACTCTCCCATCTTCATCATCATCCCATACACGTCAATTGACATTTTTAAAATCCTTCATATATTCTATGCAAAATCTAATGGCCTCTTCCATTGAATATCCCTCAGACATGTTGCCTTCTAGTTTTTCCCTAGTATGAACAATTTTTTTCAAAACCTTTATATATCGTTCTATAGGATACATCCATCTCATTCTGACTAGACCACAATGCTCTAGTTCATATTCTAGATGTATCAAAAGATGCATAGAAATGTTAAAGATTGTTGCTGGAAATTCTTGTTCCAATAGACAAAGGACTTCAACAACCTCCTCCCTCAAACTATCAAAGTTTGAAGGAACTAATACATGTGAACTCATTCTCTTTAATATTAGGCCCAACCTTATAATTGCCAATCTTGGCCCCTTTGCCAAACCTGATATATTTACCACAATAGGTAAAATATTTTTTATTATAACATGATAGTCATGGGTCTTTAGGCCTCTTAAGCTATTAATATCAGTTTGGCTTCTGATAGTACTACTTACATATCCAGTGGGAAAGCGAGTCTAAGACATCAACTATAAGAATTGTGCACGTTGTTCCTTTGTCCAGACATAAGGAGCACTGGGTTTTCTATATTTTACATCATCATATTTTTCAACCCAAAGATTTTGACGAATCTTTAGTTCTCGAAAGTCTTCACATGATGAAATAGTATCAAAAGCACCAAAAAGTGTTTATATAATAGCATAGGCTATATTTTTCTTAGTATGCATAAAGTCAATAGTATGCCTAATGGCTATATCCTTAAAGTATGGCAACTTATAGAATATGCACAACTGTTTTACACCACTTTCATTACATGGATCATATCTACTACCAGCAATCCCACCATTTTCAATAAATGACATTCTTTTTTGTCTATTCTCAATAATGTAATCACCTATTATTAGCAAAGGTGCTTCATGATTCTCTTCTTGAGAATTGAAACATGTTTTTTGTCGATGATATGGATGACCCACTTTAAGGTAAGCATGATGTCCACAATAAATACACTTATGCAAACTTCTTGAGTGCCTTGCAAAATCCTTAAAGTTTCAAGTAGGACAGCCATGGTATCCATGAATAGTGAGACCAAACAATGTACCATATGCAGGAAGATCATGAATCGTAACCAATAAGGAAGCTCTTAAAGTGAATTTGATTGAATGACCATCACTTAAAGATCGAATTGCTTCAATTCCTTTCCACAATTCCATTAGCTCATCATATAATGGCTCTAGATAGGCATCTATTGTATCTGAAGTCACACTTTTCTTTCTTGGTATAATCAATGATAGCATTAAGAAAAATGGTTTAGTTGCTAACCATGGAGGCAAGTTATAATATATTAAAAACAATGGCTAAGTTGACCATTTAGTACTTTGATCTGAGAATGGGTTCACCCCATCTAGAGCCAAACCTAACCTTATATTATGAGGATCTTGAGAAAAATTAGGCCATCTGTTATCAAATTCCATCCACATCTTAGAATCAGACACATGTTGTTTTCCATCAATGCTCTTATTTTGGGCATGCCACTACATAAGTTCAGCAATGTCTCTACACCTATACATTCGGAGTAATCATGGGATTATTAGAAAGTGATGAAGAACCTTTCTAGGAACTACAACTAATTTCAACCCTTGTCTATACCTTGCTTCATGACATTTTAGACATTCACTCTCACTTGCAAGATTTTTGTGAAATAATACACAACCATTAACACATGTGTGGATGTTTTCATACCCCAAGCTGAGCTTACTAATCTACTTCTTACATTGACTTTGTTTTGTTGGCAATATGGAGTTAACTGGTAATAATGAACTTAATAATGCCAATAACTGATCTACACTCTCATTTGTCCAACCATGCACCACTTGCAAGTTAAGAATTTGAAGGATTATTGTCAAATGACTTAACTTGCAATTAGCATACAGAGGCTTTAAAGCATCATCCATTGACTTGGCCCAATCATCGTTAAGACCCTCATTCAACATTCTTTCAACTTCAAACCCTTCATCTAACATTTCTACCTCTTCATCTATGTTTGGTGCCACTTCATCTATGTTTGTTTCCTTTTCATCTCTCATAGTTTGTAATTCTACTATATCTTCATAATAATTGTAAGCCCAAATGCTTATACCACTATGCCCATATCTTATCATATGTCGATAAATCACATTTATTTTTCTCACCCTTCCAACAAGACTGTCATTACATGGACATGGATATTTTTCTATTTCCCTCTCTTTGGCTACTCTCTCATCATATGCATGATATTGATCCATAGTCAACCTTCGATGCTGATCCATCTGTAATATTGTGCATTCCAGTATTAATTTAGTATAATAAGATATCCTATGCCTAGAAGGCCTTTAAATATAAAATCTTAAAAGGTAACCTTCAATCATGCATATGGTCAAGCTAGGATAACCTTTCCTTCAGTTTGGGCTAGTCATCATGCATGGAGATCATGCAGAGTAGAGGTGTGGTTTTATTTGAGTTCAAGGATCATTAAAGGATCAACTTCAAAAATACTAAAAACATTTTCTTTTGAGTTTTCAAGCTTCAATCATGAAAATATCTCCTAGGAGGTGCCCACAAGAAGCTTCCCCAAATATCATGAAAATATTAGTTCACTTTTGGCAATGAGGGTTTTGAATTACCTTTGAATTTGCTGCAAAGTGCATCCCCAAATTTGACTTTGCTGCAGAGGGCCTTGCTGACTTCAAATTCGTTACAGCAAATTCTGAATTCCTTGCCCACCTTTTCAAAAGTCTCCAAGTCCTCTCCAAACAAGCTTTATCACCCATGCAAGTAGCTGCTACACTTATATGCACCTAAAACATTTTTCAAGTACATGCATCAGATAGAGTAAGTGCTTCAATACATGTCCATGAGAATAAAAAACATCAACAACAATTCAATTTCATTCCCATGTTGACAATTATACATTTTACAAGTTGTCTAACTTAGAAATATAGATAAGCTATGTACACCAATAGATAAATAGCATTTAGAAGAAATACTAAACAATTTATCAAGATTACACATGTAAGGTCTGCCCTTGTCTCACTAGTGCATACGGATTCATTTTATAGTTCTAGATTAAAAGATAAAATGAGTCGATTATTATATGATGTGATTGTATGATGGATAGGTACCTAGCTAGGTTCTGCATCCTCATTGGCCTATTAATGATGCTTCAACTATGATTGTGTTCTGGGATTTGATGTTTTGATTTGGGTGTGCAAGATATACTTATACAGGTATTGACCAATGGGTGGATGTGGAGGAGGAGACATGGGATCACTTAACTACTTGGCCATCGCACCTCACCTAGCTCAAGGGCTGAGTTATTGACCATGTGTTCATACGGTATGTCAGTCGCTTAATCCATCTTATTGGATTGCAAATGAAGGACTAGTTCCCAGTGGTTAGCAATTCCCCTAAACCAAAATCCTTGTCAAGTTGGGTCCCTGTGTTGTGTGTAAACCCATCTAGTATTTGTGTTCCTTGTGTAATTCTTAGTGGACTAGAATTTTCTTCCATCATAGTGGGTTTCTTTATGGTTGGTAATGGAGTGCTTTTAGAAAAGCACCATGCTTTAGGTGTGATGTCATTTTCGTGTATCCTTTTCATAGGAGCACCCTTGTATGTTAGTATGTGCTTTCTTGATTTGGTTTTGGGTAAAAAGTTAGTCCTTGAGATAAGTCATGGCTATATTATATGAATATAAGTATTAGTCATGTTTAGGAAAGATAGCCTTTCTACTTGGATTTGGAAATGCTCCTAATGAAAGCATCCTTTCGTCAAGTTTTCTTCCCTTTTTTGATTTCATCACTTTTGAAATTGGTGTGGGCATTAAATTAAAACTCTAGTTATTTATTCTTCTTGAATAGAGATGCACCTAACAATATATATATATATATATATATATATATATATATATATATATATATATATATATATATATATTAGAGATTATTGGAAATGTATTTACGTTGGTAAGTTCTTTTCTATAAAAGTTGTTTGTCTTGTGGAGGGTTGGCTCCACTACCTTGTTAGGTTCTAATAGATTTTGTAGTGTGGAAGGAGATCTTACGTGAGTTAGATTGTTGTATTATTTATCGTATTCAAGCTATCTGTTTCACTTCAGTATCTATTCAATGGTGCCTTCAAAGTATTATGACATATTGTAGTATGATTAAACCATATGAAATACTATGTCATATCTTAGTATAAGTAAATTATAAGATCGAATGCATTGATGTCATCATAATTCTACTATTTAGGTTGTTTGTCTAAAATCTCTCCTTTCGTTTGATATGGGCTTTTAAGGCTTTGAATGTATTGTTTTCAAGGGAGGCCTTTCATTATTTGTGAATAGGTTTCTCTCTTTTTAGGGAGGTGAGCATATTAGTGCATGGCATGGTCTCTCGTCGGGAAAATAAATTATGAAAGGGGTTTCACTCATGGGGGAAGCCTAGTTTTTGGGGTTCCTAATTAGCGTATTCAGGGGGAGCCTCCTTGGAGGCGAGTGCTAGTATAACCGAGGGAAAGTGAGATCAAAAAAATAAAAGGGGGGAAGAAGATGGGGGGATTAGGGTTCGCAAGGAGGAAAGAGGGATGACCCTCTCTCATTGGAGGTTGCACCTTCTCTGGAAGGAAAGCACTAAAGGGTATGCAGAAGCCTCTGCAGATAGACAACAAAATGACAAATCAGACTGGTGGAGTGAATTCTTACACATAACTTCCACTTCAAGTACATTGAGTTACATCTTTAGACTTGGGTTATTACTTTTAGTAAGAAGCACTAAACCCGTGATTATGATAGGTCTTATCCTGTTGTTCCATAAACTCATTCAAAAGTTTGTGTAACTTCTATTTTTTTGTGATTTATTTGAGAATGAGGTCGTGAGGTGGATGTTAGCTAGTATTTGTTGATCTTGATGCAATTTAGCTTATGCTAAATCTATTTCTGCTAGAAACATGAGTCATTTTTGACTTAGACACTTTAAGTTCAATTTTTGTTTTTTGAAGGGTCAATGTGTGTTGAGATTAGTTTCACTTTATCTTTGTTATAAGAGATTTTTCCCTAGAAAATGTCCTATAGCAATGCACATATGTTTGATTGTTTTGACTTCCTACGTTGACCTAAAACTGCCCACAACTCTAAGTATTAAGATGCATTTGTTCACCTATTGCACGTTTTTGGGTAATGCCCTTCCTTGTTGAAGTCCATGGTTGTTAACTGAGTGTCACACAGTAGCACAGTTTTGACCCTTGAGTCGTAAACCCCTCTCTATAACCATGAGACTCTAACAAAACCATTATCAAAATAAAGTATAGAAACAAAGTATTTGTAGTTTATTTTATTTAATAGTCCTCTATAACATAGTTTTGTAATTTTAACTCATGGGGAAACTAGAAATGATGCAACATGAGCCCTTTCCTTTTTCATGTGATTTACTTCTGAAACCACACTATTAGAGGAAGGAAATGTGTTGATCAGTTGGAAAATTCTTTCTTAAAATATGAAAAGCTAGCATTAGTTACTTCTATGTTGCAGGAAGTCCCACAAATCTCATTTTATTTCTTGAGCGTTTCTTTTTAGTAGTGGGTGTTGTGAATAGTTACCTTATTTTCTTTTTTTGTTTATGTCAAACGATAATGTGGGTCAAACGATCATATGAAGAAATAGACACTTGGTGATGAAATTATCACCTTTATTTCATTTATAATTTATTTTCTTAAAAATGCGTTTAGGCAATAATATGTTATTCTTTTTTTTGTGGGTTCAATTTTTTTTATGATAATAGCTCCTTTTGAAGATTACATGAATTTCCTTGTGTAGTTGGGAGGATAGTCTTGGAAGTTTGTAATTTGCGGCAAAATTACCTTCCTTGGAAAATTGATTTCTTTCATGTGAATTTTATTCCTCCCCCTTTTTGTGTGTAAAACCCTAGTATGTTTGTATTTGTGAGACAAAATGTTTTTTTTTGTGATAAATATGTTTCCCTACCTTTTGGACACAAGTGTCATGAGTCCATTACCATGTTTACCCATGTCTCAATCATTTGGTTCAAGCTAACCTTTTTGGGATTAAAGTTGGTATTTCACCCAAGGTTGCTCTTGTATTTGGGAGCAGGTATCTCATCGTTAGTTAGGGACTCTGGCCATGGATCATAGTCCTTTTGGTTTTTTTTTATATAATGTATTGTTTGGCTTTATTTTCTCGATATTAGTATTGCTCCTTGTATAAAAAAATATTAATTTAGCATGCTTAAATGGATGAAATGTCTTCTGGCTTGGGAATTTCCTTTGCTTCTTGGCTACATTAGAGCATAAGGTTTAGTGTTTTTGTAAAGAAAAGTTCCTGTATGAAATTAAGTTTTTATTATTATGGTCCCTTGTTAGACTCTTATCCTTCCCCTTCTGGTTTGGGCCATGAGCATTCTATGGTGTTGTATGCTTTGAAGTTGTTATATGTGTGCATGTTGTGGGGAGGTTGTACATTAAATTTCTCTAGCCATGTCGACTCCTCTTGGAGTTGTGTTGGTGTGTATGATTCTTAAGTTAAACTTCTTTTGCATGATCCTATTATCTTGCTTGCGTCCTTTGTCTTATGTGAGTTTGGCCTTGATCGAAGTGGTTTCTATGATCTCCTCACTCTGTAGCTCGAGGGTTGCCTAGGGCACAATGGACATCCATTGCGCTCGACGATGGAAATATGGTTGGGAGGTGGGCAACATCCCCCATTGGTCTTCGTTTTGGTGAACTCTATTGAAGGCTTGGCGGGATCTTGGTCTTCATCCTTTGATGTACTCAGGAAATTAATTATGGTTTATTTATTTCCATTGATGTATAGGAAAATAATTAATGTATATTTATCTCCTCGATGTACTTAGGAAAATAATTACTGTATATTTATTCTATTGATGTATAGGAAAATAATTAATGTATAATTATCCTTTTGATGTACTCAAGAAATTAATTATTGGTTTTTTTTTTCTATTGATGTATAAGAGAATAATTAATGCATATTTATCTCTTTGAGGTACTCAGGAAAATAATTATTGTTTATTTATTCTATTGATGTATAGGAAAATAATTAATGTATATTTATCTCTTGATGTACTCTAGAAAATAATTATTGTTTATTTATTTCTATTGATGTATAGGAAAATAATTAACATATATTTACCTCTATTGATGTAAAGGAAAATAATTATTGTTGTTTATCTCTAATGATGTAAAGGAAAATAATTACCATTTAATTGTCTCCTCTGATGTATGAATTGTATAGACCGGACGTGGAAATCCTCTTTCTCTCATTTTTGTTGCCATGTTATATTTTAGTAATGGATGCAAAACTTTGCTTTGTTATCCTCTTCTGCTCTGGTATGATAGAATGAACTAAATCGTATTACAATCACTTATGAATGTCATATCCTATTTTTTTAGTTAAATGGATGTTTGAATTAGTTCTTCTTGTAGGGTTGTTGTTTTCATCACTTAATATTATTATCCCTTGGTTTGATTCACCTGACAAGGCATCTTGGATGTTTCATCCATGCCTTATCTTCCTTCCCTGCCTTGTACGACTAAGATTTTGGTGGTTCATGTCATGACCACATGGGCAATGTGGGCATGACATGTGGTTTTCTCATGTCGTGGCCACTCATAAAAGTGGGCATGACATTCGGTGTCAGAGCCCATGTTTCAACATTAGGAGCTCTGGGTTTAGTGTGTTTGGTTGGGCTGGCATGGAGTGGGTTGAGGGTGGTTTGACCTTCATCCTACTCCATGTATTTGTGAAAGAGCAAGATTGTGGACTATCAACCAACCTTCATCTTGGAGGAATATCCATCCTCTTGTTTTATCATCATGGTGGCCTTGTCACACAATTATCTAAGTCTTCCACTTGTGTTTTTGTGGTGGTTGTGTTCCTCCTTGTTGTTTGCCCTCTTGGGTAGGCTGGTCTTGAAGGTTGTGTTGGGCCCTTCCTTGCCCTTGTGTAAGTTGTAGAGTGTGGCGTTGTTCCCTGGTATGCTCTCTATGTGGTTGGGACTAGAGGTTGGCATCATGGGAACAATTAGCCTTGTGTTGCTCCTTGGTTTGTGTTATGAATTTGGATGTGAAGAGATGATGGTGCGTGGTTATGCTTTGGTTCTTTGAAGGAATAAGGTAGTCTTAATGCTTGTTTGATCAATTCCTACCTTGTAAACTTTGCATGTGTTTATATTGTCATAAGAATGACATACCTTCTTGATTTTTAACCCTTTTTATCATTTGGCAATTGTATTGTCTTCTTTGGTCATGGACTGGGAATACTTGTTGAAATGAATCTTACCTTGAATTTTATGAGCAAAAGTCAATACATGTGTGATTGCATTTTATTCCTTGTAGAATATTAAGAAAGAAAGAGGTGTAAATGAGTAATATGTGTGGTATTGCTAAGAAATAATTTATGTTTTCGAAATGATACAAGAGCGAATGGTGTGCTTGTTGATCCCTTGTTAAGCACTTCCATAATTTGAAATTTCCATTTTGTGGTTTTGACCTTATGTGATATTGCTATCAAGTTGTGCATGCCTTGTGTGGGGAAAGTGTTTGGCATCTTTGGTGAAATACTAGATTAGGGAATTAAGCTTTAATTGGATTATGCTTGTGGTAAGACTCTATCTTATGAACCTTGTGTAAATAAATATGTGTTTTATTCATAGTGCATATGTAGTGTTATATGGTTTATCAATAACTCCATGATGTGTGAAGTTGTGTGAGCCACCACCTTGTGAGTTGAAGTAATGTTGTTTTGATTTGAATATGACCTATTATGAATTGCTAGTATGTGGGTATAATTAATTGGGTGTATTGCTTGGTCTCTATATGTGAAGTATGGTTAGAACCCATTTATGCCTTAGAAAGTTTAATTTGAATTGATGTTAGATAGGCCTCTTAAAACCTTTATGGTAATTATTATGCGACCTGGTGTATGAAAGTTGTTCTTCTTCACTAAGTAATGATCGGTAAAGGAAAACTGTGCTATGTGTTACCTTGTGGATGTGAATACTTGTTAAGAGCGTGCTTACTATGTGTTGTGATTATCCCGTACATGCTTGGTGTACTCATGAGCTTGCAATACTAGGTATCCATCCATGGATTGAGTGTATAACTACAAGTATGGTGAAGTCATTCTTGTGTGGTTGCTTGTTTGTATACCCTGTAAGGTCCAACCTTGGAGTTGGAGACCTTCCATGTGTGGAGTTAAGTAGTGGAGAGGAAGAACTTAGGAAGCTATGGCAACATGTTGTGACATTGGTTTGGGGTTAACCCAACTAACCATACCTTCCTATGCAAGAGTACCCCCTACTTCTCCTTAGTGAATGGACCTTTGAGAGGTTCATAGTGCTATCCTATCATGCATTGTTTCCTTGATGGTACTATTGGCATCTGACTTGGGATTTTGGTTATGGTTGGTATGGGCATGTGATTTTCTCGAGGCCATGTTACTTGGTGTAGGTTTCCTCTTACTTTTGGTGCCTATGTGATGCTATTGCATTGCTTATGTTTGCATAGCACATGTAGTGACCGTGATTTACCTGCCTACATGGTGTTATTGCATTGGTTGTGTTGGCATAGCACATGTAGTGACCATGATTTACTTGTCTACGTGATGCTATTGCAATGGTTGTGTTTCAATAACAAATGTAGTGACCGTGATTTACCTGCCTACATGATGTTAATGCATTGGTTGTGTTTGCATAGCACATGTAGCGACCGTGATTTACCTGCCTACATGGTGTTATTGCATTGGTTTTGTTTGCATAGCACCTGTAGTGACCATGATTTCCCTCCTTCCTTATTGGTGACTTAATGTTAGTCACCTCGTGACGTAATGTGCAATTTCCTGGTTTGTAATTTTCTTTCAGTTATTGGTGGATTTATTTATCTTGCTTGTGATGACCAACGATGTTCTTTTATATTGACTATAAGTAGCTTAGCCACAAATCCTTGAATCTTCCTTTTTCGTGTGACTCTTGTGGTTACCTTACTTTATTGATGAAAATTGCATGCATTTATTTACTTTATTATTGGATTTAGAAACTTCTTTGTTTGGTATTTTTTTTATGTGGTTGGCTAAGCTAGGTTCTTTCTGTTTTTGAATGTTGGTCTTGTGTTGTGTTGTTCTTCTCACCACGTCGATGGAGCAACCTCTGGTAGAGTGTATATAAGGAAGCAGACATGGGGAAGCTTATGAGGATGGGGGTAGGTGTGGATTAGTATGGGCTAGTCATTATCCACTTACCTTCCTAGTGATTTATGTTCTTATGTTGGCTATCTCTTGGAGGCTAATCCCTTTAAACAAACAAGAGGTAGGTCATTTGTGGATATGTATGGAGGGGCCCCCAGGCACATGGCGTCAAGACCATCATTCCACTTGGTTCTTAGATCTTTAGGTACTTGGCACTGATATTTGGTTATGTGGTTCTATGATGAGACTATGACATCCCTCTACACCTATATGTGAACCTTGTTTTGTTATCCTTGTGATGTGAATGAATGGAAATGGTTGTTTAGTCATAAGCCTTATGTTTGTTGTATCTACGTATAAGTTGATGTTTTCTTTATAAACATGTTGAGTGATGTGTGAAGTCCTCTATGCATGTGTGAGAATGAATAATGATCATGAAATTCTTTGTGTTGAGTTCAATCAATAAAATATTTTTGTGATAGAATTATGCTTTTATGGTATTTAGTTTACCATGCAGTGTTTTATTATGAGGAGTTCTTTATTGTACATGTTATCCTTTGTACTTACCTTGTTTGGTGCAAAGAAGTTCACAAGAATGCTTTGATCCCCCTCTTAATGACTTCCCAGAGTAAGTCATTTCCTAGGGGGTAGTATATAAGGCCTGCCCTTGTCTCACTAGTACATACCGATTCATTTTATAGTTCTAGATTAAAAGATAAAATGAGTTGATTATTATATGATGTAATTGTATGATGGATAGGTACCTAGCTAGGTTATGCATCCTCATTGGCCTATTAATGATGCTTCGGCTATGATTGTATTGTGGGATTTGATGTTTTGATTTGGGTGTGCAGGATATACTTATACAGGTATTGACCAATGGGTGGATGTGGAGGAGGAGACATGGAATCACTTAACCATTTGGCCATTGCACCTCACCTAGGTTAAGGGCTAAGTTATTGACCATGTGTTCATATAGTATGTCAGTCGCTTAACCCATCCTATTCGGTTGTGAATGAAGGACTAGTTCCCAGTGGTTAGCCATTCCCCTTAACTAAAATCCTTGTTGATTTGGGTCCCTGTGTTGTGTGTAAACCCATCTAGTGTTTGTTTTCCTTGTGTGATTCTCAATGGACTAGAATTCTCTTCCACTGTATCAATTTTCTTTATGGTTGGCAATGGAGTGCTTTCAGGAAACCACCATGCTTTATATGTGATATCATTTTCATGTATCCTTTTCGTAGGAGTGCCCTTATATGTTAGTATGTACTTTCTTGATTTGCTTTTGGGTAAAAAGTTAGTCATTGAGATAAGTCATGGCTATATTATACGAATATAAGTATTAGTCATGTTTAGGAAAGATAGCCTTTTTGCTTGGATTTGGAAATTCTCCTAATAAAAGCATCCTTTTGTCAAGTTTTCTTCCCTTTTTGATTTCATCACTTTTGAAATTGGTGTGGGCATTAAATTAAAATTCTAGTTATTTATTATATATATATATTAGAGATTATTAGAAATGTATTTACGTTGGTAAGTTCTTTTCTGTAAAAGTTGTTTGTCTTACGGAGGGTTGGCCCCACTACCTTGTTAGGTTCTAATAGATTTCGTAGTGTGGAAGGAGATCTTACATGAGTTAGATTGTTGTATTGTTTAACATATTCAAGCTATCCATTTTACTTCAGTATCTATTCAATGGTGCCTTTAAAGTATTATGACATATTTTAATATGATTAAACCATATGAAATACTATGTCATATCTTAGTATAAGTAAATTATAAGATCAAATGCATTGATGTCATCATAATTCTACTATTTGGGTCATTTGTCTAAAATCTTTCCTTTCGTTTGATACAGGCTTTTAAGGCTTTAATTGTATTGTTTTCAAGGGAGGCCTTTCATTATTTGTAGATAGGTTTCTTTCTTTTTAGGGAGGTGAGCATATTAGTTCGTGGCATGGTTTCTCACCAGGAAAAGAAATTATGAAAGGGGTTTCACTTATGGGGGGGAAGGTTGGTTTCTGGGGGTCCTAATTAGCGTATTCAGGGGGAGCCTCCTTGGAGGTGAGTGCTAGTATAATTGAGGGGAAGTGAGATCAAAAAAAGGAAAAGGGGGGAAGAAGACAAGGGGATTAGGGTTTGTGGGGAGGAAAGAGGGATGACCCTCTCTCATTGGAGGTCGCACCTTCTCTAGAAGGAAAGAACTGAAGGGTATGCAGAAGCCTCTGCGGATAGACATCAAAATGATGAATTAGACTGGTGGAGTGACTTCTTACACAGAACTTCCACTTCAGCTACATTGAGTTACATCTTTAGACTTATGGGTTATTGCTTTCAGTAAGAAGTACTAAACCTATGATCATGATAGGTCTTATACTGTTGCTCCATAAACTCATTCAAAATTTTGTGTAACTTCTATTTTTTTGTGTGATTTATTTGAGAATGAGGTCGTGAGGTGGATGTAAGCTGGTATTTGTTGATCTTCCTACAGTTTAGCTAATGCTAAATCTATTTCTGCTAGAAACACGAGTCATTTTTGACTTAGACACTTTAAGTTCAATTTTTGTTTTTTGAAGGGTCAATGGTGTGTTGAGATTAGTTTCACTTTATCTCTGTCATAAGAGATTTTTCCCTAGAAAATGTCCTATAGCAATGCACATATGTTTGATTGTTTTGACTTCCTACGTTGACCTAAAACTACCCACAACTCTGAGTATTAAGATGCATTCATTCACCTATTGCACATTTTTGGGTAATGCCCTTCCTTGTTGAAGTCCATGGTTGTTAGCTGAGTGTCACACAATAGCATAGTTTTGACCCTTGAGCTGTAAACCCCTCTCCGTAACCATGAGACTCTAACAAAACCATTATCAAAATAAAGTATAGAAACAAAGTATTTGCAGTTTATTTTATTTGATAGTCCCCTGTAACATAGTTTTGTAATTTTAACTCGTGAGAAAACTAGAAATAATGCAACGTGAGCCCTTTCCTTTTTCATGTAATTTAATTCTGAAACCACACTATTAGAGGAAGGAAATCTACCAATCAGTTGGAAAATTCTACTTACTTCTATATTGTGGGAAGTCCCATAGATCTCGTTTTATTTCTTGAGGGTTTCTTTTTAGTAGTGGGTGTTGCGAATAGTTACCTTGTTTTCTTTTTTTGTTTATGTCAAATGATAATGTGGGTCAAATGATCATATGAATAAATAGACACTTAGTGATGAAATTATCACCTTTATTTCATTTATAATTTATTTTCTTAAAAATGTGTTTAGGCAATAATATGTTATTCTTTTTTTTGTGGGTTCAATTCTTTTATGATAATAGCTCCTTTTGAAGATTACATGAATTTCCTTGTGTAGTTGGGAGGATAGTCTTGGAAGTTTGTAATTTGCGGAAAAATTACCTTCCTTGGAAAATTGTTTTCTTTCATGTGAATTTTATTCCTCCCCCTCTTTGTGCATAAAGCCCTAGTATGTTTGTATTTGTGAGACAAAAGGTTTTTTTTCTGATAAATATGTTTCCCTACCTTTTGGACACGAGTGTCATGAGTCCATTACCATGTTTGCCCATGTCTCAATCATTTAGTTCAGGCTAACCTTTTTGGGATTAAAGTTGGTATTTTGCCCAAGGTTGCTCTTGTATTTGGGAGCGGGTATCTCATCGTTAGTTAGGGACCCTGGCCATGGATCATAGCCCTTTTATTTTGTCTTTTTATATAATGTATTGTTTGGCTTTATTTTCTCGGTATTAGTATTACTCCTTGTATAAAAAAAAATTTAGTTTAGCATGCTTAAATGGGTGAAATGTTTTCTGGTTTGGGAGTTTCCTTTGCTTCTTGGCTACATTGGAGCATAAGGTTTAGTGTTTTTGTAAAGAAAAGTTCGTGTATGAAATTAAGTTTTTATTATTATGGTCCCTGGCTAGACTCTTATCCTTCCCCTGTTGATTTGGGCCATGAGTATTCTATGGTGTTGTATGCTTTGAAGTTGTTATATGTGTGCATGTTGTGGGGAGGTTGTACATTAAATTTCTCTAGCCATGTCGACTCCTCTTAGAGTTGTGTTGGTGTGTATGATTCTTAAGTTAAACTTTTTGTGCATGATCCTGTTGTCCCACTTGCATCCTTTGTCTTATGTGAGTTTGGCCTTGATAGATGTGGTTTCCATGATCTCCTCGCTCTGTAGATCAAGGGTTGCCTAGGGCGCAATGGACATCCATTGCACTCAACATTGGCAATGTGGTTGGGAGACATCCCCCATTGGTCTTCGTTTTGGCAAACTCTATTGAAGGCTTGGTGAGATCTTGGTCTTCATCCTTTGATGTACTCAGGAAATTAATTTTGGTTTATTTATTTCCATTGATGTATAGGAAAATAATTAATGTATATTTATCTCCTCGATGTATTCAGGAAAATAATTATTGTATATTTATTCTATTGATGTATAGGAAAATAATTAATGTATATTTATCCTTTTGATGTACTTAGGAAATTAATTATTGGTTATTTATTTCTATTGATGTAGAGGAGAATGCATATTTATCTCTTTGAGGTACTTAGAAAAATAATTATTGTTTATTTATTCTATTGATGTATAGGAAAATAATTATTGTTTATTTATTTCTATTGATGTATAGGAAAATAATTAATGTATATTTACCTCTATTGATGTAGAGGAAAATAATTATTGTTGTTTATCTCTAATGATGTAAAGGAAAATAATTATCGTTTAATTGTCTCCTCTGATGTGTGAATTTTATAGACTAGATGTGGAAATCCTCTTTCTCTCATTTTTGTTGCCATGTCATATTTTAGTAATGGATGTAAAAATTTGCTTTGTTATCCTCTTCTGCTCTGGTATGATAGAATGAACTAAATCGTATTACAACTGCTTATGAATGTCATATCCTATTTTTTTAGTTAAATGGATGTTTGAATTAGTTCTTCTTGCGGGGTTGTTATTTTCGTCACTTAATATTATTATCCCTTGGTTTGATTCACCTGACAAGGCATCTTGGATGTTTCATCCATGCCTTGTCTTCCTTCCCCACCTTGTGCGATGAGGATTTAGGGTTAGGGCGAGATTTATTTTGGTGGTTCATGTCATGACCACATGGGCAATGTGGGCATGACATGTGGTTTTCTAGTGTTGTGGCCACTCATAAAAGTGGGCATGACAACACTTTAAAACCCCAATTAAATAACTATTGTGATGAAGTATTCGTAGCAGCAAATCACTTGCTAAAATCATAGGCAAAGTCACTAAATAAAGGACTCAAGATGTCAACCATTTCAAATGACAATCATGACAATAGGAAAAACAAAATAGAGAATACAATCATGCCTTTGATTGCAAAGGAGGGGGAAGATATTATAGTATGTAGCAGCAT
The DNA here is from genome assembly GCA_027924645.1 of Cunninghamia lanceolata. NCBI lineage: Eukaryota > Viridiplantae > Streptophyta > Pinopsida > Cupressales > Cupressaceae > Cunninghamia > Cunninghamia lanceolata. The sequence goes on along the minus strand of BSBN01000958.1, from coordinate 599,768 downwards.
TGAAAAGATGAAAATACAAAATCCATGAAGCCAAACACTTTTGTCAAAATTTAAACCCTTAGCTAATTAGTTAACTGATCCTTGAAGATTTTATCAGGCAAAGATAGTCATTATATAGATGCTAAAATAGTGACACAAATGCCTTTGAAAGTGATAACAGTCATGTCATCAAACTGAAAGTGAAATTAGTCATCAAAAGTGTAATGCACAACACCATAGAATAAAAGAGGAGATCATTATCCATTCAAAGAGATGCCCTAATCACAATCATCAAAGTGGGCTACAACAGCAGAGAAAAGATAGTGGAATATTGACAGTCTTTTTGCATCTAAATGTGAATTATGTGAAAATTGTCATATATCAATAACAAAAGTAACAAAGAGGATATTTTACAATCAAAAGTCTATGAATAGAATCTTCAAGTTTATCAAAATCAAGCTAATAAGCTATATGATAGTCATAGAAGCGGATGGACAAAGGGAATGTGACTTTGATAGATTTTTGCATACAAAGGATAGTCATCATCAATGATATCTTTATATTAAGGAATTTGTAGGCAAGTTCATGATAGGACAACAAAGATCAGTTCATGTATGAATAAATGGACAAGGTTTTCATGACAAAGGTTACTGTCAAGATAGCAATAAGAGACAGTAAGGACAGTGAAGAGCAGATTTAAGGAATGAAACAAATCATGGAATAGTCTTGCATTCTCAACAACAAGCTTTCATTCTCTGTTTTGTGATAGCCATCTTGAAAATACAATCATCTTTCAAAGGTTGAATCACACACATAGGGGCAGTGTCTAAGTCACAGGTTGAAGACCATCAAATTCCTTCATGCCAAGGTATTCTAAGTATAAGTCATGAACAAAAAAAGTAGAACTTTATCAATAAAGAACCATGAAACCTCTTCATACAGTCATTGAAAGAGATAGAACAGTCACTAATGATAGAGCACCAAGCTTTCAAAGATACAAAACTTTAGAGTAGGCTAAGAGAAGAATAGAGGTACGTGGAAAACCCTACTTCTGCTTCATAAAACCATTTGTTATATGTCGTCTATCTGCCATCTATCTGATCCTTTGATATCTGTTGTCTATAGCTAGAAATCCCAAAATTCCCTCCTTTCTTGATTCACATGATGATCTCAACACTATTTCCAAACTCAAAGAATTGCAGCCATGAACAATCTTCTCCTGTTTGACTACTCATACCCTATTCTTGGCGGCCATGAACAATCTTCTCCTGTTTGACTACTCATACCCTATTCTTGGTGGCCATGAATAATCTTCTCTTGTTCGACTACTCTGCATACCCTATTCTTAGTGACCATGAACAATATTCTCATGCTAAATGTACAATCTTTGCTTCTTCATAGGTTTCACTTTTCTTCAAAATTCATAAACGCACAATCCCTCCATTAATTCCCTCCAAAACTAAAGTGAAAGAAAAAAGAATAGAGGAATTTATTTAGTCAATTTTATTTGTAGTTGTGTTTTTTTTCCCCATGACTAAATTAGTCATTTATTTGGTCATTTCAATAGTCATTTCAATCGATGACCAAATTAGTCATTTATTTAGTCATTTATAATTGTGTTGCAAAAAGTTTTAGTCACATAATTAAAAGTTTGGTCACATGACTAAAAGTTTTAGTCACCTAGTCATTTATTTGCCATATTTCTACTAGTGTATGACACAAGATCAACCACAAATGATCCCACCCAATATTCAAAACATAAACATGAGGCCATCTAGTCATCCAACTTTTTCAGGATATCAGCAATCTATCATACCCTTTCAACAAGCAAAACAAGATCCACTTGAAGGGCTAATATTTGGAGGAACAAGACCCTCTACACATAACTCCCTTTTAGGAACATACCTCGAGTACTTAAAGGAGCCTCTTGAATACACCATTCGTCAAGTAATACTAACATGACCTCTCCCCAAGCTTCTAAAATTTAAAGGAGAGGGTGATCTCAACTCTCATATCAAGGATTACATCACAGCATTGTGACAACTCCTTCCTTGGGATGGGGTGGTAGAAAATATTTTTCCAAAGACTTTGGAGGGTATCACTCTGGATTGGTACTATCGACTTCCAAAAGCATCAATCCACTCTTTTAGGCAACTCATCGATCAATTTGTGGGCTGCCTTTGACATAAACAAATTGGTCAAGATAGGAATAGAAGAATTTTTAACAATCAAACAAGAAGCCAATGAGTCAATTGCACATTTTATCACATGATGGAGAAAAGTTCTCTATTCTTCAACTAGCACACCAGACATGGATCATAGAGAACTTTGTGATCTTTTCTTACATGCTCTCAATAATGACATATGAGAACAAGTCCAAAAACTCCCTTACAAATCATACGAAGAAGCACTTGAAAGTACCCTTAGAATTGACCAAGCCACTATTGATAGTGAAAGAAGGGAGTATGATTCTAATGGAAGGTTGATAAACCATGATACAAATTAAAAATACTCAACAAATGATCAAGAAATAGATGGGTCAAAAAACACTTCACCATCTAGAAACAACAATAATTGTGACGACAATAGTCATACAAATTTGGGGAATGAAAATGCCAACAACTATCCCTTGAGAATAAACAAGAAGTCATACAACAATCATCATAAACATTGAGATCACAATCATGATAAATATTGCTCATTTCACAAGAGAAGGGGGCATGAGATCAAGTCATGTCGGGGGTACCATCACTTCATATCAAACCTCCCAAAATGTCAACAAAAATCATTCGTGAACACATTCTCACAAGATGAAGAACTTAGTCCTTGATCAAAACACCTTAGGCCTTGTGGAATTGGATAAATATCAAGAAATTTGTGTCACCCAAGGACCAAAACAAACAGATGAGACCAATAATTCAAAAATTTCTCACATACTAGAGCTTATCAAGAGTTATCCTACACACAAGAGTGCTCTCCTCAAAGCCTTAGATCTAGGCCATTTTGTTCAAAACACTCCAAGTGGAAAGTGTTCTTCAACATTTGATTTTGAAAAGTTACCCTCGGACAATGACATAGCTAAACATGGTGATCTCCCCCTCCATCTGATAGTCCAAGTTGAAGATTATTCTATTAAATGTGTAATGATCGATGATGGGTCTACAATCAACATAGTCTCCTTTTTGCTTCTTCAAAGAATGGGTTATGATGAAGCTCAAATAACAAAACAAACTTCCATCCTTAGAATTCATGATAACCTAAACACTCAAACCATGGGTAAGGTCAATCTTCAAATCACATTGGGTCCTAAAACCCTCCCAACTAAATTTTATGTCATCAATGAAGAAACCACTTACAACATGATCCTAGGAAGGCCTTGGATCCATAGGATGAGGGCCATTCCCTCCACATTATTTCAAGAATTACACTTCTCATACATGGGACAAACCCATGTCATCAAAGGAGATCCTGATCCTTTCAACCATTATAAAGTTGAACAAGTCAAAAATAAGGGAAAGACCATGGAAACCACTAGCGACCCAAAAATCAACACTTTTGAAAAAGGAGAGACATCAAAATGAATTGTAAACATGGCCAAGACCTCAAAATGTATAGGGAAGGGGGCAATAGGAGAATTCCCCTTTGATCCCAACTCAACAAAGTCTTACACCCATTCAACTTAGTGGTCATTCCAATAGAACCAGACATAAACATCCCTATAGTTGAAATCATGACTGAAGAGGAAGAACCAAAATCCACACAGACACTAGGAGATTCAGCACTAACTCCAATTGCCCTTAACAATTTCAAAACAAACATCGGAACTCAACAAGAACAGAAAATGATAAAATCTAGGGGGCAAATCATCAAACAATTAAACATGTGAGTACACAAAATTTTTCACTGAATATAAAGACATTTTCACACCAAGTCTTTGAGTGTCCTTGCAAAGACTTTTAATTGAAGTTCAGACAAATTGGATAAGTCTAAACATAGTTAAGGAAGACATCAGAAATGATGTTACCTCTTGTGCATTATGGAAGGGGAAGAGTTCAACATCTCAAAAAAAATCATAAAACATACAAATACAAAAAAAATATTATATAAAAAAATCAAAAATGACAAAAACAATTTGTTTCTTGCATTTTTGTATCATTATGTTCATCTTGCATCATTGTTAGTGACTCACTCTTGTACTATTTTATTTTTAGTAAGGAGTCTAATGTTGTCTAGATATACGTCATCCTTTCAGGACCTAGAGATTCCCCATTTTCACAATCGCCATTATCCCCCTTTCATTCCCAGTGATTCTAATCAAAGCCTAGTTCTTAGCTTTACACTGATCCCAGTGTTAATGAGTCAAGATGTTAAGTCTAAACAAAGTCAGTATTCAAACCTACAGTGTTCAAAGGAAGCTTGCAAGTAGACCTTCCCAATTCTTCCCTAGTAGTAGAGAAGTCCAACCAGATTACAAAAACTTTAGGTGGTGCTCAGCCCATTATCTTTCTTGGCCAAAAATGTTAGGAAGATCAAAACTCTAAAGGAAGAAATCTAAGATATGAGTGAATAAAAAAATGAGTGATCAAAATAAGAGTGATGAAAAAGTGAGAGCTGAGACATCAAAGTACTACATATCAAAAGTTCAAAAAGCATTCACTTCTTGTAAAAGTCAAAATCCAAAAAAAATGAGAAAGAAAGTGAGGAAAATACAAAAAAAAAGTGAAAAAGCAAAATACAAAAAAAAGAGTGAAAGAGAAGATTGTTGAATGTCTGTACTCTTGGGTGGAGATCAGTCTAAGATTGAAGCCTCAAGGGTGACATTATGGTTGGCAAGAGACACTTCTTTGCATTGTTAGGTGTTGTCATTGATGGCAACTAAGATCATCCCAATCATCCACATAACACAATTTGTTCATACTGGAAGGCAGAATCAGAATTTGTCTAAGTCTAGGTAGTTAGAAACAGAGTAGGTAACAGGGTCCGGTATCTTGGTCTGGATCTATCTAGTGGAAAGGCATGGTTTTCTGCAGATCTAAGGTAGTTGAAAGTATTGTCAAGATACTCTAAATCTAGAGTTTTTTCCCTCCGGTGATGAAAGACTCAAAAGATATTATCTTCTGAGTATCGGGTTTCAGTTTGACAGAACAGACAAAAGAAGAACATGCTGACTTTGTGAATGATCTTAATTTTGAATGTATAGAAGTTGTTTATTGGGAAAATGGTGATGACCAATGATAGTGACTGACCTAATTGATGATTTATGAGCACAAGTTTTTGTCCACATCTCATATTATGTATGGATCTAGCCGACAGAGTAGAGTAATCAACAAAGTTCTAAATGTTCTTGGAGCTAACTGGAAAAATGATTGTAGATCATGTTGTGGATATATATAGCCGATGGAATTAGATGATTTGAAGTGTGTATGGTGTGTGTGATTAAGGTGTATGTGAGAGGAGCAAAAATCTAAGGTGCAAATGAAGGTAGAGTAGTAAGAAGAGCAGAGCGAAGATGAAATGTGTAAGATCAATTTTTTGCACTTAACCAGAATTAAAACTCTTGCATGGGTAGATGCTATTCATCAGTTCAAAATCTCTATTATTCTCTTGTAATAATTCTATAGGTAGTGAGCCTCCATTTGAGTAGTGAGCTCTGGGCAGTGAACCCTAATGCATGTGCATTCCCATTTGTAAAAATACTTTTAACAGGGTATTAATTTTTGTGGGTTAACCCTTATCGTGGTTTTTCCCTTAACCAGGTTTCCACATAAAAAATCTTGGTGTCAAATGTGTTGATTATGTTTCTGCTTCTATGTTAATATCATATGCTTTAATGTTTACATCACTAATCAAATTAACAGTAGTGAAAGAAGAATAAAAGAAAGGAAAAGATTAATTTTGGTGACAACTGGTTCACTCCCCCGTCTTAGTTGTCTAGGTTAATTCTAACAATTGATATCAGAGCAAGGTTCCTTTGGAAAAGTTTAACAACTTAAGGAAGATTTGGGAAGGTAGTAAAAATGGATGAATATAACCTTCAAGGGAAATTTAATCTCACCCTAGATGATCTTGAGCAGTCCAAGGCAGAAGTCCAAGAGCTACAAGATAACCTAAAAAAGTCTGAAGACTTCATTGAGATTTTAAAAGAAAAATTGAGCAAATCCAATGCAAAAGGAAAGGAGCAACCTCTTCAACTAGAAGATAAGGCTCTGAAAGAGAAGACAAAAGAATGTGAAAAGTTAGCTAAAGAAGTTATTGTCCTAAAACATGAGATGGAAACTGGGGTGATGAGACTAACCAAGGAAATTGAAGATAGGAAGAAAACTGAAGAAGAGATGAAGAAAAATCTGAAAGAGAGAACTGAAGAATGTTGCAGATTGGATGGAATAGCTAGTCTCCTAGAATCTAATCTACAAGAAAGTAGAAATAATGAGAGAGAACTTGAGAGATAGATTATCACTCTCAGACATGACCTAGAAATTGCAAATGAGTATAAGGAGAAGTTCAAAATAAGCTCAATTAAACTTGAAGCACTAATTGAAGAATAGAAAAAGGATGATGACAAGCATAATCTTACATATGAGAAAGGTGAAAGCTCTAGATCTGGACAAAGAAATTTTCAACCAAGGAATAAAAGGAACAGAACTAGAAAACCTCTGGTAAGAGCCTAATGCTCAAAGATATCCATCATTCAATGGAAATTGTTTCAATTGCAATAGAGCTACTTAGTACATAAGTAGAGAAAATCAAAATCATTCATCCTTCTCTGGTTAATGCTTCAAATGCAAGAGGTATGGTCATAAATCTAATGAATGTAGAAGTATGGTAATGAATAACTCTAATGGCAATTCTTTCAATGGCTACTACTTTTCTTGCAATGAATTTGGACACATGGCTAATTAGTGTAGATCAAGAGGAAATCAAGTTTATAAGAAAAGAAATGTTGTGTACTTTAACTGCAATAAAACTAGTCATATTGCAAAATTTTGCAGAAGTAGGAACAATGGAAGAAAAGGTCCAGTAAATAGAAAACTGGATGAGCAAAAACAAGACAAAGGCAAAATAAAAATTGATGTGAATGAGATACAGAGCAAAATGAATAAGACTTGGGTAAAGAAAGATATAATAAACAATGATGAAGGGTTTGCACTGGAATCCTTTGTTGACAATTCCTCTGAGAATTAAGCCAGGAGCTCTAGCTCAAGGGGAGATGCATTGATCAAATTCCTCCAGTCAATAAGTGGGTGCCTGAATCTGGCACAATAAGAGAATATTTTGAATTAGTTCAGAACCTTTGGAAGGATTTCTGGAAGAAAAGATGTTGATATGAAAACTTGCAAGGTGATTCATGAAGAGCTGTCAAAAATAGAGTAACTGAATATAGTTAGGGCAACGCGTTTATTACAATGTCAAAATTAAGTTTTACAAAAGATAAAAGGTCACTTGGTCACTCATTTGAAACACTTTGCATATGGAGGAAACAAGAAGAAGAGCATTTGAGCTGCAGATCCAGAGACTCAGGCACAAAGAGCGAATTCAACCAGAAATTGATCAACTCTAACCCCACGAAAGAAAAAGGTACCTCTCTATAAAGCCTTGAATTTGAAATCCATTGAGATGGCTACTCCTAATGTTGTTGACATTACTGAGAGACCTTGACCCAAATTTAAGAAGCATCCTCACAAATCAATACAAGTCAACCCATTAGGTACTTTTTCAAGTGTTCTGTATGGTGTGCTGCATGTTGAAGACATTAGGGTTTATATTCATGCAAACATAGATGAATTTGGAGATTCAAGGTATGTAGACTTGTTTGAGAAACAAATCATGGATAAAAATCACAAACTTAAACCTGAGTATAAGGCACTACAGGATAAACACTTTATTCAGATTATGGGGTTTCCAACATTTGATGAGGATGAATGGGTCTGATATGTTTTGAGTCAGATTCATGATGAATTAATTTGGTTGTTAAAACCATTCAAGATTACCAAGGATTCTATCAGAATTGTAACTAGGTTAAACTCAATCAGAGGATTGCCCATGCTGAAAGCCGTGAAAAACTAGATAGTGACTGATGCTACCAGTGCCAAGTTTGATAGAAGGGCAATGACCATTAATGATATTATAGAACTGGATGTCAAATTCGCCTCCATGGTGATTGGGTACAAAATTTACCACTCTAGTAGAGAAAATTTTGTTTCCAGAACAACCATATATGCCGCATACAAGATGCTAAAAGAAAATACTGATTATGACTTGTGTGAATTACTATAGAATCAATTGATTCAAAACTTGAACAAAATCAAGAAAGATAAGAAAAATACTTTCAAGTATGGTACATTGGTTCTATGTCTATTCTTTTACTTTATGAATGAAGTACCTGGGGTAAAAGGTGTGTACTAGACTAAGGATGAGCTAGTTGCCATTCAAATCAGAGATCATCTTCGCAGCATTGGTGACTCCAAGCCTCATAAAACTGCAATATGGGGTTACTTCAAGAATTTTCAGAGTATGATGCACTTAAGGGAAAGAATCCCTAAATCAATTGTTGAGAAGTATAAAAATGAAATATGCTTCATGGTTGATACTGATCAATGTCTAATGGAAGTAGTGGAACCTAGAACTACTTGGATCATGCCCATGGGGTATGAAGTAGATGGAAAAATCTTGAATATGTATGCTCAACATCTTCTAAGAAAGCCTAAACACACAACGGTTGAAAGATCTGGAACTTATGAGGAGCTTGATTTAAAATTGCATACTGAGCTCAGAGAACCTAAAACCAATAGAAAAGTAAGAAAAGAAGTTGAGCAGTTAGCTGGAAATCTGGGCTTAACTAAGGAGGCTGTGAGGAAATTCAGAGAAAGAACTAAAAAGACTGAGAAAGAGAAACAAGATAAGAAACAAACAAGTGCTTTGGTGGAACTCTCTTCCACTTCAAGAACTACTAGGAGCTCTGCTACTGCCCTTGTTCCTTCCAAAACTGCAAAACTGAAAGCAAAATCATCCAGAAAATGGGAGAAAAGGAAGAAAACAAAAGCATCCCAAACTTATGAAAGCATAAGAGAAGAAGAAGATATATATTCTGACATTGAAATCAAAAAACTAAAGGCCACTAGAACAAAAGCTGCAAAAGTAACTAAAGAAAAGTCCTCTGGAAGCAAAAGGACTAGTTAAAAGCAAAAGACAGAAGCATATGAGGAATATGTTGAGAAGCCCACACTCTCCCTGGAAGATGTGATAAAGTCAGTCACTGTAGATGGTAATCTAAAACCCATGATTGAATTCTATGATGAATAGTGATGTGGATAAAAGGGTATTGGAGGAAGCAACTGTCAGATATCTCAACATCTACAATAAGGCACTGATTGAGATAACTTCTGAGTTGCCACAAAGTCTGGCAAATATTTTGGACTTGAGAAAAGAAAATGCCAAGAGCAAGGACATGGAGATTAGGGATCACGAGCTAATAAATTTGTGTCCTCAAATTTCACCTGAACAAATAAATATGATATTCAAGGAAGTCAAAGATGACTTTAAAAGCAAAAAGAGAATGAACAAACTCATGCTTGGAGAAACAAGTGAAATCATTGAAGAAAATCAAGAAATTATTTTGAAAGCATTGAAAAAGCATAATTTTCCCATAGTCACAGAAGAAGTTCTAGATGGTGAAGAAGAGAACATCATTGAGCAGTAATCTAAGTTGGGTGAAGCCTCTGTTCTGGAAGTAGAACAAGCAAATTAGGGGGATAGATAAATGATGGATAAAGTAGTTGATGCAGGAGATACTCCTAATCCACCTGATACGTCAGGAAAAGAAGATAATATTACTACTTCACAGAGCCCTCTAGATCAGGTAACAAGTGGTGAACAAACAGAAAAGAGTCCCTTTGCAGAGAACATAGAGAAAGATAAAGTAGAAGAAGATGGTGCAAATGTTGAAGCACATAAAGCAGATACTGAGAAATCTGATGAACAAAAGGATGGTTCATAAAATGTTGCAAGAGACATTGCAAATGCAATGAAAAGTCTTCTTGAAAAAGAGATGATTGAGCTTGATGAACTTGAACTACTCCAAGGTCTAGCCAATCCAGATGTTCTATCTCCAATTCAACTGATGAAAATAGCATCATTCACCCAAGTAAAGGCTAGAGAAAAGATGCTAAAGTTCCACATGGAGGACAATGAGCTACTGGGGCTTGCATCTGGGATTTTGGAAAAGTTAATGCCTACCTACTAGAAGAGTCCATCTGATTCCCCCTCTGAACATCTAAAAAATCTTGTAAGTTCTGTAAATACTCATTTTGAGTCCTTTGAGAAGTCTGTGGAGGCAAAAGTTTAGAAAGAATTCTTGGATAAGAATTTTTGTGAAATAAAGAACCTAATAGGAAATGATAGAAGAATAATTGGTATTAGCATAAAGAGTATTCAAAATTCTCTAAATGATGGAAGTGATATGTACAAATTCTTTCTATCATGGCCCAAAGTTAATGAGGATATTGAGAAAAAGATAAAGGAGCAAGAATAGAAATTGTCAAATCTATCTCAAAATTTTGATCCTCTAACAGTTTCACCTATAAGTCAAGAATGTCAAGTAATCAGCCTGACAGATGAGATAAAGAGGCTTGTTAAAGAAAAGGGTAACATTATGAAGAGAATGTGTAAGCTCCAGGGATTGATTTCCCCCAAGTTAGAAGCCATGTTTAATGTCCTATCAGAAGCTCAAACTACACTTCAGACAAGTAATCCTCTGGATCTGATAAAGGCAGAAGCATATACATTTTTACTAAGTGGACACATCTCAATTTTGGATGGAATGAAGGGAACTTAGGCCTCTGAACTTGTGCAATTGAAAAATAGTTTTGCAAACATTCTCAAGTTCATGTGAATAAAATTTAGTGATTACTTGTACATATATGGCATTATACACATAATTTTTGGAGAGTTTTGGCTTGCAGATCCTACGCTTTGCCATTGATGTTAAAGGGGGAATGAAGAGAAGTGAAAAATGTAGAATCTAGCAAAGGGGGAGCTTCGGAACTAATAGAGAAGCACAAGTGTATAGAGTAAGGGGGAGCTACATTAGACACTTAGTCATTTTTCACTAAGTGTTGCCATCAATGCCAAAAGGGGAGATTGTTGGCAAGAGACATTGCTTTGCATTGTTAGGTGTTGTCATTGATGGCAACTAAGATCATCCCAATCATCTACATAACACAATTTGTTCATACCAGAAGTTAGAATCAGAATTTGTCTAAGTCTGAGTAGTTAGGAACAGAGCAGGTAACATGGTCCGGTATCTTGGTCCGGATCTCTCTGGGGGAAAGGCATGGTTTGCTATAGATCTAAGGTAGTTGAAAGCATTGTCAAGACACTCTAAATCTAGAGTTTTTTCCTCTGGTGATGAAGGAATCAAAAGATATTAGCTTCTTAGTATCAGGTTTCAATTTGATAGAACAGATAAAAGAACATGCCGACTTTATGAATGATCTTAATTCTGGATGTATAGAAGTTGTTTATTGGGAAAATGGTGATGATCAGTGATAGTGGCTGACCTAATTGATGATTTGTGAGTGCAAGTTTTGGTTCACATCTCATATTATGTATGGATCTAGCTAACAAAGCAGAGTACTCAACAAAGTTCTAAATGTTCTTGGAGCCGACTGGCAAAATGATTGTAGATCATGTTGCGGATATATATAGCCAATGTAATTGGATGATTTGAAGTATGTATGGTGTGTGTGAATAAGGTGTATGTGAGAGGAGCAAAAATCCAAGGTGCAAATGAAGGCAAAGCAGTAAGAAGAGTAGAGCAAAGATGAAATGTGTAAAATTAGTTTTTTGCACTTAACCGGAACTAAAACTTTTGCATGGGTAGATGCTATTCATCAGTTCAAAATCTCTATTATTCTCTTGCAATATTTCTATAGGCAGTGAGCCTCCATTTGAGTAGTGAGCTTTGGGTAGTGAGCTCGAATACATGTGCATTCTCATTTGTAAAAATACTTTTAACAGGGTATTAATTTTTATGGGTTAACCCCCACCGTGGTTTTTCCCTTAACCGGGTTTCCATGTCAAAAATCTTGGTGTCAAATGCGTTGATTATGTTTCTGCTTCTGTGTTAATATCATATGCTTTAATGTTTTCATCACTAATCAAATTGATAGTAGTGAAAGAAGAATAAAAGAAAGGAAAAGATTAATTTTTGTGACAACTGATTCACCCCCCTCTTAGCTGTCTGGGTTAATTCCAACAATTCTAACAGAGAAAGAGAGGTACAAAGCACACACACGCACTATCTGAGCAAAACCAAAGAGTCTAGTAGTCTCTAGGATCATCTTCTACTAAGGGACCCTTGTTCTTCCCTTTTTATCCTTTACCCTGGGTCTACTTTGCTTGCCATCTATGATCTAAGTCTAGCGAACACCTATAAAACTTGCTACTTGTTTGAAGTTGAAAACTTGTCAATTTTTCTTATCTAGATAAGGATCAATGTTTGGCCTTTAGTGAAGCCAAAAATTAGAAATGCTTCATTTTCACTCCTACTCCCCACTTGAGTTTTAAAAATCCTATCTCAGAGCCTTGAATAGGTCTCTTATATTAGGACAACTTGCAATCCCCTGAATCAAAAATTATATTTAAGAGCAGTCACATTGTTTGTTCCACATTGCATTCATGCCAAAATCAGAAGAAAGAGTCTCAAAGCAATAAAGTCAAATGTCATATCTCATGACTTTTAGTAAGAGTAGATGTTTCATTTCAACATTTCTTGTGTTATTGCATCTGCATATCGTCACCTGCATTCATATATATATGCTCAAAAAAACAAAAAATTGCATCATCCATATGTGATCATCTTAGCTATGCATTCTCGTAAGAAAAATAAAAGCTCTAGCCAACCATATGAATGAAAGAGAAAGTGAAATACAAGATTTTGACTAAAGATATGTACATATCTCATCCAATCAGGTCTTGTCACAAAAAGTGTAAAACAATGTCTGAACACAAGTCACTCCTCCAACAAGTCAAAAGAACAAAACTATGTAGTCAAGTACACATATCTCCCCATGAAAGGGGGCAAAGGTAGAAATCTCTTAAATGTAGGTCTCTCAAAAACCTCGAGGAGTGTCAAATCAAACCTTTGCAAAATCTTCACAAAAACCATAAAAATCAAAAAAATCAAAAAAACCTAAAAAAATTGTAAAACATCAAAAAACCCTAAAAATCAAATACGCTCTTCAAAATCTGAAATAAAAAAGAGAATCTATTCTCCTCTCTAGCTTAGCACGTGTTCTCTTTCTTTTATGCATCATTTTATGTGCTTTCGCAAAACCGATAAAGGCAAACAACTAGTCGAACTCAAAAGATCCATGGTAAGTTTGTCATTGCAATTTTCATTATTTGTTTTGATATATTTAAATTCCAAACTAATACTATTATTGCAGGTACAAATTATGAGAAAATTGACAATGACCTAGTTCAGGAATGGTACCTACCTTTCATGTAGATTACTGTCCATAAGGGGGCAAATATGTAAGCACAAAAATCATGCACTGCCTCCACAAGTACCCCTATGATGATTCAAATCCTTGTCACATACACATAAGTGTGAAATAAAGTCCTTTAAGTAGTAGGCCTCTTGATGACGTGTCCTCTTTTCTTGTCTTGTGTTGTTTCTTCTTTATCAATTTCCCTCTCTCCCAGTTTGCAACGCTTTTCGACACTTGTTGCGACACTTGTCGACTTGCATTTTTTGACTTTCAACCTTGATCCTAAGCCTTGTGAGTGTCTTGTAGGTGAGTTTTCACCTTTCCCCTTTGTTTTGCATCTTGTACACCTCCTAGAAGCCTTCTAGAGATCTCCTGATACATCCCCCACTATCAATTTTGAATTCTGCCCAACCAATCCAAATCTCCCCCTATTATTTCCATATCTCCCCCAGGAGATCTTGCAAATGCAAGTGGAGATTTGGATTCTTCCACATGACTGACTTGTTTCTTGATGCAAAACCCTTCCTTTTCCTCTCTTCTACCATCTCCCAGCCTGTTTTTCTACATTTGACCCTGTCTAGCCCGAATCTCCCCCGGGTGACCCTACTAGCAAAAGGGGTGACCTTGTCATTCTTGAAGCCATGGAAAAACTCGAGTTTCTCTCTTGTTTTTGCTCTGTTTTCTCCCATTTTTCTCTTTGTTTGCATGATTTTTGATCCCTAGTATAGAGTTAACTATTTCATGCACCCACACATGCATAATTAACTCTATTTGATCTCAAATTAACTCTCCAATCAATCTCATGTAATCCCTCACCTCCATTTCTTCTCCAGTGATAAGCTAGCATTGCTTCATCACTCTCTAATTAGTTGAGTTCACTGGGTAATCAGCCTTGTTAACTCCCCAATCTATCCTTGTTAACTCATCAATCAATTGAGTTAACTTCTCAATCAATTCCATCTCTCATCCCTTCTTCTAACCTATAAATACCTCTCACCTCTTCATTATTTTCCAAGTTGAGCAAGTTGGAGAATACTCTGTTGGAATTAAGGAACACTGAGAGGGGGGGGTGAATCAGTGTTCTTTAAAACTTCTTAGTTTGTTCCTCAATTAATTTTCAACATATATCAAAAAGAAAGAAGCATGAACATAAGAATAGAAACAACAAGATCATAACACATGAACACCAGGGTTTTTATGTCGAAACCCAGTTAAGGGAAAAACCATGGTGGGGGTTAACCCACAAGAAATTATACTCTGTTAAAAGTATTATAAATGGGGAAGGCACATGCCTTCAGGGTGCACTTCCTAGAGTTCACTGCTCCAAGAGGCTCAGAATGTTTGTGTAATGTAGTAAAATTTGGATTGTTTAGTTTTGGTCTGAATCCTTCTTTCACCAATTACATTCAAGGACCTTCGGATCAAGTGGCAGAGCACTATCAGGTCCTTGGTCACTTACAAATGGAGGGAAACTTGGATTAGGGTATTTGATTATCAATTTTGCTTTGCTTATGTTTAATTATCCATCAAAACCCAAATTATGCAAATATAGCAATAAATATATAAATAACAAAAAATGCCTCTGTAGAAAGCTATAAAATTACAAATGATTGTGCACCTATTTTCGGGGTTCTAAGTCGGGGACTAAAGAGCGGGCGGCCAAGTCCAGTGCCCTACTTTTTTTGGGGATATATAGACAATATACGCAACCTATTCCTGCTACACCAAAGGTTTTTTTGTCATGAAACTTTGAGGACTAATGAGCGGGCACCCAAGTCTAGCGTGTCCTTTTTCCTAATGTTTTGCAATTTTGACACTCCAACATGCCCTCCTACAACTTTACTTTTTCTGCATCATCAACGTGTAACCTGCAATCATAAAACTTTAGGAGGGGGTTTTGGTGTTTAGGAGCTTGCCTCAGTCAAGCCTCAGAAGGACACTTAAGTCTTCCAAACACCTTTGTCAGATAGAGAGTGTGTGCCCTTGTGAGGCAGAGGCAAAAACCAAATGAACAATGATCACAAACACAATAAATGTCACCTTGTAGTGAAGATCTCATAAAAGGAAGAAGCTCTTCATTCCATGAGGAAATAGATGCTTAAATCTGTAAACACAAACACATAGACAACACCAGTCTACTCTTACGACACCATGAAAGCCTTGAATCACCTTGAGAATACATGAGCATAACAATTGCCATCTAGTTTACAAATGAATGCCTAAACATGCTTTTATATGCAACTACAAACACTCCCGCTAAGAATTTCATAATTCAAACTTACCATATTAGCATAGGACCCAAATAACAGTCACAAGCCGACACCAAAAAATTAGGACTAACCCAAAATAGAGTAGGACTAGGGTGCGGGCACTCAAGTCCTCCCCCCTATTTTGGGTAGGGGTTATCTCAAGTGGTCCCCCTAGGTCCTATTTGCCAAGACACTTAGGGGTTTTCTCATCAGGGTGTTGAAATATGATGCAAGATGTCCTAAATGCACACAAAAGACCTAAGAGTTAAACCTAAAGAGGGAAAAGCCCCCAAGGGGACATTTTTTGATGTTACATTTAGCCCCCACTTTAATGTACGTATAAACACGAGGCTAATATATGCATTAAAGTAAGATCACAAATGCAACAAACACGCCAAGTACAGAGAAGACATGCCAATCACATAGAAAATAGTAACATGCACGCAAAACACAAAGAAGACAGTTCAGTCACGCAGAACACGGAGAAGATAGTAAATGCATAGAAGACAGGCATGATTTCTTTTCTTTTCTTTTTCTCATATATATGAAATGCAGATGCAAGTACTAGAAAGTAAACAAACCTCCCATAATGCAGGATGTGCTGCATATATGGGGCAACACACATGTAAGACACGTAAAACCTCCCAAAATGCAAGATGCACTCATCGCGCAGGTCTTTAGACTACATATGGGGCAACAAGCACACCAAACACACACACTTTGAAGACAGAGAAAACACTGCAGATAAGAGATGGAGTGTCCCTATTTCTAGGTTCAACACCATCTTAGGCACATTACAGGCACACACCAATGATTGTGCTTCGCCACAACAATCACAGAAGACACACTTAAGGGTTGAGTTAGTCACAGAACTGCTCCCCGCCTCTGTAGAGGACTTTTGAAAATGACAGGATGGTGCAATCTGTTCTAAGAAATACACCATCCCCGCCTCCGCAAAGGGCTTAAGAAAAAGGATATGCTCAATATCTTGCCTCCGTAAAGGGCTTACATGATTGATTGATTGATTGCAAACAAACTCAGGACACAAGATGCACTCAACGTACAGGTCTTTAAACTGCACCTGAGGACAAACACATTGCTAACATCTACAATAGACAATTTACCTTATATGCCCCACCTTAAGGTGGTTGATATTACACATTGATATCAAGCACATTAAGGTAGGAAGAAAACACACAAGGGTACACAGACTTTTGTAAATCTAATGAGTCTCCAAAATCTTCAATGTTTGCATGGATCCTAACATCTTCTACATGCAAGACACTGTGAGGATTGCTGGAAAATGCACCTAAGGGATCAACTTCTAGTGACTTGTAAGGGTGTTTCTTGAATTTTGGTCTTGGTGTAGACACCCTAAAATGACCAAGTCGTCACACTACTTGCATTTCGTCTAATCTAGAGCATCACCTGCATTACAACGCTAATTAAATAATCTAATTATTTAATTAATTTCATCAAATTCTTCTAAAACTCCTAAAATTCGACATTAATTGAATAAATCTTCTTTATTTAATTAATTAAATTAAATTCCTCTATTATTCTTCTACAATTAAATAATTTTAATTATTTAATTAGATCATTATCCTCTTTCCAAATTTCAAGTCTCCATTAATTAAATAAATCCCATTATTTAATTAATTCATCACAAATTCCCTCTTATCCAAACAATTAAATAATTCCTAATTATTTAATTAAATCAAATTCATTCTTCCAAATTTAAATAAATCAAATCAAATTTATTTAAATTCTCTCAATCCCCAAAAATAAAATAAATCAAATATTTTATTTATTCTTCCAAATCATGCACAACAATTAAATTAATTTATATATTTAATTTGCTTTCTTATCTACAAATATCTTTCAAATCTTCTAAAAATAAGCCTTCTTCTCCATGCACACAAAATTAAATAATTTATTATTTAATTTCTCTCAAATCATGCAAAAGCAAATCTTAAGTTGAGTTATCTATTCACTCAACCTTGTTTTTATCAATTTCTCTTAAATTAGAAAAAAACTTTCTAATTTATGAAAATCATGTCTTATCTTTAGAAAAGAAAGTGATTAACTCAAATGAAACAGCTTTTGTGTGACACTTGTCTTCTTCTTATTTGTTGCACATTCCTCAACTGTTCTCCTCCGTTGATTCTTCTGAATTATTTGGACCGTTGATCGATCTCTGTTGAAACCTATATAAACCCCCCTCATCTCCTTCACAAATCCTCTTTGATCACTTATTCTCAGGCATCCTTTAACAGTACTTTGAGCATACATCGCATCGATTGAACAACTTTATGATCTCTTAACATTGATTTTTGAGCACTTTGAGCACTTTACTTGCTTGTTGCAACCTTGGTTTTGCAACACTATTGAGCAATCCACATTCATCCAAAGGGAACAATACAAATCTCGATAAAAACTTTTATATTTCATTGATTTATTAGTAATGGCTTTTATTTAGATTCATTCTCTTTATGTTGTTAGTTTTTTATTTTGTTAGTTTATCATAGTCAATTTTCCTCATACACATTCTGGCACACCCGATGGGACCCACTAATCCCTCTTTTTCTTTGAGAAATTGATTTTTTTTGAAGTTACAGTATGAAATAGCGCAAAAGACACATAAAAGCACTTTTGGTAGTATCCTTAAGCGCTACTGGAGGCACAATACAGCGCCCTCGGGTGATACTGTGGCGCTTCTGGTAACACAGAGAAGCACTTTTGGTAATACAGAACGACGCTTTTGGTAGTATCATTAAGCGCTTTCGGCAAAATAGGTTTTTTGACTTTGGTTGGTGTTTTTGCAGGGTTTTATTCATATTACATATCTTTCATTTGTCTGACAAGCTGTTGTATTTATCTTTCAACTGTCTTTTGATACTTCCTAAGCTGACTTATTTAGGGGTATTTTCGATATTTGAGTTAACCTATCTACTCGTGACACCTTTTTGAGTTTGATTGATTGTAGGATATAGATTTAGTAGATATTGCTTCTCAGAACATTAGATCAATCATGAAATCCTATCTGAACCTAGTTATTTTGACAAAATATAACCTTTTTTGGCTCTACAGAACAACGCTTTTGGTCAAATAGTACAGCGCTTCTGGTAGCACAGTATCGCACTTCTGGTTCTTATTCAACGCTTCTATTAGGACAGTGAGTCACTTTTGGTTTACATCACCGCACTTTTGGAAACACAGTGAGGCGCTATTGGTATCACAGTAAGTTGCGTTCGGTAAGACAGTAATGCGCTTTTGGTCAATTTGATTTATTTTTGCTAAACTTGTGAGTTTTTGTGGAACTAATTGACTTGTTGCAGCTTCTTATCACTCACACAGAGCAAAAAGGTGTTTCTAATATGTTCATGCAGGATGAGCATTGAAGAAATCTTGATTTATCTCACTAAGTCTTAGAAACATATTACCTTCTTAAGGGATAATTAAACAAATCATTTCGGCAATCTAAGTCTTAGGAACATACTATTTTTCTTAAGGGACAATGGACATGTATGTGAAAACACCTCAATTTTCTAAGGGACAATGGACATGAATGCCAAACACTTCAATTTCATAAGGGACAATTGACAACTACAAACATATGTGTGCCTAATTTAGTTGCACCTTATTTTTCTTATAACGGGACAATTGAACCTTTGTTTGACGTGCTTGCTCTTACATTTCAGTATTTCCTTTAGAAGGGCCTACTTTTGGATTGTATTTCATCCAAAAGGGATGACCCTAAGCATAGTTTTCCTTTGAACCACTCTATAAGAGGGATAAGGTGAAAGCCAAGTCCTAACCGACGTCAGCCTTACCTTGTGGTGCCAAACTGAAAAGAGGTGTACTAGCTCTTTGTGGAAATGATTTTCACATTGAGCGAAGTGTTTGATACTCTTAGTAGGATTGGTTAAAGCTTTTAGTATCTTGTCACATTGCTCGTAAGGCGTTGGTCCCTCAAAGTTACTAAGAACCATTCTAGATAGAGACTACCCGATCTACCTCTGAACATTGCGGTAATCATCAGTGCAAGGGGAATTGATTTAAGCCCTTAAGATACTCACCATTGGCTCCCTTGAGAAGAGATAGTATTCCCTTGGTCATAAAGCTCTTGTGACCTACTTGAGCTTTCCAAGGGGAGGGTGAGATATCCCTACCTATCGTCTCTCACAAAGATACAAAATATCTGACACCTTTATGGAATGCTATTTTTATCGACGGAGTATTAAGCTGTGAGCTGATCTACTGCAATGAAACCTTGTCTCTAGGGATAAAAAGTGCTTGTTATTGATTGCAATTGTCTTATACCTATGGAAACATTGGGCTCTTTTGTGAGCCTCTAACATACACTATATGTTGTGTCAGTCCTTTTTTTGACCACTTGTTTGCTGTGTTTTCTCTTGCCAAAGACAAATCCAATCAGCACCATAACCAAATCTGTCAAAATTTGCCTTTAAAAACATCAAACACTACTTCAGCGCCTCTGGTATTACATCAGCTCACCCTTGGTGGTACAGTAGCTCACTTTTGGTCACCGTAGCTCACCTTTGGTAGCTCAGTCTGTCGCCTTTGGTATTATAGTAGCACACTTTTTGTTGCACAGTCCTACACCTCTGTTCAAATAGTATAGCACCTTTGGTCCAGTCACTTGTGCATCAGAGTTTGTCTTTCTCAAAACACAAGCAGAATCTCAGCATTACCTTTTGTCCTAGTGTAGTCCATGGTAACCACTAGGCTCCAGCAAACTATGAAGTCCAAGCAAGTTGTCCCTAGGAAGCGCAAATCACCTCCCCACACACTGCAATCAGGTCATCTCAACATTACTCCCAAGGTTACCCCTAGAACACCTATGGAAAGATCTACCAATTCTCCCAACGTGCCGCACCTTGACCCCCTAGCACTCCTCATGAGGGTAGGGTCCCTTTGGTAAGTACAACTCACTATAGCACCAGCTTGCCTCCAGATTTTGTGCCACAAGGATATACTATTGATCAAGTCACTCATCAAGAAGGTAGGGTCCCTTTGGTAAGTACACCTCACTATACCATTGGCATGCCTCTGGATTTTGTGCCCCAAGGTTATATTGTAGATCTAGCTCCACCTCAAGAAGAGTGACACTTTGAAATGGGTCAATCCTCTTAAGAAGATGGGCAAGATTTTGATGAATTCATACAAGATCCTAGAGTTGTAGCTGCCTTTGACAAAATCCTTAGCGAGAACCAAGATCATTTCTTTCGCTTACTTGTAGAGTAAAGAGCCAAGTTACCCCAAGAGTTTGATTTATCCACTCTCAAGGAGACAAACAACACCATAAGTGCCATACAGGTGGTCCAAACCATGTCAACTGTGACCACGCCTTTAACCAAACAAGGCTCACAAGGGAAAACAATGGTACAATATAAGAATCCCCTTTTTCAAAATCCAACAGGAAAGAGGGTCATATCACTACTTCTGACTCCTATGGAGATCTACAAAAACCAATAAGAAACTCTCCAATGTCAAGCGGAGCTAGCTAAGCAAGCCACCTTAGCTCAATCAAATATACAACAAACTCCTAAAGTGTCCACACCAACCACAAGTGGAATTTTGGTTACTCCTTTGCGAATAGGTTTCCCACCAAATTACAATATGGGGAACAACTATGTAGCCATGCAACAAGGGTCTCAACACATACCACCTCCCATATCATCAAATCTTCATGTCTCTCAACCAATTAGAGTCATGCAATCCCCACCACAAAATTCTTCTACACTCATCACCAATCAACCTTCGCAAATCACTTCTGCCTATGTCCCTCCTCCGCTACATTCATCAGCGCTAAATTTCTTTCACATATTGCCTAGCCACCCTCAACTTCCCCAACATCAAGTTTCCCAAAGCTATGTGTCGCCATCGCAACCTAATCCTACGCACTTTAGCTTTCCTCCAAACAATTCTTTTCTTCAACCATCACAAAGCCAACATTCTTACCTAGCCCCACCTCCACCTCTTCCAAATCAAAACATCCAATTTCAAACCAATCCGAATCCAACATACAATGCATATGACCCCAACCAATCTTATGACCCTTACAACACCAATGCTCATGGATTACACTACAATCTCCCGTATGGGCAACAACAGCCACTGCTAGGACAACAAGAGATGTTTCCTACCCCTCCCACAATGATGGAACTCAAAATTGCGGAAGTTCAACAACAACTATCTGATCTTACATTTGGCCACACCAAGAAGACCTTCTCTTTAGAAGAACTGTGTCCTTATCCTTTTGATTGGTCATTACCTATGATCCCTTTTCCTCAAAATTTTACTATTCCTAAGTTTGATAAATACAAAAGAAAAGGCGACCCAAAAGACCATCTTAGGGAATTCTATCTTGCTTGTTTTGAGGTCTCACATAACACACATACCTTATGCATCTCTTTCCTCATAGTCTTGGAGGTCAAGCAATAGAATGGTTCTCACACTTACCCATGGGTATCAAGTCTTTTAACGAACTAGTAGAGAAATTTGCCACTCTTTTTTCTTACAATGCAGAGCATGAGATTTTCATGACCGATCTATGCAACAATAAATAGAAAAATGGTGAAACTTTCATTTCTTTCCTTCAAAAATGGAGACAAATGGCTAGAAAATTCCCTTTCAAGATTCCTAAGAAACAGGTGGTTAGCATATTTGTGCAGAACCTCAACCAAGAGTTAGGTTTTCATTTGCACATTCTTAGTGCTACAACCTTTGATGAAATTACATACAAGGGAATCAACATTGAAAAGGCCCTCATTGCTAAAGGTGTAGTCAAAATCTTCAAAGAAACAAAAGACAATGCTCCTCATCAACAATCGAGCGATAAACCCAAATATTGGAACAAAAAAAAAAAACGTAGTCAACGATGGGGTGGTCGATTCTAAACATGTCCAAACTTTGCAAACACCGCTATAGCTTTCCAAACCAAGTCAACAACAGCAACAACAAAGGCAACCTTATCAAAACCAACAGCAACAACAACAAGAGTGGCCTCAACAAGATTACCCTCCGCGACGTCAATTCACTCCCTTGGGAGAGCCCATAGAATCTGTCCTACAAAAGATTTTACACAAAGGCCTCATCACCTTACCCGATGCTCCCCTGTATGGTGAACCTGTTTACAAAACTATGCGGTATAGAGAAAATGAATACTATGAATTCCATAGGAGCAAGTGGCACAGAACTGCATCGTGCATAAATCTCAAGCACCTAATCCAAAATCTCATTGAAGGTAATCAAATATCTCTACAAGAAGATCCACCAACTCAGCACACAAACAAAGATCTTGATATGTACAAGGAACCATTCCCTCATCATGGTCCACCTCCTTCTCAGGATAGAGGTAAAGGTATCAATCATACCTCCACTTCCTTTGATTCCATTGTAGGTCATTTTGAAGAGAGTCGAGTGTCTACCCTCACAATCAAAGGCAAATCTACGGATTGCGCTGTTACAACTCGTTGTGGTCGTGTCACCATTTGGGATCCTACACCTAGTCTTCCAGCTCAATCTAATTGTAATCTTGTCGAACATCTCAGAAAAATGCCAACACAGATCTCTATCTTGGACCTTCTATGGTCATCACCCGCACATAGAGTAGTGCTCAAAAAAGCCCTCCAAGAGTCTTCGATTCCTAACAACATAGCGGTCAAGGATTTCCAAGCTATAGTAGGTAACATTGCTTCACCCTACAATGTGGTCTTCTCTAAGAAAGATCTCCCATCCCATGATCCGTGTCACAATGATGCCCTTCATATTGAGGTTCTCATCCATAAGCGCAAAATCAAACGTATACTCATAGATGGTGGTGTTGGTCTCAACATCTATTCTTTAAAGTTACTTAAGCAATTGGGATACTCTGAGGATCATGTCAACACTGATCAAAGTATTATAATCAAGGGATATGATGATGCTCAATGCCGTTTAGAAGGTATTATCCACTTGCCTATACAACTAGGCCCTGTCATGCTGGAAACCAGGTGTCAAGTCCTTGATATTGAGCTGCCTTACAACATTATCTTAGGCCACCCATGGATCCATGCAATGAAGGTTGTTCCCTCCACGTACCATCAGTCCCTCAAATTCCCATTCAATGGTATGGAGATCACTATCCCTGGAGACCCCAATCCTTTTGAATTTTGCCGTGTCTTGCAAGACAGCTATAAGAATTGCAACCAAGTGCCTAAAAATGAAAAAGCCCTTGAATCCCCACTATATGTTGATCCTGAAACTCTGACACAAGCCTCTACAAGTGAACCTAATCCTCTGCCTAAAATCAAAGCTCACATCCGTGATATAGGCTTTGGAACATATGATATCTCAAAATCTTGTTGTGTAGGGCGGATGCCTTTATCTCCAAAATTTTATAGCCAACCACCCATTGCCAAATTAACTAAAAAAGCAACTATTCCTCCCCCAACATTCCTAACCCAATTCTAACAGGGACGGTTATTGGAGGAGGAAACTATTGAGGACATTTCTTCTTGGCTCTATAAGGAGAAAGAACCAATCACAATACCAGTCAAGCAATATGGTAATGGCTTAAGGATAGTCAAAAACATGGGCTATAAAGGTAAAGGTGGCCTTAGGAAACAGAATCAAGGAACTATGGAACCCATTGTTGTGACAAAGAAACTAGATAAGAAGGGATTAGGATTTGGTAAGAAGGTACCGCACGCCTTGGACATCGAGTATATCCTTGACGAGGTGGCTGAAAATTTTCCCGCCGATTCGACATCTACTGAGGATATCATCGATTCCCTCCATATGACCAACCTATTCGCAGAATCCTCCATTTTTACGCTATCCTCCATATCCCTAAAATCCACCACAAACACCCAAAATGTGACAATTGTCTACCCTGAACTTATTGATTGGGACCAACAAGGGTCCCCCGTCATAGATGTATTTCAGAATGATGAAGCTTTAGCTAAGTTCATGGGACTTCGGGAAGGTATACCTCTTGGCGATCATAAAGCAGGTTTTGTAATGGAACTGGAGCCAACAGCTTACTTTGGTGAGAATGCCAAATCCTCCAGTCACAAAATTAAAAATAAAGAAAGATCTCTAGGTGAAAACCACACTGTGGCACCTCCCAATCACAAAATAGTAAAAACAAAGGACGTATCCAAAGGTGAAAACCCAATTGTGGCACCTAAGGATAGAGGATTTGACCTTCCCCTACCATCTAAGTATCAAGAGAAGTCAGCTCTCCTAGTGGAAGATTCTACAAAGATAAACCTTGGCACAGAGCAAAATCCAAAGACCACATTCCTAGCAGCATCATTATCAGAAATAGAGCACCAGAATCTTAACAAATTCTTCTTACAAAGAACCATCAACTTTGCATGGACCTATGCTGATATGCCAGGGTTAGACCCTAAGCTAGTGGTTCACTATCTGACAGTTGATCCAAAAGTTAAACCAGTCAAGCAAAAGCTAAGAAAGATGCACCCACAGATAGCTCTCTTGGTAAAAGTGGAAATACAGAAGTTGTTAGATGCAAAGTTCATCTAACCTATTGATTATTCAGACTGGGTATCAAACATTGTACCTGTGTCTAAACCTAATGGGCGCATCCACATGTGCAAAGATTTTAGAGATCTTAATAAAGCATGTCCTAAAGATGACTTTCCACTACCGAACATTGATATTATAGTAGACTTGACAGCAGGTCATGAAATGCTTTCTCTCATGGATGGATTCTTAGGCTACAATTAGATAAGGATAGCAGAAGAAGATCAACATAAAACAACCTTTACTTGTCCTTGGGGTAATTATTGTTGGTGTGTCATGCCGTTTGGTCTAAAGAATGTAGGGGCAACCTATCAGAGAGCAATGATAGTGATATTCCATGACCTCTTTCATCATATCATGGAGGACTATGTTGATGACATACTAGCTAAATCTTCTAGGGTAGATCACATACAAGTTTTAGGACAGATCTTTGACAGGCTCGAGAAATACCAAGTAAGACTCAATCCAAAGAAGTGTGTCTTTGGTGTAACATCAGGGAAGCTATTGGGATACATTGTATCTCGTAGAGGCATCGAAGTAGACCCCACAAAAGTAAAGGCTATAGTGGAGATGCCTCCACCAAAGAACCTCAAAGAATTAAGGAGCCTTTAGGGAAGGTTGCAATCCATTAGGCGTTTCATCTCACAGCTAGCAGATAAATGTCAACCATTTCAACACTTACTCCGAAAGGATGTCTCATTTCGATGGGACGATAAGTGTCAAGCAGCATTTGATCAGCTTAAAGAGTATCTAGCTACACCTCCTGTATTGGTACCACCAGTGGCTGATAAACCTTTGATATTATACATCTCAACTACAACTTCGGCCCTAGGGGCCTTGCTAGCACAACATGATGAAACAGGAAAAGAGCATGCAATTTATTACATCAGTAAAACCTTGGTGGGATATGAGCTCAATTATTCACCAATGGAAAGGGTTTGTTTAGCAGTAGTGTTCACTTCCCAAAAGTTGCGGCATTACATGTTGAACCAACACACAAATCTTATAGCCAAAATTGATCCCTTGAAGTATCTACTTGCAAAAGCAGCTCTCACAGGCAGACTAGCTAAATGGGTCATGATCCTTAGTGAGTTTGATATTGAGTATATGGATCGTAAAGCAATCAAAGGACAAGCCCTAGCAGATCAACTAGCAGAAGCACCCATGACTGATACACACCCTATGGTAGTAAACTTTCCAGATGAGAATCTATTCATTCTCTCTAACTCAATAATGTGGAAGTTATACTTTGATGGCTCCTACACACAGCATGGATCAGGGGCTGGCATCTTATTCATCACACCTCAAAATGACTATATTCCAAAGTCATATCGGCTTGCATTCCCTTGCACCAAAAACATCACCGAGTATGAAGCACTCCTCATAGGTCTCAATACAGCAGTTCAATGGGACATCACAGAATTACAAGTATATGGAGACTCATAACTAGTCATTCGCCAAGTCATAGATGAGTACCAAACAAAGGATGAAAAGTTGGTCCCCTACAAGCAACTTGCAGATGCATATAAAACACACTTTTCTAGCATTACATTTGAGCAAATTCCAAGAGAGCATAACAAGGCTGCGGATTCTATGGCTTCTGTAGGGTCACTTATCGACATGCCTGCAAATACATAGAAATGCGAATTCTTGATCGAGCAATTGTTGATACCAGCCGTCGATGTTCCCATTACTGAAATCATCTACGAACTTGTTGGTCCCAATTCCCCATGGTATGAAGACATCTATGAATACCTTAAACACAATACCTTTCCCCCTGACCTATCATCCACCCAATGCAAAACCTTTATCCATCGATCCTCCCATTACACCATTTTGGGTGATACACTATATCGCCGGAGTCTTGATGGTATCCTCTTACGATGTCTTAACACGGAAGAAGCCAAAGCTACCTTACGAGACATACACGAAGGTGTCTATGGTGCACATTCTACCGGTCCTAATCTCACTAAGAATATACTGAGAATAGGTTACTATTGGCCTACAATAGAGCAAGATGCTGCACAGTTTGCTAAGAAGTGTCTATAATGCCAGCAGCATGGAGATTTGATTCACGCACCAGCTCATGAACTATAACATTGACAACTCCTTGGCCTTTTTCTCAATGGGGTCTCAACCTCGTAGGACAGATCCACCCATCCTCATCCAATGGCCATAAGTTCATCATTACAGCCACCGAGTATTTCATGAAGTGGGTGGAAGCCATTCCCATGACCTATATCACTGGTAAGCAAATAGCCAAGTTTATCCTTAACTACCTCATTTGCCGGTACGGTATTCCCCAAGCCATTGTCACTGATAATGGGAGACCATTCAAGAATCAAGATGTCCATGCCTTATGCACACAATACAATATCTAACATTACTTTTCAACTCCCTACTATCCACAGAGTAACAGCCAAGCTGAGGCTTCCAACAAAACCATTCTCAAAATCCTCAAGAAAACGGTCAATGAAGCTGGTCGTGATTGGCACCTACAACTCAATCCCGCCCTATGGGCCTACTGCACTAGTATCAGAACACCAAGTGGTGCCACACCTTATGCCTTGGTCTATGGCTTTGAAGCCATCCTACCTATAGAGGTTGAGATCCCATCCCTCAGAGTATCCATGCAGGACCTGATCGACGGCGAGGAGTATTGCACTTCCAGATTAGCTGAGCTTGAACTACTAGATGAGAGGCGCCTTGCTTCATTGAATCATCTCCATGTCTATCAAAACTACCTCTGGCATAATTACAACAAAAAGATCAAGGAAAGATGGTTTCAAGTTGGTGATCTTGTACTTAAAGAGAATCAGAGAAATCAAGCAGATCGAGAAAAGAAGGGCAAGTTTGAGCCTAATTGGTTAGGTCCCTTTATTGTCACAATAGCATATGGATCAGGAGCTTATACTTTAGCTACACCTAACGTCATTCCTCTAGATGAGCCACTTAATAGTGTCCATCTCAAGAAGTTCTATGCCTGATCCTCAGGGTATTCCAAAAAAAAAAAAATCCGTCCTCTAGTGAAAACTTGGCAAATAGGCGCCTTGGATAAGTACCATAGTGAAAACCTGGCAAATAGGTGCTATGTGTAGAGTCAGCACCCATCATCTATCGAGTCCTATTCATTCCATGTCCATTTCACAATGCACTTCATCCATCCATAATAAAACCATTGACTTTGTTTGCATTTCCATCTCCCTATCTAGTATAGCTTGGAAATTTGTCAGTGTTCATCGTCGTCATCCCACGTCTTGATCCATGTCTATAGTTAACACTGTCTTGTCCTAGGTCAGAGCTTTCTATGTCTCCTTCATCAGTCATCCATCCAAATTCCTCTACCAGAATGGGGGCAACTCTCTCCTTAACTTAGGTCTAGGATTGGTTCCTTGTTCATGGTTTACAATGCGCTCTTCAATCTTTTCTCCTTTCCGCAGATAGCATCATTTAACGGGCACATCACTCCTACGAGAAGGTTGTTATCTTCCCAACTCTTTTCCTACATCATCACCACCAACTAGAACTACATATTATCATCTTCTCAATCTTAAGGTACCTTGATCCCATGGATATGGGTATGTAGGCAGTCTAGAATATGAAGGAAGTATCCAGTACTCAAGTACATAAGATCCCCTCCTCTCCACCTCGATCCATCTCATCACACTATCCAAAACTACATATTTATCATTTTCATCTTTCATCGTAATGTGCCTTGATCTCATGGATACAGGGTATGTAGGCAGTCTAGAATACGAAGGATGTATCCAATACTCAGGCACATACGATTCATCATTCTCTGCCCTTTCCAATCCATTAACACTGTCATCCTTCTAGTCTTCCATTTATCAAAATCCATTCGGCTCGACTTGACTAACTGAAAACAACAAGCTAGCGCATCCTTTCAAAGTACAAGTCCTTAACAAACCTGAAGCAAAGCATCTTTCTTCCAGAGTCATCTACTGTCCTACTATTCCGATTGCCAACATCAGCTAAGTCCTGCTTAACCAAATCCCTAGATCAACAAGATTGTCTTCTGTGAAGTGTTCCATTGTCAAGACCAACACAAGCGTCTCCTGTGACATGTGGCATTTCCTGCAGCGAGACTTTGTCTTTTTAGGTAGATAGCGCCCTTTAACGGACACAAAGTTCCTACGATAATGCTGTTATCTTTCCTATCCAATCTATCCTGAGCAACCTCTTTGGCAAGAGAATATGTTGGTTGTATGTTTACTTTGTAAGTCAGTCAGTTTGTTTTATGGTTTATCTTTTGTTCCTATATCCATTACCTACTCAAAGCTACCTTGATTTATCTATAATCTTGGTATGTTGCGATGCAGTATGGATTGGGGGCATAGTCATTGCTTTTTGTGTGCCGTGTCTAAGGAATGATCTTTAGCATCTTTCTTAGCATTCTATTTATCTTGTGTGTGTTACGCCCTAGCATCTTACATATTAATAATTCTTCTTGCATTTACATGTATTGAAGTTTATTTTATGTTCAAGACTATGGCGTATTCGCATATTCCAACAAGGTCATATTATGTCTAAAGGATCTAACTTCAAACCGCTTTCTTGCAGAGTCAACGTCCATGCACTCGAATATTATTGCACCTTGGTCTTTTATACCTTGGTGGTGAACTATCCATGTGCTATATCAAAAATAAGGATTGCTCTTTATATACAAATGTGAAACCAATACAACAAGCTCATCATTCACCCATTCATTCGCCCATGGCCTTATATCGTTTTCATTGCAAAGCTCGATCAACAATCTCTATCTTCTGTCTTCTCCTCCATTTCTTCTCTAGTGCTATCTGCAAAACCCACATGTTAGATATCACTAGTCATAACATCTATATCATCATACATCTCTATCATCATACATCTTTAAGCATCATATACGCAATATACATCATCACGTAAATCCATAATCCTACATACATATTATCACATCCATGACATCAAGAAGTACGTATACACAAAAGAATGAACAATAATGAGCAGAATCAATTATCATTTATCTCATGTAAAGGTCATCATAAAATACAAAATGTATGTGTCTACATCAATAGTCCATATATACATCAGTATAGTACATCAAGGCTATCAAGAGCCCGCAAAATATACATCAAGATGCACGCAGGCATCTGTCCAAAATGACACAAAATGATACAATATACAAATGTACATGCTCTAGTGGGTAGAGCTGCCCTCCTGCTGAGGCCCTTGTCCTCCACCTGTGCTCGGTGCAGGTCCCCCTACTGGCCTCCTCCTCCCCCCGGTGGCACAAATGGTCCTCTCATTGAGGACAATGAATGCCCTGTCCGACAAGAACCTGATGCTCTGGACCTGCTCCTATCTCTATAGCTTGGCTCTCGTTGCGCTGCTAGCACCACACCTGCGTAAAGCACCCTGTAGTACTTTGCCTCTCTGCCTGGTGATACTAACTCTCCTTGCACCCAGATGAGCTCACTATATAGGGTCCTCTGATCAGCACCTAGTGCATGGCGTGCCTCATCTCTCTCTCACCTCACTCTATGGAGTGTGGCCTCTATTGTCAGCCATAACTGTACCTCTGTGTCTCTCTCCCTCGTCACCTGGGCTAGATGCCCATCATCTGCTACTGGTGCGGCTAGCGGCTGTATCTGTACCTATATTTGTGCTTGTTCCTGGACCTGTAGCTGTGCCTGTGCATGTGCCAGGGCTGTCTGTGCTGCTGCTACCTGTGTTTGCACCTGGGCTAGGGCCTCGGCCTATCTTGCCTCGACCCTCATGGCATCCCTATCTCGCCTCAATCGTACCATCCGAAGCTCTAGTCAAGTCCTTCGGGCTGTCTCCTCCTGTAGCAACTGCTCAGCCCTCTCCAAATCTGTCTCTACAGCTGGCTCCCCCTCCTCTGCCATCTCTACATTTGCGTGCTAGCCATTGGCCTCTCCAACTACATGCTATTTGGCCGCTCTAGCCTGTCATCTGATCCTGGCCTCTACACTGGGGACTAGTACCTCCCCCATTGCCCCTGCCACACCTGGTGTAGTCAATCTCACTAGCCTATGTGTCTGCCAGTACCTGTCATACTCTGACAGTGTACTTGGATCTGCCAGTCCTGTATCCCAATCCTATCTCACGGGGACAAGTCCCTATACCTCTGCCAATGCTGTCGCTACTGGAATCTTTGCATCCCAGTCCCCAACATCCCACCATGTCCTAGCATGTGTCACCTCCCCCACTGGTAGCCCTTGTGGCAGTCCAAACTGTCTCAGTACCTGCTCTGGCAGGTATCTCTCAATCATGTCTGTCTGTCTCCCAAACAAATACCGAGCCTGTCTGTAGTACATCAGCTGCTCATGCTCGTCCTCCCACTCCTCACATAGTAACCATGGCCACCAAACAAATAGGTCCATCTCATCGATCTGCCACCTCCAGTGGCTAATAGATCCCAGCCTCTGATGTGTAATCACTCCCTCATATAGGAATGCATATGGCTCTCCCCTATCCTGATGGTGTTGTGTCATGGGTCGAATCACTGGGATATGCTCTAACGCCCACACCTGTAGAAGAGTCACCCCTGCTGAGAGACTCCTACCTCTCCTGTATACACAGTGGTTTATATCGTGGTATAACTGTCCCAGCACACATGGGCCCCATGCATACTGAATGCCATGAGTGAACATCCCAGATAGTATAGTGCCCCAGCCAACCTATAATCCTCTAGATCTCCTATCTGGGTAGAGGAAGCCACCAATCAAGGAAGATACTATCCACCTGATCCTGTCGCAGAGTCTCGGGACGTCTGCCCACCGAATCTCTCTGTCGTCTATCCGCAAGTTATCTATGCAAAATACCTCTACCATGCCTACCTCTCACCACGCTTGGTCAAAGTCCACTCTCTCTCCATCTATCTGAATCCTCAGTATGTGATACACATCCTCTAGCGTCACCGTTGCCTCCCCTATCAAAAAGTGAAACGAGCCTGTCTCACTGCGGAACCTCTCCACCACTGCTGTCACTAGGGTGAGATTCACCCTAATGTGAGTCAAATGCGCAACATGCCAAAATCCTGTGTGCTCTAGGAACGCATCTTCCTCCCACGTCAGCTGTACTACCTCATGTGCTATAGGGTGGTGTCGCTCTCGCGACATCAATGGTGGCATAATCCTCTGCATCCACAACAAACCACTTGTCAGTTCTTTATTTCATATCCCCCAACTCCTATCTGCTTCTATTCTATCCTGTGAGCCCTCAGACCAACACTCCCCTTTTCTAAACTAGGGTAGTCAACCCTTTGGTCAACCCTGCCTATCCCATTCCCCTATCTAAACCACAAGCACCTTGATTTCCTCAAGGGCACTATATTGTGTTACTGGATGCGCCTTCCTAACCCTACAAAGGTGCTTTGTTTTCTGCACCAAATGCGACTTGTTTTTAACAAGGGCGCTTCCTTTTGCCTACAACTGTGCCGCGTTGTGCTACCAAATGCGATGCATTTTACCTACTTCCCTACCAATCACGCTAACCTACTCCCCCATCCGCGCTACACTACACTACCAAGAGCGCTACGGGTTTATACCAATCGTGCTGCAATGCGGTGCACCAAAACCAATAGCGCTGTGTTTTTGCCACAAGTGCTGAGCTACCCTACCAGACGCGCTGCAGCGTGCCAAAAGCACCTAATGCGACTACCAGTAGCGCTGTGCTACCCTAAAGCACTTTTGGCAAAACTGAAAACCCTACCTAGACCTAGCTCTAAACCCAACCAAAAATGACAAATTCAAGTGAGGTTTTCGAACACTTACTGCTGCCGGAGCTCCCGCTGGCTTCCTGTATGTCTACACTAACTCCGCCTGATGCCTGTGTGCTGGAATCGGCATCTCTCCTCGCTATCCGCTCCTTCCACTCAACCTAAGTTTGGAGGCTCTACTCTCTAAATTTAGAAGCTCCTAGTGTGCAAATGAGGATTGTGGTCCCCATGGGACCTATTTATAGCATCCCTCCCTCTTTCTTCTGTCTTCCCCAACCCTGCTGCTTCCTTCTAACCTGCTCGCACACTCTTCTAGTCGAGCGTTCACCTAGTCCTTCTGTCGCTTCCCCGTCTTTCCGCTCGAGGGGGCATATGCTGGGGCAACTACCTACACTAGGGCATCAAAAGTTGTATCATGTCTTCAACAATTATTTTCTTTGATGCAACATTGTAAACTGCATTGCACCAAAGAGGGGCAAAATGTAGACACCCTAAAATGACCAAGTCGTCGCACTACTTGCATTTCATCTAATCTGGAGCATCACCTGCATTACAATGCTAATTAAATAATCTAATTATTTAATTAATTTCATCAAATTCTTCCAAAACTCCTAAAATTTGGCATTAATTGAATAAATCCTCTTTATTTAATTAATTAAATTAAATTCCTCTATTATTCTTCCACAATTAAATAATTTTAATTATTTAATTAGATCATTATCCTCTTTCCAAATTTCAAGTCTCCATTAATTAAATAAATCCCATTATTTAATTAATTCATCACAAATTCCCTCTTATCCAAACAATTAAATAATTCCCAATTATTTAATTAAATCAAATTCATTCTTCCAAATTTAAATAAATCAAATCAAATTTATTTAAATTCTCTCAATCCCCAAAAATAAAATAAATCAAATATTTTATTTATTCTTCCAAATCATGCACAACAATTAAATAAATTTATTTATTTAATTTACTTTCTTATCTACAAATATCTTTCAAATCTTCTAAAAATAAGCCTTCTTCTCCATGCACACAAAATTAAATAATTTATTATTTAATTTCTCTCAAATCATGCAAAAGCAAATCTTAAGTTGAGTTATCTATTCACTCAACCTTGTTTTTATCAATTTCTCTTAAATTAGAAAAAAGCTTTCTAATTTATGAAAAGCATGTCTTATCTTTAGAAAAGAAAGTGATTAACTCAAATGAAACAACTTTTGTGTGACACTTGTCTTCTTCTTATTCATTGCACGTTCCTCAATTGTTCTCCTCCGTTGATTCTTCTAAATTATTTGGACCGTTGATCGATCTCTGTTGAAACCTATATAAACCCCCCTCATCTTCTTCACAAATCCTCTTCGATCACTTATTCTCAGGCATCCTTTAACAGTGCTTTGAGCATACATCGCATAGATTGAGCAACTTTATGATCTCTTAACATTGATCTTTGAGCACTTTGAGCACTTTACTTGCTTGTTGCAACCATGGTTTCGCAACACTATTGAGCAATCCACATTCATCCAAAGGGAACAATACAAATCTCGGTAAAAACTTTTATATTTCATTGATTTATTAGTAATGGCTTTTATTTAGATTCGTTCTCTTTATGTTGTTAGTTTTTTATTTTGTTAGTTTATCATAGTCAATTTTCCTCATACACAGTTGGTCTTTCAGAGATTTTAACAACCATTAGAGTAGCCATTCTAGCAAGAAAATCTAGAGAGAATTTGCAGAATAAAAATACCTTTTCACGCATTAGGGTTTGAGGCAAATGTCGGAGCAATTTTCTGTTTGGATTTGATCTTCAACTTGAACTTGAGTAAACTGTAGAATCTCTTCTTAGAGCTCTTCTCTCTTCTTCATTTTGAATGCAAAGTGTGATAAATGATGAGTGAAGACCCTTTTATTCTTTTGCTAAACCTAATTTATCAGTGTAATAAATGTACAACCTTTTATGTCAACCGGTTACCCTGTTTCTCAAGTGAGCTTTTCATAAATCACCTTGCGGATCTTCAAACTTGTGCCTTAGTGTGTTGATAACACCCATGTGTCTTAAAGACTTTCTTCTAGATCTGTAGATCTGAATATTGCATTTCCAAATCATACTAGATCAATTTGCATTGCTTTGTTAACACTCAATGGTTGCCAAAATCGGATCTACTCAGGTGGTTATAAACCTTTTGAATCTTCATGCAGACCCCTCACAATCTGGCTAAAGGCTCTTTGGAGGATTCTCTAAGAACCCTTTAATCCACAACATCAAATGTTTACTCAATGTGCCAAATTCAGGCACTTCCTAACTGGCTGGGGGAATTTGATCTTCCCTATAGTTCCCCCTGAGCCAGAGGTCATTTTTTAATTTCCAGAGGGATTATCAACACCGAATTCCAGTGCAGAGCCATCACCAGTGTTCATCACATTCTTTTTTACCCAAGTCTTACTCATTTCCTTCTGAATCTCATCTGTATTCACTTTACCTTTGCCTTTGTCTTGTTTCTGATCATGTTTCACCAAACCTTTTCCATCATGATTTCTGCTTCTGCAGAATCTAGCTATATGACCAGATTTATTGCAATTGTAACACATAACATTTCCTTGCTTATTTGATTGATGTCCTCTTGATCTACACTGATTAGCCATATGCCCCATTCTATTGCATGTAAAGCTTCTACCATTGGAAGAATTTCTCATTTGCATATTTCTGCATTCATGAGATTTGTGACCATACCTTTTGCAATTAAAACATTGACTGGTGAAGGATGGATTGTTCTGATTCATTTTGTTCCTGCACTGAGTTTGCTGTATGACCGAAATTGTTGCAATTGAAGCAGTATCCATTGAAGGATAGATATCTTTGGGCATTTGGTTGTCTTACTAGAGGTTTTCTAGGCCTGTTTCTTTGACTTCCTGATCCAAAGTTCTTTTGACCAGATCTGGAGCTTTCACCTTTCTCATATCCCAAGCCACGCTTATCATCTACCCTCTTTTGGCTTTCCAGAAGAACTTCAAGTTGGGTTGAGCTTATCTTGAATTTTTCTTTATATTCATTTGTAGATTGAAGATCTTGTTTAAGAGTGTCAATCTGGCTCTCAAGTTGTTCTTCATTGTATCTGGCTTCTTCAAGATCAGATTCAAGATGTCTGATTATTCTGTCCATTTTGTGGTAGTCCTCTGTTTTCTCCTTGAGGGAATGTTTTAGGTTATCTTCTGTCTTTCTCTTTTCTTCAATTTCTTGGGTGAATTTCATAACCCCTGATTCCATTTCATGTCTTATCATAATGACTTCTTTTGACAGCTTCTCACATAGCTTAGTTTTCTCATTCAGATCCTCATTAGTATTATTGGTTTCATTTTGTTCTGCCAATTTCTTAAGAAGTTCCTTCCTCTTTTTTATGGAGATATTGAGTTTTTCTTTTAGTTCATTGATGAAATCATCAATCTCTTTAAGTCATTCTCTCAAAGCATTGACTTCAGACTGGGATTGTTCAAGATCATCTAAGGCAGACTATAGTTGTTCTTTCATACCATATTCATCCATTAAGATTCCAAATCTTCCTCAAGCTGTTAGACTTTTTAGAGGAACTTGGCTCTGATACCAATTGTTGGAAACAAGGTAGATAACTGAGAGGGGGGGTGAATCAGTTATCTAAAAATTTCTTTATTTTTCTTTTCTTGTGTTATCTCTATATTCAGTGATTTATCAAAAACATGAAAGCATATGCAACCATAAGAATAGAAATAAAATTAACACACATGACACAAGTATTTTTACATGGAAACCCTATTAAGGGAAAAACCACAGGGTGACTAACCCAAGATTGTATTCTCTATTAAAAGAATAAAGGAGTACTGTTGTACCCAACCAAAGTTTTTGCTTCATTAAGGCATTTTGAAACAAGTCTAGAAAATTTTTCGTCAAAAAGTCAAAAAAGCAAAATTTCTAAAAATAGACATCAGATTAGGTTTTCTGGGTTTCTTGAGATATGGATGCTAGCAAAACTTTCTAAAAATAGAATCTCCAACTCAGGTGTCATGCTCGATTCTCATTGGTCGATTTTGCTTCACGATCGGCGCGGTTCAGATGGAATCTTCAAACGACCAAGTTTTCTCTACTGGGTCATTTATGCTTTTTTAGAAGGCGAAGCATGAGCTCAAAAGCCATCAACAGAGGAAAGTTCACCCGCCAGAGCTCGTCGACAAGTTTTCAATGTTGTTCCAATGACAGAATCGACGAACAGTCATCAACTCGATGATGCACACAAAACGATGCAAGATGGATTCAAGGTGAATTAAAAAGTTGGAAAATCATAAATTTGACTAAGTCTGGTGAAACCAAGTGCCCTAGGTGGCTTGGGGCACCCAACTTCTCCTGTGTTAGTTTTTTTACGTTTTTCAAGAAACGTAAAAAATGCTTCAGTCAGCTATTTCCCGATTGGTCAAACTTGGCCAAAAGTTAGTCAAATATAGGATTTCATCATAGATATGTTCAGACTGCTCTGATCACTCTCTGTCCTACCTCGACAGTCATCAGAACGACTGAAATCGAAGATCGAACAGGACCTATGGGCACAGAAATCGAGAAAAGGTACAGAATTGAAAATTTTTAGAAAATTTTCTAAGTGTTGGCAAACAAGGCACCCCAGGTGGCTTGGGGCGCACAAACTCTCTAGAGTTAGTTTATTTTTGAAGATTTTCTCAAAAAACGTGAATCTCCTTCCGTCAGCCCTGTCCGGTTCAGAGTTGATCAGTTTGGCACATTTTTTGAGGTGAATGGAAGGTACAATCAACTCAATTTTCATCAAGCCTACCTATTTGCCAGATCATTAGACTCATTTTCATCCTAGTTGACATAAATTGACAGCCAAATAGGGGTCCTGTGCCACCAGAATGCGCACGCAAACCAAGAAATTGAAGAAGTTGAAAAAATTGAAAAAATGGTTGTGTTGGGAAACCAGGCGCCCCAGGTGACTTAGGGTGCCCAACTTGAGCATTGTTAGAATATTTTCATGATCACAGTATTTTCTGACATGCTTTGTTACCAATCTTCACCCGTTGGCATTTTTTCAGGAGGTCAAACTTGGTCAAACGATGTTAGATCATCAGTCGGAGGCAGGGGATGGAATCTCAGTTGATAGATCTCCAAAATGTCAGGATCAGTCAGCTTTTTCAGTCAATGGTGACATTTTTCCACCTTGTCAAAGTCAGAGACAAGCCATATTTAAGTCAAAACGAATGTTGAATTGTTGAAAATGAAGTAAAATTTGCTAGCACTATTGATAACTGAGAGGGGGGTGAATCAGTTATCTTAATTATTTAAACTTTCTAAACTTTCTTAGTGATTAGTGTAGCATCAATTCAAACAAGCAAACACAACCATGAAATAGAAATACACATGACACAATATTTTTGACATGGAAACCCTATTAAGGGAGAAAACCACGGGGTGATTAACCCAAGATTGTATTCTCTGTTAGAAGAATGGAAGTACAAGATGGCACTTGCCAATTAGGGCTCACTGCCTAAGCACACTGCTCACAAGAGGCATACTGCCTACAAGAGACACATTGTCTACAATTTATAAAGAGTGTAATACAATACTTGAACTGATAAGGAGCATCAACATATGCTGGAGTTTAGTTTCGGTTAGGCTCTGTATACTGATCTGCTGCACTTCATCTTTCTTCTTCTTTTATGCTGCTCTTCTTTCACATACTGGATCTTCCTTTCTACTTTTATTCGGTTCTACTACTTTTATTCACACATTACTTACAACCACAACACTTCTCATAACTAAATCTATCTTGTATATATATCCACACAAGTGATTCATCACCTTTCTAGTCGGCACCTGGAATAGTCAATATTTTACCTAACCTTTGATCTGTCGGCTGAATCATTGCTTACCAAGTAATGTGGATCAAGGATATACTTGTGAAAATCATCAATCATGTCATCCAACCATAATTTATGCCTTCATAACCTTTACCAACATCAGTAACACATCCGGAAAAATGTCTGATGTTCTACCAGTCAGTTCTTTCTCTGTTCACACTGTCACTTGGGAACCCGACACTCAAGCATTCACATCTCTTTATCCTTTTCACACCAGAGGCTCAAACCTTAGAATCTATCAGTCAAGATACTCCTCTTGACATCCCCAAATCTGTACTTCACTGAGATACTTCTACTGAGAGATCCGGACCTGTCTGTCGGACCTTACTGACTACTCTGTTCTTGCTTACCGGACCTCAACACTTCTTCAATCTGACTTCCGGTGAGGACTTATCATGCATTGCAGATGTGTGGGACAACCTTTGTTACCATCAATGACAACAATCAAGAAGCTCCAATGTGTCTCTTGCCAACAATCTCCCCCTTTGGCATTGATGGCAACACTTAGTGAAAAATGACTAAGTGTTTACACTATACTACCCCTTGGTTGATGCTCTGTTTTTATATACATTTTCTAGATCTCCCCCTTAGTTGGATTCCTCATTTTTTACTGCTCTTCACTCCCCCTTTGACATCAATGGCAAAGGGTAGGGTCCGCATATCAAAACCTTCAAAAATTTCAACTATACTTAGCCGCATAAGTATATACATATGGCATACTTACATATACTGAAGTATGTCTGCAAAAGTTGTCTTCAATTGAATAAATTTTGTAGCCTAACTTTGCTTCATTCTGTCCAAAATTGAAATATGACCCCTCAAAAGGAACGCAAAAGCTTCTGCCCTCTTAAGATATGTCAGATCATTGGTTCGGGCGGTAGTCTGAGCATCACTTAAGGCCTCATGCATGGCCTCTAACTTAGGAATAATGTTCCTTCTAAGTTCACCCATCCGGCTAATTATGTTCTTCCTTTCCTTCTCAAAATTCTTTATTGCATTTGTGATTGCAAGTCTGACACTCTTGATTTACTATGGAGGATGAGAGAGGATCAAAACTTTGAGACAGACTTAATAGTTTATCCTCTTGTTCTTTTACTTTCCTCTCAATATCTTTGGTCACTGTGGGCCAAGATAAGCAAAATTTGTACATATTTCTGCCATCTTTGAGAGCATTTTCTAAGCTCTTTATCCCAATATCCATAACTTTCCTATCATTTGTTATCAGACCCTGTACTTCAGAGAATCTCTTATCTAAAACTCCTTCCGGACCTTTTCTTCAGCTAACTTCTCTAGAGAATCAAAATGTGTGCTAACACTGTTGA
This sequence comes from Cunninghamia lanceolata, assembly GCA_027924645.1. NCBI lineage: Eukaryota > Viridiplantae > Streptophyta > Pinopsida > Cupressales > Cupressaceae > Cunninghamia > Cunninghamia lanceolata. The sequence continues at coordinate 559,537 of BSBN01000958.1, read as the reverse complement.
CTAGAGTTTTGAGATTACCGGATGTGGAGGCTGTGGGATCTTTCTGAAACAATGGCATAATCTTTTCCAACACTCTGGATGCTACCTCTAAAAGCTCACAGTCTTCCATGTGAAATTTCAGTAGCTTCTCTTTGACCTTCGCATTTGCAAATGAAGCTATTTTCATTGTTTGCACTGGAGATAGAGAGTCAAAATTTAATGGCCCTTTTAATAGTTCCAGTTCATCAATCTCCATAGTTGCTTTTGTCATTCCTTGATTGATTCTGCAGTGTCTCTTGCTGGAGATAGATTTTTCTTTTCTTTTACAGTCACAGAACTGTCTTTTGGAGCTTTCTCCCCTTCCACAACCTTTGTACTGATATCTTCTTTTCCCTTCACCTCTGCTTCTTTTTCCTTTATTCTTTCTTCTCCTTTAGATCCGGAGACTGTAGGGGAACTGGAGGAGAAATGTTAGTCTGTTCAAGGCCCACCTCTTCTGTCATTTTCTCAGTAGATTCTTCTGCAACACTTGTAGTCAAGGGATCAGTACCCAAGTCCTCTATAATATGAAGATTAAATCTTTTGAAGGCCTTCCAGAGGATCTCTTCTGTGTCCTTGGCTACCTTGTCAGTCTCACCAAGCATAAGTTGATTCATCCTTGCTTTGCTTCTGAATTCATCCTTACAATCTTTGAATACCATATTCATTGTCTTGGGGTCGATTGAAAGATATAGCTGAATTGCTATCTATTCCCAGATTTCTAGGTCTTTGGCTTGGGCATTGTTCTTTCTTATTTCTAGTTCTTTCTCCAAGCTTTTGGGGATCAGAGATATATTTTCAATGAATGCTTTGTTGTAGATATTTAGGTACCTGACTATGGCATCTTGCAATATCTTCTGATCTGCTTCACCATAATCATCATAGAACTCAACCATTGGCTAAAGATTTCCATCCACTGTGACTGATTTGATTATGTCATCAATGTGAAGAGTGGGTTTTTCAACATATTCCTCTGTCTTTTCTTCTTCCTTCTGTCCGGTAGAGGGTTGACCGGATGTTTTCTTCTTTTTCTTCATTTTCCTGATTTCTTCATCAGATTCAGTCTCCTCTTCATCCCTTTGACTGGCATAAGCTCTTGTAGCTTTTGTCTTTGCTCTTTTCTCTCCTTTGCCAGATGATTGTGCTTCCAATTCTGATGTCCTTGAACCTTTGGCAGTGATAGGTGTAGATCTCTTTGATGATCTGGTCCAGGTGGAAGGTTTTGACGGAGCCCTTTCCTCATTTTTCTTTTCTACCTTCTTCTTCTCTTCCTCAGCCCTTTCTTTCTTTTCCCTAATGGCATCAAGTGCCTCCTTTGATATGCCCAAACCTTTTGCAGCATCTTCAACTTCTTTTCTTACCTTCCTCTTGATCTCTGGTTGTCTGAGTTCCACATGAATCTTTACACTCACCTCCTCAAAGGTTCCAAACCTTTCTGCCTTTGGATCCTTTGGCTAACTTAGCATGTGTTGAACATGCAGCTCCACAATTTGTTCATCAACTTCATACCCCATGGGCATGATCCATATAGTTCTTGGGTCTACTGCCTCCATTAGGAACTGATCAGTCTCTACCATAAAACATACTGTGTCTTTGTATTTCTCAACAAGAGATTGGGGAATCCTTTCTCTTGCTTGCATCATGTTCTGAAAATTCTTGAAATATCCCCACAGGGCTGTATTTCTTGCTTTAGCATCCCCAAGTTCATGCAAGTAATCTCTGATCTAAATTGCTACCAGTTTGTCATTTTGCCATACCCATCCATTTGATTCGGGTAGCTCATTCATGAAGTAGAAAAATAGGCATATTATTAGTCCATCATATTTAAAGGAGTTCTTCTTGTCCTTTTTGATCTTCTATATGTTTTCCATTAATTGGCTCAAAATAAGTTCACAGAGATCATATTCTGCATTCTTTCTTAGCATCTCATAGGTAGTGTATACTGCAGTTCCGGATACTGAATTCTCCCTACTGGAGTGATATATCTTGTATCCTTTTATCATAGATGCAAACTTGATATCCGAGTCAGTAATATCTTTAATGATCATTGCCCTCTTATCAAATTTTGATCCGGTGGCCTCAGTTACAATGTTGTTTTTGACAGATTTGAGGATGGGTATTCCTCCGGAGGAGTGTAAACCAGTTACTGCCCTAATTGCTTCCTTGGTGATTTTGCAAGGTCTATTAAGCCATAGAAAGTTGTCATGTACCCTACTCAACACATACCGGACCCATTCATCTTCTTCAAAGTAGGGGAAATGAATGAACTAATCAAAATGTTTCTCCTGGATGCCCTTATATTCTGGTTTAAGCTCAAAAGCATCATCTATTAATTGTTTGTGATAGATATCTCTTAGTTTGAATTCCCCAAACTCTTCAACATTTGCATGTATGTAAAGCCTAATATCTTCTGTGTGCAAAACACCATGCAGAACACTAGAGAAGGCTCCTAGGGGATCTACTTCCAAGGATTTGTATGGATGCTTCTTAAATATGGGGTGAGGTCTATCAAAAATCTTTACTATATTTGGAGTAGCCATCATCAAGGAATCTTACTGAGAGATATCAAGAACGAAGAATACCTTTTACGCTGTTTAGGGCACACACGATGAAATCTGGATTGAGCTGTATGAAGAATCGTCTTGATCTTTGGGAGTAGTTGCAGAGCTCCTTTTCTCTTTTCTTCGAATGTGAGTGTACAAATGATGAGTGAATGAACTCTTTTATTTCTGAGAATCCCTCATTTTCATTCTGCAATAAATGCGCAACCTAATTCATTCTGGTTTGCCTTATTTGTCTTATTCAGAGGCAAAACCTTTCCAGATCACTGAGATAGATTTCGAAGTTATTCTAGGAGAGTAGTGATAATCTATCTTCCTTTCATTAGTCACTTGATCTATTTGCAGATCAAGACACCATAGTTTGAATCATACCAGACCAAACTTGTAAGGAATCTATTTTTACCAGAAGACTATTTTACCGGATTAATTCTGGTAGGATTAGATTCTTCAAATCTTCTTACGAATCTCTCAAATCTTTACCATATCCCTTTTAGATGTTTCTTGTATGACCCCTTTTAATCTGCAGCTCTCCTTGTGCCAGTTCCGACACCAATTGACTAGCTGGGGGAACAAGGTTTTCTGTGTCTCCCCCTGAGCTAGAGCTCACTTTTTAATTTCCGGAAGGAATATCAGCACCAGAGTCTGGTGTGGATCCATCCCCTACATTCTCTGTACTTTTCTTCACCCAAATCTTGTTCATCTCACTTTGAACTTCATCCACATTTACTTTTTGTTTTCCCTTATCTTGATTCTGATTATAATATACCAGACCTCTTTTATCCTATTTCTTGCTTCTACAAAATTTTGCTATATGACTGGATCTATTGCAAATTTGGCAAATAACATTTCTTTGCATATTTGATTGATATCCTCTTGATCTGCATTGATTAGCCATGACATATTCTATTGCATGCAAAGCATCTACCATTGAATGAATTATTCATTTGCATATTTCTGCATTCATGAGATTTGTGACCATACCTTTTGCAGTTAAAGCACTGTCTAGAGAAGGATGTATTAGTCTGATTCATTCTCCTTCTGTACTGATTAGCTTTATGACCAAAGTTATTGCAGTTGTGGCAGTATCCATTGAAGGATGGATATCTTTGAGCATTAGGCTACCTTACTAGAGGACTTCTAGGCCTGTTCCTTGGATTTTCTGATCTAAAATTCTTCTGACTGGATCCAGAGCTTTCTCCTTTCTCATATCCCAAACCACACTTGTCATCTACCCTTTTTTGGCTTTGAAGAAGAACTTCAAGTTGGGCAGAACTTATCTTGAATTTCTCTTTATATTCATTTGTTGTTTGAAGATCCCTTTTGAGAGAGACAATTTGATCCTCAAGTTTTTCTTCATTATCTTTAGCATCTTCAAGATTAGATTCAAAATGTTTGATAATTCTATCCATCTTGTGGCAATCTTCTGATTTCTCCTTGAGAGATTGTCTTAGATTATCTTCAGTTTTTCTTTTCTCTTCAATCTCTTGGGTAAACTTTATAACTCCTGATTCCATTTCATGTCTTACCATAATGATTTCTTTTGACAACTTTTCACATAACTTGGTTTTCTCCATCAGATCTTCATTTGCATCATTTGCTTCACCTTGACTTGCTAATTGCTGAAGTAGCTCCTTTCTCTTTTTCATAGAGAGACTTAATTTATCTTTTAGTTCTCTCATGAAATCATCAGCCTGTTTGAGTCTTTCCTTTAATTCATTGACTTCAGAGTTTGACTGCTCAAGATCATCAAGGGCAGTCTTGAGTTGCTCCCTTAAACCATATGCATCCATATGGATTCCCAGATCTTCCTCAAGCTGCAAGACTCTGTTTAGGAGGAACTTAGCTCTGATACCAATTGTTGATAACTGAGAGGGGGGGTGAATAAGTTATCTTAATTATTTCATCTTTCTGAACTTTCTTAGTGATTAGTGCAGCATCAATTCAAACAAGCAAACACAACCATGAAATAGAAATACACACGACACAATATTTTTGACGTGGAAACTTTTTTAAGGGAGCAAACCACGGGGTGATTAACCCAAGATTGTATTCTCTGTTAGAAGAATAGAAGTACAAGATGGCACTTGCCTATTAGGGCTCACTGCCCGAGCACACTGCTCACAAGAGGCACATTGCTTACAAGAGACACACTGTCTACAATTTATAAAGAGTGTAATACAATACTTGAACTGATAAGGAGCATCAACGTATGCTGGAGTTCAGTTCTGGTTAGGCTCTGTATACTGATCTGCTGCACTTCATCTTTCTTCTTCTTTTATGCTGCTCTTCTTTCACATACTGGATCTTCCTTTCTGCTTTTATTCGGTTCTACTACTTTTCTTCGCACATTACTTACAACCACAACACTTCTCATAACTAAATCTATCTTGTATATATATCTGCACAAGTGATTTCATCACCTTTCTGGTCAGCACCTGGAATAGTCAATATTTTACCTAACCTTTGATCTGTCAGCTAAATCCTTGCTTACCAAGTAATGCGGATCAAGGATATACTTGTAGAAATCATCAATCATGTCATCCAACCATAATTTATGCCTTCATAACCTTTACCAACATCAGTAACACATCCAGAAAAATGTCTGATGTTCTGTCAGTCAGTTCTTTCTCTGTTCACACTGTCACTTGGGAACCCGACACTCAAGCATTCACATCTCTTTATCCTTTTCACTCCAGAGGCTCAAACCTTGGAATCTATCAGTCAAGATACTCCTCTTGACATCCCCAAATCCATACTTCACTGAGATACTTTTACTGAGAGATCCGGACCTGTCTGTCAGACCTTACTGACTGCTCTGTTCTTGCTTACCGGACCTCAACACTTCTTCAATCTGACTTCAGGTGAGGACTTATCATGCATTGTGGATGTGTGGGACAACCTTTGTTGCCATCAATGACAACAATCAAGAAGCTCCAATTTGTCTCTTGCCAACAATCTCCCCCTTTGGCATTGATGGCAACACTTAGTGAAAAATGACTAAGTGTTTACACTATACTCCCCCTTGGCTGATGCTCTATTTTTATATAAATTTTTTGGAGCTCCCCCTTAGTTGGATTCCTCATTTTTCACTGCTCTTCACTCCCCCTTTGACATCAATGGCAAAGCGTAGGGTCCGCATATCAAAACTTTCAAAAATTTCAACTATACTTAGCCGCATAAGTGTATACATATGGCATACTTACATATACTGAAGTATGTCTGCAAAAGTTGTATTCAATTGAATAAATTCTGTAGCCCAACCTTGCTTCATTCTATCCAAAATTGAAATATGACTACTCAATAGGAACGCAAAAGCTTCTGCCCTCTTAAGATATGTCAGATCATTGGTTCGGGGGGTAGTCTGAGCATCACTTAAGGCCTCATGCATGGCTTCTAACTTAGGGATAATGATCCTTCTAAGTTCACCCATCCAACTAATTATGTTCTTCCTTTCCTTCTCAAAATTCTTTATTGCATTTGTGATTGCAAGTCTGACACTCTTGATTTACTATGGAGGATGAGAGAGGATCAAAACTTTGAGACAGACTTAATAGTTTATCCTCTTGTTCTTTTGCTTTCCTCTCAATATCTTTGGTCACTGTGGGCCAAGATAAGCAAAATTTGTACATATTTCTGCCATCTTTGAGAGCATTTTCCAAGCTCTTTATCCCAATATCCATAACTTTCCTATCATTTGTTATCAGACCCTGTACTTTAGAGAATCTCTTATCCAAAAACTCCTTCCAGACCTTTTCTTCAGCTAACTTCTCTAGAGAATCAAAATGTGTGCTAACACTGTTGACTAGAGTTTTGAGATTACCAGATGTGGAGGCTATGGGATCTTTCTGAAACAATGGCATAATCTTTTCCGACACTCCTGATGCTACCTCTAAAAGCTCACAGTCTTCCATGTGAAATTTCAGTAGTTTCTCTTTGACCTTCGCATTTGCAAATGAAGCTATTTTCATTGTTTGCACCAGAGATATAGAGTCAAAATTTAATGGCCCTTTTAATAGTTCCATTTCATCAATCTCCATAGTTGCTTTTGTCATTCCTTGATTGATTCTGCAGTGTCTCTTGCTGGAGACAGATTTTTCTTTTCTTCTACAGTCACAGAACTATCTTTTGGAGCTTTCTCCCCTTCCACAACCTTTGTACTGATATCTTCTTTTCCCTTCACCTCTGCTTCTTTTTCCTTTATTCTTTCTTCTTCTTTAGATCTGGAGACTGTAGGGGAAACTAGAGGAGAAATGTTAGTCTGTTCAAGGCCCACCTCTTCTGTCATTTTCTCAGTAGATTCTTCTGCAACACTTGTAGTCAAGGGATCAGTACCCAAGTCCTCTATAATAGGAAGATTAAATCTTTTGAAGGCCTTCTAGAGGATCTCTTCTGTGTCCTTGGCTACCTTGTCAGTCTCACCAAGCATAAGTTGATTCATCCTTGCTTTGCTTCTGAACTCATCCTTACAATCTTTGAATACCATATTCATTATCTTGGGGTCGATTGAAAGATATAGCTGAAATGCTATCTGTTCCTGGATTTCTAGGTCTTTGGCTTGGGCATTGTTCTTTCTTATTTCTAGTTCTTTCTCCAAGCTTTTGGGGATCAGAGATATAATTTCAATGAATGCTTTGTTGTAGATATTTAGGTACCTGACTATGGCATCTTGCAATATCTTCTGATCTGCTTCACCATAATCATCATAGAACTCAACCATTGGCTGAAGATTTCCGTCCACTGTGACTGATTTGATTATGTCATCAATGTGAAGAGTGGGTTTTTCAACATATTCCTCTGTCTTTTCTTCTTCCTTCTGTCCGGTAGAGGGTTGACCGGATGTTTTCTTCTTTTTCTTCATTTTCCTGATTTCTTCATCAGATTCAATCTCCTCTTCATCCCTTTGACTGGCATAAGCTCTTGTAGCTTTTGTCTTTGCTCTTTTCTCTCCTTTCCCGGATGATTGTGCTTCCAGTTTTGATGTCCTTGAGCCTTTGGCAGTGATAGGTGTAGATCTCTTTGATGATCTGGTCCAGGTGGAAGGTTTTGCCAGAGCCCTTTCCTCATTTTTCTTTTCTGCCTTCTTCTACTCTTCCTCAGCCCTTTCTGTCTTTTCCCTAATGGCATCAAGTGCCTCCTTTGATATGCCCAAACCTTTTGCAACATCTTCAACTTCTTTTCTTACCTTCCTCTTGATCTCTGGTTGTCTTAGTTCCACATGAATCTTTACACTCACCTCCTCAAAGGTTCCAAACCTTTCTACCTTTGGATCCTTTGGCTGACTTAGCATGTGTTGAACATGCAGCTCCACAATTTGTTCATCAACTTCATACCCCATGGGCATGATCCATATAGTTCTTGGGTCTACTACCTCCATTATGAACTGATCAGTCTCTACCATAAAACATACTGTGTTTTTGTATTTCTCAACAAGAGATTGGGGAATCCTTTCTCTTGCTTGCATCATGTTCTAAAAATTCTTGAAATATCCCCACAGGGTTGTATTTCTTGCTTTAGCATCCCCAAGTTCATGCAAGTAATCTCTGATCTGAATTGCTACCGGTTTGTCATTTTGCCATACCCATCCATTTGATCCGGGCAGCTCATTCATGAAGTAGAAAAATAGGCATATTATTAGTCCACCATATTTAAAGGAGTTCTTCTTGTACTTTTTGATCTTCTGTATGTTTTCCATTAATTGGCTCAAAAGAAGTTCACAGAGATCATATTCTGCATTCTTTCTCAACATCTCATAGGCAATGTATACTGTAGTTCCGGATACTGAATTCTCCCTATTGGAGTGATATATCTTGTATCCTATTATCATAGATGCAAACTTGATATCCGGGTCAGTAATATCTTCAATGATCATTGCCCTCTTATCAAATTTTGATCCGGTGGCCTCAGTTACAATGTCGTTTTTGACAGATTTGAGGATGGGTGATCCTCCGAAGGAGTGTAAACCAGTCACTGCCCTAATTGCTTCCTTGGTGATTTTGCAAGGTCTATTAAGCCATAGAAAGTTGTCATGTACCCTACTCAACACATATCGGACCCATTCATCTTCTTCAAAGCAAGGGAAATGAATGAATTGATCAAAATGTTTCTCCTGGATGCCCTTATATTCTGGTTTAAGCTCAAAAGCATCGTCTATTAATTGTTTGTGATAGATATCTCTTAGTTTGAATTCCCCAAACTCTTCAACATTTGCATGTATGTAAACCCTAATATCTTCTGTGTGCAAAACACCATGCAAAACACTAGAGAAGGCTCCTAGGGGATCTACCTCCAAGGATTTGTATGGATGCTTCTTAAATATGGGGTGAGGTCTATCAGAAATCTTTACTATATTTAGAGTAGCCATCATCAAGGAATCTTAATGAGAGATATCAAGAACGAAGAATACCTTTTACGTTGTTTAGGGCACACACGATGAAATCCAGATTGAGCTGTATGAAGAATCGTCTTGATCTTTGGGAGTAGTTGCAGAGCTGCTTTTCTCTTTTCTTCAAATGTGAGTGTACAAATGATGAGCGAATGAACTCTTTTATTTCTAAGAATCCCTAATTTCCATTCTGCAATAAATGCACAACCTAATTCATTCTAGTTTGCCTTATTTGTCTTATTTAGAGACAAAACCTTTCCAGATCACTGAGACAGATTTCAAAGTTATTCTAGGAGAGTAGTGATAATCTATCTTCCTTTCATTAGTCATTTGATCTATTTGCAGATCAAGACACCATAGTTTGAATCATACCAGACCAAACTTGTAAGGAATCTATTTTTACTGGAAGACTATTTTACCAGATTAATTCTGGTAGGATTAGATTCTTCAAATCTTCTTACGGATCTCTCAAATCTTTACCATATCCCTTTTAGATGTTTCTTGTATGACCCCTTTTAATCCACAGCTCTCCTTGTGCCGGTTCCAGCACCAATTGACTGGCTGGGGGAACAAGGTTTTCTTTGCGTCTCCCCCTGAGCTAGAGCTCACTTTTTAATTTTTGGAAGGAATATCAGCACCAGAGTCTGGTGTGGATCCATCCCCTACATTCTCTGTACTTTTCTTCACCCAGATCTTGTTCATCTCACTTTGAACTTCATCCACATTTACTTTTTGTTTTCCCTTATCTTGATTCTGATTATAATATACCAGACCTCTTTTATCCTGTTTCTTGCTTCTACAGAATTTTGCTATATGACCGGATCTATTGCAAATTTGGCAAACAAAATTTCTTTGCATATTTGATTGATATCCTCTTGATCTGCATTGATTAGCCATATGACCCATTCTATTGCATGCAAAGCATCTACCATTGAATGAATTATTCATTTGCATATTTCTGCATTCATGAGATTTGTGACCATACCTTTTGCAGTTGAAGCACTGTCCAGAGAAGGATGTATTAGTCTAATTCATTCTCCTTCTGTATTGATTAGCTTTATGACAAAAGTTATTGCAGTTGTGGCAGTATCCATTGAAGGATGGATATCTTTGAGCATTAGGCTACCTTACCAGAGGACTTCTAGGCCTGTTCCTTGGATTTTCTGATCTAAAATTCTTCTGACCGGATCCGGAGCTTTCTCCTTTCTCATATCCCAAACCACACTTGTCATCTACCCTCTTTTGGCTTTGAAGAAGAACTTCAAGTTGGGCAGAACTTATCTTGAATTTCTCTTTATATTCATTTGTTGTTTGAAGATCCTTTTTGAGAGAGACAATTTGATCCTCAAGTTTTTCTTCATTATCTTTAGCATCTTCAAGATCAGATTCAAGATGTCTGATAATTCTATCCATCTTGTGGCAATCTTCTGATTTCTCCTTGAGAGATTGTCTTAGATTATCTTCAGTTTTTCTTTTCTCTTCAATCTCTTGGGTAAACTTTATAACTCTTGATTCCATTTCATGTCTTACCATAATGATTTCTTTTGACAGCTTTTCACATAGCTTGGTTTTCTCCTTCAGATCTTCATTTGCATCATTTGCTTCACCTTGACTTGCTAATTGCTGAAGTAGCTCCTTTCTCTTTTTCATAGAGAGACTTAATTTATCTTTTAGTTCTCTCATGAAATCATCAGCCTATTTGAGTCTTTCCTTTAATTCATTGACTTCAGAGTTTGACTGCTCAAGATCATCAAGGGCAGTCTTGAGGTTCTCCCTTAAACCATATGCATCCATCTGGATTCCCAGATCTTCCTCAAGCTGTAAGACTCTGTTTAGGAGGAACTTAGCTCTGATACCAATTGTTGATAACTGAGAGGGGGGGTGAATAAGTTATCTTAATTATTTCAGCTTTCTGAACTTTCTTAGTGATTAGTGCAGCATCAATTCAAACAAGCAAACACAACCATGAAATAGAAATACACATGACTCAATATTTTTGATGTGGAAACCTTGTTAAAGGAGCAAACCACGGGGTGATTAACCCAAGATTGTATTCTCTGTTAGAAGAATAGAAGTACAAGATGGCACTTGCCAATTAGGGCTCACTGCCCGAGCACACTGCTCACAAGAGGCACACTGCTTACAAGAGACACACTGTCTACAATTTATAAAGAGTGTAATACAATACTTGAACTGATAAGGAGCATCAACATATGCTGGAGTTCAGTTCCGGTTAGGCTCTGTATACTGATCTGCTGCTCTTCTTTCACATACTGGATCTTCCTTTCTGCTTTTATTCAGTTCTACTGCTTTTCTTCACACATCACTTACAACCACAACACTTCTCATAACTAAATCTATCTTGTATATATATCCGCACAAGTGATTTCATCACCTTTCTAGTCAGCAAATGAAATAGTCAATATTTTACCTAACCTTTGATCTGTCGGCTGAATCCTTGCTTACCAAGTAATGCAGATCAAGGATATACTTGTGGAATTCATCAATCATGTTGTCCAACCATAATTTATGCCTTCATAACCTTTACCAACATCAGTAACACATCCTAAATAATGTCTGATGTTCTGCCAGTCAGTTCTTTCTCTGTTCACACTGTCACTTGGGAACCCGACACTCAAGCATTCACATCTCTTTATCATTTCCACACCGGAGGCTCAAACCTTGGAATCTATCAGTCAAGATACTCCTCTTAACTTCCCCAAATCTTCACTTCACTAAGATACTTCTACTGAGAGATCCGGACCTGTCTGTCGAACCTTACTGACTGCTTTGTTCTTGCTTACCAGACCTCAACACTTCTTCAATCTGAGTTTCGGTGAGGACTTATCACGCATTGTGGATGTGTGGGATAACCTTTGTTGCCACCAATGACAACAATCAAGAAGCTCTAATGTGTCTCTTGCCAACAAGCACTTCTTTCAACTCGCATGTTCTATGACATCATCAAAAGAAGATATTTTTTGTCATCTTGCACATGAAGCCATAGGCAGCTACAAAATAGGGATTCTTCCTATTCGAAGACATCCACTTGAATTTATGCTTTAAAAGTCACTTTCTTCATGGATAAGGGTGAAGTTTTATTCTCACACAAATAAAGCTACTTTTTCGCCCTAAAGATTTATAAAGACAAGTAATTGGCTTCTTTATTTCATTATCTTTTGCAAGTTGCATCCAGAGGAAGATTTTTATTTTTCTTTCAACGAAGATTCGAAGACCCAAACCAAGTGCTTTTTCAGTGTTCTTCATAGTTTTGGGATGAGTAAGAAGACAGGCTTGCTTTTTCAGCGTCCTCATTTCAAGGGGATCATTTTTTAGAAATCTGACCAGAGCTTTTTCAGTTTTTGTCGAGATGGGTCCATCCAGATTATTATCCTCTTGAAGATTGGAGTTTTTCTTTTTTTCAGGAAACTGCTTTTTCAAGAAAATCTCTGCTTTTTCAAAATCTGACAATTTGGGTTGCTTCAAAATAGAATTGTCTACAAAACCCATGTGCCAGCTTTTTTAGCTCACACTCTACTTTTTCTAAAAATTAGCAAATAATTTTCAGCCATTTATCCAAGATTTTTTTTGACATAAGTGTGTTCATAGTTGATTTTCAAATCTTCCAATATGTAGTACTCTCCAACACAAATTAGGCACAAAATGGCATTGGTTCATGACTACCTGAGAACTTGTGAAATAGACTTGCATAAAGTTCTTCCAGTAATCAATTTACACTCTTTGGAGGATGCAGGGAATAATGCTATCAGGAATCTTAGACATTCTAGTTTGCTTGCAGTAGCATCCTTTCCCATCACAGTGTAAAGTATCGAGTTTGTGATTGCTTGCATGACGCATTACAATTTGGTCGCAAGAGAAATCTAGTCAAGAGATGGACGTGTGCTCTGTAGCCTGAGGCCAAATGACATAGAGAAGTGTTTTACAATACCTATTTGGAGAGAAAACTTGACTGTTTCACTTGAAGAATGCAAGAGGGTTTGGAACAATGATAAAGAAAAATACAGAAAAAAGATTGGTCAGAGATGGCTAAAAGAGAAGAACAATGTCATGCCAAAGAATGTTGGACATGGAGAATTCAAGGAGGAACATGCAATAATGATTACTCTGCTAAGTCAAATCACGGGTCAAGCAGATGCAAACAAGTCCCAGCCTTGGATGTTTTACATCATGTTGCAGATTGTTGATGGAACTAAATTCTATGACTGGTCGGCACTCATCAGTGATAGTCTCCACCAACAAATAATTCATTTTCAAAGGGCTCATGAATTCCACATGATATCATACCTTGTGTATTTGATGGCTTTTTAGGGTCAATTCAGAGGTTTGAATGTTGTTGGAACTCTGGGTACTCAACATGTGTATGATCATTTCCCACAATTAGAGATCTCTCAAGTAGAATGACATTACAGGTGGGTGAATGATGCATTCTTGATGCATGCAGTGTGATATATGGACAACGAGTTGCATATATGGTTTTTAGTAGAGGCTAGAATAGCAATGGCAGAATGGGTTGATTGGTTTATCTAATTTCCCACTTTTTCCTACATCAAAGTATATGGCTTCTCAGGAGAGCCAGCCATGTTACCGAGATATCCTACAGATGAAATAGCATTTATGAAATTTTTGAGGCAAGCCTATGAAGTTCACACATTTTTGCATAGCAGACGCAGGACAACTTTCAATTTTCTGCTTGGGATGGGTATTTACAGATGTAGATCTGGAGCAGATGCCAAAGCAATTGGTAATGAATCATCCAGATATGGTCTTAAGTTTTTCGATATGAGATCTTCATATGATCCACATGGTGTTTATGCATCACATCTTAGATAGAATTGTATGCAAAAGTTTGCAGTTGAAGACTTCTGGGCTAATTGTGCTGATGAGTTTGAAGTGCGAGAACACAGTTACAACAGATTCACTCTTCAGCAGATGTCTGATATCCTATCAAAAGATATAGAGGGTTTGAGAGAGAGTGGTGAAGTTCTACTTCCTACATATTTCAAAGACCAAATTGAGCAACAACCATTGACACCAGTTATTTGGTCAGTAAAAGAGAACACTTCCATTGAAGAAAGAACAAGTTGAGTGGTTAAAAATAGTTTGATATTCTTGAAGACTAAGTGGAAGGATGATATTCCGTTAGCAGAGCCGCCAGTCGTGCAACCATCAGAGCCTTCCACTTCCAAGCCAAAATGTAGGATAAAAGCTATGAGTGTTCTTCCTAAAGGAACAAAAATGGCTAAGTTAAAGAGGAAAAAGGATGAGTCTCCAGATCATGTCCAGCAAGAACAACCACGAATTGAACCAGAAGTTCCTGTAGAAACAATGCCACATGTTGAAGTGTTACCTTTAGATCATGTATCTCCACCTTCTTCACCGATCACTTCTCCTATTCACATAGATTCAGAGCCAGATTCTCCGATTTGCAACTCTGATGCACACATTGATTCATCAAGAGCTAATGATGTTAGAACTAAATTTCCAAGAGATGAAGGCTCAACCTGGCTTGAAAATATTTTGGGAAGGAAGAGGAGAAAGCCCTCATATTAGTTGGATTTAACAGAGCTTAAAAGAATCTACCAAGACACACCAGATAAGTAGCTGAAAAAGTAGGTTCACATTGAGAAGAATGCAGAGGGAGAAATAATTTTTGAAACTGCAACACCACCAGAAAATAGAAGTGCTGATGATGTCGAGGTTGATGACTTCACAGTTGTCAAAGCCAACCTTGGCAGAAGTACCCGCCATATAGATGTAAATCTCTTCAAGGTTGCAACGGATAATTTAAAGGAAAGGGTGTTGAAAGATGGAGAAGACAAGGCAGCTCTCAAAGATGAAGTTTGACAGTTGCGGCAGTACATTTCCAACCTTTTCCATGGCACTTCATAGGCTGATTTACTTCTTCCACCAAATCTTGAATCACCAGCTGATCAGCGGCACTTCAGTAAGTTGGTCCTCTATGGGAGACACATGAACAGTTGGGTAGAAGAATTTGTGACCAAAGGGAGAGTTGTGCTTTCAAAGCTTTATCAATTGAAGTACAACACTCATGATTTACGCCAAGGCATACAGGGATTGGAGTAGACCATGGTAGAAAATAGATCAATGTTTGAGATCATTATCTCTAACTTGAAGATCGCACTTGATACTGTTGATTTAGCTAAAGATAAGAATACCATTTCTACTTGGAAAGCGCAATATCTTTTCCCAATAAAAACTTATGATAGTATGATTTCAGAGTTGATAGAATGGAAAGAAAAGGTAGTCAATATCCTCATGTTTGTCAAATCTTTTGTCTCTCAGATCTCGTGTTCATATGAAAGAGAAGATGGTACCCTGTATGATCTCAGGGAAGTGTAAGCAGAGTTCCAGACTCTCGTTCGCAACAATTTTAATGATGATATCAATGTCGGCAAGATGAGTCATTTTGCCACAATGACAGTGAAATTTGACAAGGCTACAGGTGAAGTTCACAAATTTCTTCAGATGGTTGCCAATGGTGAAGAAATGTTAGCGAATCAGAATATCATTCTAGAGAGTATCAGTGTTCCTGGCAGAGATGCAGTCACTCACTTTTTAGAAGATATTGTTTCCCAGAATATCAATGGATGACATCACCAAAAAGCTAGAATGTTGATGAGGATGCATTTCAAAAGAAAGCAGCTTTAAGACAAATGCTTTTTGTTTTAAAGAATTTGCTTTCATCCTAAGCTCATCCATTCTATATTTAGAAAAGAAATCACCTTGTGATAGTTGGAATCTTCTTTGCTTTAAAGCAAATCGCTTTAAAGCAAATCGCTTTAAAGCATTTGTTTATTGTATCTTTGTCTTAGAATACTAATAAAGCTTGCGAGTTGGCAAGTTAGGGTTAATCAAGAAGAGTTTAGGGTTCCCTACTCCTTTGATTTTAGTATAAATAAGGGCATCCTTGCCCATTGTAATGGGAATACTTTTGTGATAGCAAATTTACTGTGCCTATTCTAGCCTGCAGATCTTGTTATTCTAAGTTTTATTCAGTCTATGTTCATTGTTCTCTAGTGTTTGATCGCTTGTTGTATGCCTGCCTTTTGCTGCAACATTGTTGTCCTGGAGTTGTGCAAACTTTATGATATTGAATAGAAGTCTCATGCTTATTTTGCTTTGATATTCTATCTCTAGTCATCAAGTTATCATCGTCAGATGTGTAGCTTTTTGCAGCCTTCATTTCAGATTTAATTATTAAAGTACTTTTAGTCTTGTGGTGTAAACGTGGAGGAAAACTACTTAAGTTTTTGTGTTAACAATCATTCTTTGTTCACTTTCAATTTCCTTTGCTTTGAATTTACTTAGGAGATTGAAAGCATTGTTAGTCTTTGCTTAGTTGTAGTAGAAGTTTTAAAAAAGGAAAAACCTCTTCTGCAGCGTTTAGAGTTTTATAACCTTGTGCTCACAGCTGAGAATCAAAAAGAAGATAGGCGAAGTTTCATTTAATTATCTTTTCAGCGAACATCAGCAAGAAAGGGAACTCCCCCTTCCAATAGGAGAGTAGTTTATCTGTGCATAGCTGTCCATTTTCAAATCGCATTCCAGAGGTGTGAATTGAAATGCCAACAATTTTTTGGCACCCACCATAGGGCACGAGGCATAAAACTTCAATAAAGCTTAGGCTTATGTCACGGGAATGACTCTCTAGTGTCCTTCTACTCTAGTTCAACAAACCAAATCTTACACCACCTATTATTCAACCAAATCTTGTACGAGTGGAAGGAGAGCAAATGGACATATTAGTAGACTAAGGAGTTTCATATTTGCACAAAAGGAAAGTCCTGATCAGTGGAGAAACGCAGCTGCTATCCTTGATGAAGAAGAACACAAAGCGGATCTTGCAGCAGGAAGACCAGTATTACCACCTCCCGCATGGCAATAGATAATCCTGGCTCACAGGGTTTATTCAATAAAGGGAAAAGGTGGTGCTACGGATCCTTTCTTTCAAGATCTTGATTCTGTAAAAATTGGAGAAGCATCCAACATAGTTCAAGAAATTCAGATAGTTCCTGAAGTCAAGCAGGAAGAATTACAAGAAGAACTAGTAATCTAGCCTAGAGCAATGGGTGATGCAAATAACAACAATCACAATGATCCAAATCAAAGGCGACCACCACCATTGCCTTGGGGTTATAACATTGGACCTTTGGTCCTACAAGCACATCATGAGTTACCAAAGGGGTCAAGGAAGCACTTTCCTTGGTTCCATGGCGATGGAACTCAACATCCTAATGAACACATTTCTGCATTTACAACAGCTTGTGTTGTTTTGCATGTATCACATGAAGATGTTGATGTGCGTCTCTTCATTGAGACCCTCGTGGGAAATGCTGCCGACTGGTTCAATCATCTGGAGCCAGGCATCATTACAAGTTGGGCAACTATGAGCAAGAAATTCTTGGCAAGGTTCAAGCCTATCGAAGATGGTCACAGATTGTTTACCCAACTCTCAAATTCAAAGATGGAGAACAATGAACCAATGAGGGAGTTTGTGGTAAGGTTTAATCGCCTAGTTACACATCTTTCTCATACTCTTAATCCATCTCCACAAATTCTATTGAGCAGTTTCATTAACACTCTTCCTTTTGAGATAGCCTTCTTTTTAAGATCAGCCAATGAAACAAAATTATCCAATGCACAAGAAAATGTCATCAAGTTAGAGGATGACATGATCACCTCTGGCAAGATGAAAACGGATTCAATCAGGCCTCTTGTTTAGAGTTCTGTGGATCCATTGCTACATAAGGTAGCAAATGAAGTGACTATCATGAAGAGACAGTTGCCTACTCAGGGGCAGCCTACGCAACAACCATATCAGTCACCACAACAACAATACCAACCACAGCAACAATATTAGCCTCAACAACCATATCAGCCCAAGAGGGATAATTTTTAGCCTTTCAATAACTACAAGCCTAGGTTGCCAGCACCACCACCAAGACAAGCCATTGATGCTGCTCAAAATGTAGTGTTTTGTTCCTTTCATGAGACAGATGCACATACTGGAGCCACATGTCCCAAAAATTTAAGAATGAATAAAATCATGGGATATGCTGATGTTGCACCTATTTCAAACATTGTTCCTTCCCCAAGTGCGAATGTTGTCTTACCACAGATAGACAACTTCGATGGCGACTCTACTATGGGATACTTCCAGAATGAACCTGTTATAATGAAGGAAGAACAAGATGATTTTCATCAATATTCTCTTGCAGTGATTCATGCAAAACTCTCGACTCCTGTGTTCACATGTACTCAACATTTTAAAGCACAGAAGGAAGGAGAGGATAGACAAAGACCAAAAGAAAAGGAGAAGGAAGTGGCTTCCACTACCAATGCTAAACCACCACATGAAAATGTCCAGGCTGCTCAAAATTCATCTTCAACAAATTTTGATATAGTGGATTCCATGATGAAGACAAAGGTGCATATTTATCAACTGGAGTATCTTCAGGACCATCCAGATCAACTGGATAGAATTGTTAAGTATGTCAAGAAAGAGACTGTCGTACAACCTACATTGCTTGAATCTTCCGTTCCAGTAGGAGAGAAGCCAAAGCCCTTCTATATCTCTCTGTATATAGGAGGGTATAAGTTGAACAATTGTATCATTGATTCAGGAGCCTCAGACAACATCATGCCTTTGCAGGTGATGAACACTTTGGGACTCTCATGCACCAAAACACATGACAAGTGTTATTAACTTGAGTCTAAGTCAGTACCATTGGTTGGACAATTGAAGGATGCTCAAGTGCGGTTGGTGGCTTGTCCTGAAAAGAAAATAATGATGACTATTTTGGTAGCCGACATTCTAGCCAGTTATGGGATGCTACTAAGTAGAAGCTTCTGCAAAGATCTCGGAGGAGAAATACAATTAGATTGGTCATCTGCGACCATTCCATTAAAGAAAGGTAATTTCAAATTGGAACTAGAAACCAAGTCACGGTTCACGGTGGTGAAATCTCAGGATCCTCAAGCACAAGTGTTATATCAAGAAACGGGTCTTGGTACATATATTATGCTATTTGAAATAACTGAAGAAAATCAAGTTGTCTATGCAATTGACAAATCAAAAGAAGATCCAAAGGTATGGACTTTGCAATTCGACAGAAGTTGTTCAACCACTAGCTTGGGAGCAGGGGTTGTGATAATTTCTCCTGATGGTTGTTTGTATCCATTGCATATCGCTTGCAGTTTGAATGCACAAATAATACATCGGAGTATGAGGTGCTTTTGTTAGGTCTCAAGAATGCAAAGGATATGGGTATTAAATTACTCAGAGTTGAAGGTGATGCAGAGATGATCGTGAAACAAGTCAGGGGACAATTTCAAGTAAAGAAAGATCGCTTACGACATTATAGATATAGGGTGTGGAATGCAATTGATTGGTTCGAGGCATTTGACATCCAATACATTCCACGCTCAGATAATAGCAAAGAAGATGCCCTGGCAGTATCTGCTTCACTTTTTATGCCTCATTCTAATTTTCATCAGAATGCATTCGCTATTGAGCTAATATATAGGCCAGCCATCCCCGACAATTGTGACAACTGGCAAATCTTCGATGATGATGACCACATCAAAGAATTTCTCATCATGGAAGATAATTTCAAGGGGCTTTTCTTTGAGGGAAGTTCGGCTCCTTTCAGAGAATCAACAATTAAGATCAAAAATATTGAAGACAACAAAGATGAATTTGATTCATTCCTCCCATCTTTTGAAGGTTGGTTTGAAGAAACTTCTTTGGAAACTCCAAGGGATGCGAAAATAGTGGAAGAGGTGGATTCAGGTATTATCCAGTTGAAAGGTAATAAAATTCCTAAAGGTCTTGTATCCTTGGAGGATATATTCGACATACATGATAGATATATCTAAAAACAAAGAAGAATGGATGATAAGACCTCTGCAAAACATTATCAGGTGAACATTGGTTCAGACGACAAGCCTAGGCTTGTTAATATAGGCAAGTGTTGTATAGAGGAAGAAAGCAAGAAGTTTATCTCTTTTTAGATAATACTGAGATGTTTTTGCCTGGTCATATGAAGACTTGAAAGTCTTCACACCTGTTGAATTGTCTCATACAATTCCATTGAAACTCAATACAAAGCCTTTCAAACAGAAACAAAGATATTACAATCTGCGGATTCAAGATACAATTTATGCGGAGATCCAGAAGATGGTGGATGCAAAGATAATATTTCCAATTCAACATTCAACATGGGTGTCAAACATAGTTCCTGTACGTAAGAAAAATGGTGAAATCAGAATTTGTGTGGATTTCAGAAACTTGAACCAATCATCTCTCAAGGATAATTATCCTCTACCAATCATGGAGCACACATTGCAAATAGTCACTGGTTCAGAGATGCTATCATTACTTGATGGTTTTTCTGGATATAATCAAATCACTGTGGCCCAGGAAGATCAGTTCAAGATAGCTTTCACCACCCCATGGGGTACATTTGCTTATGAAAGGATGCCTTTTGGCCTCATCAATGCTGGTGCTACATTTCAAAGAGCTATGGACTTGGCATTTGGAGATTTGAAGAACAAGTTGATTGTTGTTTACTTGGATGATCTCACTATTTTCTCAAAAGCACGAGGAGACCATTTTGACCATTTGGTGAAAGTGTTCGAAAGATGCAGATACCATGGCATTTCTTTGAATCCTAAGAAGTCCATCTTTGCAGTAACGGAAGGTAAATTGCTTGGCCATATTGTTTCCAAAGAGGGAACACAGATTGATCCTAGTCAGGTTGATTCTATCAAAAATTTGTCTCTACCAACAAGCAAAACTAGTGTGCACTCCTTCAGTAAAATAAATTTCATACGAAGGTTTATACCAGAATTCTCAGAGCTTACAAAGGATATATCAGCTATGATGAAGAAAACATCTGCTTTCAAGTGGATAGATGAAGGCAAGAAGGCGTTTGTTGCAATCAATGAAGCCATTAGCCAAACACCAGTGTTAGTCCATCTTGATTTTATTAAAGACTTCATCCTTTACTATTATGCATCCAAACATACCATGTCTGCCATATTGACACAAAAGTTGAATGAAGATGATGAGTCTCCAATTGCTTTCATGAGTAGTAGTTTCAAAGATAGTGAAATGCGCTATTCTCAAATATAGAAGAATGCGTATGCAGTCGTGAGGGCAGTAAATAATTTTAGATTCTATATTTTGTCAGCTCACACAACGGTATATGTTAACGATCCAGCGGTTAAGAGCATGCTAACTCAGCAGGAGATGGGCATTAGGAGAGGTAACTGGGTGGTCACAAGGGTTCAAGAATATGATTTGGAGATTAAACCAACAAAACTTGTCTGCGGTAGAGGTCTATGTCAATTGATAGTAGAAGATGGTGATCTGAAGCACCAGGTCGTTGGTGAATCTAAAACTAGAACTAAAGAGGATCTTCCTATGGTCCTATTTGTTGATTCTGCTAATGAATGGTATGCAGAAATTGTATACTATTTAACTTATGGAGAATGTCCAATTCATATGGATAAACAACAGAAGAGAACATTAAAATTGAAAGCACAAAAGTTTGTTCTTTGCAATGACGTTCTATACAAGCAAGGGCTTGATGGAACACTTTTGTTATGCGTCAACAAAGATCAACAAAAATGTTTGATGGATGCATTTCATAGTCAAGCATGTGGTGGTCACTTCTCATCAAGAGTTACTGCATTCAAGATTCTGCAAGCACAGTTTTATTGGCCAACTATGTTTCGCGACGCATATGAATGGGTGTCAAAATGTCAGATCTGTCAACAGTTTGTTGGCAAACTTAAGCTAGCAGCCACTCCTCTCAAACTAGTAATTATTGATGGTCATTTTCAGCAATGGGGATTGGATTTCGTTGGTCCTATCAACCCATGTTCTAGTAAGGGGCGTATTTATGTCCTCACAGGTACAGATTACTTCACAAAGTGGGTTGAAGCTATTCCAACCAAGCGGGCTACCTCAGAAGTTTTTTGTGACTTTCTGAAAGAGAACATTATTTCAAGATTCGGGGTACCATGCAAGATAGTGACTGATAATACAACATGTTTCTCGTTTGAGGAAGTACTAGAGTTTTGTTATGATCATGGCACCATGTTGTCACATTCATCAGATTATTACCCTCAGGGTAATGGACAGGCCAAATCATCAAACAAAAACATTATCACTATCATATGCAAGCTAGTCGATTCTAATCAAAAGGCTTGGCACAAGAAGCTTTATGATGCTCTCTGGGCTGATAGAATTACCCCCAAGAGAGTTATTGGTACTTCACCTTTCGTCATTCTATACGGTACATAAGCAATGCTACCTATCACACTAGAGTTGTCTACTTTGAAGCTGGCGACCGCAATTGAGGATGATGAGTTCAAAGATCCTATTAAGAAGCGCATCCTGTATCTGATGAAGCTAGAAGAAGAAAGAGTGGAGTTCGTAGACAAAATCACTCAGCATTAGGAATGAGTGAAGAAAATATTTGATAAAAAGGCTCACCCACGAGACTTTGAGATCGGTGATCAAGTCCTACTCTGGGATAAAAGACATGAGCCCAAGGGAATGCATGGAAAATTTGATTCCTTGTGGTTGGGGCCATACAAGATCCATGAGTTTGCAGGGGAGAATACTTATATTCTCACACACATGGATGGCAGGCTCCTTCCACTACCTTACAGTGGATTCTATTTAAAACACTTCATCCCTTCGGGGATGAATTAAGTGAAACACTTTTTATTTTCTCGTAATGTGTTTCCCCTTTCTGTAATGTGATTGTTATGTCATAATGTTTTTCCCCTTTTCATAATGTGACAGTTGTGTTCCTTGTGTTGTGAAGTTCCAACTTCTTAGGTGATTATAGGAAGTCCAGTTTTAGGTGATGTAGGGAAAAGTCTTGTTCTAGGTGATCAGGAAAGTGACCTGACTCTATTGCCCAATGGATAAGGCACTGGTCCAAGCTGCAAAAGTCTAGAGATTCTGGGTTCTCCTATGTCGTAAGTATCTACCATGGTCCCCAGACAGAACCAATTATTGTACCCAACCAAAATTTTTGCTTCATTAAGGCATTTTGAAACAAGTCTAGAAAATTTTTCGTCAAAAAGTCAAAAAAGCAAAATTTCTATTTTTAGAAATTTCTAAAAATATATGTCAGATTAGGTTTTCTGGGTTTCTTGAGATATGGATGCTGGCAAAACTTTCTAAAAATAGAAAGTTTCTAAAAATAGAATCTCCAACTTAGGTGTCGTGCTTGATTCTCATTAGTTGATTTTGCTTCACGATCGGTGCGGTTCAGATGGAATCTTCAAACGACCAAGTTTTCTCTACTGGGTCATTTTTGCTTTTTTAGAAGGTGAAGCATGAGCTCGAAAGTCACCAACAGAGGAAAGTTCACCTGCCAGAGCTCGTCGACAAGTTTTCAATGCTATTCCAACGACGCAGAACTGATGAACAGTCATCGACTTGATGATGCATGCAAAACGATGCAAAATGGATTCAAGGTGAATTAAAAAGTTGGAAAATCATAAATTTGACTAAGTTTGGTGAAACCAGGTGCCCCAGGTGGCTTGGGGAGCCCAACTTCTCCTGTGTTAGTTTTTTTTCACATTTTTTGAGAAACATCAAAATGCTTTAGTTAGCTCTTTCCCGATTGGTCAAACTTGGTCAAAAGTTAGTCAAAGCCAAGATTTCATCACAGATATGTTCAAACTACTCAAATCACTCTCTGTCCTACCTCGATAGTCATCAGAATGATCGAAATCAAAGATTGAACAGGACCTATGGGCACGAAAATTGAGAAAAGGTACAGAATTAAAAAATTTTAGAAAATTTTCTAAGTATTGGCAAACCAGGCGCCCTAGGTGGCTTGGGGCGTCCAAACTCTCCAGAGTTAGTTTATTTTTGAAGATTTTCTTAAAAATTATGAATCTCCTTTCGTCAGCCCAGTCTAGTTCAGAGTTGATCAGTTTGGCACATTTTTTGAGGTGAACGGAAGGTACAATCAACTCAATTTTCATCAAGCCTGCATATTTTCCAGATCATCAGACTCATTTTCATCCCAGTTGATAGAAATCGACAACCAAACAAGGGTCCTATGCCACCGGAACGTGCACACAAACCAAGAAATTGAAGAAGTTGAAAAAATTGAAAAAATGGCTAAGTGTTGGGAAACCAGGCGCCCCAGGTAACTTGGGGCGCCCAACTTGAGTAGTGTTAGAATATTTTCATGATCACAGTGTTTTCTGACATGCTTTGTTACCAATCTTCACCCGTTGGCATTTTTCGAGAGGTCAAACTTGGTCAAACGATGTCAGATCGTCAGTCAGAGGCAGGGGATGGAATCTCAATTGATAGATCTCCAAAATGTCAGGATCAGTTAGCTTTTTCAGTCAATGGTGACATTTTTCCACCTTGTTGAAGTCAGAGACAGGCCATATTTAAGTCAAAACGAGTGTTGAAGTGTCGAAAAAGAAGTAAAATTTGCTAGCACTTCTTTCAACTCGCGTGTTTGATGACATCATCAAAAGAAGATATTTTTCGTCATCTTACACATGAAGCCATAGGCAGCTACAAAATAGGGATTCTTCCTATTTGAAGACATCCACTTGGATTTATGCTTTAAAAGTTGCTTTCTTCATGGATGAGGGTGAAGTTTTATTCTCACACAAATAAAGCTACTTTTTTGCCCTAAAGATTTATAAAGACAAGCAATTGGCTTCTGTATTTCATTATCTTTTGCAGGTTGCATCCAGAGGAAGATTTTTATTTTTCTTTCAAGGAAGATTCGAAGACCCAAACCAAGTGATTTTTCAGCATTCTTCATAGTTTTGGGTTGAGGAAGAAGAGAGGCTTGCTTTTTCAAGGTCCTCGTTTCAAGGGGATCATTTTTCAGAAATCTGACCAGAGATTTTTTAGTTTTCGTCGAGATGGGTCCATCCAGATTATTATCCTCTTGAAGATTGGAGTTTTTTTTTTTTTTGGGAAACTACTTTTTTCTTTCTTTTTCAAGAAAATCTCCGCTTTTTCAAAATTTGACAATCTGGGTTGGTTCGAAATAGAATTGTCTACAAAACCCATGTGCCAGCTTTTTTAGCTCACACTCTACTTTTTCTAAAAATCAGCAAATAATTTTCAGCCATTTGTCCAAGATTTTTTCCGACATAGGCGTGTTCATAGTTGATTTTCAAATCTTCCAATATGTAGTACTCTCCAACATAAATCAGGCACAAAACGGCATTGGTTCATGACTACCTGAGAACTTGTGAAACATATTTGCATAAAGTTCTTCTAGTAATCAATTTACACTCTTTGAGGATGCAGGGAATAATGCTATCAGGAATCTTAGACATTCCGGTTTGCTTGCAGCAGCATCCTTTCCCATCACAGTGCAAAGTATTGAGTTTGTGATTGCTTGCATGACGAATTACAATTTGGTCACAAGAGAAATCCAGTCAAGAGATGGACGTGTGCTCTGTAGCTTGAGGCCAAATGACATAGAGAAGTGTTTTACAATACCTATTTGAAGAGAAAACTTGACTGTTTCACTTGAAGAATGCAAGAGGGTTTGGAACAATGATAAAGAAAAATACAGAAAAAAGATTGGTCAGAGATGGTTAAAAGAGAAGCAGAATGTCATGCCAAAGAATGTTGGATGTGGAGAATTCAAGGAGGAACATGTAATAATGATTACTCTGCTAAGTCAGATCATAGGTCAAGCAAATGCAAACAAGTTCTAGCCTTGGATGTTTTACATCATGTCCCAGATTGTTGATGGAACCGAATTCTATGACTGGTTGGCACTCATCAGTGATAGTCTCCACCAACAAATAATTGATTTTCAAAGGGCTCATGAATTCCACATGATATCATACCTTGTGTATTTGATGGCTTTTCAGGGTCAATTCAGAGGTTTGAATGTTGTTGGAACTCTGGGTACTCAGCATGTGTATCATCATTTCCCACAGTTAGAGATCTCTCAAGTAGAAGGACATTATAGGTGGGTGAATGATGCATTCTTGATGCATGCAGTGCAATATATGGAAAACGAGTTGCATATACAGTTTTCAGTAGAGGCTAGAATAGCAATGGCAGAATGGGCTGATTTGTTTATCCAATTTCCCACTTTTTCCTACATCAGAGTATATGGCTTCTCAGGAGAGCGAACCATGTTACCAAGATATCCTACAGATGAAATAGCATTTATGAAATTTTTGAGGCAAGCCTACAAAGTTCACACATTTTTGTGTAGCAGACGCAAGATAGCTTTCAATTTTCTGCTTGGGATGAGTATTTACATATGTAGATCTAGAGCAAATGCCAAGGCAATTGGTAATGAATCATCCAGATATGGTCTTAAGTTTTTTGACAGGAGATCTTCATATGATCCACGTGGTGTTTATGCATCACATCTTAGACATAATTGTACGCACAAGTTTGCAATTGAAGACTTCTAGGCTAATTGTGCTGATTAGTTTGAAGTGTGAGAATGCAGTTACAACAAATTCACTCTTTAGCAGATGTCTGATATCCTATCAGAAGATATAGAGGGTTTGACAAAGAGTGGTGAAGTTCTACTTCCCACGTATTTCAGGACCAAAATGAGCAACAACCATTAACACCAGTTATTTGGTCAGTAAAAGAGAACACTTCCATTGAAGAAAGAACAAGTCGAGTGGTTAAAAATAGTTTGATATTCTTGTAGACTAAGCGGAAGGATGATATTCCATTAGCAGAGCCGCCAGTCATGTAACCATCAAATCTTTCCACTTCCAAGCCAAAACGAAGGATAAAAGCTATGAGTGTTCTTCCAGAAGGAACAAAAATGGCTAAGTTAAAGAGGAAAAAGAATGAGTCTCCAGATCATGTCCAGTAGGAACAACCACCAGTTGAACCAGAAGTTCCTGTAGAAACAATGCCACATGTTGAAGTGTTACCTTTAGATCATGTATCTCCACCTTCTTCACCGATCACTTCTCCTATTCACATAGATTCAGAGCCAGATTCGTCGGTTCGCAACTCTGATGCACACATTGATTCATCAGGAGATGATGATGTTAGAACCGAATTTCCAAGAGATGAAGGCTCAACCTGGCTTGAAAATATTCTAGGAAGAGGAGAAAGCCCTCATATTAGCTGGATTTAACAGAGCTTAAAAGCGTCTACCAAGACACACCAGATAAGCAGCTGAAGAAGCAGGTTCACATTGAGAAGAATGCAGAGGGAGAATTAATTCTTGAAACTGCAACACCACCAGCAAATAGAAGTGCTGATGATGTCGAGGTTGATGACTTCATAGTTGTCAAAGCCAACCTTGGCAGAAGTACCTGCCATACAGATGTAAATCTCTTCAAGGTTGCAGTGGATAATTTGATGGAAAGGGTGTTTGAAGATGGAGAAGACAAGGCAGCTCTCAAAGATGAAGTTCAACAGCTGCGGCAGTACATTTCCAACCTTTTCCATGGCACTTCATAGGCTGATTTACTTCTTCCACCAAATCTTGAATCACCAGCCGATCAGTGGCACTTCAGTAAGTTGGTCCTTTATGGGAGACACATGAACAATTGGGTAGAAGAATTTGTGACCAAAGGGAGAGTTGTGCTTTCAGAGCTTAATCAATTGAAGTACAACGCTTATGATTTACGCCAAGGCATACATGGATTACAACAGACCATGGCAGAAAATAGACCAGTGTTTGAGATCATTATCTCTGACTTGAAGATCGCACTTGATACTGTTGATTCATCTGAAGATAAGAAGACAGTTTTTACTTGGAAAGCGCAATATCTTTTCACAGTAAAAACTTATGACAGTATGATTTTAGAGTTGACAGAATGGAAATAAAAGGTAGTTAATATCCCCAAGTTTGTCAAATCTTTTGTCTCTCAGATCCCGCATTCATATGAAAGAGAAGATGGTACCCTGTATGATCTCAGGGAAGTACAAGCAAAGTTCCATACTCTCGTCCGTAGTAATTTTAATGATGATAGCAATGCTGACAAGATGAGTCATTTTGCCACAATGACAGTGAAATTCAACAAGGCTGTGGGTGAAGTTCACAAATTTCTTCAGATGGTTTCCAATGGTGAAGAAATGTTAGAGAATCAGAATATCATTCTAGAGAGTATCAGTGTTCTTGGCAGAGATGTAGTCACTTACTTTTTAGAAGATATTGTTTCCCAGAATATCAACGGATGACATCACCAAAAAGCTAGAATGTTGATGAGGATGCATTTCAAAGGAAAGCAGCTTTAAGATAGATGCTTTTTATTTTAAAGCATTTGCTTTCATCCTAAGCTCATCCATTTTATATTTAGAAAAAAAATCACCTTGTGATAGTTGGAATCTTCTTTTCTTTAAAGCAAATCACTTTAAAGCATTTGTTCATTGTATCTTTGTCTTAGAATAGTAATAAAGCTTGCGAGTTGGCAAGTTAGGGTTAATCAAGAAGATTTTAGGGTTCCCTACTCCTTTGATTTTAGTATAAATAAGGGCATCCTTGCCCATTATAATGGGGCTACTTTTTTGATAGCAAATTTGTTGTGCCTATTCTTGCCTATAGATCTTGTTATTCTAAGTGTTGTTCAGTCTCTGTTTATTGTTCTCCAATGTTTGATCGCTTGTTGTATGCCTACCTTTTGCTACAGCATTGTTGTCCTGGAGTTGTGCAAACTTTATGATATTGAATAGAAGTCTCATGCCTATTTTGTTCTGATATTCTATCTCTATTCATCAAGTTATCGTCATTAGATGTGTAGTTTTTTTCAGCCTTCATTTCAGATTTAATCATTAAAGTACTTTTAGTCTTGTGGTGTAAACCTGGAGGAAAACTACTTAAGTTTTTGTGTTAACAATCATTCTTTGTTCACTTTCAATTTCCTTTGCTCTGAATTTACTCAGGAGATTGAAAGCGTCATTAGTCTTTGCTTAGTTGTAGTAGAAGTTTTAAAAAAGGAAAAACCTCTTCTGTAGTGTTTAGAGTTTTATAACCTTGTGCTTGCAGCTGAGAATCAAAAAGAAGATAGGCGAAGTTTCATTTAATTATCTTTTCAGTGAACATCAGCAAGAAAGGGAACTCCCCCTTCCAATAGGAGAGCAATTTATCTATGCATAGCTGTCTGTTTTGAAATCGCATTACAGAGGTGCGAATTGAAATGCCAACAAGTACAAAATGGCACTTTCCAATTAGAGCTCACTGCCTGAGCACACTGCTCACAAGAGGCCCACTACCTACAAGAGACACACTATCTATAGAACTTATAGAAGATATCCAAGTATTTGAACTGATGAGAAGCATCTACATATGCAAGAGTTCAGTTCTAGTTAGGCACAATATATTAATCTGGCACATTTCATTCTCCCTTTTCTCAGTGCTACTATTCTGTCACATTCTAGGCTTGAAGTGTTGTCCTCACATTTATCTCTTCCTTTCTTCACACCTTTCTACTAAAACCATATCATCCACACACTCACAAGATTGAATCTATCAGATATATATATATCTGCATTAAGAATTTCCTTCAACTTCTTAGTCGACAACAGGAACACTTGAGATATTTGCAAGTTATTGATCTGTCGGTTGAATCCATGCTTGATTAATGATGTGCATCAAAAACTTAGGCATAGAAGTCATTAATTATGTTAGCCAATAATGTGTAATGCCACAAATTGCTTGATCAACACCTTTTACACATCTGGATTGAAGTCTGATACTCTGTCGGTCAGTTCTTCCTCTGTTTGCTCTACCTGATTGGAGCCCAACACTTCGATGCTCATATTTTTTCATGCTTTATCACCAGAGGCTGAATCTTTAGAATACAATAGTAATGATACCCTTCTTGACTTGTCCAAGTTTGCAATTTACTGAGTTACACCATATGAGAGATCCAGACCTGATTGTCAAACCATGTTACATACTCTGTTCTTGTCTACCGGACCAAAACAATCTTCAATCTAACTTCTGGTATAGGCATATTATGTACTGTGGATGTGTGGGATAGATTTTGTTGCCATCAATGACAACACTAATGAGTCCTAGCAGTGTCTCTTGCCAACAATGCTTTCATAGGATGAAGGTGCCTTTTGCTTTATTTGTTCAACCAAGCAACTCTACACTACTTCATTCTATGTCATTGTGCTCAATCTAAGCTCTCATTGAGTTCATACAAGCTTCATCAAAGATTCTTTTTTCTTCTTTGGGTCATTTTGTTGTCAAGAGGATCACCTACTGCCACAAAAGGATTCAAGGTTACCTATCACAAGGATTATTGAGGGTAGTGGAGTCAACAAATCTTCATTTCTTCTAGGTTCCTTCATTATTTTTGCTTAATTCATAGTAATTAGAGAATCAAAATTTCTTTTGGGAACAGTAAAACACTATTTTTTCCTTGATAGTTAGATCTTGCATGTTATATTAATCACTTTCATATTTCTAGATCTAGATTGTTAGAAGCAGCATTTTCCCTTTTCTTTAGATTAAATTGCATCAAAATCATCAAAACCTAAAAAACATAGGATAACTTTGCATTAGAAAAGTCATATAGGATTGCACACATATTTTCTTTTCATAGATTAGAAGCACTTTTATTTCCAAAATACTCTAAAAAAAACCAAAAAGAATGTTTTTCATATCATTTAGCTTGCATGCATATAGAAACCCTAGAATAGACAAAATTGCAAACCCTCGATTCCATCATGAGGTAATCATAGTTCAATGATTCAACCAAACCCTTGATTACATCACAAGGTAAAAACAAGTTCAAAACACAAGTCAAACCCTAGGTCAACAAAACCATAGGTCAAAACCCTAGATCTGGTTAATGTTAACAATCATTAAAACTTCCTCTATCCTAATTCACAAATGTGCTTAGTAGTGAGAGGAGAGTGGGTGAGGGCTATCCATGATGAGATCAAGGAGATCCATCCATGACCACAACAACAAATGTTTGTTCTACCACAAGGAGACCCATTTGTCCTCTTGTTGTTAGAAGAAACTAGACAATTGCAACTATAATGAGAATTCTTTCAAAACATTGAAATAGCAGAAGCCATCAACGAAAATAATCTCTTACCCACACAGAGGTGGAATAAAAGGAATCCAAATAGAAGGAGAGAAACTAGTGACCCTTTGGGTCATAGGGTTATCTCAACTACAACAACAACTGAACGAAACATACAACTAAGTACACAAAAACAAAGGCCATAGAACTTGCAGATCCCTCTTCACGAAGTCTAGCTCTCCAACGAGCTAGACCCCCGCTGTGTCTCACCTCCTCTCAATTGGAGAATTCCACATGAGTGAGAGTGACATGGTGCATCTCCTCGTGGCAAGGAGGGAAGGGTCCATGTGCATGCCAAAATCTGACCTGACAGCCCCAGGCAACCGGAGTCACGATTTTGAGCGTATAGAACCCTAACTGTATCAGATATTTATCCAATCTTGTATACTAGGCCCTAGGATCTTTTTTTAGTCCATACAAGGCTTTCTTCAATTTGCACACCATGTCACTCTAATCTGATGACTGAAATTCTTTTGGTTGTTCAATATAAACTTCTTCCAATTCTCCATTCAAGAATGCAGACTTCACATCCATTTGATATACCTTGAAATCTTTGTACGCTGCAAATACTAAGAACATTCTTATTTCTTCAATCTTTGCCATAGGTGCAAATGTTTCCTCAAAATCTATTCCTTCAACTTGAGAGTATCCTTTGCATACCAACCTTTCTTTGTTTCTTACCACTTCACCATTCTCATTCATCTTATTCATGAAGACCCATTTGGTGCCAATTACATTTTTATCTGCTGGTTTGGGAACAAGATCCCAAGTCTAATTCTTCTCTATTTGCATCAGTTCTTCTTTCATAGCCTTTACCCAATTCTCATCATTGCAAGCTTCAATTACAGTCTTAGGTTCAATCTTGGAAATCAAATAGAAATTTACTTGTTCTTCTGCAGCTCTTCTTTGGGTTAGAATTCCTTTTCTCTTATCTCCTATGATTTGATCTTTAGAATGATTTAATTTTACATACCTTGGTGTCTTGGTGACAATTTCTAGAGCTTGTTCCTCTTCATCTGAATTGTCTTCATGCTATACCACTTCTTTGCCTGTTGAAGCATCTAGTTCATCTGATTCATATCCACTTGATACCTTTTCCTTGTTTTCATCAACTTTTATGTTTGCACTTTTAATGATCTTCAACCTATTATTGTAGCACCGGTAGGCCTTGCTCTTGGTGGAGTATCCAAGAAATATACCTTCATCACATCTTGCATCAAACTATCCTAAATCTTCATCTCTTCTGATATAACACTTACTACCAAAAACTTTGAAATATTTCACAGTGGGAACTTTACCATGCCACAATTCATAAGAAGTCTTTGAACTGTTACCTTTGACTTGAACTCTGTTTAGGATGTATATAGCAGTGTGAATTTCCTCTCTCCAATATACTTTCGGTAGGTCAACCTCCATCATTGTTCTAGCAGCCTCTTAAACTATCCTATTTTTCCTTTCAACTACTCCATTTTTTGTGGAGTCCTAGGAGTAGATAATTGTCTCTTTATCCCTTGTTCCTCATAGAAGAAATTAAACTCATTTGATGTAAACTCTCCACCACTATCAGACCTCAAGCATTTTATCTTCAAATCTAGCTCATTCTCAACCATTACCTTAAATGCTTTGAAATTTTCTAGGGCTTCTACTTTTTCTTTTAAGAAGATAACCCGAGTCATTCTAGAATAATCATCAATTAATAACGTGAAATGCTTGTCTCCTTATCGATTTCTTACTCTAGTAGGCCCACATAGATCTATATGCACTAATTCCAGTAGACCTTCAATAGATTGGTCCTTGCTCTTGAAGTTTGTTCTTGTCTATTTTCCAAATTGGCACTCCTTGCACAATGTATCAGTAGGCTTCACAAAGTTGGGCAAATCTCTTACAACTTGAGAGGAACTTATCTTCACAATGTTATCAAAATTGATGTGACACATCCTTCTATGCCATAATCATCTTTCAT
This sequence comes from Cunninghamia lanceolata, assembly GCA_027924645.1. Classification (NCBI taxonomy): domain Eukaryota; kingdom Viridiplantae; phylum Streptophyta; class Pinopsida; order Cupressales; family Cupressaceae; genus Cunninghamia; species Cunninghamia lanceolata. The sequence goes on along the minus strand of BSBN01000958.1, from coordinate 526,515 downwards.
CAACTTGAGCCAACAAGCCATAGTTATCATTTTCTTTAGTCTTTTTACCAGTTGTAATCACTATTCTGGAGCTTTCCATGATCTTGCATCCATTGTCCTTGAATCTCAAATCATAACCCTTGTTGCACATCTAACTAACACTCAAAATATTGTGCTTTAATCCTTTCACATACAAAACATCTTCAGTATTATGCTTGCCATCAAAAGAAATGGATCCTTTTCCACAGATCTTACCAGCTGTGTCATCTCCAAACCTAACTAGTTTTCCATCATTGTTGGCAAGAGACACTACTTTGCATTGATAGGTGTTGTCATTGATGGCAACTAAGATCATCCCAATCATCTGCATAACACAATTTGTTCATACCAGAAGTCAGATTTAGAATTTGTCTAAGTCTGGGCAGTTAGGAACAGAGCAGTAACAAGGTCTAGTATTTTGGTCCGGATCTCTCCGGTGGAAAGTCATGATTAGTTACGGATCCAGGGGAGTCAAATGTATTGTCAAGACAATCTAAATCTAGATTTTTATTCTCCAGTGATAAAGGATTCAAAAGATATTAGCCTCTAAGTATCGGGTTCCAGTTTGACAAAGTAGACAGAAGAAAAATAGGCCGACCTTGCAAAAGATCTTGATTCCGGATGTATGGAAGTTGTTTGTTGGACAAATGGTAATGATCACTAATAGTGGCCAACATGAGTGATAATTTTCAAAAGCAAGTTTTGGTCCGCACCTTAAGTTATGCATAGATCTAGCCGACAGAGTAGAGCATTCATAAAAGTTCTAAGTGTTGTTGTAGCCAACGGGTAAGTGATTGCAAATCAAGATGAGTATATATATAGCCAATTATTGTGGATAATTTTGTGTGTGTGTGAGTGGTATGCGAATAAGGCGTATGTGAGAAGAGAAAAAATCCAAAGTGTGAATGAAGGCAGAATAGTAAGAAGAGAAGAGCAAAGATGAAATGTGTAGGATTAGTTTTTGAACTTAACCAGAATTGAACCTCTTGCTTGGATAGATGTTATTAATCAGTTCAAATCTCTATTATTCTCTTGTAATATTTCCATAGGCAGTGAGATCTGGACAGTGAACTCGAATGCATGTGCATTCCCATTTGTAAAATACTTTTAACAGGGTATTAATTCTTATGGGTTAACCCCCACCATGGTTTTTCCCTTAACTGGGTTTCCACATCAAAAATCTTGGTGTCAAATGTGTTGATGTGTTTCTTCTTCTATGTTAATGTCATATGTTTTAATGTTTGCATCACTAATCAAATTGATAGTAGTGAAAGAAGTTTTAAAGAAAGGAAAAGATTAGTTTTGGTAACAACTGATTCACCCCCCCTCTCAGTTGTCTAGGTTAATTCTAACAATTAATATTAGAGCCAAGTTCCTTTGAAAAACCTAACAGCTTGAGGAAAAGATCTTGGAAGAAGTTTCAAATGGGTTCACTCAGAGATCAACTTCAGGTGGGCCTAGAAGAGCTTGTTCAGTCTAAAGTAAAAGTTAGTAATCTGAGAGGTGGACTCAAATATGTTGATGATACCATTGAAATGTTAAAAGATAAATTAAAGAAATCTCTGCAAAGGAAAAAGGAGCTACTTTTGCAACTATCTAGTTTATCTAAAGAAAATGACATGAATGAAGCTTTGGAAGAAAAGACAAAGGAATGTAAGAAGCTATCAAAAGAAGTTGTTCTAAAAATTGAAATGGAATTTGGGGTGATGAGGCAAACCAAATAAAATGAAGATAGGAAGAAAATTGAAGAAGAGCTAAATCAAAAATTAAGAGAAAGAACTGAAGAATATTACAAATTGGATATAATAGATGGACATCTAGAGTTTGATCTACAAGAAAGTAGAGACAAGGAGAGAGAACTTGAAAGGTAAATTGTCATTCTTAGACATGACCTAGAAGTTGCAAATGAATATAAGGAGAAGTTCAAGATAATCTCAACAAAACTAGAAGCACTACTTGAAGGACAGAAAAAGGCTGATGACAAGCATGGTCTTGGATATGAGAAAGGTGAAAGCTCTGGATCCAGACAGAAAAGTTTTCAACTGAGGAATAGGAGAGACAGAACTAGAAAACCTCCGGTAAGATAGCCTAATGCTCAAAGATATACATCATTTAATGGAAATTGTTTCAATTTCAATAAATTTGGTCATAGAGCTACTCAGTGTAGAAGTAGAGAAAATCAAAATGGTGCATCCTTCTCCAGTCAATGCTTCAAATGCAAGAGGTATGGTCATAAATCCAATGAATGTAGAAGTATGATAATGAATAACTCTAATGGCAATTCTTTCAATGGCTACTAATTTGTTTGCAATGGATTTGGACACATGGCTAATCAGTGCAGATCAAGAGGAAATCAAGTTTATAAGAAAGGGAATATTGTGTGCTTTAAGTACAATAAATCTGGTCATATTGCAAGATTCTGTAGAAGTAGGAACAATGGAAGAAGAGGTCCAGTAAACAGAAAACTGGATGAGCAGAAACAAGACAAAGGCAAAGAAAATTTGATGAGAATGAGACTTAGAATTAAATAAACAAGATATGGGTCAGAAAAACAATTATGAATGACAATAATAGATCCGCACTCGAATCTAGTGCTGAAAATTCCTCTAGGAATTGATTTGGGAGCCTTGGCTCAGGGGGAACAACATTGTAAATCAAATTCCCATAGCTAGTAAGTGAGTGCCTAGATCTAGCACAATAAGAAAAGGTACCTTGAATTGATTCATAACAGTTGGAAGGATTTTTGGAAGAAAAGAGGTGGATATGGCAAATTACAGAGTAATTTATGTGAAACTGTTCAACAAACAAAGCAATCGAATGTATTAGGGCAGAGCATTTATTACAAAGATAAATTAGGTGTTGCGAAACATAAAAAGATCATTCACTCCTCATTTAGATCACTTTGCATTAGAAGAAAGCAAGAAGAGGAGAAGTGAATGAGTTCAAAGCTAAAAATTTCAAAAAATTGAAGTGCGAAGAGGATCTCCAAGAAAAACCCTAATCTACAGAACAAGGTATTTTTGTTTTCTGCAAAACTTCTTGAATTTTCAATCTCTGCAAATGGCTACATCTTTACTTGTTGATGTCACTGAGAGGCCCCATCCTAAGTTCAAGAAGCATCCCTATAAATCTATTGAAGTCGAGTCGCTAGGTGCCTTCTCGAGTGTTCCATATGGGGTTTTACATGTTGAAGACATTAGGGCATACATTCATTACAATATAGAAGAATTTGGGAATTTGAAACTGATGGAGTTGTTTAAGAACCATCTGAATGATGACAATTACCAATTGAGACCTAAATTTGAAGCCCTTGAAAGAATATACTTTCTACAAATGATTGAATTTCTGACTTTTGATGAAAATGAATGGGTTTGATACATCTTAAGCTGAATACATGATGAATTCATATGGCTAATGAAACCATTTAAGATAACAAAGGATGTTATTAAGATTGTAATTGGGTTAAACTCCTCCAGTGGATTACCCATGTTGAAAGTTGTGAAAAACCAGACAATAACTAATGCTACCAGTGCCAAGTTTGACAAAAGGGCAATGACCATCAATGATATCATAGAACCAAATGTTAAATTTGCCTCTATGGTGATTGGGTACAAGATCATCACTCTAGCAGGGAAAATTTAGTTTACGGGACTGCAATATATGTAGCTTATAAGATGTTAAAGGAGAATGCAGACTATGATCTATGTGATTTATTATAGAATCAGCTGGTAGAGAATCTGAGAAAAATCAAAAGAGACAAGAAAAACTCTTTCAAATATGGTTACTTGATCATATGCCTATTTTTGCACTTCATGAATGAAGTGCCTGGAGTGTAAGGTGTGCACTGGATAAATGATAGGCCAGTGGAAATCTAGATAACAAACCATTTATATAGTCTTGGAGATTCAGGTGCACAAAAGACTACAATCTGGGGATATTTCAAAAAATTTCAGAGTCTGATGCATGCAAGGGAAAGAATCCCTAATTCAGTTGTAGAAAAGTATGAAAATGAGATATTTTTTATGGTCAAGATAGATCAATGTTTGATGGAAGCTGTAGAACCAAGAATAGTATGGATAATGCCAATGGGTTATGAGGTGGATGAGGAAATTCTGGACATGTATGTCAGCATCTTCTGAGAAAATCTAAAGACACCTTTGTTGAAAGGTTCAGAACCTACAAGGAACTAAGGTTAAAGTTGCATGTGGAACTAAGACAGCTAAAAACAAAAAGAAAAGTGCACAAGCACGTGGAGATGTATGCAAAAAGCATTGGGATCACAATAGTGAGAGAGAACAAAGAAAGGATTGAAAAGATAAAAAAGAACACTGAGTAGACTTCAGAAGAAAAAGCAGAAAGTGAGCCAACAGTCACTCTGGAAGTCCCTCCAAGCTCCTCAAGGAAGACAAGGAGTTCTGCAAATCTTACTGAGCAACCCAAGCCCACTTCTACCACGAAACCAGAAGCCACTCCATTTGGTGAAGGGGGGAAAAGAAAGAAAACCAAGGCCACAAGAATCCACAAGAGCATAAAAGATGATGAGGAGACATAAATAGATGAAGAAGTAAAAAAAATAAGATCCAAGAAATCTAGAACTTCAAAGACTTCTGAAGACTAGCCTTCCAGAAGCAATAAAGCTAGTAAAAGGAAAGAAACTGGTAAGGTCACTATGTCTATTGATAAAATTGTAAAAACAATCACTGTTCATGGAAATTTAAAGCCCATCAGAGTTTACTATGACAATTTTGATCAAGCAAATAAGAGAATTTTGGAAGATGCCACCATTATGTATTTGAATAAATTCAATAGAGCCCTATTGGAAATTTTATAATAACTTCTGAAAAGTTAAAGGAGAGTACTAGAAATGAGAAAAGAATCAGCTAAGGCTAAAGATCTAGAACTTAGAGAGTATGTCCTCTCCATACTATGTCCTGTAATGACCAATAAAGAAGCAGATAAAATTCTCAAAGAAGTCAAAGAAAAATTTAGAAGCAAAGTCTGGATGAACAAGCTAATGCTTGGTGAGACTGAGGAAATTGCAAAGTAAACAGAGGAAATTCTGAGAAAGGCTTTAGACAAAGATAAATACTATATTGTTTCAAAGAAACAAGTGAAGAAGACAATCCTCCTACTCTAGAACAAGAAGCTCCTGAAGAAGAAACTAGCAAGAGAATTAATGACCAAAGTACTACTCTAGATCCTCTAGAATTAATCTATGAGGAGACCAATAATGGACTTGATTCATCAAATCTAAATATTGGAGAAGTTCAGGAAGAGGAACAAGTCAATCAGGAGGACATAGAAATGGTAGATAGAATAGTTGATGCAGGGGTAACTCCTCCACTTGATCACTCTGGAAAAGAAGAGGATATTGCTACCACACAGAGCCCTCCAGATTAGGTAGCAAGTGGTGAGCAAACAAGAAAGAGTCCCTCTGGAGAGAACATAAAGAACAGTAAAATAGATAAATAGGAAGAAAAAGGGAAGAAGGATAAGGTAGAAGAAGATGGTGCAAATGTTGAACTACCTAAAGCAGATACTGAGAATTAGGTGAACAAAAGGATGGTTCTGAAATGGTTGCAAGAGACATTGTAAATGCAATAAAAAGTCTTCTTGATTGAACTTGATGAGCCTGAGATACTCCAAGGCGTAGCCAATCTAGATGCTCTCTCTCCAATTCAATTGATGGAAATAGCATCATTAACCCAAGTAAAGGCTAGAGAAAAGATGTTAAAGTCCCACATGGAGGACAATGAGGTACTGGGGCTTGCAACTGGAATTTTGGAGAAATTAATGCCAACCTATCAGAAGAATCAAAATGATTCCCCCTTTGGACATCTAAAAAATCTTGTAAGTTTAGTAAAATCACACTTTGAATCTTTTGAAAAGTCTGCGGAGGCAAAAGTTTAGAAAGAGTTCTTGAATAAGAAATTTAGTCAAGTTAAGAATCTAATAAGGAGTGATAGGTTGATACTAGGCATTAGCATAAAGAGCATTCAAAATGCTCTAAGTGATGGAGGAGATATATACAAGTTTTGCCTATCATGGTCTAAATTCAATGAGGATATTGAGAAGAAGATAATGGAACAAGAACATAAAATATCAGTTCTATCTCAAAATTTTGATCCTCTAATTGCCTCTCCTATAAGCCAGGAATGTCAAGTTATTAGCTTGATAGATGAAATAAAGGGACTTGTAAAAGAGAAAAGCAACACTATGAAGAGGATGTGTGAACTTCGGGAATTGATTTCCCCTAAGTTGGAATCTATGCATAATGCCTTATCCGAAGCCCAGAATGCACTTCAGACAAGTGATCCGCTGGATCTAGCAAGGTAGAAGCATATGCATTTTTTCTTAATGGGCACATCTCCATTTTGGATGGAATTAAGAGTAATTGGGCCTCCGAACTTGCTCAATTAAAAACTAGTTTTACATATATCCTAAAGTTTATGTAAATAGGATTTGATGGTTGTACATATGAGACAATAAAAACAAATTTTTTGGAAATTTTTGGCTTGTGGACCCCACCCTTTGCCATTGATGTCAAAGGGGGAGTGAAGGGCGGTGAAAAATGAGGAATTTAGCAAAGGGGGAGAACTAGAATAAGTGAAGGGCATGAGTGTATAGACAAAGGGGGAGTTACACTAAGACACTTGGTCATTTTTCACTAAGTGTTGCCATCAATGCCAAAGGGGGAGATTGTTGGCAACAGACACTGCTTTACATTGATAGGTGTTGTCATTGATGGCAACTAAGATCATCCCAATCATCCACATAACACAATTTGTTCATACTGGAAGTCAGATTTAGAATTTGTCCAAGTCTGGGTAGTTAGGAACAGAGCAGGAACAGGGTCCGTTATTTTGGTCTGGATCTCTCTGGTGGAAAGTCATGATTAGATACGGATCCAAGGGAGTCAGATGCATTGTCAAGATAGTCTAAATCTAGATTTATTTTCTCTGGTGATGAAGGATTCAAAAGATATTGGCCTTTGAGTACTGGGTTCGGACAAAGCAGACAGAAGAAGAATAGGCTAACCTAGTAGAAGATCTTGATTCTAGATGTATGGAAGTTGTTTGTTGGACAAATGGTATTAATCAGTGATAGCGGCTGGCATGAGTCATGATTTTCAAAAGCAAGTTTTGGTCCACACCTTAAGTTATGTATAGATCTATCCAACAGAGTAGAGCATTCATAAAAGTTCTAAGTGTTGTTGTAGCTGATTGGTAAGTGATTGCAAATCAAGATGAGTATATATATAACTGATTATTGTGGATAATTTTGTGTGTGTGTGTGTGGTATGTGAATAAGGTGTATGTGAGAAGAGCAGAAATCCAAAGTGCGAATGAAGGTAGAACAGTAAGAAGAGCAAAGCAAAGATGAAATGTATAAGATCAATTTTTGCACTTAACCGCAACTGAACCTCTTGCATGGATAGATGCTATTAATTAGTTCAAATCTTTGTTATTCTCTTGTAATATTTCCATAGGCAGTGAGCCTCCATTTGAGCAGTGAGCTCTGGGCAATGAGCCCGAATGCATGTGCATTCCCATTTGTAAAATACTTTTAACAGGGTATTAATTCTTGTGGGTTAACCCCCACCGTGGTTTTTCCCTTAACCGGGTTTCCGCGTCAAAAATCTTGGTGTCAAATGTGTTGAATATGTTTCTGCTTCTGTGTTAGTGTCATATGCTTTAATGTTTGCATCACTAATCAAATTGATAGTATTGAAAGAAGTTTTAAAGAAAGGAAAAGATTATTTTTGGTAACAATTGATTCACCCCCCTCTCAGTTGTCTGGGTTAATTCTAACACATCATATCCTTCCAAACTTACAAACTTACTTTTGTCACCGGTCATGTGATGAAAGCATCCACTATCAATAACCCATTCATCTTTATCTTCAACAACCTGAATAGCCAATGCACTTTCCACTGGTTTTTATTCCTTCACATAGCTAGTAGGATTAGTAGACACAAGTTCTTTAATAGAAATAAACAAGAATTCATTACCAGAAGTACTAGCATTATTTGGTTCACCATATGATACTCCATCATCATCAAGATCTTCAACATAGTAACATTTCTTTGGAATCCTAGGTCTATCAGGTCTTGGCTTAGGAACTCTTGTGGGACATCTAGAAGCATAATGACAAACTTTGCCACAACTGAAACATTTAAAAAGCTAATTTGCCTTTGAACTTACCAGTACCTCTAGGAAAACTATTAACAAAGTTGGCTTCAAGTTCTTCAAGCTCATAATCTGGTTCCACCTTGTATTTGTTAGATCTGGTGGTTCTTTCTGAAGTGTTGGCCTTGAAAGTAGTCTCTGTCTTTAGAAGGGAATCACCAAGTTATCTCATTTCAAAGGCTGTCAACTTCCCAAGCAGTTGATTTTTTTTAATCTTTGTCATTGTCATTATTTCCTCAATTGCGACCACTTTATGACTATATAATTTAGGCAGTGATCTAATAATTTTGTTTACAATTTCAATGTCCTCAATTTTTCCTCCCACATTTCTAGTGCTGCTCACAAGTTCGTTGATCTTTTGCATGAAGGATGTTATGTTGTCATCTTTGCTCATCTTCAAACATTCATATTTTTCCTTTAAACTCTATAACTTGGTGTTCTTCATAGATTCATCTCCTTCATATAGATTCTTCATCTTATCCCAGATTTCATGAGTAGTTTCTAGCTCCATGATCCTTGTTACTTCGATATCGGATAGGGCGCTTACCAAGGCATCTTTGGATTTTATGTTCAACTCAAATTACATGATCTCATCTTCAATTTGCAGACCATCCTTTAGTATTTCATACTCATCTTCAATAATTTTCCAAACACTATAACCCAAGCAGAGGAGATGGGTTTTCATGTGGATCTTCCATACAGAATAGTTCGTTCCATCAAACCATAGACTTTCCTTCTTATATGACATCCTAGATCAGCCTCAAGCGATTAAGCTTTCTTCTGAGGAACTGGCTTTGATACCAATTGTTGAAATGCACAAGACAACTAAGAGGGGGGGTAAATCAGTTATCACAAAACTTAAACAATTTCTACATCTTAAAACATCATCCACTTATTTACTGTTGTTATGATTAAAACACAATAGACACGAGATTTTTATGTGGAAAACCTTGTTAAGGGAAAAACCATGATGGATGTTAGTCCACAAGATATATAAGTTATAAAAATACCAAAATCAGAGGCCCACTGCCTAGAAAAAGGCTCACTACCAAGGAGTGGCTCACTTCCAAATGTTTTGAATTGATATGATAGCATCTACTCCATGCTTGAATTCAATTCCATTGAAGCACAATATTCTTCCTCTGCTCTGCTCTACTTTTTTTACACTTCTTTTCTTAACTTCGTATCTTCACACCAAGGCATTATTTTCCATGACCAAATTACAAATATATATATATATATATCATTCATCAACCTTGGAATGTACATCAAGGTTGGCATTACATTCATCAACCATTGGAACAATCCCCAAGGTCGGCATTACAAACATTTACAAAATGGGTCTTGACCTAATACAAAATTATGCTAAGGAAATATAGCAAAGATGTATGCAGATCACACCATGCCTTAGCTAGGACTCAAACACAATCTTCCATGCCACAACACACTTCTACAATCTTCAACAGATCTCCGTAATCACTAGAATTAACCAAGTTGGCTAAGACTGGTTACATGCTATGCTATTTGGGAATAATCTTCAAACACGATCTCAATCCCTTAATGCATAGTAATGCATAGGTAGGAACACGATCAAGAGGCATCCACAAGCATGTTGTAATCATCAGGAGCAACCGCATAAACTCTAACCACTTTATCCATGAGATTCTTCATACCAGAGCATATGAACTTCACTGTCTTCTACTATCATGAAGGACAGATAGCTTGTGGACTGCCAAATCATGAACCATTGTAGTTGCAGGCACTTATCATTATCCCGGACTTCCCTCTAGAACCGCAGAGAAAAATACTTCAATGCGAAGAAATGCGGAGCAAAATACTTTCTCTCTGTCACCACTGAATAATAAAAAAAAGTAGGTTTTACTTTGGTTAATGCAACTTCCTCAATTCTTCATACCGGAGGCTCAAACTTGGAATGTAGCATCTTCAGACATGCCTCTAGATATCTTCCAATCTACAGACCAAGATATTTAATTAAGAAGAAATGTGGAGCAATCTTTTGTACTGTTCTTTTGTCAGCAACACATTGTCTTCTCTACAATTTACTGCAACTCACTATTTCTTCCAAAGGGGCAAATTTTCTCAATATCCTCAACAAATAAAGCTTCTAAACAAATAACAAAATAGGATATAGTTGACACCAATGACAACAAAGATATGATGACATCAATGACAACATCGATTAGGCACATACTTGCAACAACCTCCTTCTCTACTCGATTATTTCGAGGAGCTAGTGAATAATTTCCTGATTCTCCTTCCTCTATATGGTCTACTTTACTACGGCAAGGACTTCTACTTCATTCTCGAGACATAGAATTTTGTCCTTTAGAGTGATGTTGGCTTTGATTATTAGGCACATGTAACCTCTCTTGGATCATATTCACTAAATTTTGTAGGACCTAAAGTATTTGGGGTCCATGGTCGATTGGCTCTCCAGATTGGTTTGAAGACATGTTTTCTACACAATAAAAATGAGTTTAAAATACTATTACTTTTACCCCAAAGCTCCCAGTGCTACAAGCTGGAGTACTGATACCTATGTAATGCCCTATAAAAAAATGTTATTATTCTAAACAAACAAAATGTAAATTTAATAAACAGGTTGTAATAAGACAATTTACTCACTCTGATAAATTATATTGTAAAAACAGTGAAATAAAATTGTGGAATGATCAAGCTACTAGCAATTTGTTTAGGCAACTCAGAATTATACATCTTGCTTGGTATCAATAACTCATCTCATCAAATCTAGATGCCAATGCTAAATAAACCTATACGATACAAATTAAAAAAGTTAGACTTGGTACACCCTCTTATGATGCATGTTAACCAACTATTTTGAACAACTAATTTTAAATTCACTTGGAAAACATTTTCTACAATAAAAGCATAGTATTCTATTACATTTCCCAAATTGTGTATGTAGGAGTACAATCAACACTGAGAAGGGGGGTGAATCAATGTTGAGTCAAAAACCACAATTTATGACTTTTCAAACTTGACAATGAAATTTATCAAAAATTGAATTCAATACTTGAACAACCAAAATCAAATGTTCAATCATATGTAATTATAAAAGACATGAGATCATAACACAAAGAAATTAACGAGTGGAAAACCCTCTTGGGGTAGAAAAACCACTCAAAACTACCTCACTGGCTTAAGTAAAAACCTCACTGGTTACAATGTTTAGAAGCACCAACTTCAAGGAGCACCAACCCCTAATACATACAAATAGGTCTCATTGACCATACAAGCCTCAATGGCTACAAGATGCCTCACTGGCATACAAAAAGTCTCACTGACATTTTTACAAACACTTTGGGTCCACATACAAATCTTATCAGGGGATTACCTCATTTTAATCAAGTGCAAAACCTTATACCTCCCCTTTATCTTTCACAACAAATTTACTAAAATTATATTCTTCAATCTGTGCAAAAGAAACAAATCATAAAAACAAATTTTCTCTGTGATAATTCTTAAACCATCTCTGTAATCACATCTCCAATCATCTGATCATCTAATTATATTTGCAAACTCTTCATCTCTCTACTCATCTTCTTCTCTCTGTCAAAACATGATCTCACATACATAATGACACACACATACCAATCTGGAACCTACAAAAATAAATCATAGAAATCTTCTTCAAAACCCTTCATATTCCTCTTCCATTTGATCACACAACACCTACAATAAAATTATAAATAAAGGACTCTTGGAATTCCTCTTCTCTGCATATTCAATTTCTTCAATATTTCTTGTGTGCGAAAAATAAAATCTTTCTCATAATTTGATCTTCTTCAATTGACTTTTGATTTTTCTTTTCTCTGCAAATATAAAAGTTAGAAAACATAGGCATTTATCTTTTACAAAAATCTTTAATCAATCTACCCCAATTAAATCTCTCTGCTCATTTGCATGAAATCCTTTCACTTGCAAAGAAAAATAACCTATTGCTTCTCTTCAATCAAATCATCTGACATTTCTTTTTCCAAGATCTCATAAGAAAAAAAATGTCTTCAAAAACCATTTTGTTCTCAAAAAATATTTCATAATATATCTTCAATAAAAAAATAATCTCACAAAAATATCTTCCAAAAATAATTTCCAAATTCCATTCAAAAAACTCTTCAAAATCTCTTCATCTCCAATTTGTTCATCTGCATTAAAAAAAAGACATATTCGAACCCACAACTCTTCTCTTATGAGGATAGAAAAAGAAAGGCATAAAAAGCCTATCTTCACTCATAAAAATAAATCAACTCTTCAAAAGAACTTCCTCTTTTTTCTCCTCAAAGCACGAGATGGATTTAAAATAAGAAATAAATCTCTAAAAAAAAATCCTTAAAATCTTATAAAATCCACTTACCAATTTCTTGCCCACCTTTTTCTCAATGCATAAAAAGCTTTTATGATGTCATAAACATATGACATTACGGGACCGATAAACTAGGAGATAGAAATAAAGTTTTTAAGATTAAAAACTAAGACTTATTTACTATCATCTCCACTTTCTTCGAATGATTTTTGCTTTATAAACTATACTCCCCTATGAATATGATATTCGATGGCTTTGTATAAATTGAGCTCTCCATAAAATAATTTCTATATTTATCATTTGATAGCGTTTAGTAAATAAATCTCTTAAGCTTTAGGAGATATTTGATCAGTGATCTTTTCACAAACTTAGTCACTACCATTGATATGATGAACATAAGACATGAACATCACCATCATCATGATGATATTACAGAGAGCACACTTGAATGCATTTTTGGCTCTAAAAATGTGAAACAATCACCATCACTATGAACAAGCTAAGAAACCAAATCAAATGTGAAACAATGAAGACAACCAACACTGTCAAATGCCACTATATGTCAACTGCCATGTCTATCAGATATCAACTATAATGTCATGAGATGATCATCAAATGTCAACTGTCATACCATACCAAAGATCAAATGCCAACTATCATAGAATGAGCATAAAATGTCATGACTAAACCATACCAAATATACATCATCTCAAACCCATCAAAACTCCTTTTGACATCAATGTAAAGACAGAATACAAGACCATTGCAACAAAACTCCCCCTTTGTCTTTGACATTGATGGAAAAACAACTATGCAAGACAACCAACCAAAACATCTCCCCCTTTTTGACATCAAATGTCAAAGGCAAACATGAAGATCACAAAGAGTAAAATTTGATAATCTGATAACATACATATCTCTAATGATTGATCACAAAGAATACGACGATTTCTCAGAGGAAACCCCTGTCACTATCTACACAAGATCCTATCACAGTCAACCTCTGAAATACCATTGCCACTGTCCTTTATTTAATCATTGTCATGAACTATTAATGAAGAATACAGTCTTCTACCATAGAGATACAGTCCTCTATTCTTCTCTGACCAAAAACACATGAAGAAGGTTGTAAAGATACACATTTGTAATGACAAAAATGCAATCCTCTGTTCACTATTTTAAGACATTGACAGTCATAACAAACTCTCACTGATCAAAAACATAAATTCACTGTCATAGTAAGATCAAAATTGTCATTTGAGTGAAAGCATGAAAATACAATTTCTATACTACTATATACACTGTCTGTGTACAGTCATATTGTACTATCTATATACAACTGTTTACAGATTCAACTTTAACAATCCAAGAAAATGACAAATAATTGAGCATGACCACCACATTACACTAGAAGAAGACATAATCTTCTCCACCATGAAGACTAACCAATTAACTACACAAAAACTGACCTGTACTTTATCAACTATCAAACTCAACATCTTGAACTATCAAAAGATCTTTAGTACAAAATGGAATATAGGGCTTCAAAAGAACATAAACAACTTACTCCCCCTGAATCCAACATTTTTGAAATTCATTGAAGAGAAGCAAAGGATAGAACCCCAAGCCTCTGTCCCAGGGATTCAAACACCTCCTTAGGCAATGGTTTTGTAGTAAAATGCTCCTTAGATTTGAAACTAACCTTGGTTTTCTTACCCAACTGACACTCTTTGCATGTAGTATTGCTTGATTTGGAAATATGAGGCATGTTTCTTACATTATGGTTTTTGCTGATTTTCTCAAGGTTGTCAAAATTCACTTGACCAATTCGCCTATGCCACAACCAACTTTCTTCAATTTGGCCCATGAAACAAATATGACTATCAACACTTCTATTTTCAGCTTCATGAAGATTGTAGATGTTACCACTTGTCCTTAAGCCTATTGCAACAACCTTACCTGATTTCTTTTTAATCTCACACCAATGAGCATCAAAAACTACAATGAATCCATTATCACATATTTGGCTAACACTCAACAAGTTATGCTTCAAGCCCTCAACAAAAACAAGTTATGCTTCAAGCCCTCAACAAAGTAAACATCATGTAATGGTGTTTCTTCATCTAGAAGAATTGTACCTTTCCCTTTGATCATGATACAATCATTGTTGCCAAACATAACTGACCCTTCATCAATATCTTCAAATTTAACAAATTTATCTTTGTCTCCTGTCATGTGATTAGAATAGCCACTATCAATCACCCACTGTTCCTTCTTTTTGGCATGAAAAGTAGCTTGTGCAATCATGACTTCAAAGCTCTTACTAATCATCTTAGGTTTCCAAACAAGCAATTTCTTATCAAAACTTGAGGAAGACAATTTTGAAATAGTATTCCTTTTAGTTTGCTGCATTTTCAAAGAAGAGCTACAAAATTTGGCAATGTGCCCAAAGTTTTGACAATTGTAACACTTCAATTCTCTCAAAAACATAAATGAATTTCTTGACGAGAAATTCATTCTTCTTCTTACACCAAATCTACATTCACTTGGTTTATGTACATACCTATTGCAACAAAAACAATACCCAAGAAAATGAACATTATACCTGAAAGTCTCATCTCTTTTGTAATTTGCTGCCCTCATGATTGTTTTATCATTTACATCAGCCTTTTGAATAATCTTTGTTTGTGAACTTTGTCCCTCTTCAAATCCAAGACTTGATTTGTCTTTGAAGCCTTTTTACTTGTCTAGGAGGTCTTCAAGTTTGTCACTACACCTGCACATATCAAGCTTTCTTCTCAAGTCCACAATTTCAGCTTCAAGTATATGACATTCTTTGTCCTTGACATTCAACTCCTTACTTTGAACATCAACCATTCTTTTACTCTCCTCAAGAGACAATTTTATATCAGCAATTTGCTTCTCATAGCCATTGATCTTATTAACCATGATTTCATTTTCCTTTTGAAACTCATTTCTTTGAACATTTATCTCCTTGTTAAGTCTCTTGACTTCACTTAAAGCACATCTTAATTCACCTTCAAAGTCAATTTCAGCTTCTTCATTTTCTGATTGTTCTTCACAAGTATTATTTTGATTTTCATTTATGATGGCCATGAAAAGAGTCTCTGTACCTTCCTCAAGAGAGTCTTCTGAAGCACTATCTGTCATATCTGCATTCTTAATAAACAAACTCTTCTTCTTCCTAAAATTAATCTTCTTCTTAGGATTGAATTTCTTCTTCTGATATTGTTTCTTGTTCTCCTCTTCATCACTATCCAAATCTTTATAAGAACATTTAGTTGCATAATGTCCTATTTTTCCACATTCAAAACATTTGAATGGGAGTTTACCTTTGTATTTGCCAGCTGATCCCTTTTTCAACTTTCTCACAAATGATATATCTTGATCATCATCCAACTCATTTGATTCACATTTTATTTCTTTATCCTTTTTAACTGATTTGAATGCATCCTCTTTGCTTGAAGGAGTATCATTACTGATTCTCATCTCAAAGGCAGTGAAGGTGCCATGAAGCTCATCAAAGGTGACTTTGCTCAAATCTCTTTCCTCTATTGGAGACACTTTGGACTCATATTTTGGAGTTAGAGTCCTTAAGACTTTTGTTACAACTATCTTTTCTTCTAGAGTATCACCCAATCCTCTTATAGTATTTACAATTTCTTGAACCCTCAAAATATATTCAACCACTTTCTCATCATCACTCATCTTGAGACTTTCACATTTGGCCCTGTAGGATTGTAATTTTGCTTCCTTGATTTTATCATCTCCCTGATAAATATTAGATATCTTGTCCCATATTGCCTTAACTTACTTACACTCCATGATTTTAACAAGTATCTCATTGTCTAAGCCACAACATATTACATTTTTGGCCTTAGCATTGTTTTCATAGGCCTTTATCTCATCAGGTGTTGAAGGAGGATTTGCTACAGTATATTCATTTTCAATGGTAGCATACACATCATACCCTAAGGAGGACAAATATGACTCCATCCTATACTTCCAGAAAGCATAATTAGACCCATCAAATAAAGGTGCCTTATAGGTTGAAAAACTCTCTTGACTTGCCATAACAAGTACTCCACACACAAGACCTACCCAAGCTGATTAAGCTTCAAAAGGGAACCTAGGCTCTGATACCAATTTTAGGAGTACAACCAACACTGAGAGGGGGGGTGACTCAGTGTTGAGTCAAAAACCACAATTTATGACTTTTAAAACTTGATAATGAAGTTTATCAAAAATTGAATTCAATACTTGAACAACCAAGATCAAATGTTCAATCATATGTAATTATAAAAGACATGAGATCATAACACAAAGAAATTAACAAGTGGAAAACCCTCCTGGGGTAGAAAAACCACTCAAAACTACCTCACTGGCTTAAGCAAAAACCTCACTGGTTACAATGTTTAGAAGCACCAACTTCAAGGAGCACCAACCCCTAATACATACAAATAGGTCTCACTAACCATACAAGCCTCAATGGCTACAAGATGCCTCACTGGCATACAAAAAGTCTCGCTGACATTTTTACAAACACTTTGGGTCCACATACAAATTTTATCAGGGGATTACCCTATTTCAATCAAGTGAAAAACCTTATACCTCCCCTTTATCTTTCACAACAAATTCACTACAAAATTATATTCTTCAATCTATGCAAAAGAAACAAATCATAAAAACAAATTCTCTCTATGATAATTCCTACACCATCTCTATAATCACATCTCCAATCATCTGATTATATTTGCAAACTCTTCATCTCTCTGCTTATCTTCTTCTCTCTGTCAAAACATGATCTCACATACACAATGACACACACACATCAATCTAGAACCTGCAAAAATAAATCATACAAATCTTCTTCAAAACCCTTCATATTCCTCTTCCATCTAATCACACAACACCGGCAATAAAATTATAAACAAGAGGACTCTTGGAATTCCTCTTCTCTGCATATTCAATTTCTTCAATATTTCTTGTGTGAGAAAAAAAAATCTTTCTCATAATTTGATCTTCTTCAATTGACTTTTGATTTTTCTTTTCTCTGCAAATATAAACGTTAGAAAACATAGGTATTGATCTTTTGCAAAAATCCTTAATCAATCTGCCCCAATAAAATCTCTGCTTATTTGCATGAAATCCTTTCACCTACAAAGAAAAATAACCTATTGCTTCTCCTCAATCAAATCATCTGACATTTCTTTTTCCAAGATCTCATAAGAAAAAAATATCTTCAAAAACCATTTTGTTCTCAAAAAAAATTTCATAATATATCTTCAATAAAAAAATAATCTCACAAATATGTCTTCCAAAAATAATTTCCAAATTCCATTCAAAAAACTCTTCATAATCTCTTCATCTCCAATCTGTTCATCTGCATAAAAAAAAGACATATTCGAACCCACAACTCTTCTCTTATGAGGATAGAAAAAGAAAGGCATAAAAAGCCTATCTTCACTCATAAAAATAAATCAACTCTTTAAAAGAACTTCCTCTTTTTTCTCCTCAAAGCACGAGATGGATTTAAAATAAGAAATAAATCTCTTTAAAAAACTCCTTAAAATCTTATAAAATCCACTTACCAAATTCATGCCCACCTTTTGCTCAGTGCATAAAAAGCTTTTATGATGCCATAAACATATGACATTAGGGGACTGATAAACTAGGAGATAGAAATAAAGTTTTTAAGATTAAAAACTAAGACTTATTCACTATCATCTCCACTTTCTTTGAATAATTTTTGCTTTATACACTATACTCCCCTATGAATATGATATTCAATGGCTTTGTATAAATTGAGCTCTCCATAAAATAATTTCTATATTTATTATTTGATACCCTTTAGTAAATAAAGCTCTTAAGCTTTACGAGATATTTGATCAATGAGCTTTTCAAAAACTTAGTCACTACCATTGATATGATGAACATAAGACATGAACATCACCATCATCATGATGACATTACAGAGAGCACACTTGAATGCATTTTTGGCTCTAAAAATGTGAAACAATCACCATCACTATGAACAAGCTAAGAAACCAAATCAAAAGTGAAACAATGAAGACAACCAACACTATCAAATGCTACTATATGTCAACTGCCATGTCTATCAGATATCAACTGTAATCTCTATCAAGAGTAACAAATGTCATGAGATGATCATCAAATGTCAACTGTCATACCATACCAAAGATCAAATGCCAACTGTCATAGAATGAGCATCAAATGTCATGACTAAACCATACCAAAGATACATCATCTCAAACCCATCAAAACTCCTTTTGACATCAATGTAAAGACAAAATACAAGACCATTGCAACAGTGTACTCAATACCTTCTACTAACACAAACATAATACTTTTGTTTAATATTACTTTGCACTTATATCAATTTTTCTAAATTTTCTTAATAACCAAAATTATATTACACTTGCCTGGATGGTAGTTTTACAGAGAACAATTTCAATCAGACGAAATCTAAGAAAAAACTCTAATACAATCTCTAATTATTTACAGAGTTAAAAGATACATAACTTGCATATAATAGAGTAATATAACAACAAAACTTACTTATTGCTGCATGCGAAAACTGTTATAAACATTACTACACCTTTAAACCTAAAATGCTAGATCATAAGTCATAAATGTCATAAGGAAAACTTAATGTTACATTATCAATCTGAATGCAACGCTTATGTCTAATTTTAGCCGAACTATGGCATAGATGCCACAGTTGGCTTTCAGATAAATAGTGGGAGCCGATACTCCACGGCTCCCATGACTGAGTCGTGGGATACCGTGGAGGTAACAGCCTCCACACCATCAATTGAAATCTTAATATATATTTGTAACAAAACTCCATTGCATAGTAGTATTCATTTCATTATTGTTAACGAATAGGCCACCATTATTAATGCAGAAATATTATATATATATATATTCAAATGTTAAGATTTTTTTAATATTGATAACAAGGTCTAAATTTTATGATTAGAAATGTTTTTTTTAAATTCTCATTTCAAAAAATCCACCAAAGAGTAATAAATGAAATAAAGATCATTACAAAAAGAATGTTTGCGACTGTAATTTTTCACAAAACTAAAATGGTTGATAAAATGATAGTTTTTTATCTAAAATCTAGAATTCACAGCATATAAATTTATTTACAAATTAATACTATGCTCATGACATATTACGTTCAGCATCTGATAAAATGGAAATAATACATTCATTTGTTGTGGAATACCATATCTTATTTCTCACATGTTCTGATATTTTCTACTACTTGCAACCACATGCTTGATCCTTTCCTATCAGATATCAGTGAATACAAATATCCTTGACAACGCAATTTCGAACAACTAATATAGTATCCATCTTCTATTCAAATAATAGAATGATATTAACTTGCAGCGAATTTAACTATTTATATACAATAGGAAAGATCTAGACAATCTCAGTATTTTATATGGATTCGGCTTAGAACATTAAGAAAACCAACTTTATCTATAGAATACCTGATTTGGAATCTTATTATAACTAAATCTTTCACATAAAACACTTATAGTATTCAATGAATTTATAGGAAGAAATAATTTACTTGAAATTGAGATTCTAGATAGTGCCCCTTTCTTTTCCTTTGCTTAGTTTCTTGAATGCACCAATATAAACTTTCTACTCTGATTCATCAATACAACTTAAACATTAGTAGCATATATTTGTAAAAGAATAGAATATAAATTCATTTTCATTAGAAATTTCTATACCTCCTTATCTTAGAAATTTTTCCAAAATAGCTCTTCATAAATATAATCTTTCTTCAAATTTGAAGCAACAAAATTTAATCATCATTATATTTCTCACCACCCAACCTTAGGATTGACAAAGTCGAATCCACCCTCAAGAAAAATTTCTAAAAACAAAATTTTGTTTCACAGAGATAACTTTTCAAATAGAAATGAGAAGAGGGGGATCCTCTTTATTTCACTGTAGCTCCCAATAAACAAAATAATAGCTCACACAGAGAAACAAAAATAACTCCCATACACCAGTAGCTCCTAGAAGCTCCCATAAAAAAAATAATAGCTCACATAGAGAAACAAAAACTCCCACACACCATGTAGTGCCCCTCATTTTGGCTTTCTGATAGTTGTTTTGTTTAGACATTATGACATTTTAGATTTAATGTTTGATGATGATACTTGTTTACTGCTCTAATGATACTGTTTGAACTATTGTTTTATGCTTATATTATGGATGGTTATGAACTCAATTGATTATTAATTCTATCAGGTGCTTATGAGATTATCTGATGATCCTTACATAGATGCTTAATTATTGATGATCATGTATGATGTGGTTATTTATTGTTGTGATTGGTAGAAGGGACTGTGTCGCATTACTCACATGTGAGTACCCTACGACACTGCGATTCCCTTCTGCGGTGTGTTGATTTGATGATTATATATGTCTATATATATGCTCGATCCTTTTCATTGGCTACAGGTTGTAAGTACCAGGCATCGACTCCACCTGAATTGGCAGGTCTGAGCGTGCCTTATATCCAGTGGAGAATTGTGGTTTGGAGATGACATAAGGTCCCTTAGCTTTATATCATCCTCGAAAAGGATGAGTTGTCTTGTTCTGTGATCTGTCAGTTTGGTTGGTTCATCAGTCATTTTGGTTGAGGTCATTTGTTTTGTTCAGTATATGGGTTTTCAGGTTGTATTTGTGTGTTATTATTTTGATTAAGTTGCATTAATAAAATAGAAATTATTTAACCACCTTGGTAAATAAACAATAACATCAAGAGGAAAATAAGTGTTTTAAATCAAGAACTTTATTTATAAGCAAAATAATAATATTTAAGCAAATTTCACATTATGTAGAAGTATTTATAAAAATAAGAGTAATTGTTGAGTATGAATATAAAATATTCTATTTTCTAGTTGAGATTAATAAATTAGGAAATATTGTGTTGTCAAAAATCTTGGTTGGTGGATTCCAAAATAAACTAAGTTTGTGATGGTCATGCATGGTTGTTAGGGGAATTCATTGGGAGGTAGTGGGAGGATAGTAATGGAAGGAGAAGTTATTATGTTTGCTATTTTTTTTATTTTGGAGAAGCATATTTTTTTGTGGGGGGCGAGGGGTTTGGGAGTGCAGAGGATCTCATGCCATGGTAGCAATGTGGAAGAGAATTATGTTTTCGATGGTGTGGTGATCTTATCAAATTAAAGGTAAGTACCCCATCTAAGCTGCTAGTATATCTTTGCATACATGTTTCCTATCGCAGCTGCATTTGTAGCATCTGATAAGTTTCCTTTTTTCTGTTTTGATTTCGATAGTATTCCCTTCGTTGTCTAATGCATGCCTATTTTGTTTCCAAATTGCTTCGACAACATCACTTAAATCTATGTGATTATACTAGATTATAGCGCAAACCTATCTCTTCCCTGCCTGTGTCATTTCACTTCACCTAAGATCTCTTTAAGGATATTGTGTCTACATAAAATGATACACTCAATTCATATTCCGCAAGGTAGTTTCTCCAGTATAGGCGTTGACCTATAAAATAGAGTACTGTGTTTTTTTTTCTTGGATCTGGAGTATTATCTCTTTTGGGCCACCTGATTGATATATATTTAAATCAATTAGAATTTCCTTTAAAACCTTTCCTTCCCCAACGTGATGGCCATCAGTATATGCTTAGTCATTAATATTTTATTTGAAATCAATATAGTGCTTGGAAAATTTGTCTCTCACCATAAAGGAATTCCTGCCAGAAAATTGTCCAAACTCATCTGTTGTTCCATCAATGAATTCCTAGAATCTCCTATGGATGTTGTGCTAATAAAAGCTCCTATCGGTCACTATTAGTCTTACTTAGAAAGTCTTTAAAGACATAGTAGTTTCTGATCTTTACCTCTAGACTCTCTTGCGCCTATCTCCCATAGTCAATCTGCAGCAATTCGATACCTTGGCGATACTTGTGCTTGTAAGTTTTGTTTTAGGCTCCTCAACATTCCCATCCACACCATAGTCGCAGGTTTCTTGGAGTTGGAATGTTGTTTTGGAGTGTCTCAAGATGGTCTGGAATGACGACCACGCCCCACAACAACCACAGGAAGTTGGATTGCATCATGGGTCTTTTGTGAATGAAGGTTGCACTGTATAGCTGCACGCACAATAATATTAGTAAAATCTTCAATAGAAATTAATACCAAAAATTTTAGAATGATATTGCTTGCATCATTTTCTTTTATGCTACCACATAGTTTTATGTTCACTTGTCAATTTCTATTCTACATGCACTCCAGAAACTCCTGTACTTGATCATCGCAGATTCTCTTAGCATCTAAATAGTAAAGTTTAGGGTATCCTCAAGTTATTTTAATCATGCGCGTATAATGATCAATTGTAGGTGTGCTGTTATTTAGAGGAAATTTGGTCTACGTTGCCAAATCTTAGAAAGATTCCTGAAATTGATAGTGTTGTAAAAATCTTTTCACGTCAATAATGTCGTCGGCCTTGCATTGTTGTGATCCATCTAATGAAATATTTCTGTGAGATTCTATTTAACGGTTCTTATGTTGTGGCATTAGTTTTTTTCTTTTCTTGCTATTGTGTCATTGATCTTTTGTCTATTACCTTCGTCAGAAAGTTTCTAAACCTTATCTACAGATCTATTGATGCAGCTCTGTAATCATTGCTTTTTATGGGACTACATCCCTTTAAGGTAAATCTATCAAATAGTTCACTATCTCTTCATTGTATTTTGTTTAGGAAGTTTCTAAAATCTGCACAATATTACCACGTAGGGTTGAAGCATGTCTGTGTCTTAACTTGTTTCTTAATTTATCCTTCTTTATATGCAAACCATGCGTATGCCATGATGAGGATTACACTATGTTTATGCATTCCTTTAGGTTATTTAAGGCACGTTAGTCCCTTGGGAAAGTACATGTCTTGTATTTAGCAGATGTTTAAACCTAAAATTTAGTCTTTTAAAAAAAATTGCTATGGTAAATGGAGGCACACAGAGTTGTCTATGCCCTAGTTTATTCCCTTTGTAAGACATCCTCTTATGTTCTTAAACCAAATCTAGTGCATGTAGTTTACATCATTAGTTTTGATAGGAAAAGATGTAACCGTTTGAGCTAGTATTGTTGGCATTTGATCAACTTCTTTTTAGGAGATCAAAATTAGATTTGACAGCTAACAAAATTTCTGCAGAAGTTTCTATTCTTAATACTAAATGTAGAATAGATATAAAATAGGATAGTTATTGTAACAAAACATTGCCTTTCTCTAATCTATCATATCCATTATTGCGATTATTATTATTATTATTATTATTATTGTAGTATTATTATTACCTTAAGTTGGTTGGGTACTAATTAATATCATGAAATTAGATGTTTTTTTTTAAATAGGATTGTTATAGAATAAGTGATCTTATAAAATTAGATTTTAAATTATATTTGATTAGAAAGACTTAGGTATTAAATGTAAGTATTGATAAATTTTAATCTAGAATAGTGTTATCATTTCAATATAAAGAAATTATTATTATTGAAATAAATGTCTTGGTGTTATGGAAAGATTATTCGAACTTCTATCAAACAAATAATCTTAATCAGATTGAGATTCAATTGTAATTGTTTGATTTAAATTAATATGCTTGAATTTATGTTTAGGTAAATTTAAATTTAAATTATTATGCTTAGTGCAAGAAGTTATTATAATTTTTTTTTAGTTGATTAATTATATGTGAGTCTAGTGCAAGCATGTAAGAGGTCATTGTGGAGTCAGGTTGTTCCAGAGGCTTAGGCTTGGTTCTCTAGTCATATTGTGTCATGTATCTTGTGGAAGTCATTTTGTTCTCTCATGTGAAATGGGCTATTACTGTTGCCTTGTGATGATAAGGTGATGTTACAATTGAAATGGGGAGGTCTGAAGATTAGGATAGTTGCAATTTGTACACCTTGAAAGTTTTGTATCAAACCTTGGAGTTGATTCTTGTGATATTACTTAGTATGCAAGATGGAAAAATTCCTCGCATTATTATGGACTATTTGCTTGATATGAATGATCTTCTAGTTGCAGATAGGGGAGTGGCTCTCAATGGGGGCCAGAGCCCAAAGTGGCCTCCAGGACAACCCATGTGAGAGTTTCTTAATTTAGAGATAACCTAATTAATAAACCTAGGGGTGGGTAGTAAACACACCTAACAATAAAATTGTATGCCTCACTCATGGCTCAAGTGCTCATTTAGGCTTGAGATGGGATGAGCATGCCTAGAATGACAAGATCAACTACCTTGTCCACATGAAAGGTATGCTAATTCCGTGTGAGTTTGTATGGGGGCCGGGGGTCGGGAGAGGCTACAAGGATAAACTAGGATGGGGGACGGGGCCTAGGAATGCCTACTAGGACAACCCATGACAAACCTCGTGATGACACTCTTGTCTACTGCAGTCTAGCATTTCCTTGTTCTTCACTTGCCATGTGTTGTGAGTTTGCCTCTGGAATTGATGTCTATGTTTTATGTCTTGTAGTCTTGTCAAGTTGACTATTCATGTCGTGGGACCTTATTATAATCTCCTAGCATGGAGAGGTGGACCTTAGGGTCCCACATGATCAGGTGGTTGTGCTCTTCTCCATTGGACTCTTTACTGATGTTTGAGCATTTGAAGATTCTTCTTGTAGCAATTTTCTACTTTGTTCAGTTGAGGAGATAGACATTCATGATATGTATACCAGTTTTATTCTGTATCATTATTTTGATGTAAGCAATATAGTTGCCATTGTAATGTTGTGCTTTTGTAAAGAAGATTGTAAACATATTCTAATTCTTATGTGATATCTTGATGTTGTAAACTGATGTAGTATTATAATGGAAAATTTATATTTCTTTAATGCTTTTGGTTTTACATTAATCATGAATGGTAATCTAATTTTTTAATGCAGTCATGTTTCCCTAGAGATTAAAGTTAACTTGCATGCTTGTTACCTTGTTCCATTTCCTATATATATATTTCCCTTTTATGTTGCAAAGTTAGATTTATCTCTAGGGTTCTGTGGCGAGGCATTACACACCAGTAGCTCCCAGAAGCTCCCAAAAACAAAATAATAGCTCACATAGAGCAACAACAACTCCCACACTCCATATTCATACAACTCCCAATGCACCAATCCACCCTCCACCATACACCATGAAAATCACCCCTTAAGAGGAATCCACCACTACTTTCTCAAACAAGATCATTCAATTTTTTATATCAACTCAGAAAACAAAACTTTAACATTTCCAATCAATGAATCAAACAATAATCTAAGCAAGAAAAATAGAATTATCAACAGATTTCATACCTCCATTCTCTAGGCTATGATCCGCCCCTATAATTTTTAGCCAATTTCCTCTATCTCTCTAAAATCTTTCCAAGAATCTATTACAGAAGTTTACAACTTTCTTTTTTGCAAGAGCATACATAATAGCTCACTTTCTTCTCTTTTTAATATAATTTTCTCCATAACTCTACATATTTCTTTTTTATGAAAAATAAAGCCAAAATAACATGATAAAAGAAAAACTATACATTTCCACCTACACACCTCTTATTTAATCATTAATGCATTTAAAATAAATTTAATAATCAAATCATCTTAATTACTAACTTATTATGATTATAATCTTTTAAACATAATCATCAATCATTTAATTAAACTTATTGTTTATTTTCTGACAATTAATTAAATATATTTTAAATACATAAATCCCATGATCCAAACTAATAATGATAATAATAATGTTTATGGTTCAACATAATCAAATCCATTACACAAACTCACACCAAAATATAATGTCAAATAAATATCCAAAAAGAGAAATATTAGCTAGGACCGTACAATATCACTTTTATATTAGCGATGATAAAGAGCATGACACACTTTTTGTCAAACATTGCTTTAAGAAGTTTTTTGAAGATTTGGCAAGAAGAGGTGTGAAGATTGAACAATATTTTGTATGGTATGATGGGTGTGGGTTACAATTCAAATTATCAAGGCCATTTTATGCACTATGTAGATATCATCAACACAACAATGTACCACATGTTTGGAGTTTCTTTGAGAGTGGACATGGAAAGGGTGAATATGATGGCGCAGGGTCTTGCATCAAACGCACTCTAAGAAAACATAAAATGAGTTATGAGGGAGATCATATAAGTGATGCACATGATGTTGTTGAATGGTGTGAGAAACACTTTGCATGTGATGTCGGCACATCTTCAGGGAGAAACCCATGTCCAAATAGAGTGTTTTGGGAGATATTAGGGATATAATTTTTGTTTGAAAACATTTTCACTTGTTTTTAAAATTTAAGTTTAAGAACTCTATATTTATTTTATTTTGAATTATATATATAATTTATAGGTGTGGATAGAAGAACAATGCATGGATGCAAGAGGGTAAAGAAAAAAAGATCTTTACATTGTGTCATGAGTAAAGATAGGCATCCATGTGTTGAATTAAGGGCTAACAACTGAGAGGGGGGGTGAATCAATTGTCTTAAAACTTCAATACTTGCTGTAATTAGTTCTTCTTTAATAGATTAAATATGTAACCATGAAAGAATGAATCAAAGACACGTAAGCAGAAGCACAATTAACACAATTGACACCAAGATTTTTGACGTGGAAACCCAGTTAAGGGAAAAACCATGGTGGGGGTTAACCCACAAGAAATTATACTCTATTAAAAGTATTACAAATGGGGAAGGCACATGCCTTTAGGGCTCATTGCTCCAAGAGGCTCACTACCTACATAAATGATTACAAGAAGATAACAAAATGTTTGAACTGATGAGTAGCATATACCAATGCAAAAATTTAGTTCTGGTTAAGCACAGAATACTGATCTTACACACTTCATCTTTATTCTGCCCTGTTTTACTCTTCTACCATAATCTGGGCTTAGATCTTTTCCTTCGCACTTCTTCTTCTCTTTTTCACACTTATTCCATCACTTCCTTACACCACAAGACTCGAATTCATCAGATATATATCCACATTGAGAAATTTTATCAACTGTAGTTGGCTTAGAGAAAACTTAGAACATTTATGAAGACCTCTGCTCTGTTGGTTGAATCCATGCATAATCAGCAATGCAGACAAAAAACTTGTGTTCTCAAATCATCAACCATGTTAGCCAATACCACTAGTTATCATGAATTACTTAACCAACAACTTTTCTTTATCCGGACCAAGATCAAATACTAGGTTAGCCTATTCTTCTTCTGATTGTACTAACTAATTGGAGCCCAATACTCAGATGCTTATAGATTTTGAATCCTTCATCACCGGAGGCTAAATTATCAGATTGAGATAGTCCTGAGAATCCTTATTACTCCCTTAGATCCCCTACACATTGTGATTTACTACTGGAGAGATTCAGACCAAGATACTGGACCCTGCCACATGCTCTGTTTCTGACTCCCAGACTTAGACAAATCCTCACTCTGACTTCTGGTATGAACAAATCATGTAATGCGGATGTGTAAGATAGACTTAGTTGCCATCAATGACAAAACCTATCATGTGAAGCAATGTCTCTTGCCAACAATCTCCCCCTTTGGCATTGATGGCAACAATTAGTGAAAAAATGACTGAGTGTCAGAAAAACTCCCCCTTTCTATGTGCACTTATGCTTTTCATTTTTCTCTAATGCTCCCCCTTTGCTAGATTCCTAATTTTTCACTACTCTTCACTCCCCCTTTGACATCAATGGAAAAGAGTGGGATCCACAACCAAAATTTACACAAAAATTTTATACACCAGGCCACATATGTATGAACAATCCTTAAGTCTTATTTACATAAACTTAAGTATATCATCAAAAATAATTTTCAATTGTGCTAGCTCACTAGCCAAGCTATTCTTCATAGTGTTCATAATTGATATGTGGCCACTGAATAGGAATGCTTGTGACTTTGTCATCCGCAGATCAATGGGGTCACTTGACTGAGCTGTAGTTTGTGCTTTGGTTAGAGCATTAAATATTGTTTCCATTTTGGGGGAAATTAGTCACCAAAGCTCACACATCCTTGTCTTAATATTGTCCTTTTCTTTTATCAATTTCTTTATTTCTTCAATCAGGTTGATTATTTGACATTCTTGGCTCATTATTGATACTGTCAGAGGATCAAAAGATTGGGATACACTTGACAATTTTTCTTTAAACTCCTTTATTTTTATTACAATGTCCTCTATAGCTTTAGGACAGGATAAACATAATTTGTATACCTTCCCTCCTTCTACAAGAGCATTTTGAATACTCTTTATACTAGTGTCTAGCACAATTCTATCAAGTGTTATCATCGCTTTTAGTGCATCAAATCTTTTATCATTGAATTCATTTTTAACCTTGACCTCTGCAGATTTTTCAAGAGATTCAAAATGAGAACTTACAGAGTTTATCAAGTTCTTTAAATGTTTGGAGGGGGATGCTAAATAGTCCTTCTGGAAAGTGGGTATGATCTCCAAGATCCCTAATGCCAGGCCAAGTAGCTCGTTGTCTTCTATGTGAGACTTTAGTATATCTTCTCTTGCTTTGGCTTGAGCTATAGAAGCCAAGTTTATTTTCTGCACTGGAGATAATGTATCAATTTGTTTGTCTCATTCCAAAATTTCCTTCACTGCCTCTACAGTGTCTCTTGCCCAAAATAATGGTGTGTCTATCTGATTCTTACTGGAACTATCAACCAGATTGTACTGCTTGGGCTCTTCATCTTTATCATTTTTCTTCTTGACTTCTTCTACTTCTTGGTTCTTAGCCTTCTTTGTTTCATTCTCTTCAACCTTAATGAGTCATCTTCTATTTGATCATCTATTTTTATATTCATCTCTATATCTTCTTTTTTAGAATGATCCAGAGAGGTTAGAATACCTCCTTCGTCAGCAGTTTCATCTGTTATCTTTTCATCTTCCTTATTTATTGTTTTCTCTTCCAAGACAGAAGAGTCATCTATTCCAAATTGTTGCTCATCCTTTTGCTACTTTTCTTCATCCAGAACTAATGTGTCATCAGCAGGTTCATCTGA
This sequence comes from Cunninghamia lanceolata, assembly GCA_027924645.1. Classification (NCBI taxonomy): domain Eukaryota; kingdom Viridiplantae; phylum Streptophyta; class Pinopsida; order Cupressales; family Cupressaceae; genus Cunninghamia; species Cunninghamia lanceolata. Next base: position 496,832 of record BSBN01000958.1, on the reverse strand, counting down.
AACCACAAAGAACTTGTTTTTGTCCAATGCTTTTCTCAGAATTCATTCAGTTTCTTGGACTACTTCTTCTATCTCTCCAGTCATCACTTTGTTCATTCTTGTCTTGCTCCTAAACTCATTTTTGACCTCTTTAAAAATTTTATATGCTTCTCTGCTGGAGATTACCGGACATCGAGTGGTTAACACATGTTCTCTTAGCTCCATATCTTTTAACTTGGTAGCTTCTTTTCTTATTTCCAAGATGTCTCTTAAGCCTTTTGGAACTTCTGACAAAATTTCTACTAGTGCTCGACTGAATACATTCAAGTACTTGATAGTGGCTTCTTCCAAAAGTCTTTTGTCAGTGTCATTGTAAAGATTATAGAATTTAGTCAATGGTTTTAAGTTCCCATCAATAGTGATTGTCTTGACAATGTTTATCACAAAGGGAATTGGCTTCTCAACATCAATTTCTAATTTATGCTTCTTATTTGTCATCTTTCTTTGCTTCTCCTTAGACACTTTGACTACTTTAGTGCCTGTTGCCTTTATCTCTTTAAGCCCATCATTAGAATCTATCTTTTCTTCATCTTCCTTTTCAAAAGTATCATATAACCTCTTTTCCTTTAGTTCAGTTCTTTTCTTTTCATTATCGGATGATACGTCTTTTAGTTTATCAGATTTGGCAAGTTTTGGGGGAATAGGAGCAGCAGTAGAGCTCTGAGTAGTCCTTCGAGTGGAGGAAGACTCTACCGAAGTACTTCCTTATTTCTTATCCTTCTTCACCTTCTCATCTTTTTCTATTCTTTCTTTTTTCTTCTTTACAACTTCCTTTGTTATCCCAATGCTTTCAGCATACATTTCTTCTTGCTTCTGAGCTTTTCTCTTAATCTCTGGCTTCCGAAGTTCAACATGTAGCTTTTCATCAAGCTCTTTATAAGTCCCAAACCTCTCAACAGAGTCATCCTTGGGTTTTCTCAAGAGATGTTGAGCATACATTTCCAAAATCTTCTCATCAACCTCATAACCCATAGGCATAATCCAAACAGTTCTAGGTTCTATAGCTTCTATTAGGCACTGATCAATGTCCACCATGAAATAGATGTCATTCTTGTATTTTTCAACAACTGTTTTAGGGATCCTTTCCCTAGAATGCATCATACTCTAAATTTTTTTGAAGTATCCCCAAATTGTAGTTTTCTATGCATTAGAGTCTCCGACACTGTGTAGATGATCTCTTATCTAAGTAACAACTGGTCTATCACTAGTCCAGTGTACACCTTTTACTCTAGGCACTTCATTCATGAAGTAGAAGAATAAACATATAACCAAGGAACCATATTTAAAGGTGTTTTTCTTGTCCTTAATTTTTCTCAAGTTCTCAATCATTTGGTTCTGTAGTAACTCACATAGGTCATAATCTATATTTTCTTTCAACATTTGGTATGCAGCATATATGGCCATTTTGGACACAGAATTCTCCCTGTTGGAGTGATAAATCTTGTATCTAATTACCATAGAGGCAAACTTAACATCTGGATCAATAATGTCATTGATGGTCATTGCTCTCTTGTCGAAATTAGCACCAATTGCATCAATAACGGTCTAGTTTTTCATAGATTTCAACATGGGTAAACCACCGGTTGAATTTAACCTAGTTACAATCCTGATAACATCCTTTGTAATCTTGAATGGTTTCAACAACCATATGAACTCATCATGTATTTGGCTCAAAATGTATCAAACCCACTCGTTCTCATCAAATGTTAGAAATTCAATGACCTATAGAAAATGTTTGCTTTCTATGGCTTTGTATTCCAGTTTCAAATCATGATTATCATCCTTAAGGTGATTCTCAAATAAATCGAACAATCTGAGGTTTCCAAATTCATCTATGCTACAATGGATGTATGCCCTAATATCCTCAACATGCAGCACTTCGTATGGAACACCAGAAAAAGCTCTTAATGGTTTGACTTCAACTGACTTGTATGGATGCTTCTTAAATTTTGGTCAGGGCCTTTCAGTAATATTAACAACAAGAGGAGTAGCCATCTCAAAAGATTATGGGTTCAAATCTTTGTAAAAAAATACATTTTTCTTCCACAGAGTTAGGGTTAGATGATTTTGCTAGTTGAATTAGTTCTTCATGCTTCAAATCTCTTGATTTTCAGCTCAGATGCTCTTCTTCTTGTTCTCTTTGAAAGAAAAGTGATTCAAATGCTTGAATGAGTGACTTTTTATCCTCCACAAAACCTAATTTGTCATTGTAATAGATGCTCTACCTTAGTACATCTGGTTACACTGTTTATGCATGTAGCCAATCTTCAATTGCTCTGCAATCAATCGCATTTGCTTCTTTTCTTCTAGAATTTGCTTCAACAAATCTGCAATAACCCAAATTATCTTTTCTCATCATGCCAAATTTAGGCACCCACTTACTGGCTGGGGGAATTTGATTTTCAATGCAACTCCCCCTGAGCCAGAGCTCCTGATTCAATTCCTAGAGGAATTGTCAACACCAGATTCCGGTGCGGACCCATTACTATTATTCATAACACTTTTCTTGACCCATGTCTTGCTCATTTCATTTTGGATCTCATTCACATTAATTTTGTCCTTGCCTTTGTCTTGTCCCTGCTCATCTAGTTTTCTATTTACCGAACCTCTTCTTTCATTATTCCTTCTTCTGTCGAATCTTACAAAATGATCGGATCAATTACAATTGAAGCACATAACATTTCTTTGCCCATTTGACTAATTTCCTCTTGATCTACACTAGTTAGCCATATTTCCAAATCTATTGGTTGTAAAGCATTTGCCATTGAAGGAATTGCCATTTCCTCTATTGTTAGAGTTATTCATTATCATACTTCTGCATTCATTGGATCTATGACCATACCTCTTACATTTGAAGCATTGACAGGAGAAGGATGGACCACTTTAATTTACTCTACTTCTGCACTGAGTAGCTTTATGACCAAATTTGTTGCAATCAAAACAATTCCCATTGAAAGATGGATATCTTTGAGCATTAGGCTATCTTATTGGAGGTCTTCTAGACCTGTTTCTCACATTCCTTGATTGAGAATTTCTTTGTCAGGATCTAGAGCTTTCTCCTTTCTCATACCCAAGACCATGCTTATCATCAGACTTCTTCTGACTCTCAAGCAACACTTCAAGTTTAGTTGAGCTTATCTTGAACTTCTCCTTATATTCATTTGCAACTTCTAGGTCATGCCTAAGAGTGACAATTTGCCTTTCAAGTTCTTCATTATATCTACATTCTTATAGATCAGATTTTAGGTGACCAATTGTTCTATCCATTCTGTAACATTCTTCTATTCTTTCCTTTAGAGTTTGATTCAGGTTTTCTTTGGTCTTCTTTCTTTCCTCAATTTATTTGCTTAGCCTCATCACCCCAGATTCTATCTCATGTTTTAGAACATAAACTTCTTTTTTTAGCTTCTCAAAATCCTTTATCTTTTCTTCCAAGGCCTCATTCATGCCATTTTCTTCAGTGAAATTAGCTAGCTGCTAAAGTAGCTCCTTACTCTTTTCCATACATTTTTTTAGTTTTTATTTTAACATCTCAATGCAATCATCAGCATCTTTAAGGTTTGCTTTCAGATCATGTATTTCTGCTTTGGACTAATCAAGATCTTCTAAATCCAATTGAAGTTGTTATCTGAGTGAACCCATTAAAAACTCCTTCCCAGATCTTCCTCAAGCTATCAGGCTTCTTCCAAGGAACCTACTCTAACACCAATTGTTGAAATAAGGGCTAACAATTGAGAGGGGGGGTGAATCAGTTGTCTCAAAAACTTCAATACTTGCTGCAATTAATTCTTCTTTAATAGATTAAAGATGTAACCATGAAATCATGAATCAAAGACACATAAGTAGAAGCATAATTAACATACTTGACACCAAGATTTTTGATGTGGAAACTCGGTTAAGGGAAAAACCACAGTGGGGGTTAACCCACAAGAAATTATACTATGTTAAAAGTATTACAAATGGGGAAGGCACATGCCTTCAGGGCTCACTACTCCAAGAGGCTCACTGCCTACAGAAATGATTACAAGAAGATAATAGAATGTTTGAACTGATGAGTAGCATCTACCAATGTAAAAATTTAGTTCCAGTTAAGCATAAAATACTGATCTTACACACTTCATCTTTATTCTGCCTTGTTTTACTCTTCTGCCATAATCTAGGCTTAGATCTTTTCCTTCACACTTCTTCTACTCTTTTTCACACTTATTCCATCACTTCATCACTTCCTTACACCACAAGATTCAAATCCATCAGATATATATCTACATCAAGAAATTTTATCAACTGTAGTCAGCTCAGAGAAAACATAGAACATTTATGAAGACCTCTGCTCTGTCAGTTGAATACATGCATAATCAGCAACGCGGACAAAAAACTTGTGTTCTCAAATCATCAACCATGTCGGCCAATACCACTAGTTATCACAAATTACTTAACCAACAACTTTTCTTCATCCAGACCAAGATCAAATACTAGGTCATCTTGTTCTTCTTTTAAATGTACTATCTAACTAGAGCCCAATACTCAGATGCTTATAGCTTTGGAATCTTTCATCACCGGAGGCTAAATTCTCAGATTGAGATAGTCCTGACAATCCTTATTACTCCCTTAGATCCGTTGCACATTGTGATTTACTACTGAAGAGATCTAGACCAAGATATCGGACCCTGTCACATGCTCTATTTTTGACTCTCAGACTTAGACAAATCCTCACTCTGACTTCTAGTATAAACAAATCATGTAATGCAGATGTGTAGGATAGACTTAGTTGCCATCAATGACAACACTTGTCATGTGAAGTAGTGTCTCTTGCCAACACCATGAACATTGTGCATTAGGGATTACTCTTGTATTTGTTATGACTGCATTTTGGGAAATTGTGTGAATTACAAACCAAGAACATGGATATGTTAGTGAACGGAATTCAATGCCACTAGTTGTCACTGACACATACATTGAAGATGAAGACAAAATATTGGATGACATTCCTTTGATTTCAATTGATTATGACCACATTCTAGGATTGATTAAAAAAGGTATGTGTGCATATATATAAATTATTGCAAAGTTTGTAACTTTAGATTGATAAATATAGATTATAAGATTTGCTAATTTAGACAAAATTTAATTGTAATTTGTCTATTAATTTTTTTCTACAATTAAACATTGGTTCTAATTTTTTAACTTGAACATTGTATATATGTGTGTACAAGAGATGTTTTTGCAGTCATAACAGAGGCTAGAAACATATAAGGTGTTAGTTATTATTTATTACGTTGCACAGAGGAGAGGATGAAGTTAACAAAACTAGAAACAAGCGATGGAATGTTGTTTCCCATAGGTTCAGTTGTAGTGCAAAGGACATATCTCAAACAAGTCAAAATTGTTCAAAATGGGATTCATTTTACTAATTACCACCTTAAAAACAAGGTGTATCAGTATAGCCACCTAGTAATTTCTACTGGCCTATCTCTTCATCAAGTTCCACGTGCACATGGATGTCATAAGTGGAGACTAGATAGAGATGATCATAAGAGAATACTAGAAGTTATTGAAGAGTGAGATGAACCAATGGATGTGGTACATGAATGAGAAAGGTGTCTAGGAATGAATATTTTGCTTAGGTCAAGTAGTTCTATTATCAAAAGTATTTTCAACATTAATCAATACATTTAAGAAATTAAGAACAAAAGTGTATGCATCTTAGAGATCTATAACATTTGGGTACATGATATGTGATTTTTCTTGTTTCATTGAAATGTACACATGGATGATCTATATATTTACGTAAGCTGCTACATACATGTACAAATGAAATTGTGATTAATTATTACGTGTCTTTCTCATTACTATTGTCAATGAGGATTGCACCCTTATGCAAAGCTGTAAAACTCTGCAATCCTTCGAAACATGGGGACAAACTTAGGCTGTGGATGACCTATAGGGAGTTTGAACCTCCACATTATGGGCTGGTTCCCTTTAAATATTCTATTTGGATCTATGATTTTCTATTTTGGAAAAGGGTAAGAAATGAACTATAATGGAAATAAAATTGTAAAATTTGGTGATGCACCTAATAAGGATGGAAAAAATGCAAATCTGGTTCACAATAGACTTCATAAATCTAGCCCACACAATCCAATCTTGGCATAAATATCACAAAAATATTTCTAAGGAAGGCTGGAAGATAAACTCTTTTTGAAGGAAAAGGATTTTTTCACAACATGAAAGAACTATTTCAATAACAAAACCTAAGACCTGTGATATCAACATGTTTAACACTTACAAATAAGAATGAGACAATAATTTTAAAAGTTTCGATAGTAAAACACATTAAAATTTCATCAAATCATCCATATAAGTAACATCAATGGAAAGGTAAACACTTGATTTCAATGAAAAACTAAAGGAAATTATTGCAAGAGAGACAAAAAAGGAACCTGTAACCTGCTGTAATCAATGAGTTACAAAACCTCCTTCTCTCTCAAAGTGTAAAGAGCAAAAAAGGCAAGAACTCAAGAAAAATGAGTTACAAAACCTTATGTCTTTCAATGTGTAGAAGAGAAAAGAATGCTAGAACTAGCAAAATAAGGTTTTGCTTTACAATATATAGCTTGCTCTCTCCAAGAGGCATGAAAAATAGAACTGCAGCTAACTGCCTCTCTAAAAATAATCTCTCCAAAGTGATCCATGAGCAAACCACGAAATCCCTAAAAATAAGGGTCCAAATTGCCACAATTTGAGCAAAAATAGCTCCAAATCGATCCCCTCCATATGTTTAACCAAGAAGTTGACCAAAACTCCTAAAATCTCTCCCCAAATCATGCAAAAGTCCCTAAATGGCCTCAGTTAACTCAACTCATCAATTTGCATGATTTTGCTTTTGCAAAATTGATGTGAGTGGATAATAAAGTAATTAGGATAATTACTCTATTGTTAGTTACAATTTGCACTATTTTTTATTTTACAATTTGTGAAAAATAATAAAGTAATTTGAAGAATATTACTTTATTATTTATTTACATTGATTTATTTGTAAAATCATGGATGATGAAAGAGAAAATAATTCCCTTGTCTCTCCAATTATAATTGCCTAATTTGCATGATTTGAGCAAAAAAAGACTTAGAAGAAAATAAAATACCCTTATATCTCCATGTGAGAAAAATCTCCTAGTTTGCATGACATATGCATTAAGGCAAAAAATTATCCTTATCACTCCATTTATATTGTAATAATGCATTTAAAACACTTAGGCATAAACAATATTCCTTATCACTCCACATGCACTAAGGAGAAAATCATAACACCCTCTGCCTTATACTCCATTTACAATGTAAAAAATGCCACCTCACTACCATACAACCTCCATCATGCAAAAAATCAAACCCTAACATAAGCCACTACCACCTTGCATTATTTTGTTTATATGCATCTTTGAAAATAAATCATTTATCTTCATGCAAATGCCTTTCTCTTTTCAACAATCTCTTTCATGCAATGACAAAACCCTAATGATAATCTTTTGTCACCTCACTGATTATTATGCATTATTTATGAGGAATCTTTGATTGCAAGAGACAAAGGTATATTCAACCACATGCTTGGTTTTGAGGATCTTCGACTATATGCATAGTCGACTACCAGAATAAGGTTTGTTTAAATTGCATCTAAGGCATGAAAATTACCTTTTAATGATGTTGATTACCTTTGACCTTGGAAACAAAAGCAAGAATCACCCCCTGTCAGCTTCTCCAAACAATGATCATTAGGAATCATACTTTTCAAGTCTTGGACCCCGGCAACATTGGATAAGGTAATGATTTTAGTTTGCAAAGTCAAAAAAATAAAAAAAGGTGTAAAGAAGCTTCGATGAACAAAACAATGAGTAAACCCTAAAGTTTAACTCATTTTCATTTTGTATCCTCTTTGTTCAGTCGCTCTTCAACTTCTTAATGGCCGACTAGGGTTTCATGGTTCTCTGGTTTTTTCTTTCATTTTTCATGGCTTCTTTCGCTCAACTCTGGCATTTGAATGATATCTCAGTGCTGGAGAAAGGTGAGCACGTCATTTAGATTTTGACTGGTATTTCCCTTACTATTTATGTAGCTTTCTTCCCATTCAGCTATGGCTATGTACTGGGCATGCAAACTTAATCAACTTTCTCTTATTTCTATGTCTCTTTATCTGCATCATAAACTTACATCTTGAGAGCTCATACATGAAGGAGGCCACGGTCATGTGCATCTCTCCATTCAAAAAGATGGGTGAGTTTCTTTTCTTTTTGGCTTTCCTGTATCTCATTCTCCTTACTAAATATATGAAACATGGTAAGGGTTTCAAATTTGAAAATGGGTATTCCATTTATAAATGTAGGAACTCCTTATTGTCACGGCCATGGTAGAAAATGCATCTCTATAACATGTATTTCAAAAATGAAACAAAATGAAATAAGGGTTTCAGATTTTTAAAAGAGGGTTTCATTTTTTTCATATGGTTTCTACATTCTAAGCATAAAAAATGCCTTTCTTGTCACGGCCATGGTTGTAGATGCATTGCATTACTTTCTTTTTGTTGTAGATGAAACCTAGTAGGGTTTGATGAAAAATACACCCTTTTCGTGTCTATGTAAGGAGATATATAAGATTGATTTATCAGAATCAAAAAATCTTTTGTATTCCATTTCCATGGTACATATCCCAATCAATATTCAAAACCTTCCTTGCTCCTATGGTATGGGAAGCCATAACAACAACTATTGCATTGTTGTGAAGACAGAACCCCATAGAACTCTTTTACCTTTGCATGATGACCAACTAGTCTTACCTGCTCAACCTCTTTAGGATGCAGTGATTCTGGCTCATAAGTCATCACGGTGGTCTTTGCATACAAGACAAATTTTACATTAACAATAGGATTTAGAAAAATTCTCTGGCACTTGCTACAGCCAACAAAGGTACCACATATAAAAATTTTGGGAAACAAACCTGCCCTCACTATCTCTAATTGAATGCCCCTTAGCTTTGTTTGTAGATCTATTCTCTAGTTGTCACCTGTAGTTTTTATGACTGTCCTCCAATGAATATCCATTGTTTTAAGTTATCTTTATAACTATACTGCTTCTACTGTATATCTATGTGACTCTTGCATTGAAATAGCTATTCTTTATGCTCTTGAATTGGTTTAAAACCCTTCATTAAACCTATAAACAACTTGGTATATTCCTCACCATTGTCTTCATCTTCATACAATCATTAGAACACTTTTCTGGCTATGCTTCATTTCTATGGGAAACTCTTTGTAGGTCTTCAGATGGATATTCTCTTTGGTGGTTCTCTGCACTATGTGATAGTCTCTTTGGAAAACAATGGTGAAAACTGTACTATTTTGACCTCCATAGACATCAATATGAATATGCTTTTGTGTATGTTTGAGTAACCCTAGTGGGGTTTATAGAACAACTCTCTTGATTGCATGTTGCTCCCTTTATGCCTGCTACAGGTTTGTTATTTATCCTTATTGCTTGAACATACTTTTAACAGTAATTTTACATTCCATTCATAATAAAAAGTGGTAAATATTTGTTTCTCTTCTTTATTTCTCAGACTGAGCTTCTTGATTGTTGAAGCAGATGATATCTAAGCATGGTTATTTGGAACCTTTAGCACTATATCACTGTTGTCCTTTGATTATTCAATGCATGACCTCATTTGATTTGAACTACAGTATGCTCTTGATAGTGTTTAGACCCTTGATAGGTTTATATATATATATATATATATATATATATATATATATATATATATATATATATTGTAGACACTTAAAAATGTCCCAAGCCTGTGAACGATATTTGTTGGCACATAATTCATCTTCCCCTCACATTCCTCTATTAATTAAATAATTCCTGAATTATTTAATTAATTCATTTCACTTGGCCTTTTAATTAAATGAATTTTTATTTAATTAACTAGGCTATCTTTCTTCTTTATTTCCTCTATGGTTAAATAATTTAAATATTATTTAATCATTTATTACCATGTCCCATTTGATTTAAATAAATTTCTATTTATTTAAATTATCCATTGTTCCCTTTTTTAATTAAATAAGTATCCCTCTTATTTAATTAAATCACTCTCATCACATACCCTCCTCAAAACAATTAAATAAGTACCTATTACTTATTTAATTAGGCACATAATCACTTCTCTCACCTCATATTTTTCCAAATAAAAAGTACATCCTTGTCCTCTAGTGACAAGGAAACCCTAAATCATCCTAGCCCTTGGTTTTCCCTCCAAAGTCAACTCTAAATCTCCACCCTCCATTCCAACTTCCTCCTCTATAAAACCACCTTCTCCCATTGACATTTCACCACTTTGAGCATTTGACTTGTGCATTTGTCTACTCTTGAGCTCTCATTTTCTTAGTTGCTGGTCTGCAAGTCTGAGTACATTTTCATAGCTTAGCTTAGTAGTAATGGAGGAAATGTATTAGGCATTCTAGGGTTTTATGCTTCCATAGTTGCATTTCTAGGTTGTTTAAGGTCTCTATTACTTGAGTAGGGTTTTATTTTGTTGTTCTAGGTTTTATTTTGTTGTTCTAGGACTGTAGGATAGATTTTTCCTTGCTTACATTGGTGAACCTGACGTGAATCGTCTGTACATTCTGCAAATTTAGGGCTTTTGAATTTGTAGGTTTGTGCGACACATACATGGAGCATTAAAACACATGCACTTCTTTGTGAGCTGCATGCGTAGTATGACGTGATGCTTAAGCTGGATTCTACACCGCATGCGCATACTTCTGCACCACATACACTCCAGTTCAAGGTCAAGTTTTTGTTTTGATTTATCTAACCCTAATTTAGTTCATTTTGTAGGTTGCTAACTAGTTTTTGTAGGGTCTGGTAGTCTAAATGATTCACTATTTTATTAACTACTAGGGTTTCATTTTTAAGTAGTAGGTTTTCTTAAAAAAGGCATTTAGTTCCCAAAGAGGAGATTAAGGCTTATTATCTAGGGTTTCATTTAGTCATTTTGTAATCTGGGTAAATCCCATTGAGGCCTGGAAGTTTTCTAACTTATTGGCACTCAGGGACACACCTTACAATCCTAGGGTTTAGTTTTAGTCCATGCATAGATGATTTTATTTCGTTGGTTAGGTTTTCTGGTAACATTTTCATTTGCAGGGAATTGTGCACCACATACGCGTAACAGTGCACCGCATACGAGTAACAGTGCATCGCATAAGAGTAATAGTACATCGCATGCGTTCTCTGTGTGACACATGCACTCTGGTAAAAACAACTTTTTTTGAAAAAATTTGTCTCAATCCATGGTTTCCAGTTTCTATTCAGGTTTTTCTATTACTGATTTCTAGGTTTGCAACTTGTGGTGTGGAAGGAACATTTTGATTTCCAAACTAAACTTAGCATTTAGGGATTTATTTTTATGTATGTGTGGATGATCAAAACAATTTGCAATTGGGGTTAAAAAGAACACTTTTTTTTTGTTTGCATCTACGCACTCATCTTTGGGATTAAAATTAATCTCACTCATATTGGCTAAAATGAACCACAACCCTTGCATTTTCACACTCATGAGTTAAAAAGAACACAACTTTGCATTATAATGCATTGGGTTAAAATGAACTACAAATTTTGTATTATTACACTCATTAGGACTTAAAATTAACTTGTATTCCTTACTCATTTAAAAAGATAAAAAAGGATTGTATTTGTGCTTGCTATGCTTGGTGGTTTGTGTTAGAGTAGTGGAAAGGTGCATACCCTCCACTTCACTTATATTAAATCACACCACATCTAAAGAAAAGATAAATCAAAAGAACCCCCATGCACGTGTGAAGCAAACTTGTGTGTGTATGCTCTCCCCTTGCAACTTAGTGCGAGCCTGGGGATCAAAAGCATGTTAGTTTGTTTCTCTTTTGTTGAGCCTTAGAGTGGGCCTGCTTGTGAGACACATTCGAAAGGAGAATTCACTTACGACCCCAAGAGGGACTTTCATCCGGCCCGCAATATAAGTTGAGGATAAGGAAAAAACCAAGTCTAACCGGTATGAGTGCTCACCATACAGTGCTAGCTCGAAAGGAGGTGTACCTTAGTGTATATTAAATTCCTAGTAGGGTTAGTTAGAGCCTTAAGTGGCTTGATAGATGCTCATGAGGTGTCGGTCCCCTGGATATCTTACTAGAACCTTCTTGTTTAGTGGCCAAAAACCTTCTATTTGTTGACACAGAAGGGTAACCTTTGAAGCGGCCCCAATTCATGCGGTTCTTAGCCGAGGTAACAGGGGCAATCCTAAGGTTTGGTGGGGGGACGAGCCTTGGGAAACCCAGATCTTGGTATGCATGAGAAGTGAGTGCATTGTAAGGGGGAGCCAGTGCTACCAAGATCCTAGAGCTACCCGCTTTGAATAGGTGCAGCTAGGGGATTCAACAAATACAATCCTTGACTAGCCCTAGGATTGTGCTTATCTTTTTAAGTGCTTCTCAAGAAACTTTGTCATACAAAATGTCAAACCAACAAGAGACATAGCCACAAAACTATTTGCTGAGTGTTTTACCACTGATGCACTTTCTAATTTTTCACAAAAACATCAAACAAACCTAGGGAAATTACTTTTGAGAAGCTTGCTAAACTGCAACGCATACGATGAATAGTGAACTGCATAATTGACATTCTGCAATGCATGAGAAAAAGTGAAATGCATATGCTAGATAGTGAACCGCATATGCTGAACATTGAACCGCATAAGTGACATTCTGCAATGTATACATTGGACTGTGAACCACATAAGTGACATCTTGCAATGCATAAGAAAAATAGTGTGCTACATATGCTTGAGAGAAACTTTTAAGCCTTAGAAAAACTTCTAAGATCTTTTATCCCAATCTGATCTGATTGCAATTGTGTTAAGAACCTGTACCCTTTAGGATCCACTTGCATACCACCTTCATTTATCTTAGGTCTTGCATTCATCATAAAACAATCTTAGAACCTTAGGATTTGAGCCTTAGACTTCCATAGGAATCCAAAACATTAATCTTCCCAAGTCGAAACATAAGGAGAAACCATCGACGTGTGACTGCCTCATAAGTGTAAAATTGGACTAAGAGACCTTGGCATTATTCTCACTCAATTCATTCTCTTTCGGCTAAGTATAAAGTCCGCTTTCCAAATAATTCCTTATAATCACTTTTCTCGCATCAAAGAGTCCAAGCTCTTGACAAACCCAGTTTGCACTTTGAAGGTCATTAGTAGACAATAGTATCCTATTGGAGCTAGACTTTGCGAAGATTAAAATCATTATCCCCACACTTTGGTCTTAGGCACCTTTCCATTAGTCACATCCCATAAACATAAAAAAGACATACACTCGTTTGCATAAAAAACTTAGGTCTTTCCCATTTCCATCTTTAGGAACCTTTTAAGCAACATTAGGATACCACACTCGTTCATTACCTTAGAAACTTTATGTCATCTTCCCACCTTCCATCTAGGTCTTTTATGGTTGAAACATGGTTGCAAAAGAAAAGAAAGGGAGAAGAGAACTCAAAAGATCCCCAAGACTCTCACATCAAAACCATGAGATTTGGTACCAACCCCAAGGAACAACCTAACCAAAACATGGGAAACCCCTTTGACCATCTATTTTTGCAAGATGATGAACCCGGGGTTACACCTAAAGTCCTTGAAGCCTTGGGACAAGACCCTAGAGTATTGAGAATTCTAGATGAAATGATTTCCACAGACCCACAAAGCTACCTTTTGTGCCTTATACAAAATGGAACTAAACTTCTCGAAGGTGTAGACATAACCACCCTCATACCAAAGTCCGCTAACACCACCATAACAAGTCAAAGCTATGCTTCATCCTCCAACTACCATGAGAATCAAACACAAGAACATGCCAACATACCTCAAGGGCAAACCTCACATGAGTCCATCGCGGTAAACATACCTCCGCCCTTTGGGGAAAACAACACAAATGTCACAACCCACACATCAAATCCTTTTGTTTTCTTAGCAAATCCTCAAGGGCATGCTAAGCAAACACAAAGGATACATATTGTGACCTCACAAAACCAAACCCAAGGAGTCAACACCACAACAAACACAAACACGAACTTGGGAACCAACTCTAATACCAACATGGGTAACCTCAACACGAACATGGGAACCAAATCCAATACCAACATGGGCAATCTCAACACCAACCCTCTCCACCAACATAACACAATTAGTCAAATCTTAGGTATATCCTATGTCAATTCAAACCCCATAAACCCATTTGGAGCTAATAACAACAATGCAACTAATGCCTCATACATTGATCCCAACCAACAAATGAATCCTCATGTCTCATATCAAATAACCACAACCATGCCATACCACTATCGATACATTAACCCTAACGTAACCCTCATGACCAAGAACCAAAACCAAAACATGACACCATTACACACTAATTACGACGTAAACACTAACACCATCCCACTTGTCAGCAACATGGGAACTTACAATACGACGAATCCTTACTTGGACATAGTCACAAATACTGCCAACACACTCGTCAAGACCCTCACCCAAGAGTTGGACAAGGTAAATTAACAATTAGTAAACCTGTAAGTCTCAGGGACCAAGAAAACATATTCCATGGAGGACTTATGCTCGTATCCATTTGACAAAAGCATTTATATGCCTCCTTTTCCCCCGAATTTCACCCCACCAAACTTTAACAAATATAGGGGATAGGGGAGTCCTATTGAACATGTATGGGAGTTCCATACTGCTTGCCTAGAGCTCACCTATGATCACACCTACTTAATGAGACTCTTCCCTAGGAGTCTCACAGGTCAAGCTCTTGAATGGTTTGCACACCTCCCCACAGGGATACGCACATGGACAAAACTCACCGACAAGTTCATTTCATACTTTTCCTATAACATAGAAATGGATCTGAACATAGCCACCTTGTGCCAAGAAAGACAGGAAGAAGGAGAGACGTTCATCTCTTTCTTTCAAAGGTGGCGAGGCCTAGCAAGTAAATACCCTTGTTATATTCCTAAGAATTAGCTAGTGCCCATCTTCGTGGAAAACATAAACAAAGAGCTTATACTTCAATTGCAAATCCACTATTGCACCTCCTTCAGGGAAGTAGTGGAGAAATGGGTAGCCATCGAAAAGGTTCTTATCGCTAAAGGCACAATAAAAATATTCAACAAGAATCAAAACACCCAAAACATGCCCTACGACAAGAACAAGACTTGGGCATGAAACAAGAATGTTACCAATGATGGGGTGGTAGATGCCAAAGAATTTAGAGCTAGACCTACCCTCACACTTAGAGCATCCCCTACAATGAATAATCACCCGTACGTCCAACAACAACAACCACAACAAAAAAACACAACCTCAACAACAATCAGTAAATGCGATCCAAAATAACCAAAGGAGGCCACCTCCTAGGAATAATGCCCCTAGACGCAACTATACACCTTTGACAAAACCTACTAAAGTAACCTTACAGAAGTTGTTACAACATAACCTCATCCAATTGTTGGAGATCTGACAATATGATCCG
The DNA here is from genome assembly GCA_027924645.1 of Cunninghamia lanceolata. Classification (NCBI taxonomy): domain Eukaryota; kingdom Viridiplantae; phylum Streptophyta; class Pinopsida; order Cupressales; family Cupressaceae; genus Cunninghamia; species Cunninghamia lanceolata. The sequence continues at coordinate 481,190 of BSBN01000958.1, read as the reverse complement.
GCCTTCAAACCTCCTTCATGGAATGATAATGACTTCTGTGAGTATCATCGAACTAAAGGACATAAGACTTCAAATTTCTTTAAAATGAAAAATATCATCCAAGACTTCATTGATAGGGGTATTGTAGGGGTAGAACAAATAGCCGGTTCCTCCAACACTGACCATACTATCTTCACTGACCCATTACAAAATCATGGATCAGGACAACCCTCTTTGTCAGGAACCAAGTCGCACAACAATGTCAGCTATAATAGTGTCGCCTATGATTACACCATCAATAGCATCCAGATGTCTGACAATAATATCTCCATGATCACCATAAAAGCCCATCCCGAATGTGCCCTCACCACCCAAAAATCCAAAGTTACATTGCAGGGTGCGCCCACCAACACCTCCAATACATCCACACCACAAGCCAAGGGTCAATATAACCTTTTAGATCACCAAAAGAAGACCCCAACACAGATATCCATCTTTGAGCTGCTTCGTCTTTCACCTAAACATAAAGCTATTCTAGATAAAGCACTCCTAGAATCTTTCGTTCCTACTGACCTAAATGTTAGCCAATTCCAAGCCATGGTGGGACACTTAGCCACTATGAGCAGTGTCACCTTCACAGAACAAGACATACCCCCACACTACACTAATCATAATGATCCGCTACATCTTGAAGTCTACATCAATAAACATAAAGTCTGACGAGTCCTGGTAGACAGTGGAGCAGGATTAAACCTATGTCCTTTGAAATTGGTGTTAACACTAGGCTACTCTGAGGCTTGCATTGATCCTACCAAGAGAATTGTTATCAAGGCCTATGACGATGCTGAACGCTCCTCTAAAGGAGTTATCATTTTACCTATAAGAGTGGGGCCAGACGTTCAAGATACTGTATTCCATGTCTTGGACACTGAATTACCATATAACCTCATCTTGGGCTGACCATGGATCCATTCCATGAAGGTTGTCCCTTCCACTTACCACCAATGCATCAAGTTTCCCTATAATGGCTTGGAAGTCACCATCCCAAGTGATCCCGATACGTTCCAATACTGCAGCCACCTAAGAGAAGTACCCCAACATCAGGTGCTTGTAAATCGAGGAATCTCACCATTCACCTTCTCCTCCAATTATGTCGACCCTTCCACATTATCCAAAGCCACCACCGCTTTCATTCTACCACTCAACCCATAAATTCAAATCCAAGACAGAGGATGTGGTGAATACAAGATAGAAAGGTCTTATTGCATCAAAAAGTTGTCGATATCACCCAAGTCACAAGGAAAGCCCAGCATTATTCTACCGAAGCAAACCCTCTCAGCCGGCCCCACCACATTCACAAATGGGGAGAACTTAATAAAAAAGATGTCAGTGAAGACTTATCTAGTTGGCTCTATAAAGAAGAAGAGGAGGAACAAGAGATCGAACACATCAAATTGCCTGTAGAACAATATGGTAAAGGATATGAGTTTGTCAAGAAACAAGGATATGTTGGACATGGTGGACTAGGACCTAATGGGAATGGATGAACCAAACCTCTCCAACCAATAAGGAGGCCACGTAATGAAGGGTTTGGATATACCACACAAAGAGATAGGACTCCACATACTAAGTTACTTATCCATGGGGAGATGAGTGCTTCAAAGGAAGTTGAGACATCAAGGGATCCACCTAAGCTTGAACCTGAATCATCCACATCCCACTCACCTAAATCGTCCACACCCAACCTCCCTGAAGGGGCCGCATGGATAAATATCTTCTGGGACCCTGATAATACCTCTATTTGTACCCTAACTCTCGTAACCATGCCTAAACACTGATGATGGCTTACCCTTAGTCCATGCTAAACTAATTGACTGGGACCACTGAGATCCACCTAGCTTAGACTTTTTCGAGAATGACAAAGCAATAGCTGAGTTCATGGGACTTCACGAAGGTTTACCTCTTGGAGACCATAAAGTTATGTACGTCATGGACTTGGATAGTTCTACTTACTTTGGAGAATCCAGTCCACCCTCTAGTCACAAAAGTGAAAATAAAAAAGGAAAAAATAGGTCTCTGGGTGAAAACTGAAAGACACCCTTAGATCATGAAAAAATAAAAATAAAGGACGTATCCGAAGGTGAAAACCTCTATGAGGTGCTTGAGGATGGATGGTTGGAAGTGTTGCCTATCACAAAAGAAAAATGGCCCCTGCTAGTAAAAGCGACTATTGAAGCCAACCTCAGCACCGAAGAAGCTCCCAAGATCATCCACTTCGCTGAGTCACTCACAGAACAAGAAAAGCCTGAATTCAGAGACTTCTTCTTAAGATGCCAAATCAACTTTGCATGGTCCTACACTAACATGCCTAGGCTTGATCCACAGTTTGTCCTACACCACCTACCACTATTACCAAATGCCAAACCTATCAAGAAAAAACTCTGAAAGATGCATCTGTAGATCGCTTTGCTGGTAAAGGCAGAATTGAAGAAACTTCTTGATGTTGGCTTCATCAGGCCAATTGATTATCTAGAGTGGGTATCTAATCTTGTGCCCATCATGAAACCTAATGGCCAGATCAGAATATGCAAAGACTTCCGTGACTTGAACAGGGCATGTCTGAAAGATGATTTTCCATTACCAAACATAGACATCATAGTGGACTTAACAACTGGATTCAAAATACTCTCATTAATGGATGGTTTCTCTGGATATAATCAAATACGAATAGCACCAGAAGATGGGCATAAAACATCATTTATATATCCATGGGGTACATATTGTTGGGTCGTCATGCCCTTCGGTCTCAAAAACACAGGTGCTACATACCAAAGGGCAATGACAGCTATATTTCACGAGTATATGCATACATGTATGGAAGATTATGCTGATGACCTACTGGCAAAATCAATCACTAGAAGATCTCATCTAGAGGTGTTGGATAAAATGTTTAAGGACTTGGAAGAATTCAAGGTCAGACTAAACCCTAAGAAATGTGTGTTCGGCGTCACATCAAGAAAATTGTTGGGCTACATTGTTTCATGCAAAGGAATAGAAGTTGATCCTGCCAAGGTCAAGGCAATAATGGACATGCCTTCACCTACTACCTTAAAATAGCTACGTAGCCTACAAGGAAAGTTGCAATCTATTCGAAGATTTATTGCATAGCTTGCTAACAAATGTCAACCTTTCCAACACTTACTCCGTAAAGGGATACCATTTGTGTGGACAAATCAATGTCAGGAAGCCTTTCAAAAGATCAAGGAATATTTTCTATCACCACCGGTTCTCAGGCCACCAATCCCAGGCAAGCCACTTTTATTGTACATATCAACAACTAACTCAACATTGGGGACACTATTGGCACATAATGATGAAGAAGGAAAGGAAAGGGCAATCTATTACATTAGTAGAAACTTATTAGGATATGAGCTAAACTATAGTCCTATTAAACATGCATGTCTCGCCGTAGTCTTTGCTACCCAAAAATTGTGACATTACATGCTGAATCACAAGACAAAGTTGGTTGCTAAGATTGACCCACTAAAATATTTACTAAATAAAACAGCCTTAATAGGATGTCTAGCCAAATGGGTTATGGTATTGAGTGAATTTGATATAGAATATGTTGACTGCAAAGCCATCAAAGGATAAGTAATCGTAGATCAACTAGTAGATGCATCTACACTGACAAATCATCCAATGGTCATTGATTTCCCTAATGAATCAATATTCACAGTTGAAACACCAAAAGTTTGGACACTATTCTTTGATGGATCATGTACCAATCACGGTTTAGGCGCAGGTATCTTATTTATTATGCCTCAAGGTGATGCCATTCCCAAGGCATTTAGAATTGCTTTTCCTTGCACCAATAACATAGTAGAGTATGAGGCATTACTCATAGGGCTTCGAATGGTAGTCAACTAGAAAATCAAAACATTACAAGTATTTGGTGATTCCCAGCTAGTTATCAAATAGGTCAACAATGAGTATGATACCAAAGATGAAAAGCTCATACCGTATAAAAGGATGGTAGATAGTTTCAGGCTATACTTTGACACAGTGCTCTTTGACCAAATTCCAAGAGTTTAGAATCAAGTAGCCAACGCAATGGCAACCATTGGATCTCTCCTCGATATCCCAAGTAGTCTCACTCAGTTCAAGTTCTTGGTGGAACAACTATTGGTCACAGCCTTTGATGTCCCCGAATCTGAGTTAGTCTATGAAATTGTTGGTACCATGTCACCCTGGTATCATGACATATACACCTACCTATAGGACCAAACCCTACCCACCGACCTATCATCTAACCAACGCAAGTCCTTCATACACCAAGCCGCTAAGCATGTCATCATCGGTGACACTCTATACCGATGTGGATTTGATAATACCCTCCTAAGATGTCTCTACTCTGAAGAAGCACAAACAACCCTACAAGAGGTACACGAAGGTATATGCGGAGCCCACTCCAGTGGTCCTACCCTTGCTAAGAAGATCATTAGAGCAGGATATTACTGGCCTACAATGGAGAAAGATGCATATCATTTTGCAAAGAAGTGTCAGCAATGCCAGATACACAGTGATCTTGTGCATGCACCAGCTCAGGACCTACAACTGCTCACATCTCTGTGGCCTTTCTCTCAATGGGGACTTGACCTTGTGGGAAAAATCCACCCTACCTCTGCCAATGGCCATAAATTCATCCTCATAGCCGCTGAATATTTCACAAAATGGATTGAAGCTATTCCCATGACATACATCACTGGCAAGTAGATTGCCAAGTTCATTCTTAATTATATCATATGCTGGTATGGTGTCCCATAATCCATCGTAACAGACAATGGTTGTCCATTCAAAAACCAAGATGTCCATGAACTTTGTGATAAATTCCACATCCAACATCACTTCGCCACTCTACCCACAAGGCAACGACCAAGTTGAGGTGTCAAATAAAACCATCATAAAAATCCTAAAAAAGACTGTCAACGATGCTAGCCGTGACTGCATATTCAACTCAACCCTGCCCAATGGGCTTACCATACCAGCATCCGCACGCCCACCGGAGCCACCCCTTATTCCCTTGTCTTTGGATCCAAGACCATCCTGCCCATTGAGGTCGAGTTGCTCTCTTTAAGAGTATCCCTGCAGCAGTTGGTCGACGACGAAGAATACAGAACATCCCGGCTATAGGAATTGGAATTGCTAGATGAAAAGAGAGGGTCATCCCACAATAATGGGTTACACTTTTTGGCCAAACATGACATTGAAATCAACATTTTGAACTAAATCTTCACTTTCTGACACCTATAGCCGTTAAACCATTAGGTTGAAGATGATGCAAACTAGTGATTTGTGAGATTTTGTTTGTAGATTCTAAATATATATTTTTTAAAAAAATTGGAGTTAAATTATAATTTTTTTTGCATCTCCTTTGATAACTATTTTTAATAGTAAATGACATTTTTTTAAAGTGATGTGTATTCCATAGCACATAACTTTTTTTCTACAAAGGATAAAATTATGATTCTTTTGAATTTAGATTGGTAACACCGATATAGAGGGCATGCATTTGGTTTCATAATGTGTTGTTGAATATATTTTTTTTTAATTAAGTTTTTAAGTCAAACCAATTATAATTTAGACATAGGCGTATTCTGTAAAACATAACTTTTTCTATATGTATCAAAATTCAATTTTTCTTTTTTTGTTGAAACAAGGACATCAATACCTAGGGCATAGATATTTTTTAGAAATTTGTTTCACTAATTTACTAATTTTCCATGTGTGTAGAACAAAAAACTTGATGTTCGGTGAAAAACCTACATTCACAAGGAAAAAAATATAATAATTAAATTAAATATATTTAAAATTATACTTTTTGGGAAGCTTATAATAAGGAATACATACTTAAAAAACATAAATTTTAAATGAATTCATTTGATCCCCCAAAAGGTAAATCAAAAGTGGTTTTTTATCAGCATTTTGATAGGTGTAGAGGAGACTCCATTATAGGTATGGTTTAAAACTAGCGGGGTTCTATCCAAGGGGGTTTGAATCTAAGGGGGTTTGATCAAACCCTCTTCAATTAAAATCCTTTAAATGGAATGTTTTGAGGCTTAAATCATTATATTTTCTAAAAATATGTGATTTCAGCAAAAATCAGGATGTCCTAGAAAGTGTAACCATTATTGGGGCAGCACCTGAGACAAAATGCATTAACTCATTTACAAGCATATCAAAATCATCTTCGCCACAGCTACAACAAAAGGGTCCAAGTCCAACATTTCAACATTGGAGACCTAGTGTTAAAAGAGAACCCCAAAAATTAGATGGAACGAGAGAAGCTGGGAAAATCTGAGCCAAATTGGTTAGGGCCCTACATCATCATAGTAGCATATGGGTCTGATGCATATCAATTAGCCACCCCTAAAGGAGAACCCTTACCATAACCCATCAACAGCATACACCTGAGGCGCTATTATACATAAAAAAAAAAAATTCCATCCAATAATGAAAACCACCCCGGTGGCTCTTTGGACAAGTACCATGGTGAAAACTTAGAAAACATGCACCATGCGTAATTAATCTCTGCTCCATCATCTACCACTACTTGAAACCATGATCCCCATTCCGCAATAATCCCTTTCCACTCTATCACACTTCATAATGTCCCTCCCTTGACCTGGAAACAAGTTAACACCCTATTGTCTCCACATTTCCAATTCCTGATCCTAAGGTCATTGTTGGAGGACACTTGGAACAAAATCCCCCCAAAAAAAACCAACAAAATCCAAAAAAAAAAAAAACCAACAAAATAAAAAATAAAAAACCAACAAAATCCAAAAAAATAGAAAAACCAACAAAATCCAAAAAAAAAAAACAAACCAACAAAATCTAAAAAACTAAAAAAACCAACAAAATCCCAAAAAAAAAATAAAAAAACAAACAAAATCCAAATCAAAAAATGAGCAAAACTCCACAAGCATCAAATCATCAACTAATCAAAATACCAATTCTAGTCACGCCGTGTCAAACCAATAAACCAAACTACGTCACCTCTGAGCTTTCACGTAAGCAAGGCCATCTTTGATGCACCCTCGAGGCATTCCCCTTAGGTCCTAGGTCAACCCAAGTCCACCCTGGTCAAACTATGTTGCCTCTGAGCTTTCATGTAGGCAAGGCCATCATTGATGCATCCCTGAGGCACTAGGTCAGCCCCTTAGGGCCTGCCCTGTCGCATCATTGCAATAAGTCGTCCTTTCATGGGAAAGACACCGCAAACAAACGGCAGACAACAAAACATCATAAACACTTAAACAAGACAGATCAAAAAGCAAGATCAAGTCACTATCACTTATCATATCCATAGTGATAACCAAACATCACTATAACTAGCCAACATTATCAACCACATGTCTGACAACAAGCATGGGAGACAATTGAAACCAGGCTCCACACCTTAGATGATAACACCCATCTCTTGAACATTATCACTCATTGCAAGTCAACTACCCTGCAAACTCGCAACACCCCTACGACCAAACCATAGGTCTCACACAAAATGCCTTGCAAACTTTCATCTACCTTATACAGGAGGACGTATAGTCGAAACTAGACTTGACGTCTTATACGGCATGCTTCTTTCCTAAAACCAGACACTGATTCACCTATCACAATCATTCAGGCAAGCACATCTACACTTAGCACATGACCTAATGGATGTTGGCTCTGTCTCACATTTCACATTTGGTTGATTTTTTTCCGCAATCTTATTCCTAGGCTTTTCAAGGCAATCCCTAGCAGATGAAGAGAGGCAAGGACGGGACAAGATCAATTTTCTTTGATTGATGTCTACAGTTTTCTTTAGCAACATGACTGGGGCAACTAAGTTCCTTGTATATGACTGGGACACTACTGGGTGAACCAAATGCATCCTATACATGGAATGACACTTCCATGTATCAGGACCTTTACACCTAGAGTTGTTCTTGCCACAGGACTCGACAAGGTGCCTTAGGGACCCGAGATGAGCTTGGCACTCCTTGTCTATTCCTTTTTGTGTGTGCGTGTGTGTGTTTCCCAAAGGATCACACTTTGTGCCTTGGTCGCAATAATACCCTGGCACTCATTGTCCTTTGGCACAATAAGTACTATGATGATACCCAGTACCACATTAAAGAGTAGCTCACATCCTTAGAGGCATAAGTCAGAATCCCTCATTTCACACCAATTCTTCTTTTGTTGAGCTCATTATTTCCTGCTTGCATCTTCTTTTGATCTTCTCCATCCTACTATGACACACCAAAAAACAACATTAGATCATATACCCCTGCATACACACATGTTAGTCTATAATGCATCGACATTATAATCATACATTACCATCCTCATAATCAGATATAAGGATCAACATCATAATCATTCATCATGTTAGAACATCATACATCTTAAGCATGTCATTCACAAAACCATCATAATCATCAACATTACCATACTGCATAATCAACATAATCATCATAATAATCATAATTACCATAACCCATTATCATCATCCATAACATGAACTAGGTGTAGAAATAAAATCATAAAACATCCACACATGGTCCATTGCATTATATACATCACATGAACCTCACATAAGCATCATATACATCATAAGCATCTTTAGTTCACATCATCACAAATACATAAAATATATCATATCATGAACATCATAAACCATCATCATCATATGCATCTAACAACAATAGAATGAACCAGAATAAAGTCATCCCATATATATATCTCAAAAAATAATGTGTGTCACAGTACAATATCAATCCATGTCTATATGTGTCAAAATTGAGCTCACAGGCTCAATAACAGTATCTCAAGAGCACGTAGGCCTGATCAAAATATGTGTCTACAATAAGCATATATAACAAAAAACTATCCAGTCCCTATCAGCCCTGTTGGAGGATCCCTGTGCTCTAACCCCACCTGTGACCCCAATGGTCTGTCATATGGAGAAGCTCGTCTATGAACACTACTATACGACCTATGAGAGTGGGATTGACTGCTCCTCCTACTCTGAAAGCTTGGAGCTCTCTGATCTATGGGCACTACATGCTCATACAAATCTTGGTAATACTAAGTCTCCTGCCCTGCTCTCAGCAATGTCTGCGCCAACTCGCCAGTAGACCCGCTGATGGTAGCTGTGAAATCTATAATACACTGCTCCACTCTCTAGGCCTTGATCACAGCCATGTCTCTCTCGATTGTCTGCTGCACTAATTGACCCTCAATAGTATATACCTGCTGCCACATGGCATCTAGCTACACCTGTAAATCTGCTATCTGACTATCCACATCCCCCACATCCTTGCCCTCCTCCTCCTCATCACCTACCTCCATAATATGAATGTCTTGTAGGGCCTCATCCCTCGTCTCCTCCTCATCATAATCATCATCACTGCTCTCCTCATCCCCACTCTCCTCCATCTCCTCCCCCTCAACACTGGCATCCTCCATCGCTACATCCTCTCCTCCAGCTCCCACCTATATGGCTCCCACACCCACTGCCACATCTCCCACTACCTCCTCCCTCTCCTCCTAAATAGGGGCAAGTACACTGCCCCTACCTTGTCCTCGGCCAACTCGACCCCTGCCTCCACCACCACCACCGGCTCCACCATCATCATCCCCACCATCACCGCCCCTACCTCCACCTCTCCTGCCTCTACCTTGGCCTCTACCCCACCCTTTGAATTGGCCTCGTGGCCCCCGTCCCAACTGCTCTATAGGAGCTGGTGCATCTGGATCCAAAAATGGTGTGGGCCTGTGAGTAGCCCACCATGCATCATATGCAGGTGTCGTGCCTAGATCGGCCACATCCCTATACTCCCACTGCATCGACTGTAGTCCATCTATCTTGGTAATGGTTATCTAAACTGGAATCATCAGCCCCCATATGCCTATCTCTTGGGTAACACAGGCAAACTCTGCAATGCCCACTGGCTCATCCTGAACCTCTCCAAACTGTCATAGAACCTGTGAAAGAAGATGGCACTCAATCACATGTTACGCCTGCACTATGCGCCCAATCAGATATCGGGTATGCCTACAATATGGCAACTGCTCATCATCCTCTGTCCATCGAGGACACCCTTTGTACGACATCCAGGTGAATGTATCCATGTGGTCAATAGCATGACGCTAGTAACCAACATCACCCATCCGAACCTACAGTAATGGCCCTGTATATCCAAACACATATGGTAACTCCTCAAATATCTGCCTCTCTAATGACAGCCTACATATGGCAATGTGCTCCCATGCCCAAATCATCAATAGTGTCACTCCGCAACTGATTGACTGGTCTCCTTAGTACACCACCCCGTACAACTGATGATTTAGCTAACTAAGTAAACAGGGCAAGCATAAGAAGTCACATCTACCATCATACCCTCCAGCATCTCCCCCCAGCCCACTAGAAATCCATGCCCGCGCCGATCGGGGCACACCAAACCACCTATGCAGGCACAGATGACAACAATCAGCCTCTCATATCAGTTAGTCAACACATCCCATGGGATCTCATGCTCCTCGACCCCTAACTTAGCATCATCCTATGTGCCAAACAACTAATGCAAAGCTGCTAACCCAGCCACCGAGTCATAAATCACCCACTCTCCATGGATAAGCAATCACAGAATCTGCCACACATCCAAGAGTGTCACAGTGGCCTCTCCTATCGGGAAATGAAATGAGCTCGTCTCTGAATGATACCACTCAAACATTGCAGTCAGTAGCCCCCGGTTAGCCTGAATCTTTGGCATGAAAGCAACTATGTATAGTCCCAACGAATCCAGAATGTCTCGCTCCACAGTATCCAAAGAATGGTGCAATGAATATCCTGTCAGCTGACTCTCCCATGTATAAATGGGAGCCAACATGACCTATATCCATGCAATTCAACACACTTAGTTAATCAAGCAAAACAAAACCCTAATCCCTAGCATCTAGTGTCAAAACATGGGCAAATTAAGGTCTGATCTACATTTTTGACAACAACCTGCACATGCGTTGCATTGCTGAACGCATGTGAGTCGCCTAATCATATGTATCACACTGTCAAATGCATGCGATTCATTTAAGCATATGCATCACACTGGCACGCGCATGCATCACACATTTCTACATGCGTCACACTGATGATCTTATGTGTCACACCCTACAGATGCGCGCCCCCTAAGCACATGCATCGCAATGCTAAACGCATGCAGTTCTAGAAAATGCATGCGTCGTACTTAGGCACATGAGTCACATTGCCAAGTGCATGCGATGCACGTGATTGCGTATGTGGCGCACAAACGTGCACCGCATGCATGCCCTACTTTTGGGCCCTAAAATATACAAAAAATTGATCAAATTGAAAAGCAAGGATTGGATACGTACTAGCGTGCCTGTCCCCGGTAGATGCTTGTGTGATAGAACTTGATATCCACGATGTTGGCGGAGTGGTACAGGTGACATTCTGATGGCAGCTCTGTACAAAACTCTCACAAGCTGACTACAGGCTCTACACACTTTGCTCTCACTCAAATGCACAAATGAGGAATATGGACTCCTTTCTTGCTATATATAGACCCTTTTGACCTAAGTGGGCCCCCTCCTTACAAAATTGACCTACTGACATCCTTTTTACACATACCAAAATCCTTTTGGGCCATTTTTCTCACTTTCAGACCTCTCTGGGCATCCCGCACACCTTTTTGGAAAATTTTCCAATTTTTTTTTGAAAATTTTTAGAAAATTTGAAAAAATTTCTGAGGGGGCATACGACCATCATGCTTCACCTGAAATATGCTGGGGCATGTTTTGAGTACCTTTTTAAATTTTCTTTGATATAACACCGGATTCGACATTATATCAAAGAGGGGCAAAATGTAGACACTTAAAAATGTCCCGAGCCTACAAACGATATTTTTTGGCACATAATTCATCTTCCCCTCGCGTTCCTCTATTAATTAAATAATTCTTGAATTATTTAATTAATTCATTTCACTTGGCCTTTTAATTAAATGAATTTTTATTTAATTAACTAGGCTATCTTTCTTCTTTATTTCCTCTATGGTTAGATAATTTAAATATTATTTAATCATTCATTACCATGTCCCATTTGATTTAAATAAATTTCTATTTATTTAAATTATCCATTGTTCCCCTTTTTAATTAAATAAGTATCCCTCTTATTTAATTAAATCACTCTCATCACATACCCTCCTCAAAACAATTAAATAAGTACCTATTACTTATTTAATTAGGCACATAATCACTTCTCTCACCTCATATTTTTCCAAATAAAAAGTACATCCTTGTCCTCTAGTGACAAGGAAACCCTAACTCATCCTAGCCCTTGGTTTTTCCCTCCAAAGTCAACTCTAAATCTGCACCCTCCATTCCAACTTCCTCTATAAAACCAACTTCTCCCATTGACATTTCACCACTTTGAGCATTTGACTTGTGCATTTGTCTACTCTTGAGCTCTCATTTTCTTAGTTGCTGGTCTGCAAGTCTGAGTACATTTTCATAGCTTAGCTTAGTAGTAATGGAGGAAATGCATTAGGCATTCTAGGGTTTTATGCTTCCATAGTTGCATTTCTAGGTTGTTTAAGGTCTCTTTTACTTGAGTAGGGTTTTATTCTGTTGTTCTAGGACTGTAGGATAGATTTTTCCTTGCTTACATATATATATACCCTAACCCTGCTGCACTTTCAGCCTAAAGCATCTTTAGCATAGTTCATGGAGGCCCCTAAGACCTTATGCAAAACCCTTCTCAAAACTGAGACCTATTAGAAGTCCTTGATCATTGCTTCTTTGTAGCCTACCATGCTTTTGGTTTGTCCCTTAACTGTGCATTCCTTCAAGATTGCTCCACTTTGAGATCAAAGATATTGTTCCTCATTTAGTCTTTATCACTGTATCTTTAAGATGATTGTTCTCTTAATCTTCTCCTACAATTGTAAACATACCTGAGAAGCTTTCTTCAAAAATGAGACCACAGCCTGCTATCTTCTTTCTTATGCATTTTCCTTCACTTCTGCATATGCAATAAGACATCAGAGTTTCAAAATCTAAAACAAGGGTTTTATATTCTCAAACATAGTAGCACTTCTTTACTTGTTAGATAATTCATCTTCCATTTATGAATATCATAGTAAATGATGCATATATCATCTATCCTCCACTGCAACATCATATGATGCAAAGCTCTAGCATCTTAAAGGCATGACTCTGTTTCTTTTATATTCACTTGACTAAGGACTTTGAACCTCTGTAGCATACATTTGTATTCAAATAGCTTGTGTAGCATGTATTTTTTCTCCTTCCTGTAGCTTCAAGGTATCATATGATAAAAGACTTAATCATCTTCAAGGAATAATTGTTAACCTGTAGCTTAACATTCTGGTCTCCTGTATCTGCCACTTGTTAGATGCTATCATGGATGATTACCCACCTGTACTTGATGTTATCTAGACTTGTAATCTGCACTTTTTTATCAAAAGTTTGTCCTTCATCTTATTTGCATGCTTTTGTCATATCTTAAGTCTGATTTTATGAAGTTTGACTTGTATAGATAAATGTGACATGAAACATGACAGTACTAAGGCATTTTAATGATGTTATAAATAAGAAAAGTACCTTTCATAGTTGCATTTCTATTTTCTGCAATCTATCAAGTTGACTCAGGCACATTGAATATATCTGATCTGATTTAATCAATTGTAATCAAGGTGAATCATAGTTAAAAGGAGCAACTACTCCTTTTCATGATCATGATGACACACTTTTTTGCAAGTTGATTTCATGATGCATGATATATCTTTGAATGATGCACCTTGTCTTTTATTCTGATATCCTTTTCGCATGAAATAGAAAAGGGAAACATGCTGGGCTCAACCCTTGTGGGAGCCATATTTTATCCACATGTTTTAATGTCTTCAAATCAGTAACATTACTTTTCCTATACCTGCAAAGTGAACAAACAAGTCAGCATAAAAACATATCTTATGGAGTTGATTGATCCTCTGTATGATGTTCTAATTTATGGCACATGTCTAATTTGACTCTTTCATATGAAATACATGATGTGACAAGTTGATATGTCTGTTTGATAAAAGCATATAGTAATGTTAAATATCTGGAGCTCTAACAGGTTTTCCCCAAATTTTTGCAGGTTAACTTGATACAACTGGAGCTGAAGATCAACCATCAACAAGTTCAACAACCAAAAGAAGATATCAACCTTGCTCAGGCAATGATGGATATTTAATCTTATCATGTGTTCTTCCTAATTTCTTTTATCATTAGATGTATAGCTTACATATGTCTACATTTCTTAGTTTAGTCACTCCCACGGCTTGTGTGGGACACATTTGAACACTTCTTTTAAAACATGATCAGTTAATTTATCTTATGCACTTGATGTATGTATGTTTTCTTTTCAATCGATGCATAGGATAGAATAACTGAAACTAAATGTATGTTCCAAATATGACATGAAATAACAATTCAAATGAATATCTTTCTTTATTGCTTTCAATTATGATCAACTGAATAATCAAATTGTCTTATAACTCCTGAAAGATAAAATAGTTTAGATCAACTATCTTCCTTGAATGTTTGATTCTTTGACATCCTAACTCACTTGTCATGATGATTTAATAGTCCTAATTGGACTGTTGGGTTATCATGACAACTGATCATTATTTCTGCTTTGTCAAGACATCAAATATTCATTGAATGCAATAACTTTAAAGTTTTCTTTTACTCCTTCTGAAACAACTACAAATAGGTCTAACTAAATTTAGTGTGAACAAAATTTAGTAACAATTACATGATGATAATATGAGAATTTGTGTTCATAAAGTTAAAATACATGTGTGATGATTATGATGGTTTTATGGATGCCTCTTTACATGTGTAAAATCATATTCTATTTCTATTTAAATTATATTATCTATGATGTTATATGTTATAAATTGATTAGTGATTTTAAATTAGAATGATCAAGTGGTAGAGCAAATTACAATTTGGTTGGATGCCTACAAATGACAACTGATAAATTATATTACACCTTTCTCATTATGTAAATGATGATAATACATGAGCCTTAGTGAATAAATTTTTATGTGATGATTATGATGGTTTTATGGATGCTGAGCTTTACATGTAAAATTTATCATATTCTATTTCTATTTAAATTATATAAAATATGATATATTATTGATTCTAGTTCAATTTTATATTAGAATCAAGTGGTAGAGCTTTACAACATGATTGGACGCATCTCAAGTAAAATCTTTATATTTAAATTTAATGAGTTTAGTTTATGTTGCTATGTCTCTCATATTCCTACCTCTCTTGTGAACCATTATTCACAACAAGGAACTTATAAGATCTTGTGGGGAATACATGCATTAAATATTAGCAAGAGGCCAAGACATTACATTACCATCATTTGCTCAATTAATTTACCTCATTCTTTAAAATCAATAGCTAAACAACCTAATGATTTTGATATCATTCATCTTTATTAGTTAATTCTAGAAGGGTCCCCTTAACTAACATAATTGAATATATACATCAAGTGGTGTAAAATAAAAGTTCATATTTACTTGAAGATGTTAAGAAGTGATTCTCTAATGTGCTAATATTAGGGCCTTGCCTAGATGAACACCCCAAAATTTATACTTTGATTTTGTTATATTTTAATTCAAATCCACATGTATTTTAAACTAATTCGACATACACAATTGAACTTCAATTTATAAAAGTGAAATAGTAGGGATGGATGGTTATAGTAGATTTGCCTCATCTCATTGTACCTATGTCTAAATTGGGGTGGTTTATATATACATCATTTGGGAAGTTGCACTAAGTGAGGATTATATTCTACTTAGTTATGCCCCCAAACAAATCAACAAAATGATAATGAACCAAGATCAATGATGGTGTAGGAAAGGATGCAATATGCTTGTGATGATGCATTCTCTTATAATGCATTTATAGAAAGATTAATGATTCTAATATTATGACATGCCAATTTAGATTCTATTGACCAAACTTAACCAAATCAACATTTGTGTTTATGACTTCTTATATTTTACATATGTATAAATGTATGTTTATATATATGTAAATTTTAGATATCATGTATCCCTCAGTGACATAATTTATGTTTACATGTTTATGTTTATGAAAGTTTATGTTAAATGAAACGAGTGATAACTAAATAGCTCAAACATAAGTGTACACATGTGCACATACATCAGTAGATCTAAAACATAAACATAAACTCAAATGTCTAAAATTGATATATAAACTTGTCTAGAGTAGATCTATGAAATATAAGTGAATAGAAACATAAAATGTCCATGTAATAAACATAAAATGTCCATGTAACAAACATAAAATGTCCATGTAACAAACATAAAATGTAATAATAAATGTGTATGAACTAGTGCAGGTCATCTAGACTCTGAGTCATCATGTCAGCTCCTAATCGAGTGACCATCTAAGCTTGAATCCTAAGCATCTGATAAATGCACTGAGCCCTACATATATATACATACACAAAATTATGTAATTAATTAAAAATTATATTAAATTTATACACACACACACACATGAACAAGTGAACATGCACATATATATATGTTAACTTAGATGAAAATTAAAGTTCACCTGTCCACTGACATGGTTAAGCGAAGAACATGTGTGTACGCACTCTCCCCTCAAACTAGGAGTCACATGTGCTACCTCCACCTAGACACATATGCATAAATACATAAAAAAAAAGAAAATTAATTTTGAGTTATATAATTTATAAAAATGTGTTGTATGTGGTTCAAGTGAAGTTACATACTACATCTATTTATTTAAAACTTAAAAAAATTAAAACTTATATGGACATATATACCTGAGTCACCTCTGCATCCTCAATTCCGCCTTCTACAATCATATAATCCACCAACTCCTTTGTAGTCCTACCCTTGACTAGCTCTACCAATGCTGTGTGTAGAAGACTATGCAAGTGATATGGCATCGACCCTAAAGAGAGCATCTCCATAAAACCTAGACCTCTTGCAGCCTGCTCGAGTGTATTAGTAGATGTCTAAGCACCTAGAGCAACAGATTACTAGGCATCTAGACTAGCAAATGACTGGGTACCTGTAGCAGCATAATCATCAGCCTGTGGATGCACCTATTATGAATCGATATAATGGCAGTAGGTATGTGGCTCATGTGCCCCACTAGATAATCTAGTAGGATCCATATCTAAATGTCAGGACTAAGCTACAAGAGTCTACAAATCTCCACAATACTAACCCACAAATGAAGCAACATCTACTAAGCGGATCCCCAACTATGATGAGATGACACAATAAGCTCTCATCAGGTCGTCAGACAATCTATAACCTGTATCCCTCAAAATCTAGGCATCACATGCAATGTGGTCTAGATCATTCATAGATGGGATGCCTGTCATGGCATATGCATTTGAATCAATAAGTAACCTACATGGATGTCTCATCAAGTATCGGCCCATGTGATTTGTAGATATGTGTTGAGCCTGGACTACAATATCAGTAATATTGTCAATTGCTTCCCATTGGGAAGCAATGACAACCTCATCG
This sequence comes from Cunninghamia lanceolata, assembly GCA_027924645.1. NCBI lineage: Eukaryota > Viridiplantae > Streptophyta > Pinopsida > Cupressales > Cupressaceae > Cunninghamia > Cunninghamia lanceolata. Next base: position 463,527 of record BSBN01000958.1, on the reverse strand, counting down.
GCAATAGGGCTAATGGATAAGGATATGACAAACATCATCTACACAACCAATGCCCTATAATCTATGGGCTCTCGATTTGCACAATGGTAAGGATCACTATCACAAACCCTAACACACCCTACCCAAAATGACTTGGTAAATCTAAATAGTTAATGTTGAGGCCTAAATAGACATCAATGTATAACTTCTATGCAAAATATAATGGAATTTATTCGTTATTTGGATAACAACTGTGTGCTACAAGAAATTGTGGATATATCAATGGGGCCATCCTAGGGCATATGCACCTAGTCACCTAATATGCCCTAACCTAAGATCTGGTGGTGTACTGGGGAAAACATTAAGTTTTGATAGTTTCCTTTAGCACTCTGCTCTAGACTATGCTCAAAGGAACATCACCTTATACCCGATCCCTCGTCTAGGCAAGGACGACTGCTAATGTCTCCCTAGAATATTCATGTAGACCTCCTAATGAATGTCTAATGGTGACTAAAATCTGTAAAATCATATTACAATTACTTCTGAAACCCCAATGGTAGAAGGGTGTCATCTAGAATATGTCTCAATCTTTGAATCTCAGTATTAGTACATGTTCAAAGCATATCCATATCAGTGTACATTGCACAAAAATTAATTAAGTTCTAATTTTAATCCAAGCACATGTACATAGGTCTAGATATGTGTGTGTGTGCTCACATACGGTTACACATGTGTGTACACATTGATATATACATGAATTTAAATAGAAATTTAATACATCATATTACAAGAATGAAGGAAATTTAGCATGTTTTATAATCAATAAAATGACTTGACCCTAAATCTAAAATTAATGATGATGCACAATTTTAGAAAGCATAAATCTAATTTAACCTAAAACTAATCAAGATAAATTTAAACCCTAAAGTGAAACTAGGTATGATGTTAAATCAAATAATTTTTCATAATTAAAATATGACTTGAGAAATGAACTTTACAGGTAATGTTAATTTAGAATAACTAAAAAATGCATATACATTGAAACATAAATCAACCTTTAAACTAATAAATGAATTAGCTCTCTAGAACATGATAATTGAACATAAATGAACAAGATAATTTAGGATTTCAATTAATCATGAATAGATTAAATTCACTTAACTAGATCGATCCAAATAGCTCAAGTATGAATGTTAATACATTGTTGAATCAAACACATAACCACATATATAGAGAAAATTAGCTAAGGACTTCCTTGCAAAAATTTTCCCATGTGAGAAAGGATTGAGTTTTATCTAACCATTGAATGGATTCATTTTCTACTTTGAAAGAAGCACTAAAGAGATTTTGATCATGTGGGGAGTTATATTTGCTACAAAATATTGGTAGATACCTTATATATCTAATTGGTAGGATCAATACCATCAAATTTGGGAAATTCTAGTTTGGGGGTTATGGGAAATTACCTTAATTTTGGGACATGAATCCATCTACATTAATAGAGGACTAACTCTTTTTTGAAACTTATGTGCGTGTTCCAAAAATGTCCAAACTGTACTCTAGCATTTATTTGAATTGAGCTTTGGTAGACAATTACATAGTTGGTCAACTTTATCATGGATAGATTCTAAAAGAGCTCAAGAGGAAGAAAAAAGGTTATTGGACTTATATGAGAAAATTATTAGGATATAGAGATGATTAAAAACATGTTTGTGTGTAGGTAGATGAGGGAAATATGAGCTTAGGCTAAAAAAGGGTTATGTGAGGGCCACTACCATCTCCTCCTTGAGGAAATAGACCCTCCCCCATCTGAGGCTTTAATTTGGTACAACAAAATTAGATATTCTTTATTTCTTAGATCTAACCATGTGACAATAGCATGCCACCATTGTTGTGTATCTCAAGATTAAATTAGAAACAATAATCTAAGGCTTTTTATTATTTCATTTTAGATTTATCATTTCTACTCTTGTGTAGATCATGGATTCACGCTATGGTTGTAGTCCCATCTAACTTCCATTAGTCTATTAGGTTTTTTCCTAACAATAAAAAGTTTACAATCAAAGTTGATACACATCCTCTCTAATATTTTTAATGGATCCAGATCTTGGTCATTAAGATATTCCCTCTACATTTTCTACTAACTGTAGCTTCATACCCACTTCTTAAGCTAAATAATTTGCACTATTATCACCTCAAGTATAATTTATGTTTTGCAAGGCCACTTGTCTTCTTCTAACACATTCATTAATGATGATTGGTGATCCTTAAAATTCACCTCTTCTTTCACACACATGTGCTCATACAAAGTAGATCTCTCTCACTTTGAAATTCTATATATTTATATTCTAAACCCTCCACATAAAAATATTCTAATAATCCCAATAATTGTTTATCCTTGGAATGGATTCATTTACAATGAAAATTTATTTTGGGTCTCCCATGTCTAATAAATTAGAGGGGTTAACTATTTTATCAGACTATGAAGCTTATTTTGACAACACATAAAATCTAACTTTACACACTGCATGCTTGGGTATGATTTTTACTTAGCAATACAATTGAGATATCTAATCTTGTTCTATTTTTGGATTTCTAAATTATATAGATTCCTAGCTCAAGTGTACAATGAACATAAGAGCATTAGGTTTTTTGTATTCTATGATAATGATATGTTTTATGTTGGCCTTTCTTTTTTCCTAATTTTGTTATGAATCACCTTCGATGGAAGACACATATACATTATAAATTAGTCTCATTATATCTATTGAGCATTTCACACTAGTCTAAGCTCAAAAGCATGATAAAGTTGTTAGGAGTATCCATAATTTGAATATATATGTTCCATCTAAATTGAAAATTAAATAATCAATAAATGTATGGGAATGATATTCATCTCCCAAACAATATACCTTTTGAATTGACCGTATATAGGTACTAGGCCAAGTTTTTAATAGATATCATATGGCATGTCACATTTAGAAATGTGCCAAAATCAACAATGTAGTTGATTAAATTATTTCAAAATATCTTAATGGTAAGAAAGAGTAGAGGTGAATAAATTTTTTTGATCATATAAATATGAACAATGTTTTGTATATTTTGGTTGATTCTTTAGGTCATGTCAGTGCTTCAAATTTTAGAATTTTCTTTTCATTATAGTTGAATTACATTAAATAATGACACATTTTCTTTGATTCATTTTATGTCCTCAACTATGATATAACATAGGTCTTTTATTGATCTAAGGTGTTATCCATATTGGGTGGTTGTATATTTCCTTTTTATTCTTGGGATACATTTGATCCCTTTGGTCCCACGGTTGATTTTTTTCTTTCATTAAGATTTAGATGAAATGTGAGGGAAATTCACTAGGGCTAATGTTGTCAATGATTTATTTTTGTTTCTTCTCAAAGTATAAGTAGGTTAAGCTCAAGATTGTCACTTGTTTCATCACTTGTTTCAAGCTTAAGGAATTTATCACTTGTTTCATCATTCTTGAATCAATTATTAACACATCTTGCTTCTCCAGATCACAAATATATCATAAGTAATCATGTGTTCATGTGCGTGATGCATATATCAACACATAATACAAGTATTGTTATGCATAATAATTTATAAATATAATAATAATTCAATACATGATGCATGTTCACTCAGATTACATAAGGAAAGTAACCATCATTATTAAGTGCTATTTTAAATAATGTTTCCAGTATAATCCTATATATATATGATGATATATATACATACTGATAATATATCATGATATAAATTATTAGACTAAGTCAAGCGATCAAAAATGGATGAGTAGAGCAGGGAGTGAAAGAATGGTTTGGTGGAAAACCTAAGTGAAGAGAAGAATGAGGAGGTATGTGGGAGGGGCGATTACCAAATTTCAAATATTCCAATGAAGGAAAATGAAAGGATTGTTCCATGGAAAACCTTTCTCTAAATTGGTGTCTCAAAGGAGAGAAAAAAGAAATCGAAGTTCTAGTAGAGATTACCCTAATTCTCTATTTCATTGGGCTGAAGCTTAGCAAAATCCAAGTTAAGGAGTGGGTGGAAGAGATATTGCAAGTCCAATGTATTCTCCAATTCTTTTCCAAAGGTTTTTTCTTGCTGCCTTTGTAACGACCACTGATAGGGACTTGATTCTAAGAGGGAAGAATTAGTCAACAAATGGAGCACCATTGTACAAGAGGAAATGGGTGCCAAATTTTGATCCTACAATGTGAGATCCATATGAGGAGTTGAAATAGATCTGACTATACAATCTACCACTAGAATTCTAGATAGAGGATTGTATGCTAAAAATTGGGTGGTCTCTAGCCATGGTGTTCACTGTCAATGCAGACCTATTCAACAACAATTCATTTCTTTTTTCTAGAATACTGGTAGTGGCCATTTATAAAATTCCAATCCAAATTATTTTATACACTAAGGAATACCAAAGGGTTCAAAAATTGGAGATCGAAGAGAGGTTCTTCTTCTGTCTAAATTGCCATAGTTGTTGTCATTCTCAAGACTTATGCCCAAAGATAAGGGACACTGACGCAAATCTAGGATGGATTACTATTGAAAAGATTGAGCCACAACTCAGTACTTCCACTAACATTGAAGTTTGAGGCTCTCGGGGCCAAGAGGCTTACCCACTTTGGGAAGAAGCCACAAAAGATGGTACCCACACTATTGTCCTAGTAGGTGAATCAGACATGGAAGTCCTCTCCAAACATAGAACAACAACTCTGATTGGGTCATGTCAGTCTCCAATTCCTAGGCCCACATATCCAATCCAAAGCCTGATAAAAATCTAGGTTACTCACAAGATAGGTTACTAAAGGAATCGAATCAATGATGGGTCTAGGTATGGAAAATCTGCCCATGACAACAGAAAATTCGTCAGGTTTAGGAAACCACATAGTGAACATGAATTTATCAGACTTCCTCAAGGGTACCTTAGGTGGGGTGCCAAAAATATCCCCAAAACTAAAGAGTTAAGGGGTTGTTAGCATCATCTTTGGCATCTTAGCATGCCAAAGGCACTGGCAGGACTCAAATCCTCTAAGTCCCAGGTAGGCTCAATCCTCGAATATTCCTCTACAAGATTAGCCACATAAACTAGACTGGCTTGACCCATAGAAAATATATTTGAGAAGGACAACTCAATCCTCTTAGATTGAGTCACATGCATCATTTAGGACTCAAGTTTCTTAGAAATTAAGTGTAACACAAGTAAATATGGAGCTTCTAAATCATCAGTTCTTACAAACACAGTAGTATTCATTATGACAATAGGGTACACCAAAATCTTTCATCTCCCATGAAGCAAGTGGACACAAGTAAACTTCTAGTCTAGATATAGGGAATTGAAGAGAAGACTTGGTGCAAATTTTGATCGAATGGTTTGCATTTCCAGCCAAAATGTTGACAAGGTTTCTCCTAATAACTAATTGTCCTCAGCATGTATTTCCAATCCCAAAGGTAGATTCATATCCTCATAAGATTATGTGCCAGAACCATCACATGGGAGTGACCATATCTTTACCTTCCTCCTTTCCGTTTATTAATAGAAGGAGCTCTTGATTTAGCAAAGCAAGCTTGGAGCAATGGCAAATAGAATGAGTATTGGGTGTGTGTGAAAATATCAAGTCGAGGAAGGGGGAGACAAATCAGAGGAAGAAATGGACTCAGAGGCAAAAGAAGAAGGTGATGAGGAAGAGGAGGGAGGTGAGGAGCAGGTTGAGGATGATACAAAATCTCCAATCGATCAAATTAAATGATTATTCAAGGCTAACTTAGAGGAAGTAATGAAATCCATCTTTAAGGTGATTGGGTCTAAAGTCTTCACTAGAGGACATATTCATGATGGGGTTCTCTATGAAGAATTTTTTATGAATTCCATTCTCATCTTAGGAAGGAAGAATAGTGGAAAGGTAATGGAAAATAGATACGCTAAGGACCACATGTATCAAGCTACATCCATAGTAATCTCCAAATTCAACAAACATTCAAAATATAGGCTCATGGTTAGGGTATTTGATGTGGTGGTAGTCAATAGAGAAAACAACATGGCAAGTCAGGCATTGACAGTCTATAGGCAAGGCATCCATAGCAACATGTAGACTTTTGCATACATAATCAGTCAGTACAGAGATCTTCTATCTCCCACCTAGTTGGAACGAGCAATGGAGCTGGTAGAAGGACTAAGGACCCTTTGGCACAGCAACTAAACCCTCCCTTTCTAATATGTATCTACTACATAGAAGGATATGTACTTGTCTTCCTTTATATTTATAATATATCTACTACCATACTGGCAGTTACTTATCCATCAAAAAAAGATAATACATCATGATATATATACATGATGATATACATGTACTATCAAAATTTATATACCTGATTATGATATATATATATATACATGATATATATATATAATGATATATATCATCATGTATATATATATATCATAATCAGGTATATATCATCATATATATTTTGATAGTCAAAAATCTCTTCAGATTGCATATGAAACATGGAATTAGGGTTGATAGTATGTATATCATCATCTGCATATATCATGATATATATATATATCATGATAATCAGGTATATAAATCATCATATATATTTTGACAGTAAAAAATCTCTTCAGATTTCATATGAAACATAGAATTAAGGTTTATGGAATTAGGGTTTACGAAAAAAAATTAGGGTAAACACTGCAGTTTTCCAACATGAAAATGGTGGCGGACTATGCATACCTAAATATGGGATGGAGGAACCTTCACTCAAATCCTAAGCTCCCACCATGTTCGTCGATCGTGGGCTTCGATCTTCAAGAGTGAATAGTCAAGTTTTCCATGTCATTGTGTAGGTCGGGTGTAGGGATTTTGCTAAAGTGAGCCAACAAAATAAATTTGTTGGCTCATATAGTGATTAAAAAAACATTAAAATAATACCTTCGACTGAATATTTTCTTCGCTTGAAGGTATTGTTTTAATGTTTTTTAATAATCAAGAACCTTTATTCGAAGATTACCTTTGTTTGAAGATAATTCTTCGAACAAAAATTTATGCAAAGTAACCTTAATTTGTAGGTACCTTCATTTGAAGAAATATCTTCAAAAGAAGGTATTTGATGATTTTTGTCCCCCTCTCTCCCAATTTTTTATGCCCCAAGTTTGGGATCGAGTATTATGATTTTACCCATTACATTTTGGTGAACCCATTGTTTCTTGCACTTTGGCATCCTTCTTGCATTAGATCTGAGCTATTTTTGCCCTAGATCTGATTAGATTACATTCATTCATCATTTTTCATACTTTCATAGCTTAATTTTGCATGCTTTCATTATTAGGATTTGAAAAAACCTTGCATTTTTAGAAAATTTAGCTAATCTTCAACCTAGGGTGTGAAGATTAGAGTTTTATTTCAGAACTTGTTGCATGTATAGGTTGATTAAAGGGTTTTTAAGTTGCTATACCTTATCATCCTTATGGTTCTAGGATTATTTTTGCATATTTTGCATTGAAAAAAGTGAAAAAATTATGTATTTTAGGCTTAGAAAAAAGACAAATTTGTGCATTGTTTTCATTGCATATGTTGTAGATCATCATAGAAAGATTTAAATCTCTAATTTTTGCATCTGATTTGATTTATATTCATGTAGATAACCATCTTGTGTTGTTGCATGTTGCATTTAAGAATCTCATTTACTAGGGTTTTGTTCCAAAACTTGCATTTTTTAAAAGCCTAGTCAAATTCAAAACCTAGTGTTTGTAATTGAAACCTTGCCTTAAATTTTGCTGATGTCATAAACATTCCAAATCTGATCTTGCATTGCTATATAATTTCATAAATTTCATTTGTGTTAAAAAATAAGGCTTGCATCAAAAAATTTTGGTCTAGAAGTGAGCATTTAAGATCTAGGGTTTGATGGTAAAACCCTATCTCGTCTTCATTTAGTACATCCTTATCAAATCAAAGTTCTCTAAATATTTGTGTTATTCAAGTGGATACATTATTTAGGAACTTGTTTTTCACATACTACACATCCTTGGTTACTAAGAATATCATAATTTTTGGAAGGCCCCGCTCCTCTTGCACTTGTAGATCTTTGATTGCAATCTTATTTTCATATTGGTGGTACTTGATTAATGCATAGATCTAATCGTACATTGTTGTTCCATATCATATTCACATATAATAGATAATTCATTTCATTATGGCTTCTTCTAATTGTTCCTCTTTGGTATCTTTACATGCATATATCATAGATGTTAAAAATTTCTCTAAATTCATTAATATGCATTCATATTTTTTGAACCACATAGCATCCATGTATGATGTTGATATCTTTAAATGTTCTTTATATGAAATCCTTGGTTGCATATATGATTTTTGTAGCTTCATAACTCTAATGGGCATATGTCCTTTGATATTAGAGCATGTTACTAATTTCATCTCCATTAATTACCATGGGAAAGATGATGGTGATAATGCTTCTTCTACTAAAACTCATAACATCACCTATAAAGCATGTGATGGTGACCTAGCTTTGTCTACTTCACCCAATGATCTGAACCCCTCTCCCAAAGTTGTTCCCACTTGTGAGGACATTTTGGTGAAAGAAGATGATATCATTGACACACTCCCTAGTCTCTCTTCTAGAGATGTGGCATTGGATAATGTTAAGCATGCAACTTCTATTTCCACCATAGAAAATGATAATTCTATGGCTCATCCTATGGATCTCCCACCTTTGATTGAATATTTAAGCACCTTGAATATCACTAAGGAGGTGAAGACCCTTGATCTTCCTCCTTTGGTTGAATGTGCAAGTACCTTGGATATCACTAAGGATGCAAAGACCATGGATAGTTCTACTTGCTTTACATGTTCAAACCCCTTGAACATCACTAAGGATACAATCATCAAAAATTCTCTTAACAACACCCCACCCTCCCTTCATTCCAATGCTCCCCCTCCAAAGGCTGAAGCATTAATGGATGAGAAAAGGTATCCCACATTAAATCCCTTAGGGATGGATGTTGAGCTTACTCAAAAGGAAAACAATGTCAATACAATCATCATTAATAGACTTATTCTATCCACTATGGGGATAGTGGATAAGTATACTAATGTTCCTAAAATCATTATGCATGAGGTACCTAATATGCCTCCTTGCATCAAACTAGTGATTATGGTCCAAGGTGATCCAACACCACCTCGACCTCCGGGTTACATTCTCAATTGTGAAAAACAAATCACTCAAAAAAATCAAGGTGTTCAAGATGTGTTGTAGCATCACACGATTACTCACACCTACAACACCCACAATAAAAGTAAGAAAGCACTAAGCATTCCCATCTCTCTTCCACCTTCTCAACCTATCCTACCTCAAGCACCTCATCTTCCTACTCATATTGGTAAAGAATATTATCTTGTCAAGCAACTATATTCTACTATGGCTAAGATCTCTCTATGGGATTTAATAAAAGAATCACCTACATACCACAAAATGCTCCATGATGCTCTACAAAAAGGTAGTTGTTCCACCTTCTGTTAGACCAAATGATGTGGCATCTCTGTTAGGTTGTATGTAGGTGACAACATCTGATATATCATTTCAAAAACATGAGTAACCTCCCATAGAAGTTCAAGAACAAAATGAGCCTCTTATGATATCAATCACATTACGTTTGATAAGAAGAGGATAAGATGCACTATAATTAATGGTGGATCAGGTCTTAATGTTTTTGGAATAGATTTGTTACATAAACTCAATATTGATGCATCTTTAATTCAACCAGATAAAATGAACATTCGTGGATTTGATAAGTTGGTAGGACATCACTAGGTACTATTACCATACCTATTAAGGTTGGTCCTATGACATTGCCTACTCTTATCCATGTCATGCCTAATTCTCTTCCATACAATCTTCTTCTTGGTAGACTGTGGATTCATGCCATGGGTGCAGTTCCATCTACCCTTCATCATTCAATAAAATTAATTTTTGAAAACAAATTACATTCAATTGAAGCTGATCCATCTCCAAATAGTTGTTTGAAAATAGAAGTGAGACATCAAACTCCTTTGAGTAGTTTGATCCCTTCCTCAACACTACCCTCTGCTGCTAACAACAGTTTTGATAAGGATGGTGTTGGTCCTATGAATGCATTTTTTGGTGATGATTGGGGTTCATTAGATTTCACACCCTCTTTCATGAGTGCATATAAAATATCACCCTCACTCCCTTGTTGGATCATATTCTAATTAGTTATGCCCCCAAACAAATCAACTCAATGATAATGAACCAAGATCAATGATGGTGTAGGAAAGGATGCACTATGCTTGTGATGATGCATTTTCTTATAATTCATTTATAGAATGATTAATGACTCTAATATTATGATATGCCAGTTTAGATTCTTTTGACCAAACTTAACCAAATCATATATATATATAACCAAATTTCATAGTAATGCACATAATGTACATATATCTATTTAGTTATCGCTTGTTTCATTTAACATAAACTTTCATAAACATAAACATGTAAACATAAATTATGTCCTTGAGGGATACATGATATCTGAAATTTACATATATATAAATATACATATATACATCTCTAAAACATAATAAGTCATAAACACAAATATCATCTATGATATATAGCTCAAACATAAATGTACACATGTGCACATACATCAATAGATATAAAACATAAACATAAACTCAAATGTCTAGAATTGATATATAAACTTGTCTAGAGTAGATCTATGAAATATAAGTGAACAAAAACATAAAATGACCATGTAATAAACATAAAATGTCCATGTAACAAACATAAAATGTCCATGTAACAAACATAAAATGTAATAAACACATGTGTATAAAATAGTGCAGGTCATCTGGTCTCCAGGTCATCATGTCAGCTCCTAATCGAGCGATAATCTGAGCATGAATCATGAGCATCTGATAAATGCACTGAGCCCTACATATATACATATACAAAATTGTGTAATTAATTAAAAATTATATTAAATTTATATATATACACACATACATGAACAAGTGAACATGTACATATATATGTTAACTTAGATGAAAATTAAAGTTCACCTATCCATTGACATGGTTAGGTGAAGAACATGTGTATATGCCCTCTCCCCTCAAACTAGGAGTCACATGTGCTACCTCCACCTAGGCACATATGCATAAATACATAAAAAAAGAAAATTAATTTTGAGTTATATAATTTATAAAAATGTGTTGTATGTGGTTCCATTGAAGTTACATACTACATGTATTTATTTAAAACTTAAAAAAATAAAAAATTATATGTACATATATACCTGAGTCACCTCTGCATCCTTAATTCTGCCTTCTGCAATCATATAATCCACCAACTCCTTTGTAGTCCTACCCTGGACTAGCTCTACCAATGATGTGTGTAGCATACTATTCAAGTGAGATGGCATTGACCCTAAAGAGAGCATCTCTGTAAAACCTAGACCTCTCACAGCCTGCTCAAGTTTATCAACAAATGCCTAAGAATCTGGAGCAATAGATGACTAGGCACCTAGAATAGTAAATGACTAGACACCTGTTGGTACCCATTTTGGCCTAGAGGTTGAGCTTGCATGTTGGGGGGTTTCTTCATTTAAACCCTAGGTCTTCTTGTCCATCGGCAAGAGCTTGGCCTATCGGCGAGCTATTTTTTGTTCCCTCTGATGTGTTTGGTTTGGCCAATGGAAATGCCATCGGTGTGATAGTCATCGTCGGCAGGCTTCATTTGTGTTTGGCCGATGGATGTTATCGGCGTGTGTTGTATTGTCAGCGTGAGTTTTTTGAGTTGTGCCGACGATGGGGGGCTTGGCCGATGGGACCAAGGAGGATGTGTCTATCGAGGTGACAAGTTCTATTGGTGTAGGCATTTTGTTGTTCGCCGATGGCTTTGGTCATACTGACAGGCAAGGAATGTGGAGACTTCATCGGTGAGAGTTTGGTCCATCGGCTGGGGAGCTTTGGGTTTGGCCGATAGTGTTGATATCGCCGATGGAGGGATTTGGAACGAGCATTGGTATGACTTTGTGCGATTGGCCGAAGAGTTTTTGACTTGCCCGATGGTGTATGTCACACCAACAGAAGGAGGAGGCCAGGGTCCATCGACGTGATTTATGTTGTCGGTGAGCATCTTTCCTGTTACACCGATGGTCTATGTCTTGGAGACGGGCGTGTTTGGAGTGAACCATCAGGATGACTTAGTATGTCGGTGAGGGAATTTTGGGCTAGCCCGACGGTTGTTGTCTGGCCGATGAAGTATGTTTTGGTGGCCATCGGGGAGACTCGTATTGTCGGTGGGAGTCTAGAGAGTTAGCCTGATGGTCAGTCTCTGGCCGATGAGGGGAATGTAGTGAAATGGTCGGCGAGACTGTTGAGGTCGGCTAGAGGATTTTTGGATGCTCCGATGGAGGGAGTCATGCCGACAGGGGTGTAGAGTGTAGTTTGTGGTCATCGGCCAGACTATTGATGTCGGGATGAGTTTTGTGGAGTTGGCCGATGGTTCTTCTCTGGCCGATATGGAAGTTGTAGGCTTTCGGGAGGTGTCGTCGGTGAGACTTGATAGATCGGCAGGAGGATTTGGGAGTTCACCGATGGTCTATGTCTTGGCGATGGGCTTTTGGGTGAAGGAGCGTGTGTCGAGCGTGGCAAAAATGCTCGACACCTATTATGCAAGTGACTATGCTTTTAAACTACTAAGGTGGTCTCTGCACCATGCATGTGGGATTAATCTCCCTGCATTATTTTGAACCTGTGGTAAACGCATTTTGGCGGGAACTTCATTTTGATTGCTGTGACTAATTTCTCGATGGCTACGGGTGGTTGAGCCATCAATGGCGACTGTAGCAGGGATATGGGTGATGGTACAAGTGATTAAACTGCTCGATTGTGAATGAGGACTTCCATACGGTGGTGCAAGGCTCGAGGCCTCCCTGTCAACTCTCCTACCTACTGCATTGATAAATTCTGAGCACCATTCCTTTGAAGGATCTGTATCCGGCAAATTTTGAAATTTTGTCATGTAATTAATTGCTGCAGGTACACTTTCTGGCCAATATAGGTAGACGGTGTTACCATTTTTGTGGTTGTTGAAAGTTGAACATTTAGCTCTGTAATACAATACAGCTGATTTGGTTGCTCTGTACAGCAAAACCTATGAGTTTATGTATCTCTTGTTGTACATTTTTGCATGAATCCACTGATTTCATGGTTAATTTTATATGAGAAATGCTATGTTAGCATGTGTTTTGTTAATTCTGTCTCCAGTATTGCATGTATCTTTCTTCTGAGTCTAGATATTTAAGCAATGTTTGAGACTCTAGAACATAGAATTCCTGTGTTGAATGTCTGATCTCTTAACTTCTGCTTAAGGGGTAGATTAAATTGTTCTCAGATTGAACATTGGGAAGGGTATACTGAAGTAGGGATGCCATAAGTATAGATAGCTTAACACTCTGTATTGGGAGATATCTGTAAGGCAGGTATCATATGTATCCCCCTGAAATCTAGTTTTAGTTGTTCATGCATATCATTCACAGGTGTATGTCTACTGACTCCAGGCCCTGGATAGGCACCGATCTAGCTTTGTCTTTATGTTATATACCATGTCCAGCTTTGCATCCAAATATAAAATCAAAACCAAACTCTAAAACAACCATTAGGACATTAGAATTAGTTTTAGGATCCTTAGTCCTCTGTCTACAACTGCAAATAGGCCCAAAGCTAGCCCCTTTGCTCTTATCTTACAGTTTTGGTCTACTTACAGGAGGACTTATCTGCTTTCTGTCAGCATCCCAGCCTTGTATGTATATCCTCATGGATGTTGAGTAGGGAATACCCCCTAGGTTTTGCAAACCCTGAAGAAGAAGAGGAGATAAAATATAGAGTCTATCTCCTACACTGTTGGCCCCTGGCCCAGAGATCCTGTTGATCATTGATGGCTACCTTGTAGGGAAATCTGGGAATAAGCATCCAGTCTAGGAAAAAACCAACAGACCTTTAGCAGCATAATCATTAGCTTGTGGATGCACCTATGATGAATCGATAGAATGGCAGCAGAGATATGGCTCATGTGCCCCACTAGATAATCTAGTAGGATCCATGTCTAAATGTTGGGACTAAGCTATAGCAGTTTGTAAATCTCCACAACACTATCCCACAAATGAACCAACATCTACTAAGGGGATCCCCAACTATGATGAGATGACACAATAAGCTCTCATCAAGTCGTCAGATAATCTATAACCTGTATCCCTCAAAATCTAGGCATCATGTGCAATGTGGTCTATATCATTCAAAGATGGAATGGATGTCACAATATATGCATCTAAATCAATAGGTGACCTACATGGATGTCTCATTAGGTATCAACCCACATGATTTGTAGATATGCACTGAGCCTGGACTGCTATATTAGCAATATTGTCAATTGCTTCCCATTGGGAAGCAATGACAACCTCATCGGTAAGAGGGCTAATGGATGGAGAGATGACATACATCATCTACCCAACCAAGGCCTTGTAATCTGTGGGTTGTCAATCTACACAATGGTAAGCATCCCTATCACAAACCCTACCACACCCCTATCCAAAATGACTTGGTAAATCCAAATAGTTAACGTTAAGGCTAAATGGACATTAATGTATAACTACTGTGTAAAATATAATGGAATTTGTTCATTATTTGCATAATGATCTTGTGCTACAAGAAACTATGGATATATCAAAGGGGCCATCCTAGGGCATATGCACCTAGTCACCTGATATGCCCTGACATAAGATATGGTGGAGTACTGGGGAAAACATTGAGTTTTTATAGTTTCCATTAGCACTCTGTTCTGGACTATGCTCAAAGTAACATCACCTTATACCGGATCCCTCATCTGGGCAAGGACGACTGCTAATGTTTCCCTAGAATATGCATGTAGAACTCCTAATGACTGTCTAATGGTGACTAAACTTTGCAAAATCATATTACAATTACTTATGTACACCCTAGTGGTAGAAGGGTCATCTAGAATATGTCTCAATCTCTAAAATTTTGTATCAGTATGTGTCCAAAGCATATCCATATCAATGTGCACTGCACAAAAATTAATTAAATTCTAATTTTAATTCAAGCAAATGTACATAGGTTTGGATATGTGTGTGTGTGTTCACATATGGTTACACCTGTGTGTACACATTGATATATACATGAATTTAAATAGAAATTTAATACATCATATAATGAGAATGAAGGAAATTTAGCATGTTTTATAATCAAGAAAATGACTTGAACCTAAATCTAAAATTAATGATGATGCACAATTTTAGAAAGCATAAATCTAATTTAACCTAAAACTAATGAAGGTAAATTTACCCTAAAGTGAAACTAGATATGATTTTAAATCAAATATTTTTTCATAACTAAAATATGACTTGAAAAATGAACTTTATAGGTAATGTTAATTTAGAATAATTAAAAAATGCATATACATTTAAACATAAATCAACATTTAAACTAGTAAATGAATTAGCTCTCTAGAACATGATGAATGAACATAAATGAGCATGATAATTTAGGATTTCAATTAATCATGAATATATTAAATGCACTTAACTAGATTGATCCTCGACACTCGAGTATGAATGTTAATACATTGTTGAAATCAAACACATAACCACATGTATAGAGAAAATTAGCTAAGGACTTCCTTACAAAAGATTTCCCATGTGAGAAAGGATTGAGTTTTATCTAACCATTGAATGGATTCATTTTCTACTTTGAAAGAATCACTAAAGAGATTTTGATCATGTGGGGAGTTTTATTTACTACAAAATATTGGTAGATACCTTATATATCTAATTGGTAGGATCAATACCATCAAATTTGGGAAATTCTAGTTTGAGGGTTATGAGAAATTACCTTAATTTTGGGACATGAATCCATCTACATTGATAGAGGACTAACTCTTGTTTGAAACTTATCTGCATGTTCCAAAAATCTCCCAACTGTACTCTAGTGTTTCTTTGAATTGAGATTTGGTAGACAATTACATAGTTGGTCAACTTTATCATGGATAGATTCTAAAAGAGCTCAAGAGGAAGAAAAATGGTTAGTGGACTTATATGAGAAAATGATTAGGATATAGAGATGATCAAAAAATTGTTTGTGTGTAGGTAGATGAGGGAAATATGAGCTTAGGATAAAAAAGGGTTATGTGAGGGTCACTACCATCTCCTCCTTGAGGAAATAGATCCTCCCCCATGTGAGGCTTTAATTTGGTGCAACAAAATTAGATATTCTTTATTTCTTAGATCCAACCATGTGACAATAGCATGCCACCATTGTTGTGTATCTCAAGATTAAATTAGAAAAAATAATCTAAGGCTTTCTATTATGTCTTTTTAGATTTATCAATTCTACTCTTGGGTAGATCATGGATTCATGCTATGGTTGTAGTCCCATCTAACTTCCATTAGTCTATTAGATTTTTTCCTAACAATAAAAAGTATACAATCAAAGTTGATCCACATCCTCTCTAATATTTTTAATAGACCTGGATCTTGGTCATTAAGATATTCCATCTACATTTTCTACTAATTGTAGCTTCATACGCACTTCTTAAGCTGAATAATTTGCACTATTATCACCTCAAGTATAAATGATGTTTTTCTAGGTCACTTTTCTTATTCTAGCACATTCCATAATGATGATTAGTGATCCTTAAAATTCACCTCTTCTTTCACACACATGTACTCATACAAAGTAGACCTCTCTCACTTTAAAATTCTAAATATTTATATTCTAAACCCTAAACATAAAAATATTTTAATAATCCCATTAACTATTTATCCTTGGAATGAAATCATTTACAATGAAATTTTATTTTGGGTCTCCTATGTCTAATAAATTGGAGGGGTTAACTAGTTTATCAGACTATGAAGTTTATTAAGACAACACATAAAATCTAACTTTACACACTGGATGCTTGGGTATGAGTTTTACTTAGCAATACAATTGAGATATCTGATCTGTTCTATTTTTGGATTTCTAAATTGTATAGATTCCTAGCTCAAGTGTACAATGAACATAAGAGCATTAGGTTTTTTGTATTCTATGATAATGAGATGTTTTATGTTGGCCTTTGTTTTTTCCTAATTTTATTATGAATCACCTTCCATGGAAGACACATATACATTATAAATTAGTCTCATTATATCTATTGAGAATTTCACACTAGTCTAAGCTCAAGAGCATGATAAAGTTGTTAGGAGTATCCATAATTTAAATATATACGTTCCATCTAAATTGAGAATTAAATAATCAATAAATGTATGGGAATGATATTCATGTCCCCAACAATATACCTTTTGAATTGACTGTATATAGGTACTTAATAGATATCATATGGCATGTCAAATTTATAAATGTGCCCAAATCAACAAGGTAGTTGATTAAATTCTTTCCAAATATCTTAATGATGAAAAAGAGTAGAGGTGACTAAATTTTTCTCAAGTATATTTATGATCATATAAATATGAACAATGTTTTATATATTTTGGTTGATTCTTTAGGTCTTGTCAGTGCTTCAAATTTTAGAATTTTCTTTTCATTAGAGTTGAATTACATTAAATAATGACACCTTTTCTTTGGTTCATTTTATGTCCTCAACTATGTTATAACATAGGTCTTTTATTGATCTAAGGTGTTATCCATATTGGGTGGTTGTAAATTTCCTTTTTATTCTTGGGATACATTTGATCCCTCTGGTGGGGTTGATTTTTTCCTTTCACTAAGATATAGATGAAATTTGAGGGAAATTCACTAGGGTTAATGTTGTCAATGATTTATTTTTGTTTCTTCTCAAAATATAATTAGGTTAAGCTCAAGATTATCATTGTTTCAAGCTTAAGGAATTTATCACTTGTTTCACCATTCTTGAATCAATTATTAACACATATTTCTTCTCCAAGTCACAAACATATCACAAGTAATCATGTGTTCATGTGCATGATGTATATCAACACATAATACAAGTATTGTTATGCATAATATTTTATAAATATAATAATAATTCAATATGTGATGCATGTGCACTCCTGAGATTACATAAGGAAAGTAACCATCATTATTAAGTGTTAATTTAAATAATGTTTCCAGTATAATCCTATATATCATCATCATCATATATATATATATATCAATGTGATATATATACATGATGATAATATATCATGAAATAAATTATTAGACTAAGTTGATCGATCCAAAATGAAGGAGCAGAGGAAGGAGTGAAAGAATGGTTCGACAGCATACTTAAGCAAAGAGCAAAATAAGGAGGTATGCAGGAGGGGAAATTACCAAATTTCAAATATTCCAGCAAAGGAAAATGAAAGGACTGTTCCACAGAAACCTCTCCAAATTGATGTCTCAAAGGAGAGAAAAAAAGAAACCAAAGTTCTCGCAGAGATTGCCCTAATTTTCTATTTCATTAGGCTGAAGCTTAGCAAAATCTAGGTTAAGTAGTGGGTGGAAGTGATGCAGGAGCACCCAATCCACAGTGGCCTCCATAAGGCATTAACTGTTTACAATTCATTTTGATGTTTCCAATAAGGTCCTAAGCTGACCATTCAATTTAATAAGGTCTGTTTGACCAATGCATGTTAATTTAGTTTGTATCTAGGTTTGTGTTGTAAGTCCCAAGCACACTTGTCAAGCTATAATCTCAAAGGTTGTTAGGCAGTTGGATCTCCCAACCGCTTGGAGTTAGGTGGTACTACTCAGGTGAGTAGATAAATAGAGGAGATCAGATCAATTGGGATCATATGATAGATAGTTGTAATCAGTTGTGAAGTTGAGTTGTGCAATTGTGAGAATAGAGCATCTATATACGCATTCTGAAAGGCAAAAATAAAATTCTATATTGTGCATCTTTCTATCTTTCAATTCCTTAGTTTCCTCTATGCAATCAATTTTCCTGATCTGAGGTCGAGATGGGTTCTTAGCCCATTCCACTGATTGGATTTCTTTGAAATCGGTGGAATGGTTTACAGTGTTTTTGTTTTGTTTTTCTAT
Source organism: Cunninghamia lanceolata (assembly GCA_027924645.1). Taxonomy (NCBI): domain Eukaryota; kingdom Viridiplantae; phylum Streptophyta; class Pinopsida; order Cupressales; family Cupressaceae; genus Cunninghamia; species Cunninghamia lanceolata. The sequence goes on along the minus strand of BSBN01000958.1, from coordinate 444,406 downwards.
TTGTTCGATTTCATGCTTGCAGGATTGGGTACGGGATGCATTGATAGATCCTAGCATTGTCATGTGCTAGGTTGGCAGGGTGCAAAGATCTGTATGATTGTAGGAGAAATAGATCTATGTAATCGCAAGGTTTGCAGTGGATCAAATTGGCGAAGTTCTGCGTTGTTTCACTAAGTATGCATTTTGTGTGTATATCGCAGTTGTATGTCGGATATACATCTTGTGTGTATATCACAGTTATCTGTTCGTGAGAATCTCACAGATGTCTATCATGGTTGTATGTGGTGGATGTACATTGTAAATGTACAAGTGTATCGGCATATAAAGGAGAGAGAAAGTTGAAGTTTCCAATCGGCATACAAGGAAGTCAATGGTTCCGTCAAACCCATCAACTGCATATCTGAATTGCATGTTGTGAATGTACATCACAAATGTACATTGGGTTTATATACAAAGGGGTTAATGGTCAAATGTACATTCTGCAAATGTATCTTTCGATTGTATGTTGAGGACATACATTGGGTTAAGGCGTTGGTTGAATGCATGTTTTGAATGCATCTTTTGAATGCATATTCTGAACGCATGTTCTGAATGCATATTTGGGTTGTATGTTTTGAATGTATATTGAGCATATACATTTTGTTAGATGCAAAGCACGACTAGCAGCAACGGTGGAGGAGACCGGTGTTCACAGGTCATGATATGCATGTATAAGGTAGTAAGATCAGATTGATTGTTTGTAAGGTGGCCGATGAGAATGGTCTTGCCGATAGGTGAGAGGTGCAAGTATATACATCGAAGAATGTATGTTAAGTAAAGTGTAGACATACAAAGGGAAATGTAGGTTAGGGTGTTTGGATCTACATCATAGTGGTATCAGATCTTGAAAAAGATTTGGGTGGAAAATTGAATTAAGGATTTGCAAGAGTGTTGGCGTTTAGGTGTTGTCTGTGAATGTTTATGTCAGACAAGGAAAGCGAGACAGAGGCAGAGACGATGTCTCCCAAAAGTATGTTGCAGGACGCCATCAAGAAGTTGATTGAGGAGATACTTGCATCCAAGTTGGGAGAGTTCAAGCAGTCCAAAGGCAAAGATAAGGAAGATGACAGTGACAGTGATGAAGAAGATGTAGAAATTGCCGAAACCAGTAAAAAGGTAGAGGAGGTACCAACAGACCAGAGGGCATTTTTAAATGCATTAAAGTTAGTCAATAGGGACACCATAGATGGGTTACCTATGTATAGTGGAAGTATGGAAGCTGAAGAGGTGATTGATTGGATTGAGGCATTGAACAATCATTTCGAATATAAAGAAATCCCTGATGATAAGAGGGTTAAGTTGGCAAAGGCAAGATTGCAGGGATCTACTCTTGCATGGTGGAATTATGAACAAGGAGAGAGAGTCAAGGAGGGGAAGAATATGATAACCTCCTGGGAAAGGATGAAGACCAAACTCAAGGCACAGTTCTTACCCCTGGACTATGATGTACAGATGTATAAGAAATTGTAGAACCTCAGACAGAGAGACCTTGATGTGAATGCATACACACAAGAGTTTCATAAACTCAGTCTCAGATCAAAGAGACAAGAAGAAGAGTCAGAGAAAGTGGCCAGGTACTTGAATGGCCTAAGGATGAACATCCAAAATGAGATCAACATTTTAGCACCAGAAACAGTGAATAAGTGTTTCCAAATGGCCTTAAAAGCTAAAGAGAAGATGAAGAGAAAATGTGAGCAGAACAATAGAGGAAGAGGTGACAAGAATTTTAGAGGCAGTTTTGGAGGAAGAAGTCCTAACCAGAGGCCTAGTGGTGAGTCTAACTAGGAAGAGACTAGTAAAGGACAAGAGCGGTCTGATTTCAAAGGTGGATGGAAAGGAACAAGAGGCAGATTTGGAGGTGGTAGAAGTTCTAATGTTTTCACTGAAAGATGTTATCATTGTAATGAAATTGGTCATACAGCATTCAAATGTCCAGAAAGGCAAGGTTCATCATCAGGAGATGATAGGAAGAATGACAAGAGGGTTCAATTTGTGCAAGAAGAGAAGGTAGATGAAAGTGTTAACTCTCCAATGAGAAGTGCAGCACCATGTCAAGATGGAGAATCATTGATGCTAAGGAGAACAATCTTGAAGACATCCAAGGACATGATACAAAGGAGAGCACTTTTCAGGACCAAATGCAAAACCAAAGGTAAAATATGTTAGGTAGTAATAGATTCTGGTTCTACAGATAATATGGTATCTCAGGAAATGGTGGATAAGTTGAAACTGAATAAGATTCCTCATCAAAATCCTTACAAAGCATCTTGGGTCAGTGATAGTCACTCACTTTTGGTATATGAACAAGCATATGTTGATTTTTAGATTGGAGAATATCAGGATAGGGTTTTGTGTGACATATTGCCCATGGAATGTTGTCACCTACTTTTGGGTAGGTCATGACAATTTGATAGGAGAGCATTATATGATGGATATGCTAATACCTATACCATCAAGAAGGATGGGAGGACTTTTGTGATGACACCATTGTAGGAGGATGCTGCAGTACAGAAGGCAGCCAAGGTTATTTTAGTGGGAAAGAAAGAATTTGTGCAAATCAATGAAACAGAGTCAAAGATAGTAGAGTATATCTCAAGGAGTGGAGATCACCATTTGAAGAAGGTTTTAGTTCTGAATGATGGAGATCAGATGGATCAGCAGAAGGTCCAGGAGCAGGTTTGTAAGTAGCTACAAGTTGATTGGAAAGACAAGGATGCTATCATAGGAGGGACAATTGTTTGTCCTCTAGAACCACAAAGAGTTGAAAGGCAAATAGATTCTGTCATAGAAGCAATACAAGAAACACTTACCAAGGTTTCCAATGCAGGTGTTCAGACAGATATGATAGTAAGAAAGAATGGCAAGCAAAGGATAGGTATGAGAAGAGCCTACAATGCAATCCAGAGATCATGGGGAAGACGTGAGACGTCAGAGTATACAGCTAGAGCAAGACAAAGACCTAACTCATGTGGCATGAGTTCTTTTTGTGGTGGGGTGTATGATGCAAGAGCACCCAATCCACAGTGGCCTCCATAAGGCATTAACTATTTATAGTTCATTTTGATGTTTCCAATAAGGTCCTAAGTTGACCATTCAATGTAATAAGGTATGTTTGACCAATGCATGTTAATTTAGTTTGTATCTAGGTTTGTGTTCTAAGTCCCAAGGACACTTATCAAGCTGTAATCTTGAAGGTTGTTAAGCAGTTAGGAAGTTGTTAGGCAGTTGGATCTCCCAGCTGCTTGGAGGTTGTCTCCTACTTGCTTGGAGTCGGGTGGTACTACTTAGGTGAGTAGATAAATAGAGGAGATCAGATCAATTGGGATCATATGATAGATAGTTGTAATCAGTTGTGAAGTTGAGTTGTGCAATTGTGAGAACAGAGCATCTGTATACGCATTCTGAAAGGCAAAAATAAAATTCTGTATTGTGCATCTTTCTATCTTTTGATTCCTTAGTTTCCTCTATGCAATCAATTTTCCTAATCTAAGGTCGAGATGGGTTCTTAGCCCATTCCACCAGTTGGATTTCTTTGAAATTTGTGGAATAGTTGTACAATGTTTTTGTTTTGTTTTTCTGTTTGTTCGATTTCATGCTTGTAGGATTGGGTACGGGATACATTAACAGATCCTAGCATTGTCATGTACTAGGTTGGCAGGGTGCAAAGATCTATATGATTGTAGGAGAAATAGATCTGTGTAATCGCAGGGTTTACAGTGGATCAAATCGGCGAAGTTCCGTGTTGTTTCACTAAGTATGCATTTTGTGTGTATATCGCAGTTGTATGTTGGATATACATCCTGTGTGTATATCACAATTGTCTGTTCGTGAGAATCTCACAGATGTCTATCATGGTTGTATGTGGTTGATGTACATTATAAATGTACAAGTGTATCGGCATACAAAGGAGAGAGAAAGTTGAAGTTTCCAATCGACATACAAGGAAGTCAACGGTTCGGTCAAACCCATCAACTACATATCTGAATTACATGTTGTGAATGTACATTACAAATGTACATCAGGTTTATATACAAAGGGGTCAATGGTCAAATGTACATTCCACAAATGTATCTTTCGGTTGTATGTTGAGGACATACATTGGGTTAAGGCATTGGTCGAATGTATGTTTTGAATGCATATTCTGAACGCATGTTCTGAATGCATATTCTGAACGCATGTTCTGAATGCATATTTGGGTTGTATGTTTTGAATGTATATTGAGCATATACATTACGCAGATACATTGTATTGGATGCAAAGCATGACTGGCAATGACGGTGGAGGAGATCGGTGTTCACATGTCATGATATGCATGTATAAGGTAGTAAGATCGGATTGATCGTTTGTAAGGTGGCCGATGAGAATGGTCTTGCCGATAGGCGAGAGGTGCAAGTATATACATTAGAGAATGTATGTTAAGTAAAGTGTAGACATACAAAGGGAAATGTAGGTCAGGGTGTTTGGCTCTGCATTAGGAAGAGATATTACAAGTCCAATGTATTCTCAAATTCTTTCCCAAAGGTTTTTTTCTTGCTACCTTTGTAATAACCACTGATAGAGACTTGATTCTAAGAGGGAAGAATTGGACAAGAAATGGAGTGCCACTGTACATGAGAAAATGGGTGCCAAATTTTGAACTGACAATGTGCAATCCATATGAGGAACCAAAATGGATCCGACTATACAATTTGCCACCAGAATTCTAGACAGAGGATTGTCTGCTAAAAAATGGGCTGTCTCTAGGCACAATGTTAGCTATTAATGTAGACCTATTCAATGGTGATTCATTTCTGTTTGCCAGAATACTAGTAGTGGCTATTTATAAAATTTCAACTGAAATTATTTTATACACTAAGGAATACCAAAGGGTTAAAAAATTAGAGATCGAAGAGAGGTGCTTCTTCTGTCTAAATTGCTATAGTTGTTGTCATTCTCAAGACTTATGCCCAAAGATAAGGGACACTGGCACAATCTAGTATGGACTACTATTGAAAAGATTGAGCCACAACTCAGTACTTCCACTAACACTGAAGTTTGAGGCTCTGAGGGCCAAGAGGCTTACCCACTTTGGGAAGGAGCCACAGAACATGGTACCCACACTACGGTCCTAGCAGGTGAATCAGACATGGAACTCCCTCTGCAAACATAGAACAACAACTCTGATTAGGTCATGTCACTCTCCAATTCCTAGGCCCACTTATCCAATCCAAAGCCTGATAAAAATCTAGGTTGCTCAGGGGATAGGTTAGCAAAGGAATCAACAACGGATCTAGGTATGGAAAATCCACTGATGACAATAAGAAAATTATCAGGGTCAGGAAACTGCATAGTGAACATGAAATTATAGGACTTCCTCAAGGGCACCTCAGGTGGGGTGCCAAAACCATCCCCAAAACCAAAGAGTTAAGGGGTTGTTAGCCCCATCTTTGGCATCTTAGCACGTCAAAGGCACTGGTGGGACTCAAATCCTCTGAGTCCCAGCCAATCTCAATCTTCAAATATTCCTCTGACATATTAGTGACAGATCAGAGGACGAGCCTAAGACATCATTAGATGACCATCCCATCTTGAGAGAGTTTGTCGATGTGTTTCTAGCAGAGTTACTAGGGATGCCACATCGTCGTGAGGTAGGCTTTCATATTAATTTAGTACCAAGTGCCGAGCCAATGTCTTGTGCACCCTACAGGATGACCACTCATGAGCTCATAGAGATCAAGTTGCATCTTGAGAACTTGCTCGAGAAGGGGCACATCTGACCAAGTGTTTCACCTTCGGGTGCTCCAGTCATCTTCGTGAAGAAGAAGGATGGGTCTCTTCGTTTATGCATGGATTATAGGTAGTTGAATAAGGTGATGGTGAAGAACCGTTATCCACTGCCCAGGATTGATGATCTCTTCGATCAGATGCAGGGAGCCAAGGTGTTCTCTAAGATTGACCTGAAGTCTAGTTACCACTAGTTGCGCATCACAGAGGCAGACATCCATAAGACCACCTTCCAGACTCGATATGGCCACTATGAGTTCACTATGGTACCCTTCGGCTTGACGAATGCCCCTATAGTGTTCATGAGTCTCATGAACGGGGTGTTCCGTACCTACTTAGATTGGTTCATGATTATTTTCCTCAATGACATTTTGATCTATTCACGGACCGAGGAGGAGCATGAGGAGCATCTACGTCAGGTTTTGCAGCATGAGGGAGAAGAATCTTTATGGGAACCTGGCGAAGTGTACATTTTTTAGGGCAGAGGTACAGTATTTGGGGCACATCCTATCTGGTGATAGAATCTCCACAGATCCATCAAAGATTAGGGCTATCAAAGATTGGCCTGCACCCACTAGTGTGATAGAGGTTAAGATTTTCATGGGGTTAGCTGGTTATTACCATAGATTCGTTGAGGGTTTCTCTCGAATAGCGCACCCATTCACTTCCCTTTAGCAGAAAGGGAAGAGTTTTACTTGGATTGAGCAGTGTGAGAGGGCCTTTGGGGTCCTCAAGGAGTGTCTTACCAGTGCTCCCATTTTAGTGGTTCCTGATCTAGCAGTAAATTTTATGGTTTGTACAGATGCATCACTTGAGGGTTTGGGAACCGTACTTATGCAAGGTGGTAGAGCAATCGCGTATGAGTCACAAAAGCTCAAGACCCATGAGCTAAACTACCCCACTCATGATTTAGAGCCCACGGCAGTGGTTCATGCTCTAGTTCATTAGAGACATTTCTTATTGGCTTGTCACTTTGAGCTTCATTCAGATCATCACAGCCTTCAGTACATATTCACACAACCAAATCTGAAAGCCTGTCAGTGGCATTGGATGGAGTTTCTTTGCAAGTATGACTTGATGTCCACTACATCAAAGGGAAGGAGAACATGGTTGCTGATGCATTGAGTCAGAGGTGCCACAAGATCCTAACCTTTACTCTAAGCGTGGACTTGAGAGGACACATTATTCAGCATCTGCCTGAGGATGAGTGGTTCCTTGAGGTGTAGCAAGAGATCTAGTCACAGAGGGCCCTAGTGGATAAGTTTGCAAGATGCTCACTTGAGGTAGATGGGTTGCTTTGTCATCGATAGCACATCTATGTACCCTGCATAGGCAACCTACATGTTGTAGTGTTATCAGAGGCTCAGAGAGCACCATATGCAGCACATTCGGGGGTGAAGAAGATGCATGCTGATCCACGACAACTGTACCATTGGGTGGGTATGAGGCGAGATATTGTAGAGTTTGTTACTCGATGCCTTGAGTGCCAAAGGGTCAAGGCCGAGCATCAGCATCCAGCGGGTCTTTTTTACCCTCATGAGATACCTGAGTGGAAATGGGACACCATTTCCATGGATTTCATTATTGGTCTTCCTATGTCTTCTCGCTGCCATGATGCCATCATGGTGACTGGTGACAAGTTGACCAAGGTGGCACATTTCTCACCTGTACGCATGACGTACAATGCACCATTAGTGGTGAGGGTATTCTTGGATGATATTGTGAGACTACATGAGGTACCTCGCCGCATCATTTTTGACAGGGACTCAATGTTCACTTCAGCCTTTTGGAGAGCTTTGTAGTAGCCGTTGGGCACATAGCTCAACTTTAGCTCCACTTATCACCCTGAGATAGATGGATAGACAAAGCGAGTGAATCAAGTGTTGGAGGACATGCTTTGTATGTATATTATGGACCATCAGTCTAGATGGGAGGAGTATCTGTATCTGGTTGAGTTTACGTACAATAATGGGCATCACAACTCATTGGGTATGCCTCCTTTTCAGGCTTTATACGGCAGACCATGCATGACACCATTGAGTTGGCATCAGATAGAGGACAAAGTTGCCATTGGTCTAGAGTTGGTTCAAGATATGGAGCAGCAGGTCACACTGATTAGACAGAGACTTCAGGAGGCATAGGATAGATAAAAGAAGTATGTTGATGCTAAGAGACTAGATCGGAGCTTCTCAGTTGGTGACAGAGTATTCCTTAGAGTGCGGCCACATAAGAGTCCAATCTGTTATGGAAAGGGCTCTAAGCTTGCACCATGGTTTGTAGGAGCTTTTGAGATCTTGGAGCGGATAGGACCTGTAGCCTACAATTTAGCATTGCCACCTAACCTGTCGCGCATCCACGATGTTTTTCATGTTTCTGTATTGAGGCAATATATATTTGATTTATATCATGTATTGGATTGGAGTGCTCTATAGGTAGAGGTAGACGGGTAGTTGGCTTTGGAGCTAATTTGCATATTGTCTCGTCGGACACTAGGCCTTCGAGGTTGAGAGCTGGACTAGGTTAGGGTCCAGTGGGATTGATATGATGAGGTCACGGTGACTTGGGAGGATGCAGCTAGTTTGAGGGCACTCTATCCTCACCTTTTTGACGACTTCCAGGAGGAAGTTTAGTCTTAGGGGGGGTGGATGTGAGGCCAATTATTTTCACCTCCCTATTTTTGATCGTTTTACATTATAGTTGGTGACATTATCAGACATTTATAGACTATTGTTTCCATTATGCAGATTTAGACTATATCTCTTGATTTTTTGATTAGCATTGATTAGACATGTGGTGATTTGATTAGATCATATTTTGATGTTATGATGATGTTAGACATGTGAGATATATTTGATGATGATTATTGATGTGATTACAAGTTCATTATGGGGATTTATTATTTGATGATGATTATGAGACATTAAATAAGAAATGCAATTTTAATTTTAATTATGATGTGAATGGTTAATGTTGTATGCAATGACATGACTTTAATTTCTGTTGCTTCGGCTATGATTATCCATGATGTGATTGACCACTTGATCTAATTGTGCAGGTTATATTCCCAGGCCACGGGAAATCGGAGGTAGTTTTCACACATTTGTAATTCCTTATAAAGTTGATTCATTCCCAAGAGTGATGAGGATTACATTTGATCAGATGATGTTTTCGTACATGCTTGATTTATTTTTTTGGCCTAGTTTACCCTTTTAAATTGAATTATATCTTGTATTGTAAATTTATGTTTTGATTTACACCATTTGGTGTTATTTTATTTTTTGAGCCATTTAAAGTGATTTTATACCTCCCTAGGTGTTGATTAGAGTTCCAAACTTACTCTAGGTGGTAACCCTAGGGTCTAGGGTCCATTTGGACTTACTAAACCCTAGTGTAACTCATATCTAGTCACTCTAAACTAGGGTTTAGTAAATTGGACGAATTTTGAAAATGGCTAAGGGTGGGAGATGAGTCATGCTTTGGGAAAGACCCATCTCCCTTCGCAAAGCTTGGGGATTCCTCCACCAAGAAAACTTGGGGGGTCTTTAAGACCCCCAAGTGTGTGGGATCTCCCTCCAAGACTCTCACACACGTGTGAGAGCATCTTGGAGGGAGATGGCTCTCTTGGAGGATAAGAGGAGGCCATGTGGTATCCCTTATCTTCATGGACTCTTGAAGAGAGTTACCACCTCTCCACTTGGTCTCTCACACGTGTGAGAGCAAAAGTGGATAAGGTGAGGGTTTGAATGGATTAGAGGGTGACACTTGTCACCCTCACACTCCTCTCTTGCAAGTGGCATGGGATGAGGAAGGAGAAGGTGACAAGTGTCACCTTCTCATTTAGCAAGGCCAAATTGGAAGGTCTATTTTATCTCCTCTTGGAGAGGAGTGTGGGGTTCTTGCTTTTTGTAATTTCTTTCTATTTTGGAGGTTTTGGGAGTGTTGGAGAAATCGTAGAGGCTTGGAAACTTGGAGAAGTGTGGGCTCTTCTTCAAAGGTGCTTCCATTGTTAGGCTTTTGAAGGTAAACTCCATGGCAATAGCCATTTCCCTATGCATGTTTTTATTTTGGTGTATGTGCTTGAGAAATTATGTTGGTTGTTATTTTCATTTTTATGTGGGTTGGGTGTTTGTAACATCATCTCCATTTGGAGGAAAGGCTCAACTCGTTTAGGGTGGGGGAGAGTGATCCTCCTCGAGGTCACCTCCCATTGTTGTTCTTTCATAGCCTTGAGGGCATTCTATGGAGTTTGGGAGCATTTTGATTTGGCATGAGTGCCATAGTGATTCTTGAGTTTTGTGGAGAAATTATTTGGCTTGAGGCCTTGAGATATTGTGATTTTGAGTTCTTGGAGTGACCTCTTGAGTTGAGGGGTCCACTCCCCTACCCCTCCAAACACATTTTCATGAGTTTTGTTATGTGCAAAATCCTTGGGTGATTGTTGAGTTGTTTTTGTGATCTTTATTGTGGTGTGTTTGTGAAACTGTGTGATTTCTACCTCCCTAGCTCGGGAGTGACCCACTAACGGGTCTATGGTAGGGAGGAGGGCAATTTGCATGGCCTTGGTTCCCCATTTTGGTGTTTGTATTATTGCAAGTTTTTATTGGAGAAAATGGAGCTTTGGATAAGTCCATTTTTAGTGTTTTGGCATTATTTTATTGGTTGGTTGAGAGCCATGGCCCTAGAGGCCTTAATGTATTATTATCAAAATTATTACTCTCCTTGTACTTGTTGTAAGTAATTTTAATGTGAAATACCCTTATTGTATGAGTTGTAAATCTATTGCACTCCCCATTGTTGTGGAAAAAAAACTTTACATGTGTAAATCTTATCTTGGTGATTTCAATATATTTTCATTATGTTGCTGTTAGTGTTTTTGTGATTATAGAAAGTGTGAAAGAAAAAAAAAGAAAATAGCTTGCTGTTTTTCTTCTAATTCAAGAAAATATTTATATGTTACAGTTTGAAATTGTTGTATGCTATGGTAGAAAGGAAGATAAGTTAGTCCTATTGAAATGGATATTAGAAACAAAAAAAAAGGAGAGTTTAGCGAGCTCATGAAAAAGTTTGTTTTTAAGCAATGTGTTTTATAAAAAAAAATGTTTATATTATCTTGCTGTTTGAAGTAAAAAAAAAAAAAATTTGCTCTATTCAAAATTACTATCAAAGAAATTATATTATTTTGCTTCATTATTCTATCAACAAAAAAAAAATTAGTATATTTGTTATGCTTAATTATGAGAAAACATTCATGTATATTATTAGTTGCTTTACATTATAAATCTGGTTTTATAATTCCTTTGATGGTATGTGAAAATATACATAATATAATGTATGTATGTATGTATGTATATATATATATATATATATATATATATATATATATATATATATATATATATATATATATATATATATATATATATATATTCGTATATGATTCTGAGTATTGAATACATTTTTAACTTCTCTGTTGAACCTGTGTAAATGATGTATATATATCATGTTGTATATATATATACATATATTTTAATTACCTTTGAGAATTTAAAAATAAAATATACAATAGATAGCTATAATTATTAAGCTGTGTATTTTCTAGAAAACAAAGGAATCTGAAAAATGAAAGTGGCAGACCCGATTAGGGTTTAATTGTAAAAGTTTTTTTTTGTAAAAAAATTGGGGGGGGGGGGGGACTGGGATGGCGGCCATGGCCGCCACCCCAAACCCCCCCTGTGTACCATACTTGGGTGGGGGACGATCCCCCCACCCACCTCCCACCATACGATGGGGGTTGGGTGGGTGGATCGCCCCCATCCCCCTTAGCATACTTCAAACAAAACAAGTAAATTCCAATGGTTTTGGCAGCGTCGCTGCCTTCCTTCATACGTTGCCCTCTCTCGACCTTGAATGCCATTTGGCCTTACTTGTTGTCTGTGTATCATTTGTTTAAGCTGCAAAATGAATGATACATATACAAAAAGTAAGGCCGAATGACATTCAAGGTCAGGAGAGGGCAGCGTACGAAGGAAGGTAGCGACGCTGCCAAAAACATTGGAATTTACTTGTATATATATATATTGTATATAAACCACAACTGTATACCTCTGTAGTAGGTATTTTCCACAGCGGCCATTGAAGAAAAAAAATCCAAACCTACAAAAGAGAAAGCAAAATAGCATGGAGGCAAAACTTAGAGAAAACAAAACAAAAGAGGAGAAAAGAAAAAAGATAAGATAGAGATTTCTAGGGTTAGGCTCTTTGTAGGAAATTAATAAAATATTGGGAATTAGGGCTTGGTTGGAGTGAGTGGGAAAATTAGTAGTTAGTTTATTTAATTCCATTTTCCATGTGCACGAGAAATTAAGTTTCCCTCTCATTTGCCTTTTTGGCCTTTTTGAATTGTTTTGCCTTCCCTTGTATTTTTTTTAATTATTTTGATTTATATATCTCTTCGGGATTGGAAACATTTATTCCTTGTGGAGTTTATTTAATGTGATTGAGATATTTGTTTTTTTTTTGGGATTACTTATCCCTTTGCCCATTAATTTAATTTTGACCATCCTTATTATTTTTTTTCTAGTGGATTTTAATTTAATTTTATTGGGGAAACCTTGTGATTTAGATTCTTTTAATTTAATCGATTTTATCCTGGAGGGGGTGTTTTAATTTATTCCCTTTTTCTATCTTTTTAACTTGAGTTAATTAATGAATATAATTGTCGAAATTATATTTATTAAAGGACTTAAGTATTGAGTTTAATTCGGGCATTTATTTTAATTCAAATTTTATAATTTTGTTGAGTGGTTAAATTTATTTAATTTATTCTTATATTTAATTATTTTAAATTTTACATTAATTACTTCTTGGGGATTTCTTTTTAAAATATTTATTTCAATTATTGAAAACCCATTATGCTGTCGATTTTTTCCTAGAATTTAGGGTTTTATTTTATGGCATTTTTGTGACTTTCCTTTATCACTCCATTTCATCATGCGACCATCATACCATTGGATGCATTTTTATATTCGATTTTATTATGCATTAGAGTTAGGGTTTGATTTCGATTAAGTTAAAATCATCTCTTTCACCTAGGAAACTTAGGGTTTGAATTAAATCTGTTCTAACCCTAGAAGCGATGCATATCATGTCGCATAACCCCCTAGTCAGCTATCATCATGTAGGGGATTTCATAGGTAGACACACTTCCCTAATTTTTGATTGACATGTTTACGCCTTATGCGTATTGCCACCGAGCATGCTAAAGCGTGCGAAGGGGTTTTTAGGGATATGCAGAAATTTTTTTGGTATTTCATGTCATGACCACATGACAAATGTGGACATGACACATGTGTTGTGTGTCATGACCGCATGGGAAATGTGGGCATGATAATTCCTAACAACATGGAGACTTTTGCATACATAATCAGTCAGTATGGAGATCTTCTATCTCCCACCTAGTTGGAATGAGCAATGGAGCTAGTAGGAGGACCTTCTGGTGTGGAAACTAAATCTTCCCTCTCTAATATGTAGCTACTACATAGCACGATATGTACTTGTTTTCCTTTATATATATAATATATAGGCTATCATACTAGTAGTTGCTTATCCATCAAAAAAAGATAATATATCATGATATATATACATGATGATATATATATACATGATATATCATATATATATCATCATAATTAGGTATATATATCATCATTTATATTTTGATAGTCAAAAATCTCTTCAGATTGCATATGAAACATGGAATTAGGGTTGACAGTATGTATATCATCATGTGTTTATTTCGTGATATATATCATCATATATATTTTGATAGTTAAAAATCTCTTTAGATTTCATATGAAACATAAAATTAGGGTTTACGGCAAAAAATTAGGTTAAACATTGCAGAATAGTTCACCACCATGAAAATGGTGGTGGACTGTGCATACCTAAATATGGGATGTAGGAACCTTCAATCAAATCCTAAGCTCCCACCACATTCGCCGATCACAGGCTTCAATCTTCAACAATGAATGGTCAAGTTTTCCATGTCATTGTGTAGGTCAGGTGTAGGGATTTCGCTAAAATGAGCTGACAAAATAAATTTGTCAGCTCATATACTAATTAAAAAACATTAAAATAATAACTTCGAATGAAGATTTTATTCGCTCGAAGGTATTATTTTAATGTTTTTTAATAACTGAGAACCTTTATTCAAAGATTACCTTCATTCAAAGATTACCTTCTGTTCAATGGTGATGGTGCTCTAGTCCAAGATGTAGATCTTTCTGTATATTCCCGATCTCCTTCTAGCACTGATCTCTACTGTATCTTCCATTTTTTGTGATCTGATAGTGGAGGACAAGGTTGATGGCACCCTAGTCCACTGAGGAAGATTCTTCCAGATGTCAGAATCTTTGCAAACCCTGATGCTCACTATCTAATCTATTTCTAAGTCTTTGGATACAGAGGACAAGGTTGATGGCACCCTAGTCCCAAAATCCTACACAGTGTCTACTTCTTTTTGGATCCTGAATCTTCAATGTTTGCTTTTCTTCCCTACAACTCCACTTTCTCCATATCCAATACCTATAACCTGCAATCATAAGGAGTGTGGGAAGGGGTTGTGGTATTTAGAGGCTTGCCTCAATCAATCCCCAGAGAGACATTCAAGTCTTTTGAACACCGTTGTTAGAGAGATTGTGTGTCCTTGTGGGACAGAGGCAAAAACCAAATGATAATGATGATAAAAGCATAATAAGTGTCACCTTGATGATGAAGCTCTCATGGAAGGAAGAATCTCTTCAATGCCATGAGGAGAAGATGTAATCCAACTTGCAAACAAACACAATAATAATGCTATGCTCTACAACACAATGATATCACAAGTATGCCAATAGTTCACAATCATAAAACTTGCTAATGATCTTCTAGTTTGCAAATGATAACCTAAACATGATTTTATATGCAATTACTAATATTCTTGCCAAGAATTTCATATTTGAAACTTATGATGTCAGCCTGGAAACCAAATAATGGTCACAAACCTGACATTTAAAATTAGGGCTGACCCAAAAAAGGGCTGGACTAGGATGCTAGCACCCTTGTCCACCCCCTATTTTTATTCTTGAATCATTGAATTAGCACCCCCTAGGTCCCATTTGTCACAAGACCCAAGGGTTTTCTCATCAGGAGTCTAAATTATCATGCAAAATGCTCTAAATGCAAATCTAAAGACCTGGGAGCTAAACCTTTAGGAAAACCCCCAAGGGTGCATTTTTTTGACATAACATATAGCCCCCACTTTAATGTATGTATTAAACGCAAGGCCAATACATGCATTAAAGTACGGTTGACAAACACATAAAACATGCCACGCATAGAGAAGACACGCCAAACACATTGAAGACAATAATAGGCATGCAAAACATGGAGAAGACAGTTACATGCACGCAAAACACAGAGAATACAACATTGAAGACATGCAGAGAATAGAGAATACAATGAATGCAGTGATTATTTTCTTTTTGATTTTCCCATATGAAATGCATACTGTAAGTACAAGGAAAGTAAACAAACAAATCCCAAAGAGTGTAGATGAGCTATTCACCACTGGTCTTGCACTTTTTGAGAACAAACATGCCAAAGAAAATCCCAAGGTAAGGAGCTATTCACTACCGGTCTTGCACCTTGAGAAAAAACATGCCAAACAAATCCCAAAGTGTAGAGGATCTCATCACCACCAGTCTTGCACTTTGAGAACAAGTACGTCATACACACACATGCTGAAGACACAGAGAAAACACGGTTAACAAGCGAGGGAGTGAAACTATTGCTAGGTTCATCACCATCTCAGTCACATTATAGGCACACACTGATGATTGGGCTTTGCCACAACAATCATCGAAAACATGCTTAAGGGTTGAGTTAGTCACAGAACTGCTCCCTGCCTCGCGGTGAGGACTTTTGAAAATGATAGGATGATGTAATCTCTCTGAGAAATACACCATTCCCACCTTGCGATGAGGGCTTAAGATAAAAGGATATGCTCGATATCCTACCTCCGCAGAGGGCTTAAATGATTGATTTGATTTTAGATTGTTTAAACACGCTTTACTATGATCTAAAGTAGATAGCTTACCTTATATATGCCCCCACCTTAAGGTGGTTGATATCACGTACTAATATCAAGCACATTAAGGTAGGAAGAAAACACACAAGGGAACACGTGCTCTCGCAAAGCCCATGCCCCCCAGAGGTGACATGTACTTTACAATTATCGAATGTTCCCACAAATACATCCCTGCAAGAAAAGTGTTAGTGTCCAAATAACCATGATAAACAATAATACATATGATCAACTACATGAAAGAGCCAAGCAAGGCGATATCCATGATAAACAAAGTACACAGAGCAGCAGTATTGTTAAAGTGTCATTAGAAATATAAGATAACATTGACATCAACATCAAGATAGAGAAATCACAGAGTGATTCCACTAGCCAAGCGTCAAATAATTTTTTATTGTAACCCCATCGTCATAAAGGAACTAAGTCCATTTTTTAATTACTCGTGAAAGGGACACTAGGTCCACATTAGTATAATATGTTTTTTGTCATCTACCAACTAGATGGAAACACTAGAGGAAGGTAAATAATAAATCAGAGAGGAGAACAAGTGCCTTAGGGACAGTCACATAGGAGGGTGCCCCCAAATCACTAACTGCAATGCTATGTCCATAAGACACAACACACAACAATGAAATCAGAGGAGAGGAGATATAGAAGAATGATGATACAATTAGAAGGTCACAACAGAGGCGGTCTCCTAGTATCCTTGACCTTACAAGAGAATCAAGGGTCATCCTAGAAGGCCTAACAACACATAGCACATCACAGGGGAAGCACATCATGAGAGATAAAGGGTTAGACATACTTACCTATTAGAACCCAATGTTAAGAACATACAAAGCTAGGAAAAGGCCACCCTTGAGAGCTACTATAATATTCGCTACAACAATTATGGCTTATTGGCTCAGGATATCTCACATATTGATTTGATATTGTTGATATTGCATTAACATTAAGTTTAGGATGA
Organism: Cunninghamia lanceolata; assembly: GCA_027924645.1. Lineage (NCBI taxonomy): Eukaryota > Viridiplantae > Streptophyta > Pinopsida > Cupressales > Cupressaceae > Cunninghamia > Cunninghamia lanceolata. Next base: position 427,514 of record BSBN01000958.1, on the reverse strand, counting down.
TGAGAGGATTTGGTGGGCTTCAAAGAGTAGTATCCTATACTAGCCATGTAATTAATTCCAGCAACTTGTAAAGGTACTCTAATTCCTTGTTGATTTACACCACATCCATTGCCTGTATAGTCATGATTTTTGTACAATATTTGAAATCCATGACCATATAGAGAGTCCATTTGTTTAGAAGATGGTGAAGTCTCATAAGTCTCATAATTTGTAGTATAAGTGAGAGTATTGTCTTTATTTTCAACCAAGGAGACTTTGGACTTCTTAGGAGCTTCAAAAGATGGCTTGGATGAGATCGATGCAACTTTTGATGAATTAAGTTTATATTCTCCCATACTACAAGGATTAAAATCTAATGAACCCCAATCGTCACCAAAAAGTGCATTTGATGGTTTAGAGTTTTGCAAAACATTATCAAGAGGTCTTGAAGAATCCACTCATAAGTGATTGTTAGCTTGTCTTTTCTTTTCGATGTGTGAACAGTTATTTGGGTCAAGATCGGCTTTCCAAGTGTAGAGCTTATCTTGATAAATGAACTTAAGTGATCAATGAAGAGTCGGTCTACCTAGAATCATATTATATGAAAGCGAATTAGGCATGACATGAAAAGGGTATCTAATGTCACATGTCCAACCTGTATAGGTAAAGTTATCATGCCCACAAATTATCTTCTAACATTATCAAAGGCATGAATGTTAATCCTATCCGGTTTAATTAAAGAGGTGTCAATCTTGATTTTGTGTAGTAAGTCCAAGCTACAAACATTAAGAGCTACGCCATTGTCAATCATAACTTGTTTTAGCAATTTTTTTATTTATTGTGACAAATATTATAAGTGGGTCATATTGGTTTTAAACTTCAATTGATGGTAATTCATGTGGTTGAAAGAGAATATCCATTTTTTTTGCATTTATACTATCAAACACAGCTGCTACATCAGTCAGTTTAGTAGTGGGTGGTACAATCACCTTTTGTAAAGCTTCTTGGAGCATTCCATGGTATGTAGGTGTTGTTTATATTAAATCCCAAAGAGAGATCTTAGCCAGAGTAGCACGGAGCTACTCAACAAGGTCATATTCTTGACTACTGTTATGAGTAAGACAAGGTGACGAGGGGAGCATAGGTTGAGAACATGGAAGAGAGATAAGCACATGCAATGCTTGGTTACTTTTCTTGTTATTATGGGTGTTGTATGTATGAGCAATCACATTATGGTGTGGTTGTTATAACACATTTTGAACACCTTGAACTGTAATCACCGGTTTTAAGCAAGAAGGTGCACTAGGTGCCCCCCGCACAATCATCTTAGGAATATTGCTGCAAAGTCTATTAATGAATATTGAATTAACATTGTTTTCCTCTTTATTATACCCAACATCTATCCCTAAAGGATTTAATGTGAGAGACCTTTTCTCATCTACTAATGCTACATCTTGGCCAGGGTGAGCATTGGGATGAGAGGAAGGTACATCATCATCATCATACTCTATAGTGGAAAAAGGATTTTCACTCACATCTTTCTCATGAGTATTTCTAGAGATGAATTTAGTTAAATCTTCTAATGTCAAAGGATATGCTCCTATGAGTAAAGTGAAGATACTAAAATCATGTGTATAACAAAGTAATTGCAAATCATATGTAGAACATATAGACGCATCAATGCCACTTGCATAAGGCATGTGCTCTAGAACATGAGGATTCTCATTAGTGAAATTAGAGAATTTTTCAAAGTCTAGGATATACTCATGCAAAGATTTCAAAGAAGAATAACATGAAGATGTTGGCAAGAGACACTGTGTGGCTTCATTATTGTTGTCATTGATGGCATCAAAGTTTATCCCACACATCCGCAGCACATAATAGGTCTTTACCGGAAGTCAGATTGAAGAGTGTTTTGGTTCGGTGAGAAAGAACAAAGCATGCAGCATGGTCTGACAATCAGGTCTAGATCTCTCAGAGAGTGTAACTCAGCAAAGTGTGGACTTGGGAAAGTTAATAGGAGTATCATGTCTACTATATTCTAGAGATTGAGCCTCCGGTGATGAAAGAGTGAAAAGATATGAGCATCTAAGTGTTGGATTCCTGATAGGCAGAGTAGATTGAGGAAGAACTAACCGGCAGTGCATCAGACTTTAATTCGGATGAGAAATTGATGGTGATTAAGCTTCTTGAGGTATCATTCATGGTTGGCCAACATGATTGATGACTTCTATGTCTATATTTTTGATACGCATCACATATTAAGCATGGATTCAGTCGACATACGAGTATTTAGTAAATATCTTGAGTATTCCGGTTGCCGACTAGAAAGATGTTGAAATCCTTAGTACAGATATATATACAAGATGGATTTCATTATGAAGGTGTGTGGTGTATGGAATAGTGTGTGACAAAAGGCAGAGAGAAGTGTGGAAGCAGCAATATAGGTCCAGTATGTGACAGAACAGGAGCACTAAAATAGAGGAAGTATGAAGTGCAGTAGATCAGTATATTGAGCCTAACCAGAACTGACCCTCAGCATATGTGGATGCCTCTCTTCAGTTCAAACATCTAGTTACCTTCTATATCCTTGTAGACAGTGAGTCTCTTGTAGGCAGTGTGCCTCTTGTGAGCAGTGTGCTTGGGTAGTGAGCCCTAATTGGCAAATGCCATTTTGTACTTCTTATTCTTTTAACAGAGAATACAATCTTGGGTTAGTCACCCCATGGTTTTTCCCTTAACATGGTTTTCCACATCAAAATCATTGTGTTATGTGTGTTGATTTTATTTCTGCTCTTATGGTTATATATGTTTATATGTTTTGATGCTGCACTAATTGTTAAAGAAGAATAGAAAGTTAAAATATTTAAGATAACTGATTCACCCCCCTTCTCAATTATCTACCTTGTTTCTAACAATTGGTATCAGAGCTAAGTTCCTCTAAACAAAGCCTAACAGCTTGAGGAAGATCTGGGAATCTCAATGGATATGTATGGTATGAGGGAACAACTTCAGTCTGCCCTAGATAATCTTAAGCAATCTCACTCTAAGTCAATAACCTGAGGGAAAGACTCAAACAAGCTGATGATTTCATAAATGAACTCAAAGAAAAATTGAGTATCTCTGTGAAAAAGAGAAAGGAACTACTTAAACAATTAGAAAGTCAAAGTGAAGCCAATGATACTAATGAAGATCTGAATGAGAAAAACAAGTTATGTGAGAAGCTATCAAAAGAGGTCATTATGGTGAGACATGAAATGGAATCAGGGGTTATGAAATTCACCCAAGAAATTGAAGAGAAAAGAAAAATTGAAGATAATCTAAAACAATCTCTCAAGGAGAAGTTAGAAGACTGCCACAAAATGGATAGAATAATTAGGCATTTGGAATCTAATCTTGAAGAAGCTAGAGATAATGAAGAACAACTTGAGAATCAGATAGACACTCTTAAAAGGGATCTTCAAACAACAAATGAATAAAAAGAGAAATTCAAGATAAGCTCTACTCAACTTGAAGTTCTTCTTGAAATCCAAAAGAGGGTAGATGACAAGCATGGCTTGGGGTATGAGAAAGGTGAAAGCTCTGGATCAGGTCAGAAGAACTCTGGATCAGGAAATCCAAGGAACAGGCCTAGAAGACCTTTGGTAAGGCAACCAAATACTCAAAGATATCTATCCTTCAATGGATACTGCTACAATTGCAATAACTTTGGTCATAAAGCAAATCAGTGCAGAAGAAGAATGAATCAGACTAATTCATCCTTCTCCGGACATTGTTTTAACTACAAAAGGTATGGTCACAAATCTCATGAATGTAGAAATATGCAAATAAACAATTCATTGAATGGTAGATGCTTTGCATGCAATAGAATGGGACATATGGCTAATCAATGTAGATCAAGAGGATATTAGTCAAGTTTGCAAAAAAATGTTGTTTGCTACAATTGCAATAGATCCGGTCATATTGCCAAATTTTGCAGAAGTAAGAATCAGGATAAAAAGGGTCTGGTACATCATAATCAAAATCAAGACAAAGGAAAAGGAAAAGTGAATGCGAATGAAGTTCAAAGGGAGATGAACAAGATTTGGGTAAAGAGAAGTATAGAAAATGTTGGGGATGGATCCATACCAGAATCTGGTGCTAATATTCCTTCCAGAAACTAAATAGATGAGCTCTGGCTTAGGGGGAGTCATAAAGGAAAATAATTTCCCCCAGCCAGTCAATCAGTGCCTGAAATTGGCACATGGAAAGTTGTGGATTAAAGGGTTCTCAAAGAAATATCTAAATAACCCTCAATAAAAATATGAAAGATCCGCAAGGGGTTTGAAGAGGTTAATCATCCAAGATTGATCTAGTTTGATAGTCATCCGGTAAAAGCAGGTTTCTCACAGTTAGATCCGGTATGATTCAAAATTGAAATATCTTGATCTGTACATAAGTGGAATGATTGGAGAAAGGGAGATACATTGTCAATTATCACCAAGAATAATTCTAAGTGCATCTTAGTGCATGTATTGCAATATGAAATTAGGCTTTGCGCATAAATATAAGGGTTCTTTTATTCATCATTTGGACATTTGCACTTGAGAAGAAGAAAGAAAGAGCTCTGCAAACAAGATTGCTTCAACCCTCTCAAAGATCAACCGCAGAATCTGATTCAACCAACAATCTTTTCCGGCTCATATCGTGAACCCTAGAAGCATAAAAAGGTATTTCCGTTCTTGAATATCTCTCTCTGAATCTTTTGCAAGATGGCTACTCCAAATGTTGTTAAGATCACTGATAGGCCATGCCCTAAGTTCAAGAAACATCCTTACAAATCCATAGAAGTGGATCCCTTAGGCACCTTCTCCAACATTCTGCATGGGGTTCTGCATGTAGAAGATGTTAGGGTATACATACATGCCAATATTGAGAAATTTAGGGAATCTAAACTGATGGATATCTATCACAAGCAATTAGTAGATGAAACATTTGAACTTAAACCTCAATACAAGGCCATTCGGGATAAGCATTTTAGACATTGCATCCACTTTCCCTGTTTTGTAGAGGATGAATGGGTCTGGTATGTTCTTAATAGAATACATGACAACTTCATGTGGTTGATGAGGCCATTCAAGATAACAAAAGATACCATTAGGGCAGTAACCGGTTTGCAGTCATCCGATGGGTTGCCTGCTCTCAAATCGGTCAAGAACCAAATAGTAAGTGAGGCTACCAGATCAAAGTTTGATAAGAGAGCAATGATGATGGAAGATATCATAGATCTGGATATCAAATTTGCCTCTATGATAATTGGATACAAAATATATCATTCCAGCAGGGAGAACTCTGTATCTGAAACTGCAATTTATACTGCATATTAGATGCTAAGGGAAAATGCAGACTATGATCTATGCGAACTTCTTCTGAGCCAATTGTTAGAAAATTTGTAGAAAATAAAGAAGGATAAGAAGAACTCATTTAAGTATGGTGGCCTAATACTATGTCTCTTCTTTTACTATATGAATGAGCTACCCAGAACAAGTGGCTGGGTATGGCAAAATGACAGATCGGTTGCCGTACAAATCAGAGATTATATGTATGGGATTGGTGATGCCAAGGCTCAAAGCATAGCACTCTAGGGATATTTCAAGAACTTCCAAGGTATGATGCAGGTGAGAGAAAGAATTCCTCAGTCAATAGTTGAAAAATATAAGGATACAGTGTGTTTTATGGTAGACATTGATCAATGCCTAATGGAGGCAGTAGAGCCCAGAACAGTCTGGATTATGCCAATGGGCTATGAGGTAGATGAGCAAATATTGGAACTACATGTCCAACATCTGCTGAGTCAGCCTAAGGACCATGAAGCAGAAAGGTTTGGAACCTTTCAAGAATTGAGTGTGAAAATTCATGTTGAGTTAAGACAACCGGAGATGAAAAGAAAAGTGAGAAGGGAAGTAGAGGAAGTTGCCAAAAGATATGGCATTTCAAAAAAGGTAGTTGATGCAAATAGAGATAAAATAGAAAGAGTTGAGAAAGAGAGACAAGAAGCAGAAAAAGAAAGTGTTCCAGTGCAAGCCCCCTCCCGGACTAGATCCTTAAAGAGTTCTGCACCTACCACCTCTAAGAGCTCAAAATCCTCCAAACTAGAAGCAAAGACATCTGGAAAGGGAGAAAAGAGAACAAAAACCAAGGCTACAAGATCCTACATAAGTCAAAAGGATGATGAAGAGATAGAGACAGATGAGGAGGTTAAGAAAATGAAGAAGAAAAAGAAAACATCTGTGGAATCCTCTGTCGGCAAAAACAAAGAAGAAGAAGGAGAAGAATTTATTGAAAAGCCTACTCTCTCCATTGATGATGTCATCAAGGCAGTCACTATGGATGGAAATCTGCAACCAATGACAGAATTCTATGATAAATATAGTAAAGCTGACCAAAAGATCTTGCAACATACTAAAGTCGGGTATCTAAACATCTATAATAAAGCATTCATTGAAATCATCTCTCTAATTCCCAAAAGTCTAGAGAAGGAACTTGAACTAAGAAAGGAGAATACTAAGGCAAAGGACCTTGAGATCTGGGAACAAATTGCAATTCAACTCTATCCTTCCATTACTTCAAAACAAATGACCATGATCTTCAAGGACTGCAAGGATGAGTTCCGGAGCAAAGCCAGAATGAACAAACTTATGCTTGGAGAGACGGATCAGATAGCAAAAGAAACAGAAGACATCCTCCGGAATGCCTACAAGAGATTTGATCTCCCTATCATAGAGGACATAGATGATGAACCTTTAGCCATGGATGACGAAGGACTAAGTACATCAAATGAAGATTCTATTGAGAAAATTGCAAAAGAGTCAAAGGAGATAGGTGAGGAGAGGACTAAGAACTTGGATTCCTCTGTTCCGGAAAAGGAAGTCCATGAAGAAGAAAATATCTCTCTTCTAGATCCCCCCTGCAAACTCCAAAACTGAAGGAGAAGCAAGAAAAGAAGAGAAAGTAAGTCAATAAGATGAGAAAAAGGGAAGAGAAGAAGAACAAATAGAGAAGATCTCTAATGACAGCTCTAAGGCTGCAAAAGGAAAGAAGTCTCTGGCAAGAGACACTACAGAAGCAGTGAAGAATTTCTTGACCAAGGAATTGATGGAGATAGATGAATCAGAACTGTTCCAAGTACCACTCAATTTTGACTCCCTCTCTCCAGTCCAAACAATGAAGGTAGCATCTTTTGCTCAAGCTAAAGCAAAAGAAAAGCTTCTGAAGTCTCACATGGAAGACTGTGAGCTAATAGAAATTACATCCGATGTGCTAGAAAAAAATCATGCCATCCTTCCAAAAGGATCTTTCGATCTCTTCATCCAGTAATCTGAAATCTCTTGTTAATTCTGTTAGCACACATTTTGATTCTTTGGAGAAATCAGAAGAAGAGAAAGCCCGGAAAGAGTTTTTGGGAAAGAGATTCTCTGAAGTACAGGGACTCATAGAAAATGATAGGAGAAATATGGGATAAAGAGCCTAGAAAATGCTCTTAAAGATGGCAGAGAATTATACAAATTTTGTTTATCTTGGTCCACAGTGACAACAGACATTGCAAAGAAGGTGGAAGAACAAGAGGGTAAACTGTCAAGTTTATCTCAGAATTTTGATCCTCTCACCTCATCGATAATGAATCAAGAGTGCCAGGCTATTGCCACTATAAATGAGATAAAGAGGCTTGAGAAGGAAAAGAAGAATTGAATAAGCAGAATGAGTGAACTAAGAGGAATAATTATCCCCGAGTTAGAGGCAATGCATGAGGCCCTAACTAATGCTCAAACTACAACCCGGACCAGTGATCTGACAGACTTAAAGAGGGCAGAAGCTTTTGTATTTTTGTTAAGTGGTCACATCTCAATTTTGGATAGGATGAAGCAGAGTTGGGCAATAGAATTTGTCCAGTTGAAAACCACTTTTGCGGATATACTTAAGTATATGTAAGTATAACATGGATATATACTTATGCGGCTATGTATAGGTTGATTTTTGCAAATTTTGGTGTGTGGATTTCACCCTTTGCCATTGATGTCAAAGGGGGAGTGAGAAGTAGTGAAAAATGTGGAATCCAGCAAAGGGGGAGCTCCGGTAAAATGTACATAAGACAGAGCATCAGCTAAGGGGGAGTTTGCTATGACACTTAGTCATTTTTCACTAAGTGTTGCCATCAATGCCAAAGGGGGAGATTGTTGGCAAGAGACACTATGTGGTTTCATTATTATTGTCATTGATGGCAACAAAGTTTATCCCACACATCTGCAGCACATAATAGGTTTTTATCGGAAGTCAGATTGAAGAGTGTTTTGGTCCGGTGAGCAAGAACAAAGCATGCAGCATGGTCTGACAATTAGGTCTAGATCTCTCAGAGGGTGTAACTCAGCAAAGTGTGGACTTGGGAAAGTTAATAGGAGTATCATGTCTACTATATTCCAGAGATTGAGCCTCCGGTGATGAAAGAGTGAAAAGATATGAGCATCTAAGTGTTGGGTTCCTGACAGGCAGAGTAGACTAAGGAAGAACTAACCGGCAGAGCATCAGACTTTAATCCAAATCAGAAATTGATGGTGATCAAGCTTTTCAAGGGATCATTCATGGTTGGCCAACATGATTGATGACTTCTATGTCTATATTTTTGATACGCATCACATATTAAGCATGGATTACGCTGATAGACCAGTATTTAGTAAATATCTTGAGTATTCCAGTTGCTGACTAGAAAGATGTTGAAATCCTTGGTGTGGATATATATACCAGATGGATTTTGGTATGAAGGTGTGTGGTGTATGGAATAGTGTGCGACAAAAGGTAGAGAGAAGTGTGGAAGCAGCAATACAGGTCTGGTATGTGACAGAACAGCAGCACTAAAATAGAGAAAGTATGAAGTACAGTAGATCAGTATATTGAGCCTAACCAAAACTGAACCTCAGCATATGTGGATGTCTCTCTTCAATTCAAACATTTGGTTACCTTCTATATCCTTGTAGACAGTGAATCTCTTGTAGGCAGTGTGCCTCTTGTGAGCAGTGTGCTAGGGCAGTGAGCCCTAATTGGCAAGTGCCATTTTGTACTTCTTATTCTTTTAATAGAGAATACAATCTTGGGTTAGTCACCCTGTGGTTTTTCCCTTAACAGGGTTTTCCACATCAAAATCATTGTGTTATGTGTGTTGATTTTATTTCTGCTCTTATGGCTATATATGTTTATATGTTTTGATGTTGCACTAATTGTTAAAGAAGAAGAGAAAGTTAAAATATTTAAAATAACTAATTCACCCCCCCTCTCAGTTATCTACCTTGTTTCCAACAGAAGATGCCATTGCATTATTTTTAATGTAAAATTAGATTTTAAAATCTTTTCCAAAATGTATGCCAAAGACAAGTGCAAAACTATGTGTAAAAATGCTTGATTTTCAATGCAAATAAGTGAAAGAAGAGGTGTTGTAAATATTTTCAAGAGGGATAGAAAATGATATGCCCAATAACAGTCCACTAGTGAAAGAATACCTTTCACAACATGCTTTTGATGCAACTCTAGAGAGTCAATAAGCCAAAACCTAGTGAAAATAGGCCAAAATATGAGGTTTTTCACCAAATCTCAATGCAAAAGAGTAGGGCAGCGGGTTGTAAGGAAAATGATGATGGAAAGTAACTTATAACAGTAATAAAAGCCACCTAATGCCAAAAAATCCATTACAACACACCTATAATGCCACTCTAGAACAAACCCTAGTGCAAAGATAGCAAAAATATGTCAATTTTTCCAAAATTTGAATGCAAGAACCCAAAAGAAAGAGTGTTGTAAGGAAATTGAGAAGGGGCAGCAGATAATAATTTTAATAACAGCCAATTAGTGTAATAAAATCCCTTACAACATGCTTGGAGTGTAAATCTAGCCAGATGATAAGGCCAAATCTAGTGAAAAATGCAAGTTTTCAAACCCTAGACATGAAATTTCACAAGGAGGCCACTATGATGCAACACTACAATTAAAGATTAGATCTAATGGGTGTTTTAACAAGGTAGTAAAATTTGAAACAAGATTTTGGCTACAACCCTAGCTCGTGCAAAACTAGGTTTTCACAAAAAAAATGCAAGATTTCAAGCAATTTCTAATGAATCAAGCATGCAAATGCAATGCAAATGAATTGTAAATGATGAATTTCTGTATTTGGGATAAGATCTAATGCAAATAATAGAAATTAATTTAAATTAGATGCCAATTAATTTAAATTTCACAAAAATGCAAGCCTAATATGCCAATTTTTGCAAATTTTCTATTTTTTTAAATTTTTTTTGTACTTTTTAGAATGTGTTGTATCCAATCAAATTTTTTGCTTCATTAAGGCATTTTGTGAGAGTAGAAAATTTGTCGTCAAAAAAATCAAAAAGTCAAAATTTCTAAAAATTGAAATTTTCTATTTTTATTAGGTTTTCTAGGTTTCTTGAGATACGGATGCTAGAAAATTTTTCTAAAAATAGAATCTCTGATTCAGGAGTCCTGCCTTATTCTGATTGGTTGATATTGCTTCACAATCAAGGTGGTTCAGATGGAATCTGCAAAAGGTCATGTTTTCCCTACTGGGTCAATTTTGCTTTTTCAGAAGGCGAAGCACAAGCTTTGAAGCCATTAATGTGAAAGGAAGCAAGGTATGCGGAATACGCTTCCTACACTGATCTAATGAGGAAAGACTTATGCAAATTTCTTTTACAGTTATAGATTAAGATGTACATTAACAAAAAATGATAACAATTTCCAAATGTAAACACAAAACTCACAACACAAGATATAAGTGGGGAAAACCCTTACAGGTAAAAAAACCCCACACTCCAAAGCTGCCCAATATATTATTCAAAAATCATGAAGATTACAATATAATTGTAGAGCAAGCTTTTATAGGAGTATACCCAACCAGAGATCCAGGAGGTCATTCGACATCTATATAATTCTACATACAACCTCCATCTCAAGTTCCTGATATATAGGAGATACAATACAACACACCGCCAACGGTAATTACAAAACCATGAGTTGAAACCACCCAAAAGTGGCGCCTAAATTATCTCCCAATCAAAGATGCCTCATGATGTGCCAAACCACACACCACCATGTGTAACTCTCCCCTTTACATCTCTTTTATGTGTCCAACACATTTTTGTATTTCCCGAAACCGAAGGTCCAACTTCTGGAGGCCATAACTTTTGATCCGGGTGTCCGATTGATGAACTGTTTTATGCGTCAGAAAGCTCGTGAAGTGCTCTATCACCCTATAACTAGATTTTATGGTTACAACAATTTTCAAGCCTTTTAGAGAAGGTTTGATACCCAAAAATTAAGTTCAGAACTTTTCTAGCAGTTTCAAAAAAATAGAAACTTTAATATCTCACAATCTAGACATGATCTTGAGACGAAACTCACCCGAGATGTTCACTTAGTTGTTCCACACCTTCTGGAAAAAATTCAAAGTCAATTTGAGCTCAAACGAAGAACTTAGTAAAAATAGTAAGTCTTGCTATTTCTCGCTCTCCAGGAGACTTATGGAAACTTTGAAAGTTCCAAACCACTATCCAAGATAATGGGTATCCAAAAAGACCAAAACTGGGAAGAATAGTAATATTTCAAAGTTGCAAGGTTGAGACACCTTTCCTAACATTCTCCCACTTGTCGAACACATTGCAAGAGTAAAAGTAGTAACACCATGATTTAATTACTAGGGGCTGTGAGGCCCATAGACTCTGAACACCATTTGAACTTTTCTGTGCTCACAGGTTTTGTCAAGGAATCTGCAACATTCATCAAAATTTCAACTTTTTTGAAGTTTACCTTCCCATCCTCCACCATGTCATGAACAAAATGGTACTAGACATCAATATGCTTAGTCCTTGCGTGGAAAGTAGGATTCTCCGCCAAACATATGGCACTCTGACTGTCACAACAAATAGTAATTTTCCCTACATCAAACCCAACATCAGAATATAGACTTTTAAGCCAAATGGCTTCTTTACAAGCATGAGTTTTTGCCATGTATTCAACTTTAGTAGTGGACAAAGCGACCATAGGTTGCCGCCTACTCATCCAACTAATAGCACCAACAAACATAGTGAACACATAAGTGCTGGTGGATCTCCTGCTGTCAATGTCACCTGCCCAATCTGAATCCACAAATCCATGAATACAAAGTGAATGCCGAGGTCCTGTAGGATAACCATGATAACATAAGGAATGCTCAGAAGTACCCAGCAAATATCTGAACATTCTCTTCACTACATCCCAATGTACTCATCCAGGATTAGCCATAAATTGACTAAGGACTCCCACTGCTTGGGTAATGTCTAGTCTTGTGCAGACCATTGCATACATCAAACTGCCAACTAAACTAGCATAAGGAACTCTGCTCATATCCTCTATCTCAGAAGGAGACTTTGGACAATCTTCAACAAATAACTTTGTCCCCATTGTAACAGGAATAGTTAAAGGTCTGCAATCCATCATGTTGAATCTCTCCAACATAGTCTTAATTTACTTACTCTGGCCTAACCAAAGTTTTCTATTTGCTGTGTCTCTTCTAATTTCCATTCCCAAAATGTACCGAGCTGCCCCTAGATTTTTCATCTCAAACTGTGCTGACAACTAAGACTTCAAATCAGAAATCACACTTTTACCATTCCCAATGAGTAACATATCATCGACATACAATGCAATAATGAGAATGTGATCATTATCAACCTTGTAGTAAACACAATGATCTAATTTTGATCTCTAAAATCCAATACTCAATACAAAGGCATCAAACTTCTGGTACCACATCCTAGGAGACTGTTTCAAACCATACAAAGACCTTTTTAACTTGCAAACCATATTTTCTTTACCTTTCACCACATAGTGCTCTGGCTATGACATATAGATTTCCTCCTCCAAATCACCATGAAGGAATGTTGTCTTCAAATCCATCTGTTCCACTTCTAGATCATATGATGCTGCAAGAGATAACAAGAACCAAATAGATAACAATTTTGCAATGGGAGAGAAAATCTCACCATAGTCAATTCCCTCCACCTAAGAATACCCCTTCGCAACCAATCTAGCCTTATATTTCTCAACACTGCCTTCTACACTGAATTTCTTCTTGAACACCCATTTGCATCCAATAGGTTTTCGTCCTTCAGGCAAAGGCACTAAGTCCCAAGTATTATACTTTTCCAAAGAAGCCATCTCCTCTTCCATGGCCTCCTTCTAGGAACCTGCATCTTTCATACCCATAGCCTCTTTCACAATTCTAGGCTCATCAGTGTTAGAAATTAAAGAAAAAATACAACTGGAATCATGCAATGAATATCCAAACCTATCAGGTTGTTGCCTTATCCGCGTGGACCTCCTCAAAGGTTGAGGTTGAGGTTCTTCATCTTCTCCTAAACTTTTAGAGCTACTAGAGCTCTCCTCATTATCAGGTCCAACAGATGTTTTCGGTTCAACTTTCTCAGGGGTGGGAGGAAGCTAAATCACATCATCTTTCTTCTCTTCTTTCTCTGGCTGCAAGATGACTAAAGAAGGATTGAATTCTCTGAAGATCACGCTTCTGCTATACAAAACTCTCTTAGTTACTAGATCTCAAAGCTTGTACCCTTTCACACCGATGCCATAACTGATGAAGATACATTTTACAGCCTTGTTCTCCAACTTAGACCTCTTCTCCTTAGACACATGTGCATATGCCTCACAACCAAATACTTGAATGTGTCTTAATGAAGGCTTTTTACCAGACCATGCCTCCATAGGTGTCTTATCAATGAGCGTTGATGTAGGAGACCTATTAACTAGGTAACAAGCGATAGCAATAGTTTCAACCCAGAACTTTTGTTCAAGACCAGCTCCACTTAGCATACTCCTTGCCCTCTCCATCAATGTTCTATTCATTCTTTCTACAACTCCATTATGCTGAGGGGTATACAGAGTTGTCTTGTGCCTCTCAATCCCCTGTTCTTTACAGAACTTGTCAAAATCTGCTGAACAGTACTCACCACCATTGTTAGTCCTCAAACACTTAATCTTTCTATTCTTCTGATTCTCTACAAGAGCTTTGAGCTCTTTGAATCTATTAAAGACTTTAGATTTACTTCTAAGGAAATACACCCATGTCCTACTATAATCGTCAATAAATGAAACAAAGTAAATGGATTTTGAAATCGAAGGAACAGTAACAGGACCAAACACATCAGAATGAATCAACTCCAACACCTCAGAAGATTTGTGAGAACTGGAATAAAACTAAACATGGTTTTATTTTCCATAAATGCAATGTTCACAAAAATTGAACTCAAGGTTACAATCATTCATACCCTCAACAATGTTTTTATTCTTCAGGGTCCTTAAACTCTTTTCACCAATGTGACCAAGCCTTTGGTGCCATAACATTGTCTTCTTAGCTGGAAGTTTCATCTCCATAGAATGAGCACCTTAGGTACCCAGAAAGCACTACCATCAGAAGTAGAAGCAACAGTCTTCTTCACTGTTGGTTCCAATGGTGAGGATGAAGATTTTGAAGCTCTCTTCTTGAAAATAGAGGCACTATTGCACTGTACTGTGCATGTGTCAAGCTGAAACAGAGTGCCAATCCGAACACCCTTAGCCAACACCATAGATCCTCTAGTCATCTTGCATCCTCCATTCGAGAAAACAACTTGCACACCCACATCACTTAATTTACTTATAGAAAAAAGGTTTCATGTCAAACCAAGGATATGTAGAACACCATTGATTCCCTTTACTTGCCCATTAGGGAATCAAATCAAGACTCTTCCACGACCAACAATCACCCAAGGACACCTTTCCACCATCGTATTCTTCATACTTTGAAAACCAGTCTTGATGCTCAGACATGTGAAAAGATGCACCAAAATCAATAAGACACACATCCTCAGATGCATGCATTGCCAAGACAGCGACAAATGTTTCTCCTTCATCCTGAGAGGACTTGTTAGAATCTGAATCATTCTTCTTCTTCTTTTTCTTTTTCTCCTCCTTGCACTCTTTGCGGAAGTGACCAATTTTGCCACAGTTCCAACACAAGGCCTTGGACTTTCCAGGAGACTTAGATCTCCCATGGGATTTAGATCTTCCTTTTTCTTCCTTCTATCCTTTTTCTTTCCCTTCTCGTTAGATATACCATGAACTGCAAGAGCCTCCTTAGTTGATTTGGAAGTCTTCTCCACATCTCTTCAGACAACAGTGAAGAAACCACATCTTCCATCTTGAAGGTGGAAGTGGTACTCCCAATGGCCATAACAATGTGGTCCAACAAATCTGGTAAGGAACATAGTAATGTCATACATCGATCCTCCTCCGCTATCTTCACACCAATAGAAGTAAACTGGGCAACAAGCATATTGAATGTATTTAGGTGATTAGCAACAGATCCTCCATCTTCCATCTTCAGAGAATACAATTTCTTTCTCAGGAATAGCTTGTTCACCAGGGATTTAGCCTGATAAACATCTCCA
Source organism: Cunninghamia lanceolata (assembly GCA_027924645.1). Lineage (NCBI taxonomy): Eukaryota > Viridiplantae > Streptophyta > Pinopsida > Cupressales > Cupressaceae > Cunninghamia > Cunninghamia lanceolata. Next base: position 412,017 of record BSBN01000958.1, on the reverse strand, counting down.
AGATTCTTCCAAAGATCCTTTGTAGTCTTCTCTTCATGGATATTCAAGAGCACTGAATAAGCTAAACAGAGTCTTATCAAACCCTTAGCTTTTCGGTCTTTGAGATCCCAGTCTTCTTGAGACATTGCCGCTGGTTTTATACTAGATACGGCTTCCCATAAATCCTAATCTACAAGCATGTCCTCCATTTTGAGTTTCTACAACTTGAAATGACTACCACTAAATTTCTCTATCTCAAACCTCCCAGATGTGCTCACCATCTCTTACCTGCAACAAATATTTCTAAATCAGCTGCACAAGCTCCCACTCAAATGAAGATCAGCTCAAAAAACCCTCTACCCAACAACTAGAACCAAAGGTGATTAGGCTCTAATACCAACTGAAAGGAAGCAAGGTACATGGAATATGCTTCCTACACTAATCTAATGAGGAAAGACTTATGCAAATTTTGGGCCGTTTAGAGAAGGTTTGATACCCGAAAATTAAGTTCGAAACTTTTCTGGCAATTTAAAAAAATAGAAACTTAAATATCTCACAATCCAGATATGATCTTGAGATGAAACTCATCCGAGATGTTCACTTAGTTGTTCCGCACCTTCTTAAAAAAATTCAAAGTCATTATGAGCTCAAACGAAGAACTTACTAAAAATAGTAAGTGTCGCTATTTCTCACTCTCTAGGAGACTTATGGAAACTTTGAAAGTTCCAAATCACTATCCAAGATAATGGGTATCTAGAAAGACCAAAACTGGGAAGAATAGTAACATTTCTAAGTTGCAAGGTTGATACACCTTTCCTAACATAATGGAGGAGGTTCATATGCCAAGGGTCAGTTTCAAGTTTTCAGAGCTATTTAGATTACATAGAAATGTCAAGCAGTCGTGAACTGACAAGAAACGGAGAACAAAGAATGATGAATCCGAAAGTGAAAGAAAAGTTAAAAATCCTCAAAAATGGTTAAGTTTGGAAATTCCAAGCGCCCCTGGAGGCTCGGGGTGCCCAAACCTCTCAGACTTAGATTTTTTTCACATTTTCTAGAAAATGTCAAAAAATGTCTTTGTCAATTAGTTTCAGGGTGGAGAAAAGCAATCATTCTGGTCAACAGGTCCTAAAAAGCTAGAAATCATGTCAGATATACTCTGGCTATCCAATCCATTCCTCATATAGTAGTAGTTGTCTGACAAATCATCGAAATCAATGACAGGAAGCAGCCGCTGGCACGTGAAACAAGGTAAACTACAAACAAAGAGGAAGATCATAAAAATGACTAAGGCATTGACATCCAAGTGCCCTTGGAGGAAGAGGGCACCCATCATCCTTAGTGTTAGAATATTTTTCATGTTTTTTGAGAAACGTCAAAAAGTCTTCGACAGCCCACTTCTAGGTAGTCAAAATCAGTCAACCTGAGTCAAAATGCCTGTAAAAGTAGGGGATTCATCTCAGATATTCTCAAGCTATCTAGGCTACCCTCATCCTAATGCCTATCCCTGAAATCTTGAAATTGACTAAGTCTGATGTCTTGAAGCCCTGAAAAACTAACTCTGAAATCTAGTGGATCCTCAAAAATCTAGAATCTGCATGTTAATTCCCATGGATCTGAGATCTATCTCAAACACCCTAAAGGTATATTTCAAAATATTTAAAGTATAGAAAATTCAATATCTAAACATATACTTAAATATATTTTAAAATATACGTCAGGCAGGGACCTTCAAAATTTGGTAAAATTCAAGATTTGCGGATGAAAATTGAAAATTTCCAAAAAATTTCTAAGGCATGGAACCTCAAGCACCCCAGGAGGCTAGGGGCATCCATTCTATCCAAACTTAGTTTATTTTTCATGTTTTTTCTAGAAATGAAGAAAAATTGAAAATTTTGAAAAATGGCTAAGGCATGAGTCCAAAAGTGCCCCTGGAGGCTAGGGGTGCCTAAGATCTCCAAAGATAGTTTTTTTTATGTTCTGCTGATGTCATCCATTAGCCACTTCCTGATCTTTCTCTGGTGATAGTTTCCAGAAGTCAGATTTGTAGTCAAGCGTCGTCTGATCGTCAATTTGAGGCTAGGGATGAAATCAGGATTGATAAAGTTTCAAAATGCAATGATCAGTCAACTTTTTCAGTCAATGGTAATAGTTTGCCATCTTGTTGAAGTCAGAGGTAGGCGATGCTGGAATCAAAACGAATGCAAAAATTTCAAAAAGAAGGAAAATTTGGCTAACACTTTTGTAACTTCGCGTGTTTGATGACATCATCAGAGAAGATTTATTTTAATCATAGATCACACATGAAGCCATAGGCAGCTATAAAATAGGGATTCTTCCTATTCAAGCATACCAACTTGGATTTCTGCTTTAAAAGATCCTATCTTCATGGATAAGCTTCAAGTTTTATGCTTTCATAAAGAAAGCTTCTTTTTCACCCTAAGTTCTATAAAACAAGCTTTTGGCCTCCTTTATTCATTATTTTTGCAGGTTGCATCCAGAAGAAGAAGAGCATTATTTTCTTCCATGAAGATTTGAGAACCCAAACGGAGTGCTTTTTTAGTGTTCTTCATAGTTTTGGGATTGGGAAGCATAGAGGAACGCTTTTTCAAGGTCCATTTTTCTAGGGGATCATTTTTCAGAAATAGGGTTGGAGCTTGTTCAGTTTTCATCAAAATGGGTTCATCTGGAATTTTGTCCTCTTAAAGATTGGAAATTTTTATTTTTTCAAAAATCTACTTTTTTGCTGCTTTTTTGGGAAATCCTCTACTCTTTGAAAATCCAATGATCTAGGTTGTTTCAGAATAGGATTGTCTACAAAACCAATGTGCCACCTTTTTTTTTCAAAAGTTACTTTTTTACAAGAAACCAACAAACAATTTTTAGCCTTTGTGCAAATTTTTTCCAAACATAGGCGTGTTCATAGGCATTACTCAAGTCTTTTGGTATGTAGTACTCTCCATTAGAAATCAATCCTAGAATGATGTTACTTCATGATTACTTGAGAAACATCGAGCCAGCTATGTACTTTCACAGATCTATCAATTAAAGCACAACGATCATGATCTACGTCAAGGCATTCAGGGGTTTCAGCAGAGTATGGCTAAGAACAAGCCGGTATTTGAGATCATAATCTCTAACTTGAAGGCAGCATATGATTATGTTGATTTAGCAGAAAATAAGAAGGTTTCTACTTGGAAAGCACAACATCTTTTCATAGTGAAAACCTATGAGAATATAACCTCAGAGTTAGCGGAATGGAAAGAAAAAGTGATAAGAGTTCTCAAGTTCATGAGGTCTTTTGTTTCTCAGATCCTGTGCTCATATGAGAGAGAAGATGGTACCTTGTATGACCTCAGGGAGGTACAGACAAAATTTTAGACTCTCATCAACAACAATTTTAATGGTGATCTCAATGCCGGCAAGATGGATCATTTTACCACTATGATAGTAAAGTTTGACAAAGCTGTGGGTGAAGTTTGTGAATTCCTTCAGATGGTTGCAGATGGTGAAGAAATGTTAGAAAATTAGAATATCATCTTAGAGAGTATCAGTGTTCCTGGCAAAGATGTGGTCACTAGCTTTTTAGAAGATATTATTTCCCAAAATATCAATGGATAACATCACCAATAAAGCGAGAATGTAGAAGAGGATGTGACTCAAAAGAAAGAAATTTTAACTCGAATGCTTTTTGTTTTAAAGCATTTGCTTTCATTCAAATCTTATCCATCCTTAAAATAGTAAAAAGTCACTTTGTAATAGTTGGAGCTTTCTTTGCTTTAAAGAAGATTGTTTTAAAGCAGTTGTTAGTTGTAATTTTTGTCTTAGAATAGAAATAAAGCTTGCGAGTTGGCAAGTTAGTTAGGGTAAATCAAGGGAATTTTAGGGTTCCCTACTCCTTTGATTTAGTATAAATAAGGGCAGCCTTGCCCATTGTAAGTAATGGTAATTGTGATAGCAAAATTTGTTGTGCCTATTCCAGCCTATAGAAATTGTTATTTCAAGTGCTTGTTCACTCGGCGTTATTTGTTTTCTAGTTTTTGATCTCATATTGTATGCCTACCTTTTGCTACAATATTGCTATCCTGAAGTTGTAAGAACTTTATGATATTGGGAATAGAAATCTTATGCCTTCCATTTGCTTTGATTCTCTATCTCGTGATCATCTAGTTTTGTCGTCAGATGTGTGGCTTGCGTAATCTTATTTTCAGTTTTCATCTTAAAGTACAATGAGTCTTATGATGTGATCTGGAAGAAGTTATTTGAGCTTTTATGTTAAAATAAATTATTCTCTGTTAACTTTTGATCCCTATGCTCTGAATTTACTTAGGTGATCAGAAGTGTCATTTAGTTTAGGCCTAGCTGTAGTTAGAAGTTTAAAAAAGAAAAACCTCTGCTACAGCGAATAGAGTTTTATAACCTTGTGCTCGCAATTGAGAAATAAAAAGATAATCAAATTTGTTTTATTTATCTTTTAAGCAAACATCAGAAAAAAGGGAACTTCCCCTCATAATAGAAGAGTAGTTTATCTATGCATAGCTATCCGTTTCCAACTTGCGTTCCAGAGGTGCGAATTGAAAGGCCAACAATTTTTTGGCACCCACCGTGGGGCACGAGGCATAAAACTTCAAGCAAGATTAAGCTTATGTCATGGGAATGACCATTTGGTGTCCTACTACACCTATTCAACAACCAAAACTTACACCGCCTACTATTCGACTAAATCATGCATGTGTGGAAGGAGAGCAAACAGACATCATTAGTAGCCTGAGGAGTTTCATATTTGCACAAAAGGAAAGTCCTGCTCAGTGGAGAAATGTGGCTACTATTCTTGATGAAGAAGAACATAGTAGATCTTGCTGCCGGAAGATCAATATTACCACATCCCATATGGTAGTAGATAATCCTGGCTCATAGGGTTTATACAAGAAGGGGAAGAGACGATACTATAGAACCATTCTTCCAAGATCTTGTTCCTACAAAAGTTGGAGAAGCATCCAACATAGTTCCTGAAGTCCAATTAGTTCTTGAAGTCAAGCAGGAAGAACCTTAAGAGGAACCAATAATCTAGCCTAGAGCAATGGGTGATGCAAATAATAACAATCACAATAATCTGAATCAGAAGCATCCATCCCCAGTACCTTGGGGTAACAACATTGGACCTTTGGCACTAGCAGAATATCATGAGCTTCCTGAAGGATCAAGAAATTTTTTTCTGAAGTTTCATGGTGATGGCAAGCAACATCCTGATTAGCACATTTCTTCCTTCACCACCACCTATGGGATTCTTGGTGTTGCACATGAAAATGTTGCAGTACATTTGTTTTTGGAAACATTGCAAAGCTCAACAACTAAATGGTTTAATCACCTCGCTGCCAACTCTATCACAAGTTGGGAGTTGATGAGGGAGAAATTTCTCACCCGTTTCAAGCCTGTAGAAGATAGCTATATCTTGTTTGCACAACTCTCAAACATCAAGAAAGACATAAGTGAGTTGATGTGAGAGTTCGTGGTCAGATTCAATCATCTAGTTGGAAAAGTCATGAAAACCTTGAATCCTTCATCAAAAATTCTTCTAAGTTGTTTCACAAATGCACAATCTTCAGAAATTTATTTCTACCTCAAGAAAAGACATGCTACAAAACTGCAAGAAGCTCATGAATATGCTATTGAATTAGAATGTCATATGATCACTTTAGGAAAGATCCAGAGAGATTCAATCAAGCCACTAGTGCCCTTGAATGTTGTACTACTTCAGCAAGTTCCATCTCCTTCAAGTATACTAGATTCTTTCATTAACTATGTCAATGATCAACTTGCTTCACTTGTGCATCAAGTATCACCTATGCATCAAGAGGTAGATGTTTCTTCTGCAATACAAATCTACTTCTTGTTCCACGCAACAAACCAACATGATGGAGAAAATTTCCCTGAGATGAGAAGATTCATGCAAATATTAAAATCATCAAATGAAGATCAAGGATTTTTGGGTAATCTTGAACATCTCTTTGATGAATTCGATGGCGGCTCTATGAAGGGATTTACCCAGTGTAAATCAAATATTAAAAGGGATCATTTTCCTAACTCTATTTCAAGCAACATCATGTGTTGCATATGGAACATGAATGTTCATTAGAAGTTGAAAATTTGCATAATTTCTTCAAATATGAAGAAGGATCATTGATAGAAGAAACTAAAGAGATACACAACTTGCATACTTTCTCTAAGGAAGAAGAAGTGTAACAATCTTCTCAAGAGCAAAATTACTAGGAGGAAACCAAATATGCTACAGAGAGCAATGGTGAATCCAATTTGTTCTTCTCATCTTTTGAAGGTTGGTTTGAAGAACTTGTGTCAGATACATTCAAAGGAGAAGAGACCAAAGAAGCATTGCAATTAGAGAAAGAACAAGATCTTCATTTTGAAGATGATTCATCATTGGAGGAATTTCTCAAAACCATAGATCATATGGAAGATTTCTCATTAGATCTCGATAGTTTTCTACATCACTTGGAGAGTGATTCTTTAGTAGAGGATACTGCAAATTTTCTTTTGCAGTTTAGCCTGTCTTCATCTTTGTCTCAAGAATTTTTTATACATACTAGTGAAGGAGATGATGCTAAACTTTCAGAGCTTATCCATGAACATGTGCAAGAAAGAGACATCACAAATATGATAAAGTCAACACAAAACACAACGTATGGAGAGGCTTGTGGAGAAGAAAAGCTCATGGAATATTTAGTCTTGGTCACTGAAGAGAATCATATGGAAAAATTAGAAATCCTCGACAAGTGTGTGGTGAGATATGCCATATGTGAGATCAATCAAACACAAGAACAAGAAACACAGAGCTTAGAAGAATCTATCTTTGATTTTGCTTGCCTATCAGAAGAAGGAAGATATATGGTTACTAAAAATGAGATGCTACCAAATATCTGCATTCATGGTCTCGAGGATACATTTATTAAAGAAAATTTCTCTATGGAGGTTGATGAGACTCAAAATGATGGATGGCAAAGTGAGCTACTAGGTGAAGAGGTTATTCAACAAGTATACTTTGATGGTAAACAGGTGCTCAAAGATTCAGATCTTGATGATTTATCATATTCAAATTCTAAGGAATTAATTGATGAAGACCTAGTTGAAGAGAACCATGAAGAAGTACCTGAGTCACTAGATAAATTGATGTTAATAGTTGTGGATCCGGTAAGCCAAGAACTAGTGATGAACATTTTGTATGCATAGCTTCGACCTTTTTCAGAGGATGATACATTGACTAAGTTCAAGGTTGTGTATGTTGAAGGTATAAATAAAGAACATCAAGTTCTATATGTGGTGATTACCATTCCCACATGCATACTTTGGCCACAAGACCTCGCTTTGTATCTTGAAAAAGAGGTTCTGTACCTTCACGTGTTGCAGAGGCTTCTTGCTTTGGAAGAAGTTGATCAACCTGAGCTCTAGCGTATCAATCAATTCATCATGAACTTCTCATGGCTTGAATGTGACTACCCACCTAAATCATGGCTCTTCGAGAAGGAGTTGCAAAGGAAGAAAAGCTATGTGTTGTCAAGACAAATTTCACAGCTCAGGAGAAAAGGCTCATAATTTTCTGAACCAGTTGATGGTTTTGTGTAACAGTTTTTGTTCTTCTTGTCCTTTCTCAAAAGAGCTTTTGTGTGTCTTATGTTGTAATGTGTTTTCCCTTTTTGTAATGTGTTTCTTATATGCATCATGTTTTGTTGTGTTTTTGTGTTTCTGAGAAGTTCCAACTCTTAGGTGATTTTAGGAAGTCCAGTCTTAGGTGATTTTAGGGAAAAGTCTTGTTCTAGGTGATTAGGAAATGTCCTGACTCTATTGCCCAATCGACAAGGCACTGGTCTAAGCTAGAAAGTCCAGAGATTCTCAGTTCTTCTATATCATAAGTATCCAACATGGTCCCTAGACAGAGCCAATTGTTGTACCCAATCAAATTTTTTTCTTCATTAAGGCATTTTGTGAGAGTCTAGAAAATTTATTGTCAAAAAAGTCAAAAAGTCAAATTTTCTAAAAATAGAAATTTTCTATTTTTAGAAAGTTTCTAAAAATAGACGTCAATTTAGGTTTTCTGGGTTTCTTGAGATATGGATATTGGGAAAATTTTCTAAAAATAAAAGTTTCTAAAAATAGTATCTCTGATTTAGGAGCCCTGCCTGATTCTAATTGGTTGATATTGCTTCACGATCAAGGTGGTTTAGATAGAATCTGCAAAAGGTTGTGTTTTCCCTACTAGGTCAATTCTACCTTTTTAGAAGGTGAAGCACGAGCTCCAAAGCCATTAATGGAGGAGGTTTTATCTACCAAGGGTTAGTCTCAAGTTTACAGAGCTATTCAGATAATGTAGAAATGTCAAGCAGTCATGAACTGACGAGAAACAAAGAACAAAGAATGATGAATCTGGAAGTGAAATAAAAGTTAAAAATCCTCGAAAATGGTTAAGTCTAGAAATTCCAGGCACCCCTAGAGGCTAGGGGTGCCCAAACCTCTCAGACTTAGATTTTTTTCACGTTTTCTAGAAAATGTCAAAAAATGTCTCTGTCGATCAGTTTCAAGGTGGAGAAAAGTAGTCATTCTGGTCAATAGGTCCTAAAAAGCTAGAAATCACATTAGATATACTTAGGCTATCCAATCCATTCCTCATTTAGTGGCAGTTGTCAGATGAATCATCGAAATCAATGTCAAGAAGTAGTTGTTAGCACGCAAAACAAGGTAAACTACAAACAAAGAGGAAGATCATAAAAAATGACTAAGGAATTGACATCCAAGTGCCCCTAGAGGAAGAGGGTGCCCATCATCCTTAGTGTTAGAATATTTTTCACGTTTTTTGAGAAACGTCAAAAAGTCTTTGTCAGCCTACTTCTAGGTGGTCAAAATTAGTCAAACTCATTCAAAATGCCCATAGAAGTAGGGGATTCATCTTAGATATGCTCAGGCTATCCAGTCTACCCTCATCCTGATGCCTATCCCTGAAATCATGAAATTGACTAAGTCTGATGTCCTGAAGACCTAAAAAACTGACTAACTCTGAAATCTGGTGGATCCTCAAAAATCTAGAATCTGCATGTTAAATCCCATGGATCCAAGATCTATCTCAAACATCCTAAAAGTATATTTCAAAATATTTAAAGTATAGGAAATTTAATATCTAAACATATACTTAAATATATTTTCAAATATACGTCAGGCAGGGACCTTCAAAATCTGGCAAAATTCAAGATTTGCAGATGAAAATTGAAAAATTCCAAAATTTATAAGGCATGGAACCTTAGGCACCCTAGGAGGATAGGGGCACCCATTCTCTCCAGACTTAGTTTATTTTTCATGTTTTTTCTGGAAATGAATAAAAATTTAAAATTTTGATAAGGCATGCATCCAAAAGTGCCCCTGGAGGCTAGGGGCACCTAAGATCTCCAGAGAGTTTTTTTCATGTTCCACTGATGTCATCCATCAGCCACTTCCCGATCTTTCTCTGGAAACAATTTCAAGAAGTTAGATTTGTAGTCAAACATCATCTGATCGTCAATTCAAGGCTAAGGATGAAATCAGGATTGATAAAGTTTCAAAATGCAATGATCAGTCAGCTTTTTTAGTCAACGATAACAGTTTGCCATCTTGTTGAAGTCAGAGGCAAAAGTTTCAAAAAGAAGGAAAAATTGGCTAACACTTTTGCAACTTCGCGTGTTTGATGACATCATCAGAGAAGATTTATTTTAATCATAGATCACACATGAAGCCATAGGCATCTATAAAATAGGGATTCTTCCTATTCAAGCATACCAACTTGGATTTGTGCTTTAAAAGATCCTATCTTCATGGATAAGCTTCAAGTTTTATGCTTTCATAAAGAAAGCCGCTTTTTCACCCTAAGTTCTATAAAACAAGCTTTTGGCCTCCTTTATTCATTATTTTTGCAGGTTGCATCCAGAAGAAGAGCATTGTTTTCTTCCATGAAGATTTGAGAACCCAAACGGAGTGCTTTTTTAGTGTTCTTCATAGTTTTGGGATTGGGAAGCATAGAGGCACGCTTTTTCAAGGTCCATTTTTCTAGGGGATCATTTTTTAGAAATAGGGTTGGAGCTTTTTCAATTTTCATTGAAATGGGTTCATCTAGAATTTTGTCCTCTTAAAGTTTGGAAAATTTTATTTTTTTGAAAATCTGCTTTTTTGCAGCTTTTTCAAATCCAACGATCTAGGTTGTTTTAAAACGGGATTGTCTACAAAATCAACATGCCAGCATTTTTGTTCAAAAGCTACTTTTTTACAGGAAACCAGCAAACAGTTTTCAGCCTTTGTGCAAAAATTTTCCAAACATAGGCATGTTCACAGGCATTCCTCAAGTCTTTCAGTATGCAGTACTCTCCATTAGAAATCAAGTCTAGAACGACGTTACTTCATGATTACCTGAGAAATGTCAAGGTAGATATGTACTTTCATAGATCTATCAATTAAAGTACAACGCTCATGATTTGCATCAAGGCATTCAAGGGTTTCAACAGAGTATGGTTGAGAACAAGCCAGTATTTAAGATCATAATCTCTGACTTGAAGGTAGCATATGATTCCATTGATTTAGCAGAAAATAAGAAGGTTTCTACTTGGAAAGCACAACATCTTTTCATAGTGAAAACCTATGAGAATATAACCTAAGAGTTAGCGGAATGGAAAGAAAAAGTGATAAGAGTTCTCAAGTTCATGAGGTCTTTTGTTTCTCAGATCCCGTGCTCATATGAGAGAGAAGATGGTACCCTATATGATCTCAGGGAGGTACAGACAGAATTTCAAACTCTCATCAACAACAATTTTAATGGTGATCTCAATGCCAGCAAGATGGATCGTTTTGCCACTATAATAGTAAAGTTTGACAAAGTTGTGGGGAAAGTTTGTGAATTCCTTTAGATGGTTGCAGATGGTGAAGAAATGTTAGAAAATTGGAATATCATCTTAGAGAGTATCAGTGTTCCTTGCAAAGATGCGGTCACTAGCGTTTTAGAAGATATTATTTCCCAAAATATCAATGGATAACATCACCAATAAAGCAAGAATGTAGAAGAGGATGTGACTCAAAAGAAAGCAGCTTTAACTTGAATACTTTTTTTTTAAATCATTTTCTTTCATTCAAAGCTTATCCATCCTTAAAATAGTAAGAAATCACTTTGTAATAGTTGGATCTTTCTTTTCTTTAAAATAGATTGTTTTAAAGCAGTTGTTAGTTGTAAATTTTGTCTTAGAGTAGAAATAAAGCTTGCAAGTTGGCAAGTTAGGGAAAATCAAGGAGATTATAGGGTTCTCTACTCCTTTGATTTAGTATAAATAAGGGCAGCCTTGCCCATTATAAGTAATGGTAATTGTGATAGCAAAATTTGATGTGCCTATTCTAGTCTGTAGAAATTGTTATTTCAAGTTCTTGTTCACTTTGTGTTATCTGTTTTCCAGTGTTTGATCACATGAATGCATTCCTTTTGCTACAATATTATTGTCCTGGAGTCATAAGAACTTTATGATATTGGGAATAGAAATTTTATGCTTGCTATTTGCTTTGATTCTCTATCTCGTAATCATCTAGTTTTGTCATCAGATGTGTGGCTTGTGTAATCTTATTTTTAGTTTTCATCTTAAAGTACAATGAGTCTTCTGATGTGATCTAGAAGAAGTTATTTGAGATTTTATGTTAAAACAAATCATTCTCTATTAACTTTTGATCCCTATGCTCTGAATTTACTTAGGTGATCAGGAGCGTCATTTAGTTTAGGCCTAGCTATAGTTAGAAGTTTAAAAAAGAAAAACCTCTTGTGTAGCGAATAGAGTTTTATAACCTTGTGCTCGCAAGTGAGAAATAAAAAGATAGGCAAATTTATTTTATTTATCTTTTAAGCAAATATCAGAAAAAAGGGAACTTCCCCTCATAATAGAAGAGCAGTTTATCTGTGCATAACTATCCATTTCCAACTCGCATTCTAGAGGTGCGAATTGAAAAGCCAACATAATGCAATATTGAAAATAATGAATTGAATGATGATGAATTTCTGATCTGATATAAAAATTAGATAATTAATTAAATACAATTGAATGAATGCAAACTATGTCAAAAATCAAACCCTAGAATGCAAATTTTTTTCAATTTTTCCAAATATATCAATTTTTTTGTAAATTTTTGAATGCAATAGAATGAATGAATGTAAATATATCAAACAACACTCAGCAAGGTGCCAAAAAGTTCAAAACATGGGTTCACCAAAATGTTTTATATGGAAAAGGGGATTGATGTGATGGGGTTTTGTTTGTTTTAGTTTGAATCCTCCTTTCCACAAAACTTTCCAAGGGCTTTTCAACCGAGTGCTTCTCCTATCAAGAGGAGAGTCAACTATCAAATTTGAGTTGCCACTTGGTTTTCTGCTGGGAAATTTAGATGTGATCACACAAGATTGCTAACTAATGATTTTATGCTCTTAAAACCCTAACTTAAGCAAAACAGTAATCAAATCTATGAATTACAGCAAATGCTACAGGAATTAAGTAGAGGGTAGAGAACCTTAACTCACTATTTTTCACAGCCTAGAAAACATAAATGTCAGGGACAATGGTGATGGGACCCTAGTCCAAGAGGTAGATCTTTCCGTATATTCTTGATCTCCTTTCGGCACTGATCTCTGTTGTATCTTCCATTTTTTGGGATCCGATAGTGGAGGATAAGGTTGATGGCACTGTAGTCCACTGAGGAAGATTCTTCTAGATGTTAGAAGCTCTAGAAACCTTGATGCTCATTGTCCAGTCTATTCCTGAGTCTTCAAATACAAAGGACAAGGTTGATGGTGCCTTGATCATGAAATCTTGCACAGTGTCCGCTTCTTTTTGGATCTCGAATCTTCAATGTCTACCTTTCTTCCCTGCAACTCCACTTTCTCTAAATCCAATACCTATAACCTATAATCACAAGGAGTATGGGAGGGGGTTGTGGTGTTTAGAGACTTGCCTCAATCAAACCCCAAAGAGACATTCAATTCTTCTGAACACCATTGTTAGAGAGAGAGTGTGTGTCCTTTTGGGATAGAGGCAAAAACCAAATGACAATGATGATAAAAGCATAATAAATGTCACCTTGATGATGAAGCTCTCATGGAAGGAAGAAGCTCTTCAATGCCATGAGGAGAAGATGTAATCCAACCTACAAACAAACACAATAACAATGGTATGCTCTGCAACACAATGATATCACAAGTATGCCAATAGCTCACAATCATAAAACTTGCTAATGATCTTCTAGTTTGCAAATGATAACCTAAACATGCTTTTATATGCAACTACTAAGATTCCCACCAAGAATGTTGTATTTGAAACTTATGATGTCAGCTTGGAAACTGAATAACGGTCACAAACCCAACATTTAAAATTAGGGCAGACCCAAAATAGGGTTGGACTAGGGCGCTAGCGCCCTTGTCCACCCCTTGTCTTTGTTCTAGAATCATTGAATTAGCACCCCTACGTCCCATTTGTCACAAGACCCAAGGGTTTTCTCATCAAGAGTCTAAATTATCATGCAAAATTCTCTAAATGCAAATCTAAAGACCTAGGAGCTAAACCTTTAGGAAAAAGCCCCCAAGGGTGCATTTTTCTGACATAACACCTTCATTCGAAGATAATTCTTCGAATGAAAATTTATGCATAATAACCTTCATTCAAAGGTACCTTCATTTGAAGAAATATCTTCAAATGAAGGTATTTGATTATTTTTGTCCCATTCCCTCCCAATTTTTTATGTCCCAAGTTTGGGACTGAGTATTATGATTTTACCCATTACATTTTGGTGAACCCGTTGTTTCTTGCACTTTGGCATCCTTCTTGCATTAGATCTATGTTATTTTTTTCCTTAGATCTGATTATATTACATTCATTCATCATTTGGCATACTTTCATAGCTTAATTTTGCTTGCTTTCATTGTTAGGATTTGAAAAAACCTTGCATTTTTAGAAAATTTAGCTAATCTTCAACCTAGGGTGTGTAGATTAGTGTGTTGCTTCAGACCTTGTTGCATGATTAGGTTAATTAAAGGGTTTTTAATTTCTTGTACCCTATCATCCTTGTGGGTCTAGGACTTTTTTTGTATATTTTGCATTAAAAAAGTAAAAAATTTAAGCATTTTAGGCTTAGAAAAAAGGCATATTTGTGCATTGTTTTCATTGCATATGTTGTAGATCATCATAGAAAGATTTAAATCTCTAATTTTTGCATCTGATTGATTGATATTCCTGCATATAACCATCTTGTGTTGTTGCATCTTGCATTTAAGAATCTCATTTGCTAGGGTTTTGTTCCAAAACTTACATTTTTGAAAAGCCTAGTCAAATTCAAAACCTAGTGTTTGTAATTGAAGCTTACCTCAAATTTTTCTGATGTCATAAACATTCCAAATATGATCTTACATTGCTATATCATTTCATAAATTTAATTTGTGTTCAAAAATAAGGCTTGCCTTAAAAATATTTGGTCTAGAAGTGAGCATTTAAGATCTAGGATCTGATGGTAAAACCCTAGCTAGTCTTGCATTTAGTATATCCTTATCAAATCAAATTTCTCTAAATATTTGTGTCATTTAAGTGGATACATTATGTAGGCACTTGTTTTTCACATACTACACATCCTTGATTACCAAGAATATCATAATTTTTGGAAGACCACGCTCCTCTTGCGCTTGTAGATCTTTGATTGCAGTCTTATTTTCATATTGGTGGTACTTGATTAATGCATAGTTCTGATTGTACATTGTTGTTCCATATCATATCCACATATAATAGATAATTCATTTCATTATGGCTTCTTCTAATTGTTCCCCTTTGGTATCTTTGCATGCATATATCATAAATGTTGAAAATTTCTCTAAATTCATTAATATGCATCCAAATTTTTTGAACCACATAGCATCAATGTATGATGTTGATATCTTTATATGTTTTTTATATGAAATCCTTGGTTGTATATCTAATTTTGGTAGCTTCATAACTTTGATGGGCATATATCCTTTGATATTAGAGCACGTTACTAATTTCATCTCCAAGAATAACCATGAGAAAGATGATGGTGATAATGCTTCTTCTACTAAAACTCATAACATCACCTATAAGGTATGTGATGGTGAACTAGCTTTGTCTACTTCACCCTATGATCTGAACCCCTCTCCCAGAGTTGTTCCCACTTGTGAGGGCATTTTGGCAAAAGAGGATGATATCATTGACACACTCCCTAGTCTCTCTTCTAGAGATGTGGCATTGGATAATGATAAGCTTGCTACTTCTATTTCCACCATATAAAATGATAATTCTATGGCTCATCCTATGGATCTCCCACCTTTGATTGAATATTTAAGCACCTTGAATATCACTAAGGAGGTGAAGACCCTTGATCTTCCTCCTTTGGTTGAATGTGCAAGTACCTTGGATATCACTAAGGATGTGAAGACCATGGATAGTTATACTTGGTTTGCATGTTCAAACCCTTTGGACATCATTAAGGATACAATCATAAATAATTCTCTTAACAACACCCCACCCTCCCTTCATTCCAATGCTCCCCCTCTAAAGGATGAAACATTAATGGATGAGGAGAGGTCTCTCACATTAAATCCCTTACGGATGGATGTTGAGATTACTCAAAAGGAAAACAATGTCAATTCAATCATCATTAATAGACTTATTCCATCTGCTATGGGGATAGTGGATAAGTGTACTAACATTCCTAAAATCATTGTGCATGAGGCACCTAATATCCCTCCTTGCTTCAAACTGGTCATTACGGTCCAAGGTGATCCAACACCACCTTTATCTTTGGGTTACATTCTCAATTATGCAAAACAAATCACTCAAAAAAATCAAGGTGTTCAAGATGTGTCATAGCATCACACGATTACTCACACATACAACACCTATAATAAAAGTAAGCGAGCATTGAGCATGCCCATCTCTCTTCCACCTTCTCAACCTATCCTACCTCAAGAATCTCATCTTCCTACTCATATTGGTAAAGAATATGATCTTGTTGTGTAGCTTTGTGCTACTCTGGATAAGATCTCTCTATGGGGTTTAATAAAAACATCACCTACATACCACAAAATGCTCCATGATGCTCTATAAAAAGGTATTCGTTCCACCTTCTGTTAGACCAAATGATGTAGTATCTATGTTAGGTTGTATGCAGGAAACAACATCTGATATATCATTTCAACATGAATAACCTCCCATATAAGTTCAAGAACAAAATGAGCCTCTTATGATATCCATCACATTTGGTAAGAAGAGGATAAGATGCACTATAATTGATGGTGGATTAGGTCTTAATGTTTTTGGAATAGATTTGTTACATAAACTCAATATTGATACATCTTGAATTCAACTGAATAGAATGAACATTCGTGGCTTTGATAAGTTGGTAGGACATCACTGGGTACTATTACCTTACCTATTAAGGTTGGACATGTGACATTGCTTACTCTTATCCATGTCATGCCTAATTCATTTTCATACAATCTTCTTCTTGGTAGACTGTGGATTCATGCCATGGGAGTTGTTCCATCTACCTTTCATAGTTCAAGAAAATTCATTTTTGAAAACAAATTCATGTAATTGAAGCTAATCTGACTCCAGATAGTTGCTTGAAAATAGAAGTGAGACATCAAACTCCTTTGAGTAGTTTGATCCCTTCTTCAACACTACCCTCCTTTGCTAACAATAGTTTTTGTAAGGATGGTGTTGGTCCTACGAATGTGTTTTTCAGTGATGATTGTGGTTCGCTAGATTTCACACCCTCCTTCATGAGTGAATATAAATATCACCCTCACACCCTAAGACCTCGAAGGTAAATACAATTTCCTCAAGACGATCTCATACTCTTACAAAGTTTAAACTTAAATTTAATGATGATGGAACCTTTAAAATAGATAAAGATCCACCTTGTCCTACAAGAATAGCAACCATTTGTGATAAAGTATCAACTCAATTGAATGAATCATCTAATTATAATGCATGTCTTGGTAATGAAGTGGCCTCTTTAAATTTCAATCCCCATGGGATGATTGAAACAAAGATGGACCCTTCTCACCATGATAAAAATAATGATCCTTCTTCTTCAACATATAATCATACTTCTAAAAACAAATCTAGCCATATGACCTCTCTTCATCCTTCAGTATTAAAGAAGCATTATGGGCGTGGATTTAAAATTCTTTTAAAACAAGGATACAAGGGAAATGGGTTAGGATGTAAAGAACAAGGAATTAAGGAGCCTCTGAAACCAACATTGTACTTGTCTAAAGTAGGTTTAGGTTTCTAGCCTTCTCCTACGTTCTCTCCACCATGTTTACAACAAAAAGGTTTGCTTCCTACTCCCCCTATATCTTTTATTTTATATCAACAAGAGTGTATGTTGCTGAGTCTACTCAAAGACCACTTAATCACTCTTCCTCCTCTAGAACACAAAATTATTCAACAAAATAACCATTCAACACATTATTGTGCATATCATTGAGAACTTGACCATTCCACTAATGAATGTTGAGTCTTGAGTAGCAAAATTCAACAACTTTGAACAAGGTTTGGCTCTAACACTTCATACCATTCTTGATGTAGTCCTTAGAGAACATTGTCCTTGATCCATTTTTAAAATCAAGTTGGGAGAGGATGATTTTTATAGGCTGACTCACAAGAGTAGTCCCTTCTTCTCATTTGTGTTATGTTTGTGCGTAATGTGATTCCCATATGGTGATGTTTTGTTGTTTTTTAGTTCTCCATTGACACCATTGTTATCACAAGGGTACAAGGAGTAAGAATGTATTGTTCCATTCTTCTATATGTATCATCATTCTTCTATATGTCATGATGTGTAATTGTGTTATCTTTCTTGGATGATTTAGCATCCTTTCATTTATGTGTACTCTACTATTGTGTGGTCTTTCCTCCATTTTTTTAATGATGTTTTATTTATGTGACACCTTGTAGCAATGCTCAGCGTCATACCATGACTACACAAGCTATTGTGTATCACGCATGTAAGAATCACCTTGGTTTGATCATCTTGGGGGTAACCCCTTGTTGCGATGTAGCTTTTGGAGGACACAAATTAGGCATGTGCTTTTAGAAAGCTCCCGTTCTTGTCTTATATTTATTTCTCACTCTACCTTAAAGGTAATTTCTCCCTAATGGAGTTAGCAATCACTTTAAGGTGGGTGCATATATTTTACTATGAGCCTTACTTTCTTCTATTTATCTAGGCACTTGTCAATTATCTTGGTTATTACACTCTCTTGGAAAGGATTATGGCTAACTTGGAAACAATATCTTGAGTCTATATTGTTCTCCTAAGTTGAAGCTCCTAGCATATTTGGGAGAAGAGTTGCGCCACCAATTAGAGTTTGGTAGTAAGGTCATTTTGTCTTCTTATTCTGCAAGGCTTCATAAAATCCTCTTGCAGGAGGTAGGTTGGTGTATTCCCTTGAGTGGAAACACTTTCTTTTTGAGATGGTGTGTATGATTGTTTGTACTTCTCTCGTGCTTCTCATTTCTAACTAACCCCTTAGCATTCTTCTTTATCACATCTAGGGGAATGATGCATGGCGATTGAGACACCTTTTAGATCGAGGTCTCCCTTATGATATTGACTCAAGGTATTTCACATCATGTTTCTTGTGTATTATTATTCTCTATATATTCTCCATGTCTCATGTGTGCTTCATGTGTATTCCATGTGCCTTATATGTGTATGCTTCACGTCAAGCATGTATGCTTTGTGTATTGCGTGTATGTAATGTGATTTCTCAAGTGCATGCCTTGTGTCTTCTAAGTGCTTCATTTATGTGAGTAAATTATGTTATGTGTCTTATGTGTATGCCAATCATCATAGGCTCCTAGAATCCTAAACCTTGGGGACTTGGCCACCCTTCAATTTTGGTCATTCTATGGTTGCTATGTTGTTGTGTTTGAATTGTGTCTTCTCCATCCTTTAGTATGAGTTCAAACATAAGTTCATACCCACACTAAAGTGGGGGCTAAATGTAACATCGTAAAATGTGTACATCACCATTTTACACTTAGTTTAGCTCTTAGATGGGCCTCAAATATTTAAACTTGTTTATTAAGAACTATTTTAATACCTTTTGATCATTAAGCATGTAGTTCTTGATCATGATGCATGAAATCTAGAAAATAATCATAAGGTAGGGCTAAGCATACTTTAAGTGCCCTCTTTCAAGATTATGTGGCTAGAGGACTAGGGCATCCAACCACCCTAGGCCCTCCTTTATCCCTACCCTAAATTATGGCCTCGTTAGCTTGGGCCTCTTAAAACATTCCTAAGGTCAGCCTCATGTGGTTTAATTCTCCAGAAATCAATGGGAATGCATATAAAAGTAAGTTATTCTATTCATTTGAACTTCTAACTCTCTAGAGAATCTTGGCACTCTTGAACTTTCTCTCTTTCTCTCTCATGCTCTCTACAACTCTCTCTTGTGGATTATTGTTGCAGCACTAACATATTGTAGGTCTTGTGAATATCTTTGAGCTACACCAACTTCTTGAGTCAAGTTGTGACACTATCTATAAGTATACAAGGGTTTCCAAGCTCATGGTCACTTCCTTCATGCTTCATGCTAGCATGTCATTCTATTTTAGATGTGTCTCTGCCCTCCTAGGGCATGCACTCATTATCCATCATCTTTTCTATTCTGGAGGTGGAAACACCAATCACGAGGCTTGACTGAGGTAAGCTCCTAAATAGCACCAAACCATTTTCCTTCTTGCATGTGTGTAGGTCAAATGGATAGGTTTATGATGCAAGAACATTGCAGGTTGAAGAGCAATCTTGCATCAACCAAAAACATTTGTTTTCTTTTCTTTTCTTACATTTCAATTGCAGTTTAGTCAGTTGTAGTTTTAGCATTTTCCACTGCATTTTACTGCATCTTCATTTTACAGCTCATGGAATAGGATTTGGATTCTACACTATGTCATCTACATCATATTCAGATTTCATGATATTTGGAGTTGTTTGCAGAGAGTTATTGCTAGCAGAACATCATTAGAATTCACAAAATAGAGCATTCAACATGCCATTTGAGCATACAAGTTTTGTGGAGCATTCCCATGACTTGTGGAGCTAAATGGAACATTACACAAGGTAGTAAATGACAAGATAGACCTTCATTGAGAATTGTGACACATTTCATTTATTTGCTAAGCATTACCATGAGTTATAGGCTGACCTACATATTCTTACACGTTCCATCTTGCATTAGGGTTTGAGACCTATTGATACTAATGTAGAGCATTATTTGAGCTTGGGATTAATATATATTCATGATCTAGATGAATTAGGAAAGTAGTTACTTGATAGTCATTCATATCTAATAATAGAATATAAGGATAGTTCTTTTCTGAAGGCACATCAATGCCATATCAATCATGTGTGTTGTAACCCAAAAAGCAAGCATGTGAGACAAATTGTAGCCCACATGTTGCCATCATATAAGCATTGTAATTGTTTGAGATATTGAGCATATAATGCTTCCATTGCATTCTATTCTTGTGTTGTTTTTGTATTGTTTCTATTGTGTTTACTCTAGCTGCATGGTTGGACAGTCCATTCTCTGGGCCCTCCATCCATGATTGCACCCAGTGGTATTAGAGTGAAGTTTGTGACTACTTTGGGAGAGAAGGCATTCCAGAAGATCTTGTGGTGAACCGATCACCGACCTGAGGTAGTCTACTTGTGTTTGTTAATAGAGCTCTGATTGTGAGATAGTTGCAACCCTATAGTCAGATCATTGAATTAAGGAACTTGCACCAAATCCTAGGAAGAGATGCCGCCAAGGAGGATGCCTACTATGGCCAATGTTGCTAGAAGAATGGAAGAAATTATAGAGATTATGAGAACAATGGAAGTTAGATTGGATTCTGTAGAAGAAGATAGAAGAAGAGGACTAAACCCAACATGAAGATGAACGTGATGATGATGAATTTCAAGCTACTAACCAAAATGAAGAAACTCTAGAAGAAGAAGAATTAGATCAAGTAAAGATGTTGAAAGCTATTTATAATATTGGTAAAATACCTAGAGTGGAAGTATCAAACTATATCGAAAACTTAAATCCTGAGGAATTGATTGATTAGATAAATGATATGGAAGAATACTTTGAATATGAGGAAATAGAAGATTCGGAAAGAGTGGGATATGCAAAAACTAAGTTGAAAGGACATGCTACTATTTGGTGGAAAGAAGTTCAATTGGATAGAAATAGAAGAGGAAAAGAGAAAATCATAAAATGAGATAGGATGGTGACAAAGTTGAAGAATCATTTCATACCTACTAACTATGAGTTGGAATTTTTGATTGCAAAAACTAAGGCAAAAGGAGAAATTTGTGAAGGAATATACTAAAGAATTTCATAAGATGATCATAAGGATTGGGCATAGTGAAGCTAGCAAGGAGAAAGTGACATGATACATAAAGGATTGAGTATAATCATTCAAGAACAACCAAGTCTGGTGAGGATGGAAACAATATTGTTGATATGCACTAGGCAACTGAGAGGGGGGGTGAATCAGGTGTCCCAAAAACTTAAACACTTTCTGTAATTAAACATTATTCACTTATCCACAATTATTATGATTTAATAATGAATGCATGAAATCAAAAACTTAACCACAGATACAACATCAAACATAAGAGACACCAGATTTTACGTGGAAAACCCCAAGGTGGGGAAAAACCACAGAGAGGATTAGCTCTCAATATATATTGCAATCTTGAAATAATGATGTTCAACCTTGGTCACTCCACGGGCCTAAACATACTAGCTCACTTCCATGAAGAACAACTAGGTCTAGTAGGCTCACTGCCTCAACCCTAAACCTAGCAAGATTAAAATAAGGGTTGTTAAACCTTGAGGGATGTTAAACCCTACTGGAGGCTCACTTCCAAGTTCACTACCACAATCAACACCTTTTTATGTCTGTGATTGAAGTATAACAATTCCTCTATTCTGCTCTGCCTCTACTCTGCTCTACCTCTTCTCTGCTCTGCCTTTTGGACCTTTCTTATTATCTTTCCATCTTCACTCAAGGAAAACTTTTCCACAACTCAACTACAAGTATTTATACACTCACTCAACCTTAGAATTATCATCAAGGTCATCATTACAATCATCAACCATTGGAACAATCTCCAAGGTCGTCATTACAAACATTTACAAAATAGGTCTTGGCCTATTACATCATTATGCAAAGGAGATGAAGTAAAAGTGTACGCAGATCATGCCATGCCTTAGCTAGGACAAAAACATGATCTTCCATGCACCAACATGCTTCTATGATCTTCAAGGGATCTCTGCAATTACTGGAGTTAACCAAGTCGGCTAAGACTAGTTATACACTATCTAAAGCACGATCTCAATTCCTTAACGTGGACCAATGTCAAGATAGGAACATGATCAAGAGACATCCACAAGCATGTTATAATCATTAGGAGAAACCGCACAACCTTTAACCACTTTACCCATAAGAATCTTCACATCGAAACACATGAACTTCACTGTCTTCAACTATCATGAAGGAAAGATAGCTTGCAGACCACCAAACCACAAAACCATTGCAACTGTAGGCACTTATCATCATCCCATACTTCCCTCTAGAACTGTAGAGCAAAATACTTTATTGCAAAGGAATGCAGAGAAGAATACTTTCTCCCTATCCCAACTGAACTTACAGAAAAAGTAGGTTTTACTCTAGTGAATGCAACTCTCTCAATTCTTCACATTGAAGGCTCAAACTTAGGATTTAGTATCTTTAGACATTCCTTTAAGTAACTTCCAATCCGCAGACCAAGATCTTCATCCAACAAGAAATGTGGAACAATCTACTGGACTGTTCTTTCAACATATAACTCACTGTTTGTACTACACTTTATTGTATCTCACTTGTTTCTTCCGGAGAGGCTAATTTTCTCAATATCCTCAACATACAAAGCTTCTAAGCAAGTAACAAAACAAGATATAGTTGACGCCAATGACAACAAAGATATGCTGACATCAATGACAACATCGATTAGGCACATACTTGCAACAATCTCTCCCTTTGTCATTGATGACAACATATGATGTGAAAAATTGCAACAATCATCAAGACAAGATACTCCCCCTTTCTCTTTACACACCTGCACTCTTTATTTCTCCAAGATTCTCCCCCTTTCTCTTTACACATTTTCACTCTTTGTCTATCTAAGTTCTTCACATGACTTCTCTCCCCCTTTGACATCAATGGCAAATGGCACATACTTGCACTCTTCTGCTATGATCCAATCTCTTTTCTGAACTCTCTAACTACTCCCCCTAAGAAGTAGCCCTGAAAAGCATCAATCTAGTTCTCTAAGCTCCTTGGGACTAATGCACTATTGTGTATATTAGTTTAGTGTAGGAGGGGTGATAACCCCTAACTTTTCTTTGAGATAATCAAAGGTATCCTTAGGCAGAGGCTTGGTAAAAATGTCTGCAAGCTGATCTTTAGTAGAAACATACTCCAACTTGACTTCATTCTCTGTCACCTTTTCTCTTAGAAAATGATACCTAATAGATATGTACTTTGTCCTTGAATGCATCACTAGATTCTTTGATATGTTTATGGCACTTGTATTGTCACAAAAGATTACAATTGGATCCTCATACACAACTCTGATGTCCTTCAAAGTTTGCTTCATCCATAGCACTTGAGTGCAACTGCATGCTGCTGCAATGTATTATGTTTCTGCAGTAGACAAGGATATTGAATCTTGTTTCTTGCTCAACCAAGATACTAACCTTTTTCCCAATAAGAATGCACCTCCACTTGTAGTTTTTCTATCATCCACATCTCCAGCCCAATCTACATCAGTATATGCACTGAGAGTAAAGTCACTATCCTTAGGGTACCACAAACCATAATCCATTATACCTTTTAAATATCTCAAAATTCTCTTGACTGCCATCACATATGATTCCTTGGGTTCTGCTTGAAATCTTGCCATAAGACATACTGCATGCATTATGTCAGGTTTGGTTTAAGTCAGATAAAGTAATACTCCAATCATATATCTATACCTTTTCTAGTTTTCCATGGGTGAGTTATCATCTTTACTCAACTTACAACCAGTTATCAGAGGTGTGAAAACTGGTTTAGAGTCTTCCATCCCAAATTTCTTTAACAACTCTTTCACATACTTAGCCTAAGAAATAAAGACACCTTTATCTGATTGACTTATTTGTAGACCTAAAAAGAAGTTCATCTCTCCAAACATGGACATTTCAAATTCACTTTGCATTTCTCCAGCAAAAACTAAGCACATACCTTCATTGCCTCTAAAAATAATATCATCAACAAGACTACAACAATCAGGATTTGTTCAGCATTGATCTTGAAGTAGAGATTGTTGTCTGTAGTACCTTTAATGAACCCTATCTGTATTAGATACCTGTCTAATCATGCATACCATGCCCTGGGCCTTGTTTTAATCCATACAAAGCTTTCTTCAATCTGCATACCATGTCACCCTTATCTGATGATTGAAATCCTTCTGGTTGTTCAATATAGACTTCTTCTTCCAACTCTCCATTTAAGAAAGCAGACTTCACATCCATTTGGTAAGCCTTGAAATATTTGTAGGCTGCAAAGGCCAAAAGCATTCTTATTTCTTCAATCATTGCCACTGGAGCAAAAGTTTCTTCAAAGTCTATTCCTTCAACTTGAGCGTATCCTTTGCATACCAAACTTGATTTGTTTCTTACCACTTCACCATTCTCATTCATCTTGTTTCTGAAGACCCACTTTGTGCCAATTACATTCTTATCTGTTGGTCTGGGAACAAGATTCCAAGTCTGATTCTTCTCTATCTACATCAATTCCTCTTCCATAGCCTTTTCCCAATTCTCATCTTTGCAAGCCTCATCCACAGTTTTAGGTTCAATCTTGGAAATCAGACAAAAAATTACTTGTTCCTCTGTAGCTTTTCTTTTGGTTAAGATCCCTTTGCTCTTATCTCCTATGATTTGATCTTCAAAATGACCAAGTCTTACATACCTTGGAGTTTCAGTAGCACTTACCAGAGCTTGTTCTTCTTCATCTAAGTTGTCTTCATACTGCACCACTTTTGAAACATTCTGATCATCTGACTCATATCCACTTGATTATGAAGACCTTTCATTACATTCATCAACTTTAACATTTGCACTTTCAATGATCTTATTCAGTCTCTTATTATAGCACTAGTAGGCCTTGCTCTCAGTGGAGTAACCAAGGAAGATTCCTTCATCACATCTAGCATCAAACTTGCCTAAATCTTCTTCTCTTTTGATATAACATTTGCTACCAAAAACTTTGAAATATTTCACAGTAGGAACTTTACCATGCCACAATTCATAAGGATTCTTAGAACTGTTACCTTTTACTTGGACTCTATTTAGGATATATACATCGACGTAAATTGCCTCTCTCCAATATGCTTCTAGAATATGAACTTCCTTCATCATGGTTCTAGCAGCTTCTTGAAATGTTCTATTTTTCCTTTCAACAACTCCATTTTTTTGTGGAGTTCTAGGCGTAGATAGCTATCTCTTTATTCCATGTTCTTCACAAAAGAAATTGAATTCATTTGATGTGAACTCTCCTCCTCTATCTAACCTTAGGCATTTGATTTTCAAATCCATCTCATTTTCAACCATTGCCTTAAATGCCTTGAACTTATCTAGAGATTCAGCCTTTTCTTTCAAAAAGGTGATCCAAGTCATTTTAGAATAATCATCAATAAGCAACATGAAATACATGTCTCCTTGCAAACTTCTTACTTTGGTAGGTCCACACAAATCTATATGCACTAGCTCAAGTAGTCCTCCAACTGATTGAACCTTTCTTTTGAAACTTGCTCTTGTCTATTTCCCAAATTGACACTCCTTGCAAATAGGATTAGTAGGATTCACAAGCTTAGGAAGATCTCTAACAGCTTGTACAGTACTTATCTTCATAATATTATCAAAATTTATGTGACATAATATTCTATGCTATAACCAAATCTCATCAGTCTGAGCCAACAAGCAATAGTTATCAGTTCCTTTAAAGTGATAGATATTACCTCTTGTCTTCTTACTAGTTGCAATGACTATTTCAGAGCTTTCCTTGATCATGCATCCATTGTCCTTGAAGCTTAAATCATAGCCCTTGTCATGCATCTGACCCACACTAAAAATATTGTGCTTTAATCCTTTCACATACAAGACATCTTCGATATTATGCTTGCCATCAAAAGAAATAGATCCTTTCCCACAAACCTTACTAGCTGTATCATCTCTAAACCTAACCAGTCCACCATCATATCTTTCCAAACTAACAAACTTACTTTTGTCACCATGACCCTTTTGCTTCTAGTTTTTCTTTTAAAAGCTTTGTCACATTAGATTTCATCATACACCTTCATGTCATATTTTGGCACCTAGTTTCTGGCTGGGGGATTTGGATTTTCTACACTGCTCCCCTTGAGCCAAGGCTCTCAATTTACTTATTAGAGGAAGTGTCTACACTAGATGTTGGTGTGGATCCATCCCTGACTTCAATTACTTTTTTCTTGATCCATAACTTGTCCATTTCTTTCTTGGTTTCAACTGGATTAACTTTCTCTTTTTCCCTTATCATTTCTATACTCTATTTTGCTTTCTTCAAAATAGTGATTTTTCTTCACATTCCTGCTTCTGCAAAATCTTGCAATATGTCTAGATTTGTTGCAATTGAAGCATACCACATTCTTTTGACCTTGATTCCTTCCATTGATTGAATTTGATCTACATTGATTAGCCATATGTCCAAATCTATTGTATGCAAAACACTTTCCATTGAATAATTGGCGGTTCCTTGTATTTTGAAAATTAGTTCTTACCGAACTTCTGCATTCATTTGATCTGTGTCCCATTTTATAGCATGCATTGCACTTAATAGAATTTTGACTTACTTTACTTCTACATACAACAACTCTATGACCAATTCTATTGCAAGTGAAGCATTTACCTTTGAATGATTGTTCATTCCTCCCATTGTTGCAACTTTTCCTAATCTGATTTCTACATTCATTTGCTGTATGACCAATTTTCTTGCAATTGAAACACTAACCATAGAATGATGGAATCTTTTGATTTATTCGGCTCCTACACTGAGTAGCCTTATAACCATACTTATTGCATGAATTACAATAACCATTGAAAGATGGATACCTTTGTGCATTTGGTTGTCTGACTGGAGGTCTTCTAGGTCTTCTTTTCTAACTTTTGAACTAATTTCCTTTGTTTTGTTGTACTTCAGTGGTTGCTTGACCAGATTTTGAACTTTCCCCTTTTTCATATCCCAAACCTTGCTTGTCATTGACACTCTTCTGGCTAACAATCATTTCATCAAGCTTTGCAGTACTTATCTTGAATTTTTCTTCAAGGCTTTTGGCCTTTTCTAGGTTTGTTTTTAGATTTGCAATTTCTTTTTCAAGTTTTGTACAATCTTCTGATCTATTCTTCACAATTAAATTTAGATCTTCTTCTGCTCTTGTTCTTTCTATAACTTTTTCTTCCAAATCATTCAGGGCTTCATTTTTTGATAAAATTGATCACTAACTTCTTTGTATTTGTCTTTGAATTTCTTGACTTTCTCTTTTAGCTTCAAGA
Organism: Cunninghamia lanceolata; assembly: GCA_027924645.1. Lineage (NCBI taxonomy): Eukaryota > Viridiplantae > Streptophyta > Pinopsida > Cupressales > Cupressaceae > Cunninghamia > Cunninghamia lanceolata. The sequence continues at coordinate 384,299 of BSBN01000958.1, read as the reverse complement.
TGCATTCATCATCTTGTTGCAAGTTTTCTTTCAGATCCCTGACTTCTACTTCAAAGTTTTCAAGATCCATAAGAGTGGCTTCTAGTTGGTTGTAGCTTTCATAATTTCCATATCTTCTTGCTGACATGATCACACTATCCTAGATCTTCCTCAAGATGTTAATCTTTTTCCAAGGAACCTTGCTCTGATGCCAATTATTGATATGTGTTAGACAACTGAGAGGGGGGTGAATCAGTTGTCCCAAAAACTTAAACACTTTCTACAATTAAACATTAATCACTTATCCATAATTATTATGATTTAACAATGAATGTATGAAATCAAAAACTTAACCACAGATACAACATCAAACACAAGAGACACCAGATTTTACGTCGAAAACCCCAAGGTGGGGAAACCCACGGAGAGGATTAGCTCTCAATATATAGTGCAATCTTGAAATAATGATGTTTAGACTTGGTGATATAGAGCATCCAAAAAAAACCCTAACATACATTTACAAATGTATGTTTATGCATTATTTAACATGCATGCAAACTTCGTTGTATATACTTTTCTTTTTCCTTGCCTATCTGCAACACATAATACCATCGGCTGACCCAAAATACCTCATTCTGACCATTGTAGCACTTGTATCTATCATGAGATACATTCCTTCTTGTATATACAAACCTTTACCTGCTGCACCCATGACCCAATTGCATCTACCACCTTTTCCTTTACGCTAAACAAACATACATACAATGCACAACTTACGATCGCCGGTTATGTCCACCGTCCCTGCCGGTCGCACTTTACACCCAATTCAATGTATCTGCAGAATGTATATTCCAATATACATTTGAAACATACAACCAAACATGCATTCAGAACATGCATTCGTCGAAGTCAACCATTGACTTTCCTTGTACCAGCCTGATGTACATTCGCAATGTACATTCACCACATACAATCCGTAATATGCATCTACAAGATACTCACAAACCTTCAACTGCGGAATATACACAAAATGAACTTGATACTCATTAGCGATATACACAAAGATTGTATATCAACAATGTACATTCTCAACCTACATTTTGATTATGCATTCGACCGTTGACCTGATCGTTGACCTTCTTGTATGTCGATACACTTGTACATTTACAATGTACATTTGCTACATGCAACCGCTATAGACAACTGCAATATACACAGGAAATATACCTTCATACAATTGCGATATACATAATTTGTATATCTATTGAAACCACACAGATTTTCACAGTTTTGACCCACTTTATGCTTAGCGATTGCATAGAACTATCTCTTCCACAAACATACAGACTTTGCACTTTGCCAACCTAGCACATGAGGATGCTAGGGCTTATCTAAGCATGCTGTAACCGATCCCTCAGTAGTATAGAATTGTCTCCAAGCGGCTGGGAGATCTAACAACCTCCAACTGATCTAACAACCTCGTGAATGCAAATTTGCCAAGTGTCCTGTGGGGCTTACAACATAAACCTAAATACAACTAGAATGCACATGCATTAGTCAAAGATACCTTATTACATGGATGGTCAGCTTAGGACCTTATTGAAAATAGTCAAAAGAACATAAAACAATTAAATGCCTTAAGGAGGCCATGGTGGATTAGGTGCCCCTACACCACTTGGTCACTCCACAGGCCTAAACATACTGGGTCACTGCCATGAAGAACAACTAGGTCTAGCAGGCTCACTACCTCAACCCTAAACCTAGCAAGATTAAACCCTGAGGGCTATTAAACCCTACTAGTGGCTCACTGTTAGGATCACTACCACAATCAACACCTTTTATGTCTTTGATTGAAGCATAACAATTCCTCTATTATGATCTACCTCTACTCTGCTCTACCTCTTCTCTGCTCTACCTCTTCTCTGCTCTGCCTCTTCTCTGCTCTGCCTTTTGGACCTTTCTTATTATCTTTCCATCTTCACTCAAGGATAACTTTTCCACAACTCAACTACAAGTATTTATACACTCACTCAACCTTGGAATGATCATTAAGGTCGACATTAGAATCATCAACCATTGGAACAATCTCCAAGGTCGGCATTACAAACATTTACAAAATAGGTCTTGACCTATTACATCATTATGCAAAGGAGATGAAGTAAAAGTGTATGTGGATCATGCCACACCTTAGCTGGGACTCAAACATGATCTTCCATGCACCAACATGCTTCCATGATATTCAAGGGATCTCTGCAATTACTAGAGTTAACCAAGTCGGCTAATATTGGTTACACGCTACATTATCTGGGAACAATATTCAAGCACAATCTCAATGTTGGAATTAGTCTAGACAATTGAGAGGGGAGGATGAATCAGTTGTCTCAAAAAATTAACATTTTCTTCTTTCAACCTTCTTTATCAACTAGCAATCAGATTAATGATGTAAACATTAAAGTATGAATCAACAATACATGAGCAAAAACAAATTGAACACACATAACACTAGGATTTTTACGTGGAAACCCGGTTAAGTGAAAACCATGGTGGGGGTTAACCCACAAGATTTGTATCCTGTTAAAAGTACTTAAATGAAATGAAAAGGCACTTGCCTTAGGGCTCACTACCCAGAGCTCATTACTCAAAGAGGCTCACTTCCTACAGGAGGCTCACTACCTACAGAAACTTATGTTTGATACAGAAATCATGAACTGATAAATAACATCTTCATGCCTGGTTCAGTCCCATTGAAAGATTAATTAACTTTTTCTATGCCCCCAAACATTTCTCTATTGTCTCTTCATCCTTTGTTGTCCTTGTTATTTTGCTTCTCCTCTTCTCTTCTCTGCTTCTGAACCTTTCTTAGGATTTTAACATTTTTGCATAAGGATGTTTTTTTGCAGCTCATCTACATGCCTTTATATCCTTCATCAACCTTGGAATAAAAATCAAGGTCGGCATTACAAACATCTAACTTAATGTGAATCACTAAGTTGTCAGCCAAACATAACTGGGACTCAAATCTTCCTTGATCAACACACCATGCTTCATAGAATTGCTCTTGGATCATCCCTAACACGCTTGAATCATCTAGTCGGCCAAGACTGGGAAGAATAACAACTTCAACAATGAGATCAATCTCAAATGCAAACCTCCAACACAATAGTCATACAATTCAGAACACTGCAATCATATGATTTAGAGACCTCCACAAACACATTAAATTCAACAAAAACATCTACACTCCTCCATGTTATCAGAATCAATTGCATCTTCATCTGAAACCTCAAGAACACTGTCTGTCATGCCTGAAACACTAGAAAGATTGCTTGCAGACCTCCAAACCACGAACCATAGGAGTTGATGATACAAACTAACTTCCCAATGATGCCTCTAGATCCACAAATCATAATATTTCAATATGGAGGAATCTAGACCAATTTACTGTCACTCTGTCTCTTTTGATCACAGTAAAACCTGATTCTACTTAGATGGCCATAGCTTCTTCAAATCTTGATGCAGACCTCTCAAATCTTAACTAGAGCTACTTCAAACAATCCTCTATACTGCTATATGGTCTGCATCTATTAATTTTCTCAATATCCTCAAAATTCTAGTCTTCTAGTCAGGCAACAAAATAGGATATAGTTGACACCAATGGGAACAAGAATATGTTGACATCAATGACAACACCGATTAGGCACATATTTGCAACAATTTCCCCTTTTGTCATTGATGGCAACATATGATGTGAAAAATTTATTCAACCATCAAGACAAGAATTTGTCCCCCTTTCTCTTATCACTTTTGTAACCACTAACTTCACTACTCCCCCTTTCATCATAAACAAGTTTTTCACATGATTTCTCTCCTCCTTTGACGTCAATGACAAAGGGCACATATTTGTAGTCTTTTCTCTTTCTTTTTGTTTCAGACCAAACTCAAAAATTGCATGTAGACTACTCCCCCTGAGTAGTGCCTCCTTAACATCAATCTGGATCACAAGATATGACTGTGAATTCAACTGGACTAATGCACTCTAGTGCATTTTAATTCTGATTAGGAGGGGAAATAACCCCTAGCTTTTCTCTGAGATACTCAAAAGCATCCTTGGGAAGATGCTTAGTAAAGATATCTGCAATCTAATCCTTTGAAGAAATAAACTCCAATCTGACCTCATTCTCATTAACCTTCTCTCTCAAAAAATGAAACTTGACTGATATGTGCTTTGTCTTTGAATGCAACACTAGATTTTTTGAGATGCTTATTACACTTGAATTATCATAGAAGATTGTGACAAGCTCCTCAAACACAATTCTGATATCCTTCAACATTTGCTTCATCCACAGAACTTGAGTACAATTGTTTGTTGCTGCTATATATTCTTCCTCTGTTGTGGATAGAGATATTGCCTCTTGCTTTTTTCTTAGCCAAGAAACCAATCTCCTTCCCAGGAAGAATGCACCACACTAGTGCTTTTTGTCATCCACATCTCCTACCTAATCAACATCTGTATATGCATGAAGGGTGAAGTCATTATCCTTTGGATACCATAATCCATAATCAAGTGTCCCTTTGAGATATCTAAAAATTCTCTTGACTGCTACAACATGGGATTCTCTAGGATCAACTTGAAATCTAGCAACAAGTCCAACTGCATTCATGATATTAGGTCTGGTCTGAGTCAGATAAAGCAGTCCTCCAATCATTGATCTATACCTTTTCTAGTCTACCTTAGGTGAATCATAATCTTTACTCAACTTGCATCCGATTACCATAGGAGTACTTACTAGTTTTGAATCCTCCATTCCAAACTTTTTCAACAATTCTCTCACATACTTAGATTAAGATATGAAGATACCTTTATCTGACTGAGTGATTTACAGACCCAAGAAGAAATTCATTTCACCAAACATGGACATCTCAAATTCACTATGCATCTGATCAGCAAATGTTTTGCACATACTCTCATTTCCACCAAATATGATATCATCAACAAATACCTCAACAATCAAAATGTGTTCATAATCAATCTTGAAGTAAAGATTACTATTAGCAGTGCCTTTGTTGTATCCTAGCTTTAACAGATACTTATCTAATCTTGCATACTAGGATCTTGGAGCTTGTTTGAGTCCATACAATGCTTTCCTCAACCTATAGACCATATCTCTCTAATCAGACAATTGAAATCCTTCCGATTGCTCAATGTAGACTTCTTCTTCTAATTCTCTATTTAGGAATGCTAACATGACATCCATCTGATAGACCTTGAAATCTTTATAAGCAGCAAATGCAAGAAATAGTCTAACTACCCCTATTCTTACCACCGGAGTAAAATTTTCTTCAAAATCAATTCCTTCTAGTTGAGAATATCCTTTGCATACCAACCTTGCTTTGTTTCTTACAACTTCACCATCTTCATTTAGTTTATTCCAGAAGACCCATTTAGTTCCAATCACATTTTTGTCCTCAGGTCTAGAAACAAGATCCCAAGTGTGATTCTTTTCAATTTCCATTAATTCTTCTTCCATTGCTTTTACCCAATTTTCATATTTGTAGGCTTCACTTACTGATTTTGGTTCAATCTTTTAAATCGGACAAATCTCTTCTTGATCTTCAACAATCCTTCTTCTAGTTTGAACACCTTTATTTCTATCTCCTATGATTTGATCTTCAGGATGATTCATCCTTGCATACCTTAGAGTTTTGGGATTTGCTTGGACTTCTATTTCTTGAGCTTGTCCTCAACTTCTGCACTATCCTCTTGAGTTACTAGATTTTTTAGATCAAACTGGATCTGAGTCTAGGTCTAAACTTGCCTTCCTTGACTTTGACTTTTATCTTGATCTTCTAAATCATATCCGTAAGACCTGGAATACCCTTCTTTTCTCTCATCAACTTTAACATTTGCACTTTCAACATCTTTTTCAATCTTTTGTTAAAGCACCAGTATGCCTTGCTTTGAGTAGAGTAATCCAGAAATATCCCTTCATCACTTCTTTCTTCAAACTTGCCTAGATTCTCATCTCTTTTGATATAGCATTTAGTACCAAAAAATATAAAATATCTCACAGTAGGGGGATGACAAAACCGTAGTTCATAAGGAGTCTTACCATAATTGCCTTTGATCTGCACCCGGTTAAGAGTGTAGACAACAATACTCAAAGCTTCTCTCCAATAGACTTGAGGAATATTTGTTTCCACCATCATAGTCCTAGTAGCTTCTTGAATGGTCTGGTTTATTCTTTCCACAACTCCATTTTGCTGAGTCCTAGGAGCAGATAACTGTCTTTTTATTCCATGCTTTTCACAGAATGAATCAAACTCACCAAAGGTAAACTCTCCACCTTTGTCAAATCTTAGACACTTTATCTTCACACCAATCTCATTCTCCACCATAACCTTGAACACCTTGAATTTGTCAAGAGCTTCTTAAATTTTCTTTTAGGAAGGTTACCCACATCATCTGGGAGTAATCATTAGTCAGCAACATAAAATATCTGTCTCCTTGCACACTCCTAATTCTAGCAGGACCACATAGATCAGTATGCACAAGTTCCAACCGTCCACTTGAAAATTGTTCCTTACTTTTGAATGAAATTTTATTCTGATTACCCAATTGACATTCTCTACACATGCTATCAAGTTTCACAAGTTTTGGCAGATCTCTTATAGCCTGAGTAGAACTTATTTTGACAATGTTATCAAAATTTATGACACATTCTCCTATGCCGTAACCAACTTTGATCTATCTGAGAAATCAAACAACTTTTTCCAAAACTACTTAAATGAAAGATGTTACCTCTAGTTTGATTATCAGATGTAATTCCAATTCTAGAGCTTTCCAAGATTCTACATTTTACATCCTTGAATCAGAGATCATAACCCTTGTCAACCAATTGTCCAACACTAAGAAGATTATGCTTCAATCCTTCCACATACAGAACATCATTTGTGTTATTCTTACCATTAAAAGAGATGGATCCTCTACCACGGATTCTACCAACTGAGTTGCCTCCAAATTTCACAAACCCACCTTCATATTTTTCAAATCTTACAAACTTACTTTTGTCACCAGTCATATGATGAGAATATCCACTATCAATCATCTATTCATCCTTTTCAACAACCTAAGCAGCCAAGGCACTTTCCACATTTACATAGCTAGTAGATTCAGTAGACACCAGACCTTCTTCTTTGATAGCAATGAACACCCAATCACCTTTAGTGGAACCTCCATGATCAGATTCATCATCTATGACTCCTCCAACTTCTTAGACATAGTAACATTTCTTCTGATCTTTATATCTATTAGGGTTTGGTTTTGAAAACCTCTCCGAACATCTTGAGGCAAAATGACCAATCTTATTACAAGTCAAACATTTGAATGGAAACTTTCCTTCATACTTACTGGATCCTCTTGGCATTCTTTTGGCAACAAGAGCTTCAAGATCTGCAGTCTCAATTTCATCATCTTCAATATCCTTCCTTGCCTTCACAAATCTGTTTGATCTTCCTGAAGAACTTTAATCCAGATTATATCTATGTTTTCCATACACACTAGCCTTAAATGTAGATTCAGACTTAGGAAGAGAATCACCAAACTCACTCATTTCAAATGCTAAAAGTTTACCAACCAGCTGATCCCTTGTAACAATTGTCATAGTCCTGATTTCTTCAATGGCAGTAACTTTATGTTTGTAGGCCAAAGGTAAGGATCTAAGCACTTTGGTGACAATCTGTGATTCATCCAATACTCCACTAGCACACCTTATACCACTCACAAGTTCATTCACTTTTATCATGTATGATGTAATATTTTTGTCTTCACTCATCCTTAAGCTTTCATATCTACCCTTTAGGCTTTGTAGCTTGGCACATTTGATATATTCATCACCCTCATGCAGGGTTTTCAACTTCTCCTAGATTTCATACGTAGTCTTCAATTCTAGTATATTTGTCATTTCTATATCAAAGAAGGCACTCAACAAGGCTTCTTTAGCTCAGATGTTATTTTCAGCATCTTTGATTTTATCTAGAGTTGTAGGACCTTTTTCTAGAATCTTATACTCATTCTCAGTTATTGACCAGTAGGCATCACCCATACATTGCAAATGACATTGCATGCACATCTTCCACAAAGTGTAATTTGTTCCATCAAATCTCATACTATCCTTCTTGTAAGTTGACATTCTAGATCTCCTCAAGCGGTTGAGCTTCTTTTAGAGGAACCTTGCTTTGATACCAATTGTTGGAATTAGTCTAGACAACTAAGAGGGGGGGTGAATCAATTGTCTCACAAATTTAACCTTTTCTTCTTTCAACCTTCTTTATCAACTTGCAATCAGATTAATGATGTAAACATTAAAGCATGAATCAACAATACATGAGAAGAAACAAATTGAACACACATAACACCAAGATTTTTACGTGGAAACCCGGTTAAGGGAAAACCACGGTGGGGGTTAACCCACAAGATTTGTACCCTGTTAAAAGTACTTAAATGAAATGAAAAAGAACTTGCCTTAGGGCTCACTACCTAGAGCTCACTGCTCAAAGAGGCTCATTGCCTACAGGAGGTTCACTTCCTATAGAAATTTATGTTTGATACAAAAATTATGAACTAATAAATAACATCTTCTTCATGCCTGGTTCAGTCCCATTGAAACCTTAATTAACTTCTGCTCTGCCCCCAAACATTTCTCTATTGTCTCTTCATCCTTTGATGTCCTTTTTATTTTGCTTCTCCTCTTCTCTACTCTACTTCTGAACCTTTCTTAGGATTTTAACATTTTCACACAAGGATGCTTTTTCACAACTCATCTACACACCTTTATATCCTTCATCAACCTTGGAATAAACATCAAGGTCGGCATTACAAACATCTAACTTAATATGAATCACTATGTTGTCGGCCAAACATAACTAGGACTTAAATCTTCCTTGATCAACTCACCACACCTCATAGCATTTCTCTTGGATCATCTGCAACATGCTTGAATCATCCGGTCAGCTAAGACTAGGAAGAACAACAACTTCAACAATAGTCTCAATCTCAAATGTGGACCTCCAACACTGCAGTCATATGATTCAGAGACTTACACAAGCACACTGAATTCAACAAAAACATCCGCACTCCTCCAAGTTATCATAATCACTTGCATCTTCATCTGGAACCTCAAGAACACTATCTGCCATGACTGTCACACTAGAAAGATTGATTGCAAACCTCCAAACCATGAACCATAGGAGTTGATGATACACACTAACTTCCCAATGATGCCTCTAGATTTGTAGATCATAATATTTCAATGTAGAGCAATCCAGACCAATTTACTGTCACTCTGTCTCTTCTAATCACAGCAAAACCTGATTCTACTTAGATGGCCATAGCTTCTTCAAATCTTCATGCAGACCTCTCAAATCTTAACTGGAGCTACTTCAAACAATCCTCTATACTACCATATGGTTTGTGTCTATTAATTTTCTCAATATCCTCAACATTCTAATCTTCTAGTCAGGCAACAAAATAGGATACAGTTGACACCAATGGCAACAAGAATATGTTGACATCAATGACAACACTGATTAGGCACATATTTGCAACACTCAATTCCTTAATGTAGACCAATTTCAAGATACGAACATGATTAGGAGACATCCACAAGCATGTTATAATCATCAAAAGCAACCGCACAACCTTTAACCACTTTACCCATAAGAATCTTCACACCAGAACACATGAACTTCACTGTCTTCAACTATCATGAAGGAAAGATAGCTTGTAGACCACCAAACCATGAATCATTGTAATTGTAGGCACTTATCATCATCCCAGACTTCCCTCTAGAATGATAGAGAAAAATACTTTATTCTAGAGGAATGCGGAGCATAATACTTTCTCCCTGTCCCAACTGAACTTACAGAAAAAATAGGTTTTACTCTGATGAATGCAACTCTCTCAATTCTTCACATTGGAGGCTCAAACTCAGGATTTAGCATCTTTAGACATTCCTTTAACTAACTTCCAATCCAAAGACCAAGATCTTCATCTAGCAATAAATGTGGAGCAATCTACTGGACTATTCTTTCAACATACTACTCACTATCTATACTACACTTTATTGTAGCTCACTTGTTTCTTCCAGAGAGGCTAATTTTCTCAATATCCTCAACATAAAAAGCTTCTACGAAAGTAATAGAATAAGATACAATTGACATTGATGACAACAAAGATATGTTGACATTAATGAGAACATTGATTAGGCACATACTTGCAACAAGTATAAGAAGCATATCAATTTGCATTGAAAGTTGAAGAAAAGTTGAATAAGAGACATGAGCAAAGACAGAGAGGTAGAGGAGGAAATTTTAGAGAGGTAGAACATATTTCAAAGGAGAAATGCCATATGTGGAGAAGAACAAGGAGAGTAGCCCATACCAGAAAGAAGAAAGAGACAATAATTCATATCGAAGAGATGATATAAATTTCTACTGCAACACTAGAGGGAGTCATAATTCTTACCGCAATGAAGGATACCGGAGAGATAAAAGAGAATTTAACAAGAGATCATTCAAAGGAACCTATTTCAAGTGTGGAGGTGAAGGACACAGAGCATTTGAATGTCATCAAGGGAGTACCAACAAGAGAACACAGAATAGTACAAGAGCAACATATTTAGAGGAAGAAATGGTTGGATCACCTAGTTTAGTGGGAAAAATGGAGAAAGGAGAGTCATTAGTCATGAGGAGAGCTCTATTTCAAGCAGAAACAACTAAGGAACCACTACAAAGGAAAATTTTGTTCCAGACAAGATGCAAATCAAGAGGTAAATGTTGTAAGGTTATCATTGATAGTGGTAGTATTGATAATTTGGTTTTAGAAGAGATGGTGATGACGCTGAACCTAGAGAGATTGAAACATATGAATCCCTACAAGATAGCATGGATTTAAGATGAGTATAAGGTACAAGTGAGTGAACAATGTTTGGTGAAATTTCATATAGGATCTTATGTTGATGAGGTATTGCGTGCTATTATGCCGATGGATGTATGTCATATATTGTTGGGAAGACCATGACAGTATGATAAAAAGGCAATATATGATGGAAGGAAGAATACATATAATATATGATCAAATGGGAAGAAACATATCTTGATACCTTTGGAGGAAGAACTCAAAAGTGAAGTATGTGGAAATGCTAGAATCTGTTTAGTGGATGGAAGGAAATTTCTAGATGGATTGAGACATGAGAACATGTGTTTTACATTGATTTCAAAGAAGTGCAGAACCCTAAGTGACGAAACCACCACCACGAAAGAAGAACCACCATCGGAAAAAATAACTGAATTGTTGATAGAGTACGAAGACATCATATTAGAGAATGTCCCTAAAGGATTGCCACCGATCTAGAGTATCAGTCATCATATGGATCTCATACATGGAGCCAATTTGCTAAACAAAATGGCACATAAGATGACACCAGTAGAAAATGTGGAGCTAAGTAGACAAGTACATGAGCTATTGAAGAAAGGTTTGATCAAAGAAAGTTTAAGCTCATGTGTGGTACCTATAGTACTAGTACCAAAGAAATATGGAGAATGGAGGATGTGTACAAACTCTAGAGTAATCAGTAAGATCAATGTCAAGTATGGATTTCCATTGCAAGGATGGATGGCATAATGGATTTTTTAAGTGGAGCAAAATATTTCACAAAGATAGACCTAAAGAGTGGATACCATTAGATCAGGATCAAAGAAGTTGATGAGTGGAAGACTGCATTCAAGACAAATGAAGGATTGTATGAGTGGTTAGTCACTCCATTTGGATTAACTAATGCACCAAGTACTTTCATGAGGTTGATGAATGAGGTTTTGAAGAGATTCTTGGGTAATTTTGTTATTGCATACTTGAATGATATTCTAATTTTTAGTAGAACAAAAGATGATCATTTGCAGCATATTAGACAAGTACTTTAGAGGCTGAGAGAAGAGAAATTGTTGATAAACATCAAAAAGTGTAGTTTCATGAAGAAAGAGTTGGTATATTTGGGATTTGTGACTTCTGTGGAAGGATTGAAGATGGACCATGAGAAAGAGAAATTGTTGAGTGGCCAAGACCTATGAACATTGGAGAGGTAAGATCATTGCATGGACTAGCAAGAACTTTTCTACCAGAAGTTCATCAGAAATTTTAGTACTGTATGCACACCAATGATAGAGACAATGAGAGGTGACTGGAAGGATTTTAAGTGGACATTAGGAGTACATAAGAGTTTTGAATTATTGAAGCAGAAGGTGATAAAGCAACCAATGTTAGAATTACCAGATTTTGACAAAGTATTTCAAGTTGATTGTGATGCCAGTGTAAATACAATAGGAGAAGTGTTAAGTCAAGAAGGGAGACCAATAGCATATTTCAATGAGAATTTGAATGATGTAAGGAGAAGATATTTAGTTTATGATCAGGAGTTCTATGCCATAATTCAAGCATTGAAGAAGTGGAGACATTACTTATTTCCAAAGGAATTTGTATTGTACACTTACCATCAAGATTTGTAGTATTTCAATAGTCAAGGTAATTTGAATCAAATACACATGAGATGGGTAGAGTTCATGCAGAGTTACACATTTTTATTGAAGCACCAGAGTGGAAAGTTAAACAAAGTGGTAGATCCATTAAGCAGAAGAAGGAACTTGTTAACAGAGATGAGGGTAGAAGTACTAGGTTTTGAAGAACTTAAGCACATGTATAAGGATGATCTTGATTTTGAAAAAGCATGGGAAGCATGCAAGGAACCTATTGTGATAGATAGAAGTAAGCAGTTGGATTATTTCATTCAAGAGGATATTTTGTTCAAGGGAAATTAGTTGTGTATACCTAAGAGTTCAATGAGAGAGAATTTGATCAAACAAAAGCATAGTGGAGGATTAGCAAGACATTTTGGAATTGATAAGACAATAGCTTTGGTGAGTGAACATTATTTTTTACCTTAGATATATAAGGATGTAAGGAGATTTGTTTAGAGTTGTAGAATTTGTTAGGTTGCAAAAGGGAGTAGTCAGAATACTAGATTGTACAAACCTTTGACAGTATCAGAGAGACCTTGGGAAGACATAAGCATGGATTTCATATTAAGTTTTCCAAGAACACAAAGGGGACATGATTCTATATTTGTAGTAGAGGATAGATTTTCAAAGATGGCTCATTTCATTCCTTGTAACAAGACAAATGATGTTGTAACCATGGTGAGGATTAACTCGTAATATATGAAGCTCAAATAGTAACTTTGTTTTAGGGGCTTTAACCCAAGGAAGATACTACTTCCTAAGTAACTTTGTTTTAGGGGCTTTAACCCTAGGAAGCTGCTACTCCCTAAGTAACTATATTTTAGGGGCTTTAACCCAAGGAAGTTTCTACTCCTTAAGTAACTTTATTTTAGGGTCACTCCCAAGGAATCTTCTACTCCCTAAAATGAGAATACAAAAGAATACAGTAGATTGTCTGAAAACTGACATTGAAACTTACACTTGACGATTGCACTTCTATCTCTTCACACTTTCTTCTAAAGATCTAATCAGTCAAGCACACTCTATACTTGATCATTGTCTCAAATTGTCTTCAAGATGAATCCAAACAGCATCAACAACTTCTACTCTTTCTCCTTCAGTCGCACATCTATAAAGCATTTATTCTTCCTTTTATATACTTGCAAACCCTTTTCATTAACTTCAATCATACCTCACATCACTCAATTTTTTTCACTATTTATACATGATATTACATTGATTACATAGCTTGTCATCTAGATACAATATGAAAAATACACTTACAGGTCTGCCAAATAACACACAATATGAAACATGTAGAAGATAGGTCTAATTAGAACAACATGTTACACAAGAAAAAGACACAAGTCTTGTAGATCCCAACACTTGCTTAACTAGGTCCAAAACATCCTTCATAGCTTCAAACATCAAGGAATTACCTCTGCACACTTAGCTCATTTGAAAATAGGATAGCTTTTAAAGAAAACTCATGAAAACTTGAAGAGTAACAGTCACATCAACTAGAAAACCTTGTACGGTACTTGAAACTTGAAAAATCTTCATGAAATTTTTTTAAATGAGTCCACATGACTCATACAATATCCCCAAACACTCCTTTGCCACCACACATCAAGGGATTATGCCACACAACTTCAATCATTAACTCTAAGAGCACTCTATCATCCGGAATGCACTGCAACATGCTATCAATTGTAAAACTAAGTTGTGGACCACCAAGAAGCTTGAAATATGAAAGAGGCATGCAATGCCTATCCAAGAAAATTTCCACAAAACTACAAGGTCAATCATTCATTTCCAGATGAATGTGGAGCATTCTAGTAGGTCTTCAACACTACTCCATTCTACCAGAGCACATACCGATACTTTTTCAATCATAACTTTAATCATGGAAGGAAGGATGGTCTAAAACTTTGGAAACAACAACTTTACTACCCTCTAAACATAGATCCAGAACCACATAGCCATATATGCAAACATGGAGTAATGCAAAGCATTCCATTCACCTTTCATCATCACATTATACTATGAAAGCCTGAACCAAAACTCAGACACTTGTATCTTTCACTGTAGAGGAGCAAAAAATCTGAAACTTTGGATTTAGCACATTTACATCATACTAAACTTAATTCTTGAACTGCAAGACAATATCTTCAAAACCAAAGGAATTTGGAGAATTCCATTTCCATTCTAAAAACATCTTCATAGTACCAACACTGTCTTCAAGCTGTCAGCAGGAAAACATCCTTCTGGTGATCAAAACATCATGAAACATGGAACATACATAAATTAACAATGTATGAAGCTATATTCCAAACTGTAGAAGCTCAATAGCAAAATGATGAAAATAAAAAGCAATCTCCTAGACAATCTTCAAAGAGTAGACATTCTGAAACAAGAACTATCACCTTCTTTTGGAGCCCAAGTCTTTTTTGCATCACCATATACAACTCAGGATTAGTAGGGTGGATCATACAACATGATTCAAATCATCAAAAACACATCCTCAGTATCAATAACACAACTAATTTTCTTAGTGTTTCTAATTTCCATATTGATCAGCCTTCAAACTCAACTCTACTTTGATTAGGAATGTAAATTTTATGACATCCAATGATGAGCTTTCTCTTCCTTAGGAACATGACATCTAACCATGAACAATCTCTTACTTTCATGATAGTGTTGACATCAGTGTATGCTATGTTGACATCAATGTATGCTTTGTTGACATCAATGACAACATGTATGGCTAACAATTAGTATGGATAACAAGAGGAGTGCACAAGCAGAAGAATTTATAGGATACATAGAGACAATACATAATTAGGTTAAGAAGCATTTGGAGGAGAGGAACAGTAAGTATAAAGGACAAGCAGATGAGAAGAGGAGACATAAGGAATTTTCTATTGGAGATGAAGTTATGGTATATCTAAGAAAGGAGAGATTTCCAGTGGGGACATACAAGTTGAAGATGAAAAAGTTTTGACCATGTAGGATTCTTAAGAAGTTTGATTCAAGAAATGCATATGAAGTGGAGTTACCGGAGATATTTGACATATCACCTATATTCAATATTACAGATTTGTATAAGTATCATGAGGGATAATCAAGTGATAGCACTGAAGTTGGATTGAAGGATTAGTTACCATAGCAACAACCAGAGTAGATAGAGTAGATTTTAGATAGCAAAATTGGGCACAACACTAGAGGCAAGTAGTATAAAGAGTACCTAGATAAGTGGAAAGGAAGAATGGAGGGAGATTCATCATGGATTTCTTAGGCTAAGGTAGGCATCATTGGTTTATCTCTAGCCCCAACAAAATTATGGACTCACTTTTCAAACAACCCTAGGTATCTGATGCAAGAGCATCCTAGGTTGAAGAGAAATCTTGCATCAACCAAAAATATTTGCTTTCTTTTCTTTTCTTACATTTCAGTTGCAATTCAGTTAGTTACAATTTCAACATTTTCCACTACATTTTACCGCATCTTCATTTCACAGCTCATGGAATAGAATTTAGATTCTACACTAGGTCATCTACATCATATTCAAATTTCATGAGATTTGGAATTGTTTGCGGCGAGTTCTCACTAGCAGGACATCAACAGAATTCACAAAACAAAGCATTCAACATTCAATTTGAGCATACAAGGTTTGCAGAGTAGTCCCATGACTTGTGGAGCTAAATGGAACATCACACAAGGAAGTAAAGGATTGGATAGACCTTCATTGAAAACCACGACATGTTTCATTCATTTGCAGAGCATTACCATGAGTTGTAGGCCGACCTACACATTCCTAAACATTTCATCTTGCATTGGGGTTGAGACCTCTTTAAGCCGACATGGATCATTCTTTGAGCTTGGGATTGATATATATTCATGATCTAGATGAATTAGGAAAGTAGTTATTTAATAGTCATTCATATCTAATATTAGAATAGAAGGATAGTTCTTTTCCAGAGGCACTTCAATTCCATATCATTCATGTAAGTTGTAACCCAGAAAGTAGGCCTGTGAGCTAGATTGTAGCCCACATGTTGCTAGCATATAAGCATTGTAACTGTCTGAGATATTGAGCATATAAATATTCCATTGCATTCTATTCTTGTATTGTTTTTGTTGTGTTTACTCTAAGTACATGGTTAGACAGTCTATTCTCTAGACCCTCCATCTATGACTGCACCAGTTTCAGAAGGTGATCTCCAAGAAGAAGACTAAGGTTGTTGTTACAGACCTGACCAAAGAATAAGTTTTTGGAAACCCTAATTTGGGACTAGGGTACCCAAGTGCCCTTGTCCTGGGCATTCTGACCTCTAGAATCAAGTTCTGAACTAATCATTAATCTTTGTTGTCCCTTTAGATTCTAGGTTTTTGGTTTTGACAATCTGTTGTACTCTAATCTTTGTCAACTAGGGTTTCATGTCTTAGCTCTAGCTTGATTAGTTAAATTTGGTTAATTTCTCCTCTATACAACAAAAGGGCAGAATCCTTGTAGTTTGGCTCTTCTTCTTGGGTAGAAGCCAAGCTTGGTTTGTGCCCCAATGTTTTGTAGAAGAGGGTTTGACCTAGTTTGATCTATTGAGCTAGTCTCTCTTTTCTACATTACAATCCATAAATAGAAAAGCATGCTTACACCATAGTAAGAGTAGTCAAAAACTTTATATTTTATATCTTGAATTCTCACACCAAACATTTTATGCTAGATTTGTCAATATATGAAAACCATTCTCATTCAATAAGAGATGGGTTCCAAATGGGGTAACTAGATTGTAAAGGTTTAATAATATGATCTTGAGATCAAGTCTACAAAATTTATACAAAGGATAGGATTGTGTCAACTTATAGATAAATATGGAGATCCAAATAATGAAGAGGATACTAATTCAATAGACAATGAATTGTCTTTGGTGTTGTTTTTTAGTTCTATAGATGAACGGTATACAAACATAGCATATTACTTAATGTATAGACATTGTCCAAGCCATATGGATAAGCATCAAAAGACTTTGAAATTGAGAGCACTCAAATATTTACTATGGAAAGATGTGTTGTATAAGTGAAGTCTTGATGGTACCTTTTTGAGGTGCATGAATAAAGAGTGATAATGAAAGTTGTTCGAATGATTTCATGACAAAGTGTGTGGTGGCCATATTTTTTCATAGATTATAGCTTTCAAGATATTGAGGGCACAATATCATTGGCCAATCATGTTTTGTAATGCATACAAGTAGGTGAAAAATGTCAAGTTTGTTAGTAGTTCATTAGAAAGCTTAAGTTAGCACTATTCCACTCAAACTAGTTATCATTGAAACCCATTTCTAATAGTGGAAGTTGGATTTCATCATACCTCTCAACCCAAATTATAGAAAAGGACATGTATATATTCTTACTATTGCAAATTATTTTACTAAGTAGGTCAAGTCCACATTAGTAAAACATGAGCTACTTCAAAAGTTGTGTGTGATTTCTTAAAAGAGAATATTCTTTCACACTTTGGGGTGCCTCATGAAATTGTGATAGTTAACCCTTCAATTTTCTCTTCTAAAGAGATCCTAAAATTTTATTTTGCATACAAGATTACACTATCCCATTCATCATATTATTACCCTTAGGGTAATGGGTAAGTTGAATCTTCTAATAAGAATATAGTGATAGTCACTTGAAAATTGGTTGATGCCAATCAATGTGCTTGGCATAAGAAGTTATATGGTGCTTTATGGGTAGATAGGATTACTCTTAAGAGGGCCTTGATATGTTACCATTTACCATTATGTATGGGACAGAAGTGGTATTACCAATTACTTTAGAGATATCAACATTACTTCTAGATATGGCAATTGAAGATGATGATTTCAAAGATCCTATCAAGAAAAGGATAATATACTTGACCAAGATAGAGTGGAAGTGGGTGATAGGATCATGAAATTGGTGATTTCATTCTACTTTGGGATAAAATACATGAGCAAAAATAAATTCTCAATAAAATTAATTCCTTGTGGCTAGGACATTTTAAGATTCACCAACTCAGCAGAGAAAATACATATTATTTTCATGCTTGGAATGTACAAATTTTCCATTTCCCTATAGTGGGGAATATCTAAAGTACTTCATCCTTTGGCGATTGAAGGGTCTTCCCCATTATTTGTTTCTTGTATTGTGTTTCCCAATTCGTGATGTATTTGTAATGTTGTATTATATTTTTTATGTATTGTAAATGTTATGTTTTGTTAGGTGATCCTAGAGTTCCATTCTTAGGTGATTTATAAATGTTTTGATTTTGTTGCCTAATTGATAAAGCACTAGTCTACTTGTAAACTCATAGAATCTAAAGTCATCCTATGCTACAAATATATGTCATGGTCTCTAGATAGATTTAATTGTTGTACCCAATCTAAAACTTGATTGTGTTATATGATATTCTTTCACCCTTAAAAAGTAGTCATTTGTGTGTCAAAGTTGAAGCTAGAAATAATTATTCCCAATCAAATCATAGTGTACTATGTCAAAGTATAAAATTTTAAAATTCTGAATTATTGCGGCTTGTCCATTGATTTTAATTTTAAAATATTATTTTGAAAGTAATAATTATTTTTTTTATAAATAATCATTAAGTATTTATTGACATCTTAAAATTAAAATTATTATTTTTAAAATTATTCTTTTAAATTAAATTATTAAAAACAAAAAATAAAAATTTATTTATTTATTTTTTAATTAGTGAATGGGGAATTTTTAGCTTGGCCTTACTAGGTAAGGCCACAAATGGGGGCCTCATCCCCGTAATGAACACACTACATTAACATGAGCAGTCCGAACCTATGAGATCAATGGCCTAGCAGGGACTCAAATCGTGCAAGCTCAATGGCCCAGCAAGGGTTTGGATCACAAAGTCACTAGCTTTAACACTACCACTTCAATGCACACAGTTCAAACCTACGAGAACATCGACCCAGTGAAGGCACAAGGCCTATGATCACAATAGTCCAATGGGGGTTTGAACCTTGGTGGAAACAACCATAATGTCATGATTTAACCAATACACTATGTCATGAACAATGATAAAAATTTATTTTTTAATTATAAAATATAAAAAGCAATCACCTTACCTTTTTAGCAACAACCAAAGCTCAAAAAGACAAAAACAAAAAAATCAACGACCAAAGTATATAAGGAAGTTAGTAGCCAAGACATTCAAAACAAATTAAATAAAGCCAGCGATCAAAAAATATGTTGCTACAATGAAAAGTGTAACATTTCAGAGAGTTTGGTAGTTTTTTAAAAAATGTGTGATGATGTCTTAAAAGGTGCACCTAATTATAAAGCACACTTTTTATATGTTTCTATCTCTTTTAAAAGGTGCACCCAAGTTGATAAAAGTGCACTTTACATAGGCGCATCTTTATAGCATATTTTTAAAGACTGCAACTAAGACAATATTATTGGTGTGAAAAGGGTGTATTCCCTAATTAGTTCCCTTTTAGGACCTATTCACACTTAGTTGTTAAGTTTACTTAGGGCATTCACTTGTTGAGTTTCAATTCATAACAACAAGACACATGTCATATTCTTATGTGTTCTAGGTTTTCATCCTTGCCTTTATAAGCAAGAGCTCTCATGTCCTCATTTGATATGGAGCATATTGAGCACATTTTGTTGGAGCAGTCAAGATCACTTGCAAAATCAAGGACACTTCCACAAAGTTGAATTGCACAATGAAAGATAAATAACTATCAATAAGCATATGAATGTGGAGCATAAACATATATTAACCTCACTTACAACTTTACATGAGAATGCCTCATTATATAGGCATGGAAGAGACAATCCACCTTGCACGTGGATTAAAAAGTGACCCGTGATGTGGCACATGCACGTAGACAAGTGTCCTATAGGTGTAAACCTTTGAATCACTTAGAATGTGCAAACCAACAACCTTGTGTGACAAGTGTTGGATGACTACAAAGTGCCTTTTAAGGTGAGATGGAAAGTCTTCCAACCTCAAAACGTATGCACATGAGGTTTACCAAACAACTAGGTAACCTCTAACCTCTAAAAGGTTGCACATTTAGATAGACAAGATGTTGTTTAACCTCATCAACCTAAGTACACTTAAGCTATAGTGAATAGATAAACTATTCACTCTAACACCCCCCCCCCCTTAAGTGATACTTGGGGAGATCACAAAAGTGCAAGAGATAAATAAATATGGGTCCTGACAACTAGGCCTGATGAGGTACCTGTAGTTAGTGGAAATAAAAATGAAAGTAAAACATAAAATAAATGCAATGAAAACAAATGTTATACCTTCCAAATGTGATCCACAACCCTAGATAAGTGGAGAGTGTTGCACCCAAGCACTCTAGCTTTACCCAAGATGATAATGGATAATGTGAAATGCTCTCAAAAGCTATGCAATTCACTAATAAAACTAGCTCAAGAGGAGAGATTTTGGCATGATAACTTTGCTCAAATTGTGGATGTTAAAATGGCTTGAGAGATGGTGTATTTATAGGATTTTTTAGGAGAGGATTTGATCCAAGGGTGGAGATTGAATTGGGAAATCAATGGTTGTGAATGCATGTGATGTGGAGGGCCTAGATTTAATCTCCAAAAATGGAGGTTTGTGAATAAAGATGAATTTTAAATTCATCTTGGGAAAAGGGTGAATTAAATGAGGTTGGGTGAGATGGATAAGAGGTGAATTAAAAATTCACATGGGGAAGAGAAAATGAATTAAAAATTCATTTGGGGAAGAGTGGAAATAAATGAATTATGACATGTGTAAGGGGTGTAAAAGGGTATTAATAAGATGTTCAACATATGTGTATAAAAATTTGATTTATGTGGCATAAATATCAATTTTTTACTTGGAAGATGTGGGGAAGGGTGTTAAGCTAGGTTTGACCATTTTAATCAAGGTAATTAGCCTAATTAATATGGCTGGAAAAAATTAAGGAATGGTTTAATGAGGGGTTAAGATTAATTAAATAATGTTTTATTTAATTAATTTCATAGGTCTAGGGTCATGTAGGCTAGGCTAGGTAATTAAATAATTGATATTTATTAACTAGGGTAGGGATAGGTTAATTAGTAGGTTGAATTAATTAAATAAACATAATTTATTTAATTAATCAAGTTTAGTGGAAAGGGGATATTAATCAAATAAATATTTGCACATTTATTTAATTAATTGGATAAGTTAGACTATTGAATTAATTAAATTAATTCAATTTTAAAGGATGAAATGATAGGAAACTAGGTGTTAGAAGGGATAATTAATTAAATCAAAATTTAATTAATTTATTAGAAGGGGAATTGATGCATTTGGTGATGTTGGAGATTAGTTAGATAGTGAAGACATTTTTAGGTGTCTACATTTGCCCCTCTTTGACGTGGCGTCGTGATCTAGTAGCGAAGTGGCGTCAAGTCAAAGAATTTGCCCAACTATCCCAGGAAGGAATGAAATGAGTGAGTGATGCCCCCTTGGGTGGTTAGGTGAAAAAAAATAAAAATAGGTGAGCTCTCAAAAGGAAGAAACAGAGGTGAAAAATGGATAGAGGACAGAAAAATAGGTTGACAGGAAGAAAATGGGCAAAAAGGTTATGATCTGCACTCTGGGGAGGAAAAGGTGTTGGAGGATGATATGGCTTACTATAAATAGAAAAGTGGGCCCTAAAGTGCCACATTTGCACACATAGAGCCACTTGGATGAAGGAGAGAAGAAGAGAATGACAAACCCTAACCCAATGTTCTTGTGTTTTGAGCACATTTCTGAGTGATTCCATTCATACGGAAGATCACCAGAGGCTGGTGATCAGGTAGGCCGAAACCCTAGCTTTGTCATTTTTTCATTTACTACATTTATTGTTTCAGGAAAATGGGTTTTTAGGGTTTGGGAGCCATCGAGAAATAGATTGGTGCCAAAACAGCTCAGATTGGCACCATCCTCTGGATCAGTGCCATCCGCTCAGGGAGAAAATGGGGGGAATCGGTGCCAAAATAGAAAGTTTTGGTGCCATCATCTCGTTTGGTGCAAAAATGTACAGGGTTAGGGTTTTGGTGCAGTGGCGCCAAAAGGGTTTTTCGTGGTACCATCGCCTATTGTGGTACCATGTTTGGGAGTAGCACCATCATTTAGATTGGCTCCATGCTAAGTCGTGGTGCCATCCTATGAATCGATGCCATCTTGTGAAGTGGTGCCATCCTGTGGGTTGGCGCCAAAAGGCAATGCGGTGCCATTTTCTAAAATGGCACCTTTCGGATGGGAGGGGATGGGTTCTCGCCAAAGTGGCACATAATGCCTACATAGTGGCACCATCTTCTAAAGTGGTGCCATCAGGTAAGAGGGTAGCGCCATCCAGAGGATTAGCACTATAGAAAGAAAGAATGAGCGGCACCAAATTACATTTGGCCCCTAAAGGAAAAAAATTAGTGTAGGAATGTTAATTTGGAAGGAAGAGGTGAGTTTTTAACAAACATTCGTGGATGCAGGTGACCATATCCTTCATCATGAGCTCACGGGAGTGACACATGCCCTCTGTGATGCAGCTGTTAGATGGGTTTGATGGACCGACATGGGGTCGATTGGCAAGGTTAGGATTACTGACGGTCTTAGATATGCCAGTTTTCTGAGCATATAGAGCACTGATGACGACCCTCTTAGAGCGTTATCAACCTGAGACATGCTCCTTTTTGCTATCAACAAGAGAGATCACCATCATTCTTGAGGATGCTTATTGCATCCTCAAGCTACCTATTCATGGGGAGCGAGTGGTATACCACCCGAGGAGAGGACGAATAGCCTTAGGTAGAGTATTTTCCCCAAGCCAGATAGTGTTGTCAACGGACAGACAAGAGATGAACTACAAGGAGACTTTAGTGGTAGGTGCAGATCATTTCACCCTATTCTTATGTGCATTGATTGGAGGCATGGTGATGCTGGATTAGTGGGGTCGAGGCTTTCCAGTGGGGTGGGGAGAGATGATAGAGGCGATGGTGAGGGATGAGACTATTTATGCCTGGGGGCCGTGTATGCTATAATAGTTATATCATGAGATGCAAATAGTGGTCTATCATTATGATTCAGCACTATCAACTAGGGTCACATTGCTGCACGTGTGGGCCTAGGAAAATATCGCGATCATGTGGCTGCAGGGAGGATACCATCGACGATAGTTTAAGGAATTTGTATTTTTCTATCGGTAGCCTGTTGAGTACTCTCACACAAGGCAGGTGCGTTATTAGTGACGAGTGCTGGATGATTTGATTCGGGTCACCTGGTGACCATATATTGGGTAGAGTCATGGCTAGATGATGATATTCACATATCATATACTTTCTAACCATGGTATTTGATGGGTCGAGGTGACCACACCATTGACATGTATTTTTTGTTGTGGGTCATGCGTCAGTTTGGCTTGTGACAGGATGTTCCTCAGGGGATGGAAATATTCGTGCGAACATCACAAGATGAGAGGTGGTCACTGGCTATAGCACCATAGGTGGCGATAGGAGATTTCGTAGCATTACAGTTGTTGATGTGGGATTGTAGGAGTACAGTGGTAGATGTAGGTACCATGCCTGCATATGATCAATGGTGGCAGACATGGCGGCTGACCCGTCTGACAGATCCAACTAAGGATTTGAACTTGATCGTGGAGGCAGGGGAGGAGGAGGATATAGTTGAGGAGGAGATAGTAGTGGGGGAGATGGAGGTGGATGAGGATGACCTGATTGGGGTGCTAGTGGTAGCAGCATATGAGCAGGTATAGGCTATGAGAGGACGGGGCAGAGGGAGAGGTAGACGAACAGTGATATCACCGCTACAGGTATGACCGCAGGGACAACAATAGGTATAGGAGCAGGGAGCGCAGTAGGCATAGCAATAGGCAGTGCCTCTGGTACAGGTTCTTGCATAGTAGGGGTAGGGGGCAACATGTCCTACAATAGCAGTAGTAAGTACTGTATATCAGGTACAAATAGGATAGGTGTAGGGGCATCAAACACCACGGCAGCAGGGTGGCAGGCAGAGGGCACCCACACAGTGGGTACTGAGAGGGGATAGGGGTTTGATGCCACCTCCACAAGCACCCCTACAACCATCGGGATAGAGAGCTACTGTAGCTGATTTAGAGGTGAGGGAGAGGACCTACTAGGAGGATATCCCAATCGCTGCTATGAAATTTTTAAAAGTGGGAGGGGCAGAGGCTAGTACCTCAGCATTAGGATTAGAGCCATCCCCTAGGTAGCATAATTCACATCGGCGCACCTGCATGAACTATGAGGATGAGGTGGGGACCCTCCAAGGCTAGCTGGCTAGCCTAAAGGATACAGTGTAGAGGTAACAACAGGAGCTAGTGCAACTACGGGGGGCAGATGGGTAGGTGAGCATGCTATAGGAATAGTCAGCTCAGGCTTAGAGTTAGGTGGCTGCTCTTACAATAGAGTGGGATACAACTATGGCATGGGCTTAACTGGCAAAGAGACAGGTGGCTAGCTTGCAAGGGATGGTTTCAAGGAGTGGGATGGGGCCATTGTTATCATAGGTGCAGGCTTAGATCACATAGCTGCAAGGACAACTCTCACAAGTACAAGGTCATCTCCTTGATCAAAGTTGGTGAGCTAAGTACTACCATGCAACTTATTGTCCAGCCGTCCTTGAGGGTCAGTGGCTTCCTAGCTATAGCCTGTAGAGTGGGTCACAGATGTCTAGGTCATGCAAATCTAGATCTATTTAGTTAGTGCAGTAGCCTACCGCACCGCTACCATAGGCACCCTAGTAGCCACCACAACCACCATCACAGTAGCAGTAGCAACCACACCTTGGGTCACCCACTGATTCGGCTAGGGGATCATCAACCCAAGGTTGACATGTATTGATGTATTTTGAGCCCTTAGAGGCATTTTGTATCATGACTTGTATGATTATTGAGTGATGTACATTATTTTGCGGTGATGTATGATGATTGTGTATAGGAAAAATTGAGAATGTTTGAATGATAAAATCACAATGATAATAACAATTCAATTACCCATAACATAAAGAGATCGATCTAAGTAAAAAGCCAATATCAATGAATAAATCAAATAAAACAAGAAAGCCTTCACCTAGATTGTATAGTTCTCTTTGTATGAATGTAGCTTTCTCAATAACATTACAAAACCATGTTTGCAACAAGCGGATGTAGGTAGTGTTCATGCTCAAAAGATCGATGTGCTCAATGATGTGATCCATGCGCAATTCAATGTTAAGGAATGCTTGAGAATAAATGATTGAAGAGGATTTGTGAAGGAGATGAGGGGGGTTTATATAGGTTTCAAACATGATCGATCAATGGATGAAATAAATCCATAAAATGAATGGTTGAGATAAATCAAATAACTCATGCTGAATGTGCACACGACATGTGTCACTCCAAAAAGGTATTTTTATTAAGATAATTACTTTTTTTATAAAAGATAGGATTTGAATTCATAAATTAGAATGCTTTTTTTTCTAATTCATGAGTTGATGAAAACAAGATAAATTAAGTCAATTAACTCAACTTGTAATTTGCTTTTTGAAGTTCTAAAAATAAGACTGATTGTGCATATGAGTTAACATGATATTTTTAGAGGAATTGGAAGATAATTGAAATTAAATAAATAAATTTATTTAATTGATTGTGCATGATTTTGAAGAATAGATAAGATATGAAGATTTAAATAAATTAAACAAATAAATTGATTTAATTTATTTTGCATGATGAAGGATAAATAAAATATTTGAATATATTTTATTTTTAGAAGATTTATTTTTAGAGGAAAAAGAAAAATAAATAAATAAATTTATTTAATTGTTTGTGCAAGATTAGAGGAATATGAAGATTATTTTTTTTTTTTTTGATAATGCGCCTGGTAAACTTTTTAACGTGACCGGCGACGCTGGTGTGACATGCCCTCCGGCTCCACGTGAATGCTTTTGCCCGGAGCAATGAACTGGTGAGGCCACAACTGGGGGACCTCATCCCCTAGGAAGAACACTTCAAACCCGCAAGCTCATTGGCCCAGCAAAGGCGTAAAGCCTTGTGAGCTCGTTGGCCCAGCGGGGGTTTGAACTCTGGTGGCCGCCACTACAACCGAGCGACTTAACCACCGAACCATGCCATCATCGACGAGGAATATGAAGATTATAAATAAAATACCTAATTTTATTTATTTTTAGAGGATTGATATAATTTAAATAAATTTGCATGATTTATTTAAATTTAGAAGAATAATTGATTTAATTAAATAATGTAAATTATTTAATTGTAGATAAGAGGATTTGTGATGAATTAATTAAATAATGGGATTTATTTAATTAATATAGACTTGAAATTTGAAAAAGAAAAATGACTTAATTAAATAGTTAAAATTATTTAATTTTGGAAGAATAAGGTTGATTTTGCTGAAATTAATTAAATAAATACAATTTATTCAATTAATGTTGAATTTTGGAGTTTTGGAAGAATTTGATGAAATTAATTAAATAATTAGATTATTCAATTAATGTTGAAATGTAGGTGATGCGACAGATTAGACGAAATGCAAGTGATTCGAAGACATGGTAATTTTAGGGTGTCTACATTTTGCCCCTCTTTGATGCAATGCAGTTTACAACGTTGCTTCAAAGAAAATGATTGTTGAAGACAAGATACAATTTTTATGCCCTAGTGTAGCTAGCTACTCCACTGTAGCTAGCGTAGGATGCCCCCTTGAGAGGAAAGACAAGATAGTAGCAGAAGGACTGGGTTGATGCTCGACTAGAAGATCGTGTTTGAGATAGACTAGGTTGGATAGAAGAAAGGAGATAGAAGAAAACATGAGAGAAAGACTATTGATTGATCTTTGCTTGAAAAACTATATAAGGCCATGGATAAATGGATGGTTAAATGGATGAGCTTGTTGCAATAGTTTCACAAATGTTTATAAAGAGCAATCCTTAAATTTTTGATATAGCACATGGATAGTTTGCCTCCAAGGTATAAATGACCAAGGTGCTATGATATCTGAATGTGTGGACGTTGACTCTACAAGCAAGTGGTTTGAACTTAGATCCCTTAGACATAATATAACCTTGTTGGATATGTGAATGAGCCATAGTCTTGAACATAAAATAAACTTCAATACATAAATGCAAGAAGAATATTAATATGTAAGATGCTAGGTTGTAACGCTCACAAAAGATAAATATGCTATTAAGAAAGATGCTAAAAGATCATTCCTTAAATAGGGCACACAAAAGCAATGACTATGCCCCCAATCCCTACTGCATCGCAACATACCAAGATATAAGTAAATCAAGGTAGTCTTGAATTGGTAATGTAAAAGGAACAAAAGATAAACAAAATGCAAATTGACTGACTTAAAAGAAAACATATAGTCAACATATTCTCTTGCCAAAGAGGTTTCTCAGGATATATTGGATAGGAAAGATAACAGCATTATCATAGGAACTATGTGTCCGTTAAAGGGTGTTATCTGTTAAAAAGATAATGTTTGGTTTTAGGAAATGTAACATGTCATATAAGACGCGTGTGTTGTTTTGGTTTCGAACATGGAACATCCTATAAAAGACAAGTTTGTTGATCTGTTGCTTGGTTGAGACTGATTTAGCTGATATTGGCAATCAATATGTAGGACAGTATATGGCTCCGTAAGTAAGTTGCTTTGCTTCAGGTTTGTTAAGGACTTTTGCTTTGAAAGGATGCATGTGTTTGTTGTTTTGCTGGTTGATTTAGTCAAGTCAAGGTGAATGGATTGTGATAAACAAAAGACTATAAATATGTCATGTCAATGGATTGAAATGGGTGAAGAATGATGAATCGTATGTGCTTGAGTACCTGATACATCCTTCGTATTCCAGACTGCCTACATACCCTATATCCATGGAATCAAGGCACATTACTATGAAAGATGAAAGATGATAATATGTAGTTCTGGGTAGAGTGATGAATGGGTCAAGGTGTTTGGGCTTGGGTAGGTGAAATGATGAGATCTTATGTACCTGAGTACTGGAAACTTCCTTCATATTCCAGACTACCTACATACCCATATCCATGGGATCAAGGTACCTTAAGATTGAGATGAGATAATATGTAGTTTTGGCTGGTGTGATGATGTAGGAAAAGTGTTGTCATTGTGGGGAGATGGTTGAAGTGCTTGTGTTTGATGTGTTTGTGTTGTTATTTTTGAAGTTTGATGTGTCTTTGTTGAACCACAAACAAGGATCCATTCTTAGACCTAGGTTAAGGAAAGAATTGCCCCTATTCTGGTAGAGGTATTTTCATGGGTGACTAATGGAAAAGACATAGAAAGTTTGACCTAGGACAAGATAGTGATAACTGTTGACATAGATCAAGACGTGGGATGACGATGATGGACATTGATAAATTTCCAAGCTATTCTAGATAGGGAGATGGAAATGCAAACAAGGTCAATGGTTTTATTATGGATGGATGGATGAAGTTTGCTGTGAAATGGACATGGAATAAATAGGACTTAATAGATGATGGATGCTAACTCTACACATAGCACCTGTTTGCCAGGTTTTCACTATGGTACTTATCCAAGGCACCTGTTTACCAGGTTTTCACCATAGGATGGATTATTTGTTTTTCTTTTTGTTTTTCTTTTTTACTCTGAGGATCAGGCATAGAACTTCTTGAGATGAACACTATTGAGTGGCTCATTGAGAGGAATGCCGTTAGGTGTAGGTAAAGTATAAGCTCCTAATCCATATGTTGCTATGACAATAAAAGGGCCTAACTAGTTAGGCTCAAACTTGCCCTTTTTTTCTCGATCTGCTTGATTTCTCTGATTTTCTTGTAAGACAAGATCACCAACTTGAAATTGTCTTTCTTTGATCTTTTTGTTATAATTACGCCAGAGGTGGTTTTGATAGACATGGAGATGATTAAGCATGGTAAGGTGCCTCTCATCTAGTAGTTCTATCTTAGCTAATCTCGAAGTGCGATACTCCTCTCCATCAATCAGGTTCTGCATGGATACTCTGAGGGATGGGATCTCGACCTCTGTAGGTAGAATGGTTTTAGAGCCATAGACCAAGGCATAGGGTGTGGCACCAGTTACTATTCTGATACTAGTGTGGTAGGCTGATAGGGCAGGATTGAGTTGCAAATGCCAATCATGACCAACTTCATTGACCATTTTCTTGAGGATTTTGAGAATGGTTTTGTTGGAAGCCTCGACTTGGTTGTTACTCTACAGATAGTAGGGAGTGGAAAATGATGTTGGATATTGTATTGTGTGCATAACACCTAGACATCTTGATTCTTAAATGGTCTCCCATTATCAGTGACAATGGCTTGGGGGATACCATACTGGAAAATGAGGTAGTTAAGGATAAAATTGGCTATTTGCTTACTGGTGATATATGTCATGGGAATAGCTTCAACCCACTTTGTGAAATACTCAGTGGTGGTACTGATACATTTGTGGCCATTAGATGAGGATGGGTGGATTTGTCCTATAAGGTTGAGACCCCATTGAGAAAAAGGCCATGGAGTAGTCACAAGTTGTAGTTCATGAGCTAGTGCGCGAATTAAATCTCCATGCTGCTAGCATTGTAGACACTTCTTAGCAAACCATTAAGCATTTTGTTCTATTGTAGGCCAATAATAACCTATTCAGAGTATCTTCTTAGCTAGATTAGGACTGGTAGAATGTGCACCACAGACACCTTTGTGTATGTCTCATAAGGTGGCATCGACTTCTTCCGTGTTAAGATATAGTAAGAGGATACCATTGAGACTCTGGCAATATAGTGTATCACCCAGAATAGTGTAACAGGAGGAACGGTGAATAAAGGTTTTGCGTTGGGAGGTGGATAGGTCAATCGGAAAGGTACCATGTTTAAGGTATTCATAGATATCTTCATACCATGGGGAATTGGGACCAATAAGTTTGCAAATGATTTCAGTAGTTGGAACATTGACATATGGTATCAAAAATTGCTTGATCAAGAACTCACATTTCTGTGTGTTTGTAGCCATGACTATAAGTGACCCCACAGAGCCCATAGAGTCTGCAGCCTTGTTATCCTCTCTTGGAATCTACTCAAATGTGATGCTAGAAAAGTGTGGTTTGCAAGCATCCACTAGTTGCTTGTAGGGGACCAACTTTTCATCGTTTCTTTGGTACTTAGTAGTGACTTGTCGAATGACTAGTTGTGAGTCTCCATATACCTATAGTTCCATGATGTCCCATTGAACTATTGTATTAAGACCTATGAGGAGTGTTTCATACTCGTCTATGTTATTGGTGCAAGGAAATGCAAGCTGATATGACTTGGGGATATAGTCATTTTGTGGTGTGATAAAAAGGATGTCAGCCCCTGATCCATGAGCTATGTGTAGGAACCATCAAAATACAACTTCCACATTACTGAGGTAGAAAGAGTTAAGAGATTTTCATTAGGAAAGTCAAATACCATAGGATGTACATCTGTCATGGGTGCTTCTACTAGTTGATTTGCTAGGGCTTATCCCTTGATTGCTTTACGATCCACATACTCAATGTCAAACTCACTAAGGATCATGACCCATTTAGCTAGTCTACCTATGAGAGCTGCTTTTGCTAGTAGATACTTCAATGGATCAATTTTGGCTATAAGATTTGTGTGTCAGTTTAGCATGTAATGCCACAACTTTTGGGAAGCGAACACTACTGCTAAACAAGCACTTTCCATAGGTGAATAATTGAGTTCATAACTCACCAAGGTTCAACTGATATAATAGATTGCATGCTCTTTTCTTGACTCATCATGTTGTGCTAGAAGAGCCCCTAGGGCTGCAGTTGTAGTTGAGATGTACAAGATCAAAGGTCTATCAACAATTGGTGGTACCAAGACAGGAGGTGTAGCTAGATATTCTTTGAGTTGATCAAATGTTGCTTGACACTTATCATCCCATCAAAATGAGACATCCTTTCGGAGCAAGTGTTGAAATGGTCAAGTCTACTATAGAAAAAATTGAGAACGTTTGAATGATAAAATCACAACAATGATAATAACAACTCAATTACCCATAACATAAACAGATCGATCTAAGTAAAAAGCCAATATCAATGATTAAATCAAATAAAACAAAAAAGCCTTCATCTAGATTGTATAGTTCTCTTTGTATGAATGTAGATTGCTCAATAACATTGCAAAACCATGTTTGCAACAAGCGGATGTAGGTAGTGTTCGTGCTCAAAAGATCAATGTGCTCAATGATGTGATGTATGCGTAATTTGATGCTAAGGAATGCCTGAGAATAAATGATCAAAGGGGATTTGTGAAGGAGATGAGGGGAGTTTATATAGGTTTCAAACATGATTGATCAATGGATGAAATAAATCCATAGAATGAATGGTTGAAATAAATTAAATAACTCATGCCGAATGTGCACACGACATGTATCACTCCAAAAAGGTATTTTTATTAAGATAATTATTTTTTTGATAAAAGATAGGATTTGAATTCATAAATTAGAATATTTTTTTTTCTAATTCATGAGTTGATGAAAACAAGATAAATTAAGTCAATTAACTCAACTTGTAATTTGCTTTTTGAAGTTCTAAAAATAAGACTAATTGTGCACGAGTTAACATGATATTTTTAGAGGAATTGGAAGATAATTGAAAATAAATAAATAAATTTATTTAATTGATTGTGCATGATTTTGAAGAATAGATAAGATATTTAAATAAACTAAACAAATAAATTGATTTAATTTATTTTGCATGATGAAGGATAAATAAAATATTTGATTATATTTTATTTTTAGAAGATTTATTTTTAGAGGAAAAAACAAAATAAATAAATAAATTTATTTAATTGTTTGTGCAAGATTAGAGGAATATGAAGATTATAAATAAAATACCTGATTTTATTTATTTTCAGAGGATTGAGATAATTTAAATAAATTTGCATGATTTATTTAAATTTAGAAGAATAATTGATTTAATTAAATAATGTAAATTATTTAATTGTAGATAAGAGGATTTGTGATGAATTAATTAAATAATTAAAATTATTTAATTTTAGAAGAATAAGGTTGATTTTGTTGAAATTAATTAAATAAATACAATTTATTCAATTAATGTTGAATTTTGGAGTTTTGGAAGAATTTGATGAAATTAATTAAATAATTAGATTATTCAATTAATGTTGAAATGCAGGTGAGGCGACAGATTAGACAAAATGCAAGTGATTCGAAGACATGGTCATTTTAGGGTGTCTACAGTGATGTATGATGATGGTGATACATGATGATGGATGCATATTATGGTACTATGGGTTTATTATGTGATGTGATGTACTATGGATCATGATGATGTTTATATGATGGTTCATGTTATGGATGTATTTATGATGTATGTGTAGACACCCAAAAATGTCCTCTTACAACACTTTGTTACAACATTACATCATTTAGACATCTGGTAGCATGTTTATGCCCTAGGTACCCATGTCGTCCCCTAATTAGTTAAATAAATCTTATTTATTTGACTAATTTCCTTTATTCCCTTTCAATCCCATAATCCCTTCTTCTATAATTAAATAAATTTTTATTTATTTATTTATCTTTCCACATCATCTCTCATCATAAATCCAAAATTAATTAAATAAATAAATTATTTATTTAATTAATAAAATCTTTAAAATATCTTCTTTCTTTCTTTCCAAAATTGAACTCATGTGTATCTAATTAATTTATTTAATTAGATAATTCATCTATTATCCTCCCATTTTTTTTGAAGATTTATTTCCTTTTTGAGGATTTAAAACTAAAAGCCAATCTTTCTATCTTTTTTCTATTTTATCTTGTTTTATTTTCTCTTTTATCAAAAATCTAATCCTTATCAAATCTTCTTCCCTCCACATCAAAAAAATCTATAACTATGGCCTCTCACAAGCCATTTGCATGATCGAATCTTCTTCTAGCATCCTTACTCTGCCAAAATATTCTTCTAATCCTCTAATCTTCTATCTATCTCCTTTCTAAAAAATTTCATCCTATCGTTATGCTGTGAACGTGAACAATCAACATTCAATCATTCAAGCAACCAAACATGCATGCATCTATCTTTCAAAGCATCTGAGGTATTCGAAAGATTTGGATCAAGGTATTGCATGGTATTGTTTTATCTTTATATTTTATCCAAATTTTGGTGTACATTTCTAGCATGCCTGGTGGGACTCACTTCTCCTGATCAAATATTACATTTTTGTAGGTTTTTGTTGTAAAAATCTACATCTTTCTAACCCTTGTTTGGCAAGTTTTGCAAGTGATTGTTAAAGGTGACCTCCTGGGCTAAAACAGACATCACGGTTGCGTCTAGAAAGGCCAAGAGGTGAAGAAAAACATATAAT
Source organism: Cunninghamia lanceolata (assembly GCA_027924645.1). Taxonomy (NCBI): domain Eukaryota; kingdom Viridiplantae; phylum Streptophyta; class Pinopsida; order Cupressales; family Cupressaceae; genus Cunninghamia; species Cunninghamia lanceolata. The sequence goes on along the minus strand of BSBN01000958.1, from coordinate 350,353 downwards.
TTGACCCTTTTTGTTGTAGGTGAAATTTGAGCCAATGTTTGTAGGGTGATGAATAGTGTTTCCAGCGTTGAACAGTGCTTTCTGACAGTGAACAGTGCTTTCCAACAGTGAATAGTGCTTTATGTCGGTGAACAGTGTTTCCGATAGTGAATAGTGCTTTCCGATAGTGAACAGTGTTTTTGGGCCGTGAATAGTGTTTTTTTCTTTAAAGCTTAAAATAATTTTCTTTTTAAAACTACCATAACTTTTGGAAATCATGTCATATTTTTAAGTTTTCATAGTCGTTGGAAAGAAAATTTGACAAACTTCACAATGAAGTAGGTTTTATCAAGTGATTTCATAATTTTATCAGTCATTTTCTCACTCAAACTTCAGATACTTTCTAAACTTCAAATGAGCATATCTTGAGCAAAATGTATCCAGTTTCAACAATTTTTTTTTTAAATTGCTTAGAATTTTCTAAACTTTCTGTTTATACCGTCTATTTTTCTGTATTAGGTAATTTATCATAGATTTTTAATAGATCACATCTTTTTGACCTAATCCACTTTTGGCTTGCAAGTTCAATTTTCTTCTTATCTTGGTGACTTTTAGGGGCATCTATGGTGTAGGAGCACCAAGGAGACCATATGGATTTATGTCTTTTCTTCATGTTGTTCATGTTGTCTTGTTGATTCAATAAGGTCTTGGAAGACCATTCCCTTGTTTGTAATAAGGACTATGTCCAAAATTCATCATATTACTATCATGGTTGAGGCAGTCATGTTTGTAAGCCTTTCGAAGGCATGTAGGAGGTAGTCATGGGTTGAATGTCTTGTCAAAGGCTTGTCACTCTTGTAAAAATAGTCTAATCATCCCAAATAGGGACAATATACTTGTAAACACAATACAAATCCATGTCAAATGCTAACAAACAAGGCAGCGATGGTTGAAGAACAGTTACAAAACTTCCCATCGACCAAAACCATCTTCCAAGAGGTCTGTCAAGGTGTATGAAGGCTTAAAAAGCCTTGAATAGGATTATTGCAATGTAGAAGGGAGAAGACAATAAGTTGGAAGGAGAAATAAGTAGAGAAATCTCAGTTTTCTATCAAATTTCTATGTTTTTGGTTGTTCTTACCTGTGGTACTTCTCTGTATGGAAACGTCATAAGGCCAATGGTTGTGGAAAGTTAAAGGAATGAGTTAAGTTCTTATTGCAAGTGATTGGAGGTCTTGAAACATCTTTTTATTTGAATTCTCTACTCTTTTATGAAATCAGGTTACTAAACCCTACCTTAGGGTTTTTGGTATAAGTTATAACTTTTCTCTCCATTCCACTGGTTTGACTCACTCCTGATTAGTGGAATGGATTGTTTTAAGTCTATTTTAATGTGTCATGATAAGATTTGGGCAGGGGATCTAAGAAGAAGGAAGTTTTGTTGAAGAAACCTAACATCCTCATGTGTTAGGTGTTGCATAGAAGCCTAGTAAGGAAACAACATAGGACCAAACAGTTGCATTCCATTTTGGGGACCCAAAACCTGAAGAATCCTTAGTTTTACCATGCCCTTGAGATGTCCAAATGATTGGCTGAGCATTATAATCAAATTGGAGGGTGGTTGCTTCACAAAATAGGGCTAATTGGGGCTCTAGGCCACTAGGAGGGGTTATAGGATAGGCTATACTATCCAAAACAACCCATACCCAATTTGGGATATGTTGTAGGGAAGCCAAAAGGGTATCTTAGGATTGTCTAAGATTTAAGTTTACAGACATCTATCAAGAGTTATTACTGACTGTTCCTGTTTCAAGGGCTATATGGAGTTTAGTGGCCTAAAGAAGGAAGTCCCAACTCAAAGCCTATCTAACCTTAACCAATGATTGGAATGTGTCATATGGGATGCAAAATAGGCCTTAGCATGATGATTTCAAGAAAACCTACTGTTGTTCCCACTTTTGCATGATGATATTTGAATTTGGGTTTTGAGTGTGGGAAGAAAACCTTGTCAAACATTGAAATCATCAACCTATCCTAGTGTCTCTACATCATAGTGGTATCAGAGCCATAAAAGGTTCTATTGTTGGTTGTGTAAGACCTAGTATATGTCAGCAGAGGAGAGTGAAGGAGAGGCTAGCAGCATGCCTCCAAAAGGGATGACCACTGAGGTGGTTAAGAAGTTCAAGGAGATGGAAGAAAAGATTAAGAGTGGAGTCAAGGAAGCACTCCAAGAAGAGTTGAAGGCACTGAGGATAGGGAAGAGGATAGATGAAGGTTCTAATGAAGAAGAAGAAAAAGAGAAGGAAGAAGAAGATCAAGAAGAGGCAGAATACCAGCAGATTAGAAACATTTCCTTGAAGCCATCAGGGCAATTGGCAAAGATTCTTCAAAGGCTCGGATGGAGATTCCAATGTTTAGTGGCAAGATGAATGTTGATGAATTTATGGAGTGGAATGAGGCCCTAAATAACTACTTTGAATACAAAGAAGTTCATGAGAACAAGAGGGTGAAGTTTGCAAAAACTAAACTCAAAGGTGCTACGCTTACATGGTGGAATTATACCCAAGGTGAGAGGGTAAAGAATAGGAAGAGCATGATCTCTTCATGGAGCATAATGTTGGAGAGGATCAAGTCCCAATTCCTTCCATCAGACTATGAGGTGCAAATCTACAAGAAGATGCAAAACCTCAAACAAAGAGATTTGGATGTGGCCACCTACACCGAGGAGTTTCACAAGTTCTCTCTTCATTGTGGGTACATGGAGGATGAAAAAGGTAAAGTGGCAAGGTATTTAAATGGTTTGAGGTTTAATATCCAAGATGAAATCAGTATACTAACCCCTGAAACTGTGGATAAATGCTTTCAAGTGGCATTGAAGGCTAACGAGAAGTTGAAGAGGAAAGGTGAGAAACAAAATAGAGGAAGAGGTGGTAAACATTTCAGAGGTAGGGGCAGTTTTGGAGGCAGAAATCAGTCCCAAAGAAGTCAATGGGAATCTAGTTCCCAAGAACAAAGTGGAGAATCAAGTTCTAGAGGAGGCTTTAGAGGAAGGATACCCAATGGAAGGGGTAGATTTGGTGGACCATGGAGAGGTCCTAATGTCTTTATAGGAAGGTGCTACAATTGCAACCAAGTGGGACATCCAACCTTCAAATGTCCTGAAAAGCAAGCCTCAAGCTCTCGTGAAAGAGAGAGAAGGAACTAGTTGATCCAAGAGGAAGATTGCCAAAGTGTTAACTCTCCAATTGGAAGTGTAGCCCCAGTCCATGAAGGAGAAAGTTTGATGATGAGGAGAACCATGTTGAAGATGCCTCAAACACAAGAACCCCCTCAAACGAAGACATTGTTTAAGACAACATGCAAGGCCTATGGTAAGATTTGCAAGGTAATTGTTGATTCAGGTTCAACTAAAAATTTGGTTTCTAGTGAAATGGTAGACAAGTTGAAATTGAAAATGCTTCCCCATGTTAGTCCTTGTAAAGTATCATGGTTGAATAAGGGGCAACAAGTTTTGGTAGATGAACAATCTTGGGTAGAATTTGAGATAGGGGAATACAAGGACAAGATTTTGTGTGATATAATTCCCATGGATGCTTGTCATTTGCTATTAGGACATCCATGGCAATATGATGTTCAATCCCAACATGGTAAATCTAACTCCTTCATCATAACCAAGAATGATAGGAAGTATAGAATGGATCCATTGCCAGATGAGAATGTAGAGAAGAGTGTTGGGTCAAGTGTCATGATTGTGAGTGGTAAAGAGTTTCTAAACACCCTTAAGGAGGAAGGAACCCAAGGGTATGCTCTGATTTTGAAGCCTAAAAACAGTCCTATTTTGCATGATCCTAATGAGGAAGACGTTCCCAAGGAGGTGCAGCAATTGTTAGAGAAATATAAGGGTATCATGGTAGAGGAGATGCCTAATAAATTAACACCTATTAGGGACATAAGCCATCAAATTAACTTCATACCAAGATCTACTTTGCCAAACAAAGCAGCCTACAAGATGACACCTTCTCAAAATGAAGAGATTGCCAAGCAAGTGCAAGAATTGTTGGATAAGGGATTGGTAAGAAAGAGCCTTAGCCCATGTGCTATCCCAACAGTCCTAGCCCCTAAAAAGGATAGTAAATGGAGGTTGTGTATGGATTCTAGAGCCATTAACAAGATTACTATAAGATATAGGTTCCCTATTCCAAGGATTGAGGATTTAATGGACTGTTTGGGAGGGGATATATACTTTTCTAAGATTGATCTTAGGAGTGGGTATCATCAAATTAGGTTAAAGAAAGGGGATGAATGGAAGACAACATTCAAAACAAATGAGGGTCTTTATGAGTGGTTGGTGATGCCATTTGGCCTATCTAATGCCCCAAGTACTTTTATACGTCTCATGAATGAAGTCTTGTAAGATTTCATTGGCAAATTTGTTGTGGTATACCTTGATGATATTCTTGTTTTTAGCAGGACTAAGGAAGAGCATTTGAAACATTTGGATCATGTTTTGAAGAAATTACATGATGAACAATTGATGATTAATATGGAAAAGAGTGTCTTCATGAAGGAAGAACTCACCTATCTTGGTTTTGTCATTTCCCAAGGTAGTTTGAAGATGGATCCAGCAAAGGTAGAAGCCATTTTGTCATGGCCAACTCCTAAAACAGTAGGTGATGTAAAAAGTTTTCATGGTTTGGCAACATTTTATAGGAAGTTTATAAGGGGTTTTAGTCATATTTGTACACCTATTTTGGATACCATCAAAGGGGGGCAGAAATGTAAGTTTTCTTGGACAAAGGCAGCCAATGATTCTTTTGAAATTCTGAAACAAAAAGTAGCACAACAGCCCATTCTTGTTTTCCCCAACTTTAACAAGTTGTTTGTGGTGGAATGTGATGAAAGTAACCTTGCTATAGGGGCTGTCGTAAGTCAAGAAGGAAGGCTAGTTGCTTTCTTTAGTGAAAAATTGAATGATGCTAAGAGAAAGTATTCTACTTATGACTTAGAATTGTATGCTATGGTGTAAGCTTTGAAAAAGTGGAGGCACTATCTTTTGCCTAAATAGTTTATTGTTTATACTGACAACCATGCACTTAGTTTTTTGAATTCATAGGAGAAACATAACCATAGGCATATGAAATGGGTTGAACAACTCCAAGCATATACTTTTTCAATCAAACAAAAGAAGGGGCAGGCCAATAAAGTGGCAGATGCATTGAGTAGAAGGGTGTGTATGGTTCAAGAAATTTAGTTACAAAGTGTAGGGATTGATGCTCTCAAACATATGTATCAGGCTGGTGAAGATTTCAAGGAGGTATATGAAGTTTGTTCACAGTTTTCAGACTCTTATTATTCTAATTTTTCTAAGTTTTTGTTGTAGCAGGGGTTGTTGTTCAAAGGCAGCCAATTATGTGTTGCTAGGTGTTCCATGAGGGAGAACATCATAAAGGAAAAACATTGTGGTGGACTAGGAGGTCACTTTGGGCTGGATAAAACATTGGATCAGGTGAAAAGGTTTTATTTTTGGCCTAAAATGCAATCAAACATTAGAAAATTTGTTGAAAGTTGTAGTATTTGTCAAAGGGCAAAGGGTACTTCATCTAATGCTGGTCTATATCAGCCACTCCCTGTTCCTCATAGGCCATGGGAAAGTATTAGCATGGATTTTGTCTTGAGTCTTCATAGGACTCAAAGAGGTTTTGATAGCATATTTGTTGTGGTAAATAGATTCAGTAAGATAGCTCATTCTTGCCATGTAAATGCACTAATGATGCTTCACACATTGTTGGTTTGTTCTTCAAATAAATTGTTAGAATCCATGGTTTGCCTCTTAACATTGTGACTGACAGGGATCCAAAGTTTGTAGGCTACTTTTGGCATACTTTGTGGAAGAAGTTGGGCACTCAGTTGTCGTTCACTTTAGCCTATCACCCTCAGACTGATGGCCAAACTAAGGTAGTGAATAGGTCTTTGGGAAATATCCTTAGATGTCTTACAAAGTAGCATGGAGAGGCATGTGATATGATCATCCCTCAAGCTAAATTTGATTACAATGACTCCACCAATAGAAGTACAGGAAGGAGTCCATTTGAGATTGTCTATGGTGTTCACCCAAGAGGTATTCTTGAATTGAGGGATCTACATGGATTGGAGAGGAAGAGTGCTCAAGGTGAAGACTTTGCATTGGCTATGAAGGAAATCCATGATAATGTAAGAGAAACTCTTCAAAGGAACAATGAGAAGTACAAGAAGAAAGCCAATGAGAGAAGGAGAGATGTACAATACAAGGTTGGGGATTTGGTCATGGCACATTTGAAGAAGGAAAGACTTGCAAAGGGGCAGCCAACCAAACTCCTCATGAAGAAGATAGGTCCATGCCAAATTGTGCACAAGTTTAAGTCCAATGCCTATGAGATTGAGCTTCCTCAATGCTTGGCAATTTCTCCCATCTTCAATGTTGCTGACTTGTTTCCATACAGGGGTGATAATGTTGCAGGTCTTGATGCAGCCCAAGAAGATGAAGATTGGATAAAAGATCTCCCCCCAGCTAACCATTAAAGTTGGAATGCATTGTTGATACCAAGGTCATCAAAAGGACTAGAAAGAAGACTTACAAATAATTCCTTGTCAAATGGAGTGGCTTACCCATTGAAGATGCCACTTGGATGAGTGAAGAAGACATCTTAAAGCATGGTGTCACAGTTGCTGATCTAATTCCTCAAGATGAGTTTTTTTTCCCAACCTGGGACTATGGTGCAGGAGCACCAAGGAGACCATATGGATTTATGTCTTGTCTTCATGTTGTTCATGTTTTCTTGTTGATTCAATGAGGTCTTGGAAGACCATTCCCTTGTTTGTAATAAGGACCATGTCCAAAATTCATCATATTACTGTCATGGTTGAGGCAGTCATGTTTGTAAGCCTTTCTAAGGCATGTAGGAGGTAGTCATGGGTTGAATGTATTGTCAAAGGCTTGTCACTCTTGGAAAAATAGTCTAAGCATCCCAAATAGGGACAATATACTTGTAAACACAATACAAATCCATGTCAAATGCTAACAAACAGGGTAGCGATGGTTGAAGAATAGTTACAAAACTTCCCATCGACCAAAACCATCTTCCAAGAGGTCTGTCAAGGTACATGAAGGCTTAAAAAGCCTTGAACAAGATCATTGTAATGTAGAAGGGAGAAGACAGTAAGTTGGAAGGAGAAATAAGTAGAGAAATCTCAGTTTTCTGCCAAATGTCTATGTTTTTCGTTGTTCTTACCCGTGGTACTTCTCTGTACGGAAACATCATAAGGCCAATGGTTGTGGAAAGTTAGAGGTATGAGTTAAGTTATTATTTCAAGTGATTGGAGGTCTTGAAACATCTTTTTATTTGAATTCTCTACTCTTTTCTAAAATCAGGTTACTAAACCCTACCTTAGGATTTTTGGTAAAAGTTATGCCTTTTCTCTCCATTCCACTAGTTTGACTCACTCCTGATCAGTGGAATGGATTGTTTTAAGTCTGTTTTCATGTGTCATGAGAAGATTTGGGTAGGGGATCTGAGAAGAAGGAAGTTTTGTTGAAGAAACCTAACATCCTCATGTGTTAGGTGTTGCATAGAAGCCTAGTAAGGAAACAACATAGGACCAAACAGTTGCAGTCCATTTTGGGGACCCAAAACCTAAAGGAAATCCTTATTTTTATCATGCCCTTGAGATTTCCAAATGATTGGCTGAGCATTATAATCAAATTGGAGGGTGGTTGCTTCACAAAATAGGGCTAATTGGGGCTCTAGGCCACTAGGAGGGGTTATAGGTTAGGCTATATTGTCCAAAACAATTCATACCCAATTTGGGATATGTTGTAGGGAAGCTAAAAGGGTATCTTAGGATTGTCTAAGATTTGAGTTTGTAGACTTGTATCAAGAGTTATTATTGACTGTTCCTATTTCAAGGGCTATAAGGAGTTTAGTGGCCTAAAGAAGGAAGTCCCAACTCAAAGCCTGTCTAAGCTTAACCAATTATTGGAATGTGTCATATGGGATGCTAAACAAGCCTTAGCATGGTGATTTCAAGAAAACCTACTGTTGTTCCCACTTTTGCATGATGATATTTGAATTTGGGTTTTGAGTGTGGGAAGAAAACTTTGTCAAACATTGAAATCCTCAACCTATCCTAGTGTCTCTACATCAATCTACTAAAGCATAAATGGCATCAACATACATAGCAGATCTAAGGACAAAAATAATTAGGTGCAAACAAATCTATCTCTCATCTCGAAACATTTCTTGCCTTCACACTTTGATTTGGGCTTAAAATCAATCTTGTTTGCTATCACATCACTGAATTTGGGCTAAAATGAACAACTATCTTCCTACACACTTGGATTTGGGTCTAAAAAGAACTAGTGCTTTCAACTGTCTTCTAATCACATATTTTGTTTCTTAAAGATTAATTAACAACTACGAGTGTGAAACACTTGCGTGTGTGTATGCTCTCTCCTCGCACTGCAAGGCGATCTTGGAGATAAAAAACACCACACTTGATTCACTTTTGTCAAAACCTATCTAGGAGGCCTGCTAGGGGATTTCATCACCCCTAGGGATGGCCTCAACCACGTGTTTTGGTGGGTATATCAAAAGGGGGAGAGTGAAAGTTGTACCTCAATCTAGCTATGTAGTCATTGGGATAGCCTTGTGGCTCTAGGTGATTTCAGACATAAGGTGAAGTGGTATTCACTTATACTTATGCCACATCCCTTCAACGTTTGGGTCCCTCGTACCTCGTGTATATTGGGAACACCCCTAGTTAACCCTTGTGTACCTAGCATAAGACTTATTGGCCATACTCTACTTGATTAATCATTAGGGCGTGTTGTTGTGTTTACAAGTGTTTGCTAAATCATAAAATCTAATCTTGGAAGGAAAATTGAACATTGTGTTTGGCGTGTGTGTTTATACATTTACATTGTGTTTGATATTGCCCAAGTCAAACTTCCAATAAACATTGGCCACATCATCCAATCATTCCAAGCCAAATCACGTCCCAATCAACTTCATCCGTTTCATATCCAAATCACATCTCAATCATTCCACACCCTCACATCCTAATCTACCACTTGCAAACATAGACATGACATTCCCAAACAAGACCTATGAGAATGATCTTTATGGCCCCATAAGAATGCATGATGCACTTGAGTGTTTATATAGAAAGGAACAAGTCCCTACACCACCACAACATCAAGCCATATGCTAATACCAACAATCCCAAATCCAACAAGCACATCCTCAACCAACGCTAAATCAATCCTATGTGCCACCTATCCCATCATTTTAACCTTATCCATCCACATGTCACATCAACCCTTCATCAACCTATCACACTTCTTCCAATTTCAACCCTTTATCCACATCAATCCACCTATCAAAAACCATTATCTTATGTGATCCCTCATCCAACACAACATCAACACCTTCAACCACAACAACATCAACATGTTCAACAATAAATCATACAATGACCAATCACATCACAACAACATCCAAACCTCCAACCCATTCTATCTCAATCCTATGTGTCACCTTCACCATCATGCCAACCTAACCCATCTACCTATAATGTCAATACCATATCAAATTATCCAATTCCTTCTTCCAACATGCCACCTCACCATAAAACCCATTTTCAAGGCCAAAAGGTATTCTCAAAAGAGGTACATGCAAGCCCAAATAGGCCTTTGTACATAAGTCAAGTGCCCTTAAGTCAATCTTTGGAGCAAAATCTAATATCCTTTGATGAGGAAGATACCAATCTAGATTATGCCTCCTATGTGTCACCCCCATCTAATCCTAATCCTAATCCAAGTTCTAATCCACCTAACCTTACTATCCTTCCATCAATCTAAATCTTAACATGTCTAATCCATCTCATCCCACAAGTCCTAATCCTAAACCTACCACTCCATCTACTCTTATCCTCCATCCATTATATTATCCATCCACCCCTATACTTGTAAAGGATGTGATCCAATGTCTATTAGTAAGGAACAAAACATTACCATCTTGTTAATCACCTATCCTTGAGCCTATCTAGGAGCTTTCCATTAGCATTCTTAACTCTCCAACCCCATCATGTGACCCACAAGCCATTGATCCAATTGAAGATCCTCCTATCATGAGCCCAAGTCAAAGTTCATCATACTCTCTTATGGATGAATACCAAGAACCCATCAAACTTATCCAAGAGGCTCCTACATCCACTTCCATAAAACCACAATAGTTATATCAAGAGCCTAATCCCAAGCATGTGGAAATGTCAACCCCTTGTCTACGTCAAGATCAAATAACTTCCATTCACCCCATTCATAACATTTATCTTTTCTACAATCAAGATGATATCCATAAAGAAGTTATCCATGAGCACCTTAATCTTATCCATAATCCCATACCCATCCATGAGCAAGATATCCAAATTGCTCCTATCCATACTCCACCTAGTCCTATCCATGACCTACAAATATCCGCTTCCCATGATGAGACATGTGCCTCCCAAGAATACATTAAAGATCAAACCAATAGATTGGATCTACATGAACATAAGAAAGATCCTAATGATCCTTCCATATCATCCACCATCGATCCCACTTCAAATCCACCATCATGTCCTATTGATCTTACCACCCTCATTCATGAATGTTCCTCCTTAGGACAACAACAACCTTTGTCCCTCACTTCACCTTCTTCATCCAATAAAGAAATCAAGCCTAGTGTACATACCAAACCTAGTCCCATAGTCAATTGCATACTCCAAAAAATGAACTATCAAGGTAAAGGCTTAGGCCTTCTTGAACAAGGAAATTTGGAGCCCATACATGTCAAAGTCCCTTCTCCATGCTCATATGGCCTTGGATACACACCCCAAGGTAAACAATCTAAAGATGTTGGTATTTCCTCCAATTCCTCCATGCATCCTAAGTCCACTTTCCGTCACACATCCCATCATACACCCAAAATATATGTTGCCATTCCACCTCCATCATCTTGAAAATGTCAAAAGCATGTGATCGTACACCTTCCACCATCCAATTTACCTCCGCTTCTTCAAACTCCTAACATCCCTCCATCGAATCTACCTCCACTACTTCCAACACCTCATAGCCCCATATCCAATCCCTTATCCACTTATCCATATGTCCCCTAAAAATCCTAATCGTGACCAACAAATGCACACATTGTCTAAACATGAAGCTTCCACTTATTCTACCATGTCCATGGGATTCAAAAGAAAAAAATTGGATGCATCTACCTATAAAGAAAAAAATCCAAAGGGTCCTCATACCTTAGGACACAAAACCAAAGAATTAAAGAAAAATCCATCTAAAAGGCTATCCAAGCCCATACCTCCAAAAGAAAAATAAAAAATTAAAATGGTATGAGTACCTAAACAAAATGAAAGTAAGTCAAATGAGGCGTCCACCTCTCAAAAATCCCAACAATCCTCCTCCATTCAAAAATCCCATTCCATTCAAGAATCTCATATTCCATCCCACAAGAAAAATAAAAGTCATGAAAATACTAAGTCTATGTGGGTACCTAAAGCACTTCGTCACCTCCCAAGCAAACATCTCCATTACTTCCTACACCACCTCCTCATCAAAAGATTCAATGTCTATCATGGTGTGTGCAACCATTGGTCATGATTCCCTTCCATCCCACAACATTCCCACATACCTCCATCTCTCCCTCATTCCACTACTATCCTACATATTTCACCCATCACCTTCCTATGGTCCTTGCTTTTGGCTAAGCCTTCCCATTCATCTTTTACATAAGTCCTATATAATCCACATCATAAACCACCATCTTCCCTACATAATCCATGTCATAATCCACTAGCATTCCCTTATAATCTACCATCTATCTAATCCATCTTTCATGGCATCCCTTACCAACATCTATGAGTAGTTGACATGGTCCGTGCAATGACATATTTCTCTAATGGGACTATCACCTTTCATGGAACTAGACAGTTGGGTCTCTCCCATCTATATCCACCCTATCCCATTCAAAAAAGTCAAAAAAATAAAAAAAAAGGAAAAGAAAAAAAAAAAGAAAAAAGTAAAGAGAAATCCCTTCATCCAACAGTGAAAACCTAGTAAACAGGTGCCTTGGATAAGTATCATGATGAAAACTTGGCAAACAGGTGTCATGTGTAAGTTGATCTTTTATGTCACCTACACTTGGGGACACCTTGTCTCATTAACCATATCATTTTTAACCTATCTTACCATACCATTTCTTACCATCCTTATCTATTCCACATACATATACCTATCCCATTAAGTCCATTCATACACCCTTCTTCCTTTTGATCTTGACAAAAATATGGGGGTAATATGTTTTGGATATCTCTTGACATATCTCATCCTTCCAAACCAATCCTATCATTACCCTCTTGTCACTAGCCATTTGTCTCATCCTTTCCATCCAATCCTATCACTATCCTATCATAATGAGCCTTGTCAAGAAAAATCCTAAGTATTCCATCTTGAATGGGGCATGTTATTCCTATGCGACATAGCCTTTGGAGATCACATCCTTCCCCCTTTATGATCCATACATCTATCATGAGTCTTCCATCCCATCCCCTATGGCCTATCCTCTTACCCATCCAACTATCATGAGCCATCTATACCATCCCTTATCATCCATCCTTTTATCCATCCAATCCCACCTACCTCCTTGCACCTAGACTTGGTTTCCCCTTGTCATTGGTATCTAGTACAAAAGGCCGCACAAATTGTAAATCCATTGATTATCCCAAAACATAGAAAAAATCCAAAAAAAACAAAACATGTCAGAAAATCCAAAAAAATCAAAACATAAAAAATCTCAAAAAATCAGAACATTCCAAAAATCAAGAAAAAAAATCATAAAATGTCCTGAAAAAATACAAAACAAAAAAATCATACAATGTCTTGAAAAAATACAAAAAAATCATAAAATGTCCTAATTTTTTTAAAAAAAATCAAATATCCAACAAAAATCCAAGCAATAAGATCAATCATCGTCAAACAATCCATCACATCACATCCATCAAAACAAATCCAATCAAATCATCAAATCAAGCCAATCTATCAATTAATTAGAATCACATCAATCCACTCATCACTCATCCCACCATCATCACCAAACAAATTAGAACTACATCTCATCTTTGTATTTAAGTGCCTTGATCCCGTGGATACAAGGTATGTAGGCAATCTGGGATACAAAGGCAGTACCCAGATTCAGGCACAGGTGATACACCTCTTCCATCTTTTACCATTCTTCTATTCTTCATTCATCATCATCTTCATCTATCATTTCTTCTATCATCAATGTCAAATCCAATCAATCCAATCAATCAAAATCAAATCAAATCATCATCATCAATCCTTCGAATCAATTCTTCTTCAAATCACTTCTTCCATTCATCCTTCTTCAAATTGTGTAAAGGGATAAATCGAGATTGGATGATAATCAAAACAATGAAATAATCAACAATTCAATCCTATAACATCAAGATAACGATATAAGAAAACAACCAAATAATCAATGAATTAACACAAAAACAATGAAAGCTTTAACCTAGATTGTGTTGTTATATTGGTCAAATGTGGATTGCTTTATAAATTGTGAAACCATGTTTGCAACAAGTGGATGTAGATTGTGTTTATGCTCAAAACATCAATGTGCTCAATGATGCAATGTATGCTCAATGCGTTGTAGGGATGCCTAAGAATAAATGATCGAAGATGATTTTTGAAGGAGATGAGGGGGGTTTATATAGGTTTCAATAAAGATCGATCAATGGTCCAGATAGTTCAATGGAATCAATGGGTGAGATAAATCTAAAATTCATGATGAATGTGCACCTGACATGTGTCACACAAAAAGATATTTTTGTTTGAGTTAATTGCTTGATTTGACATAAAAAGACATGGAATAGACATATTTTTAGATTTCATAAAAATAAAAATGTTTTTTTCTAATTTATGAGTTGGTGATAAAAACAATAATGATTAGGTCAATTAACTCAACTTATAATTTGTTTTTTGCATGAATTGAGATAAATTAAATAATAAATTATTTAATTTTGTGTGCATGATGAACAAGATTTATTTTTAGAGGATTTGAAAGATAATTTGGGAATTAAATAAATAAATGTATTTAATTGTTTGTGCAAGATTAGAGGACATAGAATAGATTTGAAGATTTAAATAAATTAAACAAATAGATTGATTTAATTTATTTTGCATGATGAAGGATAAATAAAATATTTGATTTTATTTTATTTTTAGAAGAGATTTAATTTAAATAAATTTGAATGATTTATTTAAATTTGGAAGAATAATTGATTTAATTAAATAATTAAAATTATTTAATTGTATATAAGAGGATTTAAGTGATAAATTAATTAAATAATTAATTTATTCAATTGAAGTGGACTTGAAAATTGGAAGACGATGTTGATTTAATTAAATAATCAAAGTTATTTAATTTTGGAAGACTAAAGTTATTTTTGATTAAATTAATTAAATAAATAGAATTTATTCAATTAATGTTGAATTTAGGAGATTTGGAAGAATTTGATGATTTTGATGAAATTAATTAAATGATTAGATTATTTAATTAACGTTGAAATGCATGTGGTTAGACAGATTTGATGAAAATGCAAGTGATGTGACAACATGGGTCATTTTTAGGTGTACATTTTGCCCCTTTGCTGCAATGCAGTTTATAGCGTTGCTTCAAAGAAAACGATTGTTGAAGACATGATACAATTTTGATGCCCTAGTATAGCAAGCTACCCCTATGTAGCTAGTGTAGGATACCCCCTTGAGAGGAAAGACAGTGAAGCGACATAAGAACAAGGTTGACGCTAGACTAGAAGATTGTGTTTGAGACAGACAAGACTAGATAGATGGAGGATGGCATATGAAGATGCAGGTATGTAGAAGACTTGGATGATAGATAGAAGAAAGTGGAGATAGAATAGAACATGATAGAAAGATTATTGACCGATCTTTGTTTGAAAAACTATATGATAACATGGATAAATGGATAACTTGTTGCAATGGTTTCACAAATGTTTAAAAAGAAAAATCCTTATTTTTGATATAGCACATGGATAGTTTTCCACTAAGGTATAAAAGACCAAGGTGTTGTGATATCCTAGTGTGAGGACGTTGATTCTGCAAGCAAGCAGTTTGAACTTAGATCCCTTAGACATAATATAACCTTGTTGGATATGTGAATGAGCCATAGTCTTGAACATAAAATAAACTTCAATACATAAATGCATGAAGAATATTAATATGTAAGTTGCTAGGCTGTAATACACACACAAGATAAATATGCTGCTAAGAAAGAGACTAAAGATCATTCCTCAAACACGACACACAAAAAGCAATAACTATGCCCCCAATCTATACTGCATCGCAACATACCAAGATATAGATAAATCAAGGTAGTCTTGAATAGGTAATGGGAAAGGGACAAAAAGATAAACCAAAAAGAAAAAATGACTGACTTACAAAGTAAACATACAACCAACATATTCTCTTGCCAAAGAGGTTGCTCAGGATAGATTGGATAGATAACAGCCTTATTGTAGGAATGATATATCCATTAAAGCATGATGATCTGTTGATAGGATAATGTCTGGTTTCAGGAAATGAAACATGTATAAGATGCCTGGTTTAATTTTGACAATGGAACATCCTGTATAACACAATTGTTTTGATGTAGCAGATGTTGGAAATTGATATGTAGGACAGCATATGGCTCTGTAAGTAGGTGTTTCCACTTCAGCTTTGTTAAGGACTTTTGCTTGGAAAGGATGCGTTTGTTTGTTGTTTTGCTACTCAAGTTAGTCAAGTCAAGGTAGATGGATTTTGATAAATGGAAGGCTAGAAAGATGGAATGTCAATGGATTGAGATGGGTGAAGAATGATGAATCATATGTGCCTAAGTACTAGATACGTCCTTTGTATTCTAGACTGCCTACATACCCTGTATCCATGGCATCAAGGCACATTACAATGAAATATGAAAATGATATTATGTAGTTCTGGATAGAATGATGAGTGGGTCAAGGTGTTTGAGCTTGGGTAGGTGAAAGGATGACATCTTATGTATCTGAGTACTGGAAACTTCCTTCGTATTCTAGACTGCCTGCATACCCATATCCATGGGATCAAGGTACCTTAAGATTGAGATGAGAGGATATCTAGTTCTATTTGGTTTGATGATGTAAGATTGGATGAAGTGTCTTGTTTCAGAAATGAAACACCTCATATAAGATGCCTGGTCTGGTTTCGAGTGTGTGACAATCTGTATAAGACAAGTGATATGATTGATGGATTGGTTTGAAGTGTTTTTGTTTTTGTTGTGAGATGGTTGATGTGTTTTTGTTTTTTGTTTTGAAATGGTTGATGTGTTTTTGTTTATGGTTGAGAAGGTTTCAAGTGTTTTGTTTTTGTTTGAGATGGTTGATGAGCCATGAACAAGTATCCATTCCTAGACCTAGGTTAAGGAAAGGGTTGTCCCCATTTTGGTAGAGGTATTGTTATGGATGATTGACATAGGATAATGATGGATGATAGGAATACAGAGATCTATGTCATATAACAACGACAAGACATGGATAAATTTTGACATAGGATAATGATAAGACATGGAGAATTTGGCACGGATAACTTCTGACATAGGATAACTTTGACATGGATAACTTCTAACATAGAATAAGTGATAACTAACATGGGTAACTTGACATAGAATAAGTGATAACTGACATGGAGAAGCCAATGATTGACATGAGATGAGTGACATTGACAAATTTCTAAGCTATTCTAGATAGGGAAATGGAAATGTAAAAAGGTCAATGGTTTTATTATGGATGGATGGAGGAAGTTTATTATGATATGGACATGGAATGAATAAAACTCAATAGATGATGGATATTGACTCTACACATAGCGCCTGTTTGCTAAGTTTTCACTATGGTACTTATCCAAGGCTCCCGTTTACTAGATTTTCACCAGAGGATGGATTATTTTTGTTTTTTTATTTTTTTTAATTTTCTGACATGGATACTCTAAGGATCAAGCAAAGAACTTCTTGAGATGAACACTGTTGAGTGGATCATCAAGAGGAATACCTTCAAGTGTTGCTAATGTATTAGCTTTTGACACATATGCTGTTGTGATAACAAAGGGTCCTAACTAATTAGGCTCAAACTTGCTCTTCTTTTCTCGATCTACTTGATTTCTTTGGTTTTCCTTTAAGACAAGATCATCAACTTGAAACCATCTTTCTTTGTTCTTCTTGTTATAGTTGCAATAGAGGTGGTTTTGATAGATATGGTGATGATTAAGCACAACAAGGCACCTCTCATCTAGTAGTTCTAACTCAGCTAATCTAGAAGTGCGATACTCCTCTCCATCAATCAAGTGTTGTATGGATACTCTGAGGGATGGGATCTTGACCTCTATAGGTAGGATGGCTTCAGAGCCATAGACCAAGGCATGGGGTGTAGCACCAGTTGATGTTCTGATACTAGTATGATAGCCCATAGGGTGGGATTGAGTTACAGGTGCCAATCACGACCAGCTTCATTAACCATTTTCTTGAGGATTTTGAGAATGGTTTTGTTGGAAGCCTCACCTTGGCCATTACTTTGTGGATAGTAAGCAGTGGAAAAACAATAGTGGATATTGTATTGGGTGCACCAGGCATAGACATCTCTTATTCTTGAATGGTCTCCCATTATCAGTGACAATGGCTTGGGGGATACCATACCGACAAATGAGGTAGTTAAGGATAAACTTGGCTATTTGCTTGCTGGTGATATAAGTTAGGGGAATGGCTTCAACCCACTTCGTGAAGTACTCAGTGATGGTAATGATAAATTTATGGCCATTGGATGAGGATGGGTGGATTTTTCCTATGAGGTCGAGACCCCATTGTGAAAAAGGCCATGGAGTTGTAACAGGTTGTAGTTCATGAGTTGGTGCGTGAATCAAATCTCCATGTTGCTAGCATTGTAGACACTTCTTAGTAAACTATTAAGCATCTTGTTCTATTGTAGGCCAATAATACCCTATTCAGAGTATCTTCTTAGCTAGATTAGGACCGGTAGAATGTGCACCACAAAAACCTTTGTGTATGTATCGTAAGGTGGCATCGACTTCTTCTGTGTTAAGACATAGTAAGAGGATACCATCGAGACTTTGGTGATATAGTGTATCACTCAGAATGGTGTAATAGGAGGATCGATGGATAAGGGTTTTGCATTGGGTTGTGGATAGCTCAAAGGGAAAGGTACCATGTTTAAGGTAGTCATAGATATCTTCGTACCATGGGGAATTGGGACCAACAAGTTCACAGATGATTTTAGTAGTTGGAACATCGACAACTGGTATCAACAATTGCTCGATCAAGAATTCACATTTCTGTGTTTGCAAGCATATCTATAAGTGACCCCACAGAAGCCATAGAATCTGTAGCTTTGTTATGCTCTCTTTGAATTTTCTCAAAAGTGATGCTAGAAAAGTGTGGTTTGTAGGCATCTACTAGATGCTTGTAAGGGACCAACTTTTCATCTTTTGTTTGGTACTCATCTATTACTTGTCGAATGACTAGTTGTGAGTCTCCATATACCTGTAGTTCTTTCATGTCCCATTGGACTGCTGTGTTGAGACCTATGAGGAGTGCTCCATACTCGGCTATGTTGTTAGTGCAAGGAAATGCAAGCCGATATGATTTTGGGATATAGTCATTTTGAGGTGTGATAAAAGGAATGCTGGCCCCTAATCCATGCTATGTGTAGGAACCATCAAAATATGATTTCCACATTATTGAGTAGAAAGAGTGAAGAGATTCTCATCCAGAAAGTCAAATACCAAAGGATGCACATCTCCCATGGGTGCTTCTAATAGTTGATCTGTTAGGACTTGCCCCCTGATTGCTTTATGATCCACATACTCAATGTTAAACTCACTAAGGATCATGACCCATTTAGCTAGTCTACCTGTGAGAGCTTCTTTTGCTAGGAGATATTTCAATGGATCAATTTTGGCTATTAGATTTGTGTGTTGTTTTAGCATGTAATGCCGTAACTTTTGGGAAGTGAACACTAAGGCTAAACAAGCTCTTTCCATAGGTGAATAATTGAGTTCATAACCCACCAAGGTTTCACTGATATAATAGATTGCATGCTCTTTCGTGATTCATCATGTTGTGCTAGAAGAGCCCCGAGGGCTATAATTGTAGTTGAGATGTACAAGATCAAAGGCCTATCGGTGACTGGTGGTACCAAGACTAGAGGTGTAGCTAGATATTCCTTGAGTTGATAAAATACTGCTTGACACTTATCATCCCATCGAAATGAGACATCCTTTCAGAGCAAGTGTTGAAATGGTTGACATTTATATGATGAAAGAGATCATGGAATATCACTGTCATTGCTCTTTGATAGGTTGCTCCTGCATTTTTAAGACCAAATGGCATGATGCACCAAAAATAGGTATCCAAGGACAAGTAAAAGTTGTTTTATGCTGAGCTTCTTCTACTATCATTATCTGATTGTAGACAAAAAAATCCATCCATTAGAGAAAGCATTTTATGACCAATGGTCAGGTCCACTATAAGATCAATGTTTGGTAATGGAAAGTCATCTTTGGGACATGATTTGTTAAGATCTCTAAAGTTAGAACACATGCAAATGCCTGGTTTAGCCACAGGTACAATGTTTGAGACCCATTCTTGGTAGTTAATAGGCTTGATAAATTTTGCATCTAGCAACTTCTATATTTCAACTTTCACCAAGAGAGCTATCTGTGGGTGCATCTTTCTTAGTTTCTATTTGACTGGTTTAGCTTTTGGATCAACCGTGAGATAGTGAACTACTAACGAAGGGTCTAACCCTGGCATATCAACATAGGTCCATGCAAAGTTGATGGTTTACTGCAAGAAGAAGTTGGTAAGATTCTTGTGCTCTTGTTCTGATAGTGATGCTGCAAGGAATGTGGTTCTAGGATTTTGCTCTGTGCCAAGATTTATCTTTGTAGAATCTTCCACTAGAAGAGATGATTTCTATTGATAATTAGATGGTAGGGGAAGGTCAAATCCTCCATCCTCAGGTGCCACAGTTGGGTTTTCACCTTTGGATACATCATTTGTTTTTACTATTTTGTGATCAAGAGGTGCCACTGTGTGGTTTTCACCTAGAGATCTTTCTTTATTTCTATTTTTACAACTAAAGGATTTGGAATTCTTGCCAAAATAAGTAGTTTGATTTAGTTCCATTACAAAACCAGCTTTGTGATGGCCAAGAGGGATACCATCCCGGAGTCCCATGAATTTTGCAATAGCTTCATCATTATGAAATACATCTAGAACGGGGGTCCCTTATTGGTCCCAATCGATAAGTTTAGGGTAGACAAGTGTTACAATCTGGGTGTTTGTGTTTGATGTGAAGGATACAGATGATAGCATGAATATGGAGGATTCATTGAATAGGTCAATCACATGAAGGTAGGAGTCATCAATGATATCCTCTTTAGACATCGATTCTGTGAGAGAATTTTGTGCCACCTTGTCGAGAATACCCTCAATGTCCAAGGTACGTGGTACCTTTCTACCATAACCTAACCCCTTCTTGTCTAGCTTCTTTTTCACAACAATGGGTTCTGTTTCTCCTTGATTATTTTTCCCAAGGTCACCTTTGCCTTTATGGCCCATGTTTTTGACAATTCTTAGGCCATTGCCATATTATTTGATTGGTTCTTTCTCCTTGTAGAGCCAAGATGAGATGTCTTCAATAGTTTCCTCTACCAATAATTTTCCCTCTTTGAATTAAGTTAGGGATGCTAGAGGGTGTTGGCAAGAGACACTGTGTGGCTTCATGATTATTGCCATTGATGGCAACAAAGTCTATCCCACACATCCGCAGAGCACAGTATGCCTATACTGAAAGTCAGATTGAAGAGTGTTCTGGTCTGATGAACAAGAACAAAGCATGCAACAAGGTCTGACAATTAGGTTAGGATCTCTCAGAGGGTGTAACTTGGCAACATGCAGACTTGGGAAAGTCAAGAGGAGTATCATGACTACTATATTCTAGAGATTGAGCCTCTGGTGATGAATCATGGAAAAGATATGAGCATCTGAGTGTTGGGTTCCAGACAGGCAGAGCAGACTAAGGAAGAACTAATCGACAGAGTATCAGACTTCAATCTGGATGAGTAATTGATGTTGATCAAGCTATTTGAGGGATCATACATGGTTGGTCGACATGATTGATAACTTCTATGTCTATGTTTTTGATACGCATCACAGATTAAGCATGGAATTAGCTGACAGATCAGTGTTTTGTAAATACCTTGAATATTCTGGTTGTCGACTAGAAAGATGTTGAAATCCTTGGTGCGGATATATATACCAGATGTATTTTAGTATGAAGGTTTGTGTGTGTAGATAAAGTGTGTGAGGAAAGGCAGAGATAAGTGTGGAAGCAGTAGTATAAGTCCAGTATGTGATAGAACAATAGCACTAAAGGCAGAGCAAGAATGAAGTGCATTAGATCAGTATATTGAACCTAACTGAAATTGAACCTTAGCATTTATGGATGCCTCTCATCAGTTCAAACACCTGGTTACCTTCTATAAACTTTGTAGATAGTGAGTCTCTTGTAGGCAGTGTGCCTCTTGTGAGCAGTGTGCTCAGGTAGTGACCCCTAATTGGCAAGTGCCATTTTTGTACTTCTTATTCTTTTAACAGAGAATACAATCTTAGATTAGTCACCCCATGGTTTTTCCCTTAACAGGGTTTTCCACGTTGAAATCCTTGTGTTATGTGTGTTGATTTCTTTTCTGCTCTCATGATTATACATGCTTATGTATTTTGATGCTGCTTAAATTATAAAAGGAAAAATAAAGTAAAGTTATTAGAGATAACTAATTCACCCGCCCTCTCAGTTATCTACCTTGTTTCCAACAATTGGTATCAGAGCTAAGTTCCTCCAAACAGAGCCTAACAGCTTGAGGAAGATCTGGGAATCTCAATGGATATGTATGGTATGAAGGAAAAACTTCAGTCTGCCCTCAATGATCTTGAGTAATCTCACTCTGAAGTCAATAACTTGAGAGAAAGACTCAAACAAGCTAATGATTTCATAAATGAGCTAAAAGAAAAATTGAGTATCTCTGTGAAAAAGAGAAAGGAACTACTTCAACAACTAGCAAGTCAAAGTGAAGCCAATGATACTAATGAAGATCTGAATGAGAAAAACAAGCTATGTGAGAAGCTATCAAAAGAGGTCATTATGGTAAGACATGAAATGGAATCAAGGGTTATGAGATTCACCCAAGAAATTGAAGAGTAAAGAAAAAATGAAGATAATCTAAAACAATCTCTCGAGGAGAAGTCAGAGGACTGCCACAAAATGGATAGAATAATCAGGCATCTAGAATCTGATCTTGAAGAAGTTAGAGATAATAAAGAACAACTTGAGAATTAGATAGACACTCTCAAACAAGATCTTCAAATAGAAAATGAATACAAAGAGAAATTCAAGATAAGCTTTGCTCAACTTGAAGTTCTTCTTGAAAGCCAAAAGAGGGTAGATGATAAGCGTGGCTTGGGATATGAGAAAGGTGAAAGCTCTGGATCTGGTCAAAAGAACTCTGGATCAGGAAATCCAAGGAACGGGCCTAGAAGACCTCCATAAGGAAACCAAATGCTCAAAGATATCCATCCTTCAATGGATATTGCTACAATTGCAACAACTTTGGTCATAAAGCAACTCAGTGCAGAAGAAGAATTAATCAGACTAATTCATCCTTCTCTAGACAGTGTTGCAACCGCAAAAGGTATGGTCACAAATCTCATGAATGCAGAAATATGCAAATAAACAATTCATTCAATGGTAGATGCTTTGCATGCAATAGAATGGGACATATGGCTAATCAATGCAAATCAAGAGGATATCAGTCAAATATGCAAAGAAATGTTGTTTGCTACAATTGCAATAGATCCAGTCATATTAACAAATTCTACAGAAGTAAGAATCAGGATAAAAAGGGTTCGGTGCATCATAATCAAAATCAAGATAAAGGAAAAGGCAAAGTGAATGCAGATGAAGTTCAAAGGGAGATGAATAAGATTTGGGTGAAGAAGAGTATAGAAAATATTGGGGATGAATCCGCACCAGAATCTGGTGTTGATATTCCTTCTGGAAACTAAACAGATGAGCTCTAGCTCAGGGGGAGTCACAAAGGAAAATAAATTCCCCCAGCCAGTCAATTGGTGCCTAAATTTAGCACATGGAATGTTGCAGATTAAAGGGTTCTCATAGAAATATCCAAATAACCCTTAGTAAAAATATGAAAGATCTGCAAGAAATTTTAAAGAGTTTAATTAGCCAAGATTGATCTGGTTTGTAAAGCAGGATCTTCATAGACAAATCCGATATGATTCAAAATTGATCTGCGGACTCATGGCATGATTGGAGGAAAGAAGATACATTATCAATTATCATTGAAAATAACTCTAAGTGCATCTCAGTGATTCAGAAAGATGTCTCTCAGAACAAGGCAACTGAATGACTTAAGTTGTGCATTTATTGCAAAAGGAAATTACGGTTTGCACAGAGATAAAAGGGTTCTTTTACTCATCATTTGCACATTTGCATTCGAGAAGAAGAAAGGAAGAGCTCTGCATCAAGTTCTTACAACTTTGTCAAAGATCAATCGCAGAATCTGATTCAACCAGTGACCTATTTCAGCTCTTATTGTGAACCCTAAAAGTGTAAAAAGGTATTTCCATTTCTAAATATCTCTCTCTGAATCTTTTGCAAAGATGGCTACTCCAATGGTTGTTAAGATCACTGATAGGCCATGCCCAAAGTTCAAGAAACACCCCTACAAGTCTCTAGAAGTTGATCCCGTAGACAATTTTTCTAGCATTCCACATGGGGTTCTGCATGTAGAAGATGTTAGGGTGTACATCCATGCCAATATTGAGGAATTTGGAGAATCTAAGCTGATGGATATCTACCATAAACAATTAATAGATGAAACTTTTGAACTCAAACCTCAATACAAGGCCATCCAAGATAAGCATTTTGGACATTGCATCCACTTTCCCTATTTTGCAGAAGATGAATGGGTCCGGTATGTTCTTAGCAGAATACATGACAATTTCATGTGGTTAGTGAAGCCCTTCAAGATAACAAAAGATGCAATTAGGGTAGTAATTGGATTGCACTCATCTGGTGGGTTGCCTGCACTCAAATCTATCAAGAACCAGACAGTAAGTGAGGCTACAGGATCTAAGTTTGACAAAAGAGGCATGACAATAGAAGATATCATAGATCCGGATATCAAATTTGCCTCTATGATAATTGGATATAAAATCTATCATTCCGGCAGGGAGAATTCTGTGTCTGGAACTGTAATTTATACAACATATCAAATGCTAAGGGAAAATGTTGATTATGACCTATGTGATCTTCTTTTGAATCAACTTTTAGAAAACTTGCTGAAGATCAAGAAGGATAAAAAGAACTCATTCAAGTATGGTGGCTTAATACTATGTCTATTCTTTTATTATATGAATGAGATACCTGGATCAAGTGGTTGGTTATGGCAAAATGACAGACCGGTTGCCATACAAATCAGAGACTATATGTATGGGCTTGGGGATGCCAAGGCTCAAAGTATAGCACTCTGGGGATACTTTAAAAACTTCCAAAGTTTGATGCAGGCTAGAGAAAGAATTCCTCAAACAATACTTGAAAAATATAAGGATACAATATGCTTCATGGTAGACACTGATCAATGCCTAATGGAGGCAGTTGAGCCTAGAACAGTTTGGATTATGCTAATGGGATATGAGGTAGATGAGAAAATCCTAGAACTGCATGTCCAACACTTGCTGAGTCAGCCTAAGGACCCTGAGGTAGAAAGGTTTGGAACCTTTCAAGAATTAAGTGTAAAGATACATGTTGAACTGAGACAACCAGAGATAAAAACAAAAGTGAGAAGGGAAGTAGAGGAAATTGCCAAGAAATATGGCATATCAAAGGAGGTAGTTGATGTAAACAGAGAGAAAATAGAAAGAGTTAGGAAAGAGAAACAAGAAACAGAAAAAGAAAATGTTCTGGTACAAGCCTCCTCCCAGACTAGATCCTCCAAGAGCTCTACATCTACCACCTCTAAGAGCTCAAGAGCCTCAAAAATGGAAGCCAAGACATCCAGAAAGGGAGAAAAGAGAATGAAAACAAAGGCTACAAGGTCATACTTAAGCCAAAAGGATGATGAAGAAACAGAGTCTGATGAGGAAGTAAAGAAAATGAAGAAGAAGAAGAAAACATATAGGGAATCCTCTACCAGTAAAAAAAAGAAGAAGAGATAGAAGAATTTGTTGAAAGGCCTACTCTCTCTATTGATGATGTCATCAAGGCAGTCACTATGAATGGGAATCTGCAACCAATGATAGAATTTTATGATGAGTATAGTGACATAGACAAAAGGATCTTGGAAGAAGCTACAATTAAGTACCTAAATATTTATAATAAAGCATTTATTGAAATTATTTCATTAATTCCCAAAAGCCTGGAGAAGGTACTTGAACTGAGAAAGGAGAATGCTAAGGCAAAGGACTTAGAGATCTAAGAATAGATTGCAATTCAACTCTATCCATCCATTACTCCAAAACAAATGAACATGATCTTTAAGGACTGCAAGGATGAGTTCTGGAGCAAAGAAAGAATGAACAAACTGATGCTTGGAGAGACTGATCAGATAGCAAGAGAAATAGAAGACATCCTCTGGTATGCCTTCAAAAGATTCAATCTTCCTGTTATAGAGGAAATACATGAAGAACCTTCTACCATGGATGTCGAAGGATTAAGCGCATCAAAAGAAGAATCTATTGAGAAAAATGTAGAAGAGTCAAAAGAGATAGGTGAGAAGTCTAAGGACTTGGATTCCTTTGGTTCGGAAGAGGAAGTCCATGAAGAAGTTAACATCTCTCTTCCAGATCCCCCTGCAGACTCTGAAACTGAAGGAGAAGGAAGAAAAGAGGAAAAATTGAGTCAAGTAGAGGAGGAAAAGGGAAGAGAAGAAGAACAAATAGAGAAGATCTCTGATGACAGTTCTAAGGTTGCAAAAGGAAAGAAGGCTCAGTCTCTAGCAATAGATACTACAGAGGTAGTGAAGAAATTCCTGAATAAAGAGCTGATGGAGATAGATGAACCGGAACTTTTTCAAGGACTAAATTTTGATTCCCTCTCTCCAATCTAGACAATGAAGATAACATCTTTTGCCCAAGCTAAAGCAAAAGAAAATCTTCTGAAGTCTCACATGGAAGACTGTGAGTTGATAGAGATTGCATCCGGGATGCTAGAGAAGATCATGCCATCCTTCCAAAAGGATCCTTCAGCCTCTCCATTTGGTAACCTTAAATCTCTGATAAACTCTGTCAACACTCATTTTGATTCCTTAGAGAAATAGGCAGAAGAAAAGGTCTAGAAAGAATTTTTGGGAAGAGACTCTCTGAAGTACAAGGACTCATAGCTAATGATAGGAGAACCCTGGATATTGGGATAAAGAGCCTAGAAAATGCTCTCAAATATGGTGGAGAAATGTACAAATTTTGTCTATCCTGGTCTAAAGTGACAGAGGATATTGAAAAGAAGGTGAAAGAACAAGTAGATAAACTGTCAAGTTTATCTCAAAATTTTGATCCTCTCACCTCATCCATAATGAATCAAGAGTGCCAGGCTATTGCCATTATAAATGAAATAAAGAGGCTTGAAAAGGAGAAGAAGAATATAATAAGCAGGATGAGTGAACTTAGAGGGATAATTATCCCTAAGTTAGAGGCAATGCATGAGGCCTTAACTGATGCTCAGTCCATAGCCTGGACCAGTGATCCGATAGACTTAAGAAGGGCAGAAGCTTATGCATTTTTGTTGAGTGGTCACATCTCAATTTTGGACAAGATGAAGCAGAGTTGGGCAATACAATTTGTATAGTTGAAGACCACTTTTGCGGATATACTTAAGTATATGTAAGTATAACATGTATATATACTTATGCAGCTATGTATTGTTTGATTTTTGCAAATTTTGGTGTTCGGATTCCACCCTTTTCCATTGATGTCAAAGGGGGAGTGAGGAGTAGTGAAAAATGTGGAATCTAGCTAAGGGGGAGCTCTGGTAAAAGTGTACATAACACAGAGCATCAACTAAGGGGGAGTTTACTACGACACTTAGTCATTTTTCACTAAGTGTTGCCATTAATGCCAAAGGGGTAGATTGTTGGCAAGAGACACTATGTGGCTTCATGATTGTTGTCACTGATGGCAACAAAGTCTATCCCACACATCCACAGAGCATAGTATGCCTATATCGGAAGTCAGATTGAAGAGTGTTCTGGTCCAGTGAACTAGAACAGAACATGCAGCAAGGTCCGACAATCAGGTCCGGATCTCTTAGAGGGTGTAACTCAGCAACGTACGGACTTGGGAAAGTCAAGAGGAGTATCATGACTACTATATTCTAGAGATTGAGCCTCTGGTGATGAATCATGGAAAAGATATGAGCATCTGAGTGTTGGGTTCCAGACAGGCAGAGCAGACTGAGGAAGAACTAACCGACAGAGTATCAGACTTCAATCCGGATGAGTAATTGATGTTGATCAAGCTATTTGAGGGATCATACATGGTTGGATGACATGATTGATGACTTCTATGTCTATGTTTTTGATACACATCATAGATTAAGCATGGAATTAGCCAATAGATCGGTGTTTTGTAAATACCTTGAATATTCCAGTTGCCGACTAGAAAGATGTTGAAATCCTTGGTGCGGATATATATACCAAATGTATTTTGGTATGAAGGTGTGTGTGTAGATAAAGTGTGTGAGGAAAGGTAGAGATAAGTGTGGAAGCAGCAGTACAAGTCTGGTATGTGATAGAACAACAACACTAAAAGCAAAGGAAGAATGAAGTGCATTAGATCAGTATATTGAACCTAATCGGAACTGAACCTTAGCATATATGGATGCCTCTCATTAGTTCAAACACCTAGTTACCTTCTATAAACTTTGTAGATAGTGAGTCTCTTGTAGGTAGTGTGCCTCTTGTGAACAGTGTGCTCAGGCAGTGAGCCCTAATTGGCAAGTGTCATTTTTGTACTTCTTATTCTTTTAACAGAGAATACAATCTTGGGTTAGTCACCCCGTGGTTTTTCCCTTAATAGGGTTTTCCACATTAAAATCCTTGTGTTATGTGTGTTGATTTCTTTTCTTCTCTCACGATTACACATGCTTATGTGTTTTGATGTTGCTCAAATTATAAAAGGAAAAATAAAGTAAAGTTATTAGAGATAACTGATTCACCCCCCCTCTCAGTTATCTACCTTGTTTCCAACAGAGGGGGGATAGCTTCTTTCTTAGTTGCTTTGGCTATGGGTGGTTGGCCATAAGATTTAAGGGATAAGGGCATCCGCCCTACACAACAAGACTTTGAGATATCATATTCCCCAAAGCCAATATCATGGATGTCAGCTTTGATTTTTGGAATAGGATTGGGATTGGGTTCAACTTTAGAGGCTTTTTTTAGATTTTTAGAATTGACATACAATGGGGATTCATAGGATTTGTTGGTATTGGGTACTTGGTTGCAATTATTATAACTACCTTGCAAGACATGATAGAATTCAAAGGGATGAGGGTCTCCTGGGATAGTGATCTTTGTACCATTAAATGGGAACTTGGGAGAATAATGGTACATGGAGGGAACAACTTTCATGGCATGGATCCATGGGCATCCTAAGATAATGTTATAAGGTAGCTCAATGTCGAGGACTTGGCACCTAGTTTCAAGCATGACAGGGCCTACTTGTATAGGCAAGTGGATAAAACCTTCTGGATGATGTTCATCATCATCATATCCCTTGATTGTAATACTTTGATCAATGCTGACATGATCCTCAGAGTATCTGTTGTGTGGATACACAACACACCCCATTTTGACTTGACAAAATAGGGACCCAACTTTTTTGGCTTGTTCTGTGCTTTATGGCGGTTTGGTAAAAGTAAGTCATGCAGATCATCATGCATGAGGAGGCTGGGTAAGTCATCATCATGAGGTCAGTTTGTCAAAGTTCATATTCTATTCTAGTAACCTCATATTTAGAAAGAGCATCAAATTTCATGCAGGTTTGCCTTTTGTATCACCCTGATATTCGTTAAGGTGAGAAAGTTGTGAACGGTCAAAGTTTGAGTCAAACCTGATGTTTCTAGGGGGAGGATCATATTTCATAACATTCCTCATATTATAGAAGATCACCCCGATCTAATTTATCACCTGATAAATCATGCGGCCCAAATATCCAGACATCAATTTTAGGTGATTGTAGCCTTTACCCGTCAATAGCCTTATGCATTTCGCGAGGATCATATTTCTCAATGTAACCTGATATTTCTTAATATCCTCCTGTCGTGAAATATGCCCCTAAACCAATATCCTGATGATGTCATTAAATTTTGATAAACAAATAAACAAACATGACGATGACGTCATCATCACATTTACCTCTCGGCAGGATATTTCATAAACATGATCCTATTCCCATAACATGACGATGACATCATGATGCCTTGCCGATACAATGAGTAATTATCTGGATGACGTCATCCCAATATTCCAAAAAGGAGAAGCATAAGTTTATCTGGTCATCATCATCTTTGAAACATCACCTGGTGTATCGAAATATCCTCCTAATGTACTAAACATAACCATCGGGTGAGTTGATCACTCGATCTTGTCACAATAGTTTTTCCTCTTGAAGAGGATGATCACATTAAACTTGAGATGATATTTGCGAATATCATCTTGTTATTTGAATATCATCTTGTCATATGAAGATCACCCCACTCCCGTTGCTGCCATTAACATTTAATGCGCGCAAACATGGTAGGTAGTTCCCGCCGACCCCAAGCCCGATGAAACAGCTAGCAAAATCCTGACTTTCTGTGCAAAAAATTAATGAATAAAATCCAATCTATCAGGGTTTGCCCTAATTTCACCCTAAGCACATGGTTAAAAGGTGAATTCACCATCATTTCAGTTCTTACCTTGCGATAAAATTGTTTTTATAGAGCACCAGCTTCCATATCCTCATACAGACGATAGTCAGATGAACTGAGCTTATAAACGAGAGGAAGTGCGTGATCATCAGCAGAATTAAGAGCACTTTTAGAAGTCCACTGGTATAAAGGAAATTTGCATATCCAGGTAAGTAAATGAAACCCTCATCATGTTGTTTCTGTAATAGTCAGGTATGGTGTTGTTAATCTGAAGTCCTGGTTTATGCACCCCCATGATAAGTTGATGTTGAATAAATACAATAGGCATGATGGTTAGTAGAGATAATTGTTATCTACATGCATGTGAGTATCCATTGTAAGACAGGATTTTGTTAATTGCAGGCATCCATGGCTGATAAGAGGTTGGCTAAGTGTGAGGTTGAATTCAATAAGCCTATGTTTTCATCTTAGAGGGGCGTCCTATTCAAATATGGTGCAATTACAGATACCCATCAAAGGAATACTAATTTGGAAGCCTGGTCAGCTAGGCTGAATGACGAGAAGAACAGAAGTCCTGTCCTGGATGCCGTTTTCATGTCCGAAATGTGGAATGCCGCTGGTTTCTCGTACTCCATGGAGTCTCCGGAGCTGATCATCGAGTGTGCCCGAAACTACAACCCAAAGACCCGGCAGGTGATGAAGCATGGAAGGATATATGCAAACCTATCCATCAAGGGTCTCTCCCAGACATTTGGACTGCCATTGGGCAGGAAGGTCAACAGTGTGGACTTGAAGAAATCAGAGAAAGAGTATGAAAATAACAAGAAACAAGCTAGGAAAAACATGTACCAATGGAGGGCTGAGAACAACACATATCCTGCAGCCGCCAAACTTCTTGTACACTTATTCAAATATGATTTTAGTGATGAGTACCAATACATGATTGCACTATTGAGTAGAGTCACAGGCCAGCCTGATGCTGGTGGTTTTAAAGATTGGATGTATGGTGTGATCATGATGTGCATATATTCAAGCATCAAGCCATTGTGGGGCCAACTAATAAGTGATGCTCTGCATGAACAGTTGATGAACCTAGGAGGTTCAAATTGTGCTTTCTATATGACGTCATACATTGTCTACTCATGTGCTTACAAAGGCACATTTGATGCACTGGTTACAGATGGAAAAGTCACAGGCACAATTAATACTTTACATATTTGGGATCATCATCCCCAACTGCAAAGAGCCAATTACTTCCAAGATTACAAATTGGTAAATGATGCATTCTCTATGCATCTGCTCAGAACCATGGAGGAGGATAGAACAAAACGATTGAGCATGGAGGCTCAAGAGATAATCTACAGGCATGGAGCCTGGTATATACAATTTGCCACATTTTCCTACATGAGGATTGAGGGTTTTGAAGGAAATCCCCTCATGTTGCTGAGGTATCCCACTGATGCAGTGATACTGATGGAATTTATAAGGCAAAGCTCCACAATGTTGAAAACATATAAGGATGCCTGGAAGCCAATTTTGTTTCCAATCACCATTGGCTGGTACATGTGTCCCGATTCAAAGAACATCAAGAAGGTGATGGTCACCTTGAATAAAATGAAGTTGCAACCTTTCCCACTGATAAGACCATATGATCCTTATGGTAGGATGCAGAAAATAATAGGAAAGCTTATTCACCAAAGGCACCTAGAAGACTTCTGGGCCGACTGTGAAGATGAAGCAGAAGCAAGGAGAAGAAGATATCAAAGGCTAACACTAAATCAAATCAGAACCTTTGACTGCATCCCCATCCCTCAACAATTGAAGAAGGATGATGGCAGGATAATTGCAGATGAGTATGAGGAGAAGAAGATATATAATGATACCATCTCTGCACCTGACCTCACCATACAAGAGACATATCCTTAGACCCCTTCATTGCCAGGACCATACAGCTAACCCAAGCCTAGGTTGATGAATAGATAGAGGCTTTGAAGAAGAAAGGTGTTGCCATTACTGTGGACAACAAAAAGAAGGGGCAGGGTATTCCTGACGGGGGAGTATGACGACTTCATAAATGAGAAAAGAAAGTCTAAGGGAGATAGACTCTCTCCACAACAATAGTAGAACAAAAGACCCCCAAGGGACAAGAAAATAGATAATGAACCCAAAGGGGTTATTATTGAATGGGCAGTGTTCATAGCTGAAGAAGCAGCAGCATCAGGATTAGGATCAGGATCCGCATCACCTCCATGGACAAGAAAACAAAAGTCCAAGAAAGGAGAGACAGTAGAGGCTAGAATTACTGAGACCCAAGAAGAGGGTCAATCCTCAAGAAAACCAGATGAAGAGGATATCCTCATGGAGGAAGAGCCTGAGGAAGAAGAGGCTCCTTTGTTATTCAAAAGGAAGAGAAGAGCTCCATAGGTGGTGGTGTCTACCCCACCGAAGAGACCAAGAACC
The DNA here is from genome assembly GCA_027924645.1 of Cunninghamia lanceolata. Taxonomy (NCBI): domain Eukaryota; kingdom Viridiplantae; phylum Streptophyta; class Pinopsida; order Cupressales; family Cupressaceae; genus Cunninghamia; species Cunninghamia lanceolata. The sequence continues at coordinate 317,779 of BSBN01000958.1, read as the reverse complement.
TCCATGAGAGGTGAAATAAGACAATCCCCTACATTGTTACAAGGGGCAGGTAGTGAAGTGCATAGGGAACTTTAGCACAATGTTCCACTTCCTACCATCGTCAAGTTCAAGACTAAGCTTGTAGAGGACTAAATGAAAGAGACCTCCCAGGCACATACAAAAGGTCACATCTCACTGGAGGAGACAATAAATTTGTCCAATGATGAAGTTGTGAAGGAAGTGGCTTCACAAAAGATGGAAACCCTTGTTGCAGGTACACACATGACCCCTCACAAGACTCCACCAGTTCAAACTATACTGGAGGAGATAAAGCAAGTGGAAACAAAAAAGGAAAAAAGCCCAGAGAGGATAGCCCAAGAAATGGGGCTAGATACATTAATTGCACAGGTGACAAGTCCTTTAGTGGTAGACTTGACAGAGAAACGGGATGTGAATCCTAAACATCCAGCAGGATCACCTGATAAAGGGCAACCTACAGAAGAAGTGAAGATGGCAGAATCAAAGGGCCATACTTTAGAGATAAGTCAACAGGATACATCAGCAGAGCCTACTATAGTAGAAGTTCAAGAAAAGAAGGCTGATGAGGAAGAGGTAATAAAAGATCATGTTGCTACAGTTCAAGAAATAAGTAGTATAGGTGTAGAACAAATTGTGGTTACAAAACCAGCACCAGCACTTAAGGAGACTTCCCAAGTATCCACTACGGTGAATGTTCTTCAGCAAGAAGAAAAGTTGAAAGTGGATGAGGTGATAACAGAAAAGGATCATGATCATCATGATCAACATATAGATACGTCACAAGATCCTCCACCTCAGGAAGATGCTCCTTCGGAGAAAGAAGTTCCTCAACAAGAGGATGTGCCACAGGATCAACATCAAAGAGAACATCATGAAGAAGAACTAAGGAAATCACCTTCTCCATCACATCTGCTGACAGAAACATGAGATAAAGGTGAACATCAAGATGATGCAGAGAAAAATGATAAGGTACCTCCATGGTTGGAGGAGGTAAATGCAGAGGTAGAATTTGAAATTCAAGAATTTGATGTATCTACCTTATTCTCTGAGAATATAATAAAACCTAAGAGGAAGGCCAGAATGACTTCGGCCATTAAGAGAGATCCAGCAACTAGGAGAAGGACTGCACAAATTGTAGTACCTACTGTAGAGAAAGAAAAAGGTAAAATTACCTTAGATGAGTTTCAGATCAGCATAGTGGACTTAGGATTTGCCAATGAAGACCAAGAGGGTCAAGAAGGCAAAGATATTATTGATTCTTTAATTGAGAAGGTGAAAAGAGAGAAAGAGAAAAATGAGCAACATAAAGAGCACATTGCTCAGTTGCATGCCTACATAGGAAGGCTGACTAATACTGAAGATACTTCAACTAAACATGCAGTCCCATTGATTGCTATTTCTCAAGAGGAGGTGAATAAATTAGATCTTATGAAACATGAGGCATCTGTACTAAGGAAATGGATGTTATCCACATTGGATAATGTGGAGGAAGTGGTAAAGGCCTCTTTGAAGAGGTGGAATACTCTTAGTGACTCCAAGTCAAGAGTAGATAAATTGCAGATGCAGACAGGCAAAAGGTCTTACAAATTGGAAAAGATATTGGACATCCTGGGAGAAATAAGGAGGATAAATCCTCAGTTGCTTATCAACAAACAGGTACTGAACAGTAATATTGCCTTGTTGGTTGATAAATGGTATAAGGACATTCAATTTGAATGTGGAGTACTTAGAAGATGCAATAATAAACTGAGAGATATCAGCATGAGGTTGCATGATTTAATGTCTATTGAGGCAGAAATGTTGGAAACACTGGAAGGAAAAGTGGAAGGGAAAGTAGAAAATCAAGATGAAGAGTTTGCCATCAAAGCTTTACATGGCAACTTCCAATCAGTAGCTGATGATCCACTTGTTCACTTGACAGAAGAAGTCATAGATAAAATAATGAGAATCAAAGTCAAGATGGAAAATTACAATGAGACGCTACAAAATAGGAAAGACAAACTAGATAGCAGTAGACACAAATACAAGGCACACAAGCACACCATCATCAAAGCAAAGACTCAGGATGGCGGAGAAATAGATAAAATTGTGCAGTTATATGAGCAGATCCGAAGCAGCATGCAGCCTCATATGCGAGGTCATCATCATCATGATGATGAAAGTTTAGGAAGTGATGCACTTGGTGAAGAAGCACATGATTCGAATAAGGTAGATGATGATGCATCGTAGAGTAAATATTAGCATCTGATACTTAGTAAAGATAATTTTTTTTAGATGGTTGCCAGCTGGCAACTTGTGCCATTTTGTAAGGTTGACATGGTCAAAGGAAATATAGACCATGGATACACATAGATAAATCAAGATCGTTGATCTTTTTGTAACAGATTCCTCACCTTATTCTATAAAAGGTGCAGGAATGCCTCTTTTCTAATATTCGAAACTTAATTGAAATCTGTCTGCTGAAATATTCAGGGCTCATTTCAAAGCTTTTTGTATACATCTATATCTTTGCATACTTAATGAATGAGAAGACTTGTTTGATTACAATTCATAGTAAATCTTGAGTAATCAGTGTGTGAATTATGGATATATGCTGTGATCTGCTGCATCCCTTGGAGTGCATGTCTACTTGCATATGTTGTTTTCATACAAATTCCTTTGAAGTTAGTATCAACTGTATCTAGTTGTGGAATGTCCTGGTGAACATATGGTTTGGTTTTCTTCTCTTCATGACTGTATCTGGTGTGCATGTGGTTCAAAAGCTAAAAGTTCAACATTAATTTGAAGCATTTCTTTCAATTTCTTTGAATTTTAGAGCATTTCACCATCATAATTGCAAATAATTGATAATCTCAAGCAAATAATGCAAATATGTGGACATCTCATAGATAATTGAAAATATTTAGCATATTCAAAACTAAAGCATGCATTATTGATGAATCTCATGCAAATATTTGACTATAATTGTATCATTTAATCAAACTACTGTATAAAATGACCTCTCTGTAAAGAATCTTTGCAGAAACAGTGTCATGATGATGAACTTCATGTAAGGCCCCAAAATGGAAACAATAACACACATCAACCTCTGAGTAACATCAGACGATTAAGACCTAATCACCGGAGACTTGGGATCATGAATTCTCTGAATTCATCGTATCTTTCAAGATGAATAAAGGTTAATGTGTACTTTTATTCTATGCTTGTTTATGACTAACATCATGACCAACAGTATCCCAATTGTTTAAGTAACTTGAGAGAACATATATTGAGATCGACACCACCATCTATAAGTATGTGTTTTATCTTTCGTTTATGGATAAAAACTTCAATGTGAAGGGCATCATTCTGACATGGATCATGGTATGGGAGGTCCTTTTTAGAAAAGACCACATTGTAAGGTGAGGCAATGTTACCTATTATATCTTGGAAATCTGTGACCGCTATGTTATTAGGAACCGAAGACTCTTGTAGGGAATTTTCTAGCACAACTTTATGTGCGGGTGACGACCGTAGAAGATCCAAAATAGAGATCTATGTAGGGGTTTTCCCTAGATGTTCTACAAGATTGTAATCAGATTGAGTTGGGAGACTTGGTGTAGGCCCATGAAGGGTGACACAACTGCGACGAGTTGTGACTATGCAATCCATAGATTTACCTTTGATAGTGAGGGTAGACACATGACTTTCTTTAAAATGACCTACAATAGAGTCATAGGAAGTAGAAGCTTTGTTAACACCTTTACCTTTATCAGGATGTTGACTTTGACCATGGTTAGGGAATGACTCCTTGTACATGTTGAGATCTTTGTGTTTTGATTAGGAGGTGCATCAAAAGTGACTTCACCTCTATCAATAAGGTTTTGGATCATGTGCTTGAGTTTCATGCATGATATGGTTCTGTGTCCTTTGGTCCTATGGTATTCACAATATTCTTTGTCTTTATACCATGTGGGTTTGAAAGCAGGTTCACCATATGGGGGAGCATTTGGTAGTGTGACGAGTCTATTTTGCACAAGTTTCTATAGAATCCAACTCTATAGGCTCTCCCAAGGGAGTGAACTTACACCTTGGAGGGTAATCTTTTTGAGGCCGCTCTTGTTGTCGTTATTGTTGGTTTTGTTGAGGCGGAGGTTGGTTTTGTTTGGATGAAAGATGAAGGGGTGTTTGTAGTGTTTGGACATGTTTAGAATCCACTGCACCATCATTGACCACATTTTTGTTTTTGTTCCAAAATTTGGGCTTATCATTTGATTGTTGTTCGGATGCATTGTCTTTATTTTCTTTGAATATTTTGACCATGCCTTTAGCGATGAGGGACTTTTCAATGTTGATGCCCTTATAGGTAATTTCATCAAAGGTTGTAGCACTAAGTATTTGCAAATGGAAACCTAATTCTTGGTTAAGGTTCTGCACAAACATGCTAACAAGATGTTTTTCGGGTATTTTGAATGGAAATTCTCTAGCCATTTGTCTCCATCTTTGAAGGAAGGAGATGAGAGTTTCCTCATTTTTCTGTTTATTGTTGCATAGGTCGGTCATAGAGACCTCATGCTTTGTATAGTATGAGAAATGAGTGGCAAATTTTTTTGCAAGCTCATTAAAAGATTTGATACCCGTAGGTAGATGCGAGAACCATTCTATAGCTTGACCTCCAAGGCTGCGAGGAAAGAGGTGCATGAGATATGTGTCATTATGTGCAACCTCTAAACAAGCAAGATAGAATTCACGAAGGTGGTCTTTTGGGTCTCCTCTTCTCTTATATTTATCATATTTGGGAATATTGAAGTTGGGAGGAAATAGAATCATGTGCAGTGACCAATCAAATAGATAAGGACAAACTTCTTCCAAGGAGAAGGTTTTCTTGGTGTGGCCAAAAGTTAGATCAGCTAGTTGTTGTTTAACCTCGGCAAGTTGGAGCTCCATAGTTATTGGAGGGTTGGAAACATCTCTTGTTGTACTAGAGGTGGTTGTTGTTGTCCATATGGAAGATTGTAGTGGAAGCCATAGGCATTGGTGTTATAAGGGTCATATGATTGGTTGGGTTCATATGTGTGATATGTTGGATTTGGATTGGGTTGGTTTTGGTTTTTTTGATTTTGGGGAGGTGGGGGTGGTGCTAGGTAAGAATGTTGACTTTGTGATGGTTATAGATATGAGTTTGGTTATTGGTATTGTGGAGGTGGTGTGAAGAAAGAATTCCTTGGAGGAAATCTAAAGTTTGTTGGGTTTGGTTGTGATGGTGGAACATAGCCATAGGATGTTTGGTTTTGAGAGTTTTGAGGGTTGAGATAGTTGTTGGTTAGGTTAAGCATGGAAGATCTTTGTGGTGGAGGGACATAGGTAGATGGGTTTTGTGATGGTTGGGGTTGCATGACATTGGTTGGTTTAGTGATATGGAGATTGGATGATGTTGGGGGTGGTGTTGGTTGTGGCCCTTGTTGCATGGCTACATAGGTGTTTCTTAGATTGTAATTTGGTGGGAAACTGTCTCGTGATGGGGTAGTCAATGTTCCATTTACATTTGATGTAGGCATTTGGGAGATGATAGGAGGTTGTTCTGTGTCTGACCTAGCTAGAGCGGCTTGTTTCTCTAATTTAGCTTGATGTTGTAGAGTCTCTTGTTGATGTGTATAGATCTCCATTGGAGTCATGAGGGGTGATATGGGTCTTTCCGCTATTGGATTTTGATAAAGAGGATTCTCATATTGAGCGGGAAAAGGTTTAGTCATTCTCCCTTGTGAGCTTTGTTCAAGTATGGGAGTGGTCATGGTTGACATGGTTTGGACTATAGTTATAGCATCATGGGTTTTGTTTGGCTCTTTAAGATTGGATAGATTAAAATCTTGAGGCAATTTAGCTCCTTGTTTGGCTAGTAAGCAGAAGAAATGATCTTGGTTCTCATTAAGGAGTTTGTCAAATGCAGTTATGGCTCGCGTATCTTGCATAATTTCATCTAGGTCTTATCTATCTTCTTGAGAGGATTGACCTTCTTCAAAGTGTCTCTCTTCTTGAGATGGAACTTGAACCATGGTGTAGAAAAATCATGAGGCATGCCGGTAGTGAATTGAGTTACATCTACCAAAGGGACATTATTCTCTTGAGGATTGGTTGGTTGGTCATGTTGTGGCCTATTTTGAAAATTAGTTGGCCTATCCATTAGTGTTTTTGGAGTACTCTTATGAGACATGTTGGATTGGCTTGGTTGAGGTGTATGAGGAGGAAATTTGCACTTCCTTGGGGAAATTTGTTTAGCATTCATAGATTGGTGGAGTCTAGTGGTTACCATGGGATACACTTGTTACTAAATTTTGATCGCACTAAATTTAGTTAGACATAAGTGCAGTTGTTTCTATAAGAATAAAAGAAAACTTTAAGTTATTGCATTCATTAAACAATTGATCTCTTGACAAAGTAGAGATAGATCAGATGTCAAGATAACCCATCAGTCCAATCAGAATTGATGAATCATCATAAAAAGTGAATCAGGATGTCAAGAAATCAAAGTTTCAAGAAATACAGTTGATCTAACATAGTTTTATCTTTCAAGAGTTATAAGACAAATTGATTATTCAATTGATCATATTTGAAAGAAGGAAAGAAAGATATTTATTTGAACTATTATTTCATGTCATAGTTGGAACATACAATTTATTATTTGTTACTTTATCCTATGTAGGAAAAGAAACATACATACATCAAGTGCATAAGATAAATTAACTGATCATGTTTAAAAGAAGTGTTCAAATGTGTCCCACACAAGCCATGGGAGTAACTAAACTAAGAAATGCATACATATGCAAGCTATACATCTGATGATAAAAGAAATAAGGAAGAACACGTGATAAAACTAAATATCCATCATTGCCTGAGCAAGGAGGTTGTTGAGCTAGTTGACAGTTGATCTTGAGTCCTCATCTTCAGCTCTAGTTGTATCAGTTGAACCTACACAAAAAAATTGGGGAAAGTCCTGTAAGAGCTCTGGATATTTAATGTTATCATATGCTTTTATCAAGTAGACATATCAACTTGTCACATCATGCATTTCATATGAAAGATCAAATCAAACATGTTCCATAAATCATAATATCATGAAGAGGATCAATCAACTCTATCAGGTATGTTTTTATGCTAACTTGTCTGTTCACTGTACAGGTATAGGGAAAGTAATGTTGCTGATTTGAAGACAATAAAGCATGTGGAGAAAAATGTGGCTCCCATAAGGGTTGAGCCCAACATGCTCCCTTCTTATCCATTCAAGAAGGACATCAAATTGCATAAACCGAGTAATCATGCATAGAAATAGTCAACATAGGTAGGCAAGGAGAGGGAATCATAATTGAAATAAAGAGTAGTTGCTCCTATATACTATGCCTCATCATAGAAGAAGCCTATCAATATCAAACAACTTTGCTTTACTTCATCACTTACATATGATGGAATGAACAATGTATCCATGCAGGAGATATCATTATACAGATACAAGAGTCAAATGATCAAGGAGCAGCTATACCAAAGTACATTCCATAAAGCTGCCATTATGAAATATAGAAAGGTACCTTCATATTTTAACATAGAGAAAGATATATTCTTTTACTATTCATATACATCATTCAAGTATGCAATAGTACATCTAAATTAAAATAGAAAGTTGAAGGTACAATGAGATAAAGTACAGTGTGTAATAGATGCAAAAGAATAAGCATTAATGTTATAATTTAGTCTCATTAAGAGGAACAATCATACTAGATGGAGAAGTCCTCATAAGCAACAAAGAGAAGCCCTAAAGACTGTATTTAAGCATATATTTACCATTATTTGTTGTGGATGAGATATAAATTGTTGTTTGAATGTAACTGTCAAGAAAGAGAAGATCAACTTTGCAGAATAGCCAATGAGCAAAAAAATATGATTGTCCCAGTTTAGGCAAATAGAATAGCTAATGAGCTCAAGGGGAGGATGGAGCAGTGTTGAAGAATAAAGAACAGCACAGACTTAGTGATATAAAAGGGCAAAAAGAGTAGGTATGCCAAAAGTGTTAACATTTGACAGTAATAAAAGAGATACAACTTATATAAACCCTAGCTGGGTTGCTATAAGCCATTCCTTTCTTTTTGTTACAGCCATACATTTTTGCAAAAGGTACAGTATGCAAGGAGGAAAGAACAAACGCAAAAGAAGGTGATACAATATTTTTTCTGCTAGGGCCGTGGCTGGAAAGTAGTTTTTGTGCCTGAAATATAAAAACCCTTGTTTCAAAATTAAAACCCTTATCTCATTTTTTAGTTACATAGAGAAAAGAAGGTTACAAAAGTGTATTTCTGTCATGGCTGTAACAAGGGTATCATTCTTGTTTCATTTTTTATGAAACCCATGTCAAAAAATTCAAAACCCTAACACCTTTTGCAGTTACAGAAAGGAAAATGGTAATATAATGTATCTATGTCAAGGTCGTGCCAAAGAAATGGCATTTATATGCAAGAAAATGAAACCCTTGTCAAGAATTTAAAACCCTCTTTCTTTCTGCAGTGGCATTCAAAGGAGAATGTGCCAAAGTGGCTACAAGTATGGTCGTGGATTAGAGAAGAAGTCCCTGTGTAAATTTAAGTGAAACCCTCATTTCAAAGTCAGGAGACCTTCAGGTTTTTTCATATCAGAAGACAAAGAATAAGACACAGAATACAAGTATGGCCACGGCCATGCCATTTATGAAAGTATGCAATGATACCCAAATAATAAAATTTGAAACCTTGATTATCTTTTACATCTACAGAAATAGTCAAAGTATCTATAGTAGACATAAAGAAGGCTCACCTTTTAGTTACAGAGGAAGTGAAGAAAGAATAGCCGCAACCCCTCTTTTGAGGGTTTTTCTCAGATATTGCCATATTTGCAGAGTTTCAACACAGAAAGATAAAGAATGGTGTCAAATAGTTTAGTAGAAGAAAGAACAAGTATGGTCATGGCCATTGTTATCAAAATACCATAAAAAATGATAAAAAAAACCAGTTAAAACTCTAGATACCTTACTCACCAATCTCTATTGGTTTCTTTAACTTAGAAAATGCAAAGAAATCAAACACAGAGAGCCAAGAGCATGGAGGAGTTATAGAGTAGCCGAGGGGAGAAGACAAAATGAAAATGACTTGAAGTTAGGGTTTCTTCTTTCTTTTTGCTTGATGCTTCTTTACACTTCTCGTTTTTTTGACTTTGCAAATAGTGATCATTACATTATCCAAAATACCGATGGGGTCAAGAATTCAAGTGATATGTTTCCTAGCAATCATTGTTAGAAAAGGCCGACAAATATGTATTTCTTGCATATTACTCAAAAGTCAAGGGTGTCAATATCATGAAAAGGTAAGTGTTATGCCTTGTGCATTGTCAAAGACAAGAAGATATATGAAGACAAAATGAGATTACAAGGTGGTAGGAGTATCATTGTTTTTTGCATGATGGAGATAGTTGAAAAGAAGAAGGTATACTTGCATGATTATGTATATGGATAGGTATGGCAAGGTGGCAAAGGATTACTTAGGGTTTTTATTTTATAATACATGATGGTTATATGGCAGTGAGGCCATTGTTTTGCATGTGTAAGTGGAGTAATAAGGCAGGAGGGGTTATTGTTTTCTCCTTATTGTAATTGGAGAGATAAGGAGTATTTTCTATGCCTATGTGTCTTGTAAGGCATGTTTACATTGCAATGGAGTTATAAGGATATGATTTTGCCTTAAATGCATATGGCATGCAACTAGATGATTTTTTCTCACAAAGAGATATAAGGGGATTTAATTTTCTTCTAAGTCCCATTTGTACTCAAATCATGCAAATTAGGCAATTATAAATTGGAGAGACAAGGAGTTTTATTTTTCTTCTCATCATGCATGATTTTATAAAATAAACCAATGTAAATAAATAGTAAAGTAATATTCTTCAAATTACTTTATTATTTTTCACAAATTGTAAAATCAGAAATAGTACAAGTTGTAACTAAAAATAGAGTAATTATCCTAATTACTTTATTATTCACTCACATCAATTTTGCAAAAGCAAAATCATGCAAATTGATGAGTTGAGTTAACTGAGGCTATGATTTGAGGAACAATTTGAGGAATTTTGGTCAACTTGTTGGTCAAACACATGGAGAGGGTCAACTTGGAGCTATTTTTGCTCAATTTGTGGTAGTTTGAGCCCTTATTTTTAGGGATTTCTTGGTTTGCTCATGGATCACTTTGGAGGACTTATTTTTAGAGGCAGTTAGCTATAGTTTCATTTTTGCATACCTCTTAGAGAGAGTAAACTATATATTGTAAAGCAAAACTTGGTTTTCTCTAGTTCTTGCATTTTTGCTCTTTTAAACTTTGAGAGAGAAGGAGGTTTTGTAACTCATTGATTACAGATTTTATAGAGATTAGAATAGATTATAGGTTCAATTTCTTTGTTCTTTATGTAATATTTTTCATTAAAATCAAGTGTTTACATTTCTATTGATGCTACTTATATGGATGATTTGATAAGATTTTAAATGTGTTTTAATATTGAAACCTTTTAAAATTATTGTCTCATTCCTATTTGTAAGTGTTAAGCATATTGATACCACAGGTCTTAGGTTGTGTTACTGAAATCCTTTCTTTCATATTGTGAAGAATCTTTTTCCTTCATAAAGAACAGTTTTTTCTAGCCTTCCTTAGAAACATTTTTGTGATATTTATGCCAAGATTGGATTGTGGGAGTTAGATTTCTGAAATCTATTGTGAGCCAGATTTGCATTTTTCCATCCTTATTAGGTGTATCACCAAATTTTACAACTTTATTTCCTTATAGTTTCCTTCTTCCCCTTTTCCAAAGAAAAAATTATAGATTCAAATAAAATATTTTAAGGGAACCAACCCACAATCTGGAGGTTCAAACTCACTATAGGTCACCTACAGCTTGAGTTTGTCCTCATGTTTTGAAGGATTGCAGAGTGTTACAACTTTGTATAAAGGTGTAATCCTAATCGACAACAGTTTTTGGCACGCCCAGTGGGACTTTGAACTGATTTTTAGTTCAAAAAGAACTTATTTTTTCTATTGTTTTGGTACGATCAGCAAATTCTACAACTTTTCAGAGGTTTATTTTTCAAGTACCTAGTGACTAACTTTCTAGTTTTATAGATCAGATTTTGCAACCTATGAGATGAATTTTGGTTTTATAGATCAGGTTTCAGTTGTTTCCAACTTTCTGAGTGAGTAAACATGTCTACCTTTCATGGGAATATCTCATATCATCCATCATATCATGAAAATACTGCTAATCCTTCATCTTATCAGCCATATCAGATCAGCCATGATGTTGGTTTTAGCCCAAATTCCATGATTTTTCAAGGAAACCAACATGCACAGTACTCTTACCTCCCACCCACCCCTGCTCATCCTTCATATATACATTTACATGTTCAAAATCAGCCCCAAGAGGTTAGGGATATGAAGTATAGCATAAGTGACACATTGTTATAAGTCACAAGGAACCTAGAAGAGTTCAGGAGGCTACAGGAACTTGATTTACAATAGGAAAAGATGGATTAACAAGCCTATCTTCATGAGCAGGAGTTGGAGGCACAAAGGATACAATTTGAAGAAGGTCTCAGAAGGGAGATAATAGCAAAAGAGGAGCAGATGAAGTTTTTTCTTGCACAAGTACAAAGACAAGCAATCCAAATAGCTGCATTCATTCCAGAGCAGCCTGTTCAAAATGAGGTTAGTAGGTATCAAATTTCAAATTTCAAAAATTGTGATTTTGATCAGGCATTCAAAATCAGTCTATTAACCCTCAATATCAATCACATCAAGTGCTTGAATCAAATCATCAAGCTTTTGAACAACCATGGCAGCCTTCTTGGACCAAGCATCTTGATTATAAAATTTCAAATCTTATTAAGGCTACCCCTTTCATACCAATCCAAAATCAAGAAGAGGAAAAGATACTAGTATCTGAACCAATCAAGATTCCAAGTTGGTATAGTGAACAAGAGCAAAAGGTTTTAGAGCCCAAGCCAATCAAGATTCTAAGTTTCAACTCAGTAGCTGAGGCTTCTTGCAATCCTTCTTGTCCCACCAAATCAAAAAAATCAAATGTGGAGCAAGAGGTTGCTGTTGTTTTTTATGTGTCCCTAGCTAAAAGCAAGCATAATGCATATGATGTGGAGCAAGAGGTCACTGCTGCTCCAAATCCTTTACATTTTGAATCATTTGAAAAGTTTTCTAATGCTGTGTATAAGATGAATGAAAGCAGAATACAAAGATTGGAAGGGAAAAATCTTCAACTGCAAAAGTAGGTTGCCCACATTTCATTGGAGAAAGCCCCGTGTGAAGAGGAAGAACTGGTTTCTTTGTTTAACCAGTTACTTAGTTTTGTTGAGCTAAATGAATAGCTCATACCATAGGCAGAAATAACAGAACAACAAGAAGACATTACACAGTATGAAGAGTTGCCAATTGAAGCTAAGCAGTCTAACAATCTGATCTTGGATCATTTAGAAGAAGGTGAAGGTAAACCTATCATACAACTTGCAAAGCTAGTTGAGAGCTCTTATGAGGTAATAAACAGTCATTTTTTACCAAAAATTCAAGAGGAATGTGATGAAGTTTTATTTTGGGATGATCTTGAGTCCTTTGTGTCAAATTTAGATGGCAAACAAGATTAGGTTGAAGATGTTTTTGTGAAAGAAACCGAGCTTGAGTCTCATGAGATAGCTGACTTATTTAATGAACTTCCTGAATCTATGCCTAGTTTTGAACAACTGGATGATATAACTCATTTGGATTTAATGTGAGATTGTAAGTTGGATGACAACATGTTTTTAGGCATCATAGAAATATTTTGTTCTAACATTGATGATCAGCTAGTGTCAAATGAACTAGCAGTATGTGATCAACAGGATCAGGTTAAAGAGGCAAGTTTTTCTTCATTTCATTCACATGAGCTAACTATTTAAAATCAGAACAAAATTGCAAGTGAAAATAGGACAACAAATCCCAATCAGGCTATCAGGAGTCTTAACCAAGAGTTTATCATTGCAAGAGGCTATCCAATCAAAGATATGGTTGTCAGAGAGATAGAAAAGTAGGTACAGATTGTTGTTGTACCAACATAGTAGTTTTCATCCTCAGAACAACAAAATTAGATCATCTTTTTACCCCATGATAGAGGTTTACATGATCAGGTTCAGCTGGTGAGTGAATTTATCTACATTTTTTATGAAGCATTGCAAAAATTTGTGGAATACTTTCTTGTACTTCATCTAATTTTGGACATCTATAAGCATGTGAATCAGTGTCCCCTATTGAGAAAGGGAAGTTATTTTAACCAAATAGTTACTGGATTTTTTTGACCAGCACCTTTGGCTGGTTAGAGTAGGGTAGAGTAGAATTTCAGTTCAGTATTTCATTTCCAAGAAGTGCTTATGCACATTTTGTTAGCCATGTCTTAAACAGGCCAGTTAGTTTCAATTTTAGTTTTATTGCTGCTATAGTTCTATCAGTTTGAGTTACAGAAAAGTTTTCAAGGTTCAGGATAGAAGAAGACTCATGTGCCCAATGGAATTGCAAGGCTATTGGTCTTAAGTTGTTTAGTAGGCAAACACCCCTGAGAGGTCACTAGAAATGTTACTAAATTTTGTTCACACTAAATTTAGATAGACCTAAGTGCAATTGTTTCAGTAAGAATAAAAGAAAACTTTAAGTTATTGCATTCATTGAATAGTTGATCTCTTGACAAAGCAGAGATAGATTAGTTGTCAAGATAACCCATCAGTCTAATTAGGACTGATGAATCATCATAACAAGTGAATCAGAATGTTAAGAAATCAAAGTTTCAAGAAATACAGTTGATCTAACATAGTTTTATCTTTCAGGAGTTATAAGACAATGATTATTCAATTGATCATATTTAAAAGAAGGAAAGAAATATATTTATTTGAACTATTATTTCATGTCATATTTGGAACATACAATTCAGTATCTGTTACTTTATCCTATGCATAAAAAGAAACATACATACATCAAGTGCATAAGATAAATTAATTGGTCATGTTTAAAAGAAGTGTTCAAATGTGTCCCACACAAGCCATGGGAGTAACTAAACTGAGTAATGCAGACATATGCAAGATATACATCTGATGATAAAGGAAATAAGGAAGAACACGTGATAAAACTAAATATCCATCATTGCCTGAGCAAGGAGGTTGTTGAGATAGTTGACAGTTGATCTTCAATCATCATCTTCAGCTCCAGTTGTATCAGTTGAACCTGCAAAAAAAAATTGGGGAAAGTCCTGTAAGAGCTCTGAATATTTAATGTTATCATATGCTTTTATCAAGCAGACATATTAACTTGTCACATCATGCATTTCATATGAAAGATCAAATCAAACATGTTCCATAAATCATAATATCATGAAGAGGATCAATCAACTCCATTAGGTATGTTTTTATGCTAACTTGTTTGTTCACTATACATGTATAGGAAAAGTAATGTTGCTGATTTGAACACATTAAAGCATGTGAAGAAAAATGTGGCTCCCACAAGGGTTGAGCCCAACATGCTCCCTTCTTATCCATTCAAGAAGGACATCAGATTGCATAAACAGAGTAATCATGCATAGAAACAGTCAACATAGGCAGCTAAGGAGAGGGAATCATAATTGAAATAAAGAGGAGTAGTTGCTTCTATAGACTATGCCTCATCACAGAAGAAGTTTGTCAAGATCAAACAACTTTTCTTTACTTCATCACTTACATATGATGGAATGAACAATGTATCCATGCAGGAGATATCATTATACAGATACAAGATTCAAATGATCAAGGAGCATCTATACCAAAGTGCATTCCATAAAGCTACCATTATGAAATACAGAAAGGTACCTTCATCTTTTAACATAGAGAAAGATATATTCTTTTACTATTCATATACATCATTCAAGTATGCAATAGTACATCTGAATTAAAATAGAAAGGTGAAGGTACATTGCGATAAAGTACAGTGTGTAATAGATGCAAAAGAATAAGCATTAATGTTATAATATAGTCTCATTAAGAGGAATAGACATAGTAGATGGAGCAATCATGATGGAGAAGTCCTCATAAGAAACAAAGAGAATCCCTAAAGACTGTATTTAAGCATATATTTACCACTCTTTGTTGCGGATGAGGTATAAATTGTTGTTTGAATGTAACTGTCAAGATAGAGAAGATCAACTTTGCAGAACAACCAATGAGCAAAAAGATATGATTGTCCCAGTTTAGGCAAATAGAATAGCTAATGAGCTGAAGGGGAGGATGGAGCAGTGTTGAAGAATAAAGAATAGCACAAACCTATGTCTCCTATTCAGAGACATCATCAAAGTCAAAATACTGCAAAGGTATGTTGCAGAGTTCAAAGTATTCAGCCAAATGAAGATAAAAAACAGTGTTTAGAGATGCAATGATAATGCCATGTGTTAAAGAAGGAGATACATGAGTGATTTCAAACACATATAGATACCATAGTGTCAACCTAATGCATGTCATGCCACTTCACAAGACCAAGGTCTCATCAAAAGAATGATTGGATGTCACAGAAGAATATAGGAGCTATCACTTTTATTGTGCATGAAGAAGTAGATACAGATAGACAGTCATGTAAGAGTAAACAGCTATGCCATAGGACAGTCATCATCACAAGAAGACTTCATAAGAGGGCAGTCATGTCTAAAGCAACAAAGGAGTTCAACATCCTAATCAAGCACAGTGAAGAAACACAAGGCATCCTACAGTCAAAGGATAAATGATCAAGATTATATACAAGAAATCTTTTGAAGATAGGGTGAAAGAGATTTTAAATGTTTTTAAACTACTACAGTCAAAATGAAGTGTAAATGGAACAGCAGAGGCAATATGTTTTGTTCATCTATAGTCAATGTATTACAAGGTATGCAATGAGAAAATTCAGTCATGATGATGGGACATCTAAAGGATATTTTGTTTCATCTACATAAAAAGGCATTTATCTTTCTTCTTTTTTATCAAATGGATAATGTAACAGGTACAACCATGCATTTACTTATTCAAGAACAAGAAGGAAATGCATATATTTATGTCATAACTCAGTGGCATCTCATTATCCCATTATACAAATACAAGAGTAGATGATGTAATACAATGTGATCAAATATTGAAGCAACAGTCAAGACTTTGTGATATAAAAAGGCAAAAAGAGCAGGTATGCCAAGAGTGTTAACATTTGATAGTAATAAAAGAGATACAACTTATATACACCCTAGCTAGGTTGGTATAAGCCATTCTTTTCTTTTTGTTATAGCCATAAATTTTTGCAATAGGTACAGTATGCAGGGAGGAAAGAACAAATGCAAAAGAAGGTGATACAATATTTTTTCTGCCAGGGCCATGACTGGAAAGTAGTTTTTGTGCCTGAAATATAAAAACCCTTGTTTCAGAATTAAAACCCTTGTCTCATTGTTTAGTTACACAGTGAAAAGGAGGTTACAAAAGTGTATTTTTGTCATGGCCATAATAGGGGTATTATTCTTGTTTCATTTTTTATGAAACCCATGTCAAAAAAATCAAAACCCTAACACTTTTTATAGTTATAGAAAGGAAAATGGTAATATAATGTATCTATGTCAAGGTCATGCCAGAGAAATGACATTTATATGCAATAAAATGAAACCCTTGTCAAGAATTTAAAACCCTCTTTCTTTCTACAATGACAACCAAAGGAGAATGTGCCAAAGTCTCTACAAGTATGGCCGTGGATTAGAGAAGAAGTCCCTATATAAATTTTAAATGAAACCCTCATTTCAAAGTCAGGAGACCTTCAGGTTTTTTCATATCAGAAGACAAAGAATAAGACACAGAATACAAGTATGGCCACGGCCATGCCATTTATGAAAGTATGCAATGATACCCAAATAATAAAATTTGAAACCTTGATTATCTTTTACATCTACAGAAATAGTCAAAGTATCTACAGTAGACATAAAGAAGGCTCACCTTTTAGTTACAGAGGAAGTGAAGAAAGAATAGCCGCAACCCCTCTTTTGAGGGTTTTTCTCAGATATTGCCATATTTGCAGAGTTTCAACACAGAAAGATAAAGAATGGTGTCAAATAGTTTAGTAGAAGAAAGAACAAGTATGGTCATGGCCATTGTTATCAAAATACCATAGAAAATGATAAAAAAAACTAGTTAAAACTCTAGATACCTTACTCACCAATCTCTATTGGTTTCTTTAACTTAGAAAATGCAAAGAAATCAAACACAGAGAGCCAAGAGTATGGAGAAATATCAGAGAGCCATCAAACCCTAAGTGGTATGGAGGAGTTACAGAGCAGCCAAGTGGAGAAGACAAAATGAAAATGACTTGAAGTTAGGGTTTCTTCTTTCTTTTTGCTCACTGCTTCTTTACCCTTCTCAATTTTTTTTGACTTTGCAAATAGTGATCATTGCATTATCCAAAATACTGACGGGGTCAAGACTTCAAGTGATATGTTTCCTAGCAATTATTGTTAGAAAATGACGACAGATATGTATTTCTTACATATTACTCAAAAGTCAAGGGTGTCAATATCATGAAAAGGTAAGTGTTATGCCTTGTGCATTGTCAAAGACAAGAAGATATATGAAGACAAAATGAGATTGCAAGGTGGCAGGAGTATCATTATTTTTTGCATGAGGGAGATAGTTGAAAAGAAGAAGGTATACTCGCATGATGATGCATATGGATAGGTATGGCAAGGTGGCGAAGGATTACTTAGGGTTTTTAATTTATAATACATGGTGGTTATATGGAAGTGAGGCCATTCTTTTGCATGTGTAAGTGGAGTAATAAGGCAGAAGGGGTTATTATTTTCTCCTTATTGTAATTGGAGAGATAAGGAGTATTTTCTATGCCTAAGTGTCTTATAAGGTATGTTTACATTGCAATGGAGTTATAAGGATATAATTTTGCCTTAAATGCATATGGCATGTAACTAGGTGATTTTTTCTCACAAGGAGATATAAGGGGATTTAATTTTCTTCTAAGTCCTATTTGTACTCAAATCATGCAAATTAGGCAATTATAAATTGGAGAGACAAGGAGTTTGATTTTTCTTCTCATCATGCATGATTTTACAAAATAAACCAATGTAAATAAATAGTAAAGTAATATTCTTCAAATTACTTTATTATTTTTCACAAATTGTAAAATAAAAAATAGTACAAGTTGAAACTAACAATAGAGTAATTATCCTAATTACTTTATTATTCACTCACATCAATTTTGCAAAAGCAAAATCATGCAAATTGATGAGTTGAGTTAACTAAGACTATTTGGAGCCTTTTTGCATGATTTGAGGAGCAATTTGAGGAATTTTGGTCAACTTATTGGTCAAACACATGGAGAGGGTCAACTTGGAGCTATTTTTTCTCAATTTGTGGCAGTTTGAGCCCTTATTTTTAGGGATTTCTTAGTTTTCTTGTGGATCATTTTGGAGGACTTATTTTTAGAGGCAGTTAGTTGCAGTTTCATTTTTACATACCTCTTGGAGAGAGCAAACTATATATTGTAAAACAAAACTTAGTTTTTGCTAGTTCTTGCCTTTTTGCTCTTTTACACTTTGAGAGAGAAGGAGGTTTTGTAATTCATTGATTACAGATTTTATAGAGATTACAGTAGATTACAGGTTCAATTTCTTTGTTCTTCATGTAATTGTTGACCTGTTTTCCTCTGTCCAGAGTTAAATAGTTCATCTTGTATATTCCTTGAATATCCTTTAGGAAGTGACCCTACAAAGCCTAAATCCTTCAATTACTCATGCTCTGCCTTGCCAAATATCTCAAAATCTTGCCTAGAGAATCCTTGCAGAAAACCCCAAAAAAACCCAGAAATCTTGTCTTCAAGTGCTTTCCATTGCAGCTAGTTCTCAGTTTTATACTTATTCATTTTTATATGCATATACAATTGTATGTTTCTTTGTATGTATGTTCACATTGTATGTTCAAATATACAATCGCACATGCAATGGTGTATGCAAAGGGAATACACAAGACAATGATACAAAGGGAAGAGGCAAAGTCAATATGCAAAGGGCAGGATACAAATGTACATCGGGTTACAATTGTATATGCAAAGCGCATATACAAGGCAATGATACAAAGGTGAATGTATATCGGGCGATTGTATCTCATATACAATTGCATATACAAAGTAGCAAATAAAGGACATATAGAGGGTGGGGTCCACCAAATGTATGTATATGCGATTATATCTTTGCACATACAATCACATATACAATGGCATATGCATTTCTGAGATACAACCCCAGAATTGAAAAGAATATGCAATTGGTTTATAAAGGCAGATGCGATTGTATGCATCTTTGAATGTATGTTTGCATTGTATGTTTGCAGATATAAAGGTCACATGCAAAGGTCAGTTGCAATGTTCGTATGTACAAGGTGATTGTATGCAGTTTGTTTGTATGTTCGCATTGTATATGCGATATACAAAGGGTTAGATGCAACAGTGATATATAAGGTGGAACCGACTGGGGAATTGAATGTGGCAGATAATCAACTGGGGCCATAGTTGTATGTTGAAGTGCATGTATATGCCGATATGCAAAAGGGCAAAGATGCAAGGCCGGACCTGTTTCAAAGTTTCATTCTGATTGATAATCTTTTGAGTTCCGCATTATATGTATATGCGATTGTATCTCATATACAATCAGATATACAAAGGGTCGCATACAAAGGATTTCAGCGAGACTTAGTGCAACAGCGGCTCAGTTTGTAGTCTTTCTGGCGAATGATAAGGAGGATATAAATGTTTAGTGATGGGTCCCAGGTTTAGCTCAGTGACCAATCAAATAGTGCCACATGTCAGGGCCGATTCAAAGGCTGATTCAAAAGGTAAAGGCACACTTTTGTATGCTGGCCATTGTATTGTGTATACAATTGCACATACAAAAGCATATACAAAGGGAGATTCAAGCACATACAAAGTGAATTGAATATGCAAAAGGTGAAAGGAAAGAAATTGCATAAATACATAAAGTGAACCCAGCAGTCAAAGTGCATGTGCAATTGTATATACAATTGCATATACAAGCGCGTATACAAGTGCAGATGCAAAGTGATATATAGATATAAGATGCAGTTGACTGCAACTTTGACCGCCCATATCTCCTTCATCCTGGTGAATTTCAACATGCTTCAAAAGGCAAATATGCTTGTTTTTACCTCCTCTTTCATTTGGTGGGCTTTGAGGAGGATATCTTCACTTTTAGAATTTGATGTAATGTCTGTATGCATACAAATGATGACCCTTTTGCAGCAAAGATAAATCTAACGCCATGCATTCAAATTTGTAGTTTCAAACAAGGAATTTAGGGGCTGATTGTATCAGATGCAGGGCCCAATCATTCATCATTTTCAAGTGATCAGATGCCAGATTAAGAGGACTTAGGAATCTACAGTGCCATAAAACTTTGTTTGATGGTTTGCATCCTACTCATGTGCAATACAAATCTGATTCCTCACCTACCCTTTCCAGATATTTGTAGCATTCATTGCTACAAATCAAACAACTTAGCTATTTCACATTGATGACCAGAAATATCTCTCATCTGCTCTTTTCCTATTTTCCACGCCATAACTTCTTACAGGTGGACGTCCCTTCAAATGTAGATATTTTCTTGACAGAGCCCATGGGACGAATTGTTTTGTAACCGACTTAGGTCAAAATGTAAATGCTATATATGCATAAAATGAGATGTAAAAAAGGGTTGGTTGTTGGAAGTTTTAGTAATATATGCTTCTGATTTCCAAATAGAGCATTTCCTCTACTGTAACCATGCCTTCTTATTGAATATATGCAAGTTATTTTACTTCTTCTACTAATTTTTAGTTTAGTGTGAATCTGCATATGATTGTCTGTGAACTTTTTTTTTGTTCCTCTCAACCATTTTGTTTCTCACCTCTGCTAAAATCATCTGAATCTATGTATGTCTACTTGTTGTATTTGGTTGTGTTGTGCATCTTCTCAGTTCTATGAGAGCTCTTTTATTCAACCTGGTGTATCACCTAATTTCTATTTTATGTTTCCTTCTACCCTTTTCCCAGCAAGCATTAGCACTAGGTTTAGATATTTTTCCTCTAAGTATTAGGCTCAGAGGTAGGAAGCTGGCCTACTCTGGAGCTCTGATCTCAATTTGCAAGGTCCCACACTTTGAGATCATTCCCATTGTGTCATTAGAATGCTTAGACTCTCTCCAAGCAGGGTGTAATTCTATGTGACAATAGTTTCTGGCATGCCTGGTGGGACTCTACAATCATATTGCTAGTTATGATATGCAACTAGCATTATCAGGCTTTTAAAAGGCAATTTTCTACATATCTGGTGACTCATACTAAGAAAGGACAAGTAGATCAGTGCTGCTGTTACGTTTTATGAGAAAAATACAAACTCAGAGTTCGAGTTCATTTGATTATTTGCAGCTGTCTCCACCTAGAAGATAAAGTAGAGCTGTGGTAAGGACTCCAGTTTCCAAAAGAATACAATCAACCCCACCAAGTTTCAGGCCAGTAATACCTATAGTTCCTATACCGGTTCAAGCAAACCTACCTCCAGCTCTTCCAATGGCAAGGAATCAACTGTTTTGTGGCTTTTGACGGGGGCAGCCCATCGAATTTGATAATGCATGATAATATAACCATGGCATCTTTGAAGAGCTTGCCCTATTTCACTAGGGAGGATCAAACTACCCCAATCAAGCACATTAGAGACGTGGCTTCTCTATGTGGTGTTCATTATGTAACTCAAGAAAATGTAGCCATCAGGCTACTACCTGCCTCATTTAAAAGAAAAACATTACAGTGGTTCAGGAGTTTACCAGTGCAATCTGTAGGAATTTGGGATGATCTGGGTGATAAGTTGAACAAACAATTTCAAGATAAGTTAGATAACTTATCGCTAGTTGAACAACTGACTACAATAAAGAGAGCTCCCCAAGAGCAAATGATGGATTTCAATTTCTAGTTTCAGAAGACATGGGATAAAATTCCTACCACGGTAAGGCCTCCATCAGAATATGCATATCTATATTTTTTGAAAGCTCTAAATAGTGACATTTCAATAATGATTCAATCGTTAGGAGGTACAAGTTTACCTGATGCATATGAAATAGCTATTAGGTAGAGAACAACTTGATTTAGGCTGGGAAAATACCACCTAGACCACCAATGCCCATTTTTCATGAGATTCAAGCTTCAATGCCTTTGTCGATCTCGTATTTTGCTCCTTTACCTGTTGTAGCAGCATTGCCAAATACTGCCAATCCTAAAACTGCTGCTTCTAGCTCATCACAAGAGTTAAAAGAGATAAAAAATAGCCAACAAAAAATAGAGAATATCTTGCAAACTTTTGGGAATGAGCTGGTAAACATAAAAAAAATAGTAGTCCCAGAATAGACAGCCTTATTAGCCACACATCCAAGGGCAAAATCAGCCTTATCAGGGGCAAAATCAACCATATCAAGCTAATAGGCCTCCATATCAAAGCAATTACCAAGGTACCAGGTAGAATGTTAACCAGAGGCCTTTCTAGCCTTACAATCATGTACCCATTAAAGCAGTTAGGGACCTTGTCCCTATTCAGAATAACCTTGCAGCCGAGTATGAATGGTGTTATCCATGCAATCATCCACACAGTCAGGCAACCTATTTAAATGGAGTGATAAATCAGGCTTTAATGGTACAAAATGTTGCATTTTCACAACCAAACACCCTTAATGATGGGGCTGTACAATAGCAAGAATAGCCTCAGAATGATACTGCCTTCATAAACTAGCAGGGATATGAATTCTATGGCATAAGCAGAGATGATACTTCAGTTGCAGCAAATATGAGAGCTAAAAAGAGGGGTTATGAGATAGATCAAGCAGCAAACAAAGGGAAAGGACCTGCTGATCCTTCTACATCTCAGATTCCTCATATTTTGCAAAGGAATACTCAAGCAACTGCCAGGGAGCAGCCTCATTTGTAGGCTGATGTTGCTGCTACAAAGTCACATCAGAAGGTAAACGTCACTCCACCTTTTAATATCATTGAAAATATGAAGAAGATGAATGTGACAATATCTATGTGGGATTCCCTAGCCATCCCAAGTCAAAAGGATATGTTACAATCTACCTTGTCTGATTTAAAAGTGTCAAATGATGCAACTGTTGACCCAGCTAGGGTTGTTCTTACCAATTCATCCTAGGACAACAGTAAACAACCAAACAAGAGTGCTAAACCACTTCTATTTTATGTGTCATTAATAATAGGAGACAAGTTAGTACATAACTGCATGGTGGATAGTGGTGCAAGTAGTTATGTAATGCCAAAACAGATTGCAAACCAATTAGGATTGAAATACCAGCCCCTTGAGAAGGGTGTGCTCCAACTAGATGGCACAACTATTAACACTGTGGGTGTGATAAAAGATCTAGGTCTCACTTTGCATACCTGTCCAAACGTTTCCATTTCTCTTGAGGTGTTCATCATAGATTTACCTCCTTATTTTGCCATGTGTTTGTCAAGAGAGTTCACAGCCAAGATACGAGGATATTTATCCTCAGACTAGTTCCACATGTTTTTTAGGACCCGATATGGCACAAAAGTGACCCTAAAATCTGAATTGCTGGCCAAATATCACATAGAACCTTATGTCCCAAGTGCTATTAATGCAAATTGCATTATTTCTGATGATCCTGAGCTTGTTGCTGCTTAAGAACTACAAGCTGAAAGTATACCAGAAGTGCTATTAAAGGAGTGGGCCTTAGAAAATATTGTAGATAATCCTGAAGGACACATTCAAGAAACTGGTATGGGGGTTTACATATTGTACGAACCTGAAACAACAATTCCAAACCTTGTAAAGAGTGTAGAATAGTAGATAGAACAGCAAGATGAGGTATGGAAAATGTACTTTGATGGCTCTAGGAATTGGAATGGATCTGGTGGTGGTGCAATGCTTGTGTCTCCATAAGGTGACAAATATTATTCTACTTTCCATTTTTCTTTTTCATGTACAAATAACACTGTCGAGTATGAAGGGTTGATTCAAGTTTTGCAGTGGGCAAGAAAGAGGAAAGTTGGTTGTTTGCAGGTGTACAGGGACAGTGAACTTATTGTGAATTAGGTGAGGGGACTGCGTGTTACAAAGAATGGTGTTTTGAAATGCTATAAACATAGGGTATGGGATATGATTGAGGAGTTTGACGCTTTCAATCTAATCTCTATTCCAAAAAGTTAGAACTATCATGCAGATAGGTTAGCTACGATTGGGGCTCAATTCGATATCCCCAGTGATATTTAAAGAGAAAAGGTATAGCCTCATGTGAAAATAGTTGATAGGCCCTCTATCCCTGACAGTAACATTCATTGGTAGGTTTTTGAGAGTGACGAGCAAGTTTTGCATTTCTTGTTAGAAGAAGATGAGTTCTCTGTGATGAATCAGAAGAAACTCAAACAACAATATGGTGAGGGTCAAGTTGTTCAGTTAAGGACTAATAAGCTGCCTAGAGGGTTAGTAACCTTGGAATCCATTTTTGGTACTGATGATCAGCTGAAAAAGAGCAAAACTAGCATGCAGGTCAAAGAGGAACATTACGAGGAGCTGGAAATTTTTAAGGGTAAGCTTCTCAAAATTGGTAAAATCTATTCGCCTGAGGATAGGAAAGCTTTTATTACTCTTTGTCAAGAATTTGAGGTTGTGTTTTCTTGGGAATACTTAGACTTAAAGAGGTTTGACCCTCATATTTCCCAGCATACTATAGAGTTAGAATCAAGTGCAAAACCTGTAAGGTAGAAACAAAGACCTTTAAATCCAAAACTTGAGCCTCTGATGATTAAAGAATTAACCAAGCTGATCGAGGGAAATATCATTTTTTCGATCAAGCATACTTCTTGGGTCTCGAATCTTGTTCCTGCGAGGAAAAATAATGGAGAGATTAGGCTATGCGTTGACTTTAGAGACCTTAATAGAGCCTCCCTGAAGGACCACTACCCACTACCCTCAATGGAACAAATTTTGCAAGTAGTGGCTGGTTCAAAAAGACTCTCCTTACTTGACGGATATTCCAGTTATAATCAAGTGTTAGTCAAGGAGGAAGATCAGTTTAAAACTACTTTTACCACCAAATGGGGCACCATGGCCTATAAAATGATGCCCTTTGGTCTGTCAAACGTTGGCTCTACTTTTCAGAGAGCTATGGATATGGCTTTTAAAGGTTTGCTTTATAAAATGGTAATTGTGTACCTAAATGACATCACAGTTTTCTCTAAAGATGCATCTGAACATTTATCCCACTTGAGACAAGTATTTGAGAGATGTAAAGAGTTTGGGATATCTCTTAATCCTAAGAAATGCATTTTTGTTGTGCATGAAGGCAAGCTTCTAGGGCACATTGTGTCAAAAGAGGGAGTTACCATTGATACAGAAAGGGTAAGAGCTATTCTAGAGTTGCCTTTACCCAGTCACAAGAAAGGGCTGCAAAGTTTTATTGGCAGAATTAATTTTCTACGAAGATTTATACCTGACATTGCAAGTTTATTGAAGCTGTTGACATCTATGTTGAAGAAAAATACAATTTTCAGTTGGACAAAAGAGGGAAAACTCAGCTTTGAGTCCATAAAAGAAGCATTATCAGCTGCACCAACTCTGGTAAATCCTGATTTCTCAAAAGATTTTATTTCGTATGCTTATGGAGGTTTAGATACAATTTTTGCAATTATGGTACAGCAGCAAAGTGAAGGCTTTGAGTAGCCAATTGCTTTCTTTAGTCAAGGACTAGAGGAGTATGAACAGAGGTATAGTTTCATTGAAAAACATGTCCTTGCAGTGGTAAAGAGCCTTAAGAAGTTTAGGCTTCTTATTTCTAATAATAAGGTACATTTATGGTTGCTCACCCTGGTGTGAAAGAGTTTCTGTTAGGTAAGGACGTTGATGAGAAAAGGGTTGGTTGGATTACCAAAGTCATGGAATATGACATGGAGATCAAGATAACCAAGCTCATCAGAGGTAGAGGACTCAGTGAACAACTTGCTACTAAGTCTAAAAATGAAATAGAGAAGGAAGAAGAGGTGCTTCTGATCATTGAAGATGAACATCAGGATGATGCAACAACAGTTAGATAGAACCAAGAGAAGATATTTTAGACAGCAGTCTATTCCATATGTTCTAATAAATGATATCCTTTTCAGAAAGGATTTTAATGGTGTGTTATTAAGATGCATTGATAATGATCAAACTGACAAGGTGCTGCATGAGTTTCATGATGGAACAACAAGGGGTCATTTTTCCCCAAGGACTACTGCTTGGAAAATAATGAGAGCTGGATATTATTGGCCCATCTTATTCAAGGATGCCCATGCATGGGCCAGAAAGTGTGTAAAATGTGCCATTTTTGCAGGCAAAGAAAGGCTTCCAACTTTACCTCTGCAGCCAATTCAAGTAGAACAACGCTTCATGAGATGGGGCACTAATTTTATAGGTCCCATTAACCCACCGTCAAGTGCAGGCCACAGGTGGGTACTTATAGCAATAGACTATTTCACAAGGTGGACTGAAGTAGTGGCTTTCAAGGAAGCCAATGCGAATGTTGTTTTGAACTTTTATCATGATTTGGTTTCCTAATTTGGAGTACCTAAGTCAATTATCTCAAACAATGCTTTATCCTTTGTTGGATTGAAGGTAACTGACTGGTCTGTGAAGAATGGAATCTATTTGAACACTTCATCAAATTATTACCCACAAGGTAATGGTTTGGCTGAATCCACAAATAAGAATCTAATAAGGATTATCAAAAGATCAATGGAGGACAACCAGAGAGCCTGGCACACCAATCTAAAATATATTTTATGGGTAGATAGAATAACTCCCAAGAGGTCTATTGGAAACTCCCCATATATGTTAGTTTATGGAAAAGAGGCAAGACTGCCTATGTCTGTAGAGCTGTCAGCACTTGATATCATGAATCAACTGGAGATGTTTGAAGAAGAAGACCCCATGGCTATCAGATATGCTCAACTTATGGAGCTTGAAGAAATGAGAGATAAAGCTATGAAAGCTATGGAGTATCATCAGCTTCAAACAAAAAATTTTTTTGATAAGAAGGCCACTCCCAGAAATTTTAGGGAGAGTGATATGGTACTCAAATGGGATGAGTTGAAAAGTAGGCCAGGGAAGCACTCCAAGTTTGACAGCATTTGGGTTGGCCCATTTATCATTACTGAATGCAAGAAGCACAACGCATTTCAGTTATCAAACATGGATGGAGAAAATTTGCCTATCCCAGTCAATGGGATACACCTGAAGAGGTGTTTTGAGGTATGACTTGCCTTGTAAATCAGTAGATTAGGTTTCTTGCTTTCAATAAGTGCTGCTACACAATAGTTTAGATACCCTTTTGTTTTTCCTAAGTGTTGTCTAGCACAGTTAGAGGGGTTGCTTTCAGCATTTTGTTTTGGTTTTGGACTTCCAAGTGTCCTTCATTACTAATATGCTGAGTTACTGAGGTCAAGATTGATTGTCAAAGGTTTATTTTTAGGTCTCTGTATGACCCTGTGCCGAATAGATAAGGTCTAGGCATTTGGTCTAATTGTTTAGCAGGCAAACATCCCTAAGAGGTTGCAAAAATGTTGACCTATTTTCCTCTGTCCAAAGTTAAATAGTTCATCTTGTATATTCCTTGAATATCCTTTAGGAAGTGACCCTACAAAGCTTAAATCCTTCAATTACTCATGCTCTACCTTGCCAAAAATCCCAAAATCTCGCCTAGAGAATCCTTGCAGAAAACTCAAAAAAAAACCCAGAAATCTTGTCTTCAAGTGCTTTCCATCGTAGATAGTTCTCAGTTTTATACTTAGTCATTTTTATATGCATATACAATTGTATTTTTCTTTGTATGTATGTTCACATTGTATGTTCAAATATACAATCGCACATACAATGGCATATGCAAAGGGAATACACAAGACAATGATACAAAGGAAGCTGCAAAGTCAATATGCAAAGGGTGGGATACAAATGTACATCAGGTTACAATTGTATATGAAAAGCGCATATACAAGGGAATATACAAGGCAAAGATACAAAGGTGAATGTCTATCAGGTGATTGTATCTCATAAACAATCGCATATACAAAGTAGCAAATAAAGGACATACAAAGGGTGGGGTCCACCAAATGTATGTATATGCGATTGTATCTTTGCACATACAATCACATATACAATGGCATATGCATTTCTAAGATACAACCCCGAACCCGAAAAGAATATGTAGTTGGTTTATAAAGGCAGATGCGATTGTATGCATCTTTGAATGTATGTTCGCATTGTATGTTTGTAGAAACAAAGGTCAAATACAAAGGTCAGATGCAATGTTTATATGTACAAGGTGATTGTATGCATTTTTTTTGTATGTTTGCATTGTATATGCGATATACAAAGGGTTAGATGCAACAAGGATATAGAAGGCAGACCTGACTGGGGAATTGAATGTGGCGGATAATCATCTTGGATCTGCAGTTGTATGTTGAAGTGCATGTATATGCTGATATGCAAAAGGGCAAAGATGCAAGGCCGGACCTATTTCAAAGTTTCATTCTAATTGATAATCTTTTGAGTTTCGCAACCTCAGTGACCAATTTTGGTCCTTCATACTGAGCCTGTAGATATCCCTTTGCACTTGAAGGGAAATTCATTGTCTTGGTAGTCTGCTGTTGCTTAACAGTGTGAACAACTTACTGAATCATGACTAATTCCTGTTGTAATGCAGACTAAATATCAGCAAATTCTTGTTTGACAGAATCTCCAATGAGAAGTTGTGATTGTGTAATAGAATGGACTTCATGATTAACTTCATCGAGTCTTTGTCCATTATGCTTGGCATGAATACTGACAGTATTTATTTGTGAAGCTAACACATCACAATCTAATTTGACTTCACTTCTGACTCTTTGCAGAAGTTCTCTTTGCTATTCTAAAGACCGTTGGTGAGCGACCCACCATGTTTCCGCTTGGGCTTTGAACTCATTATACTGAACTTTGAGTTCTTGGAGGTCTTTGTTAACAGAGGCCATCCACTCATCAATAAGACACTTTTCCAAGCATTCGAGAGTGGAAATAAGAGAATGAAGATTCTCTTGGGTACTAAGGTGGGCCTTTTTTGCCTTGACTACTTCGATCTTATGCCAGATCTTTCTATCCTCAGCAAGCAACATTGATTTCCTAAGGTACATGTTTGTCCAGTTAAGTAATTTACTTTGGCTGGAGCCTTGAATAGCATCCTTGATAGGAAATATGTGTAGGGGCCAGAAATCAGCTTGATATTTGCCAGTGGTGTCATAAAGCATGAAGTCATGAAAACTAGGGATGGCACCAGGAATAGAACAAGGACCGGCAGGAGTGGCCAAGACTTGTATATTGCTTTCCTGTATATCCTGTTTAGGAATGATGGCTTCTTTGGCTGAAAACATACAAAAATGGCCAGTTCTGGGAGAATTGAAAACAAAAGAGTAGTCTTCACACTTGTACATCCCATCATCAAGTTCAGAATACAACTTGTGGGAGCAAGAAGAGCTAACAGGTTTAGCTTTTGGTATTGAACTGCTAGGTATGGAACTATTAGGCCTAGCAATAGAGGGGATTTTAAATAAATCTTCAAAACCCTTAGTGGGTTGTAACCTTGCGCTCTGAGTGCGTGGTAACGGATTCACAGATGGACCAGGTTGGTTGTAGTTAAAAACTCTTTCTGTTCTCATGGAAGGTCTATTGCGTAAAGCAGGTCGAGTGCCAGATGAGAATCTGATTATTGCCTGATCATCTAATTCTTCAATTGAGATTCCTCTCAATTAGATATACAAAGGGTCGCATACAAAGGATTTCGGTGAGACTTAGTGCATCGGCGTTCAGTTTGTAGTCTTTCCAACGGTTGATAAGGAGGATACAAATGTTCAGTGATGGGTCCCAGGTTCAACTCAGTGACCAATCAGATAGTGCCACATGTCAGGGCTGATTCAAAGGCCGATTCAAAAGGTAAAGGCACACTTTTGTATGTTGGCCATTGTATTGTGTATACAATTGCACATACAAAAGCATATACAAAGGGAGATTCAAGCACATACAAAGTGAATTGAATATGCAAAAGGCGAAAGGAAAGAAATTGTATAAATGCATAAAGTGAACCTAGCAGTCAAAGTGCATGTGCAATTGTATATACAATTGCATATACAAGTGCATATACAAGTGTAGATGCAAAGCGATATACAGATACAAGATGCATTTGACCGCAACTTTGACCACCCATATCTCCTTCATCCTGGCAAATTTTAACATGCTTCAAAAGGCAAATATGCTTATTTTTGCCTCCTCTTTCATTTGGTGGGCTTTGAGGAGGATATCTTCACTTTCAAAATTTGATGCAATGTCTGTATGCATACAAATGATGACCTTTTTACAGCAAAGATAAATCTAACGGCATGCATTCAAATTTGTAGTTTCAAACAAGGAATTTAGGGGCCGATTGTATCAGATGCAGGGCCCAATCATTCAGCATTTTCAAGCGATCAGATGACAGATTAAGAGGACTCAGGAATCTACAGTGCCGTAAAACTTTGTTTGACAGTTTGCATCTTGCTCGTGTACAATATAGATCTGATTCCTCACCTACCCTTTCCAGATATTTGTAGCATTCATTGCTAAAAATCAAACAACTAAGCTATTTCACATTGATGACGAGAAATATCTCTCATCTGCTCTTTTCCTATTTTTCCACGCCATAACTTCTTGCAGGTGGACGTCCCTTCAAACACAGATATTTTCCTGACAGAGCCCATGGGATGAATTGTTTTATAACTGACTTAGGTCAAAATGTAAATGCTATATATGCATAAAATGAGATGTAAAAAAGGGTTGGTTGTTGGAAGTTTTAGTAATATATGCTTCTAATTTCCAAACAGAGCATTTCCTCTACTGTAACCATGCCTTCTTATTGAATATATGAAAGTTAATCTACCTCTTCTACTAATTTTTAGTTCAGTGTGAATCTGCATATGATTGTCTATGAACGTTTTTTTTTGTTCCTCTCAACCATTTTGTTTCTCACCTCTGCTAAAATCATCTAAATCTGTGTATGTCTACTTGGTATATCTAGTTGTGTTGTGCATCTTCTCAGTTCTATGAGAGCTCTTTTATTCAACCTGGTGTATCACCTAATTTCTATTTTATGTTTCCTTCTACCCTTTTCCTAGCAAGCATTAGCACTAGGTTTAGATATTTTTCCTCTAAGCATTAGGCTCAGAGGTAGGAAGTCGGTCTACTCCGGAGGTTTGATCTCAATTTGCAAGGTCCCACACTTTGAGATCATTCCCATTGTGTCATTAGAATGCTTGGACTCTCTCCAAGTAGGGTGCAATTCTATGTGACAATAGTAATATTTTCCTTTATTTTTCATTAAAATCAAGTGTTTGTCTTTCCATTGATGCTACTTGTATGGATGATTTGATGAAATTTTAAATGTGTTTTAATATTGAAACCTTTTAAAATTATTGTCTCATTCTTATTTGTAAGTGTTAAGCATATTGATACCACAGGTCTTAGGTTGTGTTACTGAAATCCTTTCTTTCATGTTGTGAAGAATCTTTTTCCTTCATAAAGAACAATTTTTTCCAGCCTTCCTTAGAAACATTTTTGTGATATTTATGCCAAGATTGGATTGTGGGAGTCAGATTTATAAAATCTATTGTGAGCCAGATTTGTATTTTTCCATCCTTATTAGGTGCATCACCAAATTTTATAGCTTTATTTCCTTACAATTTCATTCTTCCCCTTTTCCAAAGAAAAAAATATAGATTCAAATAGAATATTTTAAGGGGACCATCTCACAATCTGGAGGTTCAAACTCACTATAGGTCACCCATAGCCTAAATTTGTCCCCATGTTTTGAAGGATTGCAGAGTGTTACAACTTTACATAAGGGTGCAATCCTAATTGTCAACAACACTAGGACAATATGTTTGAGATTCTGCTATGATTTTACTAAGATAGATGGAAGAAATAATTTTTTGGATAGAGGCACTGGACTGTGCTACAAAGGCATAGGACTATAGTACTAAAGGTGTAGGACTGTTATACCAAAGGTACAGGACTATTACACCAAAGGCACGTTACTGTAGTACCAAAGGCACTGGGTTGTGTTGCAAAGGTGCTAAGATGGTATCAATGATGTTTTAAAAGGCAAATTTTGATAGTTTTGGATTAGATTTGGATTGTATTTGATTTGACAAGAGAATACACATCAAATAATGTACCAAAAGAGGATTGACACAACACATAGTGTATGTTCAAGGCTCACGAAAAAAAAACCCAATGTTTTCATGGGTATAAGACAATTGCAAACAATTCAAGCACTTTTTATTCCTAGAGACATGGTTTCATTGTTGTAGTTCAACTCACAACTTGAAATCTATGTTGACTCAATGTCATTCCATAGAGGTGTCATACATTTGAGTCTTTGCGAGAGATGATAGGTAGGGATATCTCACCCTCCCCTTGGAAAGCTACAAGTAGGTCACAAGATCTTTATGGCCGAGGGAATACTATCTCTTCTCAAGGGAGGCAATGGTGAGTACCTTGAGGGCTTTTACGGATTCCCCTTGCACTGATGATTACCATAACATTTGGAGGTGAAATGGGTAGTCACTATCTAGATTGGTTCTTAGTTGCTTTGAGGGACCAACGCCTTATGAGCATGTGACAAGCTACTAAAAGATTTGACCAATCCTACTAAGAGTATCAAACACTTCACACAATGTGAAAATTATTTTTACAAAGTATTAGTACACCTCTTTTCAATTTGGCACCACAAGGTAAGGCTGACGTCAGTTAGGACTTGGCTTTCACCTTATCCCTCTTATATAGTGGTTTAAAGGAAAACTCCGCTTAGGGTCATCTCTTTTGGATGAAGCATAATCCAAAAGCAAGCAATAACTAAAATTTAAGTTCAAGCATGTCAAACCAAGGTTCAATTATTCCATTATAAGAAAACTAAGGTGCAACTAGATTAGGCACACATATGTTTGTAGTTGTCAATTATCCCTTATGAAATTGAAGTGTTTTGCATTCATGTCAATTGTCGCTTAAGAAATTGAAGTATTTTTGCATCCATGTTCATTGTCCCTTAAGGAAGAAATATGTTCCTAAGAGTTAGATTGCAAAGATTATTGTTCAATTGTCCCTTAAGAAAGCAATTTGTTCCTAAGACTTAGATTACAAAGATGATTGTTCAGTTGTCCCTTAAGAAAGTAATTTGTTTCTAAGACTTAGTGTGATAGATTTGGCAATTCTTCAAAGCTCATCCTGTAAAGATGTGTTAGAAAACCTATTTTCTCTATTTGAGTGATAAGATGCTGCAACAAGTTGGATTAGTTCCACAAAAACTAAGTGATTAGCAAAAATAACAATTGAACCAAAAGCACTTAACTTGTTAGGTGAAAAATGAGCAATCTGGAAAAAATCTGATAATAATGATTAGGTATAGAAGATTGGATATTATGATCAAATTCTACATAAAATTCTATGCAATTTCACAAAAAATTCATGAAATTTGAATAATTTTGCACAAGTTATGACCATTTGAAGTTTGCAAAGAAGGGTTGATTTTGACTGAGTGTACCTAATAAATCTAATAAAATTACCTAAAAATTCTTTCACCAAAAAAGAGCTGGGAGAACCATCTTTCCAATGCCGCTGGTTTCACAAAAAATTGACTCTGTATGCAAAAGATATGCCCAATTTTGCGAAACTGCTCTGAAAAAACAAAAAAAAAGAAAGCATAGGCTAAAAATAGGGACACATATTTGTGATTTATTTTTCTCGAAATCTATGCACTTTCTGCAAAAAATAAGAGATACCCA
Organism: Cunninghamia lanceolata; assembly: GCA_027924645.1. Lineage (NCBI taxonomy): Eukaryota > Viridiplantae > Streptophyta > Pinopsida > Cupressales > Cupressaceae > Cunninghamia > Cunninghamia lanceolata. The sequence continues at coordinate 283,776 of BSBN01000958.1, read as the reverse complement.
GATAGGAGTTTGATGTCGCTGACAAAACTTAGAAATCTTTTGAGCTAAAGTTACACAGATATGCTTGATTTCTTGAAATTCCTCAAAAAGCAAAAAAAACAAGCATAGGCTAAAAATAGGGATGTAGATTTGTGATTTATTTTTCTCAAAATCTGTGTGTTTTCTGCAAAAAATAAGAGATACCTAGATAGGATTTTGATGCTACCAACAAAACCCAGAAATATTTTGAGTTAAGGTTACATTGTTTGAATGCTCAATGCATATTCTTTCAAACTAGTGAACAAGGATCTTCAGATCTATGTTGCAATTTGTTCTTTTCTGTACTTAGATTAAAAAAAATCTTTTTTTTTCCTAGAAAAATCAAGGTTAGTGGGTCCCACTGGGCATGCCAGAATGTGTATAGGGATAAATCAAGATCAAATGATAATCAAAACAATGAAATAAACAACAATTCAATCTTATAACATTGAGATAATGATCTAAGAAAACAACCAAATAATCAATGAATTAACACAAAAACAATGAAAGCTTTCACCTAAATGTGTTGTTATCTTGGTCGAATGTGGATTGCTTCATAAATTACGAAACCATGTTTGCAACAAACAGATATAGATTGTGTTTATGCTCAAAAGATCGATGTGCTCAACAATGCGATGTATGCTCAATGCATTGTAGGGATGCCTAAGAATAAATGATTGAAGAGGATTTTTGAAGGAGATGAAGGGGGTTTATATAGGTTTCAATAAAGATCGATCAACGGTCCAGATAATTCAATGGAATCAACGGGTGAGATAAATCTAAAATTCATGATGAATGTGCTCATGACATGTGTCACACAAAAAGATATTTTTGTTTGAATTAATTTCTTGATTTGACATAAAAAGAATGGAACAAACATATTTTTAGATTTCATAAAAATAGAAATATTTTTTTCTAATTTATGGGTTGGTAATAAAAACAATAATGATTAAGTTAATTAACTCAACTTATAATTTGCTTTTTGCATGATTTGAGATAAATTAAATAATAAATTATTTAATTTTGTGTGCATGATGAACAAGTTTTATTTTTAGAGGATTTGGAAGATAATTTGGGAATTAAATAAATAAATTTATTTAATTGTTTGTGCAAGATTAGAGAACATAGAACAGATTTGAAAATTTAAATAAATTAGACAAATAAATTGATTTAATTTATTTTGAATGATGAAGGATAAATAAAATATTTGATTTTATTTTATTTTTAGAAGAGATTTAATTTAAATAAATTTGAATGATTAATTAAAATAAATTTGAATGATTTATTTAAATTTGGAAGAATAATTGATTTAATTAAATAATTAAAATTATTTAATTGTAGATAAGAGGATTTAAATGATAAATAAATTAAATAATTAATTTATTCAATTGAAGTGGACTTGAAAATTGGAAGACGATGATGATTTAATTAAATAATCAAAATTATTTAATTTTGGAAGAATAAAGTTGTTTTTGATGAAATTAATTAAATAAATAGAATTTATTCAATTAATGAACTGAATTTAGGAGATTTGGAAGAGTTTGATGATTTTGATGAAATTAATTGAATGATTAGATTATTTAATTAACGTTGAAATGCATGTGGTTAGACAGATTTGATGAAAATGCAAGTGATGTGATGACATGGGTCATTTTTAGGTGTCTACATTTTGCCCCTCTTTGATGCAATGTAGTTTATAGCGTTGCTTTAAAGAAAATGATTGTTGAAGACATGATACAATTTTGATGCCCTAGTGTAGCTAGCTACCCCTATGTAGTTGGTGTAGGATGCCCCCTCGAGAGGAAAGACAGGGAAGCGACAAAAGAACTAGGTTGACGCTCGACTAGAAGATTGTGTTTGAGACAGATGAGACTGGATAGATAGAGGCCGACAAATGAAGATACAGCTATGTGGAAGACTTGGATGATAGATAGAAGAAAGTGGAGATAGAATAGAACATGATAGAAAGATTATTGACCAATCTTTGTTTGAAAAACTATATGATGACATGGATAAATGGATAACTTGTTGCAACAGTTTCACAAATGTTTATAAAGAGAAATCCTTATTTTTGATATAACACATGGATAGTTTTCCACCAAGGTATAAAAGACCAAGGTGTTGTGATATCCTAGTGCAAGGACGTTGACTCTGCAAGCAAGTAGTTTGAATTTAGATCCCTTAGACATAATATAACCTTGTTGGATATGTGAATGAGCCATAGTCTTGAACATAAAATAAAATTAAATACATAAATGCATGAAGAATATTAATATGTAAGATGCTAGGTTGTAATACACACAAGATAAATATGCTACTTAGAAAGAGACTAAAGATCATTCCTCAAACACAGCATACAAAAAGCAATGACTATGACCCCAATCAGTACTGCATCGCAACGTACCAAGATATAGATAAATCAAGGTAGTCGTGAGTAGGTAATGGGAAAGAGATAAAAAGATAAACCAAAAAGCAAAAATGACTGACTTTCAAAGTCAACATATAGCCAACATATTCTCTTGCCAAAGAGGTTGCTCAAGATAGATTGGATAGATAGGATAGATAACAGCCTTACTGTATGAACGATATATCTGTTAAAGGGTGATGATCTATTGATAAGATAATGTCTGGTTTTAGGAAATGAAGCATGTCGTATAAGATGCCTTGTCTAGTTTCGACAATGGAACATCATATATAAGACAATTGTTTTTATGTAGTAGATGTTGGCAATCGATATGTAGGACAGCATATGGCTCTGCCAGTAGGTGTTTTCGATTCAAGTTTGTTAGGGACTTTTGCTTGGAAAGGATGCATTTGTTTGTTGTTTTGCTGATTGAGTTAGTCAAGTTGAGGTGGATGGATTTTGATAAATGGAAGGATAGAAAGATGAAATGTCAATGGATTGAGATGGGTGAAGAATGATGAATCATATGTGCCTAAGTACTGGATACATCCTTCATATTCTAGACTGCCTACATACCCTGTATCCACAGGATCAAGGCACATTACGATGAAAGATGAAAATGATAATATGTAGTTTTGGATAGAATGATGAGTGGGTCAAGGTGTTTGAGATTGGGTAGGTGAAAGGATGACATCTTATGTACCTGAGTACTGGAAACTTCCTTCATCTTCTAGACTCCCTACATACCCATATCCATGGGATCAAGGTACCTTAAGTTTGAGATGAGATGATATGTAGTTTTGGATGGTTTGATTATGTAAGATTGGATGAAATGTCTTGATTCAGAAATGAAACACCTCATATAAGATGCCTGGTCTAGTTTCGAGTGTGTCACAATCTGTATAAGACAAGTGATATGATTGATGGATTGGTTTGAAATGTTTTTATTTTTGTTGTGAGATGGTTGATGTGTTTTTATTTTTGTTGTGAGATGGTTGATGTGTTTTTGTTTTTTGTTTTGAATTGTTCATTATTTCCAATCATTCCAAGAAATGACCCAAATGCAAGTTAATCCTCAATCCATATTAATCAAGTTAATTAAGTTTGTGAAATTATCCAATCACATCAATGGTCTTGATCCTAACCTTGTTATAATCCACATCAATCAATCATCATCATCATCATCAATGGGATATATCATTCCCGCATCCTTGTGTTGATATAGGGATATATCGTTCCCCATAATGACAACACTATCCTTAATCAATCAATTAATTATTGGTTTAAAGCTTGACAGGGGCAATACCTTGTTTGTTTTTTGAATCATCCGTGCATGCTTTCTTTCTTGCTTGTGTGTGTTATCTTTTTATCTTGCATTTGTATCACATTGGTATCATTCCAGCTAATATGCATATCTTGTGTATGTTGGAATAGCTATTTTTGCATTATCCTTTGCATCTAAGGTCACATCATACCTTTTGTGCATTAGGACTTTAATGCTCTAAGTTTTCTTCCTCATACGTCTAGACAAGGTTGTGTTATTCTGGGGCACGAGACACATCGTCACTTTGGTCCTCATACCTCAGTGGATAATGTTTAGTGCTATACCAAACATCATGGTTTCTCACTTTCATTGCAGCATAACACATCATTCATTTCTTCTATCCATTTCCTTATCTTTCTTCCTTAACCAATCCATTGCATTTCAAGAGCCTACCCATGTTTGTCCAACCCACCAATCCTCTCGAGGGGGCATCCTCATCCTATCTTTCCATCATCCTTTTCCTCTACCCATACCTTAGCTTCTTTGAAATGATGTTACTCGACACAAATCTCATCATATCGAACATCATCTCAAAGAGGGGCAAAATGTAGACACCTAAAAATGTCCTCTTACAACACCTTGTTACAACATTACATCATTTAGACATCTGGTAGCATGTTTTTGCCCTAGGTACCCATGTCATCCCCTAATTAGTTAAATAAATCTTATTTATTTGACTAATTTCATTTATTCCCTTTCAATCCCATAATCCCTTCTTCTATAATTAAATAAATTCTTATTTATTTAATTATCTTTCCACATCATCTCTCATCATAAATCCAAAATTAATTAAATAAATTAAATATTTATTTAATTAATAAAATCTTTAAAATATTTTCTTTCTTTCTTTCCAAAATTGAACTCGTGTATCTAATTAATTTATTTAATTAGATAATTCATCTATTATCCTCCCATCTTTTTCAAAGATTTATTTCCTTTTTGGGGAATTAAAACTAAAAGCCAATCTTTCTATCGTTTTTCTATCTTATCTTGTTTTATTTCCTCTTTTATCAAAAATCCAATCCTTATCAAATCTTCTTCTCTCCACATCAAAAAAATCTATAAATATGGCCTCTCACAAGCCATTTGCATGATCGAATCTTCTTCTAGCATCCTTACTTTGTCAAAATATTCTTCCAATCCTCTAATCTTATATCTCCTTTCATCAAATCTTCATCCTATTGTTATGCTGTGAATGTGAGCAATCAACATTCAATCATTCAAGTAACCAAACATGCATGCATCTATCTTTCAAGGCATCTCAGGTATTCGAAAGATTTGGATCAAGGTATTGCATGTTATTGTTTTATCTTTATATTTTATCGAAATTTTTTGTGTACAGTATGTGATGCTTTATGTCATGTGATGGATATACTAATGATGGAGATGATGATATGATGTTATGGTTTATTTTTTATGATGATGTGATAGATGGTTTTGTGTATGTTGTATTTTGTGATGATATGATCAATGATTACATTGATGGTACTTGGTGGGCTTGCTAGAAAGCCCTTATTAATGGTAATTTAATTCAAATATTAATTGTTGTAAGGATTTTTCTGATGTTTTTGATATCTGTTATGATTCTGTTGGCTTATGGATGGATGTTTTATTATGATATCATGATTTATGTAGTGGTACTTGGTGGGCTGTTTCCCTCATGGCTTCATGATTATGCTATGATTTCATTGTGGATAGATGTTATGTTTTGATGTCATGGTTTCATGGATGGATGAGGTTATATGTATTGTAATGTGATGATGTTATGTTTTACTTATGCTGATGTGATAATGTTAATGCATGTTATGATTATGGGTTTATGATGTGGATTAAAATGAGTTTATTTATTTTGATTTGAGTTTATTTTGCATCCATAATAAATTAATACACATTTATTATGGATGCAAAATGTAATGAAATGGGAATATATGCTCAAATTAATAAACATATATTATGTATGTAGAATGGAAATGCAATGGTTAAATGATGCAAGTTAGGTGATTATGATAATGCAATTAATGGTGTAATGAAATGATTTATGAAGTGGCCAAGTCATGACACATGTTATGTTCTTTTAAACCCTGGGTGATGGGGTTAGGTGGTGGGAGAGGTAGGTTAGGGAGGGGAATGGTTATGGGTTAGGAGGAAATGGGGATTGTGGGGATGGGTTAGGGAGTGCTAGGTTATGAGACACCACGTCATTGAGGGGGGGAGAGAGGGGTTTAGATGTGTTAGGTTGGTTGAATGGTTTGAGGGGTAAGTGATAGGATGGGATGTTAGTTAAGGAGGGTTTAGAGTGGATGGATGGGGGGTAAAAAAATCTAAGCCCAAATGAGATGGTTGGATGAAGAAGATGAAATGAGCTAGGTATAGTATTTGCATTTAGACTATTGAGAGCATTTCTATATTTATTATAGAAAAGTAGGATACTTTTCACAAAGGTATGAAAGGACGTAAGTGATGATATATATCCCACAATTGCATGGACTAGACTCACAAACAATAGGTTGATTTCATGCATGCCCAAGGAAGTATAACCTTGCCTAGATGAGGGAAGGGGACTCATAACATGAGTGCTCATAGTACATAGAAGGTATGAATACATGTATATGCAAATGAGATGCACTATGCTAGAACTAACTCGAGCTTCAAGATACGAATACTATTCTTGGAGTAATGAAATCATCCCACAAGCACAGCATACAAAAACAAAAATGACCCTGTCTAGTCTAGGTGTTGCCCACCAATTACCATGATATAATGAGATTAGGGTAGCTTTGGAAATGACCTAGAATGAGACAATAAGATAAAAAATCAAGAATCAAAAGGATCAACCAAAAATCAAAAATAGCCATTGTATTCTCTTGCCAAGATAAGTGTTGATAGGATGATGGATTCTGTCCATTGTAGGAACGATATATCCTAGGACGTGAATCGGTTGGGTTTTGTTGAATAAATTTTGAAAGGTGGGCAAAGGGATAGTCAAGCCATCTATGATGATTGTATTTGATATGTTGATTGATAACTTTTGTGTGAGTCGCGGTGTTTCAAGTGTATGCTTAGCATGTGTATCATGTGTTGAATCTAGCAAGATTAGTAAATAGGGACCATCCAAATGGGTTGGATGGGTGCATCTTATGTACCTAAGTACTAGATACTTCCTTCGTATTCGAGACTGCCTACATACCCTGTGTCCACGGGATCAAGGTACTTTCAAGATGCGGGTGAGATGAATATGTAGTTCTAGTAAGACTTGATGATGTTGGTAGGGCTTTTGGGATGGATGTGGATGGTGTGGGTATGATACATAAGTTGATGTTGTGTGTGATGAGAATGTGAGTGTTTTTCTATTTTTCTATTTTTTTCAATGTTTTTGTATTTTTGAGATTTTCTAATGTTTTTAGATTTTTGGATTTTCTAATGTTTTTGGATTTTTGGATTTTCTAATGTTTTTGGATTTTTGGATTTTTGGCTATACAGAAAGAATCTTATAAGGATCCTCATTCCATGGGTTAACTTTGGGTGGGGTGATGTATGGTGGGTGTCACGCCTGCATCTCCTGCGCGGACGCGACGTGCAAACGCCCGTGTCACGACCACATTCGCCATGTGGTCACGACACGGGCCGCGAAAAAAAATTTAACCCTAAGAAGCCCCTCGCATGCGTCTGCATGCTCAGTGGCTGTAAGCAACGGCATAGACATGTCGATGTAACCATATTGGTGAAGGCCGTCTAGGGGTAAGCAACACGAAATGTGTCACTTCTAGGGTTAGGTCGATACCATCTGTACCCCTAAGTTTCCTAGTTAAGATGATTCACCGGTATCGATCCCAAGCTAACTCAGATTGAAAGGTGAAGTTACATGGTGTCATGATGGCGCACGATTGAAGGTGAAATGATGGAAAATAAATTAATAAATTAGCGTAAATTCAACCCTAGAAATCTAGGGAAATTTTGGCAGCGTAACGCGTTTTTCGTTAAATGCAAAAATACAATATTAAAATAGTTCCCAACAAGAAAATATATTTTATAAGTAAAATTAAATAAAACATAAGAACAAATTTTAAATAAAACACCAATAGGAAACTAAATAAATAAACGATTAATTATTAATAAATTAGTTTAGAAACGATATCAAGTAAAATGATGAAATTAAATGAAAATGACAAGACGTCGAAACGGTATAAATATAATGCCCTCCAAAATAAATTTTAAATTGCAAGTCAATATCAAATTCTAAACATTAACCCATTCAGTCTAAAGTTGAAGCCAATCAAGAGGATTTTCCCAGAGTTAAATTATAACAATAAAGGAAATAAGAGTTTTAAAGGAAATAGAAATTCTCTCCAATCAAAATAAAAATAATCCCTCTCGAAAGATAAATTCATTTTACACGACAACCAGAAATTCATTTGCTCCAATTAACCTATTTAAATTTGAATACAAATTATAGGTCTCCCAAGAGTTAAGTTAAATCATTATAAAAATTAAGAGGTTTAATAAAATTAAAAAGAATAACCCTTTCCAATCTTAGAATTCAGTTAATAAGGACCATAATGCCTAAGAGATAATAATAAATAATAACAGGAATGATTTTTTTTGAAATGAATAAAATAAACCACATAATAAAAATCCTCCTGATAAAAGTATCCTCTCAAAAACAAAATATGAAAAAAAAACCTAATTTAAAATACACTAAGTTTTAGAAAGATAACCCTAATCTCATTAAAAAATGTTTCCTAATAACAAGGTTGCCCTAATCCCATTTTAGAATAAACAACCCTAAAAGAAAACCTAATTTCTTTCTCTCATTATTTTCTTTTCCTCATGTTTTTCTTTGTTTGACTCTTTTCTTTTGTGTGTGTGTGCAGGTAGGGTTTTTGAAGTCACATTGGAGGCCATGGTTGAAATGTCCTTATCTCCACGGAGGTATGTTTAATGGAGTCTCTATTTAAATCTTCAAGTTTTCCTTTTTTTTTTCTTTTTCTTTTAAAACTGTATTCATTTATATATATTTTTTTTGTATAAACCCTAAATGTGCTATCCCTTGTATGAATAGGGTTTGTGATATGTTCCAGGGCTGGCGGCGGAGTTAACGACGATGGAGGAGGCTGAGGGGCGGCTGTGAGGTGGTGCTAGTTGGGACTGCACTGTGCGCAGGGAGGAGGAGGAGGTGTCGTGGTCAGGGGTGTCGAGGGGGCCGCGGATGCTACTACGACAGAAGGCGGAGGAGTGGAGGCTGTGGGGAGGGCGGCAGTACGCGGGGGTCATGACGGTGTCTGGGGAGTCTGTGCACAACGGGGGTTTTGGGTATTGGGGGGGTGTGGGGGAGGTGATGCCTCCACCCACACCCACAGGTGGGGGCACCACCTTCCCCACACCCCTTTCTCTTACTACTGTGCGGGTGGACTGTGGGCGCTGCCCACAGTCCGTCCTCTTTTTTTTGTTTTTTTTTAAATGTATATATTCTGTAAAATATATAAAATGAACCCTTAATCTCAAACAACAAATATTCTAAGTATATACTACATTCTGCAGCATTATATGTATTTATATATTAATTATATATATATAAATATAAATTTATATATATATATATTATCCCTTTATATATATATATTTATATATGTATACATTATATGAAAATAAGGTATATACCGTCTATGGACCAGCAGATACACAATTAGTATATAATTTTTTTTGTATTTATTTATTATTATTTTTTTAAATTACATATATTCACAAGATAAGACCTAAAATGGGAAAAGATTTACTTGTAGACTCAAACAGTAACTAGAAAATAGCAACTAGATGTCTTATCCATTAATTCTTCTACAATAACATCTATCATGCCATAGCATCTCATGTTCATATTTTTTTTTTGTGAAAATGAAACACTTCGATGCATGTAAATATGTTTTATGAAAATGCAGAATTATCATATATTCTCATAGTATGATTTATTGCAACCATTGATGTAACTTTTTTTTTTGAGATAATAAATTGGCACCCTAGCATTAACTCTTTCTCTTTATGTAATAACAGAATATAATGTGTATTGAAATCATGGTAAATAACAAAGTGAGCATACTCATTAACCATGCTAACAGTAAATAATCATATGTCTTCTAAAGTAGTAAACCGTTAATTATTCTCTATTTTTATTTTTCTTTCTTTTGCAACAATAGAAAACTAAATTAAACTCTTTTCTTTTTTTGTATACAATGACTTTCAAATTATCAATATAATGTATTTCTTACTCAAGAAAATAATGATAGAAATATAAATTCATTTTCTCCTTCTCTCATGGTTTAAAATGAACTTTATTTAGCAACATTCACGCACATAGGTATCACTTTGGAAAGAAAATGGCAGGAAATTAAAACAACATTACATAAAATAACTGAATGATCATATGCTAATAACTAACACAACCATCTCCATGGCAAGTTTCTTAGCAACATTTACAAGAATTTACAAGGCAACAAAGCCACTAAGGCCATGGCTAAATCAGCCACTACAATACTACAAGGGAAACCATTTGAACTCCAAAATGAGCTCCCAAACAGCTTCATCTCTCCACTAAACAACCTGCAACTAATTACCACAACAAGGCAACAAAAAAATAGCCACTTCAAAGGAAAAGCTCTCCTCCCTACCATAGACCCGCAAGTGGGTCACCCCCAAGCTAGGGAGGTAGGGATTTCACACAGGGTTTCATTCCACAACAGAATTGTCAATCACAAAAACACAAATAGAACAACCCCATTGGATTAACACAATACTCAACTCATAAAAATGAGTTTGGTGAGGGTAGGGAATAGACCCCTCAACTTAAAAGGGCTCCCAAATGATAAAAATCTCAACACATGGCCTCAACCCAAAATCATCAAAATACCACCATCCTCCAAATCACAAATACTCCATGGTAGTCTTGCCATCCAATAAATCACAACCCATGGCCTCAAGCCAAAAACCTCCATAACACCAACCTCCACAAATATCACATAAAATCTCCATGGCACTCTTGCCATTCAAACATTCTCCTCCACAAGTAAATCCCCTCAAGGCACAAATACAACTATGCGAGAGCCCCCAAGGATTGTTCCTTTCCCCTACCCATACAAGTTGAGCATTACCTCCATTGGAGGTGCTCTCACCATAACACCCAACCCAACATCACAATGCAAACAACACACAACCAAAATCTAAAACATGGAACATCATGTAGCAAGGTAAGAAGCAAGTTAAGAGGCATACCTTCAAGGCCCTGACAATGGAAGTAAGATTGGTGAAGAGCTCCAAGCCTTCCCAATTCTCCAACTCCAAGAATTTCTCCCAACTCCTCCAAACTAGAAAGGAAACTAAAATTTGCAAGAAGACTGAAAATTGCAAGGAAATAACTAGAAAAAGAAGAACCAAAGGAAGAGGAACCCCCACTCATCAACAAGAGGAGCTATTAAAGGCCATCAACTTGGCCTTGAGGGATGAGAAGGTGACATTTGTCACCATCTCCTCCCTCCTCCAAAGCCACTTGTAAGAGGGAGAAGGTAAGAGGATGACAAATGTCCTCCTCTCACTCCACCTCCATCTCCACCTCATCCACTTGTGCCGCTCTTGAGTGGTGCTCCCACTCACACCTCAAGAAGACAAGGCTCTTGAGTGGTGCTCCCACTCACTTGGGAGTTTGGGAGGACTCTTGGAGACCTCCCAAGTCTTCCTTGGGAATGATTCCCAAAACTTAGGGATGAAAGATGAGTCCTTCTCAAGGCAAGGCCCATCCCCCATCTTCCCTCTTTTCTAAATTCGTCACTTTTACTCAACCATGGTTTAGGGTGACTTAAGGTGAGTCAAAACTAGGGTTAGATAGTCCAAGTTGACCCTAGACTCATGGTTGACCACCTAGGGTAACTTTTGGGACCATAGGGTTCATGAAGGGGTTAAAAATCTACATTTAAATGGCCTAAAAAAATAATATAAATACCAAGTGGTATAAAGCAAATAAAATTATACGACACTTATTATTAATCAATTTTAAATAAAAAGGTTACTAAGGCCAAAATAAATTAAATTAAACCAAGCACAATAAATCCACACTCAAATTCAAACGTGATCATTATCCCTCTTGGGAATGGATCGGCTTTACAAGGGATAACATAGTGTGAATCCTACCTCTGATTTCCCGTGGCTAGGGAATGTAAAACCTGCACATCTCGATCAAGTGTCAATTCTGTCATGAAAAGTGATAGCCGAAGCAACTGGAATTAAATTCACACAATCGAATGCAACAATAAACATCAATACATAAATCCAAATTAAACTGCATTATCCAATCACATGTCAATTGGACCACAACACATCAATAACTAGAGTCTCATCACAAAACATCATCAATTATATAACTCGCATGTCAAATCACAAAGATAGCATCACTATGATCAAATTGAATCACATATGTCAATCAATGTCCTATCATATTCAGTGATAAAATCAAGTTTACACAATGAAACATAGTCACTAGGGTCTGATAATGTCATCTACTGAATAGCATAATGATCAAAATATGGAAGGTAAAATAATCAGCCTCACATCCCCCCCTAAGACTAAACTTCCTCTTGGAAGTCGTCAAACAGGTGAGGATAGAGTGCCCTCAAACTAGATGCATAGTCCAAGTCGCTGTGACCTCATCTTAACGATCTCACTGAACCCTAACCAGGTCCAGCTCTCAACCTCGAAGGTCCAGTGTCTGATGAACCAAAATGTGAATTGGCTCCCAAGCCAATTGCCCATTTACCTCTGCTCGTAGTCTCAAGGATGGGTGTCTGAAAGTCAGCCTCGCAGTTGTCAACCGCTGCCAGCATGTGGTGGGATCTACCCACATCTCCAACTATCAACTTGGATCCTTCAGCACGAGGTTGTCCCCCTACTATAAAGCCCTGTGGACACTCTCTGGCTAGATGTCCTGCTCCACCACAAACATAGAATGGTCCCCGAGCCTGAATGTGTACCGTCTGTGTCCTGCACGATGGCTGATGTTGCGTAGGTCAGCCCGTGGAACTCTGTGATCCTCCAAAAGACTGTTGTGACCATGCAAGTCCTGCAGCTCGTGGCTGCTGTCACTGCTGCTGCTGTGGGGGCCTAGAAAGTAAGGGTGCAGAACTAAATCCTCCTCCCTAAGGTAGCGGAGGTGGCCTGTGGTGACTCTGTTGATTCTGCTGCTATCCACGATCCTAAAACTGAGGGCGTGAACTCTGCCCTCATCCCTGAATCTCCTCAATGATATATGCCTTCTCGGCAGCATCACTCAAAGTCTGGGGATCTGCCATCTGAACAAGCCTTGCTATACTGTGGTTTAGTCCCCTGATAAACTTATGCACCAGGAGTTTCTCATCATGGAGATACTCTGCATACCTAGATAACTCTATAAACCTACTCTCATACTGTGCCACTATGAGTCCCCTTTGCTGTAGGTCATGGAACTCATCTATACGACGCTGTCTGTAATGGTCTGATAGGTATCGCGCATTGAAGCGCTCAATGAAGGTGTCCCATGTGAGGGTGTCTAAAGAAAGGTGACACTTGCACTCCTCAGTGCGCCACTAGGTAGCTACTGCATCTCGTAACAAGTGTACTACCACACAGGCCTTCATGTTGCCCTCATAGGGACGCAACGTGAAGCACCTGTCTAAACTGATAAGCCAAGCTTCTGCCTCAGCTCCCTCTATGGTCCTGATGAATGTAGGAGGGTTCAACCTCAATATGTCCCTAATGGGATCTCCTCTATCTCTATGCCCCCTGATAGGCTCATCTGCATGATAATCATAAGGCCTGTGACTCAAGTGCTCCACTCGCACTGTCTCGTCATGCCTAGCATGATGTGTGGGGCTCCTACTACGGGCCCTGTTGGCCGAACCAACCTCCTCTATCTCTGGTAACTCGACGTAAGGCTCCACATGTGGTGCCCCTCGCGGCTCTACGCGAGGCTCTACACATGGCTCTATTACTGCAGGTGGAAGCCTATCTAAGATTGCCTGTAAGGCCTATAATATCTGGGGTCCCATATCTGGTGGGGCCAGTGGTGCCTGCGATACCTAAGGAACTAGTTGTGCCTGTGGAACTGTCTGTGCCTGTGGAACTAGCTGTGGTGGTGGAACTGGTTGTGGTGGTGGAACTGGCTGTGGCTGTGGAACTAGTTGTGGCTGGAGGAGTGGCTACTCCTATTCCTCAGCTGAAGAGTCAGTGTGCACCACGGGGGGTGGAGTGCAGCAGGACTGTATTCGCCGAACTCGTCTGGGAGGCATCCTACAAAATGAGGTAACCACCAAATCAATAAAGTTGCAGAAACAATAATGTGCCTAAATCAAGCCTAGTGTTTTAAAAACCTAGGCTCTGATACCAAATGTCACGCCCGCATCTCCCATGTGGATGCAATGCGCAAACGCCCATGTCACGACCACATTCGCCATGTGGTCACGACACGGGCCACGGAAATTTTTTCTTTCTAACCCTAAGAAGTCCCTCGCATGCATCTGCATGCTCGGTGGTTGTAAGCAACAGCGTAGACATGTCGACATAACTGTATTGGTGAAGGCTGTCTAGGGGTAAGTGACACGAAATGTGTCGCTTCTAGGGTTAGGTCAATACCATCTGTACCCCTAAGTTTCCTAGGTAAGATGATTCGCCGGCATCGATCCCAAGCTAACTCAGATCAAAAGGTGAAGTTACATGGTGTCATGATGGCGCACGATTGAAGGTGAAATGATGGAAAAGAAATTAATAAATTAGCTTCAATTCAACCCTAGAAATCTAGGGAAATTTCGGCAGCGTAACGCGTTTTTCGTTAAACAAAGAAATAAACTATTAAAATAGTTCCCAACAAGAAAATAAATTTTATAAGTAAAATTAAATAAAACCTAAGAACAAATTTTAAATAAAACACCAATAGGAAACTAAATAAATAAACGATTAATTATTAATAAATTAGTTTAGAAACGATATCAAGTAAAATGATGAAATTAAATGAAAACGACAAGATGTCGAAATGGTATAAATATAATGCCCTCCAAAATAAATTTTAAATTGCAAGTCAATATCAAATTCTAAACATTAACCCATTTAGTCTAAAGTTGAAGCCAATCAAGAGGATTTTCCCGGAGTTAAATTATAACAATAAAGGAAATAAGAGTTTTAAAGGAAATAGAAATTCTCTCCAATCAAAATAAAAATAATCCCTCTCGAAAGATAAATTCATTTTACACGACAACCAGAAATTCATTTGCTACAATTAACCTATTTAAATTTGAATACAAATTATAGGTCTCCCAAGAGTTAAGTTAAATCATTATAAAAATTAAGAGGTTTAATAAAATTAAAAAGAATAACCCTTTCCAAATTTAGAATTCAGTTAATAAGGACCATAATGCCTAAGAGATAATAATAAACAATAACAGGAATGGTTTTTTTTTAAATGAATAAAATAAAATCCACATAATAAAAATCCTCCTAATAAAAATATCCTCTCAAAAACAAAATATGAAAAAAAAACCTAATTTAAAATACACTAAGTTTTAGAAAGATAACCCTAATCTCATTAAAAAATGTTTTCTAATAACAAGGTTGCCCTAATCCCATTTTAGAATAAACAACCCTAAAAGAAAACCTAATTTCTTTCTCTCATTATTTTGTTTTCCTCATGTTTTTCTTTGTTTGACTCTTTTCTTTTGTGTGTGTGTGCAGGTAGGGTTTTTGAAGTCACATTGGAGATCATGGTTGAAATGTCCTTATCTCCACGGAGGTATGTTTAATGGAGTCTCTGTTTAAATCTTCAAGTTTTCCTTTTTTTTTTTTTTTCTTTTAAAACTACATTCATTTATATATATATATATATATATATATATATATATATATATATATATATATATATATATATATTTGTATAAACCCTAAATGTGCTATCCCTTGTATGAACAGGGTTTGTGATATGTTCTAGGACTGGCAGCGGAGTTAACGGTGGTGGAGGAGGCTGAGGGGCGGCCGTGAGGTGGCGGTGGTTGGGACTACACTATGCGCAGGGAGGAGGAGGAGGTGTGGTGGTTGGGGGTGTCGAGGGGGCCGTGAATGCTGCTGCGGCGGAAGGCAGAGGAGTGGAGGCCATGGGGAGGGTAGCACTGCGCAGGGGTCATGGCGGTGTCTAGGGAGTCTGTGCATAGGGGGGGTTTCAGGTATTGGGGGGGTGTGGGTGGAGGCACCACCTTCCCCACACCCCCTTCTCTTACTACTGTGCGGGTGGACTGTGGGCACTGCCCACAGTCCGCCCTTCTCTTTTGTTTTTGTTATTTTTTTTTTGTTATTTTTTTTAAATGTATATATTCTTTAAAATATATAAAATGAACCCTTAATCTCAAACAGGAAATATTCTAAGTATATACTATATTCTGTAGTATTATATGTATTTATATATTAATTATATATATTTATATATATTTATTTATATATACATAGATATATTTTATATATGTATACATTATATGAAAATAAGGTATATACCGTCTATGGACTAGCAGATACACAATTAGTATATACATTTTTTTGTATTTATTTATTATTATTATTATTTAAATTACATATATTCACAAGATAAGACCTAAAATGGGAAAAGATTTACTTGCAGACTCAAACAGTAACTAGAAAACAACAACTAGATGTCTTATCCATTAATTCTTCCACAATAACATCTATCATGCCATAGCATCTCATGTTCATATTTATTTTTGTGAAAATGAAACACTCAGATGCATGTATATATGTTTTATGAAAATGCAGAATTATCATATATTCTCATAGTATGATTTATTGCAACCATTGATGTAACTTTTTTTTTTGAGATAATAAATTGGCACCCTAGCATTAACTCTTTCTCTTTATGTAATAACAGAATATAATGTGTATTGAAATCATGGTAAATAACAAAGTGAGCATACTCATTAACCATGCTAACAGTAAATAATCATGTCTTCTAAAGTAGTAAACCGTTAATTATTCTCTGTTTTTATTTTTCTTTCTTTTGTAACAATAGAAAACTAATTTAAACTCTTTTCTTTTTTTGTATACAGTGACTTTCAAATTATCAATATAATGTATTTCTTACTCAAGAAAATAATGATAGAAATATAAATTCATTTTCTCCTTCTCTCATGGTTTAAAATGAACTTTATTTAGCAACATTCACACACATAGGTATCACTTTGGAAAGAAAATGGTAGGAAATTAAAACAGCATTACATAAAATAATTGAATGATCATATGCCAATAACTAACACAACCATCTCCATGGCAAGTTTCTTAGCAACATTTACAAGAATTGACAAGGCAACAAAGCCACTAAGGCCATGGCTAAATCAGCCACTACAATACTACAAGGGAAACCATTTGAACTCCAAATGAGCTCCCAAACAGCTTCATCTTTCCACTAAACAACCTGCAACTAATCACCACAACAAAGCAACCAAAAAATAGCCACTTCAAAGGAAAATCTCTCCTCTCTATCGTAGACCCACAAGTGGGTCACCCCCGAGCTAGGGAGGTAGGGATTTCACACAGGGTTTCATTCCACAACAAAATTGTCAATCACAACACAAACAGAACAACCCATTGGATTAACACAATACTCAACTCATAAAAAAGAGTTTGGTGAGGGTAGGGAATAGACCCCTCAACTTAAAAGGGCTCCCAAATGATAAAAATCTCAACACATGGCCTCAACCCAAAATCATCAAAATACCACCATCCTCCAAATCACAAATACTCCATGGCAGTCTTGCCATCCAATAAATCACAACCCATGGCCTCAAGCCAAAAACCTCCATAACACCAACCTCCACAAATATCACATAAAATCTCCATGGCACTCTTGCCATTCAAACATTCTCCTCCACAAGTAAAAACCCTCAAGGCACAAATACAACTGTGGGAGAGCCCCCAAGGATTGTTCATTTCCCCTACCCATACAAGTTGAGCATTACCTCCATTGGAGGTGCTCTCACCATAACACCCAACCCAACATCACAATGCAAACAACACACAACCAAAATCTAAAACATGGAACATCATATAAGCAAGGTAAGAAGCAAGTTAAGAGGCCTACCTTCAAGGCCCTAACAATGGAAGTAAGATTAGTGAAGAGCTCCAAGCCTTCCCAATTCTCCAACTCCAAGAATTTCTCCCAACTCCTCCAAACTAGAAAGGAAACTAAAATTTGCAAGAAGACTAAAAATTGCAAGGAAATAACTAGAAAAAGAAGAACCAAAGGAAGAGGAACCCCCACTCCTCAACAAGAGGAGCTATTATAGGCCATTAACTTGGCCTTGAGGGATGAGAAGGTGACATTTGTCACCATCTCCTCCCTCCTCCAAAGCCACTTGTAAGAGTGAGAAGGTAAGAGGATGACAAATGTCCTCCTCTCACTCCACCGCCATCTCCACCTCATCCACTTGTGCTTCCACACAAGTGGGAGGGGGACAAATGGTGAGTTGGATTCCCACTCACACCTCAAGAAGACAAGGCTCTTGAGTGGTGCTCCCACTCACTTGGGAGTTTGGGAGGACTCTTGGAGACCTCCCAAGTCTTCCTTGGGAATGATTCCCAAAACTTAGGGATGGGAGATGAGTCCTTCCCAAGGCAAGGCCCATCCCCCATCTTCCCTCTTTTCTAAATTCGTCACTTTTACTCAACCATGGTTTAGGTTGACTTAAGGTGAGTCAAAACTAGGGTTAGATAGTCCAAGTTGACCCTAGACTCATGGTTGACCACCTAGGGTAACTTTTGGGACCCTAGGGTTCATGAAGGGGTTAAAAATCCACATTTAAATGGCCTAAATAAAATAATATAAATACCAAGTGGTATAAAGCAAATAAAATTATACAACACTTATTATTAATCAATTTTAAATAAAAAGGTTACTAAGGCCAAAATAAATTAAATTAAACCAAGCACAATAAATCCACACTCAAATTCAAATGTGATCCTTATCTCTCTTGGGAATGGATTGGCTTTACAGGGGATAACATAGTGTGAATCCTACCTCTGATTTCCCATGGCTAGGGAATGTAAAACCTGTACATCTCGATCAAGTGTCAGTTCTGTCATGAAAAGTGATAGCCGAAGCAACTGGAATTAAATTCACACAATCAAATACAACAATAAACATCAATACATAAATCCAAATTAAACTGCATTATCCAATCACATGTCAATTAGACCACAACACATCAATAACTAGAGTCTCATCACAAAACATCATCAATTATATAACTCGCATGTCAAATCACAAAGATAGCATCACTATGATCAAATCGAATCACATATGTCAATCAATGTCCTATCATATTCAGTGATAAAATCAAGTCTGCATAATGAAACATAGTCACTAGGGTCTGATAATGTCATCTACTGAATAGTATAATGATCAAAATATGGAAGGTAAAATAATCGGCCTCACAGTGGGTAATTGATGTTTCAGAATTCCAAGCCATGGGATGTATGCAATATGAAGTGTGATGATGGAAAGGGGACTTATCAGATGGTAAAACCAGCCACTACACATGGCACCTAAGATAGGTTTTCACCATGGTACTTTATCCAAGGCGTCACCAAAGTAATTTTCACCATTGGATGACTTTTATTGCACTTGGGTTTTTCTTAATTTTTCAATTTTTTTGGTATTTTTTATTTTTTTATTTTTTTGTATTTTTGCTTTGGGATACTCAATGAGTTATGCATATAACCTTTTTAGATGTAGACTATTCATGGTTTTGTCCAAAGGCTTCCCCTCAGGTGTTGAAAGATGATATGCCCATGATCCATAGTTGGTTGTGATTATATAGGGTCCCAACCAATTGGGCTCAAATTTCCCTTTCTTAGTGCGTTTCTGTAAATTCCTCTGATTCTCCATTAGGAAAAGGTCGCCTACTTCAAACTTGTGATTCTTGATTTTCTTGTTATAGCTTCTTTGTAGGTGATTTTGGTATGCCTATAGATGGTTGAGTGCATCCAGGCATTTCTCATCCAATAACTCTAACTCCTGCAACCTTGAAACTTGATACTCTTCATCAATGATTATGTTCTATAGGGATACTCTAAGTGATGGAAGCTCGACCTCAATAGGTAAGATGGCTTCAAATCCAAATACTAGGGAGTATGGGGTGGCTCTTGTAGGTGTACAGATACTAATTCAGTAGGCCCATAGGGTGGGATTAAGCAGGAGGTGCCAATTGCGACCTGCTTCATTAACTGTCTTTTTTAGAATACACAGGATGGTTTTGTTTGAAGCTTCAGCCTGACCATTACCTTGAGGGTAATAGGTGTTGCAAGTATGGGCCTAACTGGTGTTGTCATTGATGTCAACATACTCCTGTTGCATTAATGATAAGGTTTGGATGAGCCGTGAGCTGAGGATATTGAGAAAATTAGTCTCAATCAGGAACAGTGAAGAACAGTGATGACTGTAAGGAAAAAGTCCAAGATAGGATGAGGATCAGAGGATGTAGATTAAAGGGTTTGTAGATATGTGTCTATAGGTGATCCAGTAGAGATTTCAGAGGTCCGCATGAAGATATAAAGAAGTTGTGGCCCCTCAAGTAAAACCGGTTCTGGTAGGTGTTCAGAGGTGACAGAGTGTAACAAGAAAGGTCCGGTGAGATCCGAAAATGAAGTTTCCTGTTCTGTGGATTTAAGGGAGTGCTGAGGAAGTCTTTGTGGTGTATCAACTCTATTGGTTCATGGTTTGAAGGTTTGCAAGCATCGATTCCTTTGTGATAGTAATGACAGACTGTGTTCTTGAGGTTCCGGATGAAGGAGAGAAGGATTTCAATAAGCAGAAGAAGTGTGGATGTTCTTGATGATTTAGGAAAGCTTGTGGAGGTCTTTGGATCGTGTCCAATTCATGTTGGTGGTTCACATTAAAGTTGGAGCTCGCAATTGAAGAGTAACTTCTGGATGATGGTGTTCTTGAGATAGGCTGACCGGATGAGTTATGCATCTGGCAGATAATCTTATTAATGTTTACTGACTTAGATGATCATTCCTAAGTTGATACCTTGTATAAATAAGGGATTGCAAAGTCAGTTTGAAGTTGTCCTTGTTGTGATGAGAGTGTGATAGTGAAGAGGAGAGCGAAAGGCAGAGCAGAAGTATTGGGCTTAAATGGAATTGATTCAAGCATGGTGAAGATGCTATTCTCCAGTTCATGTATGTGATATTTATTTCTTTGTAGACAATGTGTCTCTTGTAGGCAGTGAGCCTCTTATGAGTAGTGTGCTCAGGCAGTGAGCCCTAATTGGCATGTGCCATTTTGTTCTTTCTATTCTTCTAACAAAGAATACAATCTTGGGTTAATCACCCTGTGGTTTTTCCCTTAACCGGGTTTTCCACGTCAAAATCTTGGTGTCTTATGTGTTGATGTGTTTCTGCTCTTGATTTGAATGCATTATAGTTCATGATTAATATACTGCTAATCACTAAGAAGTTTTAAGTGTTTAATTAGAGAATGTTTTGCACAACTGATTCACCCCCCCTCTCAGTTGTATGCCCTAAGTCTAACAATTGGTATCAGAGCCAAGTTCCTCTAAAAGGAGCTTAACTACTTGAGGAGATCCAGGATGTCATCCTACAAGAAGGATAGTCTGAAGTTTGATGGAAAAAATTTTAATCTATGGAAAGGTCGCATGAAGTGTCACTTGCAATGCATGGGAATGGCATACTGGACCATGGTTACAACACAGTATGTACCTCCACAGGGTGGTCTGAAAGCTCCAAATGAAATCATAGATGCTAAAAACAATTTGTGAACTATAGAAGCTCTTCTAAGAGCATTATCTGATTCAGAGCTCTCAAATGTTATTGACCTACCGACTGCTTTTGAGGTTTGGAAAAAATTAGAACTTTTGTATGAAGGAGACCAGTATGTTAAATGTGCAAGATTATAGGGTCTAAAAGGGAAATTCAAAAACCTGAAGATGAGAGATGATGAAAATATTACTCCTTTTATGCCAAGAGTAAATGAGCTTGTTTGTGGAATTAGAAATGCTGGTGGAGTCTTGGATGAAAATGAGATTGTTGGAAAAATTCTCAGATCCCTTCCTGCTTCTTACAAAATCAAGGTTGCTGCCATTGATGAATTCAGAGCCCATACAACTGTCACAAGAGATCAATTGGCTGGCAAATTGGTTGCATTTGAAATGACCAAGTTTGGAGATGATCCCCCCAAGACTAAATCTACATTTAAAGCCAGTGCCTCTATAAAAGGTAAACAAAGGTTTGATCCGGGAGAGAACTCATCAAGGAAACTGTCATGGTATGAAAAATCAAGAAAAGACCTAGAAGAAGAAGTAGAAACTACTCAACTTGAAGCCCTTATTGCAAAGAGATTGCCAAGAGGATCTGGTAAGTATGAAGGAAAATTGCCTTTTAAGTGTTTTAACTGCAATAAGATTGGTCATTTTGCCTCAAGATGTCTGGAAAGATTTTCAAGGCCAAATCCTAACAGATCAAAGTTCCAAAAGAACTGTTACTATGTTCATGAAGAAGATGATAATGAAGGAGTAACAGATGATGAATCAGAGATAGGAAACAAATCTAGAAGTGAATGGGTGTTCATTGCCATCAAGGAAGAAGAACCAATATCCTCTATATCTGTCAATCATAAAGTTGTAGAAAGAGCCCTGGCTGCCTAAGTTGAAGAAAAGGATGATTAGGTCATTGACAGTGGTTGCTCTCACCATATGATAGGTGACAAAAATAAGTTCATAGATTTGGAAAGGTATGAAGGAGGAGTGGTGAAGTTTGGTGATAATTCTGCTGGTAGAATCAAAGGAAGAGGAACTATTTCTTTTGATGGAAGGAACAAAACTGGTAATGTTCTATATGTTGAAGGCTTGAAGCATAATCTTCTCAGTGTTGGACAGTTGGTGGACAAAGGTTATGATCTCCAGTTCAAGAATGGAAAATGCAAGATCTTTGAAAGCTCTGGAACAGAGATTGCATCCGAGACCCAAACTAAAGGTAATATCTTCCACTTGGTTGGCACTGGTAAAAGTTACTTATTTGTTCAAGTTGATCAGAGTTGGTTATGGCATAGGATAATGTGTCATGTGAATTTTGATAATATCATCAAGATAAGCTATACTCAGGCTGTAAGAGATCTTCCAAAATTGGTGAAACCTACTAATAGCTTGTGCAAAGAATGTCAGTTGGGTAAGCTGAGTAGAATCACATTCAAGAGTAAGGAACTGTCTTCTACCAGATTATTGGACTTAGTTCATACTGACCTTTGTGGCCCGTCAAGAATTAGGAGTATGCAAGGTGATAGATACTTCATGTTACTAATTGATGATTATTCCTGAATGATGTGGGTAACTTTTTTGAAAGAGAAATTAGAAGCTTTTGAGAAATTCAAAATATTCAAGGCTATGGTAGAGAATGAAACCGGATTGAAATTGAAATGTCTGAGGTTTGATAGAGGTGGAGAATTCACATGCGGTGAGTTCATAGAGTTCTGTGAGAAACATGGAATAAAGAGACAGTTGTCTGCTCCTAGGACTCCACAGTAGAATGGAGTAGTGGAAAGAAAGAACCGGACCATATAGGAAGCATCTAGGACCATGATGATGGAAGCAAATGTTCCTCATATCTATTGGAGAGAAGTTGTTAGCACTGCAGTCTATACTCTCAATTGAGTTCAAATCAGAAGCAATACTGGTAAGACTCCTTTGAACTTTGGTTTGGCATCACTCCTACTATAAGGTATTTCAGAGTTTTTGGTAGCAAATGTTACATTAAAAGGGATGAAGATCTAGGAAAGTTTGATGCTAGAAGTGATGAAGGAATATTCTTGGGTTACTCCACTCAAAGCAAAGCATAGCGATGTTATAACAAAAGACTGAGAAAGATGATAGAAAGTACAAATGTGAAGGTTGATGAGGGAATTGAGAAACCCTTGAGGTTTTATGAATATGATGAAGATGATCAGAATGGTGTTCTAACTCAAGGAGCCCAAGCCTCATCTGTTAGTCAAATTCAAGCTAATCTGGTAAACCAAGAAGAAGAAATGAGTTTCAATGAGCCTGATCAAGAATCAAAAGTGCAAGAAATTCCTAAAGTTCCCAGGTATGTAGGACTGGACCACTCTAAAGATCAGATCATAGGTGATAAAAGCAAAGGAGTACTAACAAGAAGGAGAATTGCTCAAGATTCAGAAGAGTATTGTTTGATTTCAAAGATTGAACCTAAGACAGTGAATGAAGCTTGCAATGATGAAAACTGGACTAAAGCAATGGAGGAAGAGCTGGTACAAATAGAGAAAAATCACACTTGGGATCTTGTTCCCAAACCTAGAAACAAGAATGTGATTGGAACCAAATGGGTCTTCTGGAACAAACTAAATGAAGCTGGTGAAGTAATCAGAAATAAATCCAGATTGGTCTGCAAGGGCTACTCTCAAATAGAAGGAATTGATTTTGAAGAAAGTTTTGCTCTGGTGGCAAGAATTGAAGCAGTCAGATTATTTCTTGTCTTTGCTGCCTTCAAGGATTTCAAGTTATATCAGATGGATGTCAAGTCTACTTTTCTAAACGGTGACTTGGAAGAAGAAGTGTATATAGAGCAACTGGATGGATTTTAGTTGTCTGATCATGGTGATATGGTCTACAAGTTGAAGAAGGCACTGTATGGATTAAAGCAAGCCCCAAGAGCCTGGTATGAAAGATTGGATAAGCATCTTTTGAAGATTAGTTTCAACAAAGGTACTGCTGACAGTAACTTATATTTCAAAATTGATCATGAAAACATCTTGATTATTGAAGTATTTGTTGATGATATCATCTTTGGAGGAAGAGATAGTATGTGTAAAACTTTTGCAAATCAAATGAAAAGTGAGTTTGAGATGTCTATGCTTGGTGAAATAAATTTCTTCTTGGGTCTGGAAATTACTCAAACAAAGAAAGGAATCTTCATTTCTCAGACCAAATATGTGAAAGAATTATTGAAGAAATTTGGGATGGAAGATTCAAAGCCAATGAATACTCCCATGGCAACCGGATGTAAGTTGAGAAAAGATGATGACTCTCCTAAGGCAGACTAGACAAAGTACAGATCAATGATTGGAGGATTGCTGTATCTCACTCAAACTAGACCAGATATTATGCAAGCTATTGGTCTTGTTACTAGATTCCAAGCTGATCCTAGAGAATCCCATGTCATGGAAATCAAAAGGATTTTTAGATATCTAAAAGGGACGGTTGAGTATGGTCTGTGGTATCTTAGAGATCATGATTTCTCTCTTCATGCATATACAGATGCTAATTGGGTAGGAGATGTGGATGACCAAAAGAGTACCAGTGGTGGAGCATTCTTTTTGGGGAAGAGATTGGTTTCTTGGCTAAGCAAGAAATAAGAGGCAATATCTCTGTCTACAACTGAAGCAGAATATATTGCAGCAGTAGGTAGTTACACTCAAGTTTTGTGGATGAAGCAGATGCTAAGAGATATCAAAGTGGAGTATGAGGAACCTATCACAATCTTCTATGATAATTCAAGTGCTATAAATATATCTAAGAATCTAGTGTTGCATTCAAAGACTAAACACATATCCATCAAGTTTCACTTTTTGAGAGAGCAAGTGAACAAGAATGAAGTTAGATTGGAGTTTGTGCCCTCCAAGGATTAGATTGCAAAAATCTTTACTAAACCTCTACCTAAGGACTCTTTTGAGTATCTCAAGGAGAAGTTAGGGGTTATTGCCCCTCCGGTGATGAACTAAGGTGCACTGAGGTGCATCAGTCTGGTGGATATCACAGTCATATCTTGTGATTTGGATTGATGGGAGCTGCTACTCAGGGGGAGTAGCAGGTATGATTCTAAAGTGTTGGAATTGCAAGTATGTGCCCTTTGCCATTGATGTCAAAGGGGGAGAGAAGACATGTGAAAAACAAGTGGTTTCTAATCAAAGGGGGAGCAGTAAAGGGAGAGAAGACATGTGAATGGTTGTTGCTGATAGGGGGAGTTGTGACAGTAAGAAGAAGTTCTTGACTTGATGGTTAAAATAGTTTTTCACATCTTATGTTGCCATTAATGACAAAGGGTGAGATTGTTGCAAGTATGGGCCTAACTGGTGTTGTCATTGATGTCAACATACTCCTGTTGCATTAATGATAAGTTTTGGATGAGCCATGAGCTGAGGATATTGAGAAAATTAGTCTCAATTAGGAACAGTGAAGAACAGTGATGACTGTAAGGCAAAAGTACAAGATAGGATGAGGATTAGAGGATGCAGATTAAAGGGTTTGTAGATATGTGTCTGTAGGTGATCCAATAGAGATTTTAGAGGTCCGCATGAAGATATAAAGAAGGTGTGGCCGCTCAAGTAAAACCAGTTCCGGTAGGTGTTCAGAGGTGACATAGTGTAACAAGAAAGGTCCGGTGAGATCTGAAAATGAAGTTTCCTGTTGTACGGATTTAAGGGACTGCTGAGGAAGTCTTTGTGGTGTATCAACTCTATTGGTTCATGGTTTGAAGGTCCGCAAGCATCTATTCCTTTGTGACAGTAATGATAGACTGTGTTCTTGAGGTTCTGGATGAAGGAGAGAAGGATTTCAGTAAGCAGAAGAAGTGTTGATGTTCTTGATGATTCAAGAAAGCTTGTGGAGGTCTTTGGATCATGTCCAATTCGTGTTAGTGGTCCGCATTAAAGTTAGAGCTCACAAATGAAGAGTAACTTCTGGATGATGGTGTTCTTCTTGAGACAAGCCAACCGGATGAGTTATGCATCTGGCGGATAATCTTATTAATGTTTGTTGACTTAGATGATCATTCCTAAGTTGATGCCTTGTATAAATAAGGGATTGCAAAGTTAGTTTGAAGTTGTCATTGCTGTGATGAGAGTGTGGTAGCGAGGAGGAGAGCGAAAGGCAGAGCAGAAGTATTGGGCTTAAATGGAACTGATTCAAGCATGGTGAAGATGCTATTCTCCAATTCATGTATGTGATAGTTATTTCTTTGTAGACAGTGTGTCTCTTGTAGGCAGTGAGCCTCTTATGAGCAGTGTGCTCGAGCAGTGAGCCCTAATTGGCATGTGCCATTCTGTTCTTTCTATTCTTCTAATAGAGAATACAATCTTAGGTTAATCACCCCGTGGTTTTTCCCTTAACCGGGTTTTCCACATCAAAATCTTGGTGTCTTATGTGTTGATGTGTTTCTTCTCTTGATTTGAATGCATTATAGTTCATGATTAATATACTACTAATCACTAAGAAGTTTTAAGTGTTTAGTTGGAGAAAGTTTTGCACAACTGATTCACCCCCCCCTCTCAGTTGTATGCCCTAAGTCTAACAATAGGGGGTGGAGAAGTGGTGTTGGATTTGGAATTTCTCACACAAAGTGTGGACTTCCTGGTTCTTAAACAGTTTCTCATTATCAGTAATAATGGAATGGGGGATGCCATAACGGCATATGATGTAGTGAAGAATAAATTTGGTTATTTGGATGTCTGTGGTGAAAGTGAGTGGAATCACTTCAACCCACTTAGTAAAGTATTCGGTGGCAGTGATAATGAACTTATGACCATTGGATGATGGTGGGTGAATCTTACCTACAAGGTCGAGTCCCCATTGTGAAAAGGGCCATGGAGTTATTATTGGCTACAACTCTTGTGATTGTGCATGGATGAGGTCTCCATGTTGCTGACACGACAGATATTTCTTTATGAATCTATAAGCATCTCGCTCCATGGTTGGCTAGTAGTATCCTAATCTTAAGATCTTCTTGGCTAGAGTAAGTCCACTCGAGTGTGCCCTGCAAATGCCTTCATGTACCTCTTGTAAGGTCACTTCGATTTCCCTAGAGTCTAGACATCATAAAAGCATATCATCAAGACTCCTTTTGTAGAGGGTGTCTCCTATAAGAGTGAAGTAGGAGGCTTGACTGATGAAGCATTTTCATTGTGAGGATGAAAGGTTGGATGGTATGATGTTGTCATGGAGGTACGTGTATGCCTCTTGATACCAGGGGGATAGGGGACCAACAATGTCACGTACCAATTTTGATTGTGTAACACCATAAGATAGTATAGGGAGTTTTTCCATCAAGAACTCACATATCTTGTTGTCTTTCTTCATGTCCACCAAAGATCCTATCATGGCCATGGCATTTGCTGCTTTGTTATTTAACCTTAGAATCTATTCAAAGTAGATGTCATGAAAATAATCTTTAAAATCATCCACCATTCTCTTGTAGAGCAAGAGCTTATCATCCTTGGTCTTGTATTCATTGTTCACTTGTCAAATGACCAATTGGGAATCTCCATAGACCATCAGCTTCTCAATCCTCCACTAAGTCACCATCCAAAGTCCTGTAATAAGAGCCTCATACTCTACTACATTGTTTGTACATGGAAATGTAATCTTGTATGATTTGGGGATGGTATCTCCTTAAGGGGTAACAAATAGAATGCCTACCCCCGAGCCTCGATGTGTATATGATCCATCAAAATACATCTTCCATGGTTCTGTTGTTGGTGTTACAGTCAAGATAGACTCATTAGGAATTTCTACAAGTGTGGGTTGCTCCATTGGGATGGGTGCCTCAGCTAATTGATCATTGATGACCTATCCTTTAATGGCTTTTCTCTTTGTGTATTCAATATCAAAGTCACTTAAGATCATTACCCACTTAGCCATTCTTCCTGTAAGGGTGACCCTATTTAGCAGATATTTCAGCGGATCAATCTTGGCAATGATCTTAGTCTTGTGATTGAGCATGTAGTGTCTCACCTTTTGTGAGGTAAAGACAATATCTAAGCATGCTTGTTCAATTGGAGTATAATTTAGCTCATAGGACACCAAGGTACGGCTGATATAATATATCACTCTTTCTTTCCCTTGTTCATCATGTTGCACCAACAAGGTCCCTATAGATGTTTCTGTTGTTTCAATATACGAGAGGAGGGGTTCTCCTTGTTTTGGTGGCATAAGGATAGGTGGGTTAGCGAGGTATTTCTTCAACTATTCAAAAGCTCCCTGATAGTGATTGTCCCACACAAAGGCTATGTTCTTGTGGAGGAGATGTTAGAAAGGCTGGCATTTATCTGCAAGTCATGCTATGAACCGTCAAATAGATTGAAGCTTCCCTTGTAGACTTGGTAGAGGCATCTCTATTATAGCTTTGACTTTAGCAAGATCTACTTCTATTCCCCTTCTTGACACTATGTATCCCAAGAGTTTCCTAGATGTGACCCCAAAGACACATTTCTTCAGATTCAACCATACATTGTATTGTTCCAACTTATCAAAGATCTTGGCTAACGCATCCAGGTGCTCCTCTCTAGTTTTAGATTTTCCCAGCAGGTCATCTACATAGTCTTCCATGATATGGTGTAAGAGGTCATGAAAAATAACCATCATTACCCATTGATAAGTTGCACTCACATTCTTCAGACCAAAAGGCATTACAACCTAGCAGTGTATCCCCCATGGGCATATGAAGGATGTTTTATGTTGATCCTCTTCTACAATTCTGATTTGATTGTATCCTGAGGAACTATTCATTAGGGACAACATCTCATGCCGTGCTATGAGATCCACTATGATATCAATGTTGGGTAATGAAAAGTCATCTTTAGGGCATGCTTTGTTAAGATCTCTAAAACCTGTACAGAACCGGATGCCTCAAGTGACTTTAGCTATGGGTATAATATTAGATACCCATTTAGGGCAGTCTATTGGTCAGATAAACCCCACATCTAGGATTTTCTTAAGTTCTACTTTGACCAGGAGTGCAATTTGAGGATTCATTTTCCTTAGCTTTTGTTTCACCATTTTGCATCAGACCACACTACAAGGTGATGAACAACGAAGGTAGGATCTAGTCCTGGCATATCAACATAAGTCCATACAAAGTTATGGCTCCTTTACTTAAAGAAGGCTAGGAAATTTTCTTGTTCCCCTATTGTAAGGGATTCTACTCTGAACGTTATTTTCAGTGCTTCTTTCGTTCCAAGGTTCATCTCTTGCGATGGTTTCACTAGGATAGGTGATTTGTCTAGATATACTTTCTCCACTTTGGGAAGGCCCATGTTCTCATCTCCTAGCACCTCATGGAGGTTTTCATTAGGGGATACGTCCTTTATTTTAACTTTTTCTTCACCCAAATGTGCCACAGAGTGGTTTTCACTAGGGGGTGTTGTTTTTATTCTTATGTTTTTGCAACTAAGAACATGGGTGGTTTCATCGAAATAGGCAAATGTGTCGAGTTCCATGATAAATCTGGCTCTATGGTCTCCTAGGGGGAAGTGATATTTAACCCCCATCATTTTTTCTATTGCCTCGCCATTTTGTGCTACATCAAGGACTGAAGGTCCCTGTTGGTCCCAATCTATAAGCTCAGGGTATACAAGAGGTAGGTCATTAGAGGTAGATGCTAGTTACAGTACAAAAGGTGCATATGGAAGATTTGAAGAATTTAGTAAAATTGCTAAAGGAATCTTGATGGTTCACTTCATTAATGTTATCGACGGTAGGGGAGACCTTAGCAACCTCACCTAAGATACATTCACCATTTGTAATGATAGACTCTTGTTTCCCATATCCTAACCCTTGAGAACGAGGGTTCTTCATTGCTTGAATCAGCTTCACAATCCCTTGCTTGTGAAGGCCAATACCGCCTTTTCCCTTATAGTCCATATACTTGACAATCTCTAGATCTTTGCCATAGATTTCAGCTGGGATGGTAGGGGCTTCTTGTTCTGCTTCTTCATCTTTGTATAACCATGATGATATGTATTCGAGGACATCATGATCAAGAAGGTGTTTTTTTCTCGAAGGTGGGGGCTGGTTTGCATTTGATTACTACTATGGAGACCTCTTCTTCCTTCGGAGCACTGAATGTTTTAGGAGTGGGCAATGTCCCTACACAAAAGGTACCATGTAGATCATATTCTCCACACCCCATGTCACTCAACTTGATCTTGACCTCAAGTGGTGGGGATGTTTTTGATGTAGTGGTGATGTTGGAAGGGTCAACATACAAAGCAGATGACGTAGGATTGGTTTGGGAGTTGGGCTTCTTGATGGCATTGTTGTATGGATAGAAAGTAAGATCATGTCCCTCCAAAAAGCTACAATATTGGAAGGGACAGGGATTAGCATAGATAGTTACTTATGTGCCATTGTGAGGAAATTTTAAGCATTGGTGAAATGTGGATGGTATGGCTTGCATGGCATGGATCCATGGTTGGCCAAGAAAAATTTTGTAAGGGAGGTTGAGATCAAGCACACGACACTTGGTCTCCAACATTTTTTGCCCCACTTGGATAGGGAGTTTGATGGTGCCTTCAGAAAGTCTCTCTGTATCATCATACCCCTTAATGGTTATACATTCATTGGTGTCCACAACCACATCAGAGTATCCCAAATGTTTTAACAGTTTAAGAGTGCAAAGGTTTAGGTCGAAGCCACCATCTATTAAGACTATTTTTATGATATGTTTATGGATGCGGACTTCAATATGCAAGGCATTGTTGTGTAAGTTGTTGGAGGTAGGAAGGTCCTTCTCAGAAAAGGTAGGGTGATGGGGTGAAGCAATATGGCCCACCATGGCTTGGAATTGAGCAACATTCAGGTTGGTGGGGACTTGGGTCTCCATTAAAGCTTTGTCGAGGACTTCTTTGTGAAGGGGTGACATGTGGAGAAACCCAAGGATGGAGATTTGTGTAGGGGTCTTATCTAGGTGATATAGGAGGTTGTATTTGAGAATGGATGGCGGGTTTGTAGATGTGGATGTGGATGGTTGATCATTGGTGGGTGCCCCACGGATGGAGACATGACCATGCCAGGTAGTGATGACACAATCAGGTGTTTGTGCTTGAATGATGATGGTGTTGACATGGTTAGAAGATTCTTCTATTCAACCCAAAATGGAGTCAAAAGAAGCGGGAGGTGGAACATTGTTGTAAGCTTGGTTGGATAATGATGCTTTTCCTTTATTGTGGTTGGGTAAAGGATCCTTATAATCTCTCAGGTTTGCATTTGGTGATTGTTTTGGTGGTTCATTGAAGTCGATACTACCCTTACCTATGAGATCATGTATGCAATGTTTTAATCTCATGAAATCAGATGTTTTATGTCCTTTGACACAATGGTATTCATTTTAGGCATTCTCATCAAACCATGTAGGTTTGAATTGATTCTCATCATAAGGCTTAATAGGGGGAAGAGTTATCAAATTCCCCTTTACAATCTTATCCAATACATCTTCTATCGATTCTCATAAGGGTGTGAATTTCCTCCTAGGGGTGTTATTTTGTTTGGGTGGTCCCTTGGGAATATTAACATTGTTGGCGATAGATGTGTTGGGCGGTGTTTGATTTTGTACATTTTGAATGGCCTTCACATCGGTGACACCATCATTAAAGGTGTTCTTGTTCTTGCCCCAAAAGCAAGGTTTATTGTTTGATTGTGTGTTGTTATTTGTGTTTGGGGTATTGATGTTGACCTTGTTGTTGTTGTTGTTGTAGGTTTTGTTGTCATAGAGCTTAATCGAGCCCTTGGCAATAAGAGCTCTCTCAATGGTCATGCCCTTGTCGATGACCTCTTTGAAGGTAGATGCACATTGAATTTGTAAGTGGAATCACAGTTCTTGACTAAGATTAGCCACAAACATGGTGACTAGTTGTTTTTCGGGGATAGGCCAAGGGAGTTTGCTTGCCAAGCCCCTCCCTCTTTACAGAAAGGCAGCAAAGGATTCTCTATTCTTTTGCTTGGTATTGCAAAGATCTGTCATGGATATTTATGTTCAAAATTATAGGATAAATGATTTACAAATTTCTCTGCTAGCTCAGGGAAGGTCCTAATGTTGGGAGGAAGGTGTGCAAACCATTCAGTGGCTTGACAACTGAGGCTTCGAGGGAAGAGTCTCATAAAATAAGTATCATCATATGAGACTTCAAGACAAGTGATATAGAACTCCCTAAGGTATTCCCTAGGGTCTCCCTTTCCTTTGTGTTTGTTAAATTTGGGCGTTTCAATTTTTTTGGGAAAGGGGGGCATGTACAATGTCCTATTAAATGGGTAAGGGCAAATATCCTCGAAAGAATATTGCTTGCATTTATTTCCTTGTTGCATGTTATCCACCTTTTGGATTAAAGTTTACATAATGCTTATTAAATCCTATGTTGGGGGTGGTTGTGGAATGTATGTTTGTTCATTTTGGAGAAGTTGTTGGAGATGAGGCGGAAGTTGGTTTTGTGAGATGAAGTTTTGGTTTTGTGGAATGGGGTTTTGATTTTGGTTGAGTTGGGTGAGGTATTGTTGGTAGGAGTAAAGTTGTTGTAGAATGTGGGTCTAGTAATTTATTTTGATTAGGGTTTAGTTGTGATGTTTGGGTGGAGAAGGTGATAGGTGTTTGGGAAATGGATGGCATTACATATGTGTAGTTGGATGATGGATTATTGACGGGGATGGGATAGATATTGTTACATTTGATGTGGTGGTAGAGGTAACAATGGGGTTATTGGTGGTATAAATGGTTGTGGCTGAGACATTGATGGGATTTGTGGGATTCATGGGGACTGTAGATTAGTGATGTTCGAAGCTTGAGATATATTAGGGATGGTATGGGATGTAGAAGGTTATGATGAGGTTGTGGTGTTGTTTGAGGTGGATGTGTTTTGAGGTACATTAGCATCATTTTTGAGGAGGAACTCAAGATATCTATTGGGATCTAATTTTAGGACTCTGTCGAGTATATCCATGGAATCAGGATCTTGCGTGAAATTTAAGACATTTTGGTCTACTTGGTTGGTGGTGATTTGGGTTAATTATAAAAAGGCGAAGGGATTTAACATTGCATTGGCATCATATGAGGGTATTTGTTGGATTGTGGGCATGTTGTTTTGGTCAGTTTGTGGCATTCCCATGCCAAAGTTGTTTCCAAAATTAGCCATCACTTGATTTTTCTTGGATTGGGATCTTGTTATGGGCATGTAATGGTTGGTGTGTCAATTTTGGTTTGGTGGATGAAGGTCAAGATTTATTGGACACAAGGATGTGTGGTGATGAAATGTGACAATGATTTAGGTTCAAGAGTATGCTCCCTAAAATCTAGATCTAAGGGGGGGGATGAGGTTATGGTATGGTTTTGATTATAGGTTTTAACCTTTGGGAGATAAATCTCAAAAATGTGGCAACCTAAGGATGGTAAATGTCAAGGATATTGATTTCAAAAAATTTGGACCAAAAGGATGAAGGATGAAATGGATTGGAAAGATTGTTTTGGTGAGAAAGATTGGGGATGGGTTGAATGATGTCTCAACTAAGGAAAACCTTAGGTGATTTAGATGTTTTGGAAGATAGATTTTGATGATGTTTGAAAAGGATGTTCAAATAAATAAATGAGTTCAAATAGGTCTAGATTTTTGGATGTTGTAAAATGGATGCTTCTTCTTACTCAAGGTAGACTTATGACCTTAAGTAAAAAGAGATTATTATTCTACTTGAAGGTAGACTAGTGACCAACAAGCAAAATAGGATGTGAAAGGGATAAAATCTAGACTCAATTTTTTATTAAAAGGTTGATTTTGGTTTTAAGTTTTTGATTGATGTTTTGATTATGGGATTTTTGGATGTGTTTGATGTAGAGGAAATGGATGAATTGGGGATGTAATTTGTTGGATGATGAATTAATGTCCAAAAGTAAAAATCAAAGGGGGGTGAAAAGTTTATGAAAGGGCACAGATTATGGTTGGGTTCAATAAGTATGATGAAGGGTCCAATAGTGAAAATGGTTATTCTCTAAGGTCCAAATGGGAATATGGATGAAAATTTTAGGTCAAAATGGTTATGGTTTTGATGGATTTTGGCAAGGTGGATATGGATTATGGATGTGTAGGTCTCAAAGGTCCCAAAACAATTTTATAGGTACGTGTGAAAGTTGATCTAGAAATAGCACCAATTCTCAAGTATATGGTGCCAAAATAGTGAGAAATGGTGCTAGGTATCTGCAAAATGGCATCAAATCAGGGTAGTGGTTGTCAATGCTTTCGCAAATGTGGGTTTTGATGTCAAATTTTGATTTTTTGAAGGTCAAATGATTGTCAAATGTTGTAATGGTGGTTCAACAATGTTGTTTCTTAGCAAGTATTAAAAACATTTCAAACAAAGAGAACACAATAGCCAAAGGTTTTGTTTTGTGAAAATATGAAGATTTTATCAAGCACTTGTACAACCTAAGGTGAGGAAAGGACAATACTTGTTGAGTTCCCACTTGGATTTCTCTAGCCGCACTTACCCAAAGTGGATAACTTAGAAGCTTGGTGACACTGGCTCCCCCTTACACGACACTCACTTCTCAGGTACACCAAGCTTCAAATTCCTCAAGACCCGAAGATCTTAAGAAATTTGTTATCTCTACTTTGAATTGTGAGAGTGTGAGACAGCTTCAAAAGTCTATCTTCTGACCTCCTACGCCAACAAGTAGAAGGTTTTTTTTCCTCTAAAATAAAGGTTTGTAGTGGGGGAGAATTCAAGGGATCAACACGTTATGAGCATCCGATAAACCACTTAAGGTTTTGACTAGCTCTATGATGCAGAGAGCTCTGTAGAATCTCGTAAATGTTGTTTTTGTCACTATCGGCAAGATAACATCTATCGGCCACTTTTAAGAACTCTTCCACCGATTTCATCAGTCACCCCGATACCTTTTCAAGCTATCCTTTGCCAGTCAATTCTTCCCATCGCTCAGACTTCACATTGTCGGCACAACTTTTTCCTTGTTCGCTGATAGTACAACTTACTCTGATGAACATTGAACCATCGGCGAGACACTTCTTATCAGCATAGCTTTCTTCCCGTTTGCCGAAGCCACAACATACACCGATAAACTACCTCTCCTCTGTTGATGGGACTCTCAAACTTTCTCTCCGATAGGTTGTCTGTCGGTGAGACCCTAACTTTCGTTGAGACTTCCCAGTCTCTTTCTAACGACGTTCCTTATGCTGATACTCTTCATCGGTGATACTTCGCAATTGTCACACCGATCGGTGAAACCTTCTACCATCGGCCCAATATAATTTCCTCAACCCGATGCCTCCGGTCACGCTGATGCATACACTTCACTTGCAATGCGTGGGGTCCACTGTCTCAATAGGTTTTCTGAACATGCAACTGTATGTGTCTCCGACACCATACTAGTCTTTGATAAGATGCGGGCCATTTGTCACTGATAACTCTACGACTTGACATTTCTTCATTGTCGTTGTGACCAAATCTCTTCATTGGGACTTTTGCTCTGTTCGGCCGATGGGCCGATGAGCTCGAACATGACTCCTCTGCGACTAACTGTTCACCACCATATCGTTACCCTTCATTGCAACTTAACACACACAGATATAATCAACACAAAATGGAGAGATTAAACCTACTGTACCATTCCACTATGCTATTCTATTATGCCTTTCCACTAGTCTCGACCGAAGTCTTGACCAGTGGAAGGATTCGAAACACAAAATACTCTTACAGGACCAAAATCTCAAATCTTTATTGCTCTTTTAGAATTGCACATACACTTCTCTACTCCTCTCTTGCACGCCTATCAATCTCTGTCTGTGTCTCTATAAATAGATTCTCCTCCTGGGTAGTTACATCTCGGTGGGATCTGAACCGATCCGTCACTCTTGCTAAGAACAGTTACAAACCGTTACAACCATATGATACCTACTCACTAGTGCCAAGTGACTTACATCTTAGGACTATTTCATCCAGGGGACACATTTGCCCAATCAGGTACATTTTGGCTCTAGGTCCTACAATAAACCAAATGACAAATTTAGACAATTTTCAGGGTGCTCCTGCACCATACTCCCAGACTTGAAAAATTTTGATGTCCCATGGAAATGCTCAGTGAAAAACCTACAATATCTTTTGTCTCTCTCGATGTCTTCAATTCTAATTGGATGCCTCTGCTACTTCCTCTATGACTCTGCAACTGTGACTCCTATCAATGGCTGCCTCCAAAGTGCAATAGTTGAAATCCACTCCTCCATGTTACACCAACACCTCTGTCCCTCACCTGGGAGTCCTCTCTCGCCTCTCTCCCCAGGACTTTTGGCGACACCAACTGGACCTCCTTCTCAGGCCCTTGAACCATCTCCTATGGCTCCATGACAGATCTCCTATCTACCTACCGTAGCGAGTGAACCTACACCTATAACCAAAAGTCACCAACATTCCTTTCCAGCACTCTTCCTTTCAGCTTCTTGCTTCTCTCTTCTTCTTCATTCTTCTTCTGCCTATTCAATGATAGAATACCCATAACTTTCACCAGACTTTTCACCGGCTCTGATACCAATTTGATGCAAAGAGCTCTGTAGAATCTCGTAAATATTGTTTTTGTCACTATCGACAAGATAACATCTATCGGCCACTTTCAAGAACTCTTCCACTGATTTCATTAGTCACCCCAATACCTTTTCAAGCTATCCTTTGCTGATCAATTCTTCCCATCACTCAAACTTCACATTGTCGGCACAACTTTTTCCTTGTTCGCCGATAATACAACTTACTCTGATGAACACTGAACCGTCGGTGAGACACTTCTTATCGGCATAGCTTTCTTCCCGTTCACCGAAGCCACAACTCATGCCGATCAACTACCTCTCCTCCGTCGATGGGACTCTCGAACTTTCTCTCCAATAGGTTGTCTGTCGATGAGACCCTACCTTTCGTTGAGACTTCCCAGTCTCTTTTCGACGATGTTCCTTATGCCGATACTCTTCATCAGTGATACTTCACAATTGTCACACCAATCGGTGAAACCTTCTGCCGTTGGCCCAATATAATTTCCTCAGCCGATGCCTCCGGTCACGCCAATGCATACATTTCACTTGCAATGCGTGGGGTCCACCGTCTCAATAGATTTTCCAAACATGCAACTGTATTTGTCTCTGACACCATACCAGTCTTCGGCAAGATGCGGGCCATTTGTCACCGATAACTCTGCGACTTGACATTTCTTCATTGTCACCGTGACCAACTCTCTTCATTGGGACTTTTGCTTTGTCGGCCGATGGGCCGATGAGCCTGAACATGACTCCTCTATGACTAACTGTTCA
Source organism: Cunninghamia lanceolata (assembly GCA_027924645.1). Lineage (NCBI taxonomy): Eukaryota > Viridiplantae > Streptophyta > Pinopsida > Cupressales > Cupressaceae > Cunninghamia > Cunninghamia lanceolata. The sequence goes on along the minus strand of BSBN01000958.1, from coordinate 245,880 downwards.
CCACCATATCGTTACCCTTCATTGTAACTTAACACACACAGATATAATCAACACAGAACGGAGAGATTAAACCTACTGTACCATTCCACTATGCTATTCTACTATGCCTTTCCACTAGTCTCGACCGAAGTCTCGACCAGTGGAAGGATTTGAAACACAAAATACTCTTACAGGACCAAAATCTCAAATCTTTATTGCTCTTTTAGAATTACACATACACTTGTCTACTCCTCTCTTGCACACCTATCAATCTCCGTCTGTGTCTCTATAAATAGATTCTCCTCCTGGGTAGTTACATCTCGGTGGGATCTAAACTGATCCGTCACTCTTGCTAAGAATAGTTACAAACCGTTACAACCATATGATACCTACTCACTAGTGCCAAGTGACTTACACCTTAGGACTATTTCATCTAGGGGACACATTTGCCCAATCAGGTATATTTTGGCTCTAGGCCTTACAATAAACCAAATGACAAATTTAGACAATTTTCGGGGTGCTCCTGCACCACTCTACTAGGAGTATCATATACACAAGGTACTAGTTCCTTTTGAGCTAGCACCAAATGGTAAGCGCTAATACTGATTTGGACTTGGCTTTCACCTTATCCTAATTTATATAGTAGGCTGAATGAAAGTACCGCTTGGGGTCGCAAATGAGTTCTCCTTGTAGATGTGTCTCAAGAGCAAGCCCACTTCCTAAAAAAAAAAAGAGAATAGAACCATTTCTCTTCACCCAAGATCCTTTGGAAGGCGAGGGTAGAGGATACTTTGATTCTATCCCTTGGGTAACACAAATGTGCAAGTGCACAAGACATGAAAAACAATTGCTAATGTTCTTTTTAAAGCCCAAATGAAATGTGCCTATGATTGTTTGCAAACAAGATTCATTTTATGCACCAAATCCAAGTGTTTTCTAAGCTAAGCAAGCAAAGGTTCATTTTAGGTGCACCAAGATAAAATGTTTTCTAAGCTAATAAATCCTTGCAAGATGTTAGTAGTTTTCAGATGATAGTCTTGGATAAACGACTTTAGCCTACATAACACATTCAACAACCTGCACAGATCCCTAAGTTAGTGTAGAAAATAGCACTAAAATAGTAAGATAAGGCACCACAAAATAGTAAAATGGCATCATAGAATCACTAAATGGAACTATAGGTAGAGAACTCATATTTCCTAACTGTTACAGAATATGGTGCTTCAGAATGCCAAAATGGCACTACAATCATAGAAGGTGCTACAATTTACAGAAATGGCGCCACAATATTCACTACTAATTTTACACAAAAAAAAGGTGCCACATAAGAAGAAGGAACTATGAAATTGGGAAATGGCACCAAAGTGGGTTTAAATATTGTTTCTCCTATTTGCTAGACCGGAAGGCACCGAACTAGGCACTGATAGAACCAAAACAACATAATGCTTCAAAAGGGGCTGCAAAAACACACTTTTGTTCAAAAATATTAACTCAATCAAGGTTAGTAGTTGTTTTTTGTCCCAAAGACATTCAAAATACCAGTGAAAATGATATAAACAAAGTTCTACATAAGCCAACCAAACAAGGGTTAGATGACAAAGATATTGGATAGATTTTTAGAGAAATTTTGCCATAGTAACCCCCTGTCTTTGAGTGTTTCCTACAAAAACTGAGAGCAAACTTATCCTAAAATGTACCAAAAGCACTAAAAACCAAATTTCCAAGATAAAATGTTAATATGATGGCCATGGAGAATGGCGTCAAAACAGTCAAGAAAGGTGCCACTGTGTGATGAAATGGCTCTACTGCACAGATAAATGGCATTGAACAAAGGAATTTTCATGCTAGAACCTACAAACAAGGCCTTCCAAACACAAAAACTCACATCAAATGTTAGTTTGGACCTTGTGGGTCCCACCAGGTGTGCCTATGTAGTTAGTGGAAATTAAAATGAAAGTAAAACATAAAACAAATGCAATGAAAACAAATGTTATACCTTCTAAATGTGATCCACAACCCTAGATAAGGTGGAGAGTGTTGCACCCAAGCACTCTAGCTTTACCCAAAATGATAATGGATAATGTGAAATGCTCTCAAAACCTATGCAATTCACTAATAAAAATAGCTCAAGAGGAGAGATTTTGGCATGATAACTTTGCTCAAATTGTGGATGTTAAAATGCCTTGAGAGATGGTGTATTTATAGGCTTTTTTGGGAGAGGATTTGATCCAAGGGTGGAGATTGAATTGGGAGATCAATGGTTGTGAAAGCATGTCATGTTGAGGGCCTAGATTTAATCTCCAAAAATGGAGGGTTGTGAATAAAGATTAATTTTAAATTCATCTTGGGAAAGGGGTGAATTAAATGAGCTTGGGTGAGATGGATTAGATGTGAATTAAAAATTCACATGGGGAAGAGAAAATGAATTAAAAATTTATTTGGGGAAGAGTGGAAATAAATGAGTTGTGACATGTGTAAAGGGTGTAAGAGGTTATTAATGAGATGTTTGACATATGTGTATACAAAATTGATTTATGTGGCATAAATATCAAATTTTTATTTGGAGAATGTGGGGAAGGGTGTTAACCTAGGTTTGACAATTTTAATCATGGTAATTAGCCTAATTAATATGGATGGAAAAAATTAGGGAATAGTTTAATGAGGGGTTAAAATTAATTAAATAATGTTTTATTTAATTAATCCTAAGTCTAGGGTCATGAAGGTTAGACTAGGTAATTAAATAATTGATATTTAATTAACTAGGGTAGGGATAGCTTAATTAGTAGGTTGAATTAATTAAATAAACATGATTTATTTAATTAATCAGGTTTAGTGGAAAGGGGATATTAATCAGATAAATATTTGCACATTTATTTAATTAATTGGATAAGTTAGACTATTGAATTAATTAAATTAATTCATTTTTAAAGGATGAAATGATAGGAAACTAGGTGTTAGAAGGGATAATTAATTAAATCAAAATTTGATTAATTGATTAGAAGGTGAATTGATGCATTTGGTGATGTCAGAGGTCGGTTAGAGAGTGAAGACATTTTTAGGTGTCTACAGTACCCATGTATGATAAAGTCTCTCACAAATGGAGAAAAAGGAAAAAACCCAGTGGGAAATAAAAATCCTCTCCAAAAGAGAGAATGAGAAGAAAATAAGTCTCCTCAAAGATGTCCCTGAAAGATAGGAACATGAAGAACTCCTAAAGCATGTCAAAGTTGTAAACTCTGTTGAAGAAGAACTAGTGTCTAATGGAATCAAAAAACCCTCCAAGAATATAGATCAAGATGAGAGACACATAAAACTTTGCACGAGTGCCCCCAATAATACTCAATTATATGTTGGGATTAGACCAGACAACTGAGAGGGGGGGTGAATCAGTTGTCCCAAAATTCAACAATTTCTTTCTTTTAATCTTCTTTCACAATTTGCAAATTGATTAATGATGTAAGCATGAAACAACATCACATAAGCAGAAACATAATCAACACATTTGACACCAAGATTTTTGACATGGAAACCTAGTTAAGGGAAAAACCACAATCAGTGTTAGCCCACAAGATTTGTACCCTGTTAAAAGTACTTAAAAAGAATGAGAAGGCACTTGCCTTTAGGCTCACTGCCCAGAGCTCACTGCTCAAAAGAGAGGCTCACTTCCTACAAGAAATTTAAGTTTAACAGAGAAAGATTTCACTGAGAAATAGCATCTACTTTATCCCTGATTCAGTTTCATTGAATGCTCATAAACTTCTGCTCTACCTCCAAAGTCTTCTTCACTAAGTCTTCTACTCCTTCTCTTCTCTGCTCTGCTTTTGATCCTTTCTTGAGATTTATATTTTTTCCCAAGGATGATTTTCCACAACTCATCAACAAGTATTTATACACTTCATCAACCTTGTAATGAACATCAAGGTCAGCACTACAAACAACTAACTTAATGTGAATCACTAAGCTATAGACCAAACATAACTGGGACTCAAATCTTCCTTGATCAACATGCCACGCTCTATAGAATTGCTTTTAGAACATCCGCAACATGCTTGAATCATCCGGTTGGCCAAAACTAGGAAGAACAACAACACCAAGAGGGAAATCTTCTTTGACAAGCTCATACTTCAATGCGGACCTCCAACATAGTAGTCACATGATCCAGAGACCTCCACAAGCACATTAAATTCAACAAAAACATCAGCACTCCTCCAAATCATTAGAATCACTTATATCTTCCTCTAGAATGTCAAGAAAAATATATGCCATAACTGTCACATTAGAAAAATTGCTTGTGGATTTCCAAACCATGAACCACTTGAATGGATGATACACACTGACTTCCCAAACATGCCTCTAGATCCACAGATCTTCATTTGACATATCCAAAATAATCCGGACCTCTTTCCTGTCACTCTATCTCTTATGAACACTGCAAAACCGATTCAACTCAGATGGCCATAGTTTCTTCAAATCTTCATGCGAACCCTTTAAAACTTAACTGGAGCTTCTTCAGACAATACTCTACTCAGCCATATGGTCTGCATACATTGATTCTCATTAATTTTATCAATATCCTCAACAATCTAGTCTTCTATACAAGCAACAAAATAGGATATAGTTGACACCAATGGCAACAAGGATATGTTGACATTAATGACAACACCACTTAGGCACATATTTGCAACAATCTCCCCCTTTGTCATTGATGGAAACATATGATGTGAAAAACTTATTTGACCATCAAGACAAGACCTTCTCCCCCTTTCTTTTATCACTTTTGCAATCACTTTCTTTATTGCTCCCCCTTTCATCAACAACTAGTTTTTCACAAGAACTTCTCTCCCCCTCTGACATCAATGGCAAAGGGCACATATTTGCAATCTTTTTTCCCTTTTTATTTTAGAATGACCCCAAAATTTTGTACTGACTACTCCCCCTAAGTAGTATCTTCTTAACATCAATTCGGATCACAAGATGTGACTATGAATTCCACCGGAATGATGCACCTTAGTGCATCTTAGTTTTGATCAGGAGGGGTAATAACCCCTAACTTCTCTCTGAGATACTCAAAAGTATCCTTGGGAAGAGCCTTAGTGAAAATATCCACAATCTGATCCTTTGAAGACACAAACTCCAACTTGACTTCATTCTCATTTACCTTCTCTCTCAAGAAATGAAACTTGATGGATATATGCTTCATCTTTAAATGCAACACCAGATTCTTTGAGATACTTATTGCACTTGAATTATCACAGAAGATTATGTTAGGCTCTTCAAACATAATTTTGATGTCCTTCAACATTTGCTTTATCCACAGGACTTGAGTACAATTGTTTGTTGCTGCTATATACTCAACCTCTGCTGTAGATAGGGAAATTGCCTTCTACTCTTTACTTAGCCAAGAAACCAATCTACTTCCCAAGAAGAATGCACCACCACTAGTGCTTTTTCTGTCATCCACATCTCCTACCCAATCAACATCTATATATGCATGAAGAGTGAAGTCATTATCCTTTGGATACCATAATCCATAATCAATTGTCCCTTTAAGATATCTAAAAATTCTCTTGACTGCTACAACATGGGATTCCTTAGGATCAACTTGGAATCTAGTGACAAGCCCAACTGCATTCATGATATCAGGTCTGGTCTAAGTTAAATAGAGCAGTCCTCCAATCATTGATCTATACCTTTTCTAATTTTCCTTAGGGGAGTCATCATCTTTACTCAACTTACATCTGGTTACCATAGGCCAAACTTCTTCAACAATTCCTTCACATATTTAGACTGAGATATAAAGATATCTTTATCTGACTGAATGATTTGCAGCCCTAAGAAGAAATTCATCTCACCAAACATGAACATCTCAAATTCACTTTGCATCTGATCAACAAATGTTTTGCACATGCTCTCATTTCCACCAAAAATGATATCATCAACAAATACCTCAACAATCAAAATATTCTCATGATCAATCTTGAAGTAAAGATTACTATTAGTAGTGCCTTTGTTATACCCTAGCTTTAGTAGATACTTATCTAATCTTGCATACCCGGTTCTTGGGGCTTGTTTGAGTACATATAATGCTTTCCTCAATCTACAGACCATGTCTTTTTGATCAAACAACTAAAATCCTTTTAGTTTCTCAATGTTGACTTCTTCTTTTAACTCTCCATTTAGAAATTCTAACTTGACATCCATCTGATAGACTTTGAAATCTTTATAAGAAGCAAAAGCAAGAAACAATCTGACTACCTCTATTCTTGCCACTGGAGCAAAAGTTTCTTCAAAATCAATTCCTTCCACTTGAGAATATCCTTTGCATACCAACCTTGCTTTATTTCTTACAACTTCACCATCTTCATTTAGTTTATTTTGGAAGACCCATTTAGTTCCAATGACATTTTGTCCTCAGGTCCAGAGACAAGATCCCAAGTGTGATTCTTTTTAATTTGCCTTAGTTCTTCCTCCATTGCTTTTACCCAGTTTTCATCATTACAGGCTTCACTTACTGATTTTGGTTCAATCTTTGAAATCAAACAAATCTCTTCTTGATCTTCAGCAACTCTTCTCCTAGTTTGAACACCTTTATTTCTATCTCTTATGATTTGATCTTCAGGATGATTCATCCTTACATACCTAGGATTTTTAGGAATTGCTTGAGCTTCTGTTTCTTGAGGTTGTTCCTCAACTTTTGTAGTATCTTCTTGAATTACTAGATTGTCTGGATCAATCTGGATTTGAATCTGAGATTGCACTTTCCTTTCTTGACTTGGATTTTCATCTTGATCATCTAAATCATATCTGCAAGGCCTAGAATGTCCTTCTTTGCTCTCATCAACTCTGACATTAGCACTTTCAACAATCTTCTTCAACCTCTTGTTAAAGCATTGGTAGAGAGTGTAAACAATAGTACTTACAGCATCGGTAGAGAGTGTAAACAAAAGTAGAGTAACCCAGAAAAATTCATTCATCACTTGTTGCTTCAAACTTGCCTAGATCCTCATCTCTTTTTATATAGCACTTACTACCAAAAACTCTGAAGTATCTTACAGTAGGAGGACGACCAAACCATAGTTCATAAGGTGTCTTACCAGAATTACCTTTGATTTGCACCTGGTTAAGAGTGTAAACAACAGTACTTATAGCTTCTCTCCAATAGACTTGAGGAACATTTGCTTCCAACATCATGGTCCTAGCAGCTTCTTGAATAGTCCCGTTCTTTCTTTCCACAACTCCATTTTATTGAGGAGTCCTAGGAGCAGATAATTGTCTTTTTATTCCATGTTTTGAACATAATGAATCAAACTCACCGGAGGTAAATTCTCCACCTCTTTCGGATCTCAGACACTTTATCTTCACACCAATCTCATTTTCCACCATACCCTTGAATACCTTGAATTTGTCAAGAGCTTCTAATTTTTCTTTTAAGAAGGTTACCCACATCATCTAGGAGTAATCGTCAATTAATAACATAAAATATATGTCTCCTTGTACACTCTTAATTCTAATAGGACCACATAGATCAGTATGCACAAGTTCCAATCATTCACTTGAAAATTGTTCTTTACTTCTGAATGAAATTTTGTTTTGTTTGCCCAATCGACATTCTCTACACATGTTATTAGGTTTCATAAGTTTTGGAAGATCTCTTATAGCCTAAGTAGAACTTATCTTGACTATGTTATCAAAATTTACATGACACATCCTCCTATGCCATAGCCAACTTTGATCTAATTGAGCAATCAAACAACTTTTGCGAGAACTACTTAAGTGAAAGATGTTGCCTCTAGTTTGAGTACTAGATGGAATTTCAGTTCTGGAGCTTTCCAAGATTCTACATTTTCCATCCTTGAATCAAAGATCATAACCCTTGTCAACCAACTGTCCAACACTAAGAAGATTATGCTTCAGTCTTCCCACATACAGAATATCATTGGTGTTATTACTACCATCAAAAGAGATGGATCCTCTACCACAGATTCTACTAGCTGAGTTTCTCCAAATTTTACAAACCCACCTTCATATTTTTCAAAGCTTACAAACTTGCTTTTATCACTAGTCATATGATGAGAACATCCACTATCGATCACCCATTCATCCTTTTCAACAACCTAAGAAGCCAAGGCACTTTCCATATTTGCACAACTAGCAGATTCAGTAGACACTGGATCTTCTTCCTTGATAGCAATGAACACCCAATCACCTTTAGTGGAGCCTCCATGATTAGATTCATCACCTATGACTCCTTCTCTAGCTTCTTGGACATAGTAACATTTTTTCTGACCTTTATATTTGTTATGGTTTGGTTTTGAAAACCTCTCTGAACATCTTGAGGAAAAATGACCAATCTTATTGCAAGCATAGCATTTGAGTGGCAACTTTCCTTCTTACTTACCGGATCCTATTGGTATTCTTTTGGCAATAAGAGCTTTAAGATCTGCAGTCTCAATTTCATCATCTTCAAGATCCTTCCTTGTCTTCACAAATCTATTTGATCTTCTTGAAGAATTTTCACCTAGATCATATCTTTGTTTTCCATACACATTGGCCTTGAATGCAGATTCAGACTTAGGGAGAGAGTCACCAAACTCACTCATTTCAAATGCTAAAATCTTGCCAACTAACTAATCCATTGTGATAGTTGTTACTATCCTAATTTCTTGAATGGGTGCAACTTTATGCTTGTATGCTGCAGGTAAGGATTTGAGCACTTTGGCAACAATTTCTGATTCTTCCAATACTCCACCTGCATTACTGATGCCGGTCACAAGTTCATTTACTTTCTGCATGTAGGAAGTAATGTTTTCATCTTCACTCATTACTAATCTTTCATATTTACCCTTCAATCTTTGTAGCTTGGCACATTTAACATATTTGTCACCTTCATACAGATTTTCCAACTTATTCCAAATTTTATGAGTAGTTTTCAAATTTAGGACATCTACCAATTTGGTATCAGACAGGGCACTCAACAATGCTTCTTTGGCTCGAATGTTGTGTTCAACATCTCTGAGTTCATCTATAGTTGAAGGTCCATTCTTTGTAATCTTATACACATTCTTGGTTATTAACCAAAAGACATCACCCATACATTCCAGATGACACTGCATGCGTACCTTCCAGAGGGAGTAATTTGTTCCATCAAATCTCAGACTTTCCTTCTTGTAAGATGACATCTTGGATCTCCTCAAGCGATCAAGCTTCTTTTAGAGGTACTTGGCTCTGATACCAATTGTTGGGATTAGACTGGATAACTAAGAGGGGAGGTGAATCAATTGTCCCAAAATTCAACAATTTCTTTCTTTTAATCTTCTTTCACAATTTGCAAATTGATTAATGATGTAAGCATGAAACAACATCACATAAGTAGAAACATAATCAACACATTTGACACTAAGATTTTTGACGTGGAAACTTGGTTAAGGAAAAAACCATGGTGGGTGTTAGCCCACAAGATTTGTACCCTGTTAAAAGTACTTAAAAAGAATGAGAAGGCACTTGCCTTCGAGCTCACTACCCAGAGCTCACTACTCAAAAGAGAGGCTCACTACTCAAAAGAGAGGCTCACTACCTACAAGAAATTTAAGTTTAACACATAAATATTTAACTAAGAATTACATCTACTTCATGATTGATTCAGTTTCATTGAATTCTCATAAACTTCTTCTCTACCTCCAAAGTCTTCTTCACTAACTCTTCACTCTACTCTGCTTTTGTTCTTCTACTCCTCTCCTCTTCTCTTCTTTTGATCCTTTCTTGAGATTTATATTTTTGCTCAAGGATGATTTTCCACAACTCATCAACAAATATTTATACACTTCATCAACCTTGGAATGAACATCAAGGTCGGCACTACAAACAACTAACTTAATACAAATCACTAAGTTATCGGCCAAACATAACTGGTACTCAAATCTTCCTTGATCAACATGCCACGCTCCATAGAATTACTTTTAGAACATTCGTAACATGCTTGAATCATCCGGTCGGCCAAAACTGGGAAGAACAACAACACCAAGAGGGAAATCTTCTTTGACAAGCTCAAACTTCAATGCGGACCTCCAACATAGTAGTCAGACGATCCAGAGACCTCCACAAGCACATTGAATTCAACAAAAACATCTGCACTCATCCAAATCATTAGAATCACTCATATCTTCCTCTAGAACCTCAAGAACAATATCTTCCATGACTGTCACATTAGAAAAATTGCTTGCAGACCTCCAAACCATGAACCACTTGAATGGATGATATACACTGACTTCCCAAACATGCCTTTAGATCCACAGATCATCATTTGACATATCTGGAATAATCTGGATCTCTTTCCTATCACTCTGTCTCTTCTGAACACTGCAAAACCGGTTCAACTTAGATGGCCATAGTTTCTTCAAATCTTCATGCAAACCCTTTAAAACTTAACTAGAGTTTCTTCAGACAATCCTCTACTCAGCCATATGGTCCACATACATTGATCCTCATTAATTTTCTCAATATCCTCAACAATCCAGTCTTCTATACAGGCAACAAAATAGGATACATTTGACACCAATGGCACCAAGGATATGTTGACATCAATGACAACACCACTTAGGCACATATTTGCAACACTATATAGCACAGATGGCAACAAAGGAAAAATATTCTGTGAAGCTAAAAGTACAAATGGTACAATGATCAAAGAGGCACAGATAACACTACACGAGTGACCTCAAATGACACTACTCAATGTGCAAGTGGTGCTCTACAAAGATACCAAAGTCTCACAATACTAATCAACCAAAAAGTAGAAGGATGATGTGTCCATTACTTCACTGAAAAGAAGCATTAACAGATCAATGTGATACCCCCATAATGTTGATATGAAGAGGTATGGGTAAATTAACTAAAATGTATGTAAGTAGATGGAGATGTAGCATCAGGTCCAATATGAAGTACAAGCAACTAGAAAAGGGTGTGCAAAAATAAGGTACACATGCATGAGGCTAGAATGTTGTCATGGAGGTACACTCATCAAACAAGATTGTGATGGCAAATAACAAGACACTAACATAACCCCTATGGCACTTTATAAATTAGTGCATGTACAAAAGAGAGACACTATGACATGCAAAAATTCCCCCAAAAGGAACATAAGATCAGTTTTGGCACTTTATTTTAGTGTATTTACAAAGAAAATAGTGCTTACAAACAAATATAGTATTTGGAGTTCTTATAAATGTCTAAAAAAGGACCACATGCTAATAATATAATTCTCTGATATAAAATAAATAAATCAATGGCACCATGGAGAAGTAAACGAAAAAACATGCACTTTCAAAATAATGAGACTTTAAAAGGAGTCCATACACCCAAGATATGGCCCGTTGAAGTTCTTGAAACAAGAACTGCACTACAATAGCATTAAGAAAAGATAAATCTAGACAAAACTAGAATATCAAACAAAAAACCATCTGCACCACTATGAAGATCACAAAATTCTACCCTATTTCAAAAAAATTGCATTAAAAAATATGTTTGTATGGCCAAGATATCACCATTTGAAAATTAGGTGCAAAAGTGAAACAACCAATGGTGAGGGGTAAAAAATCCATCTCCGCCAAATTTAGCAAAACTACCTCTAACTTTGAAGGCCTATCAAAAATAGAGACTCGCCAAATGATTTGGAGGTTCACCAAGTATAGAGGGGCCCAAACAAATTTAGTTCTCTGCTAACTGGAAAAAATCTACCAAATATAGAGCCAAATTTGGCACTAAGGCCAAATTGCAGGCACAAAGGCTGAGGCAGGTATAGTAGTACATGGCATGTTATTTTTTAATAATAAAAAACATTAAAAAACACTATTTAATTAATCTTTTATTTTTTATGAAAAAAACATTTAAAAAAATAATTAAAAAACTTTTTTTGTTTGTTTAAAAAATATATTAAAAAAGTTTAAAAAATAATATTTTGGGTGTGTGGGGGGGCTAAAGCCCACCCCACATGACCCCCATTAATGGGGGTCTACAGGCCCAAAAGGGGTTCCGTGGCCCCAAAATGGGTTCACGGGCCCCTTAAGGGACCACAACCCAAAGGGGGTGCAAGGCCCAAGGGTGTCAATAGCCCTAATGCAAGTACAGGGGCCTACGCAGGTACTACATAGGTACCATGTACTTGACATCTTTGATTTTTTTTTACTTTTTGTTTTTTAAATCAAAAAAACTTTTTAGTAATAAAAAAATTTATAATAAAAAACCTACAAGAAATTTTTTTAAAGAGTAGGAAAATATATATATATATATATTAAATCACCTTGTACTACTGTTGGGGAGGTCGTACAACTTCCCTAGCAAAAATTCTTTTGCCTCGGAATCACCCAACTCCATTTTCAATGATTTTGTAGTCAATCTTAACTGATTTGGGCCTTTTGAGCACAGTGGTGATGTCCGTTTGGTGCCATGATGCTCCAGTGATAGAGCTGAGTGCTGGATTCACCAAAAAATGGGAAGGGACTTGCAAGATCACTCTAATACCATGTTGGAGTGCAACCAAGATCACTTGCAAAATCAAGAACACTTCCGTAAAGTTGAATTGTACAATGAAAGCCAAATGACTATCAATAAGCATATGAATGTGGACCTTAAACATATATTAACCTCACAACTTTACATGAGAATGCCTCATTATATAGGCATGGAAAAGACAATTACCTTGCACATGGATTGACAAGTGCCCCGTGATGTGGCAAATGCACGTAGACAAGTGTCCTATAGGTGTCAACCTTTGGATCACTTGGAATGTGCAAACCAACAACCTTGTGTGACAAGTGTTAAATGACTACAAAGTGCCTTTTGAGGTGAGATGGAAAGTCTTCCAACCTCAAAAGGTATGCACATGAGGTTTACCAAACAACTAGTTAACCTCTAACCTCTAAAAGGTTGCACATTTAGTTAGACAAGATGTTGTCTAACCTCATCAACATAAGTATACTTAAGCTATAGTGAATAGATAAATTATTCACTCTAACACATTTTATATGCATTTTTTCTCTAGTAATATAGCATTCTTATTTTTCTACGTTCTTGTGGAAGGTTATTTTTTTTCTTGTAGATGATTCTAGGCTTCTTGAGTCTTTTATGTGACTCTTACATGGTATCAAAGCACAAATCTACAAACCCCTTCTCTTTTTTGGAGACTTTTTGTTAAGAGCTTTCATACAATGCATCATGGTACAAATCTAACATCACAGTTGAATTTAGAGTAGATGAGAAAGTCAAAATTAACTTTTGTTTTATCAAATTTTGATACTAGAGGCCAAATCTATAATGATTTGAACTGAGTGCTTTTTTTCTTAAATCTAATAGGTAGCCACAATTTCAGAGTTTTTTTGGTCAAAACAAACTATGCCATTGTGTTTGGAGTGGCCAAAGACCTATGAATCCATATAAAATTTGTTGAATTTGGAGCACTTTGTATAAAAGCCAATTTTTTTCCTAGGGATGTCATGTAGCCTCCCTATGTAGATATAGATAAAAAATAATTTTTTTATTTTGTTTTATTGTTAATCAAAAATAAAAATAAATATTTTTGTATTTTGTTTGATTTTTTTTAATTTTGTTTTCTATTTTCTATTTTATTGTTTTATTGTTTTCCAAAAGATTTTTTTAAGCACTTATGCGGTACATAGGGGGTTACCCCCATACCCTGCCATGGCAGGGTATGACCCCTACTATGAATAGGGTGTGGGAACCTCTTCCCCCACATCCCTTTATAAGGGAGAAATAGAAGCCTTTGGGCCTTGCGCCACCCATATTGGGAGGTGGTGGGTGTCCTGGGCCCTACCCCATTTTTACACAAAAAAATAAATCAATTTTTTTTAAAGTTATTTAAATAAAAAACAAACAAATAAATATCCTCTACCCACCAGTTACCTCCACTAATGGCTCATCCAGTCCAAGTGGTAGATTTGTAAACCCCTTCTCTTTTTTAGAGATTTTTTATCATGAGCTTTCGTATAGTGCATTGTGGACTAGATCTGATTGAATTCAAAGAAACTAAGAAAGTCAAATTTAACTTTTGTTTCATCAAATTTTAATATTGGAGGCCAAATCTATAAAAGGTTTCAATGTGGGTGTCTTTTTTCAAATCTAGAGGGTAGCCATCGTTTTAGAACTTTTTTGGTCAAAGCAAATCCTGCCATTGTGTCTGGAAGGTGTCAAAACAAAAAATCAACTATCAATTTATCAAGTTTAGAGTAGTTCATAGAAAAAAGCATTTTTAATCATGGGACATCGTACGACCTCCTTGCACTTACTATGCAAGTACAAGTCAAAAAATTAAAAAGAAAAGAAAAGAAATCAAAATTATGTTTTTTTCTATTTCATTAAAAAACATATTTTTTAATAAAAAATGATTTATTAGGATAGGGGTTTCTACCCCATCCCATCCCCACACTATGGTAGGGTACCATGAGGAGTCCCTACCCCCTACCATGGACCTACTGTGATAGGGATGGTAAGCCCTTGGGCCCTACCCTACATACTATGGGGGAGTAAGGGATAATATAACAATTATACATACTATGTTTTGTTCTTCAAATGCTTCTTGTTATGGAGTAAAAAGTGGACACTTGTCTTTTTACCTCCTAGTTTAGCTCCTAGGTCCCCATGTTAACACTCTACAAGCAAGAATATTCATTCTGATGAGAAATCCCCCGAAACCCATGTCAAATGGGAACTAGGGGCCCATTTATTGCTTAGGTCCTAACCAAAAAGCCACCTTGGGACTTGCACCCAAGTCCACCCTGATTGGTCGGGGTAAAATTTAATACATGTTGGCATATGACCTTTAAATGGGTCTCTCCTTGTTGGCACTTTCAATTAATTTGTGAATGTTTAATGGGAAAGCATATATAAGTGAGTGTTTGAATTCATTTTGTAACACATTGATGATAGCAAGGTTATGATATTGAGCAAAGGAGCATTCAAGGCATTCATTGTGTTATTGTTGTAGATTTGGAATCATCATCAACATCTTTATGAGTTGAAGAATCTTCATCCTCCTAAGGACTTCACCTCCAAGGTGACATCATCATTATCTTTGAATCATTTTATCATCATTTGGATTATCTTTAGCCTCTATCCTACAAGGACACACTCTCTCTCTCTAACAATGGTGTTGGGAAAGCTTGAATGCTCACCCAAATTTTGACTGTGGAAAATCCCTAAACACCACAACCCCCAAACCCCTTTTCTTCTTGTGTGCAGGTTACAGTTGTGAGGATTAAAGAAGTGAAGGTACAGGGAGGTTGTTTAAGGGATAGAGTTTCAAGATCTAAAAACATAGTGCAAAAATTCCTCTATGGCAGACTTGGGCACTTGCCCCTGCGTCCACCAGCTAAATCAAACACTGGATATAGAATTAGGGCATCATTTACAACATTTTTCTAGTTTTGATCTTCTAGAGGTCAAGACTTTCTAGACTCGGGCGCTAGCACTAGAGTCTTCTAACATTTCAACTTTCGTGAAACAGGTTAGGACATCTTATTGATCATCTTGGTACTTTCTGATCTTGGCTTCCTGTTGTTGTTTGTCTATTATAAGTTGATTATCTCAATTCTAGGCTTTAGTACTTTGATTGGCCTAGGGTTTGATAAAAGGCTTGATTAAATCATATCTTTCCTTAATAAATAGGAGCAAAAATTCAGTAGCTGAGTCCTCTTTCATCTTATAGTAACTTAGTTCAATTTTGTCCTTGAATGTTATAGTGAAAGAGGGTTTGATCTTGTGTGAGGCCCATCCCTTTCAAACACTTTAGTTGATATAGTTACATTACTAGTCTTTATTAGTTGGCTTATATTTTTGATGTGTGTGAAACATTATGTTAGTACTATGGACTTTTATGGTTATTATGTTGGACATGATGTTAGTTGACACTTTTGGACATTACTATCATATTTAAACATTATGGATTTAAGTGTTGAATTATATGGTTTAACTAATTGAAGTAGATTAATGATTATGTGGGAAAAGAAAACATTAAATGAATTTGATGCTAATATGTTGTTATTAAATAAATTAGTTTAAATTACTTGAATGATGTGGAAATAAATGAAATTAGATTATTTAATTTGTTTCTTATGAAATTAAGTTTGCTTCAGCTATATTATCTTGACATACTGATGTTCAAAATTAAGTGTACAGGTGGGTGGCCAAGATTCCTTAAGCGGTTCAGAGACTCCATAAACCCTATGTTTCACCAGTTAGCCTAGCCTAACCTGTGGAAGGGGTTAAGGCTAAAATGTGATGAAAAATTATTATTTTATTTTAATTTTCAATTTTGTTGTGTTGTTGTGATATTTTATTATTTTTATTAATTTTATTTAATTGTTTTTATGTGGTGAGAGTCAATTTAATTAATTGTTTTATTTTAATTATCTCATTTGTGAGGATGAGGATAAATGCTTTAAATTAATATTTCATATTTCTTTTTAAGAGAGGATTTAATCTTTTTGTTTTAGTTTTGGAAAAAGAAAGAAAGTTGCTTTCTTTTTGTTTTTTCTTTCTTTTTGAAGTTTTTAGTTTTATTTATAGGAAATTTTTGGGAAGCGTTTTTACACTTTTGCTATGCATGAAATTAGAGAAGAGGAATTTTGTGAAGAAGAGAGAGATTTTGGCTTGAAGATTTTGGAGAAACTTTGTTTTCAAGGATTTGGAATCAAGAGCAAAGGGTTGGAATTGCATTTTTGGTTTTTAATTTGGGCTCACCCTAACTTGGGGAGCTGAGATAACACTCTAATTGTGCTTGCATTTTGATTATTATAAAAATTATGTGAATTGTTTGTGAATTGGGACTTGTATGAGATATTGGGTTATTTGTCTTTTGTCGATTTTGTGGGTTTTGGGTTGTATGGGAGCGACTCTCCAAATTGATGAGAGCCTCACAAGTCTTGGGGTTTGAGGGAGCTGTGAACCTCTCTTGGGGAATGGTTATAGGTTTTATATGATTCATTGTTGGATTTGTGATTGGTGTTTTTGTGGAGGTTGTGGAGATGTATATTGGTAAATTTTTCTATGGTGATGTGTATTTGTGGAGGTTGTGGAGATGTATATTGGTAAAACTTGCTATGTTGATGTGTTTTTTTTTGTGGAGGTTGTGGAGATGCATGTTGGCATATTTTGCTATAATTGAGGAGTATGGAGGTATTAGAGGTGTGTGGCAAAGTGGAATTTGTTGTTATGTTGTGGTGGTGATTGGTGGTGTTGGGGTTGATTCTTTGCATTGTTGAGGAGGTATGTGTGGAGGTATAAGGGTTGGTGTTGATGGAAATTGTTATTGTGATTTGTGGTGATTCTTGATAGTTGTTGTGTCCCCAAGAGGGTTGACTTTCCCCTCCCTCCCTCTAAATTGGATCTAAGAAAGATCCTTGTTTGTGAGTCTATCCATGGGAAAACTTGTGATTTTTGCTTCTTTTGAATGTGTGAAATTGCAAGTTGTTGTATGTGTATGTAAACTTGGTTTATGTGTTGAGTAATAGTGACTCAGATTACAGGTCAACTGATATGTGATGACTATCGGCATAAGGTTGGCCATTGGTGAGAGTTCGGAGTCTTACATCGATATGCTAGGTTACACCAATGAAGGGAAGTTGTCAGGCTGACATTCTCTATCAGGCTTGCCTAAAGATGTTGCTCCGATGTTATGTGTCACTTTGATGAACTGGTGAAGGTTGGCGAAGTTGACATCAGTGTGAGAAATACTATCGGCCAAACCTAGTGATGTTGCTCTGATGTCCTCTGTCACCCCAATGGAAGTTGGCGAGGCTTTAGCATCGACATGAGAATCACTATCAGCGAAGGATGTGGATGTTGTTTTGATACTACTGTCTATCCGATGAAGTGTTGGCAAGGTTTGTAATCGGTATGAGACTTGCTGTCGGCGAAGGATGTGGAAGTCACTTCGATAGCTATGTGCTACTCCGATGGAGTCAGGCATCGGTGTAAGAACTTGTATCGACACTGTGTTAAGTTTCTGGGCCGATGGCAGTGGCTCACACCGACGAAGGGTGAAGGCTTGGTATCGATGAGACAAGAAACTGTCAAAATGCATGGTTGAGTGTTGGCCGATAGTTTTGGTTGTGCCGATGGGGATAGACTGGGGTCGGCGGCGGCAAAAGTGCCGACGATAGTCTTACCAAGCCATCAGGTATATTAAACTGGAAATTATCCAACGTCAGGTGCATGTGGGACTAAAGGTCATCACGAATGTGCAAACAGTTTGGTAGTTTTGAAATGGTTGAAAAAGAGCGATGCCAGTTGGAATGAATGGTGAGTTGCATGTGTCGATTGGATTGCTAAAGCAATGTGGAAATCGATAGAGTTGCAGTTGGAGAGTTTAATCTTGTGAGCTCTAGTTTTCTCCTCCTATGAAGTCCTATGTGTTTGTACACAGCATGTTAACAGTATGAAAAAGGACTGAGGAGAGAGTGTAAACAGAGTTCAGGTGAAAGGGTTCTGGCCAAGAAGGTGAAGTTCTGTATTGTGTGCTATTTGTGGCACGATAACAGTATGAAGAACCAACCGAGAGCTGGACAACTTTGTACAGGGTTATATTGTCAGATATTCTTCAGAAGGAATAAGATGTTAATCTCTTGTAAAGGCTATGAGCCTATAAATGTATTGTAACTATAAAGGTTGATGAATATAACAATGGCTCTGTGATTTGGAGTGTGGGGATTTTTACCCGTAAGGGTTTTCCCCACGTAAATCTGTGTTCTTGTTCTATCTTTCATGTTTAATATTTCTGTTGTTGAAACTAGTTAATGTTCGCTTGTGTTTTCCTTGAAGGGTCAATGTTGGAAATGTTCTATGTTTGTTTCTTCTTTGTGGCATAGTTGTGCGTCTTTTTGAAGCAAATGAAAAGTATTTAAAACTGTCGAAGACACCACTGTTCTTAGAAATACGTTCTGAGATGCCATCATTTCCTTACAAGTGGTATCAGAGCCTTCTTCTGGGATTTGCTTTGTTGCTCACATAGGTACATTTGTGTGCTGGATGTGTTTGCATGCAAGAGTTCCTGGTGTATAAGGTCTGGGTATTCCTTCTGTGATGATTTCTTAGTGTGACAGACTTGAGGAAATCTGAAGGAATCATCTGGTGTTTGATCCTTGTTTTGAGTGAAGTCTGGCAGTGATGTTTTTTATTTCAGCAGTGCTTGAAGGATGGTGAAAATGAAGAGACTGGAGCTGATCATGATGTGGCCTGAGGCTCTTAGTTGATAGTATTTAATCCTGTTGCATGGGGTTTGCTTTGTGGTTGTGTTGCTGTAGTAAC
Organism: Cunninghamia lanceolata; assembly: GCA_027924645.1. Classification (NCBI taxonomy): domain Eukaryota; kingdom Viridiplantae; phylum Streptophyta; class Pinopsida; order Cupressales; family Cupressaceae; genus Cunninghamia; species Cunninghamia lanceolata. The sequence continues at coordinate 226,587 of BSBN01000958.1, read as the reverse complement.
TTTCATATTGGGTGTTTGTGTGAGAGGCTCTCTAATGATATGAAGAAGTGTGTGTTGCTGCTCAGCGATGGAGTATTGTGCTTATGCTGGGTGTTTTGTTCCTAGTATTGGAAGGCATAATTTTCTGTTACCCTAATTGCATGTAGGCTTTGGAGTTGATCATTGGATGGTCTGAGAGCTTCTGTAATAGCCTGATTCTCTCAGATGCATGTGCATGTTGGTGGTTTGAGGGATTGGTCTACAAGTGGGCCTAAAGCTCTTGAACTGTTGTTTCCTTAAATGGATATTTTGCATTTGCATGACTCAGATTCATGTTTATTGGATTTGAGGGGTTTTATAGTTTTTCCTTAAAATATATGGTTATGCATATTAATGATGATCCATTTTTCTAGTTTAACTGTTATGGAGTTTGTGTTGCAGACTTTTGGGTCTTCCAGATGTGAAGTGGGTATGGATGTGCATGGGTGTTTTACAAACACAGTGGTTTTGCAGGTTTTACACGGTCAAGAGAAAAACTTGTAGTTTTGTGAAGCTGCAGTTAAGCTATTTCTAGACCCTGGCTTTTGAGGTGTTGCTGGATGATATAGTTGCAGTTTTGCATGCATGCTCTGTGCATGGTGTGAGGAGGTGAAATGCTTTCTCTACATGGGGGTGCTGGTAAGTGATATGCCACTCAGTATTTCTGTGGTAATGCTTTTGGTTTCTTGACTATGATGCTCAGGTTGTGGACATATTTGGCAAATAAGATTTGTAAGTAATTTGGTGTTTAAGTCATGTTGTCTACATTGTTATCTATTCCTTGAAATCTCAGTTTTGTAGTTTCTAGTGCAATAGTGAATTTTCATGTTTCAGTATATCTGGATCTATGAGTTATGCAAGTTTTTTAGGTGTGTATAGCCTATTGGTTGCAGTGGGATAACTCGGAAGTGGACAGTCTATATCCACAAGATTGATTATTTGATTGTGCAGACTTGTTAGCTGGCCTTGTCTATGGTCACTTGTGCATTGGTGTGATTGTTTCAGGATGAAAGGATAGATGTTGTAGAGTATCTAAATAGTTGGTTATGGAGACCTGTAGTATGTGTATCATGGTGTCATAAATAGCTTGGACTCGCAGATTAGGAGATGTTTGGTCATGTTGCTTGGAAAGCTTAGTTTCCACAGTTCAGTGGGAGCTTTAGCAATGACTGTAGATTCATCACTTAGTGGTGAATGATCTTCTTTAGTGTTGCAGATGTTACTAGGAGGAGCTCTTTGACCCTATTGCTACAGAAGGGTTCTTTCACTTTTGCAAGGACACTATTTGAGGATGTGTAACATCTTGTAGTCATGAAGGATTCATGAAATCCTTGGCTGAGGTGTTATTGGTGCTTGTCAGGTGGTATTGGTTTAGAGTTTGATTGTTCTTGTCGTAATATACTCTTGTTTAAGCATTTGAGTTTTGGCATGATATGTTGCTCTTGAGACTTTGGTTATGTTCACCTGGAGCATGGAATCTCCTAAGGGAGATGATAAGATCATGATGTCATGATAAGTTTCTAGTTCAGATGATTAGAGCTTTGACAGTGGTTTGGAAACTTCTCTATGTTTGGGTACATTTATTATTTGCTTGATTACTTCAGAGTGTTGTAGTGATGTAGTTGGAGTTCAGCATGAGGTGATTGTTCAAAGGTACTCATGGATACATGGAGAATAAGGTGAGATTGTATATGTTGTGTTTGATCAGAGTTTGCAGTAGGAAGTCCAAGGAGTCTTTACCTTGGTTGGACGTGAGTTCAACAAAGACCTATGAGAATATTACTCTTAGAGGAGTCATGGTGACTTGTATATCTTGAAGGATCATTCTTATCCCTTCTCTTGGTCTACTCAATAGATAATCATCTGAGAAGTTTTGCCCATTGTTTCTCTTAGATGTTTTATGTTTTCTTTCATAGATATGGATCTTGAACTGCTTATAGATACTTTTGGAGGATTCATTGTGAGAGATGGATAGAAAAATTAATTTCCTTTTGCATTCGAGTTTAATGATATCATTCATTGATGAGGATTGTTAGGAGATGGTTTATGGGCTGATTTCCTGAAATGGGAAATGGATTAATTTGATCTTCTTTGGCTTGAGTGGCTTACATTCATGTTTGTTGCATTTGATCTCTTGAGATTGAATGTTTATTTGGATGTTGTTATGCTATTCTCTTTGGGATTTTGAAGAGGAGATCCTACTTGACACAGTTGGCATTCAGAGGTGTATGTAGAAGGATTTTATACAAGTATATGATGTGCAGTATTTCTCCCTTTGTTCTAGTTATCTTCCTGGATGGTTTGTTTCACACTACTTTGGTTTGAGATTCTGTTGGAGCTGATTATGATCACTAGCCTGCGGTCATGTGTTTTCACTTATACTTTTGGGTGATGATATGGAAGTTTTGTTATCTCTTTCTTTTGTTGGATGTGGAGAACTTGGTGAGCTTTGGACTGGTGGTGAGGAGTCGTTGTAGTTTATTGTTTACAGATTTTGCATATCATGATGGATGTTTCCTTGATACTACATGATATTTACACTTTCTATGTAATGCTATTGGTGGATTTTTTGTATGCCATGATCTTTTTCAGATATGCATTATCCATGTAGTGAGAGTTCTTGATGTGTTTGGTCTTCTTTGACTAGTTGACACATAGAGCTTGTATTTGCAGCTGATGGGTGTATATGTAGATGGCATGAGTCTACTGAAATGTATACCTTCAAGGTATGAGTGATTGGATGTTTTAGCACTGGCTGTGTGTCCTATTTTCAGACATGTGGGTTTTGTTCAGTTGGATGGGTGCAGTTAGTTTTTTGATTGTTGATCTAGCTGATGTTCTATCTTGTTTCTGGAGGATGTTTTCATGGCTGTGTTCTGGAAGTTTTGAAGTTAGAGCTTCTGTAGTAGCTTGTGAGCACAGTGGAGTGAAGGCAGTGTTAGCTTTGATTCTGTGACCTCGAGTGTTGATGGTTTCCTGTAACTCCTTTGTCAAGTGGGAGAATGTTGAGTAATAGTGACTCAGATTATAGGTCAACTGATATGTGATGACTATCAGCATAAGGTTGGCCATCAGTGAGAGTTCGGAGTCTTACATCGATATGCTAGGTTACACCGATGAAGGGAAGTTGTTGGGCTGACATTCTCTATCAGACTTGCCTAAAGATGTTGCTCCAATGTTATGTGCCACTCTGATGAACTGATGAAGGTTGGCGAAGTTGACATCGGTGTGAGAAATACTATCGGCCAAACCTAGGGATGTTGCTCCGATGTCATCTGTCACCTTGATGGAAGTTGGTGAGGCTTTGGCGTCGGCATGAGAATCACTATTGGCGAAGGATGTGGATGTTGTTCCGATACTAACTATCTATCCGATGAAGTGTTGGCAAGGTTTGTCATCAGTATGAGACTTGCTGTCGGTGAAAGATGTGGAAGTCACTCCGATAGCTATGTGCTACTCCGATGGAGTCAGGCATCGGTGTAAGAACTTCTATCGGCGCTATGTTAAGTTTCTGGGCCGATGGCAGTGGCTCACGCCGACGAAGGGTGAAGGCTTGGTATCAGTGAGACAAGAAACTATCAGAATGCATGGTTGAGTGTTGGCCAATAGTTTTGGTTGTGCTGATGGGGATAGACTGGGGTCGGCGGCGACAAAAGTGCCGACGATAGTCTTACCAAGCCGTCAGGTATATTAAACTGGAAATTGTCCAACGTCAGGTGCATGTGGGACTAAAGGTCATCACAAATGTGTGAACGGTTTGGTAGTTTTGAAACGGTTGAAAAAGAGCGATGCCAGTTGGAACGAACGGTGAGTTGCATGTGCCTATTGGATTGCTAAAGCAATGTGGAAATCGATAGAGTTGCAGTTGGAGAGTTTAATCTTGTGAGCTCTGGTTTTCTCCTCCTATGAAGTCCTATGTGTTTGTACACAGCATGTTAACAGTATGAAAAAGGACTGAGGAGAGAGTGTAAACAGAGTTCAGGTGAAAGGGTTTTGGCCGAGAAGGTGAAGTTTTGTACTATGTGCTATTTGTGGCACGATAACAGTATGAAGAACCAACCGAGTGCTGGAGAACTTTGTGCAAGGTTATACTGTCAGATATTCTTCAGAAGGAACAAGATGTTAATCTCCTATAAAGGCTATGAGCCTATAAATGTATTGTAACTGTAAAGGTTGCTGAATAATACAATGGCTCTATGATTTGGAGTGTGGGGTTTTTTACCCGTACGGGTTTTCCCCACGTAAATCTGTGTTCTTGTTCTATCTTTCATGTTTAATATTTCTATTGTTGAAACTAGTTAATGTTCACTTGTGTTTTCCTCAAAGGGTTAATGTTGGAAATGTTCTATGTCTATTTCTACTTTGTGGCATAGTTGTGTGTGTTTTTGAAGCAAATGAAAAGTATTTAAATCTGTCGAAGACACCACTGTTCTTAGAAATATGTTCTGAGATGCCATCATTTCCTTACATTATGGAGTTCTCCTACTCGGGGGTGGGATGTGCATTGCAATCCCTATGGTAGGGTGAAGAGAAGGATTTGGCCACCTATTTAGTTGTATGTGTGTGGTTTGAAGGAATATTTATGTTAAAGTTGATTGAGTCTCCATGAGTATCAAGGAAAGTTATATATCTATGTTGCAAGTATGGGCAAAAATGCCATTGTATGCAAATTCTCTAGGTTGGGTTTCATTCTTTGTGTATAAGAGGGTTCTTGCAAAATTGTGTCAATTCTATATGAATGTGTTGGGAGTCGGAAAGAAATAAATATATTGTTGTATATTCCTTTCATAGTTGGAAGTGAACATTATTGTTGTATAAATTCTCTTACCTATGAAAGTACATTGAAAATTCCTTACATTCTAGAAGGCATATTTCAATTTCTGTGTTGTTGAAATATCTGGAGATGTTTCCTTTATTTAATTTATTTTGTAAGTTGGTTTAATAATTCATGATTTTGTTTACAAAACTCTGCTGTTACAAAATATCACTATCTGGAAATTAGAATCTGTATTATTTTTCTTTGGGTGTAAAAAAAAGAAATATATATATATATATATATATATATATATATGTTGTGATTGCCACTAATGACTGCATATTATGGATAAGCAATGTACATTAACTGGAACTATGAATAAAAGTGAATGAAACATTGGATTCATGTTTCCATTTGTTATTGCATACATTGTTTTTCTTCCTTGTGGTGCCCTAGAGGGGGCCGTGGAGAGGCCACGACCTCCCCACGGCACCCCCCCCTAAGGGAGGTTGCTGGGCTCAATGCCCACGATGCTCCCAAAGGGGGGCAATGCCCCATTTATATATGTCTCCGTCTCTTTTAAAAGTGGTAAAAGAATTTAAATTGCTCCAGTTCTCATCTTTTCAAAATTCATATGCATTTAAAACAATCTGTTGTTCGCTAATTTCTATAGTATTCGCCATCTCTTTTGCCCTTGCCATATATGTAAGCACAGGTATATATGGTTGCATTACTAAACTTTATTAGTTGGATTATATTTTTGATGTGTGAAACATTATGTTAGTACTATGGACTTTTATGATTATTATGTTGGACATTATGTTAGTTGACACTTTTGAACATTACTATCATATTTAAACATTATGGATTTAAGTGTTTAATTATATAGTTTAATTAATTGTATGTGAGGCCTACCATTTCACTCCCTTATATTGACTAATTTATTTTACTATTGGAGACACATTTTAGACTTATGGGACTATTGATCCCGATTTGCAGGACTATTAGACTATATGCATTATGTTGATTTATTATGTTTAGCATGATTATGATTAGACATATGATTTACATTATGATGTTATTGAGATACTAGTCATGTGATTATAGTTATAGATTTGTTATGTGATCTTATCTTGTGGAGGATTATTGAAATGCAAAATTAGGAATTTAATTATGATGTGATTTTATGATGTTTATATGATCATGAGATAATGTGAGTGTATGTTTCACTTTGCTTCGGCTATGATATACATGTTGGAATAATATTTAATTTGAGTGCGCATGTGTTTATAACTAAGCCATAGATAATTGGAGATCATCCCACACACTTTGTAATTTTCCGTGTAAAGCTGATCTAGTTCCAAGAGGAACCAAGATCAACTATGTGATGCATGATGAATTTTTGTAATGTTAGTTGGGTTAGGTCTACCCCTTTGTATATTTGATTTTTAATTAGTGTTGTAAAGATGTAGTGTTCATTTGAAATTTTATTTTTTGAGGTTATATTTTGAGACCCCTCTTTATGTGTTTTTACTCAATCTATGGTGCTCAAAATGGGTTAAAATTGACCCTGGGTTATACCCCTAGGGTCTAGGGACCATTTGGGCTTGTATAACCTTAGGTAAACTCCCATTTGGTCACTTAAACTTCACCCTGAAGTAAAGTGACGAAAATGGAAGTTTGGGAAGAAGAGGAAGAGTGGGTCAAACACTCAACCTCTTCCTTTCATCTTTCCTAGGTTGGGGGAGTCCTCAAGACCCCTTAATTCTAGAGGACTCAACTCCAAGCCTCTCCCACAATTGGTGAGATTACCTTGGGGTTGTGTGGGCCTTATTAGGAGGAGATGATTGGGGCACTTGTAGTACCAACTCCTTCTTTGGCCCCACTTTCCTCTCCCACATGTGTGAGAGAGCGCAAGTGGATGGGGGCAAGCTTTGGTGGAATGGGTGGGTGACAAGTGTCACCACCCCATTCCAAGAGTCTTGCAAGTGGTTGTGTGGAGGAGTGAGTAGGTGACATGTGTCACCTCCCCATTCCTCAAGGCTCATGAGAAGAGCCTATTTTAATCTCTCTTGAAGAGAGGGAGGGGGTTGTTAAATCTTTTTCAATTTTTGAATTTTAATTGTTTTGGGAGAAAGTTAGAGGAAAATTGGGAGGCTCAACTTGGAGAGGGAGTTAGAAGATCTCTTCTCAACTATCTTCCATTTGGGCTATTAAAGGTAGGATTCAAGGCAAATGCCTTTCCTTATGTTTTATTTTTAAATTTCTTGTGTAATGCTATGTGTATGTTCCTTATTGTGTTTTTGCCTTGTTGTTGTGGGAAAAAAATTGTTATGGGAGTTGTGAGAGCCTCTCCATGTGGAGAAAATGCTCAACATGTATGGGGTGGGGGAGGAGTGAAACTCCTTGGGGTCACATCCTTGGTTTTGTGGTATTTAAGCCTTGAGGGCACTATGTGCAAATGAGTATTATTGAAATGGCTTGAGAGCCAAGAGAAATTTATGTGAAAATTGTTGTTTTTAAGTGTTGGATTGAGGCCTTGAGGAATTTTGGTTTGGGAGTTGTTGGAGTGGTTCTCTTGAGTTGAGTGATGCCCACTCCCCTACCCCATTAAACTCATCTTTGGTTAGTTTTGTTATGTCTAAAGCCATGGGAGTTTATTATTTTTTGGTGTTAGTGTGCTTTGTTGTGATGTGGTGTGTGCTTCCCTTGTGTGAGAATGACCTCCAAGCTCAGTGGTGACTCATGAGTGAGTCTATGGTAGGGAGAAGAGAAGTTTGAGTGGCTTCTTTTCCCTTCTATGTGTTATTGCAGGTTAATTTGGAGCTATGGAGTGTGGGAGAAAAAGAGTCATTTCTATGGTTTTGCTCATTATCATCTTGGCTCTTGAGAGAGCTATCGTCAAGTTGGATTAATTGCTTTTGTAAATGTTCAAGTCAATAGAGAGAAGAAATTTTCTCTCTTGTAATGTAAAGTCACAAGTTTTTAAACCTTGATTTGTATTTCAGTTTGTGTGTATATGGAAATAAAATCATATTTGCTGATTTATTTATTAAAGAGAAAAAAAAATTGTGTATATATGTATAATTATAAATTATTTTATGTGTACTCAAGCTTGTTGGAAAATGTATACACCTCCACTATTGAAACTGTATGGGAGTTACTTTATATATATATATATTCTCCATATTATTATAATGCTGGAAAACTATTTTACTTGTCTATGTGTTAAATAGATATAAAAAAAAATAGAAGAGGAAGTATTCGAACAACGTTGGTCGCTGTGTAGAAGTTGTGGTTTTCAGGAAGTATTGAAGGCTTTGAGAGGGGCGGCTGCCCCAGATTTCACCGTGGCCCCCTTTTCTATTTTCGTTGTATGTATGGAGTGTGGGAAGGGGGGGTCAAACCCCCACCTACACTCCACCATAGTGGGGTGTGGGTGGGGGTTCGGCCCCCCCTCCCCACACTCCTGATTCCCTCAGAACCCTACTGACCCTGTTCCCGTTCTGGCCTCATCACAGAATATAAAACCAATGTAGGCCTAAAAATGGCGTTACCCTTCAGTTCTATTGTGGCGTTAAGCTCCCCATCTGCCATCCCTCTCTAAGGCCTTTTGGCCTCAACCCTACACAGTTTAAGTTTTAAGTATCTTTAATATATATATCCAATGTATATCAGTCAAAAGAAAGAAACCCTCTATGTGAAAACCATAAAACTTATATATATTTGAATATATGAAACCATAAATAAAATTAAAAAAACAACGTATATACCTTTTGTATATACACCCTCCATGAGTGGCGGCCATGAAAACTCTCAACCAAGAACCTGCAACATAAATAAAAAATAAAACAAAATAAGAAGAGAGAAATGAGGAAATGTAGAGGAGAGAAAAATGGGAAAAGAGTTGGAGGTTAGGGTTTGTATTTTCTTCATAAGGAAATTATTTGTTTATTTAGAGACTTTTAGGGCAAGAGTGGGTTTTAAAATTAGTTTTAGTTGTTTTATTATTTATTATTCCTTCCCTCTCTTTTTGATTTGATTTAAGGTTTCTTTTATTTTTAACTAATAACTTGAGATGTATGAGGAAAATTAATTTTGTGTGAGTGATTTAATTTAATGGATTAGTTCCAAGGAAGTGAAATTGGGAATTTATTTTTGCCTTTTAAATTTTAGGAGATCTTCTATAGACTAATTTTTAGATAGAGCACATTTTATTTTATTTTAATTAATTTTTATTGTAGTGGGGTTTAAATGCTTCTTTTAGTCTCCCTCCAATTTAATTATTAAAATGTATTTAATTTAAAAATCAGTGGGGTTAATTTATTGCTTGTGGACTTTAAGCAATGAGGTTAATTTTATTTTAATTTTAATTAGATTATTTGCCTAAAATTATTTAATCTTGTGTGTAGTAATCAATTAAAAAAATCCAGTCGTTTAATCTTTTTAGAGAACCTAGTTAACCTTTGACCAAATTTTTAATTAGTAGAATAAACCCTATTCACGCCCGTGAGGCATTATCCTGCCAGATTTTTTCAGACTCTAGGGTTAGGTTAATTTAGTATTTTAAACCTTGTGTAGGGATATATTATCGTTCCACAAACTTATTGATTTTAATTAAGATGATTATTTAATTCAGCCATGCTTAGAATTAGGCTTTTGATTTCGACCTGTGTCAAAATCCTTTCATCCACTTAGGTTAACTTAGGGTTTGATCTTTTGATCCTAACCCTAGTGGCGATGCATCTCGCATCGCATTGACCCCCTTAGTCATCTTTCATCACGTAGGGATATGCACATATGATCGCATTACCTCGCATTTCATTGACATGTTTACGCCTTATGTATATTGCCACCGAGCATGCTGGTGCATGCGAGGGGTTTTCTAGGGATGCGTGGAAATTTTTTGATATTTCATGTCATGACCACATAACAAATGCGGACATGACACATGTGATGCATGTCATGACCGCATGGGAAATGTGGGCATTTGTAGTAGATTAATGATTATGCAGGAAAAGAAAACATTAAATGAATTTGATGCTAATATGTTATTTTTGATATTATAAGGCAACAAACTAGGGGCCAATCCCATATTACAAAAGAGACCTCGAGAGGGGCAGAAAAGGCTTAAGAAACAAAAAGAGCCAAGCCAACCACCGACAGCTTACATACGGCTGTTTAACAGCAAAAAGTTACTATCAGTAAAGAGCCAACAAATAGAAAGCAAAGAAAGACTAGGAAGAGATGTCCTCCTCTCCCTTCGAAAGAAACTCTAGCATTTTGTCTAGTTCTTTAATCCTATCATTATCAGCTCCATGAATGAGAGCCTCTTGCTCCTGAAGAAGAGAGATTGGCCATAGGAGTCTTACATAACATGTTAGAAATGAAATTGCCAAGAGAAGAGACCTTATTTTCTAGAAACTCCACCCATTCCTTCAGCTGAGACAGATCATCATCATCATGAATTTCCTTAGTATTGTCTTCTTCCCTACCATCTTGAGTAATAATATCAGGATCAACAGGAACAAAAGTGGGAACAGAGTAGATATCTTTCCCAGTGTCCTAATTAATATCAGTCATTTTCACCTGGGTAGTAAAGTCACCAACATCCACATAGTCACCAATGGGGATAGGATTATGAACCTCAAACATTATCTTCAGTTTCAAAGACCTCCATAGGAATGCCCTACCCATCAATTTCTTCCTCACCACCAGAATCTTCAATAGCAATCTCCTGAACATCAGTCTTGAGATCTTCCTCCTCATGGGTAGAGGCTTCCAAATTGCTTTCAGAATAGTCAATCAGCTTTAGTTTGGGAGCCTGTTTGCCAGCAGTTCAACCAGACCGCCTAATGACAACAAATTTACCCTCCATTTTAGCTTTTTTGAGGTTATGTAATGGTCCCTCCCTACCCTGACTCTACTTAATCTGGGTCGCAAAAACCCCAATATCATCCTTCAAAATGTTAACCTCCATGTCCACATTTGAGAGACATCTTTTAGCTTTCAGTTTAAATCTAGAGGGAGGGTTTTGAACACTCTTGGTCGAAGACTTAGAAATACTAGAACAAGGATCACCAACAGGGAGTTGACTAGGAGTAGCAAGACTCTATTTCACAGAGGTAGGGGTATCCTGACCAGAGGGCTGAAGAGAAGAAGGAGGAGATAGAGCTAAATGAAATTGGTATAAATGATGAATGAGCCCTTGGTGTAAAGGAATAGGCTTTTCATCAAGCTTCTTCAACAAAGTCTTCTTAACATGTTGCACAGAGTGTTCAAGAGAAGAAACCAAGTAGAAAGGGAAAATAATTGTGGCATTCCTTCTAAAATGATTCAATAAAGGGAGATGGTAGTGATAGAACCTGGTGAAATGACCCTCAAGGGTGAAATACTTCATCACCATATAGCACATGTTAGCCCACGGTTCAAGAAGAGGAGCTCTGTCAAAACCACTTTGGTAAGGCACCAACTCCTCTCCTTCACCAAGAAATAATTTTTGATTCTAACCATCCGAAACCCTAGACTTTTTCTGCAACTTCATTCCCTTTGGAGAGAGACTCGTAGCCATAGCAATGTCATTCTCAGAGACCACAAAACTGACATTCCCAATTTGCACCTTGCGGTTATCCCAAGACTGAGCAAATTGAATAGACAGATTTTCATCGTGTCCATTCAAACATTCAAGGAAAGGGGTGACTCCTCCTTCCTTACAGTAATGCTAGACCAAGGCATTCTCCTTAAATTCTCCATAGTTGTTGGGTTTAGTTTGAATTCTATCACCACCCATGATAATAAACCAGTGAAGCTGAATGAGCTTGGGAAAGGAGTAGATAGAATTGTAATCTAGGAAACTTCTATCAATACTGTGAGAAAATCAAGAGACTTTGAACATAGTGCAATGAGTATAAATGGAAATAAAGAAGACACGATCAAAATTAGGGCAATCATTAAAACAATAACCTGAAGTCCTAATATAATCTTTCCAAATAAATCAGCTATCTTTCACATGCATGCAAGACTATCTAGGTTCACTCCCATCATTATTAGAGTGTCTAACCAACATGCCTTGAATTAAAGAACTAGCCACGTAGATAAGCCAGGTGAGATGATGAGTAATCATCATATAAGCATTTGTTCTTTTTGAATGATATCTCGAATCTGGTGTGGGATATTATGAAGTTGGCCCCAGCATCGCCAGTTTTGAAATTATTGACCTAAATTTGCCAGGCCATCAGCAACAGTGTTGCCCTCCCTATAAATGCGAGAGAAAGAAATGATAGGAATAGCTTGGGAGAGAGTTTGAATATCAAGCACTATATCCTTAAGTTTCCATCCACACTCTGAACCTTTAGAAATAGCCTCAATAATAATTTTAGAATCACTCTGAACATGAAGCTGATGAATGCCAAGAGAAATGGCCAACTTAAGACCCCATAAAAGAGCAAAAGCTTCAGCAAAATTATTATTTTGGTTACCAATTCCTCCAGCATAAGTAGAAATAAGAGCTCCTCTGTCATTCCTTATAACTCCTCCAGCACTAGCCTTATCATTAGACTTAGCAGCTCCATCAAAATTTAATTTGGACCAACCTTGATTAGGGGGAGTCCAAATAGTGTTAAGTCTTTTAATGTGTTTAGAATCATCAAAAGCAGGAATTTGATTAACAATCCCCCAGTTAGAAGCCACAAGGACTTCATGCTGAGTAAGAGGTTTATCAGCAATTTTGATGTTTGAGTTAGACACATTTTCCAGGAGAGCCTTAGAAAAAGAATTGAAACATATGAAGAATTTCTGACAGTTTCTCTAAAAATTCTATTATTTCTTTCTTTTCAGAGGAACCAAGCAATGAAAGGAAGGGTTTGAGTCCATAATTCAACTAACCACAGATGGAATAGAGGAGGGATCCAATTAAGAATAAGATCTTTTATTTCTTTGTTACAGACCCATTGTAACCCAAAATTCAGAAAGACTTTACTCCAAATCTCGGTTGCAAATTCATAATGCAGGATAAGATGGGAGATAGATTCTTCCTCTTTCAAACACAAAACACATCTGTTAACCAGTTGCATACCCCTTTGTTGAAGATTGTCCTATGTCAGAATCTTATTATGAACACCAGTCCACCAGAAAAAGTTAACCTTAGGAAGGAGTTTACAATTCTAGACCTTCCTCCAGACATCATCTCTAGGTTCCTCGATCAGCAAATGGTAAGCATATTTGACTGAAAAAACCCCTTCCTGTCAGCAGACCAAAAAAATTGATCACTTCTAGAGAAAAGAGGAATCCTAATATTTAGAAGGATTTGCTGAATTTTATTAGCCCTATGGAGGAGTTTCAGATTATTATTACAACATTCAAGAAGATTTTTCCACATTCTAACACCATGATCTTGATGAATGTAGTGACTAACTTTATGTTAATATGTTGTTATTAAATAAATTAGTTTAAATTACTTGAATGATGTGGAAATACATGAAATTGGATTATTTAATTTGTTTGTTATGAATTTAAGTTTGCTTCGACTGTATTATCTTGACATACTAATATTCAAAATTAAGTGTGTAGGTGGGTGGCCAAGATTCCTTAAGTGGTTTGGAGACTCCATAAACCCTATGTTATACCAATTAGCCTAGCCTAAGCCATGGAAGGGGTTAAGGTTAAAATGTGATGAAAATTATTATTTTATTTTAATTTTAATTTTTGGTTTGTTGTTGTGATATTTTATTATTTTTATTTAATTGTTTTTATGTGGTGAGAGTCAATTTAATTAATTGTTTTATTTTAATTATCTCATTTGTGGGGATGAGGATAAATGCTTTAAATTAATGTTTCATATTTGTTTTTAAAAGAGGATTTTATCTCTTTGTTTTAATTTTGGAAAAAAGAAGAGTTTTTTTTTTTAGATAATGCGCCTGGTAAACTTTTTAATGTGACTGGTGACACTGGCGCAACACATCATCCGGCTCCACACTAACACTTTTTCCCAGAACGATGAACCGATGAGGCCACAACATGGGGGACCTCATCCCCAAGAAGGAACACTTCAAACCCCCGAGTTCGTTGGCCCAACAAAGGCGTAAAGCATGCAAGCTCATTGGTCCAGGGGGGGTTTGAACTCTGGTGGCCGCCACTACAACCGAGTGACTTAACCACCGAACCACACCCTTAATGGCAAGAAGAGTTTTTTTTTGGGGGAAAAAGAAAGAAAGTTGATTTCTTTTTATTTTTTTTTTCTTTTTGAAGTTTTTAGTTTTATTTATGGGAAATTTTTGGGAAGAGTTTTTGCACTTTTACTGTGCATGAAATTTGAGAAGAGGAATTTTGCGAAGAATAGAGAGATTTTGGCTTGAAGAGTTTGGAGAAACTTTGTTTTCAAGGATTTGGAATCAAGAGCAAAGGATTGGAATTGCATTTCTAGTTTTTAATTTGGGCTCACCCTGACTTGGGGAGCTAAGGTAACACTCTAATTGTGCTTGCATTTTGATTATTATAAAAATTATGTGAATTTTTTGTGAATTGGGACTTGTATGAGATTTTGGGTTATTTGTCTTTTGTCAATTTTGTGGATTTTGGGTTGTATGGGAGCAGCTCTCCAAATTGATGAGAGCCTCTCAAGTCTTGGGCTTTGAGGAAGGCACAAACCTCTCTTGGGGAATGGATATTATTTTTATATGATTCATTGTTGGATATGTGATTGGTGTTTTTGTGGAGGTTGTGGAGATGTATATTAGTAAAATTTTCTATGTTGATGTGTATTTGTGGAGGTTGTGGAGATGTATATTGGTAAAAATTGGTATGTTGATGTGTTCTTTTTGTGGAGGTTGTGGAGATGCATGTTGGCATATTTTGCTATAATTAATGTGTATGGAGGTTTTGGAGGTGTGTGGAGAAGTGGAGTTTTTTTGTTATGTTGTGGTGGTGATTGGTGGTGTTGGGGTTGATTCTTTACATTGTTGAGGAGGTATGTGTGGAGGTATAAGGGTTGGTGGTGATGGAAATTTGTTATTATGATTTCTGGTGATTCTTGATAGTTGTTGTGTTCCCAAGAGTGTTGACTTTCCCTTCCCTCCCTTTAAACTGTATCCAAGAAAGATCCTTGTTTGTGAGTCTATCCATGGGAAAACTTGTGATTTTTGCTTCTTTTGAATGTGTGAAATTGCAACTTGTTGTATGTGTATGTAAATCCGGTTTATGGAGTTCTCCTACTCAGAGGTGGGATGTGCAAAGGAATCCCTATGGTAGGGTGGAGAGAAGGATTTGGCCACCTATTTGGTTGTATGTGTGTGGGTTGAAGGAATATTTCTATTAAAGTTGCTTGAGTCTCCATGAGTATCAAGGAAAGTTATATATCTATGTTGCAAGTATGGGCAAAAATGCCATTGTATGCAAATTCTCAGGTTCAGTTTCATTCTTTGTGTATAAGAGGGTTCTTGCAAAGTTGTGTCAATTCTATATGAGTGTGTTGGGAGTTGAAAAAAAATAAATATATTGTTGTATATTCCTTTCAAAGTTGGAAGTGAACTTTGTTGTTGTATATATTCTCTTACCTATGAAAGTACATTGAAAATTCCTTACATTCTAGAAGGCATATTTTGATTTCTATGAGTTGTTGAAATATCTAGAAATGTTTCCTTTTTTCAATTTATTTTGGAAGTTGGTTTAATAATTCATAATTTTGTTTACAAAACTCTGTTGTTATAAAATATCACTATCTAAAAATTAGAACCTATATTATTTTTCTTTGGGTGTTGAAAAAATTATATATATATATATGGGAGTGTCGTGGGGAGGCCATGGCCTCTCCACGGCCCCCTCTAGGGCACCGCAAGGAAGAAAAATAGCCTATGCAATAACAAATAGAAACATGAATCCAATGTTTCATTCACTTTTATCCACAGTTTCAGTTAATGTACATCGCTTATCCAAAATATGCAGTCATCAGTTGCAATCAGAGCATATATATATATATATATATATATATTATGGATAAGTGATGTACATTAACTAGAACTGTGAATAAAAGTGAATGAAACATTGGATTCATGTTTCCATTTGTTATTGCATAGGTTATTTTTCTTCCTTATGGTGCCCTAGAGGGGACCATGGAGAGGCCACGACCTCCCCATGACAGTCCCCCCTAAGGGAGGCCGCTGGGCTCAATGCCCACAGTGCTCCTAAAGGGGGGCAGTGCCCCATTTATATATTTCTCTACCTCTTTCAAAAGTGGTAAAATAATTTAAATCACTCCACTTCTCATCTTTTCAAAATTTATATGCATTTAAAACAATCTGTTGTTCACTAATTTCTGTAGTATTCACTATCTCTTTCACCCCTGTCATATATGCAAACACAAGTATAAATATATATCACTTCTTTTATCCTTCATTGATTTTTAAACTCTGCCTCTGTGGATTTTAGGATCGTCACTCCTGCACAAGCACACACAACACACAGTTAGAATGTAAAGACAATTTTTGTAACTCAAGAATATATATTCAAACCAAACCTACTGCATATGGAAAGAAGAAATCAAAAATAGCATTATAATATATAAATCAAAATGGAAAAATATGAGATTTATTTTATTTTGGAATGATAAGAATTTTAATTTTTAAAATAGAATACAAAAATGCAGGCTTTATGTGTAATTTGAATTGAAAAATAATTTAGTAGTTTAAATGATTTATTAGAAAAATCTCAAATTAGTCTTATCTCAAAGAGTTACTTAATTTAATTTATAATAAGAAGAACGTTTTAATTATATATATTGCTTTATTGGATTGTAAGTAATTGGAGATTTAAATATATTGTTTCATTTAAATGGTAAAGGTATATTCTATTTATTAGTAATTTTGAAGTTAATGGAAATTAGTTAAGTAAATTGTAATGCAAGTAAGAGATTTATTCAAGTTGCTTTTTTGATATTTATATTGTAAATTATTATTATAGTGAATCATTTTTAATTAACTCAACATAGTGAATCAAGTAATCCTATCTTTCATCCTAACCACGTATTTGGTCTTTTAGGACATTTATAAACAAGAGATTTTATCCACCTAACCTTTCTGGATATTGTCGTCGACTGTATAACTTTAGATAAATTACCTTTGCAAGTTACACATTTTCTCATTTAAACCTTTCAAGAAAAAAAAATATTTCTACTTTTAGCCCACTTGTATGGTGACATACAGATGGGCTTGTCATGGGCATGACAACATTCTTACATCCATCTCTCTTTTAACATATAACATTTTGGTGAACCCATGCTTTAAATAATTTGCATCTTACTAAGAGTTAAAATCAAATCTTGCATAAATTCATATCATACTTATCATTCTTCATTAGAAATCTTGCATATATTTGAATTAAAAAATGAAAAAATTAAGCATTCTAGGCTTGCATAAAGGCATAGTTTTGCATTATTTTCATTGCAAATCATTGGAAGCATTTGAAAATCTGATTTATACATCAGATCTGATCCACATTACAGAAACTAATCATTTCATGATATCACATCTTGCATTTGAAGATCTCATTTTCTAGGTTTTGTTGAAAACTTGCATTCTTCATATAACCTAATTTTTGTAAAAGCTAGGGTTTGTAGTCAAAATCTTATTTCAGATTTTGTTGCTCTTTTAAAAACTTATTAAAATATGATTTTAAGTTGTAGTGTTGCTTCATTGGTATTCTTTCATTAAAATGTCAAATTTTGCAATTACACATTGTGTCTTGCAACAAACATAGCTACCTTAATCTTGTTGATTATACTATTGATTAGTGCATTGAGTGTTATAGGACTTTGCATGAGTTGTATAACTTGTTTTCCTACTAGAAACATCTTTCTAAGGAGAAGTTGTAGACTAATGGGTCCTAATGTTGTTGATAGCAATGGTGTGCAAACATCAGAAACTCCATTACACAACTACTTTACAAAAGGTGAATCAACACCTTTGCATGATATCATAAATGATAACTTGGAATAACCAATAATTCCTCCTTTTGAAGATATGGGTAACATAGATATACATGTGCTTGATGAATATCTTAAGAAATTGGACAAACAACTAGCTGAATTTCAACAAATTGTAGAACAAGCACATCTAGCTCAAGAAGTGGTACCTATTGTTGAAGGTATAAGAGGATTGTTACAAGAAGGACAAGAAAGTGTTGACATACTCCATGGATTAGCCCACATAGTGGATCATAACATTATGCATATGGCTAGCCATGTGAATAACATTGAAAATGTGTCACCACCGAGGTATATAAAATCACGAGTATCAGTACCCATACCGATTACTGGAATATCCAATTTTACACCATCAATTCTCACCACCAATCCACTTTCTTGTATTCATTCTATCGCTACCATGGGAACTTCTACTAGAAATTACAAAGTCATTGGATTTAATTATCAAAACTCTACACCTCATGTATCCATACCAATGCATAGTTACTCTCAACCACCCATCACATCTACTTACTCTCAACCACCCATCACCTCCACTCATTACCAACCACCTCTCAATTTCAAAACTATAGCATTTAGTGCACCCATCTCAAATCCATAAACCACCTCTTCATCCAATGATACTCTCCTAAACCAACTTTTACAGAGTATGTCTTCATTGCAACAAAAGGTGACAAACTTGACTAATGCTTCCTCTCAACCTACTTTTCCAACATATCATGCTCAGGGTCATTTATCCTATGCAATTATAAGAACTCCAATGCCTGATAAATTTGAGACTCCTCACTTTGAAAAGTATGGTGGTAAAGGTGATCCTAATACTCATGTGGCAACATTCACAACAATGTGTAGTGATTTCTTCTTTGATGAGGCATTATTAGCAAAACTCTTTCCTCAATCTCTCAAAGATACTACTTTGAATTGGTTTTGCTCTCTACCTCCTAATTCAATAAATTCCTTCTCATAGCTAGTTGATCAATTCTTGCAACACTTCCAAGAAAAAATTGGACCTACTATCTCCTTGATTGATTTGGTCCATTGTAAACAAGGTTCAAAAGAGAAATTAATAGAATTCATTAGTCGATATCAAGGTCTCATCTTGCAAATACAATATCCAATTAAAGATGAGGATCTTTAGAAGGTATTCATTATGAATTTACAACTAAACATACATGATAAGATATTATTAATGAAGTATAGTTCTTTTCAACACCTATGCATAACTCTTTGAGATTACCAACTTTCAACTAGTTAGTATGAGAATCATACCTCATCATCTCCTATTGGTCAATCCTCAGCTAGTTCATCTCAAGATTCATTCAAGAAGAATAATAGTTAATTCATAAAGATCGATGGGTAACATTCAAGTAATTTTTGAACTCACAAGTGTCTGCTATTACAAGGTCTACTCGAGCACCATTTCAATTCAGACAAGAATAGAGACAATTTACTCCATTATCTAATTCTCTCCATTTAGTAATGACTCAAGCAGTGAACAACAATCTTTTGAAGCTTCCTCCTACTCATCCTTTTGACAATAGTAAGCCACAAGGACCTTCATTTAATGCTAATGCTTATTGTCACTATCATCGCTCCCTGAGACATGATACGAAAGATGTATGCGTCTTAAACATGAAATTCAAGACCTCATCAATTATAATATGATACAAGTTACTGGTGTGAATGACAATAGAAATAAGTCAATAGTGCCTCTAAATAAAAATCTACAAATCTTCACTGATCCTTTTCCTAAGCATAGCGACAATAATATGGTGGAACAAACTACAATAGAGCTTGAAGATGACTATCTCGACTATGATGAAATAGTTGGCATGATAGAAGTGGATAAGGAAAAAATTGAAGATCAATCTCACCCATGAGGAAAAGGTATCTACACTGAGGTTCCTCCTCCATTATCCCTTTATGCATCAGGAGATAACTAGCATGCACAAGATAAGCGAATGGAATAGCCCATATGTAATAACTTGAAGCAAGAGAAAGTGGTGACGATGAAAAGTATTCCATTTCATTATGAAAGGATCATTAATCATGCAAAGAAGAATAAGAAAGCAAAAGGAGGGAAAATACCAAATCATGACTCATCCATGGAAAAAGGCAATGATTTCCCTCCCTGTAAGCAGCAAATCATTTCAAACATACAGGGTCCTAAGAAACAAGTATCGCATGGCCGTTACAGAAATAAACATCAATCAGGCATGTGTTCTTCACACATCTTACCACACTTAATAGAGCACCTCTCTAATATGCTCACAAGTTTGGCCTCTTCTTAGATAGACATATTTATATGTGTGTTGTGTTGTGTTCTCCCCATGTTGTGTTGAATGTTGTTTAGGTCTCTTTGGATGACCCTTGATACTCCTGTAAGGTTAAGGATACAAGGAGACCACCTCTGTTGTGACCATTCTTCTATTTGTTTCTCTATTCTTCTATTCCTCTCCTCTCTTTTATTTTTGTGTGTTGTGCCTTGGGGGCATAACATTGTGGAGGATGTCTTGGAGGCATCTTTCCATGTTGTAAACCAAAGTCAATCTTGTCTCCTCTCTCATTTTTATTTTTTCTATTCTTTAGTGGCTCTACTAGTCGGTGGATGACGAAACAAAAAAATACTGATAAGAATTGTGTGTCCCTTCAGAAAGAGAGAAAAAATGGAACCAATCCATATATGAAGATGGGGTTGATATACATTATTGACGCTTAACTAGTAGAATCACTCTGTGTTGTGATTCGTATTATGAAATTGTTGTAACAAACCTTTTCAATACTCTAAATCTACTTGTATACACTTTGGATTGTTTTGTATCTCACCTTGTTTCTACAGTCGATTCTCAGATACCTAAAGTATAACTTAACAACTATACTCTGTACTCAACCTGATAGTGTAGCCTTGGTCTCTTATGTGATATGATTTCTGTATAACTTTCATAAATTGATTTGGTTGTTATCTTAGAGTAATATTTTCTAACCCAATTTTATATCTTGTTATGATATCGATGTGTTTGTGGGAACGTTCGGCGATCGTGGTACATGTCACTTTGGGGTGCATGAGCTTTGTGAAACTTCTTGTTCCCTTATGTGTTTTCACTTTACCTTAATGTGTTTGATACTAACAAGATGCATCAACCACTTTAAGGTGGGGGCATATATAATGGTAACTGCTTGATTACTTTCTACATTGACAAAGCATATTTTCCTTTTGAAATTCCTTTTGCGGAAGGTGGGATGGTGTATCTCTTGAGCTAGTGCACATCCTTTTGAACAAAGCCCTTCTGGGGAAGGTGAGATGGTGTATGTATTGAGTTATTGCACATCCTTTTGAACAAAGCCCTTCTATAGAAGGCGGGGTGGTATATCTTTTGAGCTAGTGCACATCCTTTTTGAACAAAGCCCTTTTGTGGAAGGTGGGATGGTGTATTTCTTGAGCTAGTGCACATCCTTTTAAAGCAAAGTCCTCATCACAAGGTGGGGTTGGATCTTGACTCATTCACCCTTAAGTGTGTCTTTGGTGGTTGTGGTAGCTTATCTCAACCATCAGGTGGGTTTGGTGTGTCTTAGATAGTGGAGTAATGATGAGCTCCTCCCTATTGCTCGTGTTTGTTGTGTATAAGACTTATATTGTGTCGATGACATACTATGCAGGCTCATGTATTCTTTATGTCTTTCATGTGTTTTACGTATCTTCCTTGCATGTTTTGGGTGTTTGTGGTGTGGTCTAAGATGTGTGGCGATGAGCCCCCCTATGTTGTATGTGTTTTGTGTGTTTTTGTGTGGTCTAAAGATGTGTGGCAATGAGCCCCCACACTATGTGTTTTGTTTACTTTAGTTAGCATTATATATACAGATATGTAATTGCTTAATCATGTCTTCTCTTCATGTCTTCTTTGTGTCTTGTGTTACTATATTCATGCATTCTCCGTGTATTGCATGTTTCCACTATCTTCTCTATGTGTTGCATGCTTCCTTACTGTATTCATTATGTCTTATGTAACTGTTAAGTGTTTTTTTATGTTTGCCTAAGTGTGGGGGCTAGAAATAGTCCTTCAAGCTTAGAGTGTGTCTTCATTCTAGTGTTTGATGTGTTTGATTTGTTTTGATATGCTTCGACTGTACTTTAATGCATGTGTTGAATCATAGGATCACACACACATTAAAGTGGGGGCTAAATGTTATGGAGTAAAAAGTGGACACTTGTCTTTTTACCTCCTAGTTTAGCTCCCAGGTCCCCGTGTTAACACTCTACAGGCAAGAATATTCATCCTAATGAGAAATCTCACAAAACCCATGTCAAATGGGAACTAGGGGTCTATTTAATGCTTAGGTCCCAACCAAAAAGGCACCTTGGGACTTAGGCGCCCATGTCCAAGTCCACCCTGATTGGCCAAGGTAAAATTTAATACATGTCAGCATAGGACCTTTAAATGGGTCTCTTCTTGTCAAATCTTGCAATTAATTTGTGAATGTTTAATAGGAAATCATATATAAGTGAGTGTTTGAATTCATTTTGTAACAAGTTGATGATAGCAAGGTTGTGATATTGAGCAAAGGAGCATTCAAGGCATTCATTGTGTTATTGTTGTAGATTTGTGTTTGTGTTGTACATGTTTGTTGCAAATTTGGAATCATCATCAACATCCTTATGAGTTGAATTTTCATCCTCCTAAGGACTTCACCTCCAAGGTGACATCATCATTGTGTTTGAATCATTTTCTCATCATTTGGATTATCTTTAGCCTCTATCCTACAAGGACACACACACACTCTCTCTCTCTAACAATGGTATTGGGAAAGCTTGAATGCTAACTCAGAATTTGACCGAGGCAAATCCATAAACACCACAACCCCCAAACCCCTTTTCTTCTTGTGCAGAGGTTATAGGTGTAAAGATTAAAGAAGTGAAGGTATAGGGAGGTTGTTCAAGGGATAAAGTTTCAAGATCCAAAAATAGAGTGTGAAAATTCCTCTATGGTAGACTTGGGTGCCTATCCTGGTTTCCACTAGCTAAATCAAACACCGGATAAAACATTAGGGCATCATTTACAAAAAAATTCTAGTTTTGAGCTTCTAGAGATCGGGACTTTCTAGACTTAGGCACTAGCATCAAAGTCTTTTGACATTTCATCTTCCATGAAATAGGTTACAACATCTCACTGATCATCTTGGTACTTTTAGATCCTTTCTTTCTGTTGTTGTTTGTCCATTATAAGATTATTATCTCAATTCTAAGGTTTAGTGCTTTGATTGGCCTAGGGTTTGATAAAAGGCTTGATTAAATCATATCTTTCCTTAACAAACATGAGCACAAAATCAGTCACTGAGTCCTCTTTCTTCTTGTAGTGACTTAGCTCAGTTTTGTCCTTGAATGTTATAGTCAAAGAGGGTTTGAGCTTGTGTACTTACATGATTGCATCTATCTCTCTTTTAACATATAACACTTCTATTGAATTGTATTAAATATTTTGTTCTTCAAATGCTTTACACAAGATTTAGGGTGATAGATCTTCACGGACATCATTATAGTAAACATTGATGCATACATTTATTATTTGTAGATGAATTAATAGTGATTGATACTATTTTGTGCATTAGCAAATTTGGTATCTTAAAAAATCAAATCCTCAAGATAAAATAAAATTCTCAAATTAAAATAGATGTGAATGCCTATAATTCTTATTCTTTCTAGCATAAGCATTTTGGAAGAGATTAAAGTTGTGATATTTCCTTATCATAAATATTGTATGGGATAGTGTATATGCACTCTAAGTTCTATTGAATGCACATCAACATTATGAAATAAAGAAATCTATGCAATTTGTGTCAATGTTATTATTATCCTTGAACTATTAAAAATATTATCATTTGAATCTGCTAGACGTGGAATTTTAAATTTATATTTGTTAAGGGAAATTGTGCATGAATATCAAGAATATCAATAATACCCAATAACTCAATGAAATAAGAAACAAATAAGATCAAACAAACAAAGAACTCAATCTTGCAAACCTCTTTACTTCATGGCTTCCATTGGTTGCCTATCTCAAATGATCTTGTGTATGAATATGGCCCTTAGAAGGTGCACTTCCTTGCTATTTTCCAAGATGTCAAGTGGGAATGGCTATGATAGGTTTGCAATGAAGAGATTCTTCAACACAATTGCAATGATAAAAGGGTGATTACAAGCTATGGAATGGTTTGGTGTCAAAGGCATGCTATAATTCCTGCAGAGTAAGTTTACTAAAATCTTGGAAGATTGAAATGGAGGAATAGGGTTATACTTATAGACTTGCAAGAGAGAAGATCAATGGTATAGAAAGAACAAGAAGATCAACAGTAGAGAAGACTTGAGAGGATGTGTGCGAATAGGAAGAGAACATGTGTCCTGCTCTATTTTGCATGAGAGGAATTAATGAAATAGAAGAATGAGTTAACTAAAAAGATTAATCAATTAATAAAATAGATAGAAAAGTTAACTAATTAGAACTAGAGGATAAATATTGCATGAGGATGAGAAGATATTTTAACTCAATTAAATATTTGGGATATTCAATTGCATGTGCACAAGGATTGAATTATATTTAGAGATAACTCAATTTTTAGAAGAAATGGACAACTTAAATAAATATTTGGATTTATTTAAATTTAGAGAAGATATTGTTGGAAGAAGCAATTAAATAATTGGTTTTATTTAATTTAGAATGATTTTGGAAGAACTAATTAAATAATTAGTATTATTTAATTTGTTGGAGGATTTTGAAGAATTTAGGGATTTAATTAAATAAATTGATTTTATTTAATTGTTGGAAGAATATGAATCAAATACATAAATTTGTTTATTTATTTATTGATAGAGGAATTAGACTTAAATAAATATTAAGAATATTTATTTGGATAGAGTCGTGTCATTTTTAGGTGTATACATTTTGTCCCTCTTTGATGCAATGTGTTTTATCACGTTGTTTTAAAGAATAGATTTTTCTAATAATGATACATGTCTCAGTTTTCCCTTGGTATAGGTTTAACAACGGTAGGATGCCCTCTCGAGAGATTGGACGGGAAGGAAGGTCGAGAGCGTGAGATAGAAAATCTCACGATGAAGAAGGTGAAAGACACGATATGCAAAATAAATTGATAACGCACACAAGCAAGCAAGCAAGTATGCACAAATGATACAAGAACAAACAAGGTATTACCCCTGCCTAGCAATAAACCAATGATTAATCGATAATGATTGACGACAGTGTTTTTCATTGCAGAGAACAATATATCCCTAGATCAACACGATAGGCGTGGGAAAGATATATCCCACTGATAATTATGATTGATTGAGTTGGTTTACGACCAGATTAGGATCAAGACCACTGATTGCGATTGGATAATTTGACAAAATTAATTAACTTGATTGGTATGGATTAAGGATGGACCTACATTTGGATCATTGCTTGGATTGACTAGAGAAGGGTTTGAATGAATTGACGGAAGAATTGATTAGAAGAATGGATGAAAGATACAATGATAGATAGAAGACTGATTGATAGAGGAAATGCGAATGAAAGGATCATAGGCTTTTATTTGCAAACATTGATACTCTGCATAGAAATTTTTTATTGCATGGGATATGGATGCTTTTGCAGATGCTTTCTGGATGCGAATGGTTTTGCCATCTTGATATTGCAAGTATTTTGAAGTGCTTATTTCATCATTGGGATTTTTTGTTTTTTTTGTGCTTTTGAAATGTTGTAAGAAAATACAAGCATCTAGGTATAATTAGACCATGATGACCTGAGTATCTCTTACATGAATTTTGATGTAGCAAGTTAATACAAGCATCTAGGTATAATTGAACCGAGATGACCTAAGTATTTCTTGCATATCAACAGACAAAGATTATATATGTTTCATGTTAGTCCCCTGATGTCCTCGATGATCATCTGAGTTGATCATGTCCTTAGACAAGACTACACATTACTAAAGATAAACCCACAAGCAATAGACAAAGAAAAGAATCATGCCCCCATCATAGCATCTCTAGCTTTTGGCATCCTTGAGTAGCATAGGAAACATGATAACAAAAATGAAGACTTTAAGACGTAACTAATCAAAACAAAACATTCTTGCATTAGATGAATCTTTCTTGCAATAATTTAGATAGAATCATTTGAATTATTTTTCTCTTGTTTTTGCTTTTCTTTGGATAGGTCGATGTCTTGTGTCAAAACTTCTGTTGGAAAGTAGTTTTTTTGTTTGCACTTGCTTGTGTCTGGTGAAGCTCTCCCCAATCCTTATTGGTGAAACGGACCCTAAGGGACTAACCTAGTGCCTTGGGGGCACATTGACAATGGCCTTGCCTACGTGATGATGCAGAGGTAATGTAGTTCGAAGTGAACCCTGATGGACCTAAGACCTAGGCGAGGGGAGACTGTGTGGATACAGATGTACTAGAGGATAGACAACAAGAAACGGGACAGACGGGAAGCCTCGGGGGCATATTGATAATGGCCTTGCCTACGTGACGACGCAAAGGCCACATAGTTTGGGATGACCCTATGATATTGACAATGGACGCTGTGACAAGCTGGCTCTATGGATAGGATAATGGATAAGACCTTAGGTAACAAGATGGCAATGAGGATAGAGTACCAAGCCATGATAGGTTATCGTTAGGTGGTTTTGATACCATTGGGATGATATTGGATAACAATTTTGGATAGCCTTAATGCTAGTTACTGATGACAAGGAAACACCACGGATAGGTAAACAGATGGGTGACAATGGGTTACAGTGGATATGGATGGTTAGGAAGAAGGATCAGTGATAGTGGGTGGAGGAAAATACACCTGGAAGAAAGTAAGGATGTGATCGCCAAGGACTAAGTCGCATAGGATTAACATGCCCCATTGTAGGTAGAATACTTAGGATTTTTTATGACAATGCTTATGACGATAAGCAGATGAGAGGATAATGAAGGATTTGTGTGGTTTGGAGGGATAAGGTATGTCAAGATACATCCAAAACATTTGTCAACATTGTGCCCTCAATATTTATCAAGATACCAAAAAAATAGAGGAATGGAAGATTAGGATGGATGGATTCGACAGGATAGGTATGTAATGGATAGAAGGATAGGATAGGAAATGGTATGGAAGGAAATGATAGGAGAAAGTGATATGTCAATGAGACAAGGTGCCCCCAAGTATAGGTGATGTAGAACATCAACTTACACATAATGCATGTTTGCCAAGTTTTGGTCATGGTACTTATCCAGGGCACCTGTTTACCAAGTTTTCACCATTGGACAAAAGGATTTTTCTTTACTATTTTTATTTTTCTTCTTTTTTTTTTTGAATATTTGGATAGAAAAGGTGGAATACAGACAAGAGGGACTCAAGCATCTAGCTCCATGAAGGTGATAGTGTCCCTCTAGAAGTGCACGTCGTCACATGGATCATGCCAAATGTCGCTATGCTCATAGATGTTGGTAAGGATTGCATGAAATGAAGATGGAGCAGGTAGATAGCAGATAATGGAAGGTGCGATAGGGGATTATGAGGTGGATTATGTAAGAGTTGTATACGCCTAAAAATGACACAAATCACCCTAAATAAATATTCTAAATATTTATTTAATCAATTCACTATCTCACAATTAAATAAATTCTATTTATTTAATTAAAATTCTTCTATTTGTCCTTCACAATTAAATAATCATAAATTATTTAATTAATCCTATTTCCTCTATCCTAAAGTTCTAAATTCAAAATTCCACATCACCTTTACACCTCACCTTTTCCACCTCACCTTGTCCACCTCATCAGGTTGCACATGTAATTAAATATATTTAATATTTAATTATCTTATTTTCCCTCACCCACATGGCCTATTTCTTCTCCAATCAGAGGTCAGTTAACCAATCAATCAAATCTGTTAACTAGCCTGTCAGTTGAGTCAAATCCTCAATCAACCCAGTCAGTTCCACAATCCACTCTTCTAACTGATCAATTAATTCTGTTAACAGACCAGTCAAGGGAGTTAACTCTCCAATCAGTTTTGTCACATCCCACCTTTCATGATGGAGCTGGGACACTTGTCACATTTCCACTGGTTGCACATTCCTCAACCATCCTCAACCGTTGATCTTCATATCTTCTCTCAACCGTTGATTCCTATTCCCCCGAGTCTATAAATGAAGCTTCATCCCTTCATTCTAATCATCCAGGCTTTTGACATCGTTACTCTGCAGAAATATCACCAGCGCGCCTTTGGTACCCATTTGTCATCCACAAGCTTGAGATCACCATTGTTGCATTGGAGCTCACCTTCCTTGCATGTCGCACTATAGCCATTCACCATCGACTTCCTCCAACAGCTTTAAAAGATTGCACTCTCTGAGGGCTCATCTCATCTGCGAAAGGACGATTCGTGACAGGCAAACAACAGAAGTTTCAAAACGGAAGAGGTTTGCTGTGTTTGTTCATTGCTTTGTTTATTTGAATCTTCTTTGTTTCCCTATTCTGTTGATGTTTGGGTCATCTGTAATTCATTTGATTGATGCACTATTTTACCCTCACATTTTTGGTGCCCACCGTGGGGCCGTTGCCCCTTTATTTCACCGTTTTTGAGCTTTTTTGAAGGCAGGTTCCGTACAGGTCCCGCAGAGTCACGTACAGGTTCTTTCGGCGCATCTGTTCATTCTTACGGCGCTTTTGAAGACTGTTACGGTGCTTTTGAAAATCATGCGCATCTGTGTATTCTTGCGGCGCTTTTGAAGACTGTTACGGCGCTTTTGTTAAAACTGTGCATTTGTTGACTGTTACTGCGCTTCCATAGACTGTTGCTGCGCATACGTCAAAACAGCGCATCTGTTGACTGTTACGGCGCTTCTGACGACTGTTGCTGCGCATACGTTAAAACTGCACATATGTTCATTTTAACAGCGCATCTGTTTATTCTTACGGCGCATTCGTTAATGCTGCACTTCTGTTGATCAGTTCTGCGCATCTGATCACTAAAGCTGCGCATTTGTAACTGGCTCAGGTTTTAGTACTTTTCTAGAGTATTTTGCTAACGCTAACCCTTTTGTAGGTGTTTGCTGGAGCGGTTTTTGCAGGATAGGCGCGGGTTTAGCTACATGTAGTTGCATCTAACTAGCTCACATCTCATTTTCTGGGAAAAAGTAAAATGGTTGTTCATTACAAATCTTCATCTAGTCTTAATTAGGGAGGAAATAACTGGTTTATTTCATGCTTGCATTGCAAACAAACTTCCAAGTTATTGCTATCTAAGATTTAAAATTGAACTCATCACTGATCTTGCAGTTAAAATGAACCATTGCTATATCGTGAGACCTGAATTTCAAAGTTAACAACCTCGTGCAACGTGGACTTAAAATTGAACTCACAAACTGCTTTCTGAAGTTAAAATGAACCATTGCTATATCGTGAGACCTGAATTTCAAAGTTAACAAATCTCGTGCAACGTGGATTTAAAATTGAACTCACAACTGCTTTCTGGGATTTAAAATCGAACCACTGCAATATTGTTGAAATCACTTCAAAGTTTTGTTTGAGTAGCCTAGCCCATCTAGTTTTTGTCTTTTTAACTAGGGTGGATTAATCAGTGTATTCTGTGCCTGCGAATGACAATAGGCTTATGCTCTCCCCTCTTCTGGGTGATCAGAGTGCCAGACTTGTCATTCTACTTGTTTAACCTTTAGGAGGGGCCTGCCCTTGGATGCACACTTGTCCAAGCGGGAACGACCCTGAGTGGTAACAGGCTAACGCCAAGCCCTACTGAGCCACTTAAAATAAATTGTGCTTGAGGTGAAAACCTCCTGCAACGAGTGCTGTTATGTTACACCGACGGCCAACCTCCCCCAAAACCCTCTCAGGTGCAACCCTATGAGGCTGGGAGACTCCATAACGGAGAGTAGCGCCGCCGCACGTGTAACCACTTGAACGGTTGCCCGAATTAACTACCTCTTGTTTTAGTGGCCCAAATCCCTTATAATCCATTTCTCGCCTAGGATTTTGTGCTTTCTTTTGTCCAAAATAGAGTCGAAAAACTACAAAAACAATGAAAAACTACAAAATACTCTTTGTGCTTGCTATGTTTTCTTGCTAAATTAATTTATAATATCAGATCAGGAAGACCTTTTCCAGCCAAAGAAAACCAAAAACAGAGAAAAATCCCAAAAAAAAAAAAAAAAAATTTTTTGCAAAAAAATACCAGAACTGCGCATATATCCTTTTCTGTTGCGCATATACAGCGACTTGCTACGCTTTTGTCCGACTTACGACGCTTTTAAACCTTTCTGCTGCGCATATACACTGTTCTGCTGCACTTTTACAGTGACTTGCTGCGCTTTTACGCCGACCTGCTGCGCATATACTTTTTTGCGGCGCATTTGCACACTATTGCTGCGCATACATACTTCACCAGAGCGGCGCATATACAGCGACTTGCGGCGCATTTATCCATTCTTGCTGTGCATTTATTTCTGCGCATGTGTGACAGTGAGCATCTGCCCTATTTTTGAGAAATTTTCGTCAGCTGTTCAGAATACCCATTTCAGCCTAGTTTCATTTTCTGAGGTCAGAATCAACCTGGCAGTCAATCTTCATCCATTTCACCCATTTCTCTCTCTTTCGACGGTCGTCCCAATCACCTTCTGTCCTAGTCACTCTTGCCCCAACGTCATTCTATCCCATACCAAGTCGACATAGGTCTTTTTTTTCGTTTCATTCGTGAATTCACGTAAGCCTAGTAGGTCACAGTACCTTTTGCTAGTAGTCTTGTTGAACGACTAAGCCCTACACAGTGAGACTGGTATCGACTACCCTTGCTAGTGGCTAAAGTCTTGTGTCAACCGTCTTACCTGAAGTCATTGAGCGAGAGAACCCCTTGTCCAAGTCTTGTCCTCGATATCCCATTCATTACAGTCTTAGTCGACACCTTGCCAAAATTTCTAATCCTAGTCCATTTCGTCCCACCCCACCTTGCATGGTTCTTACTCGATCCCAGTACAACAAGCTAACTGAAATGGCCGACTCTTCCGATCACGTTGCCCCACCACGCGATGATGATGAAGAAATTTCTCGTGAGGAATTAGTGGCACACATGCAAGATAGCAAATTCCAACGCCTAGTGGAGAAAGTGCTCCTTGAGGACCCCACCAAATATTTCCATCATCTTGCTAGTCTCGGAATCAAACTCTCCGCAGATTTTGACATTAGCTCCATCATGGAAAATGCAGACAATGAACGTGAGAGGGAGACAAATGACACAGTTCCAAATGCACATGAGAGAGGCACAAATGACACGGTCCCCCAGGCCAATGAGAGAGGAAAACAACACATAGATCAAAATGCTCCTATGGCGGATGTGAGACAACAAATTGAGAGTCTAAAGCTGGAAATCTCCAACCTTAAGATCGGCACTAGTTCCAAGAACTACTCCTTGGAAGATATAGCACCATACCCCTTTGACAGAAGTGTGGTCATGAAACCTTTCCCCTTTCAGTTCGGAATCCTGAAATTTGACAAATACAAAGGGAAGGGGGACCCTAGAGATCATATCAGGGAATTCACTGCAGCATGTTTAGAAGTAGCTCACAACGAGACCTACTTAATGAGACTATTCCCAAGATCTTTAGGGGGTCAAGCTATGGAGTGGTTCTCGCGTCTTCCACCAGGAATCAAAACTTTTGACGAACTTGTCAATAAATTCATAACGCACTTCTCTTACAACATAGAACACGAGGTATCTATGCTAGACCTATGCAACACCAAACAAAAAGGTGGTGAGTCTTTCGCCACCTTCCTACAACGATGGAGACAGCTAGCTAGTAAGTGTTCTTACGACAGGCCTGAGAAACAACTATTGGAAATGTTTGTCCACAATTTGAATCCCGATCTTAGCTATCAGATTCAGATACAATGCCCTACCTCATTCACCAAAGTCATTGAAATGGGGCTATTCATTGAGAAAGCTATGATCGCTAAAGGAACTCTCAAGCTCTACAAGGACACACCTCCTTCCAATTACATAACTGACAAGTCAAAGTTTTGGACCAAGAACAAGAATGTGGTCAATGATGGAGTACTGGATGCCAAGGCGGCAGCCCCTAAACAACAACCCATATTCACTCTTAAGGAAGAAGCAAATAACAGTGCACTCAACAAGCCACCCCCTCGGGAATCTAGACCTTGGTTCAATTCAAACCCAAGGAGAAAATTCACGCCGTTAGGAGAATCTCAAGAGTCTGCTCTTAGGAAGTTGTTGGCTAACAATGAAATTTCTCTACCGCCAACGAGTGACTATGAGCCTATAGTCAAACCTCCCTATTGGAAGGACACAGACTATTGCGAGTATCATCGAGGAAGGGGGCACACAACCAATAATTGCATCCGTCTTAAGAACGTCATACAAGATATACTGGACCAGAATCAGGGAGGAACACAACAGCATACCTCCAATGAATCTCATGTGGCCTACCGAGATCCTCTCCTAAACCACAATCGGCCGTATAACAACAATCACAACAGAGGCCACAACAACAATGGTTACAACCACAACAATGGTCACAATGGCAACAACTCCAATGGCCATAACAATAATGACAACAATCGTAACAGGCCAAACCAGAACAGTGGGTCGAGTAATGCTAACTATGCAAGCGTTCCCTTTGAGTACACCATTAACTGCATTTCTGAGCATGTTCCGCAAGTTAACGTCATATCCCCCAACCAACAACCAGGACCTAACGGAACTGGTTGTAGTATAATTACCCGCAGTGGTAGAGTCACGATCAACACCACTCCTCCAAGGTCGTCGCCATCTCCATCTAACTCCCGCCCATATAATGTCATCGACCAATTGCAAAAGACTCCGGCTCACATTTCTATACTGGAGCTCTTGCGTCTATCTCCTTCTCATAAGGAGATTCTTGAGAAAGCCTTAGTGGAAACTACTGTCCCCACTAACCTAGCCCAAGAAAAGTTTCAAACCATGGTGGGTAATTTGACATCCTCCACTTCCATCTCGTTTACCGAACAAGATGACCTTTCCATGTCTCAACCCCACAACACTCCCCTACACATTGTCGCATTCGTACACAGGCACCGCATCAAGAGGGTTCTCATTGATGGGGGTGCCGGTTTGAATATTTGCACTTTGAAGCTAGTCCTTGCATTGGGGTTCTCTGAACAGGCAGTAGATCCAAGACAAAAAATTACTATCAAAGCCTATGATGAGGAGGAACGAACCACCAAGGGCACGGTTGTCCTACCCATTCAAGTGGGACCGGTAATTAAAGATGTGGTGTGCCAAGTCCTTGATCGGGAGCTTGCTTACAATATTCTACTAGGGAGACCATGGATCCACGCCATGAAAGCTGTCCCCTCCACCTACCATCAATGCATAAAGTTCCCACACGATGGCAAGCAGGTCACCATACACGGCGACCCCGACCCCTACCAGCATTGCAACTCATTCCAAGCCAAACCGGAATGTGTCATTCCCAACAATCGAGCCCATATCTCCCCTACTCCGCCACAAGACCATACTGCCGAAGCTTCCTCTTCACAGACCAAACCAATGAAAATCACCATAAAAGAAAATGGCGTGGGGGAATACCAGATTGAGCACAGCCTCAACCTTGCAAAAATGCCCTTGTCTCCTCGCTCCTTTGGCCAGCCCAAGCATCAACCCAGGCATTTTCCAAAGCCCTCTGCTCCCCCTACAACTTCCGCAAACCCCTTTGTAAAATGGGGGACCTTATCCGATGAATCAGAGGAGCGAGATCTTTTGTAATGGCTTTATGCCGAAGAAGAAAGCACATCCCAAGAGCCACCTAGACTCCCTACAGATCTCTATGGACGAAGTGAAACCATCTTGCATAGGATGGGATATGAAGGACAAGGCCCTATCGGCCTCAGAAAAGAAGGGATCATCGAACCTATACAACCTTCTTCTTCCTCTTCGGCTAGAAACACCACTGGCCTAGGGTACAAAGGTAAAGGTAAAGCCAAAGAAAATGCCTACCTAGTGGAGACAATTCAAACACTCCAAGTGGACAGTGACGCAGATTCAGATGATTCCAATCAATATGAATGGGACGAGCTGACAGAGCACTCCTACGATGACAAGGAGATTGACACCATCCAAACCCTTAGCCCATATCATGAGAGACAAACGCAACGGGACAGACCACTGGAGTCTGATTTGCCCCTCCCTGAAGTCATGGCTTTCGAGGAAAGTTTCGATTCCATTGCGATAAACAACCTGGAAGAAAGTACCACCCAGAACACTACCCCCACCTGTGCTCCTAGTATTTCAATCCACACTATCAACGAATCAGGTCTTTCATCCGACTCCCTTCCCCTCCTACACCCTGAGCTTATTGACTGGGACCTGCAAGGGACCCCTCAATTAGATATGTTCCAGAACGATGATGCCTACATTGACTATATGGGACTTAGAGATCATTTACCAAAAGGAGATCATAAAGCCAGTTTCGCTATCAAACTCAATACTGTAGCTTACTTCGGGGAGGGTGCCAAGCCTTCTAGTCGCAAAAATGTAAAGATCAAAAAGGGATCTGACGGTGAAAACCGCCATGCGGCAGTGTCAGATCATAAAACAGTAAAAAGAAAGGACGTATCTGAAGGTGAAAACCCAACTGTGGCACCTAATGATGGATTGCTTGACACCCTCCCAAGTGACATGTATCAAGAAAGGTCACAGATCGTGGTAGAGCCAACAGAGCCAGTGAACATTGGAACCGAAGAGCAGCCTCAGATTATCCACTTTGCAAAATCTCTCACGCCGCCTGAGAAAACCAAGTTTGTACCATTCTTTAAGAAGAAGAGAGGCAGCTTTGCTTGGTCATATGCTGACATGCCAGGTTTAGACCCAAACCTGATTCTACATCACTTGCCATTGGATCCAGGGGTGAAGCCCGTAAAGCAAAAACTAAGAAAGATGCATCCCCATATAGCCTTACTGGTCAAGGAAGAACTCAAGAAATTGTTAGATGTGGGGTTCATCAGAGCCATAGATTACCCTGAATGGATATCTAATATTGTGCCGGTGTCTAAACCAGATGGCAGGGTCCGACTATGCAACGATTTTAGAGATTTAAACAAAGCATGCCGAAAAGATGACTTTCCCTTGCCTAACATCGATATCATAGTCGACCTCACGGCAGGACATACAATGCTGTCACTTATGGATGGATTCTCAGGGTACAACCAGATCAAAATAGCACCAGAAGATCAGCACAAAACCGCTTTCACTTGTCCATGGGGTACCTTTTGCTGGAATGTCATGCCATTTGGGCTGAAAAACGCAGGTGCTACATATCAGCGGGCCATGACAACTATATTTCACGACATGATGCATGTGACCATGGAAGATTATGTTGACGACATCTTGGCAAAATCACTCACCAGGGACTCACACCTAGACACATTAGAGAAAGTCTTCCAACGGCTAGACCAATTCCAAGTAAAATTGAACCCTAAGAAATGTGTGTTTGGGGTAACATCGGGCAAACTGCTAGGCTTCATCGTGTCAGCAAACGGCATAGAGGTAGACCCGGCCAAGGTCAAAGCAATCATGGACATGCCTCCACCCAAAACTCTAACACAGTTGAGATCCTTACAGGGCAAGCTACAGGCCATCCGCAGGTTCATCTCACAGCTGGCAGACAAGTGCCATCCTTTCAGCCATCTCCTACATAAGAACGTTCCATTTAAATGGGATGAGCAGTGCGAAGAGGCATTCAACAAGCTCAAGGAGTACCTCATGAATCCTCCTATACTCATGCCTCCGATCCAAGGAAAACCTTTGATTCTCTACATATCTGCTACACCTACTGTTCTTGGGGCTCTCCTAGTGCAGCAAGACTATGAGAACAAGGAAAGAGCTGTGTACTATATCAGTCGAACCTTAGTGGGCTACGAGTTGCAGTACTCACAGGTGGAACGTTCATGCCTTGCGGTGGTTTTTGCCTCACAAAAACTCTGACACTACATGTTGGCACATCCTGTCAAACTCATTGCCAAGATCGACCCACTAAAATATCTTCTCAGCAAAGCAGCTCTCACAGGTCGACTAGACAAATGGGTTATGCTCCTTAGCGAATATGATATAGAGTATGTGGATAGAAAAGCCATCAAGGGGCAAATCATCGCAGACCAACTAGCTGAGGCACCATTACAGGACACTTCACCAATGCAGTTTGAGTTCCCAGATGAGTCTTTATTCACTCTGTCAACATCTCCTTGGAAACTCTACTTCGACGGGTCTTACACCAACCATGGATCGGGGGCAGGTATCTTGTTCATCACTGCCCAAGGCGACACAATTCCAAAGTCCTACAGGTTGTTATTCCCATGCACTAACAATATAGCAGAGTACGAGGCTTTGGTAATTGGTCTCAAGATGGCCACTGAGTGGAAAATCCAAACACTATGTGTCTACGGTGATTCTCAGCTTGTCATAAACCAGGTCAATGACGAGTATTAGACCAAAGATGAGAAGCTCATCCCATACAAGTGAATGGTCGACGATCTCAAAGAACATTTTGGGACCATCTCGTTTGAGCAAATACCCAGGATAGAGAACAAAGCAGCAGATGCAATGGCGACCATAGCCTCTCTCCTTGAGATACCTGAACATGAGTCACGGTATGAGTTCTTAGTAGAAACAATTTGACAACCGGCTTATGATCTCCTCGAGACCCATTCCATTTGCCACCTAGTAGGATCTGATTCGCCTTGGTACGGTAAGACCTACACTTACCTCAAGGACAATATCCTTCCTTTGGACCTCTCTTCCAACCAAAAATGAACTTTCATCCGACAAGCCTCCCGTTACACCATTATCGCCAATACCCTTTACCGACGTGGTCTGGATGGTACTTTACTCCGTTGTCTAGAACAAGAAGAATCTATAACTGCCTTGCGAGACGTGCACGAAGGGATCTACGGAACACACTCCAGCGGTCCTTCCTTAGCTAAGAAACTCATGCGTTTGGGTTATTACTGGCCCAATATGGAAATGGATTCATATCAGTTCGTCAAAAAGTGCAAACAGTGCCAGATACATGGGAACCTGATTCATGCACCTGCTCAGGAGTTGAGACCTCTAACGACACCCTGGCCCTTTTGCCAGTGGGGACTTGACCTCGTGGGAAAGATTCATCCGCCCTCTTCCAACGGCCATAAATTCATCATAACCGCCACTGAGTACTTTACAAAGTGGATTGAAGCTGTTCCCTTATCAACCGTCACAGGAAAGCAAATTTCCTCTTTCATTCTGAATTACATTATCTGCCGATATGGCATCCCTTCATCCATCATAACGGATAACGGGAGACCCTTCAAAAATTAGGATGTCCAGGAACTTTGTGAACGTTTCAAGATCCAACACCACTTCTCCACTCCATATTACCCCCAAGGTAACGGCCAAGCGGAGGCATCAAACAAAACCATTCTGAAAATCCTAAAGAAGACTGTCAATGAAGCTGGTCGCGATTGGCACGTCCAACTCAATCCCGCTCTGTGGGCCTATCGAACCAGCATACGCACTCCCTCAGGTGCTACACCCTACGCCCTCGTCTATGCTTCCGAAGCCATCCTTCCCATTGAGGTCGAACTCCCATCCCTTCGGGTGTCGTTGAAAGGTCTCATATCAGACGAAGAGTACAGAGTCTCCAGACTACAAGAGCTAGAACTGCTAGAGGAAAGGCGCCAGAAATCTTTTGACCATCTCAAAGCCTATCAACAGATGATGTCAAGAAGCTACAACCACAAGGTTAGACCAAGATGCTTCAAGGTTGGGGACCTCGTCCTAAGAGAGAACCCTCGCAATCAGTAGGACAGAGAAAAGAAAGGCAAGTTCGAGCCTAACTGGCTTGGACCCTATGTAATTGTAGCAGCTTATGGATTGGGGGCATATCAGTTGGCCACATCAGAAGGTGAGTTGTTTGATGATCCAATCAACAGCATGCACCTTCGTCGGTTCTATACCTAAGAGAACCCCAGTGCAAGAGGGTACAATAAAGTCAAAAAATCAAAAAATCAAAAAAATCAAGAAAAAGTTACAAAGAGAAAATACAAAAAAAAAAAAAAAAGAGTAGCAAGCATACAAAAAAATCGTCCTTTGGTGAAAACCTGGCAAACAGGCGCCTTGGATAGGTATCATGGGGAAAACCTGGCAATCAGGCGTCATGTTACTTTCTAGCTTCTCGTGCAAATAAAAGCAAGTGACGAAAACCTGGTAAACAGGCGTTACTTGTGACAAGCCGCATTCTCCATCTTTGGGAATCCAATCACCTTGAGCCCATTCTCCCTCTATTTTCCTCATTCGACCCATATCCATCCCACAATAAACGCTTGACAGTTACCTATCATGGCTTGATACTCACCTTGTGGCCTTGTCAACCAAGGTTTTGTCCCATACCGTCTCCTCAATGTAAGCCTAGTGTAGTGTCTCTCGTCAGTGTCTGCAGTCCCATTCATCTCCTCTCTTGTCTTCATTCTTGTCATCTTTCTTCTGGTCCATCCATGGTCCATTGGGGTTTACCCCGAACTATGTTGCCTCTACGTCATCACGTAGGCAAGGCCATTTAGCAATGAGCCCCCGAGGCACTAGGTCAGTCCCTTAGGGTCCATCTTCTCAATAAGGATAGTGCAACCTTCTCATCAGGTAAGCAAACGCAAGCAAACACCTGCACTTCAAGCAGACATCCCGACCATGAGCATCTTAACCTATCCAATGCAAAGCAAATACCCAAGGTCTTCTAAATGATTTTATGCAAAATTAAGGCAAGAAATAAACACATATCAACGCAAATGTGCTTTTGTAGATTGGAACCTAGGGTTAAGTTACAGAGTCTTGATTTTTGCTATCATACCTTCCTATGCTACTCAAGGATGCCACAAAGCTAGAGATGCTATGATGGGGGCATGATTACTTTCTTTGTTTGCTATTTGGGGATTAAACTTTAGTAATGTGAAGCCTTGTCTTAGGACGTGATCGGCAAAAGATCATCGAGGACATCAAAGGTCTAACATGAACGGGGGCAATCCTTGCTTGTTGAAACACAAGAGGTACTCAGGTCATCTAGATTAAATTTTGACTAGATGCTTGTATTAACTTGCTAAATCACAATCCATGTAAGCGACACTCAGGTCATCTCGGTTCAATTATACCTCGATGCTTGTATTCACTTACAACATTTTAGAAAAGTACCAAAAACAAAATGCCCAATGATGAAATAAAGCAATCTAAAAGCAAAGCATCCATACTATACCCATACACCCATCCATACAATCCTCATTATTCAAACTATGCAGAGTAACGATATCAAGAAAAATTCCTAAGTCATCCTTTCGCAACCATTCCTCTATCCATCATGTCATTCTTATGTCGATAGGGTACATTTGGACATCACAAAAACAAGGCATATAGGAGCATATCATATCATTCGTAGAAACTAGTCAGGCACATGAATAGGTTAGTAGAATGCACCATCCAATGCATTAGGTCACCAATACATTTGCATCACATCTTAATCCTAAAAGCCCAGAAAATCAAACAACATAGCTAAGTGCATCACATATATAGTTGCATCACCACATAGTACTCATGTTACAACTGCATACATTCAAAGCATTACATCATATAAACATCCAATAGCATCTCACATATCTATACAGCATCGTCACATAGAAATCATGTTCCATACATATACATTTGCATTAGATCACATAGACATCACATATACAGTTTCATCATAACATAGAAATCATGTTTCATATACATACATTTGCATCATCACATAGACATCATATTACATTTTGCATTCATTTGTCACATTAGATCATATAGACATCATATAGCAGCATATCAAAGTATTCCTCATATAGCATCATATAGACCATCTAACTATGCAATAGAATCACATCATACAATAGAAGTAAAGTCATCATCTCATAACGCAGGCAATAGATACACAAAGCTGCATCATCATCCATACTATCATACACAAAGAGGTCCAAATGTACAATATCACCATCTCTCTCAAAATCAAAGTGTCATATACAATGTGCGTCTAAATAGACGGTGATACATGTCCCAAAAATGTACAACATCAGGTCTGTGTCTACCCCTGCTGCTGTGGGCCACCACTGCCAGCTCCTGACTGCTGAGGTCCCATCATGGATGCCCCTGACTGCGAAGGACCTGCTCTGTGAGCCACCCCAGACTGACTCCTGAAACTCCCTGCCCTCTGGCTTGAGGATACAGCACCATGGTACAAGCCTCGGTAATACTGTGCCTGCTGCTGCGCTCTGGCTAGGTCTGTCTGTGCCTGTGCCAACTGCGTCTGCAACTGGCCTACCTGTGCCTGTGCCTGCTGCACCTGCCCAACCAAAAATGTACTCGTTGCATCTGTGCCCATGGCAGCCACTGCTGTGTCCCTCTCTACTCGGATGAGGCGTACCCGGGCATCTGCCATGTCTCGCTCGCGAGTCAAACCAGCGATCACTGCTGCATCTGTATCTCGCATCCTCTCCACTCTCCTCAGCTGTGCCTGCAGCTCTCGCACCTGTCCCCTCAGGCTGGCTATAGCCCTCTCATGTGCCTCACCCTGCACTGGCCCCTGTGCTACCTCTGCCTGTCCTAGCCCCTGTTGCTGCGGCACCTGCTGCTGCGGCACCTGCTGCTGTGG
Source organism: Cunninghamia lanceolata (assembly GCA_027924645.1). Taxonomy (NCBI): domain Eukaryota; kingdom Viridiplantae; phylum Streptophyta; class Pinopsida; order Cupressales; family Cupressaceae; genus Cunninghamia; species Cunninghamia lanceolata. The sequence continues at coordinate 186,091 of BSBN01000958.1, read as the reverse complement.
TACCTGCTGGGGTGGTGGCATCTGTGCCTGCTGCTGCACCTGCTGCTGTCCCTCTCCCTGTCCTGGCACTGCCTGCCTGGCCCAGTCTATCCTCCTCCGCTGCCTCGGCCTCTCTGCAGCTCGGCCACCCCGTCCTTGTCCTCCTCTAGTGGCCCTCCGCCCTGGGCCAGCCTCTCCCTCCTCCTCTGAGTCCGCCTCGTCAATACGAGGCACCAGCATGCTAGGTACTGAATATCTCGGGAATGGGTGTGCGGTAATCCAGTCCTCATACTCCTGAGTGACCCCCGCATCTGCAATCTCTCTCCGCATGTCCCATGCCACGTAAGGCAACTGCTGGAACTCTGCCAGGGCCTCCTCGTACGACGCCATCGGCCCCCATCTGACCCTCTCTGCATGAGTCCGGGCAAACATAGCCTGTCCCTGTGGCATGCCCTGTCTCCTGCCAAACTGACGCAGCACTCGGCCCACCATCTGCCTCTCCAGTATGTGCCGGGTCTGGCCTATCAACCACCTGGTCTGAAAGCAGAAAGGCAGCTCATCTCCCTCATCATCCCAAGGCTCGCAGTCCAGATATGGTCGCCAGACGACCACATCTATCCCATCCAACATGTGCCGCCAATACTCTAGCTTCCCCAGCCTGTGCTGGGAAATCACTCCTACATAGCCATAGCTGTATGGCTCTCCTCTCTGCCTAGCAAAGACGCATATCGGCCTGGTCACCGCTATGTGCTCCCACAGCCAGAACTGTAACAGCAACACCCCAGCCGATAGACTCGTGCTGCGGTGGTACACCACCTGATGCATGTCATGGTAGAGGTGGGCCAGTACACAGGGTCCCCACGCATAACGGGTGCCCTCGGTCAGCATCCGCTCCATGATCCTGCCCCATCCAATGGGGAACCCGTGCGATCTCCTATCCGGGCATACAATGCCCCCAATCAGCCCAGCCACGATCCCAGGGAAGTAGTCGTAGCAGTCATAGATATCCTGCCAAGGGATGACCTGTCCCACCAGCTCGGGGTCGTCAAATACTCGCTGACACTCAGCGAGTCCCGCATCCCGCTGTGCGTCGTACTCCACCAACTCGCCTACTACGGGCAAGTGCAGTATCCGGTAGACATCCTCCAGCGTCACAGTCATCTCTCTAGTGGGGAAGTGGAAGGTCCCGTCCTCGCTATGGAATCTCTCCACGGCAGCTGTCAACAGTCCTCGGTTCGCCCGCACCTTGGGCATAAAGCAAACATAATCTAGACCCATGGCACCAAGCGCCACTCTGTCAGCCTCCGTCAGCATGTATCTCTGCAATAGAGGCATAGGGAACGTCTCCCTCGACTGCAGAGTCTCTCGTATCTCCTCCTGCAAACACACCATGAAGGCATCAGTCCCAAGCTGCATATACCATACTCAACATATCTATTGAACTATATCAACTAAACTTAGCATTTCAAATTGATCAAAACAGCACACTACATCTCTTGACTAGATTCCTGCAATCTCGGAGATAGCTCATCGATTCCTGCATCAAACAGGACGCTAATCGAATCAATTTGGCTAAGTAATTTGCCATCCCAAGCAAATGCGCCACTACAGGTGGTAAATGCGCCATTTCTGGTATATGCGCCGCAAATAACAACATATGCGCCGCAAAAACGCATATGAGCCGCTACAGGGCACATATGCGTCGTTTTAACGCATGCGCCGCAGAAATCCACGCATGCGCCGCGCAATTACGCATGCGCCGCAAGCATCCACATATGCGCAACTTTAACAAATGCGCTGCTACATTTCACGCATGCGCGGCAGCAATACAAAAGTGCCGCCCAATTACGAAAGCGCAACTAGAATGTACAAATGCGCAGCTTTAACGCATGCGCCGCCGAAACAGGCATATGCGCCGTGAAATCACAAAAGTGCAGCTTCGCGAGGCATATGCGCCGTTCTGCGTTTCGGCGCATTCATTTCACCTATTTTCTACGTGCATTTATGACACCTAAACTCGACCCTAGGAGAAATTTTTTGAAGCACGTACCGGGGGTCCTGCCTCTGCTGGCCGCCCGAATCGTCGGACTCACTCGAATCGGTGCTCCTCGCGTGGAATGTCTGCTGCTCTGGCCGCCATGCTACTCTAAGTTTGCTCTGAGCTCTCTTTCTCCAATCCAGATCAACCAAGTGTGTAAATGACTATTCTTGTGGACCCAGCTCCTATTTATAGCCTCCAAACCCTAATTCTGGCTAGGTGATGACTGTGGACTACTTCCCGTGTCCGTTTTTCCTCCCGTTTTCTTCCCGCATCCCTGACGGCGTCCCTTTTCCTCCAACCTATCCTAACCCCTTCCTCGTTGTGAGATCGTCCGTCTCCAAAACTTTCGCCGTTTTTCCCGTCCAATCTCCCGAGGGGGCATCCTATCGTCATTTAACCTGTACCAGGGGCAAACTGGGGCATGTATCATCACTCAGACTATCAATTTCTTTGAAGCAACGCCGTAAACTGCATTGCATCAAAGAGGGGCAAAATGTATACGCCTAAAAATGACACAAATCACCCTAAATAAATATTCTAAATATTTATTCCATTCTTCTATTAATTAAATAAATATTCCAAATTTATTTAATCAATTCACTATCTCACAATTAAATAAATTCTATTTATTTAATTAAAATTCTTCTATTTGTCCTTCACAATTAAATAATCATAAATTATTTAATTAATCCTATTTCCTCTATCCTAAAGTTCTAAATTCAAAATTCCACATCACCTTTACACCTCACCTTTTCCACCTCACCTTGTCCACCTCATCAGGTTGCACATGTAATTAAATATATTTAATATTTAATTATCTTATTTTCCCTCACCCACATGGCCTATTTCTTCTCCAATCAGAGGTCAGTTAACCAATCAATCAAATCTGTTAACTAGCTTGTCAGTTGAGTCAAATCCTCAATCAACCCAGTCAGTTCCACAATCCACTCTTCTAACTGATCAATCAATTCTGTTAACAGACCAGTCAAGGGAGTTAACTCTCCAATCAGTTTTGTCACATCCCACCTTTCATGATGGAGCTGGGACACTTGTCACATTTCCACTGGTTGCACATTCCTCAACCATCCTCAACCGTTGATCTTCATATCTTCTCTCAACCGTTGATTCCTATTCCCCCGAGTCTATAAATGAAGCTTCATCCCTTCATTCTAATCATCCAGGCTTTTGACATCGTTACTCTGCAGAAATATCACCAGCGCGCCTTTGGCACCCATTTGTCATCCACAAGCTTGAGATCACCATTGTTGCATTGGAGCTCACCTTCCTTGCATGTCACACTATAGCCGTTCACCATCGACTTCCTCCAACAGCTTTAAAAGATTACACTCTCTGAGGGCTCATCTCATCTGCGAAAGGACGATTCGTGATAGGCGAACAACAGAAGTTTCGAAACGGAAGAGGTTTGCTGTGTTTGTTCATTGCTTTGTTTATTTGAATCTTCTTTGTTTCCCTATTTTGTTGATGTTTGGGTCATCTGTTATTCATTTGATTGATGCACTATTTTACCCTCACAAGAGTTATGTAAGGATGGACGGAAGGCTTATGCAAAAGAATGGACCATAAGAATAGGATGGGGAAGATATGTAGAATAATAGTGGAAGGAAGGGGAGATGGAGGTATATGGAAGTGTCGTGGATCAGAAGGGAACCATGACCAACAGTTGCACATACCATAAAAAACATTGAAGCTTATGATGGGAAGGTGGTGTAGAAAGAAATGGGGATTTTTGCTTAGTGGATGAGTGATTTAGGCATTTAGGGACCCACATAGACTGAGTATTTTTTTGGTTATTGCTTGTCATGTGGGATGGAAGAATTTGAGACTTTTGGATGGAAAAGGAGAAAGTGATTGGCTGGAATGCTCGAGAGGTGGATTTCTCATTTGACTTGATGGCTTTTTGCTTGGGTATCCAAACCATTTTGCTTTTAGACTTCACTTGTGAAGGTATGGGCCTAGGTATATGCAACTTTTGAGTAGATCTTGAGATAATTACTTGTTTCTTGGGGACCCACACCTTTTTCAATTTTGTTTTGAGGTGTGTGGGTGTGTGCAGCTTTTGAGATGGGTTTTTCTTTGATTCTTGACTTTTGTATCCACAGGCATGAGGACCTTTAAGATTTTTGACTTTATAGGTAGAGGCATCCAAATTTTTTCTATTGAATTCTCTTGAGATGGTGGAAGTGGAGTTGGTGGAAGCTCTTTGTTTAGACAACATGTGCATTTGTTGGCCATGATTGGGATTTTTAGATGATTTATGGATGCATGGATAAGGTGTTGGAAGAAGTGATGGTAGGATGTAAGGAGGGATGTTAGGAGTTGGAAGTAGCGGAGGTAGATTGGATGGTGGAAGGTGTATGGTCACATGCTTTTGGGATGTATATGATAAGGGAGGTGGAATGGTGACATATGTTTTAGGGATATGATAGGGTTTGTGATGGGAAGTGGTGGATTTAGGAGGAGTGGAGGAAGTACCAACATATTTGGATTGTTCACCTTGGGGTATGTATCCAAGACCATACGAGTGAGGAGGGACATTGACATGAATGGGCTCCAAAATACCTTGTTCATGAAGGCCTAAGCCTTTACCTTGATAGTTCATATGTTGGAATATGCGGTGGACAATGGGATTATGGGTGATTTGGACATAGATGCAAGCTCATTTTTGGATGAGGGAGGTGAAGTGGTAGATAATGGTTGTTGTTCTCCTAAGGAAGAGCATTCATTCATGAAGGTAGTGAGACCAAGGGGATAGGATAATGGATTTACAACATGGTAGACAATGGATGGTGGAGGATCGTTAGGATCTTGATTATCATTATGCTCATTAAGATCCAAGTTATTGGTTTGATCATCTATGTGCACTTGGGAAGTATCTCATCAAGGAAAGTGTGTGTTGTCGGATCATGGATAGAACTATGTGGAGGATGGATAGATGGGGTGACAAGCTCATGAACATGGAATGCATAAAGTTGGCTAAGAGGATCATCATGGTTCACTTGATCATAGATGGGATCTTGATCATAGATAGGATTAAGCATGATGGGATCAATGTGCTCGTGTATAGGTTCCTCATCAATGATAATATCTTGATCATAGAAAGGATATAGGTTATGAATGGGTCAGATTTGGATTTCTTTCTCAGGTATGGGTATAGGATCAAGTTGCTCCTAGATAACTTCTTCATAGGTAATATATTGATCATGGAAAAGATAAATGTTATGGATGGGTTGGATGGAGATGTTTTGATCTTGATTTAAATAAAGGGTCGATGTTTCCACATGCTCTAAATTGTACTCTTGACATAACTATTGATTTTCTTGAATGGAAGTGGAGGTAGAGGACTCTTGGATAGGCTCTTGGTCAACAACATGAAGGTTCAATGGATCCTGACTTGGACTTATGGGGGGGAACTCTTTGATAAGAGTGATGGGTTGTGGATTACATGATGGGGTTGGAGGAATGGACATGCTATTGGAAGGATCTTTGGTAAGGTCAAGGGCCAGATTTTGGGGACATGGTTGACTCTCTGCTAGTAGCCCTTTGATCACATCCTTCGTAGGTGTATGAGTAGATGAATGAGGTAATGGATGGGTAGGTTTAGATTATTCCATAGCTTTTCTTTCGCTTTTAGGTCTGTGGAGTAGTTGTTGGAGCCAATCACTCATAGATTCTTTGGGTGGATTTGAGCTTGGTGTAGGATTAGTAGACGAAGTGGTATATGATTTCCAACTTAAGGTGGTGTTTCCCTTGTCAATGGTATCATTAAGGTGGGTTAAGGATGTACAATTCTGGTGCGAGGCATGGCTAGTACTAGCATGCTCATGTTGGGAGGGATTTGGTACATGTGGATAATCTATTTCCTTATATTTGTTAGATTTGGGCACATAAAAAAAAGAAGGGGAAGGTATCTTGGCCAAGCTTTTATCAAATGGATAAGGAGATATGCCCTATGGTGAATATTGCTTTTTGGAAGATTTAGTTTTTAAGATTGCCAGTTGTTGTTGTATGGCTTGGAGTTCTTGAGCAAGTGCTTCTAATTGGTTTGTCATATCCTCAAAAACTAACACAAGACCAAACTGGGTACCCAGAAAGGTTGATACTTTTCTCTCAAAAGACATGGAAGTGGTCACTATGATGGATGCATAGAAACAAATGTGCAGCAAGTCAAAATATATGTGCAGCTATGGTAAATAACAAAAGCATAGGAACAAACAATAAACACGTAGCAGGTCAAAATATATGCACAGTAGGTCGAAGTGTATGCACAACTCTATAGGACAAATGCGCAGCTCTGTGTTTTTGACTAATTTACAATGTTTTTGGCACGTTTTTCAATGTTTTTGGTTTCTTGGTTGAAAGTTGGTCTTTTTGATCTAATTTTTCAATTATGGCAAGTAAGACACAATAAACACAGAATATTTTCATGATTTTTGATCTTTTATAGATTTTTTGACTTTTTTTTTACTAAAAATAGGTACAAATCCTAGGATGGTAGGGACAATATAAACCACATTCTCACTATTACGTGAGACATATTTGGAAGGTGATAATTGCCCTTTCCAACACCAGTTTATAGGGGATTTTGGCTTCTAAAACAATGGATAAATAGTAAGGGCAACTGTTCGAGTGGTTATATGTGCGGTAACACTACTCTTTGTTATTGAGTCTCCCAGCCTTCAAGGGTTGCGCCTTGGAGGGTTTTGGGGGAGGTTGGATGTCGATATAACTAATCAACACTCGTTGCATGAAGATTTTTCCTCAAGCACAATTTATTTATAGTGGGTAGGTAGAGCTTGGCTTTAGCTTGTTACCACTTAAGGTTGTTCCCACTTGGACGGAAGGATATCCAAGGGCAGGCCTCTTTAAAGGAAAAACATGTGAAATGATATGTTTGGAATTTTGGTCACCCAAGATAGAGGAGAGCATAGGCCTAGTATCATTCCAAAAGCATGATAAATAATGGTTCTTTTCCCTTAGTTAAAATGAAAAAGACTAAATGAGTTATGCTACTTGGGCACACATGAGATTTGTTAACTTTGAAAGAAGCAAGATAGCAATGGTTCAATTTTATATCTTTCTAGTAGGGACTATGTTTGAGTTGTTGATGCAACAAGATCAAATTACAATCCTCCTAGTTAGAACTAAATGAGATTTGCATGAACAATCCAATTACTTTCCTTGCTAATTAGATCTATGATGTGAGTTAACAAATGCAACTAGATGTCTAACCAGCCCCTAACCTGCAAGTAGACCTAAGAATATTCCTGCGAGAGATGTTAGCGTTAGAAAAATTACAAGAAATACCTCAAGAACCCTATCAGAACAAATGCACAGTTACAAAGAATATATGCGCAGAAACAAAGCACAAATGCACAGAAACAGATGCGTTGAAAGAATGAACAAATGCACAGAAAGAATGAACAAATGTTTAGAAATAGATACGTTGAAAGAATGAACAAATGCATAGAAACAAACTACTAAAAATTCAATAGAGAACAGATGCACCGCAGGATGGAATAGATGCGCAGCAGGATGGAACAGATGCGCTGCAGGATGGAACAAATGCGTAGATTGGATAGATGCATTGAAACAGAGAATAGATGCATGTTGGAAATGAACAGATGCACAGAATCCTCCTGTGTATGGAACCTAATGTTGGCAAGAGACACTATATGGATTCATGGTTGTTGTCATTGATGGCAACAAAGGTCATTCCACATATCCGCAAGTCATGATATATCTCTACCGGAAGTCAGATTGAAGATTGTTGTGGTCCGGTGAACAAGAACAGAGCATGTGGCAAGGTCCGACAGATTGGTCCGGATCTCTCAGAGTAAGTGTCTTGGCACAGTGCGGATCTGGGGAAGTCAAGAGGACTATCTTGAGTAGTATATTCCAAGGATTTAGCCTCCGGAGATGGACAAGGAAAAAGATATGAATAGTTGAGTACCGGATTCCTGAGAGACAGTGAAAACAGAGGAAGAACTGACTGACTGAGTATCAAACTACTTTCCGGATGTGTTACAGATGATGATAAAGGTTGTGGAGGCATGAATCATGTTTGGCCGACATAATTGATGATATCTACAAGTATATGCTTGATCCGCATTGCTTGGTGAGCAAGGATTCAGCCGACAGAACTAAGTTTGTAAGAAACTAGACTGTTCCGGATGCCGACTAGAAAGGTGATGAAATTACTTGTGCGGATATATATAGAGGATGGATTTAGTTGTAAAGTGTGGAAAAATGTGTGAGAGTATATGCGAACAAGTCCAGAGTAGAGCAGAAGTAGCAAGAAAGATCCGGTATGTGAAAGGACAGCAGACTAAAGAACAGAGGAAAGATGAAGTGCAGCAGATCAGTATACTGAACCTAACCGGAACTGAACTCCAGCATATGCAGATGCTTCCAATCAGTTCAAGACTGTGATTCTTATCACTTTGTAAGACAGTGTGTCTTCTTGTAGGCAGTGAGCCTCTTGTGAGCAGTGTGCTCGGGCAGTGAGCCCTAATTGGCAAGTGCCATTTTTGTAATTTCCTATTCTTCTAACAGAGAATAATTCTTGGGTTAATCACCCCGTGGTTTTCTCCCTTAATAGGGTTTCCACGTCAAAAATACTGTGTCATGTGTTTCTTATTTCATGGTTAATGTTTTGTGTTTGATTTTATGCTGCTTCAATTAAAAGGAAAGTTCAATAAGGGAAATAATTAGGATAACTGATTCACCCCCCCTCTCAGTTATCAACAATTGGTATCAGAGCTAAGTTCCTCCTAATAGAGCCTAACAGCTTGAGGAAGATCTGGGATTTCAAATGGATGCATATGGTTTAAGGGAGCAACTCAAGACTGCCCTTGAGGATCTTGAACAGTCAAATTCTGAAGTCAGTGAATTAAAGGAAAGACTCAAACAGGCTGATGAATTCATGAGAGAATTAAAAGACAAATTAAGTCTCTCTATGAAAAAGAGAAAGGAGCTGCTTCAACAGTTGGCAAGACAAAGTGAAGAAAGCAATACAAGTGAGGAATTGACTGAGCAAACCAAGTTATGTGAAAAGTTATCAAAAGAAGTCATTATGTTAAGACATGAAATGGAATCAGGAACTATAAAGTTTACTCAAGAGATTAAAAAAAAAAGAAAGGCTGAAGACAATCTAAGACAATCTCTTAAAGAAAAATCAGAAGAATGCCACCAGATGGACAGGATTATCAGACACCTTGAATCTGATCTTGAAGATTCCAAAGATAATGAAGGAAAACTTGAGGATCAAATTGCCTCTCTCAAAAGAGACCTTCAAACAGCAAATGAATATAAAGAGAAATTCAAGATAAGTTCTGCTCAACTTGAAGTTCTTCTTGGAAGTCAAAAGAGGACAGATGACAAGTATGGCTTGGGATATGAGAAAGGAGAAAGCTCCGGATCCGGTCAGAAGAATCTTGGATCAGAAAATCCAAGGAGCAGGCCTAGAAGACCTCTGGTAAGACAGCCAAATGCTCAAAGATATCCATCCTTCAATGGATACTGCCACAGCTGCAACCACTTTGGTCACAAAGCTAATCAGTGCAGAATGAGAATGAATCAGATTAATTCATCCTTCTCCGGACAGTGCTTCAACTGCAAAAGGTATGGACACAAATCCCATGAATGCAGAATTATGCAAGTAAACAAATCATTCAAAGGTAGATGCTTTACATGCAATAGAATAGGTCATATGGCTAATCAATGCAGATCAAGGGGATATCAGTTAAATATGCAAAGAAATGTTATTTGCCAAATCTGCAATAGGTCCGGTCATAATGCTAAAGTCTGCAGAAACAAGAATCAGGACAAAAGAGGTCCGGTGTATAATCAGAATCAAGACAAGGGTAAACAAAAGATGAATGCGGATGAAGTTAGGAATCAGATGAGCAAGATTTGGGTGAAGAAAAGCTCAGAGAATGTAGAGGTTGGATCCGCACCAGATTCTGGTGCTGATATTTCTTCCGGAAATTAAAAAGTGAGCTCAGGCTCAGGGGGAGACTCAAAGAAGATTTTGTTCCCCCAGCCAAACAAGTTGTGCCGGATGTGGCACAAGATGCGGATTAAAGGGTTTGTAGATATAAGTCCTGAGATGCTTCAGTCAAGTTTTCAGAGGTCCGCAAAGAGTTATGAAGAAGCTGTGTTCGATTAAGTTAGACCTGTTCAGGGAGGTGCTCCGGTATGATAAAGGATTACAAAAAGGTCCGGAGAGATCCGGAAGTGCACGATCTTGTCTTGCGGATTGGACAGAGTGTTTGGGATGTTCTTGTAATATGTTACCTAGATTTATTCATGATTTAAAGATCCGGATGATATTCAGTGATCAGGACTGATCCGGGATACTCCAAGCTGTCCAGACATGGTAAACTGGAATAATGCAGGTGAAGCATTTATTGCAGACAGATATTAGGGTTTGCGGAGCAATATAAAGATTTCTCAAAAGTTATCTGCTCATTCTACACTTGAGAAGAAGCGAATAGTGGAGCTCTGCAACAAGGTTCATCAAGCACACCAAGGATCTCCTGCCAAAGCTATTGAATAAAGAAATCAATCCAAACACTCCGTGCAAACCGAAGGCGCATAAGGTATTCTTCGTTTTTCATTGCCTCACTGCAAATCTTTGAAGAATGGCTACTCCAAACATAGTTAAGATCTCTGATAGACCTCGCCCCTCATTCAAGAAACATCCCTACAAATCATTGGAGGTAGATCCACTAGGAGCCTTCTCTAGTGTTCCCCACGGAGTCTTACATACTGAAGATATTAGGGTTTACATACACGCAAACATTGAGGAATTTGGGGAATTCAAATTAAGAGACCTCTATCACAAGCAACTGATAGACAATGCTTTTGAGCTCAAACCAGAGTATAAGGGTATCCAGAAGAAACAATTTGAGCAATTCATTCATTTCCCTAGCTTTGAAGAAGATGAATGGGTCCGGTATGTACTGAGCAGGATGCATGACAACTTCCTTTGGCTAGATAGACCCTGTAAGATCACAAAAGAAGCAATTAGAGCAGTAACTGGTCTATACTCTTCCGGGGGGGTACCTATCCTCAAATCTGTCAAGAACAACGTTGTAACTGAGGCCACCGGATCAAAATATGATAAGAGGGCAATGACCATTGAAGATATTTCGGATCCGGATATCAAATATGCATCAATGATAATAGGATACAAGATCTATCACTCCAGCAGGGAGAATTCTGTATCCGGAACTGCAATATACACAGCATATGAAATGCTAAGAAAGAATGCAGATTATGATCTTTGTGAACTACTACTAAGCCAATTGATGGAAAATGTACAGAAAATCAAGAAAGACAAGAAGAACTCCTTTAAGTATGGTACTCTCATTGTATGTCTATTCTTTTACTTCATGAATGAGCTACCCGGAACAAGTGGATGGGTATGGCAGAATGACAAACCTGTTGCAGTCCAGATAAGAGACTATTTGCATGGACTTGGGGATGCAAAAGCGAGAAATACAGCTCTATGGGGATACTTCAAAAACTTTCAGAGCATGATGCAAGCAAGAGAGAGAATTCCCCAGTCTCTCATTGAGAAATACAAGGACTCAGTATGTTTTATGGTTGACACTGATCAGTGCCTAATGGAGGCAGTGGAGCCAAGGACTGTCTGGATCATGCCCATGGGGTATGAAGTTGATGAACAGATAGTAGAGCTGCATGTTCAACACATGCTAAGTCAGCCCAAAGATCCTAAGGCAGAAAGGTTTGGAACCTTTGAGGAGCTGAGTGTGAAATTACATGTAGAACTCAGGGAACTTGAGATTAAGAGAAAAGTGAGAAAAGAAGTAGAGCACATTGCTCAAGGCCTAGGCATCTCAAAAGAGGCACTTGATGCCAGCCGGGAAAAGAGGAGAAAGGCTGAGGAAGAAGAGAAAAGCAAAGAAAGTGCTCCGGTTGAAACCCCCACCCGGACCAGATCATCAAAGAGATCTGCACCTTCCACAACCAAAAGCTCAAAACCGGAAGTCCAGGCATCCGGTAAAAGATCCAAGACAAAAGCATCAAGGGCTTATGAAAGCCAAAAGGATGAAGAGGAAACAGAATCAGATGAGGAAGTAAGAGAAGTAAAGAAACAGAAGAAGAAAGGATCCGGTAAGCCCTCCACAGGCCAAGACAAGGATGAAATGGCAGAGGTAACTGTTGAAAAGCCCACTCTGTCACTAGAGAGCATAATCAAGTTGGTCACGGTGGATGGAAACCTTCAACCAATGACTGAATCCTATGATGACTTCAGTGAGGCAGACCAAAAGACTCTGCAGGAGGCCACAGTGAAATATCTTAACATATATAATAAGGCTTTCATTGAAATAATATCTCTTATTCCTAAAAGCCTAGAAAAGGAAATGGAAGTGAGGAAAAATAATGCTCATGCTAAAGATCTTGAGATCCGGGAGCAGATAGCTATTCAGCTATATCCTCAAATTGAACCCAAGACAATGAACATGATCTTCAAGGACTGCAAAGATGAGTTCAGAAGTAAAGCCAGGATGAATCAGCTCATGCTTGGTGAGACTGACAAAGTGGCACAAGAGACAGAAGAGATCCTCCGGAAGGCCTTCAAAAGGTTCAATCTTCCTGTTGTAGAGGACTTAGGTGCAGAAACAGCTGCTGATTTGGAATCTTCTGTTCCGGAAGAAGTGAGCCCTGAACAGACAAGTGAGGACTTGGGACCCTCTGCTCTAGAAGAAGTGGCCCATGAACAAGCAAGCATCTCTCCTCCGGTTTCCCCTACAGTCTCCGGATCCAAAGAAGAAGAGCAATTGCAGGAGAAGGAAGCAGTGGTGACAGACAAAGAGGTTGACAGTTCTAAGACTGCAGAAGAAAAGAAACATCTGTCTCCGGCAAGAGACACTGCACAAACTGTTCAACAATTTTTGAGCAAAGAAACTCTAGAGATTGATGAACCGGAGCTTCTAAAAGGTCCATTTGATTTTGACTCTCTCTCTCCGGTACAAACAATGAAGATAGCTTCATTTGCAAATGCCAAGGCAAATGAAAAGCTCCTGAAGTCTCATATGGAAGACTGTGAGTTGATAGAGGCTGCTTCCGGAGTACTTGTAAAGATCATGCCATCAATCCAAATAGATCCGACAGCCTCCACTTCCGGTAATCTAAAAACCTTAGTCAGCAGTATTGATACACATTTTAATTCTCTAGAAAAATCAGCTGAAGAAAAGGTCCGGAAGGAATTTTTGGATAAGAGATTTTCTGAAATATTAGAATTAATCTCTAAGGATAGGAAGATTGTAAGCATTGGAATAAAGAGCTTAGAAAATGCTCTTAAGGATGGCGGTGACATCTACAAATTTTGTATATCTTGGTCAAAGGCAACAGCAGCAATTGACAAGAAAATAAAAGAGGAACAGGACAAGCTTCAAAGCTTATCTCAAAGTTTTGATCCTCTCTCTTCCTCTATAATAAATCAAGAATGTCAGACTATTGCAGTCTTGAATGAAATAAAGAATCTTGAGAAGGAGAGGAAGAACATTACCAACCGGATGGGAGAACTTAGAAGGATTATAGTCCCTAAGTTGGAAACTATGCATGAGGCCATCAGTGATGCCCAGACCACCGCCCATACAAAAGATCCGACAGATCTCAGGCGGGCAGAAGCTTTTGCATTTTTGTTGAGTGGTCACATTTCAATCTTGGACAGAATGAAGCTTAGTTGGGCTACTGAAATGGTTCAACTGCAGACATCCTTTGCAGACATTCTGCAGTATATGTGAGTATGTAAATATGCGGCTATATATAGAAAATTTTTGAAAATTTTGGTGTGCGGACCCTACCCTTTGCCATTGATGTCAAAGGGGGAGTGAGGAGCAGTGAAAAATGAGGAATCCAACTCAGGGGGAGTTCCGGAAATTCTATATAAAGACAGAGCATCAGCAAAGGGGGAGCATAGTGTAAACACTTAGTCATTTTTCACTAAGTGTTGCCATCAATGCCAAAGGGGGAGATTGTTGGCAAGAGACACTATATGGATTCATGGTTGTTGTCATTGATGGCAACAAAGGTCATTCCACATATCCGCAAGTCATGATATATCTCTACCGGAAGTCAGATTGAAGATTGTTGTGGTCCGGTGAACAAGAACAGAGCATGTGGCAAGGTCCGACAGATTGGTCCGGATCTCTCAGAGTAAGGTCTTGGCACAGTGCGGATCTGGGGAAGTCAAGAGGACTATCTTGAGTAGTATATTCCAAGGATTTAGCCTCCGGAGATGGACAAGGAAAAAGATATGAATAGTTGAGTACCGGATTCCTGAGAGACAGTGAAAACAGAGGAAGAACTGACTAACTGAGTATCAAACTACTTTCCGGATGTGTTACAGATGATGATAAAGGTTGCGGAGGCATGAATCATGTTTGGCCGACATAATTGATGATATCTACAAGTATATGCTTGATCCGCATTGCTTGGTGAGCAAGGATTCAGCCGACAGAACTAAGTTTGTAAGAAACTAGACTGTTCCGGATGCCGACTAGAAAGGTGATGAAATTACTTGTGTGGATATATATAGAGGATGGATTTAGTTGTAAAGTGTGGAAAAATGTGTGAGAGTATATGCGAACAAGTCCAGAGTAGAGCAGAAGTAGCAAGAAAGATCCGGTATGTGAAAGGACAGCAGACTAAAGAACAGAGGAAAGATGAAGTGCAGCAGATCAGTATACTGAACCTAACCGGAACTGAACTCCAGCATATGCAGATGCTTCCAATCAGTTCAAGACTGTGATTCTTATCACTTTGTAAGACAGTGTGTCTTCTTGTAGGCAGTGAGCCTCTTGTGAGCAGTGTGCTCGGGCAGTGAGCCCTAATTGGCAAGTGCCATTTTTGTAATTTCCTATTCTTCTAACAGAGAATAATTCTTGGGTTAATCACCCCGTGGTTTTCTCCCTTAACAGGGTTTCCACGTCAAAAATACTGTGTCATGTGTTTCTTATTTCATGGTTAATGTTTTGTGTTTGATTTTATGCTGCTTCAATTAAAAGGAAAGTTCAATAAGGGAAATAATTAGGATAACTGATTCACCCCCCCCCTCTCAGTTATCAACACCTAACACACAAAAACTTAATTTTGAGGTTAAATTGGGGTAGGGCCCCATGGTGGGTGCCTAAAATATTATGGAAAAATTGGGAATAATATTAATGTATTAATAAAATCCAATAACTCAATAGAAATTGCAAATAACAAAGATTTAAAACAAAGAACAAACCTTGCAAACCTTGTTACCTCGCGGCTTCCATTGTTCGCCTAATCTCAATCGATCTTTGTATGTGAATGAAGCCCTCAGAAAGTGCACTTCCTTGCTTTGTTCTTCAATTTGACAATGGAGAGATGGGTATGATACTTTTTGTAATGAAGAGGAGCTTCAATACAATAAAAAGGGTGATTGCAAGCTATGGATGGATTTGGGTGTGAAAGGTATGCTGTTAATTCTGCAAAGTAAGTTTACTACTTAGATGATTGAAATGGAGGAATAGGGTTGTACTTATAGACTTGTGAGAAAGAAGATCAACGGTATAGAAAGAACAAGAAGATCAATGGTAGAGAAGACTTGAGAGGATGTGCATGAATAGGAAGAGGACATGTGTCCTTCTCTATTTTGCATGAGAGGAATTAATGAAATAGAAGAATGAGTTAACTGAAGAGATTAATTAATAAATAAAATAGATAGAAGAGTTAACTGATTAGAACTAGAGGATAAATATTGCATGAGGATGAGAAGATATTTTAACTCAATTAAATATTTGTAATATTCAATTGCATGTGCACAAGGATTGAATTATATTTAGAGATAACTCAATTTTTAGAAGAAATGGGCAACTTAAATAAATATTTGGATTTATTTAAATTTAGAGAAGATATTGTTGGAAGAAGCAATTAAATAATTGGTTTTATTTAATTTAGAATGATTTTGGAAGAACTAAATAAATAATTGGTATTATTTAATTTGTTGGAGGATTTTGGAGAATTTAGGGATTTAATTAAATAAATTGATTTTATTTAATTGTTGGAAGAATATGAATCAAATAAATAAATTTGTTTATTTATTTATTGATAGAGGAATTAGACTTAAATAAATATTAAGAATATTTATTTGGACAGAGTCATGTCATTTTTAGGTGTATACAATATTATTTCATTTATTTGAATTAAATATTGGATAACAAAGCAAAAAAACTTTGTTACTATGTGAGTAGAGTAAATATTTTCACATCATTTAAAATCAACTCCATAGCCATTTTATAAGTTAAAAGGCTCTTATTGAGGAATTTTAATTTTAAATAATAAAATATGGGCTTGTGTGGCAGTAGAAATTTATTAGGTACAATAAAACTTCATTTGTTTACATGCATTTAGAGCTCTACTGAATGCATTCCAAGCTCTCTAGATTAAATCTACCCCTTTCATGTATGAAAATTTGTGTAATTTTAAAGAGTTTTAAAGGTGTTCAAAACAAATAAATAGTTTGACACAATTTCTTGGGATACCAATTTCCATACTTAAAAGGTCATGCAAGTAGATTGGGAAACCATATTATAAACAATGCATTAAAATAGACATGAAGTGACATGTCAATCTTTAATGGTGGAACAAGTAACAATCCATCAATGCATAAAGTACTAGTGAATATAAGCCCAAAGATCTTTGTTTTTGTTTAATCATGTGTGCTTTATTTGACATATCAAATTGTACTGATACCACTTCTAGAGATTGTATGTCAATGCGACTTCCATCAATGCATCAAGTTTATAATGAATTTTACATTGTAGATTTATATTTTTGGGTGTATGGGAGCTTCAAAATTGTTTCACAATGACTTGTATATTGTTTCCTAATGAATTAAAAATTGTTTCATGGCATGAGATAGGCAAGACCACTTAAAAAAAGCCTATCAGCTAAAAATTTTACCATTTTCAAACATGTAGCTTGTTGTGATCCTTTTGTGCATCCTAGTCTAAAAAAATTAGTCATATTGCTAGGTTCATATGTCATATGGTGTTATTACAGTGTTTCAAGCATGGGACACATCTTTCAAATATTTAAATCTTTCTCCTCGCACTTCCACACACTAAGTTACTAATCCATTAGGCTGATTCTAGCATGATCCCGCAAAGCCCCTAGGCCATAGGCATGTGACATACATCACTTCAATTGTTTACACTTTTTAAGCCCCATGTTGCTTAACTCTTGATGGATCACATTACCATTTCTCTCAGCTTCCCTTGCCATTCTTTTGTGTGGGCAATTGGCCCACACTCCTCTTTATGTGTCACACCTTAACTATCCACTATGAGTTGCCCATCTCTCGGTGGCCATGTATTTCTTTGATCCCTAGTGTCCCCCACATGTCCCATCTGTGCACCAAAAACTAATTATGTTATAACACCTGTCACCTATCCCCATTACTTGTTGAGTTAGTACCGCTACATTGGGATAGACAAACATATCTTACATGTAGTTGCTTTATATATCCACACATCAGTTCCCATACTACACCCTAAAGGGAGGGACATACTCCCCACCTTAGTGTGTGGGTGCACAAACCAATGATTTGTTTATACCTAGCATTCATCCATGGATCCAATAAGGCTCCAGGTTTATATGATGACTTGGGTGGGCCCAAAGTGTTAGTGGTGACATGACATCATCCCATGTGGCAAATCACATGTCCTAACAAACCTATAATGGGACTGCTCCTGAACCTGATGTATGTGCCCTAACCCACAACCTATTAAAGAATGATCATGTGTAATTGCATGAGGCTATTGATCTTGAAGTAGAAAGGAAGACTCATGATGGGAAGGGTACAAGGTTTGAAGGGCTTAACTCACTTGCCAAGCCATAGTCACACAAGCATTTTGAAGCAGAGGAAAGACTCAAATTAATGGTGCACTCATCATTTCAAGTTTTATAAGGATTATGAAATGTTGCAGATGTCTAGAAATATGGTAAAAATACCTTATGTAACAATGGTATTGATAAAATCAAGGGTGATTTTGAAGTTGTACAATCACCTAATGGGGACCCTGGCATATTGATAAGAAGAAAGACTTTGATAATATCTGTAATGTTTTTTGTATTTTTAGAACCATGGTTCTTTGCATGCATATTTTTCGAGCGTGTTGATATGTGCTTTATTTAAGTGGTAGATATTGGTGTTACAAAAAAAGGGTGGCATATCCTCATTGACTTGTGTGTTCAACCCATTCTATGTTATGATTGGGAACCAAGCTCAGAGTTAGATCCCATATCACACATTTGGCTTTGTGTTCCATGCTTCCTTTGACCCTATGCTTATCTTGTTTTCTCTATTTATGGATGAGGTAATCATTGTGTTTATCATCAAATTTATTTTTGTAACAATGGAGTCCTTTTGTGTCTCACCTAGCTATGGCAAGGGAGGATTTGGTATGAGTTCTTGGTCTTGTTTCTTATGATATTCTCCTTCTAGATCTTTTTGTCTACTTCCCTTCCTCTTCTAGAAGTATAAGTTTATTAAATGATTTTAGTTTCTTTGGAACAACTTTCAAAGAGAAGAAGCTATAGGATGTATTAGAGCATCCCCATACAACATGCAGTCTATAGCCTGGTGATAATGACAAGAAGACTTTGGTAGAGGAAATTGATGAGTTTCTTTCTAGCTACACATTATTTTCTAATTCATGTCCAATCGCATCAAGGTCAATCTTTGTGCCTTAAATAAATATTATGATAGCATAGTAAGATTTCTATGCCCCATTTCAACACCCTTTGGATTAGACAATTGGAGGTAAAGGAGTTGTTGTAATTGTGTGATAGTATCCCTAATCTATGGAGCCCACTTCTTCTTTGGGTCCTTGATTGGGGAAGATGTTACTTGTTTTCGGTGGTAATGGTTCTAAAAGGGATGTTTTTTGTAATTTCCCTCTTTCCTCTTCCTGACAAGCATAAATATGGAGTTGAGCTAGAATAGGATGATAGGGCTATATTAGCTTCTCTTCCTTCCTAATTAGGAAAGGCCCTATCATAAGATTGCTCCATAGACACCAAAAGGATAGCATACCCACTTTGTGTACTCAAGTGGGGGTAAAATGTTTTACAACTATAATTTGTATTTGGAAGTGATAGGTGTCGATAATCCACGTGATATGAGCATCGTCCTCTCCTTTAAATATGGTTTGATCTTATTGATATGTTGTTGGTCACTATTTATGCTTGCAGGTAAGGCCTGAAGTACTGGGGCTAACCTAGGTTATGCCTTCAAACTATAATGTATTGGATGTTCAATCTATGTTTGTACAAGTCTAATTTACATTAAAATTATGTAATGTCTTTGTAATTTCTTTCAATAAATCAATGTAAGACCACACTTATATTGTCATTTTACCATATGTCTCCATTTCTATTTGAATGCTTAGGGAATTCAAGGAGTTATTGGGTTCACAATTGTTGTTCTTTATGTTAGTTTGTATTCAAGGAATGCAGTGAAAATGTTCTACTTAGATTAATTAAGTAGAAGCTCTTTCAGGACTAATATTTGGGGCATTTAGTTTTTTGTGGATAACTAAGAATGGATCCATTTTTGGGAATGGGAGGGAAACTAAGGGTCCAATTTTTTTGCAAGGTAGAAAGATAGTCAATTGGGCTCAATTTAATATTATGATTTACTTAGTCATTGTGGTTTTTTTAATTCAGATCTAACTCTATTGCTACATGATTAGGCACTAGTATAATAGTTGGGGCTAATCCATTCTTTATGATATAAAATACAAATCATTCACCCAATTTTGATAAATTATTTATAAATTATGCTCTGCTAGTATGCATGAACTTGGTGTTATAAATCTCTATTAAACCTTTGGGGATCCTAAATTTATGAGTTTTTTCTAAGGGATTATGCATATTGTTATTTTTCAGGTCATTGATGATGTAAAGTGTTGTAAGGAGCCTCATCAATAGGGATATAAATTATCCATACATCTTATATTTCATCATGACTTTTTATAATACTATCTTGCAAAGAAACTTATGACCTATAAGCAAGTGGATCAATATGAAGACATGGTGTGACATCCATTTTATGGAGTGTCTTCATACATAGGGTTTGGTCAAGCTGTGGTCGGTTATCCTATTATCAATTTATGAATGTCTCTAGGATTACCTTCCTCATCTTGTCAAGGCTCAAAGTACAAAAGAGTTATCATACTCTTATCTAGTTGGTCTTTTCTTGTCCTTGGTTTGACTATAGTTTTGTTACTTTGCCTAGATAAACTTGAATCCTTGGGCCTAGGTGTTGCATCATCCCTTAGAGCTGAGGGTAACCAGAAAAATGCCCAACATAGCTCACTCAATCAAAGCATGCATATATAAGAAGTTAAATTGCTCATGTAATATGATATGCCTAAAAATATTAAAATAAAAGAAAGGATGTTATTTTTAGCTAAGTCAATCAATAGGGGAAGGGGATTGAAAAGTCAGATATTCTATATAACAAGAGGATTATCACTCATTCAAAATTCACTTAGTTTTTCATCTTATTGTTCATAAAAACAAATATGGTGTATTTTTATTTCTACGGGTTTTAAGGACTAATTTTGAGCATCATAAAAAAATAGTTGCAGCAACTATGGTTAAAGAGTATCAGATTTGGCATATTCTATTTTTCATTATTCATTGTTACTACTATTGGTCAATCCAATTTTTAGATTCTAAATTTTATTTCTAGCAAAGAAGTGTTATCACTTGTGTTTCTTAGAGATTCGGGCAATCAAAAAGATTATTTTTAGCAATGAGATTTGCATGAAGTTGCTTGGAGTTCAAGATACTATTGTCAAATTCATCACATAAAGTCACAGATACTCTTCTTAGACACATTAATATTGTTGATTTAAAGATTGAAGAAAAATATAATAATAATTTGTGGAACTATCAAAAAGAGATTGTCAAGAAGCGGGTGATTGAATCTAAAGTGCCTTCATGGTTGCCTAAGTATTTGTGCTAAAAAGATGTTAAAGAGGATCTCGGTTGAATAGTCACAACGTTGAATAGGGTGACCAAGAAAATTGAAGCATGAACTTTCAAAAATTGGATGTTCTATTTAATTAATCTCATATGTGAAGGGAAAAGACACATTGAGTGGAATTTTATTAACAGTAATTACATCCATACTTAGTTGATAAAATTTCTAAGACAAAATCTATTATGGCCCTAATATTCGATATTCCTAAGTGTAATAAAGATAAGCACTTGTGGCATGCTTAATCTTAATATTTTTATTTGTTAATTTTAGTTATTTCCTTAAATTGACTTAATTAGGATGAAAGGGTGTGTCCCTACATAGTTATGTGTATAAATAAAGAAGAAAAATGATCTCCCAAATGCACATAAGTTTTGATATTGAATTTATATTATTATTTTCTAATAATGTGATATCACCCCCTTGAAGTGGTTTTCTATTTTATTGCTTTTTATATTTATTTCCAAGAAATATCATAACATGCGTTATCAAAGTGGCAATTTGGGCCAAGAATTTTATTTTTGATATAACTTTCAAATTGTTGCAAATTTGGATGTGGTTTTTTCAAGGTTATGAGTAATCCATCTCAAGAATCTATAGTTAAAATTTTAGCTTTATATGATATTTTTTTAGCAAGTTATTGCAATTTTATTTAATTTTGCATTAATTTGCTCTACATGCCACAATTTTTGGAATTTTAAGATTTTTTTACATTTTTGGAAAGGTCATAAAAATTAGGTATGGTTAGTTCTTTATAATTTGTTCTTAGATGAAAAATGCATTCTATGATTTAGTGGTCAATGTTGGGTCAAATGAGGGACATCAAAGTCAATTATAACTCATATTTGAATTTTATGGTTACAACTCATACCAGATACTACCCTTCCTTACCTAATAAAAAACCAAGAGTTTCAAAAACAAAAATATTAGAACCCAATATCTACAAATATTGAGTCCAATGTCACTATTTATTATCGACCACCTAAAGTTCAAGGAAAATTTGCACCAAGCTATGAAATAGTAGTACATTTTATCAAGGATAATTATTTTGCTCCATGTGCAACATATTTAAATAAAGGTTTGGATATATTTTTAAAAAATGTTGTCTGAGTTGAAGCCATAGATAAACCACCTAGGCAAATACATCTCTAATATACAAAATCAAGGGATAGAGTAGCATTTTGAACCTACCTAAAATAGGCATTCGTAAGTTTGATTATATAAATGTGACTTCATGGATAATTCTCATGGAACAATATTTTAAGTTTCATAATATAGTAGACAATGCAATAGTTGGCATTGCCTCACTACATTTAGAATCTAAACCTTATCAATGGTATAAATGGATGATGAATGACAAGCAAGAGAAAGTGCTTAGTTGTAAAGAATTTATAAATAACTTAGCAACCCACTATGAGCAACCATGGAAGGAAAGCTATTTAACCCAATTTATAAATTTAAAATAAATGTGATTTGTAGCTACATATGATGCTAAACATATGAGATTGATGATCTAGACTCAAGATGTGACATGTTATCAGAGTTTGCAACTCTACATCAATGAACTTAATGACTAAATGAAGCATTGTGTCCATTTGCTGGAACCTTGTACAATTAGGAAAGAATTGCATTTTGAGCAACATAACTCCACCACCATAAATTCCACACAAGGTCAAACCATAGGATGGAAAGACAAAAATGTGACTAATCCTATTAATTGAAATGGGGACAAGTCCTTTATTCCAAGAAAAATTACTAAGCTCTCACCTCAACAAGAGGTAGATAAAAGAGGAAAAAGTTTATGTTAGAATTGTGATAGCAATCAGTCTAGAAGTCATAAGTGTGCTAATAGTGAGAAAAGACTAATGATTATTAATAATGAAGTCAAAGAAGAGGGAGTATTAGCTACAAAAGAACTAGATGTGGAATTTGAGCATGAAATTTTAGAGTGGGAAGAAAGTGCTACTATTTTACCACATGCATTGAATGACACAAGCACACCACAAATACTCAAAAGTGATTGGTTATATAAAAAGGAAAAAGGTGACATTGTTCATTGATATAGGTAGTACAAACAAAGTTTTATTGATAGAATATTAGCTAATGATCTCAATTGTTTTGTGCATCTAATCTCTAATTTTCATGTCATGATAGACAATGGAAAACAACTCTCTTGTGGTGGTAAATGCCATCATATAAAACTCTCAATGGGAGATTATCATTTGTGGCATGCTCAACCTTAATATTTTTATTTATTAGTTTTATTTATTTCTTTAGACTAACTTAATTAGGATGAAAAGGCATATCCCTACATAGTTATGCATATAACTAAGTAAGATAAAAGCTCTCCCAAAACATCATACGTTTTAATATTGAATTCATATTATTATTTTATGATTATTGGAGGTCACCCCCTCAAAGTGGTCTACTATTTTATTGATTTTTGCATTTATTTCTAAAATAATATTGTAAAAAATCTGTTCGCATGATGTTGTATTTGATATATTCATTGGTACAAGCTCAAGCATTTAAAAAATTAGATAAAGTTCAAGTAATCACTATTTCAAAATATATTCATAGTTGGACTTCGGGAAGGGTATAAAACATTTTAAAGTGAATAATGTTTTTCTAATGTTAACTATCAAAGATTTGGAGAGCAAGAACCATGTTTGTATTTCTAATAATGTCAAAATACTTATTCATAAGTATTGATTGGTTTATCCAATTTCCCACCTTCACTTATATTAGGGTATGTGGCTTCAAATCCTATCCTTACTAGATACCTTGATATCCAAGTGATTAGGTTGTTTT
Organism: Cunninghamia lanceolata; assembly: GCA_027924645.1. NCBI lineage: Eukaryota > Viridiplantae > Streptophyta > Pinopsida > Cupressales > Cupressaceae > Cunninghamia > Cunninghamia lanceolata. The sequence continues at coordinate 162,188 of BSBN01000958.1, read as the reverse complement.
GATGGAATATCACAGACAATTATCAATTACTCATAATTGTTGCAAGAGAAAACATAAGTTGTCCATTGATTTTCCTATACAAATAGGGCCTTCTAAGTGTCCTAATGATGTTGATGCTATAGGTATGGGTGCTAAAATTTTAAATTTCAATCTTAAACTTCATCATAAGAGCAAGAGTATTGATTCTAAATGTATGATGATTGAGAGGCTTGAAGATAAGTATATACATGTACTTGATATCAAAGATTTTTGGGCTAATTGTATTGATGAGTGTGAAGCTCATAGAAGAAAAATTAGTTGCATGACTTTAGATTAGCTAAGGGTTTACAGTTCAAAGTAGGTACCACATTATCTAAGTGATTCAAAAGAATAAATTATATCTCCTCATTTTGTTCAATCAAGAGAAATGTACAAAGTTTGGCATCATTCAATTGGACCATCATGGATAGTATTTCTGAAGAGTGGATGTACAAAATGGTTATAGATAGATAAAAAATATTCTTGGATAAAAGACTAGACAAGGCAATGACAATTCCAAAAGGGAAAAAAGTCAATACATGCAAATTTGAAGCTAAATATTTTAAGAAAAAGATATATATAAAAATCCAGCAATAAAGGCATAAAAAAGTAAATCAAAATTTTAAAAGTGATCAAAAAAGTTGCAAAACACAAGAAATTGAAGGTGGCAATGATAAGTGATGAAACTGTTCATTCACTTGTTTAAACAAGTCTACTTCTAAATTCTCATAGAGAAGCTTCAATCCTTTCATCTACAATCTCAACTCAACCACAAATTGTTCTTCCAGATTTTTGTGAAGAGATTTTGGTTCCTTCATTTTCAAAACTAATTCAGTGAACAATTATCCATGTATCTAGTATACTTCTTGTTCCTACATCAACCATTTTTTCGATACAACTTGATGAAGTTAGAGAGACAATAACTACAAAGACTAATACAAGCATTGTTGAGTGGATTCATACATCTTTAATCAAGAAAAGAAGGTTAATGATAGCACAACCTATTATTTGAGTGATGTGTCCAATTTGTTTAAAAATGAGAGAGCAAAGAAAGCAAAGAGACAAAAAGGGCTAATAAAAAATGGATGTATCATTAGTGAAACAAATATTCCTCCTTCAAATACAAATGGTCAAGATGTGCAAGTTGATTTTTAGGTTGTAAGGATAAATTTTGGCTCAAGTAGTACTCATCTAGGAGATATCATCATGTTGGGAATTGTCATAGAAAATATCAAAGGAAAAGTAATAAAAGATAGTAAAGACAAAGCGTTAATTGAAGACTGAAATTAAGCAACTTCAAGAATACATAATTCATCTCTTATAATTGTCCCAAGCAACAACATTTTTTGTACCATAGGTTTTAGAATCCACAAAAGATTAAAAAATGACTAGATCAACTGATTGATTATGATATGAATTTATTCAAATGGTTGGAAGGTATAAGTCAAAGAGGGTTAAAGACATTAAAAACATTATATAAATTGATAGGAAAGGCCAATAAAGTTCTTCAAGAGATTGATGATATTGGTGGTAAAGGTGAAGAAAGTCAAATAGAGGTTCAAAAAATGAATACGAGACAACAAAAGAAAGTTTTACATGGAAAACATAGCATTCATTTTTCATGAGGAGTTTGAACATGTTGGGAAATTAGGTGTCTCAACCTTACACATTTCCCATTATAATTTATTTATCATTTAATATTTTCCTATATAATTAGTTATTGTTATTATTTAATATTTAGCTCCAACATAAATTGGAGCATTATAATTTGATGTGACGGTTGGTGGCACCCTCAAATTTTTCAAATTTGATGTGCCAATATTATTTCGAAGTGTCGACGGAGGCTTGGGTGACAGGATGCACAATCTACCCCGGAGGCCAACTTCGGTGATTAAATGTTTTCAACTCAGGCATCATCCTACAAATCTGGTTGGTGGAAAGTTTTTTGGCACACATGAGAACACGCATGCTCAATTTTATACTTCCAAGACGAGTTTTGGCGGGGTATTTAATTGTTTTCTAACTGCAACTGGGCTAATTTTGGCTTCCCAAAAAGTTTCAAATTTTACAATTATGAGGATGACCCAATTGTCGATTTGGTCTCAAACATCTTTAGTTTCAATTTCGTCAAAATTGGAGACCATTTGATACATTATTTTAATGCATTTCAGTTGTGGTGACTCACCCGATGAGCCAGTTTACAAAGCAGGTGCTAGAAATTGATTGGCGAAGCAAATTTTGAGAAAATAGGTTTTCTTGAAATAATTGATTAGCCCCCTGCACAAATTTTCATAGTCGTCGGATGCCTGGTTTGCCCAGGTGAGAAATCACCATTCACCTGTCTAAAGAAATTAAAAAATGTATAATTTTCAATAGTAAAAAATGCAATATTAAAATCAGAAATAATATTAAATGTATCTTAAAAAGGGGAAGCATTTTAAATGAAGTTTCAAGGTGAGCATAAAGGAAAGTCAAAGGTTGAAAGAAAATTATTAAACTTTATTAAAAGTTTGTAAAAGAATGAATAAAGGGGTGCAATGGTACGAATATTGCACCATCGCAGCCCCTCCCTTACTACCTTTTTTAGCCCTTGTGATGGTGCGATAAGCCCATCGTAGGGCTTATTTCACCCTCTTCCTCCATTTGCAGATAAAATTAGTGATATTCCTTCAGTCATATGGTGGTTTCGATGGATTTCTTGCCGCTTTTGACGGATTCTGATGTTGATTGATGCTGGTACTCATGTTTTTGAGCTTCTTGATGATTTTTAGTGGTCATTCTTGACCCAAATTTGTTGTCTCTTGTTGCAAAATTGTCCTACGTCCATTCTTGAGGCATATGTGGAGGTTTTTCGATCGATTTTGATTGTTTTTGGCTGCTTCAGGTGGGATTTGGGACTATAATAACATTTTTTTGTCTTTTGGCCATTTTTTGAAGGCAAATTTTGATTCAAATATGTAGTTGTGCTCAGAAATCTTCCTCAGTCCATTCCTCATCCATTGGCGGGGATTTTTAGAGTCTTGATCTGCAATTGATTCATTCAATCTCTCTTCTTTTCTTCCTGATGATGGATCATGGAGTGTGATCCGAAACATTGAGGCAAAAAAGTAATACATAGTTTTATCCAAAAGCACCACAATTCAGTTTGCAATGAATTTCAAGTGCCAGAATGATTGGATTTTGCCTCTGTTTCACCAAAACGATCCAGAGATGTTTGGTTTGGGCAGAAAATCGATCTTGGATGCTACTATGATGATGTTTTTGATGTAGATTGCTATGAGGGAGCTGGATAGGAATCTTAGAGTTTACCCATTGTAGAGGATTTGAGGACTTTAGATGCCTATCATTCAAGTTTGGGAATATCAGAAAAATGTAAATTTTATTAAAAGGGGAAAATTAAAGTGTATTTTATTTATCTTTTTCCTCTCCTCTTTTAATATAAATATTTTAATTCCTAGTGCATTTTGGAGAGAAAATGTATTAAAAAAATGCCTCACCTACCACCAGAAATGCAGTTAATTCCTAGGGCAACACACTTTGGACATAAAAGAAATATCTGACCTCTCATTTTGGTAGTTGAAGACTTGAATTTTTTTAGAAAAGTAATGAAAATACAGAGATTTTTGGGTTGTTCTATCTCTTGTGTTGTAAGTTTATGAGTTATATGTAGAATGTATGTTTGCATATATGTTTTCAATTTCATGTTGATGTTATATGAGTAACGCTTCATTGCATGTATTCAACTATCTATCTCCAAGTTGTGTGTGTTTTTCTTTTGAATCCGAATAGCTGAGGGTTATTTGAGGTTCTGGGATATGGGTTTTCTGTATTGAATGTTTAATCTTTTACTTCTACCCAAGGAGAAAATTAAATGTTTTAGGTTAAATATTGGGAAGAACATATTGCAATAAGGATATTCATAAGCAGAGATAACTGAATACTCAATCTTGGGTGGTGTTTGTAAGGCAAATACCAATTTATCCTCATGAAACTTGAATGTTAGTTGAGTTTATGCAAATCATTCACATTTATATGTCTAGTTGACTCCTTGCCTTGAGATAGGCACCAGTCTATTCTTGTGTTGAAGTTATGATTCAAAACCCCTGTCTTGCATCCAAAACACAAAAACAAAATCAGGACCTCATTTGAAAACTTTTAGATTTTAGGAGTAGGTTGTAGTTGCATGCTCTCATTTTTAGCCAGTTAGATAGTCTAAGAACATTGTTAGTCTAGATACATCCAACAAATCTTGGTCCATACATGAGAGCATTCTGCCTAGTATTGAAAAGTCAAATCTTTTTGTTTTGAGTAAGTCAAGGATAAATCTTTTGTATAAGGGACACCCCCTAGGTGTGGTAGAACCTGAAGTGAAGGGGAGGGATGTTCACACAACCTCCTATCTTTGTTGGCCGAATCAGTTTGAACTAGAGCATAGGAAGTGACAAACCCTTTGCTGATTTGGTAACCAACAACAGTTATGCCAAGTGTCATTGCCTTGCAGCAGTGGAATATTGATATTTTTTTCATTATCTTTAGCAAATGCTATGACAACTTTATGACATGTAAGAGCCAAGAATGGAGTTACTTTGGAATCAATGACCAGTTGTAAGATTGGTAAGAGCATTTGTAAGAACCTAATTTTAGACAAGAATCTTGCCTCTCTTGGGCACCACACCTCATGAGAGGTTTTTCACATGGTCTTGTAAACCACAAATAGTTTTCAGTTTGCCAGAAGCCTATAAATTAAAGGCTTGAGAAGTAGTTTGTGTTGTGATAGTTTGCAGGTACACAAGTGCTACTAGAATTACTTTGTATTTGAATGTTGGTGTGTTACTCTTGTAAAGACTTACCATACAAATATAGTGTAATCCTCTATTGATTTGATGATACAGTGTGCAAGTTTTTGAGTGGGGTTTTTCTCCTAAAAGGATTTCCACACGTAAATCACTAAGTTATGGTTTATTGTCCATCATTGATTTTTATGTTTTTCTCTATTTTGTATAATAAGTTTTAGATCAAATTCGAAGTTATTTGCATAACACTCCTCTCATTAATTAGCATAGGAAGTTGTTTTCACACACCTTGCTTCCTTACAAGTCATATTAGAGCCTAACTAGTTTTGGTTCTAGTTGTTGGGTAGAGAGTTTTTGAGCTAGTCCAATTAGAGTGTGAGCTTGTGCAGAAGGAGAAATTTGTGATCTTTATTGTAGGAAGTAAAGATGGCAAGCACATCAAGGAGGATTGAGGTGGAAAAATTTTTGGGTACAAATTTTGAGATGTGAAAGTTGAAGATGGAAGATTTGTTAATAGATCATGATATATGGGATGCTACTAATGCAAAAGTTTAGAGATATACAAATGCTACTTTGGCTGATCAATATGATGTAATGGATTGGAAAGCCAAGGGTCTAATCAAATTATATCTAGAAAATTATGTTTTAATCAATTTCCATGAAGAGCCCACTTCAAAGAAGTTATGGAAGAATCTAGGTGAGATCTATCAAGATAAATCATTGGTGAACAAAATTTTCTTAAGGAAGAAGTTGTATTCCTTGAGGATGGAAGAAGGTAGATGAATTGTGGACCACTTGGAAGGATTCAACATGTTTTTGGCTTAATTGATATCAATTGGTGTAAAAATGGATGAGGAGGAGATATGTCAATTAATTATACTCTATTCTTTTCTTGTTTCATGGTATTCTCTTGTTATGGCTATAGGGAGCACTTTTGTTACTTTCAAAGTTGAATATGTTGTGGATTCTTTACTTTTTGAAGAAATGAGGAGGAAAGTATCCATCATGCAAAAGAGGCCCTAAATGTTTGAGGAAGACTTAAGAAAGAAGCAAGAAGAATGAGAAGTGTAATAAATATAAATCCAAGTTCGTGGGGAGATGAAAACCTCCTAGTAAGTCAAAGTTATTTGTTGGAATAGTGGTAAGTCTGGTCATTTTCATAAGGAGTGCAAAGAAGAGAAGGAGAAGAAGAAGAAGAAAGTTGATTCCAATTTTGAGTCCAAGAAGGAAGATGGTGACGCATTTCATTGCATCCTTGGCCACTCGTGTAGGTGAGAATGCATGGTTGATTGACTTAGGTGCATCTTTTCACATGACCTCTAATAGACATTGGTTCAACAAGTATGAAAAATATGAAGGTGGTAAGGTGTAGTTGAGTGATAATTCCTATTTAAATAATGTTGGCTATGGTAGTATTTAGATAAAAAAATATGATGGTAGAGATAGAAGATTTTATGGTGTCTTTCATAACCCAAGATTAGAATGTAATCTATTATCTATAAGAAAACTAATAGATTTGGGAGTGTAAGTTCAATTTTCTGAAGTATGTATTAAAATGGTGGGAGGTACTATGGTAATTGTTAGAGGTAGTAGAATTGGAACTTTGTTTCAACTTGATGCATATACTATTGAGTGCAATAGTGCTTCTATAAAAAGCAAGTATGTGGCTACTTCATTGGAAAAAGAGTTGGTTTTCCTTTTAGCGGATTGTCATAGCTTTTGGGTACCTAAGGGTGCTCCTTCCACCGAATCTAAATTACCTGTAGAGAAGACTATGTTATGGCACCAAAGATTATGTCACATGGGAAAGAAGGGTCTAAGGACCTTGAAAAATAAGAACCTTGTTGAAGGTCTTTTAGATTGTAATCTTGAGTTTGATTTTTATGAGCATTGCATTTATGGCAAACAAAACCTCATTCAGTTTTATTTGAGCTCTCACAAATCTTATGTATTTTGGATCTTATTCATTCTAATGTGTTTGTTCTTGTTCATATTCCTTCCATTGCAAAGTCTATTTATTATGTTTCGTTTATTGATGATTATAATAGAAGGACATGGGTTTATTTTCTAAAAAGTAAATATGAAGTTTTTAGTTGATTTAAAGAATTTAAAGTAATGGTTGAATTGTAGACTGTAAAGAAAATAAAATGTTTTAGAATTGACAATGACTTTGAATATTGCTCTAATGATTTTGACAATTTTTTTAAAGATTGTGGTATATAGAGTCAAAAGAAAACTTCATATTATCCTCAATAAAATGGAGTTGTTGAAAGAATGGATAGAACACTGATGGAAAAGGCTAGGAGTATGTTTAGTGGTGCTGATCTACAATAAACATTTTGGGTTGAATTTGTAGCTATTACTTGCTACCTATTAAACAAGTCTTCTACATTAGCTCTTGGGGATAAAACACCTATGGAGGTGTGTTCGAGTCACAAGCCTTCATTGAAATATCTTAGAGTTTTTAGTTGTGAGACATATGCACATGTGCCAAAAGAGAAGTGCAAAAAGTTGGATAACAAAGTTGTAAAATATATCTTCATCGATTACAGTTATGGTGTGAAAGGGTACAAGCTTTGGGATCTAGTTACATAGAACATAATTTATAGTAGAAGTGTTATTTTTAGAGAAACTAAGCCCTCTTTTGTTATCTTGCAACCAAAGAAAATTGAACAAGAGAAAGAGGTGATTCAACTTTCTTCTACGCTTGAGAAAGTTGAATCAAGACCCCAAGATAGACAAGAAGTTGATGAGATCTCATCAAGCTCTAAATATTTAAATGAGGTAGAAGAGGAGGAAGAAAAAGTAGAACCTCCACATCAACTTGTTCAAAGATCTACAAAGCATAAACAACCACCAAAAAAGTATGGGTACTCTTCTATTGATTGGAAATGTATGTTAGATTATTGTCATTGATGTCAAAGGAGAAATCATATCGTTGCCGAAGAAAATAAAAGGCCAAATGCCACTAATCGTCATTTAAGAAAGATCTTATCATTGAAGGGAGATTTCATAATGGGATGACCCATTTTGGCATCCAAATTGGAGTTAAATAAAATAAATTTCATTTGTATTAATTTTGGCCAACCCCCTTATAGACCCACCCCTCCTTGGAGATTAAAATTAAATAAATTTATATATTATCTTAAGGGGCTAACCTCTCATTGCGATCACCCATTTTTTGGGAATTAAAATAATATATTTATACTTCAAGTGTGGGTGACCCCTCTTGGATGGGTCACCTCCTTTGGGCGAAGGGGTACTTTGGAAAGTATATATGCAAGTTGTGTGAGGAAAAATAAATCAAGCAATTAACAAAAGATCTTTTAGATTTAGAGAAGAAATATAATCTCCATTAGTAGATTTATAGCAAATCTTTAAAGGATATTTATGGCAAACTTTTGGAGGTGATTTATAGCAAGCTTGGAGTAGATCTAAGAGTAGATTTATAATAGACCTAAGAGCCAATTTATAGCAGACATGAGAACATATTTGCAATAGACTTAAGAGAAAATTTATAACAGATTATATGAAGTAGACTCTCACGCTTTGAAGAAGCATATTTGAGTGAGTATGAGATATTTATGAAGGATATGTATGTGGAGAGAATATGCAAGCATGTGTGATTATACAAGTACATTTATGTTATCATTAATGAGTAGAGGGGAATCATGGAGTGAATAAAGGAAGGATATTGTAATGTCCATCATCTATTGAAGAAGCAACATTCATAAGGTGGAACCTTGTTTTGGAAGTTGGTGCTTCCCAAAAGAAGAGATTGGTGTCTCTTATTGGATTGGTGCTCAGTTGTAGGGATTGGTGTCTCTAGTGGGTTGGTGGCTACAAGGATTAATGGGGATTGGTGTCTCCCATAGGTTGGTGCCTACAAAGTTTGTAAGATAATTTTATATAAGCAATCATTTGTTGTGATTTTCTCTTAGAAAGGTTTCCATGTAAATATTGTGTTCTTCTTGTGTTCTTAATTGTTAGATCTTGTATGTTTATGGTTGTTGTGGATGGTTAAGTTTCAAAAAAGTAAAAGCTAGTATTATACTGATTCACCCCCCATCTCATTATAAGTGTGCTCATCAATTGGTATCAGAGTAGGTTCCTTCAAAGATGGTCTAACCACTTGAATGTAGATCTTGGAAGAACACATGGCTAGTCAAGAAGGAAAAGAAGAGATGTATTTAGAAGAAGAGAATGACAAAATGGATGTTAGTGTAGTTTTTTAATTTTCCTTAGGAATATTTCTTTTTCCTACACATTATTAAGCTTGCTTAGGTTTATTAGATGTGGTTAATATGAGGATACGTGGCAAAATACATCAGCTACATGTGTCATGCTCTCTCCCATACATGAGTGCTTGAGTTACACACCTTCTTTTGGATTATTGTGCCACCTTTCATAACCACTATTCTATCTTTACTTGAGTAGGTTATGGGGTAGTTGGGTTTCTCACCTTATTTTGGCTTTATGTGCCACCTCTCATAACCTATTTTCTATCTTTACTTGAGGAGGTTATGCCACATGTTTTGGAATTTACCAAGTAGGTAAAACTTTTTCCTATTTTGGGTAGTTGGATTTATTACATCTCTTTGATGTATTTGCTCATTATTTTCTATATATGCAACACTCTCCTCTCACCTTAACTAGTTTGAATACTAGTTCAATAACTAGTAAGGGAGAGTAATGTGAGTATTCTCAAAATTCTCTTGTAGTTGTCTCTTTAATTCTCTCTTTCAAGATTCTCTCTCCATTCCACTATTTTGATCTTTAATCATTTGTCAACTAGAGTGTATGTGATCTACGACCGACACCAGATCTTAGCTCAGTTCTCGCTTCTTGTAGAATATAACATGGTATCAAAACTTGTTTGTTTGGTTTAGTTTTTTTTTTGTGATCCTTGATATTTGAGAGATTTGGGACTATTAGATTGCTAAGATTTTCTCAAAAACCTAGTATGCTCTTCTCTTGCATCCTTAGATGATCTAGAGAATCAGAATAGTTTGAAGGAAAATAAGCATTTGTTTACTTTAGTATGCATATTTGTGTTCTTGTGAGATCTGGACGATTACATCTTTTTGGTAATCCTAGAGGCATATTTGGACATTCCATAGTGTCTAGAAGGCTCAGAAAACTCACTTGATTAGCTTTTGTTTCACCAAAATCTAAGATTAGAGGACCTAGTTGCTATAGAGGTTTTCAGAGGGGTTCTTGAGGGTAGATGTCAAATTGAAGCATTTTTATCCCAAACGGACCTCACCATCATGCTCAGAAGGCTTGAAAACCTAAATATTGACTTCAAAAGTTGAACTCTAAAAAATTGATCTCTGAGACAAAAAAAAACTTGCATTCCAAGTCGTACAAATCCTAATTTGCCTGTACATACAAGATTTAAAAAAAAAAAAATTAGAAGTATTGTCTAAGCGCTCAATGCTATTTAATAGGGCTTCAGCCCTTATAAAAAGGGCTCAACCCTAATTAACATGGTTGCACTCCTAGTAGACTTAGTCCCTCCTCTGCCACTAAGTGACTCAACCAAGGTCGCTACCCAAGCAGCTCAGCCAAGCAATGCCACCAAGGTGCTTCAACACCTCCACCTCCACTAACCTGCCAAAATTGGTGCTATATTTGGTGGGTTTGCTAAATCAGAAAAAATTTATATTTACTAGGCACCCCACCAAATTTGGCAATAGTGTTAGGATTAAGGTGCCATCAACCTTGTAAATCCTATGTAATTAATTACTCCTAATATTGTTTGTAAATCACCCATAAAGGATGAATAGTTTCACTAGCAGCGATCTTATTTTTAGTCGCATGTTTATATCTGGTCCCCAACGCTAATTCATCCATGACAGGGGGTCGCAGGGGGGTTTCCCTTTTGTTGTAAATCTAGACTTTTCATCATTAGGTCACAGATCTGAAAGTTGATATTATGTCAGTTTTCTTGCCCTAGAAGGCAACCCCCTTTTATAAGGATATTTGTACTATGTTTTTATCAGAGTTGAGAGTAACAGGCACCATTGGATTGAATATTAAAGAAGAAGAGAAAGTGCATGTATTGTAATCTCATATTTGAAGATAATACAACTTGGAGTCTCTTTTCTTGGTGGATCTTTTTACCCAAAAGGGTTTTCTCCATGTTACATACTTTGTTATGTGTTCAATTCTAAATGCATGTTATTTCTGTGTAGTGGGTTTTATTTCTGTTGCAATCTCCATTGATTCTGCATTGTTTAGAGGACATAAATAAGGTTTGAATTAGATTTCCATTATGTGGTTTGCATCTTCATTTCTAACATTTGGTATCAGAGCCTAGCCAGTTTTGATTCTTGGGTGGTAGTCTGAAGGTTTTTTAGTTGCAGTGGGAGATATGGTTGTTGTTTGTTTACAGATCTTGTGTAGATATCATGGCTTCATCCACTGTTGCTTCTACCTCTCGGCGAGACATTGAAAAGTTCAATGGCATGGGGTATGAATTATGGAAGCTGAAAATGGAGGATTTACTAGAAGAAAGAAACTAGTGGTTGCCTGTTATGAAAGAGAAGAAACCTGATGATGTTGCTCCTGATGAGTGGGAAAGACTGGATAAAAAGGCACGAGGTACAATCTGGTTATGTCTTGCAAATTTTGTTCTACTAAATGTTGCAAGTGAGAAGTCCATACATAGCTTGTGGAAGTGTCTAGGTGGGATCTACCAAGCCAAGAGTATTGTAAATAAGCTTTATTTAAAGCATAAGTTATTTTCCATGAAAATGAAAGAGGGTAAATCGATTGCAGAGCATTTGAATTCATTTAATTTGTTATTGAGTCAACTAGCATCTATAGATGTTGAGGTGAATGAGGATAAAGGTATATTATTTCTCTATTCTTTTCCTGAATCATGGGAGAATGTTATTTTGGCTATCATTGCTAACCTCACAGATCTGAAGTTGGATGCTCTTGTTTCAGTTCTATTGTCACATGAATTGAGGAAGAAAAGTTTAGATAGTTCATGGGATGCTCTCAGTGTCAAGGGAAGGTCTATGGAAAGAGGACCAAAAGGAGATCAAAATGGGTCTAAAAACAAGTCTAAGGGCCATTCTAAGACTCTTGGAAAGAAGAACAAAGTGAAGTGTTGGAACTACAGAAAGAAAGGATATGTGAAAAAGGAATGTAGAAACTTGAAGAAACAATGGGATTCTGCTACTGATAAGTCTTTGAACGTAAGTGGTGTGGTTTTACTTTTTGCATGTAATGTTTTTTCTCATAATCATTGGTTGGTTGACTCAATATGCTCATACTACATGACTCCACATAAAGAATGGTTTTCCACATACAAAGAGTATGATGGAGGAAATGTGTATCTCGAGGACAGCTCTACATATCCTATTGTTGGATGAGGGAAGGTAATGTTGTGTTTCAGTGATGGGAGAATTAAAACCCTCCCTGGTGTTTTGCATGTTCCTAGATTGGCTAGAAATTTGAATTTTTGTTTCAAATTTAATTGATTTGGGAATGCATGTGACATTTGATAAGCATGGCTACAAATTGGTGAGAGGAAACTTGGTGGTAGCGAAGGGGAAAAGATTGGGAACTCTATTTAAGCTAGAAGCCACTACTATTTGTAATGCCTCTTATGCATTTGAGGCTAATACTAAAAATATATGTATGTTGTGGCACCGTAGATTGGGCCACAAAAGTCAGCCTAGTTTAAAGACTATTTTAAATAAAAAATTGTTAGATGATTTATCCTATTCTGATGAGAGTTTCAAATTTTATGAACATTGTGTGTTTGGAAAATAGAATAGATCTCCATTTCCTTCAGGCAGTAATAAATCTAATGATAAATTGGAACTAATCTATTCAGATGTTTTTGGTCCAGTGGATGTTGAATCAATTAGAAAATCTAGATATTTTGTTTCCTTCATTGATGATGTCTCAAGGTTTACCTAGATTTATTTTATGCATGACAAATATGAAGTGTCAACTAAGTTTAAGGAATTTAAAGCTTTAGTTGAAAAGCAATCAGATCATAAGATTAAGGTTTTGAGATCTGACAATGGAGGAGAATATTGTTCTAAGGAATTTGATGAATACTCTAAGCCTGCAGGTATTGTTAGATGGAAGAAAACTCCATATACACCACAACAGAATGGAGTGGCAGAAAGGATGAATCAAACAATAATGGAAGGACCTAGAAGTATGTTGAGTGAATCACAGTTGAACAAATGCTTTTGGGTAGAAGTTGTGTGTATTGCGAACTATTTAGTTAACAAATCTCTATGTAAGGCTCTTGTTTCAACTCCTTATGAAATGTGGATAGGTAAGAAACCCTCTATTTCACATTTAAGGGTATTTGGTTGTGAGGCTTATGTTCTTGTGTCTAAAGAAAAATGAACTAAGTTGGATCCAAAAGATGAAAAATGTACTTTCATTGGATATGGTGATAATGTAAAATGTTATAAGCTTTGGATCCACTAACCTGAAAGATTATCTATTCTAGAGATGTTGTTTTCAGAAAACTTAGTGTTATTTTAGAACCTGAACAACTAAAGGAAAAAGAAGAAAAGGAGAAGAGAGTGCACTTTGAATAAGAGAATGAAGATGCACCTCAAGAAGAACAAAATGATGGATTGGGGGGTGAAGAAGCAGAAGAAGACTCAAGTGAAAGTTCTGATGAGGAAGAATCTATTGTGACAGAAGAAGTTGGTATAGATTAAAAGATCCACAAGACAATGGAACCCAATTGACAGGTATAGTCCACTAGATTTCCATTATGTATTTGCTTTATTGAGTACTGATGATGAACCTAAATCCTACAATGAAGCTATTCATGCAGATGATAGTGAGTCTTGGCAGTTAGCCATGCAGGAGATGATGGATTTAGACTCTTGTAACACCTAGGATCTTGTTCATTTGCCCAAAGGAAAAAAGGCCATAGGTTGCAAGTGGGTCTTCAAGAAAAAGTTTGGAGAAGACGGTTCATTGGAGAAGTACAAGGCTAGACTGGTAGCGAAGGGCTACTCCTAGAGAGAGGGAGTTGATTTCAGTGAAATATTCTCTCCTGTTGCTAAATTAACTTCTATTAGATTTCTCTTACCTATTATTGCAGCTCTTTATTGGGAAATAGAGCAAATGGATGTTAAGACTGTGTTCTTACATGAAGATCCTGAGGAAGAAACTTACATGCAATAGCCTATAGGTTTTAAGGTAAATGGGAAAGAACATTGGGTTCGCAGATTGAAGAGGTCTCTTTATGGTCTGAAACAATCCCCCAGAATGTGGTATCATAAATTTGATTCATTTGTGTTGTAATTGGGTTTTGTTAGAAGTGAAGAGGATCATTGTGTTTACATTCATTGTATTGATGATTCTATTCTAATCATTGCATTATATGTTGATGACATGTTTTTCAACAATACTAAGGGTATGATTAGTGAGTTGAAAGCCCAACTTTCAGGTGAATTTGAAATGAAGGATCTTGGAGATGCCAGGTATATTTTGGGGATACAGATCAAAAGAGATAGAGGTAATAGAAAAAATTGGTTATCTCAAAGTAAGTATGTGAATATCATTTTACACAGATTTAGTGTGCAAGACTATAACCCAGTTAGAGTTCCTTTTCCATTGGTACTAAGCTTTCATTAGATATGTGTCAAACAAATGAGGATGATTTAGAGGATGTGTCTAATGTGCCACATGCTAGTTCTATAGGGAGTTTTATGTATGCAATGGTTTGCACTAGACCAGATATTGCCCAAGCAATGAGAGTTTTGAGAAGATTTATGTCTAACCCTAGTAGACAACATTAGAATTATGTGAAGAGGGTGTTTAGATATCTAGCAGGCACTCTGATTACTATTTGGTTTATATTGGTACTGACAGTACTGACAAAACTTTGCACATATTGGGATTTGTTGATGCAGATTGGGCAGGTGACTTGGATAGTCGAAGGTCCACTAGTGGCTATGTATTTACTTTGTTTGGCAGAGCAGTGAGTTGTATGAGCAAAAGGTATCCCATGGTTGCTTTGTCCACAATCAAAGCAGAGTATATGACTACTACCCATGTCTCTAAGGAGGCAGTTTGGTTGAGGAGATTATGTACAAGTATTGGTTTTGATTGCAAGATCATTTAGATTGGTTGTGATAGCCAAAGTGCTATTTGTATGGCTAAGAATCCTATGTATCATGCTTGGACTAAGCATGTTGATGTACAATATCACTTTTTTTGAGAAATGGTTGCAAGTGGATAGATTGAGCTGAAGAAGGTAGACACTCAGATGAATGTTGTAGATGCTTTGACCAAGCCTGTGAGCACAGAGAAATTTGTCTGGTGGAGAGGTCACGGGCCTTGCTTCTAGCACCTAATTATTTTATGGTTTTCCTATGGGTATTTACAATGTATGATGTCAAGTGAGAGAATGTTAGGATTAAGGTGCCATCAACCTTGTAAATCCTATGTTATTAATTACTCCTAATATTGTTTGTAAATCACCCATAACGGATGAAAGGTTTCACCAATAGCGATCTTGTTTTCAGCTGCATGTTTATATCTGGTCCCTAATGCTAATTCATCCACGATGGGGTATCACAGGGGGTTTACCCTTCATTGTAAATCTAGACTGTTCATCATTAGGTCATAGATCTGATTGTCGATATTATGTCAATTTTCTTTACCTAGAAGGAAACCCCCTTTTAAAAGGATATTTGTACTACATTTTTATTAGAGTTGAGAGTAATAGGAGTTGCTGGATTGAAGACTGGAGAAGAAGAGGAAGTGCATGTATTGTAATCTCATATTTGAAGATAATACAACTTGGAGCCTCTATTCTTGGTGGAGTTTTTTACCCGAAAGAGTTTTCTCCACATTACATACTATGTTATGTGTTAAGTTCTTAATGCATGTTATTTTTTGTAGTGCATTTTATTTCTGTTGCAATCGCCATTGATTCTAAATTATTTAGAGGACATAAATAATGTTTGAATTAGGTTTCCATTGTGTGGTTTGTACCTTCATTTCTAACAAATAGGAAAAATTTACCTGGTTATAACTAAACTTGGGGGTTTCACCAAACTAGGCTTTTTTGGCCAAATCTAGTGACAGGTAAAACTACTACTAAATTTGGCATTCCTAACAAAATTGGAGGTTTTCCCCCTGAAATTGGTGGTGATGTAATGTTTAAGTCAGCAAGTGGAGTTTGAATTTTTTCCCCCTCACCATTGAGCATTTCAATTTGGAAGGTGAACTTCAAAGAGCCTGTTCTCAGCCAAATGGAGGCCTTTTCTAGCACATTTTTTTTTTGTTTTGGGGTAGAATTTCATACTCTATGTTGGGTGAAATTATTTTTCTAATTTGATGCTCCAGATTTCTAGTAATTAAATATTATCTCAGAAGTTGTTGCATAGTTCTCATTTTGAGACCTTCCAGAAGGCAAAACTTGTGCAAACAAACTCCCTTTTTATGCCATTTTTTTAGGGTTCATATTTTTCTATGTACTCTACATCAGTGCTCTCAATTTGATCTCATATTATACTTGAGCTATAGTTTCATTGTTTTGGCCATTTTGGGCCCTGTAAGAATCTGAAAATTGGATATTTGCATTGTAAATCACATTAATTATAAAGTGCCAACATTGTAATTTCTGGGAGGGTCATTTAAGAAACTAGTAAAAAGAGGGGGTGTCTTGTGTGTCTCTTTTTCACACTTTTTTTTTCTGCATTTTAGTTTACTTTTATGTGCAAATGGATGATTCAACAGTTGTTGTTTTAACACCATATAACTATTTTAAATGGAAATCAAAGATGATAATCTATCTCAAAAGGTGTGGCTATCCCAGGGTTACATGGGACTTGAAATAGAACCTGCACAAAATGTAAAAAAGATAAAATGGTTTAACAAGTGTGATCTCAAAGCCTTTGGTACTCAGTGTATGTTAGTTTCTCCTGACCTACTTTTTCATATTGAATTTGCTAAAACACCCAATGATGTGTGGACCACATTGGAAAACCTCTTTGGTAAGAAGGATGAACTAAGAGGTCATTAGTTGCAGAATGAACTCATAGGGTTGAGTCCTAGAAATTTTGGCACCATACAAGACTTCTTCACAAAGTTGAAAGCCATCAGATTGTAGTTGAAATAGTGTGGAATAGAAAAAGAAGACAAACAACTAATCTTAAGCATTCTTTCTAAGCTTGGTCTGAACTATTTTGTGTTTGTTTCTACATTTTATGCCACAAAAAGTTCCCTAGGTTCGAACTATAAAATGCCTTATCTAGATGAGTTTATTGTAGAACTCACTAAGGAGCAAGATAAACTGGTTCACATGGGTACAATTAAACCCTCTAAGTCACATGCCTTGGCTACAAATCAAGGCACAAAAGAATAGAAAGGGTCTGACAAATAGGATAAGAAACAAAAGAACCAAGGAGAGTAGAAGAAAGATATTAAACCTATTGCTTCAAATGTAGCTAATCAAACCTCTTCATAAAAGATGAACAACCTAGAAAGGAGAAGGTCAAGTGTTCTTACTGTAAGAGGCCTAGACATGATGAACACAAGTGTTTAAAGAAGCAGATTGATCACATGACACATCTTGAGAAGAACAATATCAAGGTCCCTACCTCTATTAGGTAGAGTTCATCAGAAGAGTCTTCAAAGGACACATAAAAGAGTAAGGGGAAAGGAAAGGTAAAGGACCTAGTTGAAGTTGCTTCACAACCTGATACATGGATAATTGAATTGGGTACTTCACACCACATAGCTTCTTCACAAGATGGTTTTGTCTCCTTAGAGTCATGTTCTATGCTTGTTATACTCATGAGTGATGACACTCATGTTGAAGTGCATGGGAGAGGGTATGTTTGGTTCTCCTGCATGGGCCCACATTCTAATAGAGAAACACAAGGCTATGGATCCACAAAGCAAGCCTTGCATATTTGTTGGGTAGCTAGTTGGTGTCAAGGGCTATAGGCTTCTTCATCCTACCACACATGAGTTGTTCATCGAGAGCAATGTTCATTTTGAGGAGGACTAATCCAACTCTCCTATCACTTCTCCATAAAAAATCACATTGGAGACATTGCAGCATGATGATAGTTCTTCAGAGGATCTTAATCCTCCTGATCATGATGAGGAGTCTTCTTCCACCACTTCATATGGCGACAATGGTGATGAGGATCCACCCTCTCCTCCTAGTCATCATTTAGAGGTTGATGATTCTCCTCTAGACTCTCCTACCACAGGGCCTCTTTGGGCTCGTCAAACTTTGCAGTCACTAGGTGATTGGGTTGGTGATCCTTTTGATACTCAAAGAACAAGGTCACAATTTCAGCAGGCTCCACATCTCTTTAATGCTTCAACTTCTAATCCACAAACTTTTTGGGAAGCTTCTATTGTCCCTGAATGGGATGCAATAATGTAGGAAGAGTTCAATTCCTTGGAAAGGAATCATACATGGGATTTAGTCCCTCTTCATAAGGGAAGAAAACTTGTTCTATGCAAGTGGATCTATCAAACAAAATTTGTAGCAGATGGGTCAGTTAACAAGCATAAGGCTCACTTGGTTACCAAAGGATTCTCCTAGGTGCCTAGGATTGACTACTCTAAGAATTTTGTGCCAGTAGCCAAGATGAATTCCATCCAACTTGTACTTTCTATAGTTGCAAGCCATCATTGCAAAGTTCATCAGATGGATGTGAAGAGTACTTTTCTTCATGGTGCCCTTTAGGAGGAAATCTATATGGAGCAGCCACAAGGGTTTGTTAAGGATCCTTCACTTGTTTTCTAACTTTGAAAGTCTCTATATGGCCTTACATAGGATCCTTGAGCCTAGTATACCAAGATGGACTCCTTCCTTCTATCCATTGGGTTCGCTCAATGCCATTATGATCCAAACATCTATATTCTGCAACAAAATGATACTCTCACATTTCTGGTTCTCTATGTCAATGACTTGTTGATCACAAGGAGTCATTCATCCACCATCAAGTCAATGAAAACTACTTTACATGATCAATTTCTAATGTCATACTTGGGTCTACTACACTACTTCTTAGGGATTGAGATCACTCAGTAATCTTCAGGTATCTTCGTCGCACAACCCAACTACACACTTTACATGCTCTTCATATTTCGTATGGCTAACTATAAGCATGCACTGACTCCATTTCTGCAAGGGGTCAAACTTGAGGCTAAGTGTTCTTCAGCCTTGGTTGATGGCACTTTATATCGACAACTTGTTGGGAGTCTCATCTATCTGACTCACACAAGGCTTGACATTTCATATGTTGTGGGCATGCTCTCTCAGTTCATGCAAGAGCCACATGAGTTGCATTGAAAAGCAGCTAAGAAACTTCTCCACTATGTTCAAGGCACTCACAACTTTGGAATTCACTATGCAGTGGATGTGGATTTTGACTTGGTGGGATACACAGATATAGATTGGGCAGGTGATTCTCAGGATCACAAGTCTACTTTAGGGTATTACCTCTCACTTGGTTTTGGTCCAGTTTGTTGGTTGAGCAAGAAGCAATCTGCCATTGCTCTTTCATCTACAGAGGCTGAGTATCTAGGGGAAGTTAATGCCACCACTAAGGCCATCTAGATTTAAAATATTCTCACTAAGTTAGGCATTTCATTTAGAAAGCCCATAGTCATCTTTTGTTATAATCATAGTGCAATTCAAATCTCAAAGAATCTAGTCCATCACCAGCGGGCAAAACACATTGAGTCAGGACTTGATTCATGCAAAGATGATTCATCTCAAGTACATTCAAACATTGGAGTAGATCATAGACATATTCACCAAATCCTTCACTGAGAGAAAACTCCTTCATCTACAAGCTTTGTTAGGGTGTGGCCAATGTCTACTTTAGGTGTGGCTTCTTTGTCCTTCTCTTTCACTCTCTCTACTCTGGGGGTGTTTTCTCTCTCTATTGAGGGAGGTCTATCCATTTGTGGGGGGGCTTCTTCTCTTTTGGGGGGGAATTCTTTGTACATTGGTACCTCATCAAGTTTCATTTGCCGGGACCCATATATTTTCACCCACCTAAACTATGCTTATGGGGGGTGTTAGTGTAGTTTTTAATTTTTCTTAGGGATATTTCTTTTTGTTACACATTATTAAGCTTACTTAGGTTTATTAGATGTGGTTAATATGAATACACGTGGTGAAATACATCAGCTACATGTGCCACTCTCTCCCACACATGGGTAGTTGTGAGTTACACACCTTTTGGCTTGTTGTGCCACCTGTCATAACCACTATTCTATCTTTACCTGAGTAGGTTATGGGGTAGTTGGGTTTCTCACCTTCTTTTGGCTTTATGTGCCACCTCTCATAACCTCTTTTATGTCTTTACTTGAAGAGCTTATGCCACATGTTTGGCATTTACCAAGTAGGTAAAACTTTTGCCTATTTTAGGTAGTTGGATTTATTACACCTCTTGGATGTATTTTCCCACTATTTGCTATACATACAACACTCTCCTCTCACCTTAACTAGTTTGAATACTAGTTCGGTAACTAGTAAGGGAGAGTACTATGAGTATTCTTAAAAGTCTCTTGCAGTTCTCTCTTTGATTCTTTCTTTAAGAATTCTCTCTCCATTTAGCTATTTTGATCTTTGATCATTTATCAACTAGAGTGTATGTGATCTATGACCAACATCATATCCTAGTTCAGTTCTTGCTTCTCACAAAATCTAACAATGAATGGGGAAGTTGATTTGGAAGAACTCAATTGTTCCTTAAGAGAAATCAAGAAGTTTAGGAAGAATAATTTGAAGCAAAAATTATAGCTTCAAGAGGAATGTGAATCTAAGGCGAAAATGTCACAAAGTCTTGAGGAGTCAGAGAAAATGATCATTAATATAAAGATTCAACTTGAAGAAGAAAAGAAGATTAAAGAGGAGATAAGAATTCAATTAAAGGAAAAAGAAGAAAATTGTGAGAGGTGTGAGTCCAAAATTGTTTTCTTGAGGAAAGAATTAGAGAAAACAATTGTTAACCTAGACAGGAGCCTCAAGTTTGAAAAGAGTACCAAGATCTTGGATGATATTATAAATGGGAAGAGGTCACCATTTATAAAGGCTAATCTTGGATATAAGGAAAATTAGATGGCCAACAAAGAAGATTCCAAAGAGCCACCAAAGAAGACAAGTGAGGAAAAACTGAAGAGTTATGATAATGCTCTCAAAAGTCCTATAAGCAAGAAGAAAAGAATTAAGTCCCACAAAAAACAAGAACTCCTCCAAAAGATAACAAGAGCAAATTCAGAAAATCATTCACTCCAAGACAACCACATATGACTAGGTTCTAGAGTTCATTTTATGGTTATTATTTTTTGTGTAATCACTTTGGTCATAAAGCAATAGATTGTAAGACTTGTGTAAGAAATTTTGGTTGGAAAAATAATAGAAATCCTTATGGGTTCTCAAATAGGAGCTATAGAAACAAGTTTGGTCATAAAGCCTAGTTTTGTAGAAGTGGTTTTGTGGAACCTTCTAAACAAAACAAGAAGGAATAAACCCTTGGTAGGCAAAAGGAAGAAGCTACAAAGGTTTGGAAGAGGAAGCAAGAGAAAGAGAAGGAGAAATCTATGCTTGTGCAAAATACATTTGATGCACAAGAGGTAACTCTAAGTTCATAAGGAGAAGTACGAATTCATGGGGAGCTAATCATTGCATTATCTTTCAAGTTCATGGAGAAGACAATTCAAAGATAGATCAACTGATACATATTATATATAAGGGTAATGAACATCCCTTTTCCATTGATGTCAAAGGGGGAGAGTTGTAGAAAAGGGGAATATTTTAGAAAGGGGGAGTTTTCTTTGTGAGAGTACTAAACTTCCCTTTTCCATTGATGTTAAAGGGGGAGAGATACAGAAAGGGGGAGGAATGCAAAAAGGAAATTTATGTTCTTGTTGCATTCATAAATCATTTCTTTGTAGGGTTGCCATCAATGGCAAAGTGGGAGATTGTTGGATTATTGTCATTGATGTCAAAGGAGAAATCAGATTGTTGCCGAAGCAAATCAAAGGCGAAAGATCACTAATCATCATTGAAGAAAGATCTTAGCATTGAAGGGAGATTTCATAATGGGCTGACCCATTTTGGTGCCCACATTGGAGTTAAGTAAAATAAATTTCATTTGTATTAATGTGTGTCAACCCACCTTATAGAGTTGCCCCTCCTTGGAGATTAAAATTAAATAAATTTATATATTATCTTAAGAGGCCGACCTCTCATTGCGATCACCGATTTTTTGGAATTAAAAAAAAAATATTTATACTTCAAGTGTGGCCAACCCCTCTTGGATGGGTCACCTCCTTTGAGCGAAGGGGTACTTTGGAAAGTGTATATGCAAGTTGTGTGAGGAAGAATAAATCAAGCAATAAACGAAAGATATTTTAGATTTAGAGCAGAAATGTAATTTCCATCAACAGATTTATAGCAGATTCTATGAAGTAGACTCTTTTGAAGAAGCATATATGAGTGAGTATGAGAGATTTATGAAGGATATGTATGTGGAGAGAATATGCAAGCATGTGTGATTGTACAAGTACATTTATGTTATGGTTAATGAGAAGAGGAGAATCATGGAGTGAATAAATGAAAGAGATCGTAATGTCCATCATCCATTCAAGAAGCAACATTTAGAAGGTGGAACCTTGTTTTGGAAGTCGATGCTTCTCAAAAGAAGAGATTGATGTCTTGTGCTAGGTTGCTACTCAGTAGTGGGGATTGGTTTCTCCAATGGGTCAGTACCTACAAAGATTAACGGGGATTGGTGTCTCCTATAGGTTGGTGCCTACAAAGTTTGTAAGAGAATTTTATATAAGCAATCATTTACCGTGGTTTTCTCCCAAAAGGGTTTCCATGTAAATCTTGTGTTCTTAATTGTTAGATATTGTATGTTTATAGTTGTTATGGATGATTAAGTTTTGAAAAAGTAAAAGATACTCTTATACTGATTCACCCCCCTCTCAGTATAGGTGTGCTCATCAATGTATATTTTCTTTGAATACTAACATTGATGAACCCCCTAAGACCCCTATGGGTTTAAAGTCAAACCCCGTGATGTTTGGTGGCCGGTCTATGCTCACTAAAAAATAGTTCTCCAGCTAAATAGAGTGATTCTAAGATGCTTTCTAAGAGAAACCTCATGGAGGACATGAATAAAAACACGGGTAAAAACCCTAAGGGTAGTCTTGGTCCCATTGGGGAGAAATATGTTGAGGGAGTGAGTCAATTTGTGGGTGTGGCCTTATTTAATCCCAAAGAAAAGAAGTAGTCCCAACCTGGTGATAAGGAGGTTGGGGAGACTTCTAGTGACTAGGAGAAAAAAGGGATGAATATTAGAAAGTCTACCAAACTGGCAGGGATACACTCCTAGTTTAAAAGACATTAAAATTTCAAGTGACTTCTTGCAAGAGGAAGAAAACAATGATGAAGAGGAGAAAATGGATGTTACTCCTAAGAATTCTAATCAAGGAGGGAAGGTAATAGTCTATTTACTAAGTTGAATGCTCTGTATTCTAATTCTGAGGTTGCAGATCCTACCTAGGAACCACATTATGTTCAGAAGGGCTGTGAGTTGTGTTCTTAGATTGCTAATGAAGTAGTTGCTTTGAAGGCTGAGATGGAGGAGATTGAGGAGAACATGAGAGTAATGACCAGGTTCAGCACCAAAGTGATGCATAGTTCTACCACCACTCTATCTATTTTATAGGAACTAGACCTGAAGAAACATGGTATTGCCAATGACAACAAGGTTAACTATGATGACATGTATAACTTCCTCATAGAGGACTAGGGAAAGTTATCCCCTTAGTTTCTGTTCTTTTCTAGTTTTTCATTTTGGATTTTTTTATTAACACTACACCAAATCCTTGTGATTAGCTCCCTTTTTTGCTCTATTTTTTGCTTCCACCCACTATTTTAATGTACTTTTGTCTAATTTTTTCAAAAAGTCATTGCTATTTATCGAGATGGCACTATTTTTGGCATTTTTGTACCGATCAGATCAAGTAGGTGCTAATTCTAGCTCTAATCAACACCCACTCTAGCACCTACTTTAGTGCCTAATTTAGTACCTACTTAACACTTGTTTTAGCGCCTACTTTAGAGCCTGGTTTAGCGCCTAACTTAGCGTATAGTTTACCGCCAAATGTAGCACCTAAATTGGTGCCTAGTATATGGTTACTTGGGTTTAGGAGTATTATTTAGGGTTTGGGGTTTATGGTTTTGGGGTTAGGGGTTCAGGTTTAGAGGTTTAGGGTTTAGAGAGAGATAGAGAACCAATAGGGAATTATAGAGGAGATTGATGGGAGAGATAGGGAGATAGAGGTTTACGGTTACTTGGGTTTAAGGGTTTAGGGTTTCTCAGTTTTAGGGGTTAGGATTTAGGGGCATTATAATTTAGGGTTTAGGGTTTATTGTTTGGGGGTTAGGGGTTCAGGTTTAGAAGTTTAGGGTTTAGGGTTTAGAGAGAGAGAGGAATGATAGGGAGATATAGAGGAGACTATGGAGAGAGATAGGGAGATAGAGAATGAGGCACATGGCTAGGGACATAGGGAGAGAGATTATTGAGAGGTAGAGGTATGATAGAGATAGGGAGATAGGGGAGAGATAGGGAGATAGACTAGGTTTAAAGTTGCTTGGATTTAGGGTATAGGGATTTGGGGTTTAGGGTTTCTTGGGTTTGGAGATAGTTAGATAAAGAGAGAGAGAGAGAGAGGAGATAGATAGGTAGAGATAGAGGAGACATAGAGGGGAGAGATAGGGAGATAGAGAGTGAGCAAGATATCCAGAGAGATAGGGAGAAGGATTAAGAGGTAGACTAGGGACGATAGAGATAGGGAGATAGGGGTTTAGGGTTTCTCAGGTTTAGGGTTTAGGGGTTAGGGGTTAAGGTTTAGGAGCATTATTTAGGGTTTATGGTTAATTAGTGTTTAGAGGCTTAGGGTTTAGTGTTTAGAGAGAGGACCAATAGGGAGATATAGAGAGTGAGGTACATAGCCAAAGACATAGCTGGAAGAGATAGGGATGTGGAGAGTGAGGGACATGGCCAAAGACATAGGGAGAGAGAATGAGAGGTAGAGGAAAGATAGAGATAGGGAGATATAGTTTTAGGGTTGCTTGGGTTTAGTGTTTAGGGTTTAGGGGTTTGACAGGGTTTAGGATTTAGGGGTTTAGGGGTTAGGGCTCAGGTCTTAGGGGCATTGTTTAAGGTTTATTAATGTTTTAGGGGTTAGGGTTTAGGGGCATTATTTAAGGTTTAGAGGTTTAGGGTTGCTCAGGTTTAGGGTTTAGGGCCATTATTTAGGGTTTATAGTTGCATGTCAAAAAAAGTCTCTCTCTCTCTCTAAATCCCTCAACCTTAAATAATGCCCCTAATCCCTAACCCCTAACTCCTAAACCCTAAAGGGCCTGAGGAACCCTAAACCTATATTTCCCTATCTCTCCCTTATCTCCCTTGACTCTCTATCATCCCTCTATCTCTCAATCTCTCTCCCTATCTTTCTAGACATATCTCACTCTCTCCCTATCTCTCCCTCTGTCTCCTCTATCTCTCCCAATCTATCTCCTCTCTAGTCTCTCTACCTATCAATCTCTCCCTATCTCTTGCCTCTCTCGACATCTCTCTAGTCACTCTCTATCTCCCTATCTCTCCCCTTTGTCTCCTCTATCTCTCCCTATCTATCTCCTCTCTATCTCTCTACCTAGCTATCTTTACCTATCTCTCTATCTCTTGCCTCTCTCCCTTATCATTCAACATATATCTTCCTATCTCTC
Source organism: Cunninghamia lanceolata (assembly GCA_027924645.1). Taxonomy (NCBI): domain Eukaryota; kingdom Viridiplantae; phylum Streptophyta; class Pinopsida; order Cupressales; family Cupressaceae; genus Cunninghamia; species Cunninghamia lanceolata. The sequence goes on along the minus strand of BSBN01000958.1, from coordinate 136,592 downwards.
CCTTAATCTATTAATTCTCCCTCTCCCTTATCGATGAAGGAAATGAACAAGAAAACTAGGACTCTCTCTCTCTCTCTAGTCTCTTCCTCTTTGCCTCTATCCATCTCCCTTATCAACAAAGCAAATGGAAATAAGAAAACTAGGACATGAAAAGAGGGATGGGGATATAAATTGGCAGGATGAAATGGAATCAAGATAAAACTAAAGTTTATTGGATGGGAAGAATGATGAGAGGAGAGGTGGAAATTAATAGTAAAATAAGGAAAACTTGGTGGGATCTAAAGGGGAATTGGAAAGGAAAAGGAAAACTAGCTAGGAAAGCTAGGAAAAGGATTTAACTAGGGGGTAGATAGGTCAGAGAGAGAGAGAGAGCATTTTTTTTTCATAATGCATTAGTTAATCACACACTTCACATTTGACATCATGCTAAAAAGATCAAATAAGTTTTGTATTTCTTCTCAACTATTTCATTTCTCTATCTTAATTACTTAAAATATTTTATTCTACTCTCAACTCCTTGTACTTTAAAGTTTAATTAAATCTAGGATTGGACTTAAATCTTTTATTATAGGGTATGATTTATTTCCCTACATTTTTTTGAACTCGCAATTTCCATGCCTATGTTTAGGATAAAAAAGATTGATTTTTTATTTTGAGATTTTTGTGGTTTGCATTTGTTGGAAACAACGTAATTCCTTTAATTTTTCATTCCTAAGAAACATCTAGGATCCTTATTCTTGTATATATTTCCAAAATCCAATTTTATTTTACTATTTTAGGAGTAGGTTTTAAATATTTATAGAAAACATTAATCCAATGTTATGTTCTTGTGTTGATCGTTTGTTGCCGGTTGTCAATCCTTTAAGTCACAACCTTAAGTCTTGATGTTCGTGGGTTGACCAGCCCCTTAGCCTAGTTGTCACCTATTCCCACTGATAATTCCTAAAGTCTTATAAAATAAAAATCATACCATCGCGGAGCATGTCAAGATGACGTCATACCCGGCTGTGACGCCATGACAGGCTGCCACCTGTCCATGTAACCTTTGCCTACGAAGTGTCTACCTCAACCACATGTTAGTGTTGAGTGTTTAGATCCAATGGCTGTGTGCTAGCACAGGGGAATCTTCTTGGAAGGAATATTCGCCACAAGATGGTGAGATAGAGACATGTGGCATCCATCGATTAAAAAGCAAGCGTCATAAAGGAGCATTGGTGCTATGTCACACCATCGCATAGTAGGTATATGGTGGGCCCTCCTCGACTGCGATGCCATGAAGAGGTGACACACATCTAGTCTGTGCTAAAGACTTGGCTCATTCCCATTGAATGATGACTTGTCAACCAAGATGACTATGATTGTCAAATCTACTCAGTGAATCAAAGTCATAGATTTTAGGAAAGGTAATGAAAGATCAATGGTCCAAATTCAGAAATGCAAACAATGAATATTTTTGAATGACTGTGGCACGAGTAGAGTTATGGTTGTCGCGACCTCCATTAATATACAGAGTGGTACAATTCAAGTTATTTCCTGTCATTCTTCAAGAAGCAATTGGGATACATAGTGAGTGGCAGAATCATCAGAACAAGTAAAGAGAAGCAATTCAAAGCCTCTGTGACATCCAAAATTAGTAAGTCATTATCTCTCCCCTACACTTAGTTTTCTATCTGTAAGAATTCTATGAAACATTTAGGGCAACCATTAATTGCTTAAACCCTAGGTTGCCTACATAAAATACAAAATGAGTTAGTCCGGTGAAGCTTTGACCTCCAAACGCAGCCTTGATGAAGACAACATGATTCAGTGTCCTAGCATGTCTAAAAGACCTTTGACAAATTTAGGAGAGGTTGGTAGAAATTATAAAATATATGACCTTTGTGTAGATTGTAGAGATGCTAGGCTCCTTGTGTCTACTTGGAGTCTGTTTGAGCATTGGCATAAACGAAGTGACTACAGAGCCTCAGTCTACCATGCTTGGACATTAGACTTGGCCAAATTGATATGCTCTAATGTCTTCATAAACACAGACTTAGTGAGAGCTGTAGCAACTGGGTATGACCCTAAGACCATGTCTATCTTGTATGGAAATGGTAGTGTTATCATTAGATTCACAAAGGACTACATTGCCATTGTCTTCAATCTTAATTCTACTGCTAGTATACCTATAGACTTGAATGCTTTTAGAGAAAAATACAAAGGTCTTAGGTATGCATACAAATCTTACAACTTGGCCAAGCATAGATTGAAAGGGGTTGATGGAGCTCTGATCAAAATCCCTCTCACAAAAGAGGAACCTCTCTAATGCAGCCTGTTCATGGAATATTTTGTTAAAAATTATCATAGCTTGTGTCATGTGCTCGGGATAGATGCACCAGATAGAATTTTAGTGCCTCTAATGATGATGGCAGTATATATCCAAGATTATGAAGCTGACAAGCCATATAATTATGCAAGGTACTTGTCAAAGAAGATGCATGAACAGATGATGGCCATTAAGAACAAAATGTATACTCTAGCCCCCCATGTAAAGTTCACTTGGTATTCATTAATGTGCCACATGATTCTATTTTCTCTGTCTGGCCATTGGGGTAAGGAATTGCATTTGAGAATGATTGATGCAGAAGGCAATGCCATGCCAGTTCAGATGTGGACCTGCTTGCTAGACATGCACTTCAAATATGCTAGTTATGTCACCTTTGAGGAGCATTTTGTGAGGAAAGTAATGGGATTCCTAGAGCCTATTGTAGAAAGGATACCAAAGGAAATTAAGGACTTTCTAAGACCAATGGAAAGAACCCCCCATCTGAATATCAATCACAATTAGGGAGATTGGTTTTCACATGAAAATACATGTATCAAAATCTATGGGTGTGAGGCTCCACCCTATTCCTTACCCAAATTTGTGCCTAGAAGATTAGGATTTATGGAGATCATCAGATAGCTGAATGCAATAGATGAGGAACATTTTAGAAAGCATAAGAAGGGATCTCTTATCCCAGCATCTCTGAAGCTTCATCATTTTATTACAATTGACAAGAATGGTTTAGACCAAATTGGTTTCATGCTGAAATGTTATAGGATGAACATGGAGGCAATAAGGCTCTTTGATTCTGAAGGCTTTATTCATGATAGAAGGCATAAAATCAGCAGGCCTGAATATCCACACCATGTCTTGCTTGATGAGGATACTATTATAAATTGTGAATCAATGCAGCAAGTGTTTTTCTTGAGAAATAAATGGAAATTGATAATGGATGTAGAGAAAAGGAAGACCTAGCTCAGCATGTGTTAAGTTGGACACATGAAAGACTACACATGGTAGAAATTACATTTGAATTATTTGGTAAAAGTGTCAAAGGTATCCTAGATGCACAGTATGTCAGCCACAATGGTAAGATAGAAGAAATCATCTCATTTCCTTGGCCGGATGAAAGAACATACAGTGGGTGGGAGGATAGATATGGATCTAAATAATGACAACTTGGCTATTATCTTCCAACCACAACAATGCAGATCCCCATGTAGATCCTCGTGTTTCTCAAGGTCAACCACTCCTTCCTTTCTGTTTCCTTCGGTACAATTAATGTTTCTCCAATGCCTTTAGGTGCTTCTCTGTATTCATTAAATTTGAAAGACAATGTATTAATTACTAAGGGTACATGTTCCTATTATATAATGGAATTGTATCACTCATTTGTTGTTGTTGAAGACTTGGAAAATTTTGAAGAATTGAGGAAAATGCATAGCTTTCTGGGCTATTCTATTATCTTTGTTGTGAGTTTATGAGTTGTATATTTATTTCTCTATCTTAATTACTTAATATCTCAATATTTTATTCTAATGATGAAGAAGAATATTATGATCATGATGTCTTTATTACAAGTGTTGAAAATTAATAGAAACATGAGATCATTGATAAATTGAAATATTTGTGCAATGAATTAGCTAATATAGATGATAACATGTCCACTTCATTTTTCATTGATGGTCTTACTCAAGTACTTATCACAATTAGATAACATGGCATAGATACAATTAAGGATATATATGAAAAATAATTAAAGATAAACAAACTCCTCATGTGGTAGGCACTGGTCATTCTCTTTTGAAAATCATTCCCTTGTATATATTTTCAAAATCCAATTTTGTTTTTCTATTTTAGGAGTAGGGTTTAAAGATTGTATCCAAGTAATCCTAATTTTTTCTACCAACAATTCATACCAAAGATTGAACAATTTAAGGATATTGCAATAGGTAATTTGTATCGACACAAATAATATTATTGAAGCATTTCAAAGTTTAGGCCATAAGAATCATCCTTTTTTAAACATGGATTGCAAATAATTCTAAAAATTTAGAAGTCTTGGTCATTAACATTATTGTCTACTACAATGTCATCCAGTGTATCATTGTAAATGTTCATATGTTCTTTCAATTATTTAATATTATCATCATCCTCATCTTGACCTGCATCATCTTCATCATCATTGAAATTTGACTGTAGACCATCTATATTGTTACCAGATGTATTTGGATCATCATTTTGTATACCATCCATATTGTTGTCTTCCATAACATCATCCAACTCTAGATTGTTGTCTTCTTGTGCTTGAACATAACCATCTTCAACATCATCATGGATGTCAATTTCTTCGGTGTTCTCTAATCCCTCTCTCTCATTTTGTTGGCGATCATTGTTTTGCTTAGTATCCACTAATGCATCGTCAAATACATGCCTTAATCTTGGATCATAATGTATGACAAATATCCATTTTAGGTCCAAAATATCTTCATAGAAAAATACCTGCACATGAACAACATACATATATTAGACGTATGGTATAACAATTTTATTGATTAATAAACATGTGTATATATTCGCAATAAACTATGAATTAATAGATTAATGATCACTACCGCTTCTTGTTTGAGTTAAAGAAATACCTGCTCACAATGAATTGGTAGAACATAAGGCTTCTTATCCTCCGATAGGAAACATGAGGAATCTATAGAAAACAATCCACTATGGGTATCATGTCTTCATGTCCTCTCAAATGCTTCATACCATCTACACTTAAAAATACAACATTTAAAAGAGCAATAATCCTACTCAATAATTTCTTGTATTTTCCCAACATATTGTAGATTTCCTTTAATTATATTCTTATCTTTTGAGCTTGATCGACTGGATTGCTTGAAGTCAACCATGATGCCAAAATCGAAGGATCATCTCTTTACATCTACACTTTCTACAAGATAATGTTGACCATATGCCCACATTGCTGGATATTTCCTTGCCTGTGAAAGATCATTTATTTTAGTGAAAACAAATATAATGATGAATATTAAAATAGTTGATAGTGTCAAAACTGTAAGGAAACAACATTTTGTAAAATTCCAACTGTACCTTTCTTTCACATCCTCTAGAGATGTTGATTTCATCTTTTGTTATGTTTGAATCTATACCTGCATCTTCTATTCTAGTGTACAATATTTACCCCATTCCCAAGTAGATCAGTGGGAAGTGGAGTATTCCTTGGGTTCGATCTCTTAAATTGTCTCCTTGCTTCTAACACTTCTTCTCTCTTTTTATCATACGAATCAATCCATTTGTTCATAAAGTCCATGTGGTATAGAATGAACTTGTTGAGTATAACACTTTCTTCTACACCTATTACATGTCAACATGTTTATTTCAAACTCCAAATGTCATGCTGTTAATTTGACAAATAAATTACAGAGTAAATTAATGATTGCAAAAAAAAAACCACACTGATCATTAATTTACTTACTAATTTCTACTTGAACACCATTAGAGTGTGGTTTTTCTCCATCAATAATATTTGATGCTCATTCTTCATCCTAGAATCATGGCCCATATTCAAAATCCTTCCCAATGAATTCACACAGGAAGAAAAATACTTCATTCAATACATACCCTTAAGCCATGCAACCCTCTGGATGTGCCTGTTGTCAGACATATCTTTTTAGAGTTTTCATATACCTCTCAAATAAAAACATCCACCTCATTGATATGACACCCGCTAATTCAATGTCATCGACTAGGTGCATAAGTAAATGGACTTGTAGGTCCATGAAACTTGTAGGGAGCTCCTTCTCAAATACACATACAATTTCTACAATTTCCTTCTTCCATTTTGACACTTCACATTCGTGGATCTCCTTGGAGGTCACCCACCTAATATAAGAATAGTAAATTAGTATGAACCTTTAGTAAAAAATTAAAATACAATATAATATCTCTATGTCTCTCACACATGAACATTTCATATAACCACATACCTTGTAAATGCTGACAATCGACTTATGCCATTCCATAAGTTAACTGTAAGATAGGAATCGCCCCTAATTGCCAATGACATGATCTGCTATCAAACACATTTGTGAAAAGGTCATTAGTAATTTTTTCTCACACAACAAAATATAAAAATATATTTAGTACTTAATCAATGTTACCAGTAAATGTTAAATGATGATATATAATACCTTCATAAAATTATGAAAATCATGTGTTTTAAATCCTGTGATATGTCCATCAACTATAAAAGCTTTAGCCAATGATGACTCATAGCTAGTAGGTGTCCTTATTGAACAGATGACTTTTTTTAGTTGGTCTAGTTCTTTTTTTTTCAAAATCCATGGAGCTTCTACATATGTTTCATTTTCCCTGTTTGGCTACAAATGTTTTCTATCAATTTTGGTACGCGAAAGAGCAATATCTCTCCTTGAAGACAAGGTGTCCTTCTCTTTTCCTGATATATGTTGAAATATAGAATCTGGGATATTTTTGAAGACATGCATAGGATCTAATAGGTGAGATATTAATAGATCCTTCCAGTAAGGGAGCTCATAAAATATGGATTTCCTTTTCATTCCTTCTGGCATATTAATTACAACTTGTTCTGGTTCTTCAATTGAATCACCCCAATCAAAAAAAATCCTCCCAACCTTTCAATTCAACATCTTCATACTTCTTAAGCCAATCACCTAGACCCATAATCATGGGAGGACCTCTATTTTCAACTTTTCCATCGAATTGATTCTTTAAGCGATTTCTAAACTTATGATCTAGTGGTCGAAAAACCCTGTTGTTTGCGTAAATAAATTTATGTAGATCTTTAGAATACTGCCCTTGAAATTGTTTTGCACATCTTGGACATGCAAATATCCCCTTTGTTTGAAGCCCTGCAATTCAATAAGTAATGTTAATAACATCAAAAAAATAGTATAAAACTAAGTATGAAAGTTGGGATGAAAATAAATTAAGAGTGTAAATATGTAAATATTTTATCTTACCAAAACAAACACCAAGTCTTGGGAAATCATGAATAGTCTGACATAGCACACCATACAACATGAAGGACCTATTTGATGGGGGACATGATATGTCATACATTCTTATGCCTTTCCATAGAAGTTGCATCTCATCAATAAAAGGCACAAGATAAACATCCATGTTTTTAACTTGATGTTTTCCTGGAACAATGAGAGTTAGCATAAGATGCGCCTTTCTAACACTCATCCATGGGGGAATATTGTATACTATCAATCCGACTAGCCAAACACTATAATTTGAGCTCGGGAAAGAGAATGGGCACATTCCATCAATTGCAAGACCAAACCTGATACTATGGGGTTGATCTTTGAATTTTCTTGGCCATTTTTCCTCTATGTGTTTCATTGCTTTGGAGTCGGCTGGAATTCACATAAATCCATCTTTACTCTTGTTCTTTGCATGCCAGTCCATCAATTGTGCAAGTGACTTGCAACGAAACATTCGTTAAAGTCTAGGTATAATTGGCATGTGACGTAAAACCTTCTTTGGAACTGTAGGACCTTGTACATTTGTACGATATCTCTTCTCTTTGTATATAGGGCATTCTACCTTGTTTTGATATTCATCTCTATATAAAATGCAATCATTTTAACATGAATGAATTTGCTTATATTCAATCCCCAACTCAACCAACAACAGACACGCCTCTCTGTAAGTTAATGGAAACACATTCTCTTTAGGGAATATTTTAGTTTTTAGTGCCCTATAAGATTGCTAGAGATTAAATCAATTGAATGTTTGACATATGATGAACATGTTTGATATGTCAATCTATACTAGGACTATTTATATACAATATATGGTTTTTAAATCCCCTTAAAGAAATATAAACGAAGTTGATGAATGTTTATGAATTATGTACACCAATTGACAATTGCAAAGTAAGAAATAGATTTCAACTCACTTCAGTAGGGTAGTGAATCCTTTGTCTGACCAACCAAATAGTGACTTGATTTCTAATAATATTAATGTGCATGCTAGTTTTGAGGTTCTACTTGCACCCGATTTGAACATGGGTGTCTTTATTGCTTGCTTGATGGAGTCTTTCAAGTTGTTATCATCAACATTATGCTGGTGGTAATTACCCGTGCTATCATCGTTATTGTCAACCATATGATCATTATTGTCATCATTGTTTTCATCCCTAAAGAAATCTATAAGCATTTCATTCAATCCTTGTTCATGTAGTGCATTTTCACTATTATGATCATCATCATTAAGGCTAGGTGGCATGTCATCAATGTATGCAAATCTCATCAGCTCTTCAAATCTGTCAGCTGGTAGTATTCTCTTCAATAATGCTCTTTTCACCCTAGTATTGTTTAAAGGATGGTTTGGATTATCCCGTCCAAATCTTAATAACCTAGTTGGATCTTGGGTATTAGTATGTGTTTCATCAACATATTCTACCTATCAACAAATGCAAGCATTATTTAATGTTTGACAACAATTGGATAAATCATAAATGTATCAATTTCAAAGAAATATAATCAAATATGGCTTAAAAAATAAAAATGTAAATTGTATGAACATATATACATCAATTGAATAATGGAACATTATTTTATAGACTACCTTTTTTATACAATAATTTAAATAAAACACAATTTTGACAACATAGTTTATAAAACATCAGTCCACACTCATTTATTATTCTTTGGTTTTCTACCCTTAATATTATCCTTAGGTAGACCTTGTTCTTCCCTCTTCTTTCGCATAGGAGTGCATCTTAAGAAGGGGTAATCAATCAATAACTCATCCTCAATGGTAAGGTCCATAGTAGCCTCAACCATTATCAATCTATAAATGTCTCTTTCCATTTCTCCATCTTTATCATTTATAACCTCAACAAATTGACAATTCGGTCTTACAATAGGGTCCCTTCCCTTACTACTATTTATAAATCCTGTAATATTTTTGTGTATGCACGTCCATCTATATACATAAGATGACCTCTATTCATTTCTTTTCCACTTTCTAATTGGAGATGATGTGTATACATATTTAAATCTAGACCATATGCTAACATGCTAGGCTTATATTCTGCTAGCCTTCTCCATTCACCACTGTAATAGGATGGACCATAATATGGCATTAATCTCCTAGTGGCTTGTTTTGAATTTTTTCTATGTTTAGATCCCACATGTACATTTTGGACAATAAAGAGGCCTAGACTCACTCCATGAATATTGGAGGGTCGTATCATGTACCTGTATCCCCAAAATTGAAACACCTCGTACACTCTAGGTAGTTGTTGATCACTAGGCCAAGTGCAATATAGTCGACGATCAAATGTCTCTTTGTAAATTGATTTGATCTCAAACTTAGGGGAAAGTCATCATCTTCATCACATTCATTCTCATAGGGTATGTAGTCCACCTTCCCCTTGTCTTGAAGCAAATTATGCATCTTTAAACTGGTTCTTATTCTGTTGCTTGTTTTCATCAATTCCTCATCTTCCGAGATGGTATATTGGCACATATTTTTGTTAAATGTATCATCTGATAAATGATCATTGCCCTCTAGGCTGGAAGTTGGTGATCCAGGAAACTTTAAACCAAGAACTTTATCCTGCAAGTATCCATTAAGAAAAAAATAAGTTATTTAAATAATATAAAACAATGTTTAAACGAAGTATACACGTTATTTATATCAATTTAGAAAATTCCTTACCACAATTCCTATTGGATTTGAATCAATTGTAGGAGGCATACTACCAACTGGAAGCTCATCATATATGTAATGTCTTTGTACAATCACTCATTTGAATTGTTTCTTTCCACAACATACAAAACATCCACAAACAACAATTTTCTCAAAGTATTCATCCCATGTACTATAGTCCTGACCAACCTCTTCTTCAGTCTAATCATTTGTTGTGTCTGCAGGATCCATTGTCATATCATCTTCCACCCACTGTCATCTACGTGATTTAACAGTTTTAGGTCCATGTCCACGTACATATCTTTTTTGTTTGCTAGTTGAAGGCTCAGGCTCTACATTTGCTCCAATCTCCATCTAAAATAATCAACAACATGCATTAATTTACATCAAGATTGGATAATACATTATAAATTTTAATAATACTGTGAAAAAATATGGACGTATCACAAAAAGCCATCACATCATTTTTTCCTAAGGAAATTGGATTTGAGTACCTGATTTCCCACTTCATCCATTGTGTCCTCATTTGATATGACATGATCTATTGCCATGGCCTCGTCTGGCCCCTATAATACACAACATAGTAAATAATATTTAGTACACCAATTATATCATTTCAATGAATATGCTATCCAACACAAAACCTCACTTTAGTCATATATTTGACATATTGATATCATGTTTTGGCCATCCTAATTTTCAAACTTTTCCCTTGATCATAGAATTATATTTAATCACAATTCTTGTGCATTTTCAACCAATAAGTTTGACCTTGGAGGCCTCGTGGATAGAAAAATGACTTTATCTCCTCTATGTTGTAGCATTTGTGAATTCATAAACACCTTCCTCCTTTGGTTGAGGTTGCTTTCTCTTCTTACCTCTATTGTATCTGTAGATTCCATTGTCATATCTATTTCCACCCACTTTCCTCTCTTCGATTTAGTAGTTCTACACCATCCACATCCTCTCTCCATGGCCTCCTCTGGATCCTGTAATACACTTGAATTTATCTTGTTAATACACTTTCTTTTCATTAAGATGCACTATGAAAAACAAAATAGGACATTGCAACATTTTGCTCTTCAGGAAAAGTTTACACGCAGAATCTTAACAACTAGAGCTCAAATCTTATGATTACAAGATGACCACAAATTCACATCAAAAAGACATTTATTTCATATTTTACTCTCCTTTTTCTTTTATGGATCATTTTAAGGAAATCTATATCTCTCCAAGTGCCCATAAAACCCTCAAAACAGTCTCAAAGAGTCTTTGGCACCAAAATTTTAAATTCTTGATGGAGGGAAGGATAATTTGGATGCTAATATAAACAAAGATTGTCATGACTTGGCTAAAATGTTTTCAATCTCCTATCACATATCTTAAGGTTTTCCTTAATCCCAAATCCAACTCTCAAATGTTAGATGGAACATCATGGCTCCAACTAAAATAATTGGTGTCAAAATGATAAGTCAGGGGACCATCATAGTGTTGATCTACTATTGTAGTGGGATCATGAGGATTAACATTGTAGAGGTTGTCATACCATGAGGCATAGGTAACAACCATAGGAGGTTTAAAAGAAACATTAGCAACCTTAAATTATTGTCATAGTACACCTAAGATAACTAGGTATGCATCCATAGAGTTATTACTATAAAATTGTCTCATTAATCTTGTGACCAGGTTAAGTCACTATCATAGTAACAATGTAGTTAGTCATCAATCAACATGTTGTCTTTGCATTTCAATGAGATCAATTCTTGAAAAATGACAATCCAGAGGTTAAAGAGACAAGTTGATACCTTACCTAAGTTGTCATGTTCTTGAAACCTTGTCACTATAAAGAGGAGATATCTAGAGAGTAATGTCACAAGGACATAACCAAGGCATGCACTATCATGAGCCATAGGGACAACTTACTACACCATCCAAAACTCCATTTGAACTAGCTACTATCAATAATTCACAGTATTAGGGACTATCATGAAGAAAACACCATGCATAGGACTGTCATAGTCAAAGTGGAGAGGATTGTCTATTAATTGTATGACTGTCATAATAGCTAGTGGGTTAGTTACCATGCTTCAACCTAAAATAGGTTAATGAGAACATAGAAATAAAAATCACAATACCATAAGCACACTCCATAAGCTACCAATATAGTCCCAATATCATGTCATCATGATAGTAAGAGAAGAGTTGTTTGGTTTTTCCGAAGCCATATCACTTGCATAAGGATTGTCACCAACCATCTGTGTAGAGTTGTGAAAGAGTGAGTTATTATTGAGCTAATCATAAGAGAAGCATGAAGTCAAAATGCTATCATGGAAACAAGATATAGTTACTTATTATAAGGACAATCCAAATTTGGCAAGGTTACTTTTTTATCAACTTCCAAGCAAAATACATCATTTTGCACTTGTTGGTGCTAAATTAGGTGCACTTTGTGCTGCCTTTTGCACCCCAAAAAGATTACATTTAGGCCTAAAAGTCAGCAGTAACTACTTCGACTATAGTTGTGAAAGAGTGAGTTATTATTGAGCTAATCATAAGAGAAGCATGAAGTCAAAATGCTATCATGGAAACAAGATATAGTTACTTATTATAAGGACAATCCAAATTTGGCAAGGTTACTTTTTTATCAACTTCCAAGCAAAATACATCATTTTGCACTTATTGGCGCTAAATTAGGTGCACTTTGTGCTGCCTTTTGCACCCCAAAAAGATTACATTTAGGCCTAAAAGTCAGTAGTAACTGCTTTGACTATAGTGCTGACTACTGGATCAAAAAAAAAATTAAAATTCCCACCAGCACATACCCCAAAACAAAACAAAACTTTATTAATTTTTGGTGTTCATTTTTTGTTTGGAGATCGAGCATTTGGCGTGTAGAGATCGAGTGTTTGGGTTTTTTGTGTTTGCCCTTATTTTGGAAATGGCGAGACCTGTAAAGGAAAAACAAAAAATAAAAACTTCCTGCCTGAATTATATGAGAAATTTGATAATTACAGGAGAAAAATGCTGCATGAATTAGAGGAGAGAAAAGCAGAAAAATGTCGCACGAAGAGAGCAGAAAAAAGGGAAAAACAAGCAAGGAGATGAGAAATTTGATTTAGTTTTTGACACCATAGGTAAGGTTACAATTACAATGAAATTTTTTTTGTTAAAATATTTTTGTTTTGATTAAATGGAGAGGATTGTGAAGAAAGGGTTGTGTATTGTTTTTTTTACAGGCAAATCATTCAAGTCTCATGTGGTTGCAAAGGAGGGTAAAATTGTAGACATTGCATTATTTCCTCTACATCTGATAGCAGTGAATGCAATTTTCAAACCCCAATGCCCAGGTTCGCTTATCATTCCCATCAATACCTTTCTCAGAAGACAACTTTCTCGCTTTATTCCTAAAAAAGTAGTCAAGTGCTTTAAGACAAGTTGATTGTGAGCAAACTAAAATTAGGCCCAAAACTATAGATTCCCTCCCAAGGCACCAATTGATTCATAGGAAAACAAATTCATGATTTGCTCTACAAAGTAAAGGTTAAAAACCCTGAGGAATACAAAAAAACTAGATGAAAACTTTCATACCTGGCATTGTGTACTTCGTTTGCCTCCACAGTCTGAACGAAAATAATTTGCCCTAGGTTGCCTCAAAATGTCAAGCAATAGAGGGAAGAGAGCAAAGGGAGTAGACTCTAGCCACAATGAGCTAATTCATTGTCAATTTATAGATTTGTAAATGTTTCCATTGTTTCTTTGATTTTTAGTTTTTAGTTTTTTATTTGTAAATTTAAAACAAGAAATTATATATATATATATATAGGAACATGAGACTGACAAAGATAAAGAGACATTGGCTTCCATATTGGGGGTAGACGCAGTGAACAAATTGGATGGTGTGGACTTGACAATGCTTGCCAGATACATAGAAAAATGATCTAGTAAAGCCCCTGAAACATTGCAACCAAATGAATAGTGTCAAAGGGAATCTATTGATTCCCCAATCAGTCCTAGATCGAGCAAAAGATCTAGGAGGAAATCAATAACAATAACTTCTAAGAATGTGGAACAAGGAATAGAGGCTTCCAATGTCCCACCCACTCTTGGGACACAAACTTCTTCAACCACCATGCCACGTTTTGCATCTTGCATTGGTACCTACGATACCAAGATAGAATACGATGTGGTTTTAGGGGAAGCCCTAATGACAGATGCTAGAAAAATATTTGTGAATATGTTGAAGGAATCATGCCTTCAATGGTTCAAAGACCATCTACATTTTCCATTCTCAAAGATACCCATGCACCTACAAAAAGTAGTTATCCAGGACATGGAGACTAAATTTGGCACAGGTTGGTCTGTAAAGAAGATAAAGCTATGAATGTCTCAAAACTACAAGAGATTTCAGTGCAACCAAATAAAGAAGATAAAAAAATGCACTCCTAAGCTAAGGCTCAAAAAAAGCCCAATTGATGTAAGTGTGAAAGTATGGAAAGAGCTTGTAAAAGGATATGAGAAGTCTAATGCATGGAGGACGTCCAGTGAGGAGAGTACACAAGTATTTGAATTTGGTCATAAGATTATATCAAATTTATTAAATGATTTTAAACTTTTATTTGTGCATAGTTAAATTGAATTAGTGTATGTTTCAGGACAAGGCCTCTAAGGCTCGGCTTGACAAATTTCGTGCCACGCATCACAGTGGCCAGAAAGGTTTACAAGCCTTGATCTGTACATTTGTAAGTATATTTAATATGTTAAATGATATTTTTTTTTTCCTAGGAAAAATTAAATGATTGCATATTAATTACTTTAACTAATCCATGTGTCATGTTTTAACAAGAGGAGAAATATGGCTGGTATCCAATGCAATTTGAAAAGGATATGTTACAAAGGAAAAAGTGGATAGATTTTGTAATCTAGATGGAGAATGAGGTATCAATGGTTGAATTTAATTAACTTAGTTGGATATTGTTGTGTTAATATGTCAATTTGCATTTCTTGTGTTGAGTTGTTTATTGATGTGTAGGATGAGTTCTAAAGTGCTTCTTTGTTGGTCCTAGCACCCTTAAATGTAAGATTTATCTTAGATGACAAATGATTACCCTTATATCTTTGGGAGCCCTTCATGGTGCCATTAGGATCATAATGAGTATACTAGTCTTGTGCTTGCTTACAAAAAGTGGTTGCAATTAACCTAATCATCTGGTCATTATCCACAACATTCTATGTGTACCATGCTACCTCATATGCTTAAGTTTAATGGGCTAATAATGAATAGAAAACCCTTGTTTGTCTGCATCCAACTAATGGAATTGTTGGAACCTAAAATTTCATACCATTTTTTACAAAAAAATTAGGTTCCCATGATGAAAAATTCAAATTCCACAACCTTTGCCACCATCCTCCCTACTTGTGTCAAAATGCGAGCTTTGAAATAGGGTATGGACATCCATCAATACATAAAGGATAGATGAATTTTTTTTAGATGTTGTAGTTAGAACTACCCTATTAGACATGTATGCAAAATGTGTAAGCATAGACAAAGCACGTGAACTGTTTGACATAATGCCTCAAAGAAATGTGGTCTCCTAGACTGCAATGAGTGCAGGATATGCACAAAATGGATTTGTTGAAAAGGTTTCAGAAATTTTAAAGCAAATGCAATTGGTTGGTGTAAAGCCAAATTCCACAACCTTTGCCACCATCCTCCCTGCCTATGTCAAAATGGGAGCTTTGGAATAGGGTATGGACATCCATCAATACATAAAGGACAGAGGAATTTTGTCAGATGTTGTAGTTGCAACTACCCTGTTAGACATGTATGCAAAATATGGAAGCATAGACAAAGCACGTCAACTATTAGACAAAATACCTCAAAGAAATGCGGTCTCATGGACTCCAATGACTGCAGGATATGCACAAAATGGATTTGTTGAAAAGGCTTTAGAAATTTTGAAGCAAATGCAATTGGCTGGTGTAAAGCCAAATTCCACAACCTTTGCCACCATCCTCCCTTCCTGTGTTAGAATGGGAGCTTTGGAATAGGGTATGGCCATCCATCAATACATAAAGGATAGAGGAATTGTTTCAGATGTTGTAGTTGCAACTGCCCTGTTAGACATGTATGCAAAACATGGAAGCATAGACAAGGCACATGAACTATTTGACATAATGCCTCAAAGAAATGTGGTCTCATGGAGTACAATGACTGCAGGATATGCACAAAATGGATTTGTTGAAAAGGCTTCTAAAATTTTAAAGCAAATGCAATTGGATTGTGTAAAGTGCAATTCCACAACCTTTGCCACCATCCTCCCTGCCTATGTCAGAACGGGAGCTTTGGAATAGGGTATGGACATCCATCAATACATAAAGGATAGAGGAATTTTGTCAATTGTTGTAGTTGCAACTGCCCTGTTAGACATGTATGCAAAATGTGGAAGCATAGACAAGGCACGTGAACTGTTTGATAGAATTCCTCAAGAAATGTTGTCTCATGGACTGCAATGACTGTAGGATATGTACAAAATGGATTTGTTGAAAAGGCTTCAGAAATATTAAAAAAATGCAATTGGCTAGTGTAAATCCAAATTCCACAACCTTTGCCACCATCCTCCCTGCCTATGTAAGAATGGGAGCTTTGGAATAGGGTATGGAAATCCATCAATACATAAAGGATAGAGGAATTTTGTTAGATGTTGTAGTTACAAATGCCCTGTTAGACATGTATGCAAAATGTGGAAGCATAGACAAGGCACGTGAACTGTGTGACAAAATGCCTCAAAGAAATGTGGTCTCATGGACTGCAATGACTGCAAGATATGCACAAAATGGATTTGTTGAAAAGGCTTTAGAAATTTTAAAGAAAATACAATTCATTGTTGTAATGCCAAATTCCACAACGTTTGCCACCATCCTCCCTGCCTATGTCAGAATGGGAGATTTAGAATATGGTATAGACATCCATCAATACATAAAAGACAGAGGAATTTTTTAGATGTTGTAGCTGCAACTGACCTGTTAGACATGTATGCAAAATGTGGAAGCATAGACAAGGCACGTGAACTGTTTGACATAATGCCACAAAGAAATGTTGTCTCATGGACTACAATGACCGCAGGATATGCTCAAAATGGATTTGTTAAAAAGGCTTCAAAAATTTTAAAGCAAATGCAATTGGCTGGTGTAAAGACAAATTCCACAACCTTTGCCACCGTCCTCCTGTCTGTATCAAAACGAAAGCTTTGGAATAGGGTATGGATATCCATCAATGCATAAAGGATAGAGGAATTTTGTCAGATGTTGTAGTTTCAACTGCCCTATTAGACATGTATACAAAATGTGGAAGCATAGACAAGGCACATGAACTGTTTGACAAGATACCTCAAAGAAATGTGGTTTCATGGACTGCAATCACTGCAAGATATACACAAAATGGATTTGTTGAAAAGGCTTCAGAAATTTTAAAGCAAATGCAATTGGCTGGTGTAAAGCCAAATTCCACAACCTTTGCCACCATCCTCCCTGCCTATGTCAGAATGGGAGCTCTGGAATAAGGTATGGACATCCATCAATACATAAAGGATAGATAAATTTTGTCAGATGTTGTAGTTGCAACTGCCCTGTTAGACATGTATGTAAAACGTGGAAGCATAGACAAGGCACGTGAACTGTTTGACATAATGCCTCAAAGAAATGTGGTCTCATGGACTTCAATGACTATAGGATATGCACAAAATGGATTTGTTGAAAAGGATTCAGAAATTTTAAAGCAAATGCAATTGCCTGGTATAAAGCCAGACTCCACAACCTTTGCCACCATCCTCCCTACCTGTGTTAGAATGGGAGATTTGGAATAGGGTATGGACATCCATCAATACATAAAGAATAGAGGAATTTTGTCAGATGTTGTAGTTGCAACTGCCCTGTTAGACATGTATGAAAAATGTGGAAGCATAGACAAGGCACATGAATTGCTTGACAGAATGCCTCAAATAAATGTTGTCTCATGGACTGCAATGACTACAGGATATGCAAAAAATAGATTTGTTGAAAAGGCTTCAAAAATTTTAAAGCAAATGCAATTGGCTAGTGTACAGCCAAACTCCACAACCTTTGCCACCATCGTCCCTACCTGTGTCAGAAAGGGACCTTTGGAATAGGGTATGGACATCCATCAATACATAAAGGATAGAGGAATTTTTTCAGATGTTGTTGTTGCAACTGCCCTGTTAGACATGTATGCAAAATATGGAAGCATAGACAAGGCATATGAACTGTTTGACAGAATGCCTCAAAGAAATGTGGTCTCATGGATTGCAATGGTTGCAGGATATGCACAAAATGGATTTGTTGAAAAGGCTTTAGAAATTTTAAAGTAAATGCAATTGGCTGGTTTAAAGCGAAATTCCATAACCTTTGCCACCATCCTCCCTACCTGTGTAAGAATGTGATCTTTGGAATAGGCTATGGACATCCATCAATACATAAAGGATAGAGGAATTTTTTCAGATGTTGTAGTTGCAACTGCCCTTTAGACATGTATGCAAAATATGGAAGCATAGACAAGGCACGTGAACTGTTTGAAAAAATGCCTCAAATAAATGTTGTCTCATGGAATGCAATGACTGCAGGATATGTAAAAAATGGATTTGTTGAAAAGGCTTCAGAAATTTTAAAGCAAATGCAATTGGCTAGAGTAAAGCCAAATTCCACAACCTTTACCACCATCCTCCCTACCTGTTTTAGAATGGGAGCTTTGGAATAGGGTATGGACATCCATCAATACACAAAGGATAGAGGAATTTTGTCAGATGTTTAGTTGCAACTACCCTGTTAGACATGTATGCAAAATGTGGAAGCATAGACAAGGCATGTGAACTATTTGATAGAATGCCTCAAAGTAATATGGTCTCATGGACTGTAATGACTGCACGATATGCATAAAATGGATTTGTTGAAAAGGCTTCAGAAATTTTAAAGAAAATGCAATTGATTGGTGTAAAGCTAAATTCCACATCCTTTGCCACCATCCTCCTTGCCTGTGTTAGAATGGGAGCTTTGGAATAGGGTATGGACATCCATCAATACATAAAGGATAGAAGAATTTTGTCAGATGTTGTATTTGTAACTACCCTGTTAAACATGTATGCAAAATGAGGAAGCATAGACAAGGCACATGAACTATTTCACATAATGCCTCAAAGAAATGTGGTTTCATGGACTGCAATGACTACAGGATATGCACAAAATGGATTTGTTGAAAAGGCTTCAGAAACTTTAAAGCAAATGCAATTGGCTAGTGTAAAGATAAATTCCACAACCTTTGCCACCATCCTCCCTACCTATGTCAGAAAGGGAACTTTGGAATAGCGTATGGACATCCATCAATAGAAAAAGGATAGAGGAATTGTCAGATATTGTAGCTACAACTGCCCTATTTGACATGTTTGAAAAATTTGGAAGCATAGACAAGGCATGTGAATGTTTGAGAGAATGCCTCAAAGAAATGTGGTCTCATGGAGTGCAATGACTACAAGATATGCACAAAATGGATTTGTTGAAAATGCTTCAAAATTTTTAAAGCAAATGCAATTGGCTGCTGTAAAGGTAAATTCCACGACCTTTGCCACCATTCTCCCTGCCTATGTCAGAATGGGAGCTTTGGAATAGGGTATGGTCATCCATCAATACATAAAGGATAGAGGAATTTTGTCAGATGTTGTAGTTGCAACTGCCCTATTATACATGTATTCAAAATGTGGAAGCATAGACAAGGCACGTGAACTGTTTGACAGAATGCCTCAAAGAAATGTTGTCTCATGGACTACAATGACTGTAACATATGCACAAAATGGATTTGTTGAAAAGGATTTAGAAATTTTAAAGCAAATGCAATTTTCTAGTGTAAATCCAAATTCCACAACCTTTACCACCATTCTCCATGCCTGTGTCAGAATGGGAGCTTTGGGATAGGGTATGGACATCCATCAATACATAAAGGATGGACAAATTTTGTCAGATGTTGTAGTTGCAACTGCCCTGTTAGACATGTATGCAAAATGGGGAAGCATAGACAAGGCACATGAACTGTTTGATAGAATGTCTCAAAGAAATGTGGTCTCACGGACTGCAATGACTGCAGGATATGCACAAAATGGATTTGTTGAAAAGGCTTCTAAAATTTTAAAGCAAATGTAATTAGCTGGTGTAAAGCCGAATTCCATAACCTTTACCACTATCCTCGTTGTCTGTGTCATAATGCGAGCTTTGGAATAGAGTATGGACATCCATCAATACATAAAGGATAGAGGAATTTTGTCAAATGTTGTAGTTGCAACTGCCATATTAGATATGTATGCAAAATGTGGAAGCATAGACAAGGCATGTGAACTGTTTGACAGAATACCTCAAAGAAATGTTGTCTCATGGACTGCAATGACTGCAGGATATGTACAAAATGGATTTGTTGAAAAGGCTTGAGAAATTTTAAAGCAAATGCAATTGGCTGGTGTAAAGCCAAATTCTAAAACCTTTTCCACAATCCTCCTTGCCTGTGTTAGAAAGGTAGCTTTGGAATAGGGTATGGACATCCATCAATACATAAAGGAAAGAGGAATTTTGACAAATGTTGTAGTCACAACTACCCTGTTAGACATGTATGCAAAATGTGGAAGCATAGACAAGCCACGTGAACTGTTTGAATGAATGCGTCAATCAAATGTGGTCTCATGGACTATAATGACTACAGGATATGCACAAAATGGATTTGTTGAAAAGGCTTCAGAAATTTTAAAGCAAATGTAATTGGCTGGTGTAAAGCCAAACTCCACAACCTTTGCCACCATCCTCCCTGCTTGTGTCAGAAAGGGAGATTTGGAATAAGGTATGGACATCCATCAATACATAAAGGATAGAGGAATTTTGTTAGATGTTGTAGTTACAACTGACCTGTTAGACATGTATGTAAAATGTGGATGCATAGACAAGGCACGTGAACTGTTTGACATAATGCCTCAAAGAAATGTGGTCTCATGGACTGCAATGGTTGCATGTATGTACAAAATTGATTTTTTGAAAAGGCTTTTGAAATTTTAAAGAAAATACAATTGGCTGGTGTAAAGCCAAATTCCACAACCTTTGCCACCATCCTCCCTGTCTATGTTAAAAAGGGAGCTTTGGAATAGGGTATCGACATCCATCAATACATAAAGGATAGAGGAATTTTGTTAGGTGTTGTAGTTGCAATTGCCCTGTTAGACATGTATGCAAAATGTGGAAGCATAGACAAGGCATGTGAACTATTTGATAGAATGCCTCGAAGAAATGTGGTCTCATGAACTGGAATGACTGCAGGATATGAACAAAATGGATTTGTTCAAAAGGCTTCAGAAATTTTAAAGAAAATGCAATTGACTGGTTTAAAGCCAAATTCCACAACCTTTGCCACCATCCTCCCTACCTGTGTCTGAATTGGAGCTTTGGAATAGGGTATGGACATCCATCAATACATAAAGGATAGAACAATTTTGTCAGGTGTTGTAGTTTCAACTGTCCTGTAAGGCATATATGCAAAATGTGGAAGCATAGATAATGCACATGAACTATTTGACAGAATGCCTCAAAGAAATGTTGTGTCATGGACTACAATGATTGCAGGATATGCACAAAATGGATTTTTTGAAAAGGCTTCAGAAATTTTTAAGTAAATGCAATTAGCTAGTGTAAAGCCAAATTCCAAAACCTTTGCCACCATCCTCCCTGCCTGTGTCAGAATGGGAGCTTTGGAATAGGGTATGCACATTCATTAATACATAAAGGATAGAGGAATTTTATCAGATGTTGTAGTTGCAACTTCCCTGTTAAACATGTATGCAAAATGTTGAAGCATAGACAAGGCACGTGAACTGTTTGATAGAATGCCTCAAAGAAATGTGGTCTCATGGACTGCATTGACTGTAGGATATGCAAAAAATGGATTTTTTGAAAAGGCTTTAGAAATTTTAAAGCAAATGCAATTAGCTAGTGTAAAGCCAAATTCCACAAGCTTTGCCACCATCCTCCCTGCCTGTGTCAAAATGGGAGCTTTGGAATAGGGTATGGACATCCATCAATAAATAAAAGATAGAGGAATTTTGTTAGATGTTGTAGTTGCAACTACCCTATTAGACATGTATGCATAATGTGGAAGCATAGACAAGGTATGTGAACTATTTGACAGAATGCCTCAAAGAAATGTTGTCTCATGGACTACAATGACTGCAAGATATGCAGAAAATGTATTTGTTGAGAAGGCTTCAGAAATTTTAAAGCAAATGCAATTGGCTGGTGTAAAGCCAAATTCCACAACATTTGCCACCATCCTCCCTACCTATGTCAGAAAGGGAGCTTTGGAATAGGGTATGGACATCCATCAATACATAGAGGATAGAGGAATTTTGTCAGATGTTGTTGCAACTGCCCTATTAGACATGTATGCAAAATGTGGAAGCATAGACAAGGCTCATGAACTATTTGACAGAATGCCTCAAACAAATGTGGTCTAATGGATTGGAATGACTGTAAGATATGCATAAAATGGATTTGTTAAAAAGGCTTCAAAAATTTTAAAGAAAATGCAATTGGCTGGTGTAAAGCCAAATTTCACAACCTTTTCCACCATCCTCCCTGCCTGTGTCAGAATGGGAGCTTTGGAATAGGGTATGGACATCCATACATACATAAAGGATAGTGGAATTTTGTCAGATGTTGTAGTTGCAACTGTCCTGTTAGACATGTATGCAAAACGTGGAAGCATAGACAAGGGACATGAACTATTTGATAGAATGCCTCAAAGAAATGTGGTCTCATGAACTGTAATGATTGTAGGATATGCACAAAATGGATTTGTTGAAAAGGATTCAGAAATTTTAAAGCAAATGCAATTGGTTGTTGTAAAGCCAAACTCCACAACCTTTGCCACCATCATCCCTACCCGTGTTAGAATGGGAGCTTTGGAATAGGGTATGGACATCCATTAATACATAAAGGATAGAGGAATTTTGTCAGATGTTGTAGTTGGAACTGCCCTGTTACACATGTATGCAAAATGTCGAAGCATAGACAAGGCACGTGAACTGTTTGACATAATGCCTCAAAGAAATGTGGTCTCATGGACTATAATGACTATAGGATATGCAGAAAATGGATTTGTTGAAAAGGCTTTAGAAATCTTAAAGCAAATGCAATTGGCTGGTGTAAATCCAAATTCTACAACCTTTGCCACCATCCTCCTTGCCTGTTGCAGAAAGCAAGCTTTGGAATAATGTATGGAAATCCATCAATACATAAAGGATAGAGGAATTTTGTAAAATGTTGTAGTTGCTACTGCCCTGTTAGACATGTATACAGAATGTGGAAGCATAGACAAGGCACATGAACTGTTTGACAGAATGCCTCAAAGAAATATGGTCTCATGGATTGTAATGACTGTAGGATATGAACAAAATGGATTTGATGAAAAGGCTTCAGAAATTTTAAAGCAAATGCAATTGGCTAGTGTAAATCCAAATTCCACGACCTTTGCCACCATGCTCCCTACCTATGTCAGAATGGGAGATTTTGAATAGGGTATGGACATCCATCAATACATAAATGATAGATGAATTTTTTCAGATGTTGTAATTGCAACTACCCTGTTAGACATGTATGCAAAATGTGGAAGCATAGAGAAAGCACATGAATAGTTTGACCGAATGGCTCAAAGAAATGTGGTCTCATGGACTGTAATGACTGAAGGATATGCACAAAATGGATTTGTTGAAAAGGCTTCTAAAATTTTAAAGCAAATGCAATTGGCTGGTGTAAAGCCAAATTCAACAACCTTTGCCACCATCCTCCCTGCCTGTGTCAAAAAAGGGATCTCTGGAATAGGGTATGGACATCCATCAATACATAAAGGATAGAGGAATTTTGTCAGATGTTGTAGATGCAACTGCCCTGTTAGACATCTATGCAAAATGTGGAAGCATAGACAAGACATGTAAACTGTTTGATAGAACACCTCAAAGAAATGTGGTCTCATGGATTGCAATGACTGCTGGATATGCACAAAATGCATTTGTTGAAAAGGCTTCAGAAATTTTAAAGCAAATTCTATTGGCTGGTGTAAAGCCAAATTCCACAACCTTTGCCACCATCCTCCCTGCCTGTGTCTGAATGGGAGCTTTGTAATAGGGTATGGACATCCATCAATATATAAAGGATAGAGGAATTTTGTCAAATGTTGTAGTTGCAATTGCCCTGTTAGACATGTATGCAAAATGTGGAAGCATACACAAGGCACGTGAACTATTTGACAGAATGCCTCAAAGAAATCTAGTCTCATGGACTGCAATGACTACAGGATATGCACAAAATGGATTTTATTGAAAAGGCTTCAAAAATTTTAAAGCAAATGCATTTGGCTGGTGTAAAGCCAAATTCCACAACCTTTTCCACCATCCTCCCTACCTTTTTCAAAAAGGGATCTTTGGAATAGGGTATGGACTTCTATTAATACATAGAGGATAAAGGAATTTTGTCGGATGTTGTAGTTGCAACTACCTTGTTAGACATGTATGCAAAATGTGGAAGCACAGACAAGGCACATGAACTGTTTGACAGAATGCCTCAAACAAATGTGGTCTCATGGACTACAATGACTGCAGTATATGTACAAAATGGATTTGTTGAAAATGTGTATGAGGAAAATTGACTATGATAAACTAACAAAATCAAAAACCAATAACATAAAGAGAACGAATCTAAATAAAAGCCATTACTAATAAATCAATGAAATATAAAAGCTTTTACCGAGATTTGTATTGTTCCCTTTGGATGAATGTGGATTGCTCAATAGTGATGCGAAAACATGGTTGCAACAAGCAAGTAAAGTGCTCAAAGTGCTCAAAGATCAATGTTAAGAGATCATGAAGTTGCTCAATCGATGCGATGTATGCTCAAAGCACTATTAAAGGATGCTTGAGAATAAGTGATCGAAGAGGGTTTGTGAAGGAGATGAGGGGGGTTTATATAGGTTTCAACAGAGATTGATCAATGGTCCAAATAATTCAAAAGAATCAATGGAGGAGATAAATCAAATAACCATGATGAATGTGCACACGACATGTGTCAATCCATAAGGATATTTTTATTAAAATATGATGAAAACAAGATTGATTGAAAAGATAACTCAACTTGTAATTTTATTTTTTTTAGAGTTCTAAAAATAAGACTGATTGTGCACATGAGTTAACAAGATATTTTAAGAGGAATTGGAAGATAACTGAAATTAAATAAATAAATTTATTTAATTGTTTAATGCATGATTGAGGAACAGAAGATTATAAATAAAATACTTGATTTTATTTATTTTGAGAGGAAAAAGCAAATTAAATAAATAAATTTATTTAATTGTTTGTGCAAGATTAGAGGTATATGAAGATTATAAATAAAATACTTGATTTTATTTATTTTTAGAGTATTGAGATAATTTAAATAAATTTGCATGATTTATTTAAATTTAGAAGAATAATCGATTTAATTAAATAATGTAAATTATTTAATTGTAGATAAGAGGATTTGTGATGAATTAATTAAATAATTGGATTTATTTAATTAATGTGGATTTGAATTTCGAAAAGAGGATAATGATTTAATTAAATAATAAACATTATTTAATTGTGGAGACTTGAAATTTGAAAGAGGATAATGATTTAATTAAATAATATAAATTATTTAATTGTGGAAGAATAAGGTTGATTTTGCTGAAATTAATTAAATAAAGGGGATTTATTTAATTAATGTTAAATTTTGAAGTTTTGGAAGAATTTGATGAAATTAATTAAATAATTAGATTATTTAATTAATGTTGAAATGCAGGTGATGCTATAGATTAGACAAAATGCAAGTGATTCGATGACTTGGTCATTTTTGGGTGTCTACATTTTACCCCTCTTTGATGCGATGTAGTTTATAGCGTTGCGTCAAAGAAAATGATTGTTGAAAACATGATACAATTTTTGATGCCCCAGTGTAGGTAGCTGCCCCAGCGTAGCTGGCGTAGGATGCCCCCTTGAGAGGAAAGATAGGGAAGCGGTAGAAGGACTGGGTTGACACTCGACTAGAAGATTGTGTTGGAGATAGGCGAGGTTGGGTTGATGATAGATAGAAGAAAGGAGATAGGAGAGAACATGAGAGAAAGACTGTTGATCGATCATTGCTGGAAAACTATATAAGGCCATGGGTAAATGGATGGGTAAATGATGAGCTTGTTGCATTGGTTTCACAATTGTATATAAAGAGCAATCCTTATTTTTGATGTAGCACGTGGATAGTTCACCACCAAGGTATAAAAGACCAAGGTACTATAATATTCGAGTGCGTGGACATTGACTTTGCAAGAAAGCGGTTTGAACTTAGATCCCTTAGACATAATATGACCTTGTTGGTACATGTGAATGAGCCATAGTCTTGAACATAAAATAAACTTCAATACATGTAAATGCAAGAAGTGTATTAAATATGTAAGATGCTAGGTTGTAACACACACAAGATAAATATGATGTTAAGAAAGATACTAAAGATCATTCCTCAAACATGACACACAAAAGCAATGACTATGCCCCCAATCCGTACTACATCACAACATACCAAGATTGTAGATAAATCAAGGTAGCCTTGAATAGGTAATGGATAAAGGAGCAAAAAGATAAACCATAAAGTAAATTGACTGACTTACAAAGTAAACATACAGCCAACATATTCTCTTGCTAAAGAGGTTGCTCAAGATAGATTGGATAGGAAAGATAACAGCCTTATCGTAGGAACTCTGTGTCCGTTAAAGGGGGCTATCTACCTAAAAAGACAATAGCTGGCTGCCGGAAATGCTACATGTCGCAAGAGATGCATGTGTTGGTCTCAACAATGGAACACTTTGCAGAAGACAAGCGTGTTGATCTGGTGCTTTGGTTAAGCTGGAATTAGTTGATGTTGGCAATTTGAACAATAGGACAGTAGATGACTCTAGAAGTAGGCCTCTTTGTTTCAGGTTTTTTAAGGATTTTTGCTTTGAAAGGATGCGCTAGCTTGCTGCTTGAGTTAGTCAAGTCGAGGTGAATGGATTTTGAAAAATGGAAGACAAGAAAGGCGACAGTGTTAATGGAATGGGATGGGTGGAGAATGATGAATCGTATGTGCCTGAGTACTGGATACATCCTTCATATTCTAGACTGCCTACATACCCTGTATCCATGGGATCAAGGCACATTACGATGAAAGATGAAAATGATAATATGTAGTTCTAGGTAGAGTGATGAATGGGTCAAGGTGAAAGGAGGAGATCTTATGTACCTGAGTATTGGATACTTCCTTCGTATTCCAGACTGCCTACATACCCATATCCATGGGATCAAGGTACCTTAAGATTGAAATGAGATGATATGTAGTTCTAGTTGATGTGATGATGTAGAAACACGCTGGGAAGATAACAACCTTATTGTAGGAGTGATGTGTCCATTAAAGGGTGTTATCGACAGAAAGGAGAAAGATTGAAGTGATTGTGAACCATGAAGAAGGATCCATTCCTAGACCTAGGTTAAGGAAAGAGTTGCCTCCATTCTGGTAGAGGAATTTGTATAAACTAACAAAATCAAAAACCAATAACATAAAGAGAACGAATCTAAATAAAAGCCATTACTAATAAATCAATGAAATATAAAAGCTTTTACCAAGATTTATATTGTTCCCTTTGGATGAATGTGGATTGCTCAATAGTGTTGTGAAACCATGGTTGCAACAAGCAAGTAAAGTGCTCAAAGTGCTCAAAGATCAATGTTAAGAGATCGTGAAGTTGCTCAATCGATGCGATGTATGCTCAAAGCATTGTTAAAGGATGCCTGAGAATAAGTGATCGAAGAGGGTTTGTGAAGGAGATGAGGGGGGTTTATATAGTTTTCAATAGAGATCGATCAACGGTCCAGATAATTCAAAAGAATCAACGGAGGAGATAAAACAAATAACCATGATGAATGTGCACATGACATGTGTCAATCCATAAGGATATTTTTATTAAAATATGATGAAAACAAGATTGATTGAATAGATAACTCAACTTGTGATTTTGCCTTTTTTAGAGTTCTAAAAATAAGACAGATTGTGCACATGAGTCAACAAGATATTTTAAGAGGAACTGGAAGATAACTGAAATTAAATAAATAAATTTATTTAATTGATTGTGCATGATAGAGGAATATGAAGATTATAAATAAAATATTTGATTTTATTTATTTTTAGAGGATTTGAGATAATTTAAATAAATTTGCATGATTTATTTAAATTTAGAAGAACAAGTGATTTAATTAAATAATGTAGAATTATTTAATTGTAGATAAGATAGAATTGGAGGAATTAATTAAATAATTGAATTTATTTAATTAATGTAGACTTGAAATTTGAAAGTGGATAATGTTTTAATTAAATAATTTAAATTATTTAATTTTGGAAGAATAAGGTTGATTTTGCTAAAATTAATTAAATAAAGGGGATTTATTTAATTAATGTTTGAATTTTGGAATTTTGGAAGAATTTGATGAAATTAATTAAATAATTAGATTATTCAATTAATGTTGACATGCAGGTGATTCGACAGATTTGATGAAATGCAAGTGATTCGAAGACATGGTCATTTTAGGGTGTCTACATTTTGCCCCTCTTTGATGCGATGCAGTTTACAGTGCTGTGTCAAAGAAATCGATTGTTGAAGACATGATATAATTTTTGATGCCCCAGTGTAGGTAGCTGCCCCTGTGTAGCTGGCATAGGGTGCCCCCTCGAGAGGAAAGATAGGGAAGCAATAGAAGAACTGTGTTGATGCTCGACTAGAAGATTGTGTTGGAGAGAGGTGAGGTTGGATAGACGATAGATAGAAGAAAGGAGATAGGAGAGAACATGAGAGAAAGACTGTTGATCAATCATTGCTTTGAAAACGATTTAAGGCCATGGGTAAATGGATGGGTAAATGATGAGCTTGTTGCATTGGTTTCACATTTGTATATAAAGAGCAATCCTTATGTTTGATATAGCACGTGGATAGTTTGCCACCAAGGTATAAAAGACCAAGGTGTCGTGATATCCGAGTGCGTGGACGTTGACTCTGCAAGCAATCAGTTTGAACTCAGATCCCTTAGACATAATATGACCTTGTTGGAATATGTGAATGATCCATAGTCTTGAACATAAAATAAACTTCAATACATGTAAATGCAAGAAGAATTATTAATCTATAAGATGCTAGGTTGTAACACACACAAGATAAATATGATGCTAAGAAAGATACTAATGATCCTTCCTCAAACATGACACACAAAAGCAATGACTATGCCCCCAATCCATACTGCATCATAACATACCAAGATTATAGATAAATCAAAGTAGCCTTGAATAGGTAATGGACAAAGGAGCAAAAGATAAACCATAAAGCAAATTGATTGACTTACAAAATAAACATACAACCAACATATTCTCTTGCCAAAGAGGTTGCTTAGGATAGATTGGATAGGAAAGATAACAGCCTTATCATAGGAGCAATGTGTCCATTAAAGGGGGCTATCTACCTAAATAGACAGTCTTGCTATGGGAAATGCCACATGTCGCAGGAGACGCGTGTGTTGGTCTCGACAATGGAACACTCTACAGAAGACAAGCTTGTTGATCTGGTGCTTTGGTTAAGCTAGAACTAGCTAATGTTGGCTCTAGAAGTAAGCTTCTTTACTTCAGGTTTGTTAAGGACCTTTGCTTTGAAAGGATGCGCTAGCTTGTTGTTTTGCTACTTGAGTTAGTCAAGTCGAGGTGAACAGATTTTGATAAATGGAAGACTTAGAAAGATGACATGTCAATGGATTGAAACGGGTAGAGAATGATGAATCGTATGTGCCTGAGTATTGGATACATCCTTCGCATTCCAGACTACCTACATACCCTGTATCCATGGGATCAAGGCACATTACGAGGAAAGATGAAAATGATAAATATGTAGTTCTGGATAGAGTGATGAGGTGAATCAAGGTGGAGAGGAGGGGATCTTATGTACATGAGTATTGGATACTTCCTTCGTATTCTAGATTGCCTACATACCCATATCCATGGGATCAAGGTACTTTAAGACTGAGAAGATGATAATATGTAGTTCTGGTTGGTGTGATGATGTAGAAAAAGTAATGGGAAGATAACAGCCTTATCGTAGGAGTGATGTGTCCGTTAAAGGGTGTTACCTGCGGAAAGGAGAAAAGATTGAAGCACTTGGCGAACCCTGAACAAGGATCCATTCCTAGATCTAGGTTAAGGAAAGAATTGCCCCCATTCCGGTAGAGGAAACTGCATAGGTGACCAATGAAGAAGACACAGAAAGCTTTGACCTAGGACAAGACAGTGCTAACTGCTGATACAGATCAAGGCGTGGGATGACGATGATGGACATTGACAAATTTCCAAGCTATACTAGATAAGGAGATGTAAATGCAAACAAGGTCAATGGTTTTATTATGGATGGATGGATGAAGTGCATTGTGACAACAAGAAATGAACAAGACTTGATAGATGATGGGTGCTGACTCTACACATAATGCCTATTTCCCAGGTTTTCACTATGGTACTTATCCAAGGTCCCTGTTTGCCAGGTTTTCACCAGAGGATGGATTTTTTTTTTGGAATACTCTAAGGATCAGGCATAGAACTTCTTGAGATGGACACTATTAAGTGGCTCATCTAGAGGAATGCTGTCAGGTGTAGCTAAAGTATAAGCTCCTGATCCATATGCTGCGATGACAATAAAGGGGCCTAACCAATTAGGCTCAAACTTGCCCTTCTTTTCTTGATCTACTTGATTTCTCTGATTCTCTTTAAGTACAAGATCACCAACTTGAAACCATCTTTCTTTGATCTTTTTGTTATAATTATGCCAAAGGTGGTTTTGATAGACGTGGAGATGATTAAGCGTTGCAAGGCATCTCTCATCTAGTAGTTCGAGCTCAGCTAATCTGGAAGTGCGATACTCTTCTCTGCCGATCAGGTCCTGCGTGGATACTCTGAGGGATGGGATCTCGACCTCTATAGGTAAGATGGCTTCAGAGCCATAGACCAAGGCATAGGGTGTGGCACCAGTTGGTGTTTTGATACTAGTGCGGTAGGCCCATAGGGCGGGATTGAGTTGCAAGTGCCAATCATGACCAGCTTCATTGACCGTTTTCTTGAGGATTTTGAGAATGGTTTTATTAGAAGCCTTAGCTTGGTCATTACTCTGTGAATAGTAGGGAGTTGAAAAGCGATGTTGGATATTGTATTGTGTGCATAAGGCATGGATATCTTGATTCTTGAATGGTCTCCCATTATCAGTGACAATGGCTTGGGGAATACCATACCGGCATATGAGGTAGTTAAGTATAAACTTGGCTATTTTCTTATCGGTGATATAGGTCATGGGAATGGCTTCAACCCACTTCGTGAAATACTCAGTGGCAGTAATGATGAATTTATGGCCATTGGATGAGGATGGTTGGATTTGTCCTACGAGGTCGAGACCCCATTGAGAAAAAGGCCATGGAGTTGTCACGGGTTGTAATTCATGAGTTGGTGCGTGAATCAAATCTCCATGTTGCTGGCATTATAGACACTTCTTAGCAAATTGTGCAGCATCTTGCTCTATTGTAGGCGAGTAATAACTTGTTCTGAGTATCCTCTTAGCAAGATTAGGACTGGTAGAATGTGCGTCATAGACACCTTCGTGTATGTCTCATAAGGTAGCTTCATCTTCTTCTACGTTAAGACATCATAAGAGGATACCATTGAGACTCCGATGATATAGTGTATCACCCAGAATGGTGTAACAGGAGGATCAGCAGATAACGGTTTTGCGTTGGGTGGAGGATAGGTCAAGGGGAAAGGTATTGTGTCTAAGGTATTCATAGATGTCTTCATACCATGGGGAATTGGGACTAACAAGTTCGCAGATGATTTCAGTAATGGGAACATCGACGGCTAGTATCAACAATTGCTTGATCAAGAATTCACATTTCTGTCTATTAGCAGGCATGTCAATCAGTGACCCTATAGAAGCCATAGAATCTGTAGCCTTGTTATGCTCTCTTGGAATTTTCTCAAATGTGATGCTAGAAAAGTGTGGCTTGTAGGCATCCACTAGTTGCTCGTAGGGGACCAACTTTTCATCTTTTGTTTGGTACTCATCTGTGACTTGGTGAATGACTAGCTGTGAGTCTCCATATACTTGTAATTCTATGATGTCCCATTGAACTGCTGTATTGAGACCTATGAGGAGTGCTTCATACTCAGAAATGTTGTTGGTGCAAGGGAATGCAAGCTGATGACTTTGGAATATAGTCATTTTGAGGTGTGATAAATAAGATGCCGGCCCCTGATCCATGCTATGTGTAGGAACCATCAAAGTACAATTTCCACATTATTGAGTTAGAAAGAGTGAATAGATTCTCATCCAAAAAGTCTGCTACCATATGGTGTGTATCAGTCATGGGTGCTTCTGCTAGTTGATCTGCTAGGGCTTGTCCTTTGATTGCTTTGCG
This sequence comes from Cunninghamia lanceolata, assembly GCA_027924645.1. NCBI lineage: Eukaryota > Viridiplantae > Streptophyta > Pinopsida > Cupressales > Cupressaceae > Cunninghamia > Cunninghamia lanceolata. The sequence goes on along the minus strand of BSBN01000958.1, from coordinate 103,955 downwards.
ATCCATATACTTATTGTCAAACTCACTAAGGATCATGACCCATTTAGCTAGTCTACCTGTAAGAGCTTCTTTTGCTAGTAGATACTTCAATGGATCAATTTTAGCTATAAGATTTGTGTTGGTTCAACATGTAATGCCACAACTTTTGGGAAGTGAACACTACTGCTAAACAATCTCTTTCCATTAGTGAATAATTGAGTTCATATCCCACCAAGGTTCTACTGATATAATAAATTGCATGCTCTTTTCCTAATTCATCATTTTGTGCTAGAAGAGCCCCAAGGGCTGAAGTTATAGTTGAGATGTATAATATCAGAGGTTTGTCAGATTCTAGTGGTACTAAGACAAGCGGTGTACCCAAATACTCTTTGAGCTGATCAAATGCTGCTTGACACTTATCATCCCATTGGAATGAGACATCCTTTCAGAGTAAGTGTTGAAATGGTTGACATTTATCTGCTAGCTATGAGATGAAATGCCTAATGGATTGTAACCTTCCCTGAAGCCTCCTTAATGCTTTGAGTTTCTTTGGTGGAGGCATCTCCACTATAGCCTTTACTTTTGTTGGGTCTACTTCGATGCCTCTATGAGATACAATGTATCCTAACAGCTTCCCTGATGTTACACCAAAGACACACTTCTTTGGATTGAGTCTTACTTGGTATTTCTCGAGCCTGTCAAAGATCTGTCCTAGAACTTGTATGTGATCTGCCCTAGAAGATTTAAGTACTATGTCATCAACATAGTCCTCCATGATATGATGAAAGAGGTCATGGAATATCATTGTCATTGCTCTTTGATAGGTTTCTCCTGCATTCTTTAGACCAAACGGCATGACACACCAGCAATAGTTACCCCAAGGACAAGTAAAGGTTGTTTTATGTTGATCTCCTTCTACTATCCTTATCTGATTGTAGCTAGAGAATCCATCCATGAGAGAAAGAATTTCATATCCTACTGTCAAGTCTACTATAATATCAATGTTTGGTAACAGAAAGTCATCTTTGGGACATGCTTTATTAAGATCTCTAAAATCATTACACATGCAGATGCACCCATTGGACTTAGACACAAGTACAATGTTTGAGACCCAATCTGAATAGTCAATAGGTTAGATGAACTTTGCATCTAACAGCTTCTGTATTTCCACTTTTACTAAGAGATCTATCTGTGGGTGCATCTTCCTCAGCTTTTGCTTGACTGGTTTAACTTTTGGATCAACTGTGAGATAGTGAACCACTAGCTTAGGGTCTAGCCCTGGCATATCAGCATAGGTCCACGCAAAGTTGATGGTTCGCTGTAAGAAGAATGTGTTATGATTCCTGTGTTTTGTTTGTGATAATGATACTACCAGGAATGTGGTCTTGGGATTTTGCTCTGTGTCAAGGTTTATCTCTGTAGAATCTTCCACTAGGAGAGCTGACTTCTCTTGATACTTAGATGGTAGGGGAATGTCAAATCTTCCATCCTTAGGTGCCACAGTTGGGTTTTCACCTTTGGATACGTCCTTTGTTTTTACTATTTTGTGATTGGGAGGTGCCACAGTGTGGTTTTCACCTAGAGATCTTTCTTTATTTTTACTTTTACAACTGGAGGATTTGGCATTCTCACCAAAATAAGTTGTTGGCTCTAGTTCCATTATAAAACCTGCTTTATGATCTCCAAGAGGGATACCTTCCTGAAGTCCCATAAACTCAGCTATAGCTTCGTCATTCTGAAATACATCCATAACGAGGGACCCTTATTAGTCCCAATCGATAAGTTCAAGGTAGACAAGTGTTACTTTCTGGGTGTTTGTGGTGGATGTTAGGGATACGGATGATAGCATAAAGATGGAGGATTTGGTGAATAGGTCAGTCATATGGAGGGAAGAGTCATCAATGATATCCTCATAAAATGTCGAATCTGCGATAGAAGTTTCAGCCACCTTGTCGAGGATACCCTCGATGTCCAAGGCGCGTGGTACCTTCCTACCAAATCCTAAACCCTTATTGTCTAGTTTCTTTATCACAATAATGGGTTCCATATTTCCTTGATTCTATTTTCCAAGGTTGCCTTTGCCTTTATAGCCCATGTGTTTGACTATCCTTAAGCCATTACCATATTGCTTGATTAGTATTGTGACTGGTTCTTTCTCTTTATAGAGCCAAGAAGAAATATCCTCAATAGTTTCCTCCTCCAATAACCGCCCCTGTTGGAATTGGGTTAGAAATGCTGGGGGAGGAATAGCTGCTTTTTTAGTTGCTTTGGCAATGGGCGGTTGGTCGTAAGATTTAGGGGACAAAGGTATCTGCCCTACACAACAAGATTTTGAGATATCATATGTTCCAAAGCCTATATCACAGATGTGAGCTTTGATTTTAGGAATAGGAGTAGGGTCACTTGTAGAGGCTTGTGTCAGAGTTTTAGGATCAACATATAGTGGGGATTCAAGGGTTTTTTCATTTTTAGGCACTTGGTTGCAATTCCTATAATTGCCTTGGAGGACACGAAAGAATTCAAAAGGATTGGGGTCTCCTGGGATAGTGATCTTCGTACCATTGTATGGGAAATTTAGAGACTGATGGTACGTGGAGGGAATAGCTTTCATTGCATGGATCCATGGGCAGCCTAGGATAATGTTGTAAGGCAGCTCAATATCAAGGACTTGACACCTGGTTTCAAGCATGACAGGACCCAGTTGTATAGGCAAGTGGATAACACCTTCTGAGCGGCGCTCAACATCATCATATCCCTTGATTGTAATACTTTGATCAATGTTGATATGATCCTCAGAGTATCCCAATTGCTTAAGTAACTTTAAAGAACAGATGTTGAGACTAGCACCACCATCTATGAGTATGCATTTGATTTTGCGCTTATGGATGAGAACTTTGATATGAAGGGCATCATTGTGACATGGATCATGGGATGGGAGGTCCTTTTCAAAAAAGACCACATTGTAGGGTGAGGCAATGTTACCTACTATAGCTTGGAAATCTGCAACTGCTATGTTGTTAGGGGCTGAAGACTCTTGGAGGGCTTTTTCTAGCACGACTCTATGTGCAGGGGATGATCGTAGGAGGTCCAAGATAGAGATATGTGCTGGCATTTTCCCTAGATATTTGACAAGATTATAATCAGATTGAGCTGGAAGACTGGCTGTAGGACCACAAATGGTGACACGACCATGACGAGTCGTAATAGCGCAATCCATAGATTTGCCTTTAATTGTGAGGGTAGACACTCGATTCTCTTCAAAATGACCTACAATGGAGTCAAAAGAAGTGGAAGCACGGTTGACACCTCTACCTTTATCCTGCAAAGGAGGTGGACCATGATGAGGAAATGGTTCCTTGTACATGTTGAGGTCTTTGTTCGTGTGTTGAGCTGGTGGATCATCTTCAAGAGAGATTTGGTTGCCTTCGATGAGATTTTGGATTAGGTGCTTGAGTTTCATGCATGATGTGGTTCTGTGCCCTTTGCTCCTATGGAATTCACAGTATTCATTTTCTCTGTACCGTGCAGTTTTGTAAATAGGTTCACCATATGGGGGAGCATCAGGTAAGGTGACAAGGCCTTTGTGTAAAAGCTTTTGTAAGACAGACTCTATGGGCTCTCCCAAGGGAGTGAATTGATGCTGCAGAGGGTAATCTTGTGGAGGCCACTCTTGTTGTCGTTGTTGTTGGTTTTGATAAGGTTGCCTTTGTTGTTGTTGTTGTTGAGGTGGAGCTTAACTTGGTTTGGAAAGCTGCAGCGGCATTTGCAATGTTTGGACATGTTTAGAATTGACCACCCCATTGTTGACCATGTTTTTGTTTTTGTTCCAATATTTGGGTTTATCGTTCGTCTGTTGATGAGGAGCATTGTCTTTCTTTTCTTTGAAGATTTTGACCACACCCTTAGCAATGAAGGCCTTTTCGATGTTGATTCCCTTGTACGTGATTTCGTTGAAGGTTGTAGAACTAAGAATTTGCAAATGGAAACCTAACTATTGGTTGAGATTTTGCACAAATATGCTAACCAGCTGTTTCTCAGGAATCTTGAAAGGGAATTTCCTAGCCATTTGTCTCCATCGTTGAAGGAAAGAAATGAAAGTTTCACCATTTTTCTGTTTATTGTTGCATACATCAGTCATGGAGATCTCATGCTCTACGTTGTAGGAAAAATGGGTGGCAAATTTCTCTGCTAATTCGTTAAAAGACTTGATACCCGTAGGTAAGTGTGAGAACCATTCTATTACTTGACCTCCAAGACTGCGAGGAAAGAGATGCATAAGATACGTGTCATTATGTGAGACCTCAAAGCAAGCAAGATAGAATTCCCTAAGATGGTCTTTTGGGTTGCCTTTTCCTTTGTATTTATCAAACTTGGGAATAGTAAAATTTTGAGGAAAAGGGATCATGGGTAATGACCGATCAAAAGGATAAGGACACACTTCGTCTAATGAGAAGGTCTTTTTGGTGTGGCCAAACGTAAGATTAGATAGTTGTTGTTGAACTTCTGCAATTTTTAGCTCCATCGTTGTGGGAGGGGTTGGAAACATCTCCTGTTGTCCTAGAAGTGTTTGTTGTTGCCCATACGGAAGATTGTAGTGTAAGCCATGGGCATTGGTGTTATAAGGGTCGTAAGATTAGTTGGGGTCATACGTGTTGTACGTGGGGTTTAGATTGGTTTGGAATTGGATGCTTTGATTCGGAGGAGGTGGAGGAGGTGCTAGGTAAGAATGTTGGCTTTGTGATGGTTGAAGAAAAGAGTTTGGTGGAGGAAAGCTAAAGTTCGTTAGGTTAGGTTGCGATTGCAGCACATATCTTTGGGAAACTTGATGTTGGGAAATTTGAGGGTGGCTAGGCAATGTGTGAAAGAAATTTAGCGATGATGAATGTAGTGGAGGAGGGACATAGGTAGATGTGATTTGCGATGGTTGATTTGGGATAAGTGTAGAAGAATTTTGTGGTTGGGATTGCATGACTCTAATTGGTTGAGAGACATGAAGGTTTGATGATATGGGAGGTGGTATTTGTTGAGACCCTTATTGCATGGCTACATAGTTGTTCCCCAGATTGTAATTAGGTGGGAAACCTATTTGTGAAGGGGTAACCAAGATTCCACTTGCGATTGGTGTGGACATTTTAGGAGTTTGTTGTATATTTGATCGAGCTAAGGTAGCTTGCTTAGCTAGCTCTGCTTGACGTTGAAGAGTCTCCTATTGATTTTTGTAGATCTCCAAAGGAGTCAGAAGCGGTGATATGGCCCTCTTTCTTATTGGGTTTTGATAAAGGGGATTCTTATATTGTACCATTGTTTTCCCTTGTGAGCCTTGTTCGAGTAAAGGTGTGGTCACTGTTGACATGGTTTGGACTGCCTGTATCATACTTAGGGTGTTGTTTGTCTCCTTGAGATTGGATAAATCAAAATCTTGAGGTAATTTGGCTCCTTGCTCTGCTAGCAAGTGAAAGAAATGATCTTGGTTCTCGCTAAGGATTTTCTCAAAGGCGGCTATAGCTCTAGGATCTTGTATGAATTCATCAAGATCTTTCCCATCTTCTTTAGAGGATTGACCTATTTCAAAGTGTCGCTCTTCTTGAGAGGAGGCTAGATCTACAGTATAACCTAGTGGGACAAAATCCAAAGGCAAGCCGGTGGTATAGTGAGGTGTACTTACCAAAGGGACTCTTTCTTCCTGAGATGGGACTGGATTGGTAGTATAACCTTGTGGGACAAAATCTAGAGGCAAGCCAGTGGTATAGTGGGGTGTACTTACCAAAGGGGTTCTACCCTCTTGCGGATTGTTTAGTTGATCAAGGTGCGGCATGTTGGGAGAATTGGTAGATCTTTTCGCGGGTGTTCTAGGAGTAACCTTGGGAGTAATGTTGAGATGGCCTGATTGCGGTGTGTGAGGAGGTGATTGGTGCTTCCTAGGGACAACTTGCTTGGACTTCATAGTTTGTTGGAGCCTAGTGGTTACCATGGAATACACTAGGACAAAAGGTAATGCTAAGATACTGCGTGTGTTTTAACAAAGACAAAAGCTGATGCATAATTTACTAGACCAAAGGCACTATACTGTTTGACCAGAGGCGCAGGACTGTGCACCAAAATCGTGCTACTGTAATACCAAAGGTGCTGGACTGAGCTACCAAAGGCGAGGTAATGCTATACCAAAGGTGAGCTACGGTGACCAAAAAGTGAGCTACTGTTATACCAAGGGTGCTGAAGTAGGGTTGCCAGAGGTGAGGTATTGCTATACCAAAGGGGATCTACTGTACTACCAAAGGCAAGCTGTTGTAATGCTAGAGGAACTGAAGTAGTGTCTCATGCTTCTAAAAGGCAAATTTTTGATAGATTTGGTTCTGTTTCTGATTGGATTTGGTTTTGGCAAGAGAAAACACAGCAAACAAAGTTGGCAAAAAAGGACTGACACAACAGATAGTGTCTGTTTGAGGCTCACAAAAAGTCTAATGTTTCCACAGGTATAAGACAATTTGCAAACAATATCAAGCACTCTTTATCCCTAGAGACAAGGTTTCATTGTAGTAGATCAGCTCACAGCTTAATACTCCGTCGATAAAAATATCATTCCATAAAGGTGTCAGATATTTTGTATCTTTGCAAGAGACGATAGGTAGGGATATCTCACCCTCCCCTTGGAAAGCTCAAGTAGGTCACAAGAGTTTTATGGCCAAGGGAATACTATCTCTTCTCAAGGGAACCAATGGTGAGTATCTTAAGGGCTTAAATCGATTCCCCTTGCACTGATGATTACCGCAACGTTCGGAGGTAGATCGGGTAGTCTCTATCTAGAATGGTTCATAGTAACTTTGAAGGACCAATGTCTTATGAGCAATGCGACAAGCTACTAAAAGATTTAACCAATCCTACTAAGAGTATCAAACACTTCGCTCAATGTGAAAATCATTTCCACAAAGAGCTAGTACACCACTTTTCAGTTTGGCACCACAAGGTAAGGCTGACGTCTGTTAGGACTTGGCTTTCGCCTTATCCCTCTTATATAGCGGTTCAAAGGAAAATTCCACTTAGGGTCATCCCTTTTGGATGAAACACAATCCAAAAGCAGGCCCTTCTAAAGGAAATACTAAAATGTAAGAGCAAACACGTCAAACAAAGGTTCAATTGTCCCGTTATAAGAAAAATAAGGTGCAACTAATTTAGGCACACACACGTTTGTGGTTGTCAATTGTTCCTTATGAAATTAAAGTGTTTTCACATACATGTCCATTGTCCCTTAGAAAATTGAGGTGTTTTCACATACATGTCCATTGTCCCCTTTAAGAAAAGCAGTATGTTCCTAAGACTTAGATTACCGAAATGATTTGTTCATTTATGTTTTAAGAAGGCAATATGTTTCTAAGACTTAGTGCAATAAATCAAGATTTATTCAATGCTCATCCTGCATGAACATGTTAGAAATTTTTTTTTTCTCTATGTGAGTGATAAGAAGCTGCAACAAGTCAATTAATTCCACAAAAACTCACAAGTTAGCAAAAATAAATCAAAATTGACCAAAAGCGAGTTACTGTCTAATCTAAAGCGACTTATTGTGATACCAATAGCACTTTACTGTGTTACCGAAAGCGATGTGTTACAGACCAGAGTTGATCTATTGTGCCACCAGACGCGCTGAAACAGACCCAGAAGCGTCATATTGTGCTGCCGGAAGCATTGTATTGTGTAACCAAAAGCGTTGCACGAGACTCAGATCCAGAAAAAGTTATATTTTATCAAAATAGTTAAGTCCATATATGATTTCATGGTTGATTTTAATGTTCTAAGAAGTAATATCTGATAGATCTGTATCCTGAAATCAAGAAAACTCAAAAGGTGTCACGAATAGATAGGTTAACTCAAATATCAAAAATACCCCTAAATACGTCAACTTAGGAAGTATCAAAAGACAGTTGAAAGACAAATAAACCAGCTTGTCAGTCAAATCAATGATAGTTAAGTGAGTAAAACCATGCAAAAATCACCAAAATAAGATCAAAAACCTAATATTCCAGAAGCACTTTATGATACTACCAATAGCACTGGACTATTACACCAAAAGCGCGGCTTTGTGTCACCAGGAGTGTCGCAGTATCGCCCGAGGGCACTATACTATGCCTCTAGAAGTGCTTTAGGATACTACCAAAAGCAATTTTCTGTGTATTTTGCGTTGTTCTGTACTGTAACTTAAAAAAATCAATTTCTCAAAGAAAAAGAGGGATTAGTGCGTCCCACCGGGTGTGCCAGAATGTGTATGAGGAAAATTGACTATGATGAACTAACAAAATCAAAAACTAATAACATAAAGAGAACGAATCTAAATAAAAGTCATTACTAATAAATCAATGAAATATAAAAGCTTTTACCGAGATTTGTATTGTTCCCTTTGGATGAATGTGGATTGCTCAATAGTGTTGTGAAAACATGGTTGCAACAAGCAAGTAAAGTGCTCAAAGTGCTCAAAGATCAATGTTAAGAGATCGATGTGATGTATGCTCAAAGCACTGTTAAAGGATGTCTGAGAATAAGTGATCGAAGAGGGTTTGTGAAGGAGATGAGGGGGGTTTATATAGGTTTCAATAGAGATTGATCAACGGTCCAGATAATTCAGAAGAATCAATGGAGGAGATAAATCAAATAACCATGATGAATGTGCATACGACATGTGTCAATCCATAAGGATATTTTTATTAAAATATGATGAAAATAAGATTGATTGAAAAGATAACTCAACTTGTAATTTTACTTTTTTTAGAGTTCTAAAAATAAGACTGATTGTGCACGAGAGTTAACAAAATATTTTAAGAGGAATTGGAAGATAATTGAAATTAAATAAATAAATTTATTTAATTGTTTAATGCATGATTGAGGAACAGAAGATTATAAATAAAATACTTGATTTTATTTATTTTTAGAGGAAAAATCAAATTAAATAAATAAATTTATTTAATTGTTTGTGCAAGATTAGAGGAATATGAAGATTATAAATAAAATACTTGATTTTACTTATTTTTAGAGTATTGAGATAATTTAAATAAATTTGCATGATTTATTTAAATTTAGAAGAATAATCGATTTAAGTAAATAATGTAAATTATTTAATTGTAGATAAGAGGATTTGTGATGAATTAATTAAATAATTAGATTTATTTAATTAATATGGATTTGAATTTTGAAAAGAGGATAATGATTTAATTAAATAATAAACATTATTTAATTGTGGAGACTTGAAATTTGAAAGAGGATAATGATTTAATTAAATAATATAAATTATTTAATTGTGGAAGAATAAGGTTGATTTTGCTGAAATTAATTAAATGAAGGGGATTTATTTAATTAATGTTGAATTTTTAAGTTTTGGAAGAATTTGATGAAATTAATTAAATAATTAGATTATTTAATTAATGTTGAAATGCAGGTGATGCTATAGATTAGACAAAATGCAAGTGATTCGATGACTTGGTCATTTTTGGGTGTCTACAGAAAAGGCTTTAGAAATTTTAAAGCAAATGCAATTGGTTGGTGTAAAGCCAAATTCTAAAACCTTTGCCACCATTGTCCTTGCCTGTCAGAATAGGAGCTTTGGAATAGGGTATGGACATCCATTAATACATAAAGGATAGCGGAATTTTGTTAGATGTTGTAGTTGTAACTACCCTGTTAGACATGTGTAGAGTGTCAAAGACTCTACATTTTGTTTCAGTCGCAGCTTAGTTCGCATTGTTTCTAATATCACTGCGTGGGTTTCTAATGCTTTGTGCGGAAGCCGCCAAGTGTCAAGCCATAGTTAAAGCCGTAGTATTGTTTCTAATATTAACTTTTGTGCGGAGCACGTCACGTAGCAAATTGTTTCAATGTTTTCAAGTTTCAGCTTTGCTGTGGAGGTCGCCACATGTAGCATGCGGAGGCAGTCCCTAAGTTTCTATGTTGTGTGCGGAGGGCATCATGTGTCTTTTTATTTTTCTACGGAGGATGCCGCTTGGTTCTTTTCGTATCATGTTATCGCTAGTAATGAAAGATGGTGGGCTACAGTCTGTTTCAATTTCAAGAGTGCGAAGAATGCCACGTGGTGGTCATGGAGATAGAGTTATTTTGTTTATGCCCCTTTCAAGTGAGAAACTTAAAGCTTTTCAAGTGATGTGGGTTGTGCCAAGTGTCAGCTTCCGCGGAGAGTTCCAAAAGTTTTAAATGTTTCAAGTAGTGTTGCGGGTGCCACCACATGTTAGCTGGTGTACACACGGAAGATGCCATCTGTCCCAGTTTTCTACCTTTGAAGGTAGCAAGCGCTAAGGCTATGGGTCCCATTTTTAATGTGTCTTATATTTTAAAGTGATGCAAGTTGCGACAGATGTCATAAGCGGAGGTCACCCGAGTATAAATACACAATTTTGGAGGTTTTGTGGAAGAAGACACGTAGATGTTTCTGAAAGCTGAGGAACATGACAAGTGTCATTTTCTTGTTGACTTTTGAGAAACAAAGGAGTTTCTCGTTTTGCTGCGGACGTGTCATCTGTCCTAGTATGTTTCAAGTTTCAAGTGCATGGGTCTCACCATGTGTATGTGTCTTAATGAAGGAGTTGTGCCACATATATTTTGCCTCAGCTAATGAGCCTGCACGAGTGGATGACTATTGCAGATTCGAAGGATCGTAACCGCTGGGGACTTCCAGTTATCTTTAGTTTCATTGGGCCGTTGGGATTCGGTTGTTATAGACAATCTAGAGTGAGATCTTAGGTTATAAATATGTAATATTTGTAATAGATCGGGACACACATATACACATAGAGATACACAAAGGTAGAGATTATTTTTGATAAGTTTTGTCATAATCAAAAAGAGAAGTTGGAGACTTTGCTGTGGCCAGTTGATGTCATTTTGCCTTTATTTTGTTGTTCTTGATAAGAAAGTTAATGTACCTGTGCATGTATCTGTGCCTTTTATGTTGCTAGAAGATTAATGAGAAGAACTCTGTTCTGTGCCTTGGTTGATATTATTTGTGTCATTGCAAAGTGTCTAATTGTGAGCCTTTGATTATATTCATTCCATTAGTTTATGCTAATCATGTAGTATCTACTCTTTAATATAACTGAATCTTGAGAATAGTTTCACTGTGCTTAATTTGAAAGGAATACTTTTACTTAGGCGCATCGCCATAGTCAGATTTGCTTAATTGTATCTGTAATCTTGTTAACTCCTTACCCTTTGCTTAAAACTCATTTAAAATAGAGAAAAGCCAGCTTCTTTAAAATTTAGAGGTTGTTTGTCCCACATTCTTAAAACTTCCCATGTTGGTGTTAGAACCTGCACAATTTTATACATCAACATTTTTTGGCACACCCAGTGGGACACTTTCTTGAAGTTTCTATCAAAATCATATGAGCCAGAGAGTAATAAGGAGCCAGAGCTGTGGACCTACAATAAGAGCTCAGTCTGCTGCTAATCTAGGTATTATTTTGCCACCATTAGTAGCTACTCCAAGGAGAAGAGTGAATCAGTTTGTAGCAGCACAAAGAGTAAATATGGGAGCACCTGTAGCCCTAAGGAACTATGCAAATTGGAACACTTGCAGTCCTCTAACTCTCCTAGTACCACTAGCAACTTGGGATGCTATTCCAGCCAATGTTTTGAAGGCTCTACCTAAGTTCAGTGGGGAAGATTTTAAGACACCTGAAGAGCATTTGCAAGATGTATCTGATGTGTGTGTAGTACATGTTATCACTCAACAAAATGTGGCCATAAGATTGTTAGCAGCTTCTTTCAAAGGAAAGGCTCTGGACTGGTATAGATCTCTCACTCCAAACATAATATCTACATGGGATCAGCTTGGGGACACTTTCTTTGCAAGATTTTAAATGAAAGGTGATAAATCCTCCTTGCTACAACAATTGATTACTATCAAAAGGGCACCACAGGAGGCTATGACTGAATTCAACTCAAGATTTCAAAAGACCTAGGATAGAATTCCTGCTACAGCAAGACCATTATCAGGTATGTCTATTGTGTTTTACCTCAAAGCTTTAAACTTTGATATATCAGTAATGATTCAGTCTGTTGGAGGTCAGACACTACCAGAAGCATATGACTTGGCAGTCAAGGTTGAAAATAACTTAATAGATGCTGGAAAATTGCCCCCAAGGCCTCCTATGCCCATGTTCCCAGAAATTACCTTACCTTTGCCACAAGAAGCTCCTAATCTTCCAATCCCACCTATCTCTATGTATTCATTTCCAATTCCTCAATAGCCTGCTAAGGCAACCACCTATGCTCAACCATTTGAAATGGATGATGTCAAGAACATTCTAAGGGCCTTCTCAAAAGAGATAATTAATCTAAAGAGACAACAAAGTCCCTATCCAAAGTCCCCTTATCAATGTTATCAAGGAAATAGACCTCCCTTTCAGCCAAATCAATATCAAGGCCCTCAAAGGCAAGCTAATCCTCAGCCTTCAAACTAGCTGGTTTCTGTCCCTACACCTCTACAAACTATTCCTCATAATCCCAATAGAGAAATAGTTCTAGGACAAAATAACTTAGCAGATGGCACAAATGCTTGGTGCTTTCCCTGCAACAATGCCCATATGCCCAAAGATTGTCCCAGAGGTAATTTGCAACAAAAGATAGCAGAACAGAGAGGGTTAGAAGGACAATTCTCAACTTCCAACACCCCACCATATTAGTCTCCTAGTGTTCAAAACACAGTCATGGTGGCCCAGATGCAAGGGATGTCCATACAACAAGAAGAGGAAATAGCCCCTGAACATACTTTATTTTCATGGATTGAAGAAGAAGATTAAGTGTTTTTGAATGAGGCATCTACTTCAAAGAAACCATTAATGCAATCAGACTACTATACTAGATCAAAGAGGAGAATGATGGAGTAGCCTGAAGTCACTGATAATGAGATTATGGGAATTCCTCCATTTCAAAATCATCACAACACAGTCTCTAGGTAGGACATGCCTCAGCCTATGCAAAATCAAGTAGCCTCGGGACAGGGTCTAGAAAAGACAAGGTATCCTTATTATTCAAAGACCCAAGCATTAGGACCTGTGAACGTGGTGGACCAGCTAAAAAGAACTCCAATACATGTATCAATCTGGGATATGTTAGCTATTCCTGAGTAGAAGACACTATTGCAAGAAGCTCTGCAAGGCCAAGAAGTCCCTAAATACACTGGTACTAAAGGAGGACCTACTGATAAAGGGAAGCTTTAGCTCAAAGATATTGTACCTCTATAGACAACAACCTTGTTGAACAATGCACCTGAGGTAAACTAGATCCCTTTTATTTGACTCTAATAGTTGGGAAAAAATTGTTGCATAATGCAATGATAGACTCTGGGGCCAGTACTACATTAATGCCAAAGCAGATAGCAGATGCTTTAAAGATAAAATATGAGCCACTTACAAGAGGGGTCATGCAGTTGGATGGAAAATCTATTCAAACAATAGGAAAAATCAAACAACTTCCATTACAACTATATACTTGCCCCAATATAATTGTCAACTAGGATGTGGTAGTCATAGATATCCCCCCTGTATTTAGTTTATGCTTGTCTAGAGATTTCACGGCCAAGATAAGAGGTTACATGCCACTAGATTGGTCACACCTCATCCTGAGAACCAAATATGGGACAAAGATGAAAATATTGTCTGAGCCATTATCCAAAGACCATATCACAAATGAACCAACCCCAAAATTAGAAGCATCCCACGCTATGCTGAATAAAGAGGAGAGAATCTTTGTTGAAGAGTTGGGTGACTGGACTGAACATGACCAACAGGGAGAAGAAAATAATTAGTTATTGACTATGATGTAGAGTGATCCCTGTGGAAATTATGACTCTACAGGTCTAGGCACTGACGTCATATTTGAAGAAGACTAAGAAATCCCTAATGTTTTAAGGAAAGAAGCATCACAAATTCAAGAATTTGAAGGAAACTTAGAAATCTGGAGCCTTAATTTTGATGGGGCTAGGAGTAAAAATGGTGCTGGAGCAGGAATTTGCCTTACTGCCCCAAATGGTGAGAAAATTCTAAGAGCCATTCGCTTTCAGTTTGCCTGTACCAATACTGATGTTGAATACAAATCTTTGGTGCATGGACTCATGTTGGCAAAGAAAAAGAGAATAAAGAATTTGATAGTAAGAGGAGATTCAGAACTGGTGTAAAACAAATCAGAGAAAAGGCAATAGCCAAAAATGTAAGAATGAGATCCTATAGGCATAGAATTTGGGACCTGATAGATGGTTTTGAGGCTTTCAATATTGAGGTAGTTCCCAGAGCCCAAAATTTTGAGGCAGATAGAATGTCATAGATTGGTTTATATTTTGACCCAGCAAGTGATCTGTTAGTTAACAATGAGTCAGTCAAAGTTATAGTGAGACCAACTATTCCAGATAATGACCAAAATTGGCAAGTTTTTGATAATGATTTCCAAGTACTCTCATTCTTACAACAATCAAGTGAATTTGTTGATCAATTACATCTTAAAATTGAGGAAGCATATGGTGATCAAATTATCCAGCTGAAATCAAATAAACTCCCTAAAGGGCTGATTACTTTAGAAAACATTTTTGATCCAGAAGATGCAAGCCTAGAGAAGAGGAGGTTTCAGGAAAATAAGGAAGATTATTCTGAGATCCAAGTTAGTGAAGGAAGAAGATTGAAAATTGGCAATTCTACAACCCAAGAAGAAAGGGAAAGGCTAATTGATTTGTGTGAAAAATATGATAGGGTGATTGCTTGGACGTATGAGGACCTCCATGGCTATAATAGAGATATCATCCAACACACCATAAAGCTTATTGAAGGATCTAAACCAGTCAGACAAAAGCAAAGGCTAGTAAATCCTAGAATTGAACCTTTAATGGTGGATGAGCTGCAAAAGCTCCTAGAATCAAAGATTATTTTTCCAATTAAGTATTCAACCTGGGCATCAAATTTAGTGCCTCTAAGAAAGAAGAATGGTGATATAATACTCTGTGTAGATTTCAGGGGTTTGAATAGAGCATCTTTGAAAGATCATTATCCCCTACCCTCTATGGAACAAATTTTACAAACTGTGGCTGGATCAGAAAGGTTTTCTTTACGGCATGGTTTCTCTAGATACAATCAGATTTGGTTAGCAGATGAAGATCAGCATAAGAATGCATTCACTACAAAGTGGGGAACATTTGTAAATGCTAAAATGCCTTTTGGCCTTTCAAATGCTGGAGCTACCTTTCAGTGAGCAATGGATGTAGCATTTGGGGAACTTATAAATAAAATTATTTCTGATCTATCTAGATGACCTCACTATTTTTTCCAAAAATGCTATAGATCATTTTGACCATTTAGACGTTGTTTTTATATAGTGTCAAAGGAAGGGGTCTCTATTGATCCAAAAAGGGTCACAACCATAATGAATCTATCTCTACCAGTCAACAGGAAAGCAGTTCAATCCTTTCTAGGAAAAATCAACTTTGTTAGCCGATTCATATCTAATTTTGTAGGTCTAATTAGACCAATGACACTATTGCTTAAAAAGGATCTAGTTTTCAAATGGACTGCAGAAGGAAGATAGGCTTTTGAAGAAGTCAAGAGAGCCATTTCAACAGCCCCAGTACTCAGAAACCCAGATTTTTCTAAATCTTTCATAATGTATGTGTATGGGGGAGAATTCAGTGTTGCTGCTATTTTAACTCAGAAAGATGATCAGCAAGAAGGAGAACACCCAATAGCCTTTTTCTCCAGAACTCTTAGGGAATATGAGGCTAGATATAATTTTGTGGAGAAGAAAGCATATGCCATGGTGAAAGCCCTTTAAAAATTCAGACATATGGTAACAAGAAACAAAATCCTAATATTAGTGGCTCATCCTAGTGTAAGAGAATATATTATGGAGGGTGAGATCACTGAAAAAAGAGCCAATTGGATCATAAAGATTCTGGAATATGATGTAGAAGTAAGACCCACCAAGTTAGTCAAAGGCAAAGGATTGTGCCAATATATGACTCAAGACATGGAGAGAATAATGACTAAAGAAACAGAAAGTGAAAATATATTGAAACTCCAAGAGGTTGACCAAGACTCTTGGGTCAAAAAAAGGATATAGTTTATGAAGCATGGGATTTTCCCAAATGAGATCTCCCATGATAAGAGAAGATACTATAGGCAGCAAGGGGCCCATTTTGTACTTATTGATCATATTTTATTCAGGAGGAATGTTGATGGTATACTTTTGAGATGTATAGGGAAGGATGAAGCTCAAAGAATACTACATGAATTACACCATGGAGCCTCAGGTGGACACTTTTTAGCAAGGACCACTGCAATCAAAGTAACTCAAGAAGGATATTTCTGGCCCACTCTGTTTATAGATTGTTATCATCTAGTCAAAGAATGCCAGGCTTGTTGGTTTTATAGAGGCAAAAGGAAAAATGTAGCAATGCCTCTAAGCCCCATAGTTGTGGATGAACCCTTTGCTCAATGGGGTCTAGATTTTATTGGTATGATCAATCCAGTATCAAGTATGGGACACAAATGGATCCTCACAGCAATAGATTACTTTACCAGGTGGAGTGAAGTAGTACCACTCAAAGAGGTAACAGAAAAAATCATATTAGAGTTTCTAGAAGGCATAACTTCTCAGTTTGGCCCTCCTCGTACTATCATATTAGATAATGCTAAAGCATTTTTGAGAGTGAAATTATCTGAGTTTGCATTAAGGAATGGGATTTATTTGAAGACTTCTTCAAATTATTACCCTCAAGGTAATGGTCTGGCAGAGTCCACTAACAAGAACCTTATCAGACTCATAAAAAGGATAGGGACCAATTATCACAGAGAGTGGCATAAACTACTTAATACAGCACTGTGGGCTGACAAGATCACACCGAAGCAAGTGACTAAAATGTCTCCCTATGAATTAGTTTATGGTAAATCAGCAGTAATGCCACTGAGCTTAGAGATCCCTACTTTGCAACTGTTAAAACAGATAGAAATTGAAGAGAATGGCCCCATACAAGTCAGACTTGCTAAGTTGTTGGAAGTACAAGAGAAAAGAGAAAAGGCACATGAGTCACTAATGAAACATCAAAAAATGGTAAAGGATTGTTTTTATAAGAAGTCTTCAAATCCCTTTTTTGAGATCAACGCTCTGGTATTGAAATGGGATGAAAGAGCTACTAAGCCAAGTCGACACAGCAAATTTGAATCATTGTGGACAGGTCCTTACAAAATTCATTCCTGCAAGCAACAAAATTCATTTGAGCTAGAGACCATGGATGGAGAACCTGAAGAGATTCTAGTAAATGAGATCTATCTGAAACATTTCAATTAAGGAGGGGCTCTTAATGTATCATAGTTAGTTAGTTTTCTTTCTTTCTTGCTTTCCTGTTTTCCCACTTTCCCTTTCAATAAGTGTTTGGTGAACATGTGTCAGCAGCGCAGAGCCCCTTCTCTTTTGGTCTCACATTTATTAAGGTTGTTTGGCAATCCCCAAATCCCCTAGAAGTACACACTTTTTAGAAAAGATAGCCACTCCCATAACATATCTGACACTCCGTTCTATGTAGATTTCAAAAAGATACACTAGTTGTTTCTTGGCATTAATGCCATTAATAAGATAAGATGTGTCATTGATTATCTTCATAAGCCCCAATGAGCTAGTGTTAAATCCTAAGTGTATCTCTCATTTGTTTCTATCTCTCTACTTTGAATCACTATTGCATCTAAATTTTGTCCCTAGCAAGTGCCTTTCAACCAAGTATCACTCTTGTTAAGCAGTTTCATTCTTTCCTATGTCAAAGCTTCCCGCATTCTCCTCACAGATACAGCTATGTCTGAAACACAATATCCTCAGGAGGGACTTGGAATTTATGAGTCAATCATTAGACTGTTAAACAACAAATCGTATGCTTCGGCACCCACACAACCAAGGCAAACCTATCCAAGAACAAGGGTCCCTGAGGTAGGATATTTTGTTGACCCAACAAAGGTGAAGGATTATGCAAATGGCATTTTCAACACGCCCCTTCAAAAGAATACCAAGGCTCTCTGAGAGGGGGCACATCAAAGGTGTATTCTTCGAGCAAACAACGGGTAGTCCGAGACTTTTGGTATGAGGATATGGACCTCGCGATTGGCACAGTTCCTAGTTCCTAATGTCCACCTGTGTCTTGAGCTAATTGAGTTATGTGCAGAAATGTTTCATGCACCATCAAGTACTATACAATAGGGCCTTTTCATAGTACATATTATACCCAACGCTATAAGACATATGCTGGTCCTGCAGCATGATAGAACAGCCACATTTCCAACTATTGCCAAAATGAAAAACACATGGGCCAATATAATTAACAAAGTCAAGTTCCTCAATTGAAAGATGCAGTTGGGAGAAGATAACACCTAGATGCCCACACTACCCACTGGGAGGGCACAATTTAGTCAAAATGTTTAAGAGGCACTTTCAATGATAGCCTTCATTTTTGGGATGAGAGCGGATAACACAGTCCATGACTAGCAAATAGCTGTCATTTTTAGATTGAAAACTGTGGACAAATCACAAGAGTATCAACTGGATTTCTTGAAACAAATTGCTAACGCCATGATTGATCAGCTCATAAATTTCAAATCAAGGCAATTTTTCAGGTATTCTTCTTTTCTATTCGACCTTATGCTATATCAAAACCATAGTCTTTTCGCATAGCATCTACAATTGAATATATATGACCCAAATTTTGGTCAAAATAAAACTATCCCTATGTTTGCATGGACACATGTGTTATCTGAAGCCTCCGACCCTTATGAGTCTTGGGAACTTTTTGTAGCCCCTGCCTTTTGCCAATTAAGCCCTGAGCCTGTAGAACATAGATTTACACAGAGTATAAGGGGTTTTATGATCAATTGCCCAATTCCCCATGATTATTTCTTTGGGGCACATAACACAATAATCAGAGTCCATGGTTTCAATGAGGAGCCTGTTCTATTACCTAAAATATTGACCCCTAGGGTCGTATTCTTAGAAGTGACCCAACAGGTGTCTGTGGTTGATAATGAGTTTGGCCACAAGAAAAGGAAAAGGAAGATGTATGATATCCCATGGGTCAGGAAAAATATGACACTTGAAGTTAGAGATGTAGAGAACCTCTTGATAAGAAAGTTAGCTGCCCTGGGTTTCCTCATCATTGAAGATAAATGGAAATATGACCTAGACAGTTTTTTGGCCTCCTGGATTATGAATAACAAAGTTTGTACTAAAATGGTACATGAGGGTCAGCCATTCTGGGAAGATAGGAGGAATCCAAAGGAGGATAACCCCGACCTATATGTAGAACTAGCTGATTTTCCCTTTGAGGGGGCCAGGCCATGGGAAACCTTCTATGTCAAAGAGAAGGAATTTGACCCTAAGTTACGAATGACTGCTGGTTTGAGGAAAACATTGAAGGCCCAAGACTGGAAACCAAAAAAGATTGAAGCCTATTGGAAATATAAGCAAGAGTTTTTAGAGCTCACACATTCATTTGGGAATATTGACACTGATGAAAAGTGGGAATCAATCTGGGATGAGTGGCATCCCTCCCCAGTCTCAAGTCTAGACACTAGTAGAATTCAAAGGAAGGGTGAGGAATCAGAGGAGGAAACAGAGTCAGCCCAAACTATGCAAGAGACAGGACAAGCCTCATCTGCTGCTCCTCCATCTTCATGGCCCCAATCCCTTAGCTCCTTAGAGAAACAAAAGGATGTAGTGTCATCACCAACCATAGGGACTCAAACAGCTTCTACATCTGGGGGTTCCAAATTTGTTCCTTTGCAACCACCAATGGTGGTAAATGTTGAAGAAAAAGAAATAGAGGAAGCAGGTGAGAGGCCTAGGAAACATAGGAAATTGCACCTGTAGGCAGAAGAGGAGGAAGAAGCAGAACCACAACTACAACAACTGCCATTCACATCTTTCATTGCTCAAGTTAGTGTTTCTTCTCCCTTTTCTCCTATATCTCTTTCTTCTACTATAGGAGTGACAATCCCAAGTAGCCAAACATTCATATCCCCTGCCACTTCTGTTGTGCTTACATCAACCCTTGCCACAATTGCCAGTTCACAGGTCATGTCTTCATAGGCCATTTCATTACCATTATTTTCCCCATCTGTGCCAAAAAGAACCCCTCCTCAAGTTTCTCCTAGCCAACAATTATTGGCTATTCCCTATGGCCTACCTTAAGGTCATCCCTTTGCTAGAGGATACATTGTATCCCCTCCTACTTTCCAAGCCCAAGCAGACATAGCAAAAAGGGCTAGAGAGGATAGAATGGACAAAAAGAGGAAGAAGGAAAATAAGAGCTCTGTTGTAGCACACATGAGGTCACTTTTTGAGCCCATTCAACAATCACTGACAATCACACATTTATCTACAAATGTGGTGAAACCTAATGAACAAATGTAGCCCCAAGATTATGCCATGAATGTTGTGGCTATGGATATGTCTCTTTTTCAGGCCGCAGGACAGGGTCAAGTTGCTAAATGAGACTGCATCTGCTATTGCAACTAACTATCTAAAGGTATCTAAGGAGTTGCAAAAAGAAGAAAATGATTTAGCTCAAGAAAAGATGAACAACAGCAACCTTGCTGGGGAGATTCAATCAAAGAATAATGAGATTGAGAGTTTGAACAAATAGTTGCAAAATACTATTTCTTGTCAGATACATTAGGCTAGACAGACCCAGAATGCTTCTCTTAAGTTTGAGCTAGCACAAGAAAAGGTTGCAGTGACTGTTTTGAGATAGGAGAAGGCCACTTTGGAGAAGAAATATCAAAATAAGTTGCAGCAGGCCACACAATTCCAACAAAAGTTATTAAGTGAGCAAAATGCTAATGGTGCAATTCAGGCACAACTCCTAGCTGAGAAACAAAGAACAAAGCAACTGACAATTGAGTTAGCCAATAGGCCACATAATGCTAGAGTTTTAAATTTGGTGAAAGAGCTTTATGTTTCAGTATGGAAGAGAATCTCTGAAGAGATTATCCAGCTAAGGCCATCTTTAACATTTTTGTTAAATGCTCAGCAGCTGTGTGAGAAGGTTGAAACTTCAGTACAAGCCACCTTGTCTACTGTTTCATTGAGGGTTTCTGACTCTCAACTTTTATTGAAGAAATTATATGACACAACAGATGAGACTCTATTAGCAATAGGTATTAATAACAAAATGGTCACTGCTAAGAAAGTCAATGAAGTTCTGAGTTGCAACTCTGCAGCTACAAATTGTCAAGAGCTCCTGGATACAGTGAAAGGAGTAAAAAATATGAAGAAACATATTGAGGATTTGGTGCAATTGGGGCTTCCTTCACCATTCCCAGATAGTAACACAGTATTGATAATTGATGACATCAAGGCCCTTCTCTTGACCAAACAAAATGATGAGACAATTTATTAGGGTTTGAGTGATTCTTCATCAATCAAGGAAGTAGAGGCTATGTTGATACCTATGGCCCAGCTAGAGTTTCAGTTAAAAGATGTGGTGCAAATTTTGCAAACCTTTTCCCATAAGGATATAATTAATCTTAATTTTTCTTTTCAAGATTTGTAGAGTAGACAGGGACTCTCCAATTCAGAATGGTCTGTTTATCAGACAGCATTGTAGAATTTATAACTATGTGTTGTATTTTTAATACATATATTTTTGCCAGTTTTGGGTTCTTTACGAGCAGGCTCAGAGGTCCTATTGGTCGCCAAGAACTATAGAGTGTCAAAGACTACATTTTATTTCAATCACAGCTTAGTTCGCATTGTTTCAAATATCGTTGCGTGAGTTTCTAATGCTTTGTACGGAAGCCGCCAAGTGTTAAGCCACAGTTAAAGCTGCAGTATTGTTTCTAATATTAACTTTTGTGCGAAGCACGCCACGTAGAAAATTGTTTCAATGTTTTCAAGTTTCAACTTTGCTATGGAGGTCACCACGTGTAGCATGCGGAGGCAGTCCCTAAGTTTCTATGTTGTGTGCGGAGGGTGTCATGTATCTTTTTATTTTGCTGTGGAGGATGCCACATGTTTCTTTCTGTATCATGTTATCGCTAGTAATGAAAGATGGTGGGCTATAGTCTGTTTCAGTTTCAAGAGCGCAAAGAATGCCACATGGTGGTTGCAGAGATAGAGTTATTTTGTTTATGCCCCTTTCCAGTGAGAAACTTAAATATTTTCAAGTGATGCGGGTTGTGCCAAGTGTCAGCTTCTGCAGAGAGTTCCAAAAGTTTTAAATGTTTCAAGCAGTACTGCAGGTGCCGCCACATGTTAGCTGGTGTGCACATGGAAGATGCCATCTGTCCCATTTTTCTTCCTTTGAAGGTAGTGAGCGCCGAGGCTGTTGGTCCCATTTTTAATGTGTCTCATATTTTAAAGTGATGCGGGTTGCAACAAATGTCATAAGTGGAGGTCACCCGAGCATAAAGACACAGTTTTGGAGGTTTTGGGGAAGAAGACACGTAGATGTTTCTGAAAGCTGCGGAACGCGACAAGTGTCATTTTCCTGTTGACTTCTAAGAAACAAAGGAGTTTCTCATTTTGTTGTGGACACTGCCATTTGTCACAGTATGTTTCAAGTTTCAAGTGCACGGGTCTCACCATGTGTATGTGTCTTAATGAAGGAGTTGTGCCACATATATTTTGCCTCAGCTAATGAGCTTGCATGAGTGGATGACTGTTGCAAATTCGAAGGATCATAACCGTTGGGGACTTCCAGTTATCTTCAGTTCTGTTGGGCCGTTGGGATTCAGTTGTTATAGACAATCTAGAGTCAGATCTTAGGTTATAAATATGTAATATTTGTAATAGATCGGGACATACATATACACATAGAGATACATAGAGATAGAGATTATTTTTGATAAGTTTTGTCATAATCAAAAAGAGAAGTTAGAGACTTTGCTGTGGCCAGTTAATGTCATTTTGCCTTTATTTTGTTGTTCTTGATAAGAAAGTTAATGTACCTGTGCATGTATCTGTGCCTTTTATGTTGCTAGAAGATTAATGAGAAGAACTCTATTCTGTGCCTTGGTTGATATTATCTATGTCATTGCAAAGTGTCTGATTGTGAGCCTTTGATTATATTCATTCCATTAGTTTATGTTAATCATGCAGTATTTGCTCTTTAATATAATTGAATCTTGAGAATAGTTTCACTGTACTTAATTTGAAAGGAATACTTTTACTCAGGTGCATCGCCATAGTTAAATTTGCTTAATTGTATCTATAATCCTGTTAACTCTTTACCCTTTGCTTAAAACTCATTTAAAATAGAGAAGATCCAGCTTCTTTAAAATCTAGAGGTTGTTTCAAGTAGCAAGTCCCACATTCTTGAAACTTCCCATGTTGGTGTTAGAACCTACACAATTTTATACATCAACCACATGTATGAATAGTGTGGAAGCATAAACAAGGCACATGAACTATTTGAAAAAATGCCTGAAAGAAATGTGGTCTCATGGACTGCAATGACTACAGGATATGCACAAAATGGATTTGTTGAAAAGGCTTCAGAAATTTTAAAGTAAATGCAATCGGCTGGAGTAAAGCAAAAGTCCACAACCTTTTCCACCATCCTCCCTGCCTCTGTTAGAAATGGAGCTTTGGAATAGGGTATCGACATCCATCAATACATAAACGATAGAGGAATTTTGTCAGATGTTGTAGTTGCAACTGCCCTATTAGACATGTATGCAAAATGTGGAAGCATAGACAAGGCACATGAACTGTTTGACAGAATGCCACAAAGAAATTTTGTCTCATGGACTGTAATGACTATAGGATATACACAAAATGGATTTGTTAAAAAGGATTTAGAAATTTTAAAGCAAATGCAATTGGCTAGTGTAAAGCCAAATTCCACAACCCTTTCTGCCATCCTCCCTGCCTATGTCAGAAAGGGAGGTTTGGAATAGGGTATGGACATCCATCAATACATAAAGGATAGAGTAATTTTTTTAGATGTTGTAGTTGCAACTACCCTATTAGACATGTATACAAAATGTGGAAGCATACACAAGGTTCATGAACTGTTTGATAGAATGCCTCAAAGAAATGTGGTCTCATGGAATGTAATGATTCCAAGATATGCACAAAATGGATTGGTTGGAAAGGCTTCAGAAATTTTAAAGCAAATGCAATTACCTTGTGTAAAGATGAATTACACAACCTTTTCCACCATCCTCCCTACTTGTGTCAGAATTGGAGCTTTGGAATAGGGTATGGACATCCATCAATACATAAAGGATAGAGGAATTTTGTCAGATGTTGTAGTTGCAACTACCTTGTTAGACATGTATGCAAAATGTGGACGCATAGACAAGGCACGTGAACTGTTTGACAAAATGCCTCAAAGAAATGTTGTCGTATGGACTGCAATGACTGCAGGATATGCAGAAAATGGATTTGTTGAAAAGGCTTCAGAAATTTTAAAGAAAATGCAATTAGCTGGTGTAAAGCAAAATTCCACAACCTTTGCCACCATCCTCCCTGCCTGTGTCAGAATGGGAGCATTGGAATAGGGTATGGACATCCCTCAATGCATAAAGGATAGAGGAATTTTGTCAGATGTTGTAGTTGCAACTGCTGTGCTAGACATGTATACAAAATGTGAAAGTATAGGCAAGACACGTGAACTGTTTGACATAATGCCTGCAATTCACTGGTGTAAAGCCAAACTCCACAACCTTTGCCACCATCCTCCCTGCCTGTGTCAGAATGGGAGCTTTGGAATAGGGTATGGACATCCATCAATACATAAAGGATAGAGGAATTTTGTTAGATGTTGTAGTTGCAACTGCCTTGTTAGACATGTATGCAAAATGTGGAAGTATAGACAAGGCACATGAACTATTTGATAGAATGCCTCAAAGAAATGTTGTCTCATGGACTGTAATGACTGTAGGATATGCACAAAATGGATTTGTTGAAAAGGCTTCAAAATTTTTAAAGCAAATGCAATCGGCTGGTGTAAAGCCAAATTCCATAACCTTTGCCACCATCTTCCCTGTCTGTGTCAGAAAGGGAGCTTTGGAATAAGGTATGGACATCCATCAATGCATAAAGGATAGAGAAATTTTGTCAGATGTTGTAGTTGGAACTGCCCTGTTAGACATGTATGCAAAATGTGGAAGCATAGACAAGGGACATGAACTGTTTGACAGAATGCCACAAAGAAATGTGGTCTCATGGACTACAATGACTGTAGGATATGTGCAAAATGGATTTGTTGAAAAGGCTTCAAAAATTTTAAAGAAAATGCAATTAGCTGGTGTAAAGCCAAATTCCACAACCTTTGCCACCATCCTCCCTGCTTGTGTCAGAAAGGGAGCTTTGGAATAGGGTATGGACATCCATCAATACATAAAGGATACAGGAATTTTGTCAGCTATTGTATTTACAACTACCTTGTTAGACATGTATGCAAAATGTGGAAGCATAGACAAGGCACGTGAACTGTTTGACAGAATGCCTCAAAGAAATGTGGTCTCATGGACTACAGTGACTACAGGATATGCACAAAATGGATTTGTGGAAAAGGCTTAAAAATTTTTAAACCAAATGCAATTGGATGGTGTAAATCCCAATTCCACAACATTTGCCACTATCCTCCCTACCTGTGTCAGAATGGGAGCTTTGGAATAGGGTATGAACATCCATCAATACATAAAGGATAGAGTAATTTTGTTAGATGTTGTAGTTGCAACTGCCTTATTAGACATGTATGCAAAATGTGGAAGCATAGACAAGGCACAAGAACTGTTAGACATAATTCCTCAAAGAAATGTTGTCTCATTGACTGCAATGACTGCAGGATATGCACAAAATGGATTTGTTGAAAAGGCTTTAGAAATATTAAAGAAAATGCAATTGGCTAGTGTAAATCCAAATTCCACAACCTTTGCCACCATCCTCCCTGCCTGTGTAAGAATGGGAGGTTTGGAATAGGGTATGGAAGTCCATCAATACATAAAGGATAGAGGAATTTTGTCAGATGTTGTAGTTGTAACTACCCTATTAGACATTTATGTAAAATGTGGAAGCATAGATAAGGCACATGAACCATGTGACAAAATGCCTCAAAGAAATGTAGTCTCATGGACTGCGATGACTACAAGATATGCAAAAAATGGATTTGCTGAAAAGGCTTTAGAATTTTTAAAGAAAATGCAATTCGCTATTGTAAAGCCAAATTCCATAACCTTTGCCACCATCCTCCCTGCCTGTGTCAGAATGGGAGCTTTGCAATATGGTATAGACATTCATCAATATATAAAGGATGGAGGAATTTTGTCAGATGTTGTAGTTGCAACTGACCTATTAGACATGTATGCAAAATGTCGAAGCATAGACAAGGCACATGAACTGTTTGACAAAATGCCACAAAGAAATGTTGTCTCATCGACTACATTGACTGTAGGATATGCTCAAAATGGATTTGTTGAAAAGGCTTCAAAAATTTTAAAGCAAATGCAATTGGCTGGTGTAAAGCCCAATTCAATAACCTTTGCCACCGTCCTCCCTGCCTATGTTAGAATCAGAGCTTTGGAATAGGGTATGGACATCCATCAATGCATAAAGGATAGAGGAATTTTGTCAAATGTTGTAGTTTCAACTACCTTATTTGACATGTATACAAAATTTGGAAGCATAGACAAGGCACGCAAATTGTTTGATAGGATGCCTCAAAGAAATGTGGTCTCATGGACTACAATGATTGCAAGATATGAACAAAATGGATTTTTTGAAAAGGCTTCAGAAATTTGAAAACAAATGCATTTGACTAGTGTAAATCCAAATTCCACAACCTTTGCCACCATTCTCCATGCCCATGTCAAAATGGGAGCTTTGGAATAGGGTATGGACATCCATCAATACATAAAGGTCGGATAAATTTTTTCAGATATTGTAGTTGCAACTACCCTGTTAGACATGTATGAAAAATGTGGAAGCATAGACAAGGCACATGAACTGTTTGACAGAATATCTTAAAGAAATGTGGTCTCACGGACTGCAATGACTGCATGATATGCACAAAATAGATTTGTTGAAAAGGCTTCTAAAATTTTAAAGCAAATGCAATTGGCTGGTGTAAAGTCAAATTCCACAACCTTTGCCACCATCCTCCCTACCTGTGTCATAATGGGAGCTTTGGAATAGGGTATGGACATCCATCAATACCTAAAGGATAGAGGAATTTTGTCAGATGTTGTAGTTGCAACTGCCCTTTTAGATATATATGCAAAATGTGGAAGCATAGACAAGGAACGTGAACTATTTGACATAATGCCTCAAAGAAATGGTTTCTCATGGCCTGAAATCACTGCAGGATATGCACAAAATGGATTTGTTGAAAAGGCTTCAGAAATTTTAAAGCAAATGCAATTGGCTAGTGTAAATCCAAATTCCACAACCTTTTCCACCATCCTCCCTACCTGTGTCAAAAAGGGAGCTTTGGAAAAGGATATGGACATCCATCAATACATAAAGGAAAGAGGAGTTTTGTCAGATGTTGTAGTCACAACTGCCCTATTAGACATGTATGCAAAATGTGGAAGCATAGACAAGCCACGTGAACTGTTTGACAGAATGCCTCAAGGAAATGTGGTCTTATGGACTGCAATGACTACAGAATATGCACAAAATGGATTTGTTGAAAAGGCTTTAGAAATTTTGAAGCAAATGCAATTGGCTGGTGTAAAGACATATTCCATAACCTTTGCCACCATCCTCCCTGTCTTTGTTAGAAAGTGAGCTTTGGAATAGGGTATGGACATCCATCAATACATAAACAATAGAGGAATTTTGTCAGATGTTGTAGTTACAACTACCCTATTAGACATGTATGTAAAATGTGGAAGCATAGATAAGGCACGTGAACTATTTGACAAAATGCCTTAAAGAAATGTGGTCTCATGCACTGCAATGACTTCAGGATATGCGCAAAATGGATTTGTTGAAAAGGCTTCAGAAATTTTAAAGCAAATGTAATTGGCTGGTGTAAAGCCAAATTCAACAACCTTTGCCACCATCCTCCCTACCTGTGTCAGAAATGGAGCTTTGGAATAGGGTATGGACATCTATCAATACATAAAGGATAGAGGAATAGTGTCAGATATTGTAGTTGCAACTACCCTATTAGACATGTATGCAAAATGTGGAAGCATAGACAAGGCACATGAACTGTTTGACAGAATGCCTCAAAGAAATGTGGTCTCATGGACTATAATGACTGCAGGATATGTATAAAATGGATTTGTTTGAAAGGCTTCAGAAATTTTAAATCAAATGCAATTGGATGGTGTAAAGCCCAATTCCACAACCTTTGCCACCATCCTCCCTGCCTGTGTCAAAATGGGAGCTTTGGAATAGGTATCGACATCCATCAATACATAAAGGATGGAGGAATTTTGTCAGATATTGTAGTTGCAACTGCCCTGTTAGACATGTATGCAAATTGTGGAAGCATAGATAAGGCACGTGAACTGTTTGATAGAATTCCTCAAAGAAACGTTGTCTCATGGACTGCAATGACTATAGGATATGCACAAAATGGATTTGTTGAAAAGGCTTCAGAAATATTAAAGAAAATGCAATTGCCTAGTGTAAATCCAAATTCCACAACCTTTGCCACCATCCTCCCTGCCTGTGTAAAAATGTGTGCTTTGGAATAGGGTATCGAAATCCATCAATACATAAGGGATAGAGGAATTTTGTCAAATGTTGTAGTTACAACTACCCTATTAGACATGTATGCAAAATGTGGAAGCATAGACAAGGCACGTGAACTGTGTGACAAAATGAATAAAAGAAATGTGGTCTCATGGACTGCAATGACTATAGAATATGCTCAAAATGGATTTGTTAAAAAGGCTTCAAAAATTTTAAAGAAAATACAATTGGCTGGTGTAAAGCCAAATTTCACAACCTTGCCCACCGTCCTCCCTGCCTATGTCAGAATGGGAGATTTGGAATAGGGTATGGACATCCATCAATGCATAAAGGATAGAGGAATTTTGTCAAATGTTGTAGTTTCAACTGCCCTGTTAGAAATGTATACAAAATGTGGAAGCATAGATAAGGCACATGAACTATTTGATAGGATGCCTTAAAGAAATGTAATCTCATGGACTGCAATGACTGTAGGATATGCAAAAAATAGATTTGTTGAAAAGGCTTAAGAAGTTTTAAAGCAAATGCAATTGGTTGGTGTAAAGCCAAATTCCACAACCTTTGCCACCATCCTCCCTGCCTATGTTAGAATGCGAGCCTTGGAATAGGGTATCGACATCCATCAATACATAGAGGATAGAGGAATTTTTTCAGATGTTGTAGTTGCAACTACCCTGTTAGAAATGTATGCAAAATATGGAAGCATAGACAAGACACGTGAACTGTTTGATAGAATGCCTCAAAGAAATGTGGTCTCATGGACTTTAATGACTATAGGATATGCAAAAAATGGATTTGTTGAAAAGGCTTTAGAAATTTTAAAGCAAATGCAATTGGCTGGTGTAAAGCACAACTCCACAACCTTTGCCACCATCCTCCCTGCCTATCTCAGAAAGGGAGCTTTGGAATAGGGTATGGACATCCATCAATACATAAAGGATAGATGAATTTTGTCAGATGTTGTTGTTGCAACTACCCTGTTAGACATGTATGCAAAATGTGGAAGCATAGATAAGGCATGTGAACTATTTGACAAAATGGCTCAAAGAAATGTGGTCTCATGGATTGCAATGGTTGCAAGATATGCATAAAATGGATTTGTTGAAAAGGCTTCAGAAATTTTAAAGTAAATGCAATTAGATGGTTTAAAGCCAAATTCCATAACCTTTGCCACCATCCTCCCTACCTGTGTCAGAATGTGATCTTTGGAATAGGGTATGGGCATCCATCAATACATAAAGGATAGAGGAATTTTTTTGATGTTGTAGTTGCAACTGCCCTGTTAGACATGTATGCAAAATATGGAAGCATAGACAAGGCACGCAAACTGTTTGACAAAATGCCTCAAACAAATGTTGTCTCATGGACTGCAATGACTATAGGATATGCACAAAATGGATTTGCTGAAAAGGCTTCAGAAATTTTAAAGCAAATGCAATTGGCTAGAGTAAAGCCAAATTCCACAACCTTTGCCACCATCCTCCCTGCCTGTTTTAGAATGGGAGCTTTGGAATAGGGTATGGACATCCATCAATACATAAAGGATAGAGGAAATTTGTCAGATGTTTAGTTGCAACTGTCCTATTAGACATGTATACAAAATGTGGAAGCATAGATAAGGCACATAAACTGTTTGATAGAATGCCTCAAAGTGATGTGGTGTCATGGACTACAATGATTACAGGATATGCACAAAATGGATTTGTTGAAAAGGCTTCAGAAATTTTGAAGCAAATGTAATTGGCTGGTGTAAAACCAAATTCCACAACCTTTGCCACCATCCTCCCTGCCTGTGTCAGAATGGGAGCTTTGGAATAGGGTATGGACATCCATCAATACATAAAGGATAGAGGAATTTTGTCAGATGTTGTATTTGTAACTACCCTGTTAAACATGTATGCAAAATGAGGAAGCATAGACAAGGCACGTGAACTATTTGATAGAATGCCTCAAAAAAATGTGTTTTCACGGACTGCAATGACTGCAGGATATGTACAAAATGGATTTGTTGAAAAGACTTCAGAAATTTTAAAGCAAATTCAATTAGCTGGTGTAAATCTAAATTCCACAACCTTTGCCACCATCCTCCCTATCTGTGTCAGAAAGGGAGCTTTGGAATAGGTTATGGACATCCATCAATATATAAATGATAGAGGAACTTTGTCACATGTTGTAGTTGCAACTACTCTATTTGACATGTATGCAAAATGTGGAAGCATAGACAAGGCACGTGAACTGTTTCAGAGAATGCCTCAAAAAAATGTGGTCTCATGGGCTACAATGACTACAAGATACACACAAAATGGATTTGTTGAAAAGGCTTCAAAAATTTTAAAGAAAATGCAATTGGCTGGTGTAAAGCTAAATTCCACAACCTTTGCCACCATCCTCTCTGCCTATGTCAAAATTGGAGCTTTGGAATAGGGTATGGACATCCATCAATACATAAAGGATAGAGGAATTTTGTCAGATGTTGTAGTCGCAATTGCCCTATTAGACATGTATGCAAAATGTGGAAGCATAGACAAGCCACATGAATTGTTTGACAGAATGCCTCAATGAAATGTTGTCTCATGGACTGCAATGACTACAGGATATGCACAAAATGGATTTGTTGAAAAGGCTTCAAAATTTTTAAAGAAAATGCAATTGGCTGGTGTAAAGCCAAATTCCACAACCTTTTCCACCATCCTCCCTACCTGTGTCAGAAAGGGAGCTTTGGAATAGGGTATGGACATCCATCAATACATAAAGGAAAGAGGAATTTTGTCAGATGTTGTAGTCGCAATTGCCCTATTAGACATGTATGCAAAATGTGGAAGCATAGACAAGCCACATGAATTGTTTGACAGAATGCCTCAATGAAATGTTGTCTCATGGACTGCAATGACTACAGGATATGCACAAAATGGATTTGTTGAAAAGGCTTCAAAATTTTTGAAGCAGATGTAATTGGCTAGTGTAAAGCCAAATTCCACAACCTTTTCCACCATCCTCCCTGCTTGTGTCAGAACAGGAGCTTTGGAATAGGATATAGACATCCATCAATATATAAAGGATAGATGAATTTTGTCATATGTTGTAGTTGCAACTGCCCTGTTAGACATGTATGCAAAATGTGGAAGCATAGACAAGGCACGTGAACTGTTTGTCATAAAGCCTCAAAGAAATGTGGTCTCATGGACAACAATTACTATAGGATATGCAAAAAATGGATTTGTTGAAAAGGCTTCACATATTTTAAAGCAAATGCAATTAGTTGGTGTAAAGCCAAATTCCACAACCTTTGCCACCATCCTCCCTACCTGTGTCAGAAAGGGAGCTTTGGAATAGGGTATCGACATCCATCAATACATAAAGGATAGAGGAATTTTGTCAGGTGTTGTAGTTGTAACTGCCCTGTTAGACATGTATGCAAAATGTGGAAGCATAGACAAGGCATGTGAACTGTTTGACAGAATGCCTCGAAGAAATGTGGTCTCATGAATTGCAATGACTACAGGATATGCACAAAATGGATTTGTTGAAAAGGCTTTAGAAATTTTAAAGCAAATGCAATTAGCTGGTTTAAAGCCAAATTCCACAACCTTTGCCACCATCCTCGCTACCTGTGTCAAAATTGGAGCTTTGAAATAGGGTATGGACATCCATCAATACATAAAGGATAGAGGAATTTTGTTAGGTGTTGTAGTTGCAACTGCCCTGTTAGGCATGTATTCAAAATGTTGAAGTGTAGCCAAGGCACATGAATTGTTTGACAGAATACCTCAAAGAAATGTGGTCTCATGGACTGCAATGACTACAAGATATGCACAAAATGGATTTGTTGAAAAGGCTTTAGAAATTTTAAAGAAAATGCAATTGGCTGGTGTAAAGCAAAATTCCACAACCTTTGCCACCATCCTCCCTGCCTGTGTTAGAATGGGAGCTTTCGATAGGGTATGGACATCCATCAATACATAAAGAATAGAGGAATTTTGTCAAATGTTGTAGTTACAACTGCCCTGTTAGATATGTATGCAAAATGTGGAATCATAGACAAGGCACATGAACTGTTTTATAGAATGTCTCAAAGAAACGTGGTCTCATGGACTGCAATGACTGCAGGATATGCACAAAATGGATTTGTTGAAAAGGGTTTACAAATTTTAAAGCAAATGCAATTGGCTAGTGTATAGCCAAATTCCACAACCTTTGCCACCATCCTCCCTGCCTGTGTCAAAATGGGAGCTTTAGAATAGGGTATGGACATCCATCAATACATAAAGGATAGAGGAATTTTGTCAGATGTTGTAGATGCAACTACCCTGTTAGACATGTATGCATAATGTGGAACCATAGACAAGGTACGTGAACTGTTTGATAGAATGCCTCAAAGAAATGTTATCTCATGGACTGCAAGAATTGCAGGATATGCACAAAATGGATTTGTTGAGAAGGCTTCATAAATTTTAAAGCAAATGCAATTGGCTGGTGTAAAGCCAAATTCCACAACCTTTGCCACCATCCTCCCTGCCTATGTCAGAGAGGGAGCTTTAGAATAGGGTATGGACATCCATCAATACATAAAGGATAGATGAATTTTTTTAGATGTTGTAGTTGCAACTATCCTATTAGATATGTATACAAAATGTGGAAGCATAGACAAGGCATGTGAATGGTTTGACAAAATGCCTCAAAGAAATGTTGTCTCATGGACTACAATGACTATAGGATATGCACAAAATGGATTTGTTGAAAAGACTTCAGAAATTTTAAAGAAAATCCAATTGGCTGGTGTAAAGCCAAATTCCACAACCTTTGCCACTATCCTCCCTGCCTGTGTCAGAATGAGAGCTTTGGAATAGGGTATGGACATCCATCAATACATAAAGGATAGAGGAATTTTGTTAGATGTTGTAGTTGTAACTACCTTGTTAGACATGTATGTAAAATGTGGAAGCA
Organism: Cunninghamia lanceolata; assembly: GCA_027924645.1. Taxonomy (NCBI): domain Eukaryota; kingdom Viridiplantae; phylum Streptophyta; class Pinopsida; order Cupressales; family Cupressaceae; genus Cunninghamia; species Cunninghamia lanceolata. The sequence goes on along the minus strand of BSBN01000958.1, from coordinate 70,358 downwards.
TAGACAAGGCACATGAACTGTTTGACAGAATGCCTCAAAGAAATGTTGTCTCATGGACTGCAATGACTATAGGATATGCACAAAATGTATTTGTTGAAAAGGATTCATAAATTTTAAAGCAAATGCAATTGGCTGGTGTAAATCCAAATTCCACAACCTTTGCCACCATCCTCCATGCCTATGTCAGAATGGGAGCTTTGGAATAGGGTATGGACATCCATCAATACATAAAGGATAGAGGAGTTTTGTCAGATGTTGTAGTTGCAACTACCCTGTTAGACATGCATGCAAAATGTGGAAGCATAGGCAAGGCATGTGAATTGTTTGACAGAATGCCTCAAAGAAATGTAGTCTCATGAACTACAATGACTACAGGATATGCATAAAATGGATTTGTTGAAAAGGCTTCAGAAATTTTAAAGAAAATGCAATTGGTTGGTGTAAAGCCAAATTCCTCAACCTTTGCCACCATCCTCCCTGCTTGTGTCAGAATGGGAGCTTTGGAATAGGGTATGGACATCCATCAATACATAAAGGATAGAGGAATTTTGTTAGATGTTATAGTTGCAACTGACCTGTTAGACATGTATGAAAAATGTGGAAGCATAGACAAGGCACGTGAACTGTTTGACAAAATGCCTCGAAGAAATGTGGTCTCATGGACTGCAATGACTGTAGGATATGCACAAAATGGATTTGTTGAAAAGGCTTGAGAAATTTTAAAGCAAATGCAATTGGCTAGTGTAAAGCCAAATTCCACAAGCTTTGCCACCATCCTCCCTGCCTATGTCAGAATGGGAGATTTGGAATAGGGTATGGACATCCATCAATACATAAAGGATAGAGGAATTTTCTCAGATGTTGTAGTTGAAACTGCCCTATTAGACATGTATGCAAAATGTTGAAGAAATACCTATTAGTTCCTAATGAAAGTGTTTGAAGTTTAAAAATTATGAATAGGATTGTGAAATGATATTTGTGATGACCTGTGCTTTCATCTATTGGGCAATAGAGTCAAAAGTTATTGGTATATGGATCCCTATAATTGGTTTAACTTAGATTACTGGGCACTTAGGTGAATCTACACCTTGTGTAGATGTGCAAACATGTTGAGTTGTAAGGTTCTTCTTACTAATCCCAATGATATTTTCTTAAATCATTGTGATCGTAGGAAAGTATTTTTATTCAAGTGGAAAGAAAATCTAACAAGATGACCAATCTTAAAGGATTTTTAACTCTTAGGTAGAGACCAATAAATATAGGCAGCTTTAGTAGGAATTAAATCAACTTTCCATAGAAAACAATCAAATTGATCACACAGAAACATCAATTGTGCTCTGACAAATTAAACATACCCTTGATATATTAATTTGAACTAATTTAAGAAATCATTCTCGATACAGCCACATAGCTCATAAACATGAAATTCCACACAGTAATTGAACACCAAAAATATAATCCACCAAATAACTTCTACTCCTTTGCATTAAATTATAAGTTCAGAGCACATGAGAATATAACATAAGTATTGCAGGTTTTAGATTTGCATATATATATATATATATATATATATATATATATATATATATATATATATATATATATATATATATATATATATTAAGGAGTCTTGTAATTGTTCTCATAATTTGAAGTGGCCTTGGTATCCCTTATTTATGGGATGTGAAAAAAACTTTAGGATGAAAGGACATGCCTTTTCTTAAACATACTCCTAACTAATGCAATGATTAAGGAAATAAGAAAATAATTTGTAGATACGCAAGGTAGTCAATACTATGCTCAATTATTCATCGGAGGTAGACTCGTGACCCGTAGGTCTAGAAAAGTCATCTCTTCAAGATTAGTTTTGACATGTCCAAGGTATTTACTCAAAAATTTATCTCCGCACTCCTGTATATTCACTGTGTCCTGGACATAAACATGTTTACTCTGGCTAGGTGATCAATGTATTCCTGTTCAACACATGTATTTGAAGCAATTATATCACTTATAGCAAATTCCAGGGTGAACAGCTTCTCGAGGCACTGATAGGTATTATCCAATACTTTTTCTTCATCATTCACCTTATCCTAGAGTGGTTACAACATCTAGCTCATTTCCCTTACCCAGTCATCCTTATCTCGAAGATCACTTCCATAAAAGAAGTTTGTAAATGTTAACTCAAGGTTTTGATCAAAATCATTTAGGTCATCAGTCAATGTAGTGTTATACTTTTCATGCTAGACAATTAAGTTGTTATATTCCTCAAGTATTTGACCCTAAAGACTTGACTTAGTGCTCAATTCTTCTTTCATTTCTAATAGCCTCAAATGAAGCCTTTTATGCTCTTGATGTGCAAGATATGTCCTTTTATGCATACTCTAGGTTTGGTCACTGAACTTCATTGTTTTATCAATTCTTCTTTTTATCAATGTTGAGGCCATGTGGTATTTGATTGATTTTATCTCGACCTCAAGCTATTCACTCTTATTTTAAAACTTTTCTTTTTTGATCTTCCAGTAATTTGAATCGGCTTTTGCTTCAAGGATCTTTTGATATTTTTCTAGGTAGGGTGAATAAGAACTTGAAGGCAATCTATCCTTGTAAGTGGCCACCTCTTGTCTTAGTTTTGCATTCTCAGCGATATAAGCATTATTTTTCTTTATCAACTTCTCAATCTGAGCCTTAGTAAATCTTGCCACATTGATATTGAGGTCAGCAGTTTCAAGAGGGTCTGTGTCCTCAACTCTCTAGATCAACAAATAGCCAAATGCTTCATCAGGATTATTTATAACTTGAGGTTTCTTATGTGAAGGATAGAGGGACCATATTAGCAATATCTTTTTATTAGGGTCATAGCCTGATCCATTCTTAATCTTATCCAGTGCCTCAATACTAAATTATATTTTCTTTTCTTGATTCTTTCTGAAGGTATCAAAAACAATGGCTGAAGTCATGTCCCACCCAGGGATCAATACTACTCCTGCTTCTTTGAGAAATTGTCTACCTTTCTTTGGTGTCATGTCATTCATGGCATTGTCTATTTCTGACTGAATTTCTTATAGAACTTCCTCTTGAACTTTAGGAGTAATGTCCTTCATCCTTTCCCTGGCCTATTTTCCTTTGTACTCATAAAGGAAGGCTTTGAATTATGAGGTTTTAATGAAATCAACATCTGTAATGAATTTTTTACTGGCCAAATATCTCACATCATCTGTTAATTCATTAGAAGTTTCTATTTTGACTTCCTCTCTATCCATAGGGGGCTCATATTCCTCAATAAGTGAAGAGGATGTTTGCAAGTCTTTATTTTTCCCCTCTTCACTTTCTTCTTCAAAATAAATTTTTGGAGTTTGTTGAGGAGATAATTGGCAAATAGGAATCTCATCTTCTGCTTGAGTTCCTTTAATAGCTTTTCCTTTTCTTTCAAAAACATAGGAAGGGACATTTTGAATCAAATCTACAACATTTTATTATCAATGTATCCAACTTTTCAATAGGATCATTCACATCCATGAAGGCTTTGCTATAAGTGGGGTTTTTGGCTACCCTCCAAGCCTCAACAAGTGTTATCTTATAATACAAATCTCTTTTTTCAATTGCAGCTTGCTCATCATAGTTTCTAACCAGGTCATCATCAACAAATAAAACATGGTCATATCCTCTAAGCTTTTGTTTTGTCTTGACACCGTTTATGAAACCTTCTGGATCAAAGCTTTCTCTGTAACTCCTTGATGGTAGCCTATAATGTTCCAATTTTTTGTCAATTAACTGGTACCCCTTGTCAGACATAAGTGTGAAATCACCAAAACATAGAGTGCCTAGCATAAAAGACTACTTATTATGTCTTTTTAAGTGCATAAAATAAAAAAGAGCAAGTTCTCTTCCAATCTCTAGATGAGCCACCCTATCAGTACAAGTTTTTGGCAGTAGCAGAGGAGACCCTTCAAACCCAAACACTCTTTTTTTTGTACAGTTAGTGTAAGAATACCAATCTCCCCAATTATGAGCAAATTTTCCAGTCTCATACTTGTCCTTTGGTCTCAAAAACTTCTAAATTTTAGGTGATAGGTTGTAATTATAAGGATGCCCTAAGTGTTTATACACTGGTTTCACAAAGTACTCTTCAAAATATATATAATGGGATTTGTCACACCTATTGTCCCATATGGCAGTCCATCTTTGGACGGGCTTCACATCTCCATTTCTATCCAAGTCCCTTAATCCCAGGCATTTGTCCCACAATCCCCAGTTTTGGCCTTCATACAAAATCGGATGCATTAATAGGGAGTAATGCCTATTTACTATCTCCTCCCTTGATGGAAACTAGTTCATTGTGAAGGGTACTAGCCAAGAACTCAGCATAATCAAAATGTAGGGCCTGTTGGCTTTGGATATCAACTATTAAAACCATGGGAGCTACTTCCATAAACATTGAGGCCTCCACTCCTAACAATTGGGATACAGAGTAATAAGTATACTGAAAGTATTCTTCAAATAGTTCAATGGAAAATGGGGGATCCTCTGCAACTAAAAAAACCCCTAATTTGTCATTTTCATCATGAGGTTAGTGCATAGGCAACCTCCATCTTTTGTAATTATTACTCGAGTTATAATATTCACCAATTAAATCCCTAATTCTGAGTTTCACATCAAAGCTACTATCTAGTTGGAACACCATTGAAATGTAGTCTTGGGTGACAGGGAAAAATCTCGTACCGTCCTTTAATTCAATCATGTGGTTCTACAGGTTGTAGCTTTTAGCTAACATTTTCAGGAATTCCATATTCACAGAAACATTTGGCACTACCAACTCTCCTAAATTTAGCCACCATGGGTTTGACACAGGGGAGCGCCTATGCATTTTCTTGTAGTGGTAGATGAAAAGATCATACCCCCTAATGGGAGTCCACACATCTCCTACTTGTTTGTATTCATCCTCTAATTTCTCTGTGTTTGGATTTAATTGGGCATTCCTCTGAGATTTTTGCCTTGATTTTGGACATTGATCTATTAAGTCCTTGTTCAGGTGTCTTTCATTTAACTTTTGCCTTTTAACCTTAGGGTTATCAGATGTTTCTTCCATGATGGAATGCAAGAGATTTTTCTTAGATACAATTCTGAATTAGAAAGCTTAAGCTTCAGAATACTTACTTGGAAAACCAAACTGTATTAGTTGCAGATGCTTTCCCTAGCTCTTGTGCTTGCTTACTGAACTAAATATTTCAAGATTTCCCCTTTTACTCTACTCTGATCATTAATGACAGCTTTCAAATCATCAAGGAAACATTAAATTTTTGCAACATATCACCTCCTGTCACCTCACCAAAATAATCATTTCATTTGAAGGATTTATTATTTCTTTATTTATTGGGACCTCGTTATAGCTCAAATGGTGGTCTTGCCGAAATCCCCTCCTTTTGATATATGTGCCTTTCCTTAATGTTTTCTTAATTATCGACGTGTTCTTTTTTTTGCGGAAACTAAATATGGACTCCCTTCGACACTTCAAAATATTGTTCATTCAGCAGGACATATATCTAAGTCACCCTGTCATGCCGAAATGGAATGTTACTTCTATATTTTAAAATCTCATCAATAGGTTCCTTTCGGGTCAAAATGTCGAAGAGACCTCAAAAAGATTCATCCCAACACTCTGATATCTTTGTCTCTTCGAACTCAAAATGTCAGCTCAAAATACTTGTCAAGTGTTCATGTATGCAGATATTGATTTAATCATTTTATTGGTGTGACACATTAAAGGTGTCACACAGACCTCCTGATCACCTTTTAACATTTTTTGGGGTGTCGAAGTGATTTTTGAAGAAGTCCTGCTGATATGTTGAAGGTTCTTCCATAAAGACTAAGGATTTGACACACCATAGATGATTTTTTCATGGGTTGAAGGTGGATATGGTGGGGATGCTGATTAAATAAATGAAAAGTACATGGATGTGAACTGTTTGATAGAATGCCTCAAAGAAATGTGGTCTCATGGACTGCAATGACTGTAGGATATGCACAAACTAGATTTGTTGAAAAGGATTCAGAAATTTTAAAGAAAATGCAATTGGCTGGTGTAAAGCCAAATTCCACAACCTTTGCCACCATCCTCCCTGCTTGTGTCAAAATGGGAGCTTTGGAATAGGGTATGGACATCCATCAATACATAAAGGATAGAGGAATTTTGTTAGATGTTGTAGTTGCAACTGCCTTGTTAGACATGTATGCAAAATGTGGAAGCATAGACAAGGCACGTGAACTATTTGATAGAATGCCTCAAAGAAATGTGGTCTCATGGACTGCAATGACTACAGGATATGCACAAAATGTATTTGTTGAAAAGGCTTCAGAAATTTTAAAGAAAATGCAATTGGCTGGTGTAAAGCCAAATTCCACAACCTTTGCCACCATCCTCCCTACCTATGTCAAAATGGGAGCTTTGGAATAGGGTATGGACATCCATCAATACATAAAGGATAGAGAAATTTTATCATATGTCGTAGTTGTAACTACCCTGTTAGACATGTATGAAAAATGTGGAAGCATAGACAAGGTACGTGAACTATTTAACAGAATGCCTCAAAGAATTTTTTTTTTTGGTAAACACTACCAAATATGGGGGTAGCTCCCTATATTAAAATATCAAAAAAAAGTTACATAGAAAGCTGAGGCATTACATCTAGTGATATATATAACCTATGCCTGCAGCAATATCCACCATCCTAGCTATTACATTTTCATCAATCAGACCCAGGTTGGCTTCTAGGAATTTTAAAAACTCTCCTATGTTATTTTCTTTCTCCACGCCCTATTTGTAGAGGGCCTAGGCTTTGTGCAGCTTCACCTTCTTCTTCTCCTCATTCAAGCTTAGGGTGGCAAGAGAAAATCTCTGTTCGGGCTCCACTGCCACACCATCCATGGCAGTCCTAACCATTTCCATCAGATCTTCCCTCACCAATCTCATCACAGCTCTTAGCCCCCAAAGCCTTTCTCCCACAACCTATACATAGTTCTCAAAAAAATGTTCCAGCACTTGTCTATCATGCGTGTGCCCTTCTGACCAGAAACTAGCCCCGATCACTTTCAAGATGGCCACTTTTTCTTCATCAGAGGCTTTGTTGAACAGGTACATAATATGTTGCCCTCCGGTTTCATCCTCCTTGCAGTGGCACTCTACTCCAAAGTGTTGAGGCATCACTTCGTTTAGACCATTCCTGAGAACAAATAGCATAATCTGCTTCAATCTTGTCTTAGCTTAAAAAGAAGCATGTGGGCAAGTTCTCCCCCGACCTCCAATTCTGAGGATCACCATTCCATGTGCAGGATTTTTCCACCTATGGGAAGGTGGTACATTCACATCATTTGGACCACCTCCATTTGTAGGTTCGTTCTTAGAGTCTGCCATCGTATCCTACTTGAGGTTTCTCCTTCTTCTCCTACAACGACCTCTTGTTTCATAGAAGCCTTGAGAGGCTTCATCAAAGCCTACAGATCCCAAGGCTAGTAATTGATTTGCACTTTAGTAGTACTTTTGCGCTCATCCATTCAGACTCACTTTTGTCCTTACCATCAAGAGATTGATGTGTGACAAACCTTGCACTAGTAATTGATAGGAACATCCTTTCACTTTTGCAGTAGTAGACAATTTCATGAATCTCATGACATGGTACAATTAGGTATCTGTTGAGCAAGAGGGAAGTATATGGCATTAATAGCTTGAGCTCCCACCACTAGATAGTTTGTAGTTGTATGCCCCTTAGTGTGGCACTTTGTTCATCATAAACAGAAAAGGATAGAGGAATTTTGTCAGATGTTGTAGTTGCAACTACCATGTTAGACATGTATGCAAAATGTGGAAGCATAGACAAGGCACGTGAACTGTTTGACAAAATGCCTCAAAGAAATGTGGTCTCATGGACTGTAATGATTGTAGGATATGCACAAAATATGGAATCATAGACAAAAAATGTGAACTGTTTGACAGAATTCCTCAAAGAGATGTCATCTCATGGAATGCAATGATTGTAGGATATGCACAAAATGGATTTTGCAAGGACACTCTCAAAATCTTTGAATTAATTAAACACTTTGGAACATATCCTAACATTGTAAGCTTTGCTTGTATTCTAGGTGCATGTAGCCATGCAGGTTCAATGGATGAGAGCTATACATACTTCAATCACATTTGTAACGCTTATTGCATTACACCTACAGTTGATCATTATGTGTGCATGGTTAACCTCCTTGCCTATCCTGGCTATCTTGAAGACACTCTAAACTTTATCTTTCTTTCTAAATCCCCAAATTTTCCCTATTCCCACTCACATTGAAGACCTATGAGCGGGAATAGGGCTAACATTTTTTCTTTCTATAATCGGCCGGATAAAGCCATATTGCTAACTTCATTTTTTTTCAAACAAAATAGACCTTTATCTTAAGGTTACTCATGAACCTTAAGATAAATAATTATTGAAAAAAAACTATGCATTCCTTAATGACATGTAAGAGAATTTAATCAACTGCTACTTAAAAACTCTTTAATGTTTCTGTCTAATGCAGGTTATTAGATTAATAGTGAAAAAGAACATACATGGACCAAGCAATTTGTGGTACTTAAGGTTATGTAATAGAATTTACAATTGATAGTTAAATTTATAACAAATTTTTTTATAATCTTTACTAACATTTATTAGAATTGTTGCATGTTTTACATCATTGGAATAACATGTTAGCTATAACTTTTTTGAAATTTTATTATGGTATGTTCACTTTGATATGATGTAATATTAGATATATAATAGAAAAATAAATTGTTGCATGAAATAAATAATAACTTTTCATTTTAAATTTTTTTTTGCAGAACACAGGTCTTCCAGAAGGTCAAGATGATCCTCATGATAAAGATCTAGATTATGTTGGTTCTGGTACAGATCACATGGCAGAGGATGATGATGACGCAAATACAGAAGACACCGAGGCCACTAATGATGATGATGATGATGATGATGATGATGATGATGATGATGATGATGATGATCACAATGGTGATGATGATGATAATGAGGCAGTTGCTGGTAGTAGCTAGTGACATTTATGATCATATAGATTGCATCATGGATCATTGTTGATATATTTTTATGATGCCTCTTTTCATGGTCACTATCATATGTATCATTTTCACGGCCTGCAGTACCATATTAATAAGTTGCATCATAAATTTATGTATCATTTTGACTTATATCATTTGGACATGTATCATCTTGACTTGTATCATTTTGAGTTACATAATTTATCATTTATACATGTATCATTTTGACATGTTATTGATCTACTGGCATATTTGACTTTCACTTGATTTAGTTAAATATGATGATGATCTTATCAGTATTGACTTGTCAATTTATATATATTAAAAGTGATCGATGATTTTTGGATGGATATTTATTACATATGATGATTTTAATTTACTGCTCAAGATGGATGTTGTCAAATTTAATTAAATTATAGATATTTGACTCACTTGTTTTAATTATAGATGATGATAATGTTATAATAATTATCTTATTATTTAATCATATGAGTTAAATAATTAAATTGCTTACTCTATAACCATGTGAGTTATTTAAGAGGAATGATATATTTAATTAATTAAATTGAAATAAAACATATTAAATTAATAAATGTAAGAAAAAGAAGCATTTTTAGAAGCAAAAAATGAAGCAACAATGGAAGCCAAACTAGAAGCAATTTTAGGAGAAACAAAAGATGCAAAAATGGAAACAAAATTGGAAGCAACAAGCGAGGTTATATCAGAAGAAAAATTGGAAGCAACACCAGAAGCAAAATTGGAAGCAACAATGGAAACAAAACTAGAAGCAAAATTGGAAGCAAAACTAAAAGCAAAACTGGAGGCAAAATTGAAAGCAAAACTAGAAGTAAAATCGGAAGCAAAACTAGAAATAAAATTGGAAGCAAAACTAGAAGCAAAACCAGGAGAAAAATTGTAAGCGAAACAAAATTTGAAACAAAACCGGAAGCAAAATTGGAAGAAAAGGTGGAAGCAAAACTAGAAGCAAAATTGGAAGCAAAACTAGAAGCAAAACCGGAAGCAAAACTAGAAGCAAAACCGGAAGCAAAATCAGAAGCAAAACCGAGAGCAAAACTGGGAGCAAAATTGGAAGCAAAACCAGATGCAAAATTGGAAGCAAAACTGGAAGCAAAACTGGAAGCAAAATCAAAAGCAAAACCAGAAGCAAAACTGGAAGCAAAACTGGAAGCAAAACTGGAAGCGAAACTGGAAGCCAACCGGGAAGAAAAATTAAAAGAAAAATTGGAAGCAAAAGCAAAATTGGAAGTAATAGGGGAAGCAAAACCAGAAGCAAAACTAGAAGTAAAACCAGAAGCAAAACTGAAAGCAAAACCAGAAGCAAACTTGGAAGCAACACAAGAAGCAAAACTAGAAGCAAAATCAGAAGCCAAACTGGAAGCAACAAAATCTGACACTAAATCCAGCACTAAACCTGGCACTAAAATCCGGCATTAAACCCAGTGCAAAACATGGCACTAAACCTGATGTTATAACTGGCACTAAAACTGACACAAAATCCAATGCAAAAGTGAAATGCAATTGGGCGCTGAGTTTGGCACCGACAAAAGTGTCCAATTCATGGATTCAAATGTAAATTTCAGTGCTATTTTAGGCATTAATTACCTATTTTTCTGTACTGTAAGTTGATTTTGGACTCTTTATGTTTATGGACCATTAATGTATTGTTTTAGCGTTGTTTCTAGTCGGTGAAGAGCATGTTTTGTTTTCCATGGGAGGCAGCTTTTGTATAGGGATCAAGACCCTTGTTTCCTACTTAATCAAAAACATTGATGAACCAAAATCTAGGCAAGAGGCATTGGATATGAATGATATGAAGTCTTGGAAACTTGCCATGGATGAAAAGATGGTAACCTTGAAAAAGAATGATACAGGGGACTTAGTACTATTTCTTGAAAGACGTAAGCCTATAGGTTGCAAACGGGTGTTCAAAAAGAAGACTGGTTTATATGCTAGTATTCAGAAGTATAAAGCATAGTTGGTTGTGAAAGGTTACTCACGGGTTGAGGGAGTTGATTACACTGAGTTTTTTCTCTTGTTCCAAAAATACCATCTATTAGATTCTTATTATCTATTGTTGTAACTTATAACTTAGAGGTTGAACAAATGAATGTGAAAATGACATCTCTTCATGGTGGTTTGAAGAATGATATTTATATGGCACAACCAGAACACTACATGGTTAAAGGTAAAAGTAATCTGGTTTATAAATTGAAAAAATCCTTGTATAACCCAAAATAGAGTTCTTGGATGTGGTACCAAAAGTTTGATACATGTGTTAAATTTGGGATTTGAGCATTCCAAATCTTATCATTGTGTTTATTTTAAATTTGATGGTGATCATTTACTTAGTATTGCTTTGTACATTGATGATATGTTGTTTATTGACAAAGGGAAGGATTTGATTTCAAGACTAAAATCTCAACTTTCAACAAAGTTTGAAATGAAAGGTCTTGGTGCAGCTAAACACATTCTTGGGATGGAGATTAGAAAAGATAGAAAAAACAAAAAGTTGTTGCTTAGCCAGAGTATGTCAATTCAATCTTACAAAGGTTTAACATGCAAGATTGTAGACCATTATGTGTTCCTGTGACATTGGGAATAAATTTATCTAGTTCACATTGTCTACATCCCCATCAAAGATGGAAGACATGAGAAGATTGTCTTATCAGAGTGTCTTATCAAAGTGCAGTTGGAAGCCTAACCAATTCTATTGGTCTATACAAGACTAGACATTACACCAACAGTGGAAATTCTTCATAGATATGTTTTTATCCTAATAGAGTTCATTGAGATGCAGTTCAAAGAGTCTTCAAATATTTTTGGGATACCTCAAAGTATTCTTTGTATTACCATGGTACAAGAGACATGCATTCACTAAACATTCATGGTTATGTGGATTCAAACTAGACAAGTGATGATAGTAGAAGATCCGCCAATATTTATGTTTTCACTCTTTTTGGTGGTGCAATAAGTTAGATGAGTAAGCAATAGGTCACTACAACAAAAGAGGCAGTTAGCGCCTAAAATAGCGCCAGAATTTAGTGTATTTGAGTTCATGAATTGGACACTTCTATCAGTACAAAATTTGGTGCCAAATTGCATTTCACTTTAGCACCAAATTTAGTGCCAGATTTTATTGCTTCCAATTTGGCTTCTGATTTTGCTTCTGATTCTACTTCTTGTGATGCTTCCAGGTTTGCTTCCAAGTTTGCTTCCATTTTTTCTTCCAAGTTTTCTTCCAGTTTTGCTTCCAATTTTACTTCTGATATAACATCACTTGTTGCATCCAATTTTGCTTCTGGTTTTGCTTCCAGGTTTGCTTCTAATTTTTCTTCCAATTTTGCTTCTAGTTTTTCTTATAGTTTTGCTTCCAATTTTGCTTTCAATTTTTCTTCTAGTTTTACTTCTAGTTTTGGTTCCAATTTTACTTCCAATATAACATCGCTTGTTGCATCCAATTTTGCTTCTGGTTTTGCTTCCAGTTTTGCTTCCAATTTTGCTTCCACTTTTGCTTCCACTTTTGCTTCCAATTTTGCTTTCAATTTTGCTTTCAGTTTTGCATCCAATTTTGCTTCCGATATAACATCGCTTGTTACTTCCAATTTTTCTTCCATTTTTACATCTTTTGTTTCTTCTAATATGGCTTCTATTATTGCGTCTTTTGTTGCTTCTAAAATTGCTTCCTTTATTACTTCTTTGTTTGCTACCTAAATTGCTTCTATTTTTGCTTCCTAGATAATGCCAAGTTTTGCTTCCAAGATTGCTTCTGGTTTGCTTCTAGTTTGGCTTCCATTGTTGCTTCCTTTTTTTCTTCTTAAAATGCTTCTTGGTTTGCTTACATTTATTAATTTAATATATTTTATTTCAATTTAATTAGTTAAATATATCATACCTCTTAAATAACTCATATGATTATAGAGTAAGTAAATTAAATAATATATTTTATTTCAATTTAATTAGTTAAATATTTCATGCCTCTGAAATAACTCATATGATTATAGAGTAAGTAATTTAATTATTTAACTCATATGATTAAATAACAAGATAATTATTATAGCATGGTCATCATCTATAATTAAAACAAGTGAGTCAAATATCTATAATTTAATTGAATTTGATAACATCCATCCTGAGTAGTAAATTAAAATCATCATATGTAATAAATATCCATCCAAAAATCATCAACCACTTTTAATATATATAAATTGACAAGTCAATACTGATAAGATCATCATCATATATAACTAAAACAAGTGAAAGTCAAATATGCTAGTAGATCAATAACATGTCAAAATGGTACATGTCCAACAGTCGACATAAGTCAAAATGATACATGTACAAATGATATAAGTAAAAATGATAAATTATGTAAATCAAAATGACACAAGTCAAGATGATACGTGTCCAAATGATATAAGTCAAAATGATACATAAACTTATGTTACAACTCATTAATATGGTATTGCATGTTGTGAAAATGATACATATGATAGTAACCATGAAAAGAGGCATCATAATGATATATCTACAATGATCCATGATGCAGTCTATATGATCATAAATGTCGCTGGTTACTACCAACAACTGCCTCATCATCATCATCATCACCATCACCATCATGATCATCATCGTCATCGACCTCGGTGTCTTCTGTATCTACATAATCACCATCCTCTACCATGTGATCTATACTAGAACCAACTTAATTTGGATCTATATCATGAGGATCATCTTGATCTTCTGGAAGACCCGTGTTCTACAAAAAAAACATTTAAAATGAAAATTTATTATTTATTTCATGCAATAATTTATTTTTCTGTTATATATCTAATATTACAACATATGAAACTAAGCCATAATCATATTACATCATATCAAAGTGCACATGCCATAGTAAAATTTCAAAAAAGTTACAGCTAATATGTCATTCCAAAGATGTAAAACATGCAACAATTCTAATAACCATTAGTAAAGATCATAAAAAAATTTGTTATACAATTTAACTATCAACTGTAAATTCTATTACATAACCTTAAGTGCCACAAATTGCTTGGTCCATGTATGTTCTTTTTCACTTTTAATCTAATAACCTACATTAGACAGAAACATTAAAGAGTTTTGAAGTAGTAGTTGATTAAATTCGCTTACATGTCATTAAGGAATGCACAGTTTTTTTTTAATAATTATTTATCTTAAGGTTCATGAGTAACCTTAAGATAAAGGTCCATATTGTTTGAAAAAAAAATGAAGTTAGCAATATGTTATTTGACCGATTTTAGAAAGAAAAATTTAGCCCTATTCCTACTCATAGGTCTTCAATGTGGGCGGGAATAGGGCAAATTTGGGGATTTAGAAAGAAAGATAAATTTTAGGGTGTCTTCAAGACATCCAGCACGGGAAAGGAGGTCAACCATGCACACATAATGATCAATTGTAGGTGTAATGCAATAAGGGTTACAAATGTGATTAAAGTATGTATAGCTCTCATCCACTAAACTTGCATGGTTGCATGCACCTAGAATACAAGCAAAGATTACAATGTTAGGATATGTTCCAAAGTACTTAATTAATTTAAAGATTTTGAGAGCATCCTTGCAAAATCCATTTTGTGCATAGCCTGCAATCATTGCATTCCATTAGATGACATCTCTTTGCGGAATTATGTCAAACAGTTCACGTTTTTTGTTTATGATTCCATATTTTGTGCATATCTTGCAATCATTATAGTCCATGAGACCACATTTCTTTGAGGCATTCTGTCAAATAGTTCACATGCCTTGTCTATGCTTCCACATTTTGCATACATGTCTAATAGGGTAGTTGCAACTAGAACATCTGACAAAATTCCTCTATCCTTTATGTATTGATGGATGTCCATACCCTATTCCAAAGCTCCTATTTTGACATAGGCAGGGAGGATGCTGGCAAAGGTTGTGGAATTTGGTTGTACACCAGCCAATTGCATTTGCTTTAAAATTTCTAAAGCCTTTTCAACAAATCCATTTTGTACATATCCTGTAGTCATTGCAGTCCATGAGACCACATTTCTTTGAGGCATTTTGTCAAACAGTTCATGTGCCTTGTATATGCTTCCACATTTTGCATACATGTCTAACAGGGTAGTTACAACTACAACATCTAACAAATGAAGACTTAAGCATTCAGAAAACTGACTATGCCACCTTGTGTGGATTTGATGAATGGCTTGTAGCCATCAAATCCAATGAGCTCTTAAATCATGTCTTCCTTAATTTGGACCAGCAATGTAGAGACAGTCCTCTAAAATAAAAGAATATAAAGTGGTCTTATTTTGTGTCTATGCATTGGCAAAGAACATTGGAGTGGCCAAAAATAATGAGGCATAAATGGAAGCTCTAGCATGTGGAGTTAATCTCTGTATAGAGAAAGGAATAAGAGAGGTAGATATTGAAGGTGATTCCATGATCTATATTAATGCAGTAAGGAGAATGGTTGCATAAAGTTGGAAACTACAAAGATGGCTGGATAGAATCAAAGGATGCCTGGCAGAATTAGGAAGCTTCTCTATTAGGCATGTCTATCAAGAAGCCAATGAGATGGCAGATCACTTGGCCAACATTGGAGCTGAACTTGCACCGTTGGACAAAAGGGAGTTCAAAAGTGGAATGATCCCAATGCAACTGCTCGAATGCCTGAAGAAGGACACGGGAGAATCTACGGCCTCTACAGTAGGCATCTCTTGAAGGCAAGAGGAAGTCCAAATGGAGGCGGGCAGAATGAGCATAGAAGTACTGCTAAAGTGCAAATCAGTTGCAGGGTTGACATAGTCCATCCACTCATATGCTATCCTTGGGATCTACAGGCTTTGATGAAGTCTCTCAAGGCTTCTATAAAACAAGAGGCCACCATAGGAGAAGTAGGAGAATCCTCAAGCAATATACGATGGTAGACTCTAAGAGCGAACCTACAAATGGAGGCAGTCAAGCGAGATGCGAATGTACTACCTTCCCATAGGTGGCAAAATCTCACACATGGAATGGTCATCCTCAGGATTGGAGGTCAGAGGAGAACTTGCCCATAGGCTTCTTTTTAAGATAAGGCGAGATTGAAGCAGATTATGTTGTTTGTTCTGAGGGAAGTAGGTCCAAACGAAGCGATGCCAGAATTTCAAAGTGGAGTATCGCTATGAGGAGGATGAAACCAGAGGGTAACAGATTGTGTACCTATTCAACAAAGCCTCCAATGAAGAAAAAGTGGTCATCTTAAAAGTGATTAGGGCTAGTTTTTGGTCAGGAGGGCACACGCATGATGAACAAGTGCTAGAACATTTTTTCCAGAAGTATGTACAGGTTGTGGGAGCAAGGCTCTAGGGGCTAAGATCTATGATGAGATTTGTGAGGGAAGATCTGATGGACATGGTCAGGACTGCCATGGATGGTGTGGTAGTGGATCTTGAATAAGGATTTGCTCTTTCCACCCTCAGCCTGAATGAGGAGAAGAAGAAGGTGAAGTTGCACAAAGCATGAGCCCTCTACAAAAAGGGCATGGAGAAAGAAAATAACATAGGAGAGTTCTTGAAATTCCTGGAAGCCAACCCAAGTCTGATTGATGAAAATGTAATAGCTAGGATGGTGGATATTGTTGAAGGCATAGGTTATATATATCACTAGATGTAATGCCTCTACTTTCTATGTAACCTTTTTTCTGATATTTTAATAAAGGGAGCTACCCCCATATTTGGTAGTGCTTACCAAACCAAAAAAAAATATCCAACTAAGTTATTAAAAGTCAACTATGGATACCTCATTCTCCATCCAGATTACAAAATTGGTCCACTTTTTTCTTTGTAACATATCCTTTTCAAATTGTGTTGGATGCTTGCTATATTTCTCCTCCTGTCAAAACATGGCACATGGACTAGTTAAACTAATTAATATGCAATCATTTACTTTTTCCTAGGAAATAAAAAAAATCATTTAACATATTAAATATACTTACAAATGTACAAATCAAGGTCTGTAAACCTTTTTGGCCACTGTGATGCATGGTACGAAGTTTGTCAAGCCTAGCCTTGGAGGCCTTGTCCTGAAACATATACTAATTCAATTTAACTATGCACAAATAAAATTTAAAAATCATTTAATAAATTTGATATAATATTATGAGCAAATTCAAATACATGCGTAGTCTCCTCACCGGACTTCCTCCATGCATCAGACTTCTCATTTGCTTTTACAATCTCTTTCCATACTTTCACACATACATCAATTGGCCTTTTTTTGAGCCTTAGCTTGGGAGGGAGTTTTTTTATCTTCTTTGTTTGGTTGCACCAAAATATCTTGCAGTTTTAAGACATTCGTAGCTTTATCTTCTTTACAGACCAACCTGTGCCAAATTCAGTCTCCATGTCATGGATAACTACTTTTGCAGGTGCATGGGTATCTTTGAGAATGGAAAATGTAGATGGTCTTTGAACCATTGAAGGCATGATTCCTTCAACCTATTCATAAATGTTTTTCTAGCATCTATCATTCAGACTTCCCCTGAAACCACATCATATTCTATCTTGGTATCATAGGTACCAATGCAAGATGCAAAACATGGCATGGTGGTCGAAGAAGTCTGTGTCCCTGGAGTTGCTGGGACATTGGAAGCCTCTACTCCCTATTCCACATTCTTAGAGGTTACTGTTATTGATTTCCTCCTAGATCTTTTACCTGATCCAAGACTAGTCGGGGAATCAATTGATTCCCTTTGACACTATTGATTTGGTTGCAATGTTTCAGGGGCTTTACTAGATCATTTTTCTATGTATTTGGCAAGCATTGTCAAGTCCACACCATCCAATTTGTTCACTACCTCTACCCCCAATATGGAAGCCAATGCCTCTTTATCTTTGTTAGTCGCATATCCCTATATATATATATAAAATAAATTTCTTCTTTTAAATTTAGAAATAAAAAACTAAAAACTAAAAATCAAAGAAACAATGGAAACATTTACAAATCTATAAATTGACAATGAATTACCTCATTGTGGCCAAAGTCTACTCCCTTTGCTCTCTTCCCTCTATTTCTTGACATTTTGAGACAACCTAGGGAAAATTATTTTTGTCCAATCTATGGAGACAAATGAAGTACACACTGCTAGGTATGAAAGTTTCCATCTAGTTTTTCTGTATTCCTCAAGGTTTTTGACCTTTGCTTTGTAGAGAAAATCATGAAGTTGTTTTCCTCTATAAGTTTGCTGCAAGAAAGTAAGCTTATACATCAATTAAAATAAAGCCAAAGAGAAATTTTATCAACTAGTGGCAAAATGTGATTTCATCCATATCAAGATAGACAACGATTTCCTTTAAGCAAAGGTTGAGATATTTGATTCACATAGTTTAATCTTGAAGCACACATTTATAATATTATGGAATGTGGAAATTTGTCGTCTATTATGAAAAGCCTTGCTCAAGATTTATCTTCAATAGATGCCCTATGAATATTACAAGACCCGCATTTGTCCAAATGAATCTGACATCTGATAGGAAAAAAAGAGTAGATAAAAGAGTGGTGATGCCCTTACCTGACATGAATAGAAGAAGAGTAGCACGAATTGAAAGGCTGAGATGTCTAGAAGCAAAGGTTGTTGTGGCTTGAACCTGGGACTTTTGAGATGTTAGAAAGTGAGTATGCACTTTAGGAATGGATAGGAAATTGGGGTTGGAATACAAGTCTCATCATTGCCAAGGATGTACTAAAAATAAGGGCAAACACAAAAAACCCAAACGCTTGATCTCCAAACACAAAATGAACACCAAAAATCAATAAAGTTTTGTTTTGTGTTTTTTTGTTTTGTGGTATGTGTAGGCGGCAATTTTTTTTGATTCATTAGTCGGCGCTATAGTCAGCGTAGTTATCGTTGACTTTAGCACCGACTTTTAGGCCTAAATGTAATCTTCTTGGGGTGCAAAAGTAGCACAAAGTGCACCTAATTTAGCACCTATCAATGCAAAATGATGTATTTTTCTTGGAAGTTTATATCACTATCTAATGGAATGTCAAATTTGGTTTCTTGTAGCAACCTCACCAAATTTGGATTGTCCTTATAATAGGTAACTATATCATGTTTCCATGATAGCATTTTGACTTCATGCTTCTCTTATGATTAGCTCAATAATGACTCACTCTTTCACGACCTTACACAAATGGTTGGTGACAATCCTTATGCAAGTGATATGGCTTTGGAAAAACCAAACAACTCTTCTCTTACTATCATGACATGATATTGGGACTATATTGGTAGCTTATGGCAATGCTTATGGTATTGTGACTTTCATTTCTATGTTCTCATTAACCTATTTTAGGTTGAAGCATGGTAACTAACCCACTAGCTATTACGACAGTCATAAAATGACTAGACAATCATCTCCACTTTGACTATGATAGTCCTATGCATGGTGTTTTCTTCATGACAGTCCCCAATAATGTGAATTATTGATAGTAGCTAATTCAAATAGAGTTTTGGATGGTGTAGTAAGTTGTCCCTATGGCTCATGATAGTACATGCCTTGGTTATGTCCTTTTGACATTACTCTCTAGATATCTTCTCTTTATAGTGACAAGGTTTCAAGAACATGACAACTTGGGTAAGGTATCAACTTGTCTCTTTCACCTCTGGATTGCCATTTTTCAAGAATTGATCTCATTGAAATGCAAATACAACATGTTGATTGATGACTAACTACATTGTTACTATGATAGTGACTTAACTTGGTCACAAGATTAATGAGTCAATTTTATAGTAATAACTCTATGGATGCATACCTAGCTATCCTAGGTGTACTATGACAATAATTTAATGTTGCTAGTGTTGCTTTTAAACCTCCTATGGTTGTTACCTATGCCTCATGGTATGACAACCTCTACAATGTTAATTATGATATTCGTATGATGTTGAATATTGGAGCTATGGTTTGGAGCATCCCTGGTTCAAGAGTAATCTTGCATCATCCAAAAACATTTGCATTTGCATTCCAGTTTGTTTGCATTTCAGTTCTTTCATTTTCTAGTTCAATTCAGGCAGTTTAGTCAGAAGCAATTTTCAGCTTGTGGTCTAGTTTTAGCATTTCACACCTTGCAGATCTAGACTTAGCATCTATACATGTTCATCTACATCATATCAAGAATTTAGAATATTTTGATCAGCTATCAGAAAGTTATCGCTATCAGAAGATCCTCTATTTTCTTAGTGCAGAGCTCTCTGACAATCATGGACAATCAGCTAAAGGAGAAGGATTGGGAGCATTGGCCAACTTGCGGATCCTTGTGATTCATTCTACAATGTTCCTTCGTTCATGGCTGACCTTCCTCATAGGTCCGCACTTCATTGTATCCGTTGGAGTAGGATTTTCAAGCCAATAGGTCTGACGTATCCAAGAACAGATGTTACACCTCTTCATCAGGATTCTGGATCTCTTGCAGCTGACGTAGAGGAATCTATTGGTCAAGAGATAATATATATTGATGTAATAGATCCTTGGGAAAGTATCTATTCACATTAGAAAGATTGATAGTTTAGTTTTGTGTAGAGGAGCCTCAAAGCTTTATCTTGTGCATGTTTGTAATCAAGCCTTTGACCCCAGTTGTAAGCCCGCATGTTGCCGGCCAGATTGTATTTGAATTCTTTGATATATTGAATGACTGAATCTACATGTTTTCTATGTTCTTGTGTCATTTCCGTTGTGTTTACTCTTGCTACATGGTTCAGATAGTTCATTATGTGAAACCTCCTACCGTAAATGCACCAAGTGGTATCAAAGAAAAAGTTTGATTCTTTGGAGTGGATTGGCAAAGGAGATTCCGTAAGATCTTATTGTAAGTAGATCGCCAATCCAAGGTAGGTTACTTGTGCGCAACCGATCGTCAGTTGAGAGGTAGTTGTCGCTGGTAGCCTGATCATCGACCTGAGGTAGTTTGCACTTGATCCTAGGAAGATGTCACCGTGAAGAGTTCCTCCTGTTGGTACAATGGCTAATAGAATGGATGAGATGATGGAATTGATGAGAACAATCCGAATTCATTTGGATGCTGTTGAAGAAGATAGGTGAAGAGGATTGACACCTAGACCTAATGTTGAAAGTGATGATGAAAAAGAATTTCAATCTATTGAACAAAGTGGTGAAACCCTAGAAGGTCATGAAGAAGAAGAATCAGATCAAGTAAAGATGTTGTGAGCTATTTCAAAGATTAGGAAAAGACCTAGAGTTGATGTGCCAAACTATACTAGTAATTTGAATCCCAAAGAGTTGATTGATTGGATAAATGACATGGAAGAATACTTTGAATATGAGGAAATTGAAGATCCAAAGAGGGTGAAATTTGCAAAGACAAAGTTGAAAGGACATGCTGCTATATGGTGGAAGGAAGTTCAGTAGGAAAGGAATAGGAGAGGAAAAGAAAAGATTACAAAGTGGGACTGGATGGTGACAAAGTTAAAGAATCAATTCATACCTGTTGACTATGAGTTGGAGTTGTTGAAGAGATTGCAAAACTTGAGACAAAAGGAGAGATTTGTGAAAGAATACACTGAACAATTCCATAAAATGATCATATGAATAGGACATAGTGAAGCAAGCAAGGAGAAAGTGGCTAGATACATCAACAGATTGAGACTGAACATTCAAAAAGAACTAAGCTTGGTAAGCATGACATCTTTGGAAGAAGCATATCAATTTGCACTAAAAGTTGAAGAGAAGCTGAATAAGAAGCATGATCAGAGACAAAGAGGCAGAGGAGGTAAATTTCTGAGAGGTAGGACATTTTTCAGAGGAGACAAATCTTATCTAGAGCAGAACAAGGTTGACAGCCCATTGAAGAAGGATGACAGAGATAACAATGCTTACTGGAGAGATGACAGAAATTTTTACCAGAGAGGAAAACTATTAGGTGAATATTTTGTCGTTTAGCTAACTAATCAACAAAATGGTTATATCACCACAACTATGATGAGACTGAGTCTCTCCTCTCATTAAGGGGGGGTTCCCTCTAGATAATGAGCTCTTTCTAACAAACAACTTTTAATATTTAAATAAACTAAAACTATTCTCAGGGTGTTTCCATTGCATCCTATTCTCTTTTTTCAGAATAGATGTTTTTCTCTTGCAAAATAACAACTTCACAATCAATGATATTTGATAACTCTTGAACTGAAACAAACCATAGAAACACAAAGTCTTCTATCATTTGGCCTATTTCTCACAAACAAACTTAATTGAATTCAAATGCAGTCCAAAGTCTCCACTTTCACCCAATATGATATAACTAACTTGAACACAACAGTTTACAGCACAAAGTCTCTAAACAATTCCGTTCCCACAAATAAACACAAATTCCCGCAATGAGAAAAATAGTACAAAGTCTATTCAACCAAAACAAGAACACTCCTCTCAAATTTCAATAAACTCCATGATTCCAATAATGATTCAAAATAATATAACACCAATGACATAAGAACACTGATATCATGAAACAATATGATTCAACTCAAAGTTTGATACTCAAATTGCCTGCTTATATTGATATTCACTTTGAAAAATATCATAAACATAAAAAGCTAAAAGTCTTGAAATGTTTTCCAATTTGGCAGAGTTTCTTTTCAATAGATAAAAGATGATATTTACAATGGGGGTCATCTTTATTTATAAGAGAAACTGAGAGCAAAAATAGGAAAATCCTAACTACTTTGACTTATTCAAATAGAAGAGTCTTATTTGACTTAGGACTTCTTTTACCTCACATGTAATTACATTTTAGATAATTAAATATGAATATGTTTACAACAAAATTCAAATTACATATACAAGAATAAAATAAACCAAGGTATCAGCTTCCTCCATCATTCTTCTTTAGAAAATTTTGGTACATGGCCTATATAGCTGCCATTTCACATGCGTCTGGCTTAGCTGTATTTTCTAAGATAGTGCAGGCCCGAAGAATTACATCTTTTACTACCTTTATTGCCTTCTCATGTTTGTCAAGATTGTCCTTCAAGTTCTCAAAAGTTGAATGCTAATCATAAAGATTGTCCATGGAAAGTACTGAGGGCACTTCATCTTTGAATTTCCTTTGAGCCATCTTTTTGAAGGAGCTTATCATTTCATCTATTGAAAGGAACTTATGATCTTCACCTATGAGGGTGCATGGGAGTTCTTCCAGCCTGTGTAGAAGTGTGACATCGCTATCTTCACAGGTTTCACGAGATTGACATAAATCCTCAAGTAAACCTTTTATTATATGGATATGATGAACCAGAGACTCCTTAGTCTTAAGATATGATTCCCTATTTGCGATGACCCCGATGGTGATCAGATTCTTTATCTTAATCCTTTTCATTTCTATCCACTCCTCCAAGCTCTCTTCCTGATCCTGCAGTTCTTGGGAAAGTAAGTCAACCATGTTATCAAGCTCGGCTTTGGCTTTATCCAACTTTTCTTTTCTTTCTACAATGGTCTTCAGTAGAATTCACCCTTGAGCTAGCAAACGTTCCACAATATCTCCTACCACTCTTCCTCTAGCCTAAGCTTTTTCAACCTTCTGGATCAGAGGATCTTCTACAGTCACTGCCATGGGTTCCACAATTTTAGATGACTTTACGATTTTTTGAAGAACAGCAGTAAGTTGTTCTGCTTTAGCTTTATACTATTCTTTTTCCTTTTTGACTTAATCATATTTTTTGAGCAAGGTGGTGGCAGTAGTTTGAAAATATACTTTTATGCCTTCATGAGTTAGCCTACCTAACTCAACCCTTGAGATGACATAGTCATTCATGTCAAAATTGTCAATAGTAGCATCCTCTAGTGGCTTAGGAATCTCTGCATATCTAATCCCTTTTTCATTGATAAGCCTAGAAACAGTCTTAGGCTTCATCTTTAGAGTCTTTGATTTCACAGGTAATAGCTTCTCTATATCAATTTCATCTGGCGAAATAGCTTACTTCTTTCTCTTGGGAGTATATGCAGAAAACCATGGAGGAAGCACAGAAACACTAATAGTTGGAGATTAATCCACTACTTGTTTTGCCGGATCCATATTTACACATGTTATGGTAACAATAGGACTAGTGTTGGTAAAAACTACACCTATGTCAACAACTTTTTCTGAACCATCCAGAAGATGTTCCAAAACAAATGGTTCACCAATATTAAAAGATGAAGAAGATAAACTTGGGATAGAACTGGAGGAATCAAACATGGTCCCAAAACTGGTTCTTACAAAAGTAGGGATATTATTAGAAGAAACAATGAAAATAGGTGAAATAGGAACACTTGAAACTACTAGAAAACTACCAGAAACAGGAGCATGAGGAAGGGGTGTAGAAACTTGTGATTCAGTGGGAAGATCTTTCTTAGGAGACTGACGTGGATCATCAATTTGTTCCTGCTCTACATTCTCATCTCTATCTTGTTCTGTTTCATCTTCCTCATCAGATTTATTAGACACTTCTATTTGTTGGGCATCCTTAGATTTCTCAATATTTTTCTTTTCAGTTTCAACATCTTCAACCTCCATTTACTCAACATTTGTGTCTTCGACACCTAATTTAGTGACGTTAGAGGTTTCTGCAACCTCTTTCTTCTTCCCTCCCTTAGATACAAACTTAATTTTTGGCTTTCGTATTTTGGAGGAAGAAGGGGTGTCACTCTTATTCTTGGTCATGTTTTCTACTTTCTTGCCTGTTTGCTCTTGAGTTTCAGTCTTTGACCCTATGAGAAATTCCTTCAATTTGATCCCTTTGCTTTCCAACCATATATTTGTGTTAACCAGGATTGGTTGAAATCTTTTCCTTATAGAAGTTTCCTCTTTAACTAACCATTTCACCTCTAGAAGAGGTGAGACTTCAACATTCTTAGTGTTATATTTGGGATTTAGAACATCCCCATCATCTTCCATTCCATCTGGAATATTAGCAAGGTCCAGCTCTTCTATCTGACTCAAATGAAGTCTACAATAATCTAACTTCCTGATCTCATTCCGTGTCTTGAGATTAGCTCAAATATCTTCCACCATAGGCACATGGAAAGTTAACTTTCTTTTGATCTTATCTTGTACCCTCCTAAAGTCAAAATGGTCCCTTTTCTTGAAAGTTTTCATGGTGACCTATTACAATTCAGAATCAACTATTTTTGCCTTGTTAGCTGACTAAACTGAGTACCTTCCAATTTCTAAAGGAAACTTTATCCCTGACTTCTTCAGCTCCATTTGTTTATTATGTACCACAATCAGTTGCCTACATAATTCCATGAGAACAATACGGTCACTGGGATATTGTGGAAGAATATAAGGGTAGCCAGGATAATACCCTACTCTGAGATATGTGAAAGTAGGGAATTGTAAGAACAAGCAACCAAAAGAATTCACAACTTCCCAAGCTTCATCTGAAACCCTCTTTTGAACAAGTTCATTATCCCATAAGCACATAAATACTAAAAAGAAAGCATCATTGACCCTACGGAAATGATGGATTGATCCCTTCAGAGTAATTCGAGGATAATACTCATACACAGGAACCAATCTCCTGTCACCAACCTGAGTAAGACCAGGAAAACTTCTCATGCTTATGGCAGCATATACAAGATATGAGGTCATATAGAATTTGAATGTTGTGTTGACCCTCACCAACTACTCATGCAAAGCATTACTAATTTGTTCTCCCCAGAATATTCTCTATGTGCCTCGGAGAATCACCTTGATGTATGTGTACATCCATTCTTGAAATTTGGAGGAAGAAGGGAGTCCTCTGATATGACTCAAAAGTATGATCAAGTCACAAACTTCCTCAACAAAG
This sequence comes from Cunninghamia lanceolata, assembly GCA_027924645.1. Lineage (NCBI taxonomy): Eukaryota > Viridiplantae > Streptophyta > Pinopsida > Cupressales > Cupressaceae > Cunninghamia > Cunninghamia lanceolata. The sequence goes on along the minus strand of BSBN01000958.1, from coordinate 44,434 downwards.
TCACTCCTCGGGAGATCTTTCGGCCATCTGGTTAGATTGCTTCAAGGAATTCTCAACCATTTATTATTTATGTACCTTCTTGCGGCTTCCACATCTATATCATAATCTCTTTGCCCTTGAGCAAAATCAATTTGTCTAATGTTTTCAATAGGTGGACACATGAAGATTTTATCAAGAAATTCTGCATCCAACCTCATGATCACATTCCCTTGGGAATCTGTCACAATCCTAGTATCCCTGTTGTAATGGCTAGCCACCTGAAGAATGAACTCGGGGTTATGGGCAGAAACTAGAAAAGAGGCAACCAAGTGAATGTTGCTATCAATGATCTTTTGCATGTGTCTGGAAGGATTGGTCTGTTTAGTTCTGTCCACAAATTCTGTCATATACACATGCCCTATTTCTGTATCGCTGATTTCATCAACATTTGACTGCACTGAAGTGATAGGGAAGACCCCTTGGTATTTGTACTTCATGATTTTGGCTTTGGATGGAGACGGCTCCAACATCAACTCTAGAGAGAATTCTAGAAAAGATATCTACCATGGACGTTTGTTGAAAATTGTAAAAGGCCATGATCTCATAGTTAGGGGAAAAAATGGATAAACTGGGAAACTGCATGTCGATGATCATGATCACAAGGATGAGTTTGAAAGGGCTAAAGCATTTGCAAGTCAAAAAATTGGGTGAAAGCGGGCTAAAGGCATCATTTGCAGGAATTTCCTAGTGTTTGGAAATTTTGCATAAATTCATGCACGGGCGGTCAAAATGACCACTCCTGCATGTGAGAAGGTTTTCATGTATCTCATGTTAGGGCGGTGAAAAGGCCCACTCCTGCATGTTTGATAAAAATATGGTTATCATGTATGGGCAGTCGAAATGACCACCCTTGAATGTGGGAAGATTACAAGTCTTGAGGCGCATGCAAAGTCAGTAAAAAGGACCGACGGTGCATGTTTGAAAGACTTACTAATGTATAGTCAATCAAATTGACCACTACTGTAGGTGTTTTTGAAAACTCCAAGTCACATATGTAAAAACGGGAGTTTCAGCCTCTCCTACACATTAGGAGATACATAAGGATCATGTAAGGGTGGTGGTTTTAACCGCCCTTACATATGGGAAAGACCTAACATTTAAAGGATGCAAGGGTGGGAGAAAACCTCGCTACTACATGTCAAAGAGTAGAAACACATAAAGTTCATGAAAATCTAAGGGTAGGAACGTGTATTGGCGGTGAAATTGGCAGCTCATACATGTTAGGAAACTATAACCTAAGTTCAACATGGCGATAAAAGATCCGTTCACACACAGAGAAACCAAATCTATGAATTTTTGACAAAAATCATCAATGAAATGAAAATAAACAACAATACTAACATACATTTTATTTTCAAGCAGGAAAATGAAAGAAAAAATGGAAAACAAAGGCTTACCTGAAAAGGTCGACCTAAAACCCTAGTCACAAATTCAAAAGACAAAATCCACTTGAATCTGCAGTCGACATGGTCAAATGATCTCAAAAAGGGTTTAGTAGTTGATTTGAGGGTTTGGTAATAAAAAATAAACAAAACAAAAATGAATCAAAAATAATTTAAAGAGGTTTTAAAGTTTGCATTAAACATGGCATGAGTGCCATTAATGCAACTTTAAGTTCATTGATTCGCTAGGATTTTGTTTGAGAGGTGGATTTCACCATCTCCACACCGGGTGATCAACATGCATGGGCGGGGGAAAAGACTGCCCGAGCATATAATGAAAAATGACTTAAAATATGTGCAAGCGGTGAAAACCACTACTATTACACGTATGACCAAAAACACCAGCATATGCACAAACGGTGAAATCAACTGACTATGCATATCAAAACAACATTAAACATGCAAGAGTGGTGGATTTCACCGCCAATGCATATAAACCTGAAAAAATTCTAACACCCCAAAAATGGTCAAAATTGATATTTTGACTAGCTTGTAACCTAGTCAGTTTTCACGAACTTCGAGGAAATGACCTAGGGGAATGTTACAAGCTATTATACGATGTTGAATGACTTTGCATGATTCTAAGAGTACATGTCTCAATTTGTAAACTTAGAGTGTAGTCTACGAAATGGACAAGTTTCGTAGGGGTTGTCTACAAAAACAAGCGTAGTTGATTTTGAAAATAACAGCTAGCTCTAATTGGTGAATTTCCATCGATCGAACTTTGAAACGATCGAAGGGAGAAGAATCCAGTCTCTAAGTGCCTTCATCCATGCCATTAGGCAATAGAGTCAAGCTACCAAAAAAGAAAAAGAGACAAAAGACTAAACAAAAAAACACAAAACTATATAAATGTACGAATGTACAAATGAACATATCTGATACTTCAAGGATTGAAGTGCTTCAGATGTTGTCCACTGTGAGGTAGCAAGAATGATGTTCCATCCAGATACTCTAGTAAGAAGCTATTTTCACCACAAAGTTGATGAATGATGAACGGGCCTCTCTGTAGGGAATCAAACTTCCCATGCATTCCTTTTGGTTCTCTCCTCTTGTCCCATAACAAGACTTGATCTCCAATTTGAAACTCACGAGCCCTTGCTATCTTGTCAAAGTGTTTCTTCACATGACTTTGATGTTTAGCAATATGGTCTACTACCATAACTTGTTGTTCTTCAAGTTCAGTGAGATACATGATTCTTTTATCAATAGAACTTTCAAAAGTTCTATCTTCTACCGCCTTTGCCAACTTTAGTGCCGGCAACTCCAAAGTAATAGGTATTTCTGCATTCAGACCATACATAACCTAAAATGGTGACATACCTATCACCCTTTTGGGGGTAATCCTGTCTACCCATAAAGCATCAAACAATGCTTTATGCCAAGTTCTCTGATTATCTTCTACCAGTTTCCTGATAACAGTAACTAGATTTTTTTTACTAGATTTTGCCTAACCATTTCCTTGCAGATAATAATCTGAAGAGTGGGAAAGAATGATCCCATGTTCATAGAAAAAGCTAGTAATCTCTTTGGAAGAGAAATAAGTAGCATTATCTGCTACAACTTTGTTTGAGACTCCAAACCAGGAAATAATGTTTTCCTTAAGGAAATTACATACCACATCAGAAATGGCGTGCTTAACTGGGATGGCCTCCACCCACTTGGTAAAATAATCAGTTGCGGTGAGAACAAAGTTGTGTCCCACACTTGACGGTGGGTTCACAGCACCAATGAAGTCAATACCCCATTGCTGAAAAGGTTCTTCGATCACAACTGGCTTGAGAGGTAATGCAGCCAACTTAGGCCTTCCAACAAATTGTTGACATAACTCACACCTATGTACCCAATTGTACGCATCCTGAAACAGTGTGGGCCAATAGTACCTAGCCCGCAGAACCTTATGAGCCGTCACAGGTGTAGAAAAATGTCCTCCACAAGATAAATTGTGAAAAGACTCCAGAAGTTTGTTTTGTTGCATTTTATCCACACAATGGAGAAAAACTCCATCGAGGCTTCTTTTATACAAACCATTGTCCCATAGGACATAGTTAGTAGCCTTCAATTTGATAGTCCTTTTCTCCTTATAGGATAGATCAAAAGGACACTCACCATAGGTAAGAAAATGAGCAATATTTGAATACCACTCATCTATAGTAGTGACAAAAAGAACAGTCGGCATATCCTCAACTTCTTCTTCTTCATCCCCTGTCTCTTTTGGTACATTGTCGGAATTCAACTGACACAAACCTCTGCCATGCACAAGCTTGGTAGGTTTGATATCAAGATCAAACTCTTGAATCTTGGCAATCCAATTGCCTCTTTTGGTTTCAAACTCCTATTGAGTCATAATCGACTTTACTGTTGTATCAGGCACCAAAACAATAGTATGTGAATTCAAAATATAGAACCCGAAATGCTTTACCGCCTTGACCATGGCATAAGCATGTTTCTCCATATTTGAATATTTTAATTCATGAGCCTTCAGAGGACAACTCATAAATGAAATGGGAGATTCCACACCTTCTTCATTCTACTGAACAAGAATGGTTGAAAGTGTATGCTCGAAAACATAACTATATACTACGAAATCCTTGGTATAATCAGGACAAACAAGAACCGAAGCATGAGCTATAGCCCTCTTGATATCCTCAAATTCCACTTTACCTTCTACGCTCTAATGGAAAGTAGCCTTACCCTTCATCATGTTGACAATGTGATGGGTTTTCTTTGTGAATTTCAAAATGAATCTCCACAAAAAATTTACCTTTCTGAAGAAAGAGTGAACCGCATTCTTACTAGCAGGCAAAGTAAGACTTTAGATGGACTTGACTCTTTCTGAGTCAATTTTAGTGCCTTCTTAGGACACAATATGACCGAGAAGTTTACCTTCTGTAACCCTGAAAATTGATTTCTTAGGGTTGAGAGAGATACCATTTTGTCGACATCTTTCCAACACCTGTCACAAATGATACGCATGATCATGACGTTGTTTGGAGAAAACAATCAAATCATCAAGATATACCACAATGAATTTCCCCATCTCATCTCTGAAGGCAAGGTCCATTTCTCTCTGGAACATGGCACCAGCATTGATCAAACCAAAAGGTATCCTGCGATATGCAAATGTGCCCCAAGGTGTTGTGAAAGAAGTCTTGTACTGATCTGCTTCGCTAACCTCTACTTGATTATATCCTGAAAAACTATCTAACATAGATAGCATCTCTGAACCAGTTACAGTTTACAACACTTGCTCCATGATGGGTAGGGGGTAATTATTCTTTAGAGAAGACTGGTTGAGATTCCTAAAATCAATGCAGATACGGATTTCTCTGTTCTTCTTTCTTACAGGAACTATATTTGCAATCTAGGTAGAATGATAAATAGGAAAGATTATTCTTACATTCAACATTTTATGAATCTCAGAAAGAATAGTACCTGATATTTTGGGATTGTATTGCCTTTGTTTCTTCTTGTGAGGCAATGACCCAACCTTGAGAGGAATTTCATGCTGAATCTCCTTAGGCCTGAAGGACTTTGGATCATCATAAGAATATGCCAAGACATCAATGTAATGGTGAAGGAGTGTAGTGAATTTGAATTTCTCGTCGGTAGTGCAACACTTCCCAATGTTGACCATTTTGGGATCTGCCTCAGAACTCAAATTTACTTGTTCAAATTCCATAGATGAACTTGAATCAAGTTGTTGCTATTGTTTAATGTATTTATCATGCTTATCAAATAGCTTTTCAAGGGAAACCAAACCTTTTGGAATCTTATTCCCTTTTAGTTGAAGAAACTCTTCACCAGTTTGCAAATCTATTTCAGAAATGTATTCCCATGGTGGAGATTCACTACCTTCAAAATAGAGCTCATCAAAGCTATCCATCTTTTCCAAGAAAGCTATGATTTGATTATCACCATTGAACACCTACCAATGGTCAGCATTATCCGGTACACTTGGTCGAAAAACCAACTCAATTGTGTACTTGTTACCTTTGAAGTCTTTATGAGGAACCATGAGGGTGGCAGAGACAGCTAATGAATCTGTACGATCATTAAACTCTCTAGGCATCGTAGAAATGTCGAAAGCATCAAAACCTTTGATGCAATCCCAAACGCGGTTATGGTAATGCCTCAACCTTTCATTTTTTGTTTGATATAAATTTCTCACTTGGCAAACCACTAATTCGGCATCTCCTTGAGCATGAAGATCTTTAACACCTTTAGCATTAGCAGCCTCCAATCCAAGCAACAATGACTCATATTCAGCGGTGTTATTGGTATTGTCGAATTGCAGCTTGTATGAGAAAGGGAAGATATCACCTTGTGGAGATATCAAAACAACTCTGGCTCCAGAACCGGTAGAGGAACAACTGCCATCAAATTCTAAAACCCAAACATCATTTGAATTTCTTACTTTGATGTTTGTGTTACTAGTAGATTCTTCATCATCAGAAAGAGAAGATTCCAGCATCACTATGCTCTCATCTAAACTTTCATCTAATTTAATAGAAATATCCTCTGATTCTGAATCTAAAATGTCAGAGCTCTTGTCTAATGAACTAGAAGTATCTTCGGTAGACAAGAAATACAAACAAAATTTGGGCTTTGGGATTTGCCGTTTGGGTAACAATATACTTGGCTTCTTTCTCAGGAAGCAACTTTTGCATGACACCTTTAATAGGTATCCTAGCTTTAGATAGGTCCATGTTCAGTTCTCCACCCACATCTTTACAAAAATTACACCCGAGTAGAATGCCATAAGAGGCTGGAACATCAGCCACTAGGACGGTCATCTTAATCCTCTTGTCAGGAAAGGTTGCAAATGCAAATTGGGCATCTTTGATTTGACCCAACAATGGCACTTGCTTATTTTCCATTGAGAAACATCTCCCAAAGGTTTTGGTTAGAGTGAGACCAAGGGCGTATGCCAGTTTGGCAGGCATAACATTATCAGAGGCCCCATAATCTATTATGCAATTGCTCAACTTATGACCATTTACCAATAGAGAAACATAGAAAGGTTCTATTTTTCCTAGGGCAATAAGGGGAGTAGTGACAAGATTATTTTGGGTGGATTTATTTTTTGAGGAATCATGGGCAACTTTTGGAAGGTCTTGTCCTATAGGGATAGTCTTGTTTTTGACGTATTTAGCTAACCTATCAAACTATTCAGGATTAGCTTGTAAATACTCAACCTTAGACATTTAGATTTTGGTCTTCCTAGCATGATCTATTATATCAAATAGCTGAAATGAACTAGGGATAGGGGAAGGTGATCCATCATTCTGGGTTTTATTAGGGGTAGTACTAGTCTGAGGGACAGAAGTAGAAGATACAGGATTGTTAGATGTACTTACTTGCTTATTGCCGATCGGGTCCTTCGACTGAAAAGGCAATGAAGTTCCCCATTTTGGCAATTGAGATCACTGGCTGAGGTTCCTCTCTTACCTTTCCTTTATCAGCTTGTTGATTTGACTAATTTTGGGACCTAGTAAAAATAGCATATGCTCCATCATATAGTTCTCCTTTTTTGGCTTCATCTTGGTAATTCAGAAAAACAATGGTAGAGTCACCAGCTAATTCTTCTTCTCCTTCTGTAAAAAGATTAGCATCATTCTCCTAGTCCAACTCAGGTTGGAAAGAATGGTTGTGTTCTGCTTCATAATAGCCAACTGCTGAGTTGACCAGCGCTGCTTCAATGGCGAGCTTCCCCTGTGTGGGTGGAGGGCAATTTTGTTGCCCTTGATTTCTAACAGCATTGCCTTGATATGAATTGTTAGGAAATGTTCTCCTTGGTATATCCCGATAAGGACGGGCATACATACCTTGTGACATTTACCTTTTCAGAGCTAGCAATTCATTTGCTAACTTTTACACCATAGGATCTGTGGTGCTTGTGGCAGGATTTTCAGTCAAGGATTGACCTCTATTCTTGTTGGAATCTCTTCTTATCTTACTCGCAAGGATAAGATCATCTTCAATTTCAGTAGCCAAAATTTGAGCTGCGGGAAGATCTACAGGGCCAGCCTGCCTTAGCAGAAAGCTCACCTCGGGAAGCTGAGTATTGATAAAGAAACACTTAAGATTCTCCACTGTTGGTTGAGCGATTGTAGGAATCCTGTTTGTCAGCTTATTGAACTTAGCGATGAAATCTCGCATGGGTTCATGTGGCTCTTTCTTCATTTGTGTTAGTTGTGCTAACAAGGCATGTGCATCTTTTGCAAGTTTGAACCTGGCTTCAAACTTGGTCTTGAGAGTGTTCCAACTCGTTATATTTTGAGCTTCAAGATGGTAAAACCAATCAGCAGTAGTACCTTGCAGTGTTTCCACAAAAAGTCTTACTGCTACGTCTTCATGTTCCACACCTAATACACTGCAAGCTATGCAAAAAGCTGCAATGTGTTCATCCAGGTGGACTTCCCATCACCATAGAACTTAGCGAAATTCTTCCTTGAACTACGAGGTAGTTCATGCAATGGTGGGGTTAAATTGAAAGGACCAAAATAGTTACCCCAAGGGCCTTGAGCTGCCATGGTGCGTTGATTAAAGGGTGGGATAACAAACCTCTATGGAATATGAACAAACAAAACTCTGCTAGTACTTGAACTAGAAGTTTCACCTCATATGGGAGTCTTGGCATTGGTAGGAGGAAAACTCCTAGTTTGTTGAAGTCGAGGTCGTGGAGGCAAAAGACCAAAGTTATTTTGCTGCATCAACTCACATACAAGATCAATAATTCCTTGAGCTCTCTTGCTTCTCGTATACCATGAGTCTGCCAGAATGCAATGTACTCAACAAAATTTCAAAAACAATCTCAAAACAATGGAAAAGAACTAAAGTACTTCAACTCAAAGCATGAGGCTTCAAGTTCCACATTCCTTCCCCAGTAGAGTCGCCAAAAAATTGTTGGGTGAATATTTTGTCGTTTAGCTAACTAATCAAGAAAAAGGTTATATCGCCACAGCTATGATGAGACTAAGTCTCTCCTCTCAACAAGGGGAGGTTCCCTCTAGATAATGAGCTCTTTCTAACAAACAACTTTTAATATTTAAATAAACTAAAACTATTCTCAGGGTGTTTCCATTGCATCCTATTCTCTTTTTTAAAAATAGATGGTTTTCTCTTGCAAAATAACAACTTCACAATTAATGATATTTGATAACTCTTGAACCCAAACAAACCATAGAAGCACAAAGTCTTCTATCATTTGGCTTATTTCTCACAAACAAACTTAATTGAATTCAAATGCAGCCCAAACTCTCCACTTTCACCCAATATGATATAACTAACTTGAACACAATAGTTTACAGTACAAAGTCTCTAAACAATTCCATTCCCACAAATAAATACAAACTCCCGCAATGAGAAAAATAGTACAAAGTCTATTCAACTAAAACAAGAACACTCCTCTCAAATTTCAATAAACTCCATGATTCCAATAATGATTCAAAATAATATAACACCAATGACATAAGAAGACTGATATCATGAAACAATATGATTCAACTCAAAGTTTGATACTCAAATTGTCTGATTATATTGATATTCACTTTGAAAAATATGATAAACACAAAAAGCTCAAAGTCTTGAAATGTTTTCCAATTTGGTAGAGTTTCTTTTCAATAGATAAAAGATGATATTTACAATGGGGTTCCTCTTTATTTATAAGAGAAACCGAGAGAAAAAATAGGAAAATCCTGACTACTTTGACTTATTCAAATAGAAGAGTCCTATTTGACTTAGGATTTCTTTTGCCTCACATGTAATTACATTTTAGAAAATTACATATGAATATGTCCACAACAAAATTCAAATTACATATACAAGAATAAAATAAACCAATGTATCAGCTTCCTCCATCATTCTTCTTTAGAAAATTTTGGTACATGGCCTATATAGCTGCTATTTCACATGCATCTGGCTTAGCTGTATTTTCTGAGATAGTGTGGGCCCGAAGAATTGCATCTTTTACTGTCTTTATTGCCTTCTCATGTTTGTCAAGATTGTCCTTCAAGTTCTCAAAAGTTGAATGATGATCATAAAGATTGTCCATGGAAAGTATTGAGGACACTTCATCTTCGAATTTCCTTTGAACCATCTTTTCGAAGGAGCTTATCATTCCATCCGCTGAAACAAACTTATGATCTTCACCTATGAGGGTGCATGGGAGTTCTTCCAACCTGTGTAGAAGCATGACATCATTGTCTTCATAGGTTTCATGAGCTTGACAGAAGTCCTCAAGAAAACCTTTTATTATATGGATATGATGAACCAGAGACTCCTTAGTCTTAAGATATGATTCCCTATTTGCGATGACCCTGATGGTGATCAGATTCTTTATCTTAATCTTTTTCATCTCTATCCACTCCTCCAAGCTCTCTTCCTGATCCTACAGTTCTTGGGAGAGTAAGTCAACCATGTTATCAAGCTCGACTTTCACTTTATCCATCTTTTCTTTTCTTTCTACAGTGGTCTTCAGTAGAATTCACCCTTGAGCTAGCAAACTTTCCACAATATCTCCTACCACTCTTCCTCTGGCCTGAGCTTTTTCAACCTTCTGAATTAGAGGATCTTCTACAGTCACATCCATGGGTTCCACAATTTCAGATGACTTTACTATTTTTTTAAGAACAACAGCAAGTTGTTCTGCTTTAGCTTTATACTATTCTTTTTCCTTTTTGACTTCATCATATTTTTCGAGCAAGGTGCTGGTAGTAGTTTAAAAATCTTCTTTTATGCCTTCATGAGTTAGCTTACCTAACTCAACCCTTGAGACAACATAGTCATTCATGTCAAAATTGTCAACAGTAGCATCCTCTAGTGGCTTAGCAATCTCTACATATCTAATCCCTTTTTCATTAATAAGCATAGAAATAGTCTTAGGCTTCTTCTTTAGAGTCTTTGATTTCACAGGTAACAGCTTCTCTATATCAATTTCATCTGGCAAAATAGATTGCTTCTTTCTCTTGGGAGTATATGCAAACAACCATAGAGGAAGCACAGAAACACTAATAGGTGGAGATTAATCCACTACTTGTTTTGCCGGATCCATATTTACACCTATTATGGTAACAATAGGACTGGTGTTGGTAAAAACTACACCTCTGTCAACAACTTTTTCTAAACCATCCAGAAGATGTTCCAAAATAGATGGTTCACCAATATCAAAAGATGGAGAAGATAAACTTGGGATAGAACTGGAGGAATCAAACACAGTCCCAAAACTTGTTCTTACAGAAGTAGGGGTATTATTAGAAGAAACAATGAAAATAGGTGAAATAAGAACACTTGAAACTACTAGAAACAGGAGCATGAGGAAGGGGTGTTGAAACTTGTGATTCAGTGGGAAGATCTTTCTTAGGAGACTGACGTGGATCATCAGTTTGTTCCTGCTCTACATTCTCATCTCTATCTTGTTCTGTTTCATCTTCCTCATCAGATTTATCAGACACTTCTATTTGTTGGGCATCCTTAGATTTCTCAATATTTTGCTTTTCAGTTTCAACATCTTCAACCTCTATTTGCTCAACATTTGTGTCTTCAACACCTGATTCAGTGACGTTAGAGGTTTCTGCAACCTCTTTCTTCTTCCCTCCCTTGGATACAAACTTAATTTTTGGCTTTCATATTTTGGAGGAAGAAGGGGTGTCACTCTTATTCTTGGTCCTGTTTTCTACTTTCTTACCTGTTTGCTCTTGAGTTTCAGTCTCTGACCCTATGAGAAATTCCTTCAATTTGATCAGTTTGCTTTCCAACCATATATTTGTGTTAGCCAGGATCGGTTGAAATCTTTTCCTTATGGAAGTTTCCTCTGTAACTGACCATTTCACCTCTGGAAGAGGTGAGACTTCAACATTCTCAGTGTTATATTTGGGATCTAGAACATCCCCATCATCTTCCATTCCATCTAAAATATTAGCAAGGTCCAACTCTTCTATCTAACTCAAATTAAGTCTACAATAGTCTAACTTCTTGATCTCATTTTTCGTCCTGAGATTAGCCCAAATATCTTCCACCATAGGCACATGGAAAGTTGACTTTCTTTTGATCTTATCTTGTACCCTCCTGAAGTCAAAATGGTCCCTTTTCTTGAAAGTTTTCATGGTGACCAACTGCAATTCATCATCAACTATTTTTGCCTTTTTACCTAACTGAACTGAGTACCTTCCAATTTCTAAAGGAAACTTTATCCCTGACTTCTTCAGTTCCCTTTTTTTATTATGTACCACAATCAGCTACCTACATAATTCCATGAGAACAATACGGTCACTGGGATATCATGGAAGAATATAAGGGTAGCCAAGATAATACCCTACTCTAAGATATGTGAAAGTAGGGAATTGTAAGAACAAGTAGCCAAAAGAATTCATAACTTCCCAAGCTTCATCTGAAACCCTCTTTTGAACAAGTTCGTTATCCCAGAAGCACATAATACTAAAAAGAAAGCATCATTGACCCTACGGAAATGATGGATTGATCCCTTCAGAGTAATTCAAGGATAATACTCATACATAGGAACCAATCTCCTGTCACCAGCCTAAGTAAGAACAGGAAAACTTCTCATGCTTGCGGTAGCATATACAAGATATGAGGTCATATAGAATTTGAATGTTGTGTTGACCCTCACCAACTGCTCATGCAAAGCATTACTAATCTATTGTCCCCAAAAGAGTCTCTGTGTGCCTCAGAGAATCACCTTGATGTATGTGTACATCCATTCCTAAAATTTGGAGGAAGAAGGGAGTCCTCTAATATGACTCAAAAGTGTGATCAAGTCACAAACTTCCTCAACAAAGTCACTCCTCGGGAGATCTTTCAGCCATTTGGTTAGATTGCTTCAAGGAATTTTCAACCATTTATTATTTATGTACCTTCTTGCGGCTTCCACATCTGTATCATAATCTCTTTGCCCTTGAGCAAAATCAATTTTTCTAATGTTTTCAATAGGTGGACACATGAAGATTTTATCAAGAAATTATGCATCCAACGTCATGATCACATTCCTTTGGGAATCTGTCACAACCCTAGTATCCCTGTTGTAATGGCTAGCCACCTGAAGAACAAACTCAGGGTTATGGGAAGAAATTAGAAAAGAGGCAACCAAGTGAATGTTGTTGTCAATGATCTTTTGCATGTGTCTGGAAGGATTTGTCTGTTTAGTTCTGTCCACAAATTCTATCATATCCACATGTCCTACTTTTGTATCCCTGATTTCATCAACATTTGACTACACTAAAGTGATAGGGAAGACCCCTTGGTATTTGTACTTCATGATTTTGGCTTTGGATGGAGAAGGCTCCAACTTAGCTCTGGGAATTCTAGAAAAGATATCTACCATGGACGTTTGTTGAAAACTACAAAAGGCCATGATCTCACAGTTAGGGGAAAAAATGGATAAACTGGGAAATTGCATGTCGATGATCATGATCACAAGGATGAGTTTAAAAGGGCTAAAGCGTTCACAAGTTGAAAATTTGGGCGAAAGCGGGCTAAAGGCATCATTTATAGGAATTTCCCAGTGTTAGGAAATTTTGTAGAAATTCATGCACGGGTGGTCAGAATGACCGTTCCTGCATGTGAGAAGGTTTTCATGTATCTCATGTTAGGGTAGCAAAAAGGCCCACTCCTGCATGTTTGATAAAAATGAGGTTTTCAGGTATGGATGGTCGAAATGACTGCCCTTACATGTGGGAATATTACAAGTCTTCAGGAGCATGCAAAGTCAGTAAAAAGGACCACCAGTGCATGTTTGAAAGACTTACTGATGTATAGTCGGTCAAATTGACTGCTACTGCAGGTGTTTTTGAAAACTCCAAGTCACATATGTAAAAGAGGGAGTTTTGGTCGCTCCTACACATTGGGAGATACATAAGGATCATGTAAGGGTGGTGATTTTAACTGCCCTTACATATGGGAAAGACCTAACATTTAAAGGATGTGAGGGTGGGAGAAAACCCCGCTACTACACATCAAAGAGTACAAACATGTAAAGTTCATGCAAATCTAAGGGTAGGAATGTGTATCGGTGGTGAAAAAGGCCCCTCATACACATTAGGAAACTAAAACCAAAGTTCAACATGGCGATAAAAGATCCGTTCACACATAGAGAAACCAGATCTATGAATTTTTAACAAAAATCGTCAATGAAATGAAAATAAACAACAATAATACTAACATACATTTTATTTTCAAGTAGGAAAATGAAAGAAAAAATGGAAAACAAAGGCTTACCTGAAAAGTCTGACCTAAAACCCTAGTCACAAATTCAGAAGACAAAATCCACTTGAATCCATAGTCGACATAGTCAAATGATCTCAAAAAGGGTTTACCAGTTGATTAGAGGGTTTGGTAATAAAATATAAACAAAACAAAAATGAATCAAAAATGTTTTAAAGAGGTTTTAAAGTTTGCATTAAACAAGGCACGAGTGCCATTAATGCAACTTTAAGTTCATTGATTAGCTAGGGTTTTGTTTGAGTGGTGGATTTCACCGTCTCCACACTAGGTGATAAACATGCATGGGCGGGGGAAAAGACCGCCTGAGCATATAATGAAAAATGACATAAAATATGTGCAAGCGGTGAAAACTACTGCTATTACATGTATGACCCAAAACACAAGCATATGCACAAATGGTGAAATCAACCAACTATGCATATCAAAACAACATTAAACATGCAAGAGTGGTGGATTTCACCACCAATGCATATAAACCTAAAAAAATTCTAACACCCCAAAAACGGTCAAAATTGATATTTTGACCAGCTTGTAACCTAGTCGGTTTTCATGAACTTCAAGGAAATGACCTAGGGGAATGTTACAAGCTATCATATGGTGTCGAATGACTTCACACGATTCTAAGAGTACTTGTCTCGATTTGCAAACTTAGAGTGTAGTCTACGAAATGGACAAGTTTTGTAGGGGTTGTCTACAAAAATGAGCGTAGCTGATTTTGAAAACAATAGCTGGCTCTAACTGGGGAACCTCCATCTATCAAACTTTGAAATGATTGAAGGGAGAAGAATCCAGTCTCTAAGTGCCTCCATCCACACCATTGGGCCATAGAGTCAAGCTACCAAAAAAGAAAAAGACACAAAAGACTAAACCAAAAAACACAAAACTATAAAAATGTACAAATGAACTTATCTGATACTTCAAGGATTGAAGTGCTTTAGATGTTGTCCACTGTGCGGCAGCAAGAATGGTGTTCCATCCAGATACTCTAGCAAGAAGCTATTTTCACCACAAAGTTGATGAATGATGAATGGGCCTCTCCATAGCAAATCAAACTTCCCATGCATTCCTTTTAGTTCTCTCCTCTTGTCCCATAACAAGACTTGATCTCCAATTTGAAACTCACGAGCCCTTGCTATCTTGTCAAAGAGTTTCTTCACCTAACTTTGATGTTTAGCAATATGGTCTACTACCATAACTCATTGTTCTTCAAGTTCAGTGAGATACATGATTCTTTTATCAATAGAAATTTCAAAAGTTCTATCTTCTACCGCCTTTGCCAACTTTAGTGCCGGCAACTCCAAAGTAATAGGTATTTCTGCATTCAAACCATACAGAAGCTAAAACGGTGACATACCTATCACCCTTTTGGGTGTAATCATATCTACCCATAAAGCATCAAACAATGCTTTATGCCAAGTTCTCTGATTATCTTCTACCAGTTTCCTGATAACAGTAACCAGATTTTTGTTACTAGATTTTGCCTGACCATTTCCTTGAAGATAATAGTCTAAAGAGTGGGAAAGAATGATCCCATGTTCATAGAAAAAGCTAGTAATCTCTTTGGAAGAGAAACAAGTAGCATTATCTGCTACAACTTTGTTTGGGACTCCAAACTGGGAAATAATGTTTTCCTTAAGGAAATTACATACCACTTCAGAAGTGGCATGCTTAACTGGGATGGCCTCCACCCACTTGGTAGAATAATCAGTTGCAGTGAGAACAAAGTTGTGTCCCACACTTGACAGTGGGTTCACAGCACCAACGAAGTCAATACCCCATTGCTAAAAAGGTTCTTCGATCACAACTGGCTTGAGAGGTAATGCAGCCAACTTAGGCCTTCCAACAAACTGTTGACATAACTCACACCTACGTACCCAATTGTACGTGTCCAAAAATAGTGTGGGCCAATAGTACCTAGCGTGAAGAATCTTATGAGCCATCACAGGTGCAGAAAAATGTCCTCCACAAGCTAAATTGCGAAAAGACTCCAGAAGTTTGTTTTGTTGCATTTTATCCACACAACGGAGAAAACCTCCATCAAGGCTTCTTTTATACAAACCATTGTCCCATAGGACATAGTTAGCAGCCTTCAATTTGATAGTCCTTTTCTCCTTATAGGATAGATCAGAAGGACACTCACCATAGGTAAGAAAATGAGCAATATTTGAATACCACTCATCTATAGTAGTGACAAAAAGAATAGTCAGCATATCCTCAAATTCTTCTTCTTCATCCCCTGTCTCTTTTGGTACATTGTCAGCAATCAACTGACACAAACCTCTGCCATGCACAAGCTTGGTAGGTTTGATATCAAGA
Source organism: Cunninghamia lanceolata (assembly GCA_027924645.1). Lineage (NCBI taxonomy): Eukaryota > Viridiplantae > Streptophyta > Pinopsida > Cupressales > Cupressaceae > Cunninghamia > Cunninghamia lanceolata. The sequence goes on along the minus strand of BSBN01000958.1, from coordinate 28,397 downwards.
TCAAACTCTTGAATCTTGGCAATCCAATTGCCTCTTTTGGTTCTAAATTCCTGTTGAGTCAGAATCAACTTTACTGTTGTATCAGGCACCAAAACAATAGTATGTGAATTCAAAATATAGAATCAAAAATGCTTTACTACCTTGACCATGGCATAAGCATGTTTCTCCATATTTTAATATTTTAATTCATGAGCCTTCATAGGACAACTCATAAATGAAATGGGAGATTCCACACCTTCTTCATTCTGCTAAACAAGAATGGCTGAAAGTGTATGCTCGGAAGCATAACTGTAGACTACAAAATCCTTGGTATAATTAGGACAAAAAAGAACCAAAGCATGAGATATAGCCCTCTTGATATCCTCAAATGCCACTTTACCTTCCGTGCTTCAACAGAAAATAGCCTTACCCTTCATCATGTTGACAATGTGACGTGTTTTCTCTGCAAATTCTAGAATGAATGTCCGCAGAAAATTTACCTTTCTGAAGAAAGAGTGAACTGCAGTCTCACTAGCAAGCAAAGTAAGACTTTGGATGGACTTGACTCTTTCTGAGTCAATTTTAGTGCCTTCTCAGGACACAATATGACCGAGAAGTTTACCTTCTATAACCCTGAAAACTAATTTCTTAGGGTTGAGAGAGATACCATTTTGTCGACATCTCTCTAGCACCTGTCGCAAATGATAGGCATGATCACGACGTTGTTTGGAGAAAATAGTCAAATCATCAAGATATACCACAATGAATTTCCCCATCTCATCTCTGAAGGCAAGGTCCATTTCTCTCTAGAACATGGCGCTAGCATTGATCAAACCAAAAGGCATCCTGCGATATGCAAACGTGCCCCAAGGTGTTGTGAAAGTAGTCTTGTACTGATCTGCTTCACTTACCTCTACTTGATTATATCCTAAAAAATTGTCTAACATAGACAGCATCTCCGAACTAGTTACAGTTTGCAACACTTGGTCCATGATGAGTAGGGGTAATTATCCTTTAGAGAAGACTAGTTGAGATTCCTGAAATCAACGCAGATATAGATTTCTTCATTCTTCTTTCTTACAAGAACTATATTTGCGATCGAGGTAGAATGATGAATAGGAAAGATTATTCTTACATTCAACATTTTCTGAATCTCAGAAAGAATAGTACCTGATATTTTGGGATTGTATTGCCTTTGTTTCTGCTTGTGAGGCAATGACCCAACCTTGAGAGGAATTTCATGCTGAATCTCCTTAGGCCTGAAGGACTTTAGATCATCATAAGAATATGCCAAGACATCAATGTAATGGCGAAGGAGTGTAGTGAAATTGAATTTCTCGTCGGTAGTGTAACACTTCCCAATGTTGACCATTTTGGGATTTACCTCAAAACTCAAATTTACTTGTTCAAATTCCATAGATGAACTTGAATCAAGTTGTTGCTTCTGTTTAATGTATCTATCATGCTTATCAAATAGCTTTTCCAGGGAAACCAAACCTTTTGGAATCTTATTCCCTTTTAGTTGAAGAAACTCTTCACCAGTTTGCAAATCTATTTTGGAAACATATTCCTGTGGTGGAGATTCACTACCTTCAAAATAGAGCTCATCAAAGCTATCTATCTTTTCCAAGAAAGCTATGATTTGATTATCACCATTGAACACCTACCAATGGTCAGCATTATCTGGTACACTTGGTCGAAAAACCAACTCAATTGTGTACTTGTTACCTTTGAAGTCTTTATGAGGAACCATGAGGGTGGCGGAGACAGCTAATGAATATGCACGATCATTAAACTCTCTAGGCACCACAGAAATGTCGAAAGCATCAAAACCTTTGATGCAATCCCAAACACGGTTAGGGCAATGACTCAACCTTTCATTTTTGGTTTGATATAAATTTCTCACTTGGCAAACCACTAATTCGGCATCTCCTTAAGCATGAAGATTTTTAACACCTTTAGCATGAGCAGCCTACAATCCGAGCAACAATGACTCGTATTCAGCGGTGTTATTGGTATTGTTGAATTGCAACTCATATGAGAAAGGGAAGATATCACCTTGTGGAGATATCAAAACAACTCTAGCTCCATAACTGATAGAGGAACAATTGCCATCAAATTCTAAAACCCAAACATCATTTGAATTTCTTACTTTGATGTTTGTGTTACTAGTAGATTCTTCATCATCAGAAAGAGAAGATTCTAGCATCACTATGCTCTCATCTAAACTTTCATCTTATTTAATCGAAATATCCTCTGATTTTGCATCTAAAATGTTAGAGCTCTCGTCGAATGAACTAGAAGTATCTTCAATAGACAAGAAATAATTACCCATTCCCGAGGACTCAAATAAAATTTGGGCTTTGGGATTTGCCGTTTGGGTAATAATATACTTTGCTTCTTTCTCAGGAAGCAACTTTTGCATGACACCTTTAATAGGTATCCTAGCTTCGGACAGGTCCATATTCAGTTCTCCACCCACATCTTTACAAAAATTATGCCCAAGTAGAATGCCATAAGAGGCTAGAACATCAGCCACTAGGACGGTCATCTTAATCCTCTTGTCTAGAAAGGTTGCAAATGCAAATTGGGCATCTTTGATTTGGCCCAACAATGGAACTTGCTTATTTTCCATGGAGAAACATCTCCCAAAGGTTTTGGTTAGAGTGAGACCAAGGGCATCTACCAGTTTGGCAGGCATAACATTATCAGAGGCCCCATAATCTATTATGCAATTGCTCAACTTATGACCATTTACCAATAGAGAAACATAGAAAGGCTCTATTTTTCCTAGGGCAATAAGGGGAGTAGTGACAAGATTATTTTGGGTGGATTTATTTTTTGAGGAATCATGGGCAAATTTTGGAAGGTCTTTTCCTGTAGGGACAGTCTTGTTTTTGACATATTTAGCTAACCTATCAAACTGTTCGGGATTAGCTTTTAAATACTCAACCTTAGACATTTAGATTTTGGTCTTCCTAGCATGATCTATTATATCAAATAGTTGAAATGAACTAGGGACAGGGGAAGATGATCCATCATTCTAGGTTTTATTAGGGGTAGTACTAGTCTGAGGGACAGAAGTAGAAGATACAAGATTGTTAGATGTACTTACTTGTTTATTGCCCATCAGGTCCTTCGACTGAAAAGGCAACGAAGTTCCCTGTTTGGCAATTGAGATCACTGGCTGAGGTTCCTCTCTTGCCTTTGCTCTATCAACTTGTTGATTTGACTAATTTTGGGACCTAGTAAAAATAGCATATGCTCCATCATATAGTTCTCCTTCTTTTTCAGCTTCATCTTGGTAATTCAGAAAGCCAATGGTAGAGTCACTAGCTAATTCTTCTTCTCCTTCTGTAAAAAGATTAGCATCATTCTCCTAGTCCAACTCAGGTTGGAAAGAATGGTCATGTTCTGCTTCATAATAGCCAATTGCTGAGTTGACCGACGCTGCTTCAATGGCGAGCTTTCCCTGTGTCGGTGGAAGGCGATTTTGTTGCCCTTGATTTCTAACACCATTGCCTTGATATGAATTGTTAGGAAATGTTCTCCTTGGTATATCTCGATAAGAAGGAGGGGTAGACATACCTTGTGATATTTGTCTTTTCAAAGCTAGGAATTCATTTGCTAACTTTTGCACCATAGGATCCATGGTGCTTGTGGCAAGATTATCAGTAGAGGATTGACCTCTATTCTTGTTGGAATCTCTTCTTATCTTACCTGCAAGGATAAGATCATCTTCAACTTCAGTAGCCAAAATTTGAGCTGCGGGAAGATCTATGGGGCTAGCCTGCCTTAGCAGAAAGCTCACCTCAGGAAGCTGAGTATTGATAAAGAAACACTTAAGATTCTCCGTTGTTGGCTAAGCGGTTGTAGGAATCCTCTTTGTCAACTTATTGAACTTAGCAATGAAATCTCGCATGGGTTTGTATGGCTCTTTCTTCATCTGTGTTAGCTATGCTAACAAGGCATGTGCATCTTCTGCTGGTTTGAACCTAGCTTCAAACTTGGTCTTGAGAGTGTTCCAACTCATTATAGTTTGATCTTGAAGATGATAAAACCAATCAGCAACAACACCTTGCAGTGTTTCCACAAAAAGTCTTACTGCTACGTCTGCATGTTCCACACCTAATACACTGCAAGCTATGTAGAAAGCTGCAATGCATTCATTCGGGTGGACTTTCCCATCACCATAGAACTTAGGGAAATTCTTCCTCGAACTACGAGGTAGTTCATGCAATGGTGGGGTTAAATTCAAAAGACCAAAAGAGTTACCCCAAGGGCCTTGAGCTACCATGGTGCACTGATTAAAGGGTGGGATAACAAACCTCTGTGGAATATGAATAGAAAAAACTCTGCTAGTACTAGACCTAGAAGCTTCACATCGTATGGGAGACCTGCCATTGGTAGGAGGAAAACTCATGGTTCACTGAAGTTGAGGTTGTGGAGGCAAAAGACCAAAGTTATTTTACTGCATCAACTCAAATACAGGATCAATAATTCCTTGAGCTCTCTTGCTTTTTGTATACCGTGAGTCTTCCAAAATGCAATGTACTCAACAAATTTTCAAAAATAATCTCGAAACAATGGAAAATAACTATAGTACTTCAACTCAGAGTGTGAGGCTTCAAGTTGCGTGTTCCTTCCCCAGTAGAGTCGCCAAAAAACTGTTGGGTGAATATTTTGTCGTTTAGCTAACTAATCAACAAAATGGTTATATCGCAACAGCTATGATGAGACTGAGTCTCTCCTCTCAGCAAGGGGATGTTCCCTCTAGATAATGAGCTCTTTCTAACAAACAACTTTTAATATTTAAATAAACTAAAACTATTCTCAAGGTGTTTCCATTGCATCCTATTCTCTTTTTTTAGAATAGATGTTTTTCTCTTGCAAAATAACAACTTCACAATCAATGATATTTGATAACTCTTGAACTGAAATAAACCGTAGAAACACAAAATCTTCAATCATTTGGCTTATTTCTCACAAACAAACTTAATTGAATTCAAATGCAGCCCAAAGTCTCCACTTTCACCCAATATGATATAACTAACTTGAACACAACAGTTTACAACACAAAGTCTCTAAACAATTCAATTCCCACAAATAAACACAAACTCCTGCAATGAGAAAAATAGTACAAAGTCTATTCAACCAAAACAAGAACACTCCTCTCAAATTTTAATAAACTCCACAATTCCAATAATGATTTCAAAATAATATAACACCAATGACATAAGAACACTGATATCATGAAACAATATGATTCAACTCAAAGTTTGATACTCAAATTGCCTGCTTATATTGATAGTCACTTTGAAAAATATGATAAACATAAAAAGATCAAAGTCCTGAAATGTTTTCCAATTTGGAATAGTTTCTTTTCAATAGATAAGAGATGATATGTACAATGGGGGTCCTCTTTGTTTATAAGAGAAACCGAGAACAAAAATAGGAAAATCCTAACTACTTTGACTTATTCAAACAGAAGAGTCCTATTTGACTTAGGATTTCTTTTGCCTCACGTGTAATTACATTTTAGAAAATTACATATGAATATGTCCACAACAAAATTCAAATTACATATACAAGAATAAAATAAACCAAGGTATCAACTTCCTCCATCATTCTTCTTTAGAAAATTCTGGTACATGGCCTATATAGCTGCCATTTCACATGCATTTGGCTTAGCTGTATTTTCTGAAATAGTGTAGGCCCAAAGAATTGCATCTTTTACTGCCTTTATTACCTTCTCATGTTTGTCAAGATTGTCCTTCAAGTTCTCAAAAGTTGAATGTTGATCATAAAGATTGTCCATGGAAAGTACTGAGGGCACTTCATCATCGAATTTCCTTTGAACCATCTTTTCAAAGGAGCTTATCATTTCATCTGCTGAAAGGAACTTATGATCTTCACCTATAAGGGTGCATGGGAGTTCTTCTAGCCTGTGTAGAAGCGTGACATCGTTGTCTTCACAGGTTTCACGAGCTTGACATAAATCCTCAAGTAAACCTTTTATTATATGGATATGATGAACCAGAGACTCCTTAGTCTTAAGATATGATTCCCTATTTGCGATGACCCCGATGGTGATCAGATTCTTTATCTTAATCTTTTTCATCTCTATCCACTCCTCCAAGCTCTCTTCCTAATCCTGCAGTTCTTGGGAGAGTAAGTCAACCATGTTATCAAGCTCAGCTTTGGCTTTATCCATCTTTTCTTTTCTTTCTACAGTGGTCTTCAGTAGAATTCACCCTTGAGCTAGCAAACGTTCCACAATATCTCCTACCACTCTTCCTTTGGCCTGAGCTTTTTCAACCTTCTGGATCAGAGGATCTTCTATAGTCACTACAATGGGTTCCACAATTTTAGATGACTTTACTATTTTTTTAAGAACAGCAAGTTGTTCTGCTTTAGCTTTATACTATTCTTTTTCCTTTTTGACTTCATCATATTTTTTGAGCAAGGTGTTGGCAGTAGTTTGAAAATCTTCTTTTATGCCTTCATGAGTTAGCTTACCTAACTCAACCCTTGAGACGGCATAGTCATTCATGTCAAAATTGTCAACAGTAGCATCCTCTAGTGGCTTAGCAATCTCTACATATCTAATCCCTTTTTCATTGATAAGCCTAGAAACAGTCTTTGGCTTCTTCTTTAGAGTCTTTGATTTCACAAGTAACAACTTCTCTATATCAATTTCATCTGGTGAAATAGATTGCTTCTTTCTCTTGGGAGTATATGCAGACAACCATGGAGGAAGCACAGAAACACTAATAGTCAAAGATGAATCCACTACTTGTTTTTCTGGATCTAAATTTACACTTGTTATGGTAACAATGGGACTGGTGTTGGTAAAAACTACACTTGTGTCAACAACTTTTTCTGAACCATCCAGAAGATGTTCCAAAATAGATGGTTCAGAAGAGTTGGTATATTTGGGATTTGTAATTTCTATGGAAGGATTGAAGATGGACCCTGAGAAAGTGAAAGAAATTGTTGAATGGCCTACACCGGAGAGCATTGGAGAGGTTAGATCATTTCATGGTTTGGCTAGTTTCTACTGGAAGTTCATCAAAAATTTTAGTTCATTTTGTAACCCTATGACAGAGACAATGAGAGGTGACATAAAAGATTTCAAGTGGACATCAGGAGAAAATAAAAGTTTTGAGTTGTTGAAGCAGAAAGTGATAGAGTAACCTATTTTGGCATTACCGGGTTTCAATAAGGTACTCCAAGTTGATTGTGATGCTAGTGGGAATGCAATTAGAGCAGTGTTAAGTCAAGAAGGTAGACCAGTAGCTTATTTCAGTGAGAAGTTGAATGATGCAAGGAGAAGATATTCAGTTTATGATCAAGAGTTCTATGCCATAATTCAAACCTTGAAGAAATGGAGACATTATTTGTTGCCTAAGGAGTTTGTGTTGTATACAGATCATCAAGCTTTGCAATACTTGAATAGTCAAGGTAAGTTGAATCAAAGACATATGAGATGGGTAGAGTTCATGCAGAGTTATACTTTTGTATTGAAGCATATGAGTAGAAAATCAAACAAAGTTGTTGATGCCTTGAGTAGGAGAAGAAACTTGTTGACAGAAATGAGAGTTGAAGTGTTAGGTTTTGACGGATTGAAGAACTTGTATGAGGGAGACACTGATTTTATAGAACCTTGGAAAGCATGTAAGGAACTTGTTGTGATAGATAGAAGTAAGTGGTTGGATTATTTCATTCAAGAAGATATGTTGTTCAAAGGAAGTCAGTTATGCATACCTAGAAGTTCAATGAGGGATAACTTGATAAAGGAAAAGCATAGTGGTGGATTGGCAGGACATTTTGGCATTGATAAGATAGTGGCTTTAGTAAGTGAAAATTACTTTTGGCCTCAGATTCATAAGGATGTTCAAAGATTTGTGCAAAGTTGTAGAGTTTGTCAAGTCACAAAAGGGAGTAGTCGGAACACTAGATTGTATAAACCTTTGACAGTACCGGAGAGACCTTGGGAAGACATAAGCATGGATTTTGTAATGGGATTGCCTAAGACACAGAGAGGACATGATTCAATATTTGTAGTGGTTGACAGATTTTCAAAGATGGCTCATTTCATACCTTGCAAGAAGACAACTGATGCAGTGCATGTGGCTAATCTATTTTTCAAGGAAATTGTGAGATTGTATGGATTGCCTAGGAGTATAGTTTCAGACAAAGATATAAAGTTTGTTGGATACTTTTGGAGAACACTTTGGAAAAAGATGAAGACAGATTTAAAGTTTATCTCAACTTTTCATTCACAAATAGATGGATAGATAGAGGTAGTGAATAGGAGTTTGGGAAACTTGTTGAGATGTTTGGTTACAGAGAAAACTGGAAGTTGGGATTTGATTCTTTCACAAGTAGAATTTGCATACAATAATTCAGTCAATAGAAGTACTGGAAAAACACCTTTTGAGATTGTTACCAGAGTGAACCCTAGAGGTGTGGCCGAATTGAGAGACATCAGTATAGAAGAAAAGAGGAGTGCAGAAGTAGAAGAATTTGTAGATCATATGAAGACAGTGCGTAACCAAGTGAAGAAGCATTTGGAAGACATGAACAACAAGTATAAGGATAAGGCAGATGAGAAGAGAAGACACAATGTATTTGAAGTGGGAGATGAAGTCATGGTATATTTGAGAAAAGAAAAATTTCCAATTGGGACATACAACAAGTTGAAGATGAAGAACTTTGGACCTTGTAAGGTACTCAGGAAATTTGATTCAGGAAATGCATATGAAGTGGAATTATGGGAGACATTGTGTATCTCACCTATTTTCAACATTGCGGATCTTTATCAGTATCATGAAGCAGAGTTTAGTGACAACATGGAAGAAGACTTGAAGAAGCAGTTACCACATCAAGCACCAAAACAAATTGAAGACATTTTGGATAGCAGAGTTGGATGCAGCACCAGAGGAAGACAATACAAAGAATATCTTGTGAAGTGGAAAGGCAAACCAGAAGAAGATTCATCATGGATTTCTCAGGCTAAGGTAGACCGTCTTGGTTCTCCCCTAGCCCCAGCAAAGTGAGGGACTCACTTTTAAATAACCCCAGATGTCTGATGCAAGAGCATCCCTAGTTCAAGAGTAATCTTGCATCATCCAAAAACATTTGCATTTGCATTCCAGTTTGTTTGCATTTCAGTTCTTTCATTTTCTAGTTCAGTTCAAGCAGTTCAGTCAAAAGTAGTTTTCAGCTTGTGGTCTGGTTTCAGCATTTCACACCTTGTGGATCTGGACTTAGCATCTAGACATGTTCATCTACATCATATCAAGAATTCAGAGCATTTTGATCAGCTACCAAAAAGTTATCGCTATCAAAAGATCCTCTATTTTCTCAGTGCAGAGCTCTCTGACAGTCATGAACAATCAATTAAAGGAGAAGGATTGGGAGCATTGGCCAACCTGCAGATCCTTGTGATTCATTCTATAATGTTCCTTGGTTTGTGGCCAACCTTCCTCATAGGTCTGCACTTCATTGTATCCATTGGAGTAGGATTTTCAAGCTGATAGGTCTGACCTATCCAAGAACACATGTTACACCTCTTCATCAGGATTATGGATCTCTTGTAGCTGACGCGGAGGAATCTATTGGTCTAGAGATCTTATATATTGTTGTAATAGATCCTTAGGAAAGTAGCTTTTCACATTAGAAAGATAGATAATTTAGTTTTGTGTGGAGGAGCCTCAAAGCTTTATCTTGTGCATGTTTGTAATCAGGCCTTTGAGCCCAGTTGTAAGCCTGCATGTTCCCGGCCAGATTGTATTTAAATTCTTTGATATACTGAATGACTGAATCTACATGTTTTCTATGTTCTTGTGTCATTTTCGTTGTGTTTACTCTTGCTACACAATTCAGATAGTTCATTCTGTGAACCCTCGTACCGTGACTACACCAAAATACAACATGTTGATTGATGACTAACTACATTTTTACTATGATAGTGACTTAACCTGGTCACAGGATTGATGAGTCAATTTTATAGTAATAACTCTATGGATGCATACCTAGCTATCCTAGGTGTACTATGACAATAATTTAATGTTGCTATTGTTTCTTTTAAACCTCCTATGGTTATTACCTATGCCTCATGGTATGACAACCTGTACAATGTTAATTATGATATTCATATGATGGTGAATATTGGAGCTATGGTTTGGATGACCTCATAACATTTGTGATAGACCTTTTGGGTTGTAACAATACTTAGGACAATTGTCCATCAGCTATAACAAGGCATAATGATGGTCCTTGATATCATCCACCTATAATGATAGTAATCCACCATATACCAACAATTATATAAGTTATAACAATCCTAACGGTTGAAAGATGATCTTTGATACCCCTATTAATAGTCAAGGCAAAATTTTAAGGTGGTTGCTATGCTAGCCTTTTTTAATAATAGATGATTATCTAACTTATAATGTTAGCAATGCCTTTCCTTATTTTTGCTAGTCACAGTCCTATATCATATGGTGGCTGCGCTTTATTCCCATATCAGTCCATTGACTTGCTAATAAAGATTCTAAATCATTATTAGTACAACATTAGGTGGTATTTGGATGATAGCAATGATATGACAACCTTTGAATCCTCATGATCCCACTACAATAGTAGATCAACACTATGATGGTCCCTTGACTTATCATTTTGACACCAATTATTTTAGTTGGAGTCATGACCTTCCATCTAACATTTCAGAGTTGGATTTGGGATTAAGGACAACCTTAAGATATGTGATAGGAGATTGACAACATTTTAGCTAAGTCATGACAATCTTTATTTATATTATGTGACTTCACTATAATCTTGAGGCCCAGTTTAAGAGGTCATGAACTATCTCCTTCACTATCTGACAACCTTCCACTTCCTCACATACCTGTGATAGTCCTATTTATACATCTAGTTATTTCTTAGCTCTTGTCAATCCTTAAGGCATGATGACAACATCCCTAAATACCCCAACTACATCTCAATCATATCAAAATTTCAATGTAATTTCACTTTCCTACCATGACTGCATACTCCTCCTTTATCCTTTGTGACATATATCACAAGCTTGTTACATCAATGTCAAGGGCTCAGAATTTCATCACCTAGGAAAGCATGTTACCAAGATTTGATGGATTGCCCATTAGGTAATCAAATCTTTGTACTCAAAGGATCTTTGCCTCTCTCTTACACCATGCCCTTTATCTTCTTAATTGTTACAAACCCTACAAGAAAAAAAAAGGATCATTAAGTCTTTCAATATATCTATACATAAATTATAACATCAAACCCTCTACTAAAACTCTAAAATATCAAACCCTAGGTGACAAAACTCTCACATTTGAGGGAAAAAAAACTAGAATAAATGTTGGATTTCATGGTAACTCAAAACTTCCCTCTCTCAAACTAATGACTTATTGCATATATGGTTTGAAATAATAGAAACCAATCATAGATTATATGAAAAGATCAAGGAGATGCAAACTCATAAATCAAAGGTCTTTTTGGGCCTTTTTCCAACAATATGAGAAAAAATCAAACTTTAAACATGTAGCACAGGTACCATATGACTCATTCACATACATCACACATGTGGGACCACTAAGAAGGGAGGTAGGTGCTTAATATGAGCAATGACAATTGCACATAATGTTTAAGTTCACTTCAACAGATGGTTGGGGTTATGATAGCTAATGGAGGGTTTTCTTTTCAAAGGAAACCATTAATTTTGGAGTGAAAGGTAATGGTGAAATATAGCATAAAGTCCCTATAATTAAAGAATATCCAATGGCTAGGATTAACCTAACAAATATCTAATGATGTGATTTCAAAATTAACATCCAAATCATCCTTCCCTCCATTGAGAATTTAAAATTTTGGTGCCGAAGACTCTTTGAGACTATTTTGAGGGTTCTATGATAGTTTTGAGGGTTTTATGGCCACTTGGAGAGATATAGATAGCCTTAAAATGACCCATAAAAGAAAAAGGAGAGTCAAATATGAAATAAATGTCTTTTTGATGTGAATTTGTAGTCATCTTGTAATCATAAGATTTGAGCTCTAGTTATCAAGATTCCACGTGTAAACTTTTTGTGAAGAGAAAAATGTTGTAATGTCCTATTTTGTTTTTCATAGTGCATCTTAATGAAAAGAGAGTGTATTAAGAAGATAATTTCAACAATATTCTCTTGGTGCACAAGTATTATGTGACTATTGTCATTGTTGTGTATTACAGGATCCAGAGGAGGCCATGGAGAGAGGACGTGGATGGTGTAGAACTACTAAATCATTGAGAGGAAAGTGGGTGGAAATAGATATGACAACGGAATCTACATATACAATAGAGGTAAGAAGAGAAAGCAACCTCAACCAAAGGAGGAAGGTTTTTATGAATTCACAAATGCTACAACATAGAGGGGATAAAGTCATTTTTCTATCCATGAGGCCTCTGAGGTCAAACTTATTGGTTGAAAATGCACAGGAATGGTGATTAAATGTGATTCTATGATAAAGGGAAAAGTTTGAAAATTAGGATGGCCAAAACATGATATCAATATGTCAAATATATGACTAAAGTGAGGTTTTGTATTGGATAGCATATTCGTTGAAATGATATAATTGGTGTACTAAACAATATTTGCTATGTTGTGAATTATAGGGGCCAGATGAGGCCATGGCAACAGATCATGTCATATCAAATGAGGACACAATGGATGAAGCAGGACATCATGTACTCAAATTTTGACTTAACTTAGGAAAAAATGATCTGATGGCATTTTGTGATACATCCATTTTTTTCACAATAGCATTGAAATTTATAATGTATTATCCAATCTTGACATAAATTAATGCATGTTATTGATTATTTTAGATGGAGATTGGAGAAAATGCAAAGCCTGAGCATTCAACTAGAAAAAGAAAAATATATGTACGTGGACATGGACCTAAAACTGTTAAACCATGTAGAGGACAATGGGTGGAAGAGGATATGACAATGGATTCTGCAGACACAACAAATGATTGCACTAAACAAGAGGTTGGTTAGGACTATAGTACATGGGATGAATACTTTGAGAAAATTTTTATTTGTGGATGTTCTGTATGTTGTGGAAAGAAACAATTCAAATGAGCGATTGTACAAAGACATTACATATATGATGAGCTTCTAGTCGGTAGTATGCCTCCTACAATCGATTCAAATCCAATTAGATTTGAATCGATTAAATGTTGTATTTTTAAGTGGAGATGGTATGAAGTATTTGAGAGGACATGAAGACATGATACCCATAGTGGATTGTTTTCTATATATTCCTCATGTTTCCTATTGGAGGATAAGGAGCCTTATGTTCTACCAATTCATTGTGAGTAGGTATTTCCTTAACTCAAACAAGAAGCGGTAGTGATCATTAATCTATTAATTCATAGTTTATTGCAAATATATACACGTGTTTATTAATCAATAAAATTGTTATACCATACGTCTAATATATGTATGTCATTCATGTGTAGGTATTTTTCTATGATGTTTTGGACCCGAAATGGATATTTGTCATACATTATGATCCAAGATTAAGGCATGTATTTGACAATGTATTAGTGGATACTAAGCAAAACAATGATGGCCAAAAAAATGAGAGAGAGGGATTAGAGAACATCAAAGAAATTGACATCCATGATGATGTTGAAGATGGTTATGTTCAGGCACAAGAAGACAACAATCCAAAGTTAGATGATGTTATGGAAGACAACAATATGGATGGTATAGAAAATGATGATCCAAATACATCTGGTAACAATATAGATGGTCTATAGTCAAATTTCAATGATGATGAAGATGATGTAGGTCAAGATGAGGATGATGATAATATTAAATACTTGAAAGAACATATGAACATTGACAATGATACACTGGATGACATTGTAGCAGACAGTAATGTTAATGACCAAGACTTATAAATTTTTAGAATTGTTTGTAATCCATGTTTAAAAAAGGATGATTCTTATGGCCTAAACTTTGAAATACTTCAGTAATATTATTTGTGTCGATACAAATTACTATTACAATATCCTTAAATTGTTCAATCTTTGGTATGAATTGTTGGCAAAAAAAATTAGGATTACTTGGATGCAATTTCATCTTCAATGCTTTATATTTTGCTTGAATGTCAAGGTCTCAACCTAATCCTCATTTTGTACTAAGAAGAAACCTTAGGCTTAACTCTACAATGGCCTCAATTCATTGCAAGGAAGTTATGATTGAGGATTTGATGACTACTACATATTTTAATGGGGAAGATGTTTTTCATCATGATGCACATGTTGCACATATGGATAGGCAAGACATGAATTGTACTACACAAATACTTATATCAGACCTTAATGAATTTGAGCAATAATGTTAATTATTCAAATTTGATTGATGTTCTTCATAACTTGTTAATGGATAATCCTTATGTGATGGAAGTATTAAGTGATATAGGTCAAAGGATAAGCTCATCAAGTTCCTTAAATAGTGTCTCCTCCCCTTCCTTCACAAGCCTCTTCGTCTAGTGTGCCTCCTTCCACATCTTCTCCTGCATTAGCCATGCCACATATTTCTTCTCTTCTCTATATTGCTTAAGACAATTTTTCATAGCTCCTATCATTGATCCTCTCATTGTACCTACTTCTCATATTGTACCTTCCACTCATCCCCTGATTGTGTTTACTTCTCACCCACTACTCATGTTCCCACTTCTATTGTTGTCATTCCAACTTCATTCTTTGTCCCTCAATCAACCTACACTCCACATATTATCTCATGTTGCCACTTCCACTCCCATTTTAATCATAAATCCTAATGTTCATCCTTCCAACATAGATGTCATCCTTAAAATAATTGATGAGATGCAAAGTAAAGTTGATGCATTGCCCCTAGTAATCAAAGGATATCATAGGAGAAATCAAGCATAATCCACTTTCATTTGAGTTATTTCTTATCCATTTCTAGTTTGTTCGATGGCCCCTAGTTTTGTAATGTATAGTGGTAAAGGGGGCCTTATGACACAAATAGGAGTTTGTTTTTATTATGCTTATGATGATAAACATTTTACAAAGATCTTCCCTAGGAACTAAAAGGATTATGCAATTGAATAGCTTTATTCTCTTCCTCATAGTTCTATTCATTCCTTCAATGATTTGGCCAATGCTTTTATACATCACTTTAATGTCAATATTGGTTTTGTTGCTACTCAAATTTACAAATTATAAAACCCTAAAGATATGCCAAATCTTATGACTAGCTTTTATATGTGAATCTGGACAACTAACAGAATTGAGCAGATTAATCAAAATTCTCTGCACTTTAGGCTTTGTTCAAGCCTAGGTGGGTGTTACCGTGTTTCACCAATGACAATTTACTTTCAAGTTTGCTGGTTACTTCAGAATAGATTAAGGAGCTTATGTAATTTTGTCAATTAAATCATCCACTTCACTTAACCCAATTTGGCATATAATTTGGATTAATGTTTTCTATAAATTTTTAAACTCTACTCCTTAAAAAAAAATTAGATTTTGAAAATATTTACAAGGGAATAATGTTCAAAAGAGAATGATCGGTGCCTGCCTTTGGGTTACGAAGTTTTCACTCTAAGAAGAATATGTGATTCCTTTTTAGCCACAACTCGATTTGCTTGGTAATTCTAGGTCTATGACTTGCATAGACATGCAAATATGTAAGTTATCAGGTTCTTCTTTAACAATCCAATTTAACTTTCCAAAGTTACTGTGATTCACCTATAGGATTTTAATCCTTGCTTGAAGGAACCCAATAAACAAACCACACAAGAAAAATCAAATGTGTTCTGACAAATCAACAATATACTTGATAGGTTGATTGAAATAACAAAGAAAAAGTAAATTGGAGACAACTAGATAAATTATTAGCAATCCAATTCAACAAACAAATGAGAACCAAAAGTTAAGCACTAGAGAATAGCAGCTTTTATATTGATTTGCTTCAAAGTACAAGCAATGCAATGTCTCTTTCAAAAAATCAAAATCCTAGATAGATCCTGAGCCATAAGGTATTGGTTTCCTTTTATAAAGGAAGAAACAAGCTTCAGACCTTTTACATTCAAAATGGCTCTTTGTATTCCTAACCCTTGATATTACAATATTTGCCTTTTATAAGTCCAATTTAGATTTCAAATATATTTGAATACATTTTGAAAACATGAAGAAAACATAAAGAGACAAAAGGAGAGCATTCAAGATGTGGTGGTGCTATTTAACACCAGCACATGGCTCATTTCTCCTCTGCACTTGAACCTGTGATACTGATGATTCATCTCTAAGATATTTCTGCTCCCATTTATATATTGTAAAATCACCAGGCCATTGGTAAGCCTGAATCTGAAGCAAGTTCTGTTGGCAAGAGACACTATATGGATTCATGGTTGTTGTCATTGATGGCAACAAAGGTCATCCCACATATCCGCAAGTCATGATATGTCTCTACCGGAAGTCAGATTGAAGATTGTTGTGGTCCGGTGAACAAGAACAGAGCATGTGGCAAGGTCCGACAGATTGGTCCGGATCTCTCAAAGGAAGTGTCTTGGTGCAGTGCGGATCTGGGGAAGTCAAGAGGACTATCTTGAGTGGTATATTCCAAGGATTTAGCCTCCGGAGTTGGACAAGGAAAAAGATATGAATAGTTGAGTACCGGATTCCTGAGAGACAGTGAAAACAGAGGAAGAACTGACTGACAGAGTATCAGACTACTTTCCGGATGTGTTACAGATGATGATAAAGGTTGCGGAGGCATGGATCATGTTTGGCCGACATAATTGATGATATCTACAAGTATATGCTTGATCCGCATTGCTTGGTGAGCAAGGATTCAGCCGACAGAACTAAGTTTGTAAGAAATTAGACTGTTCCGGATGCCGACTAGAAAGGTGATGAAATTACTTGTGCGGATATATATATAGAGGATGGATTTAGTTGTAAAGTGTGTAATGTGTGAAAGGATATGCGAACAAGTCCAGAGTAGAGCAGAAGTAGCAAGAAAAATCTGGTATGTGAAAGGATAGCAGACTAAAGAACAGAGGAAAGATGAAGTGCAGCAGATCAGTATACTGAACCTAACCGGAACTGAACTCCAGCATATGCAGATGCTTCCAATCAGTTCAAGACTGTGATTCTTATCACTTTGTAAGACAGTGTGTCTTCTTGTAGGCAGTGAGCCTCTTGTGAGCAGTGTGCTCGGGCAGTGAGCCCTAATTGGCAAGTGCCATTTTTGTAATTTCCTATTCTTCTAACAGAGAATAATTCTTGGGTTAATCACCCCGTGGTTTTCTCCCTTAACAGGGTTTCCACGTCAAAAATACTGTGTCATGTGTTTCTTATTTCATGGTTAATGTTTTGTGTTTGATTTTATGCTGCTTCAATTAAAAGGAAAGTTCAATAAGGGAAATAATTAGGATAACTGATTCACCCCCCCCTCTCAGTTATCAACAATTGGTATCAGAGCCAAGTTCCTCCTAATAGAGCCTAACAGCTTGAGGAAGATCTGGGATTTCAAATGGATGCATATGGTTTAAAGGAGCAACTCAAGACTGCCCTTGAGGATCTTGAACAGTCAAATTCTGAAGTTAGTGAATTAAGAGAAAGACTCAAACAGGCTGATGAATTCATGAGGGAATTAAAAGACAAATTAAGTCTCTCTATGAAAAAGAGAAAGGAGCTGCTCCAACAGTTGGCAAGACAAAGTGAAGAAAGCAATACAAATGAAGAATTGACTGAGCAAACCAAGTTATGTGAAAAGTTATCAAAAGAAGTCATTATGTTAAGACATGAAATGGAATCAGGAACTATAAAGTTCACTCAAGAGATTGAAGAAAAAAGAAAGGCTGAAGACAATCTAAGACAATCTCTTAAGGAAAAATCAGAAGAATGCCACCAGATGGACAGGATTATCAGACATCTTGAATCTGATCTTGAAGATGCCAAAGATAATGAAGAAAAACTTGAGGATCAAATTACCTCTCTCAAAAGAGATCTTCAAACAGCAAATGAATATAAAGAGAAATTCAAGATAAGTTCTGCTCAACTTGAAGTTCTTCTTGGAAGTCAAAAGAGGACTGATGACAAGTATGGTTTGGGATATGAGAAAGGAGAAAGCTTCGGATCCGGTCAGAGGAATCTTGGATCAGAAAATCCAAGGAGCAGGCCTAGAAGACCTCCGGTAAGACAGCCAAATGCTCAAAAATATCCATCCTTCAATGGATACTGCCACAGCTGCAACCATTTTGGTCACAAAGCTAATCAGTGCAGAATGAGAATGAATCAGATTAATTCATCCTTCTCTGGACAGTGCTTCAACTGCAAAAGGTATGGACACAAATCCCATGAATGCAGAATTATGCAAGTAAACAAATCATTCAAAGGTAGATGCTTTACATGCAATAGAGTAGGTCATATGGCTAATCAATGCAGATCAAGGGGATATCAGTTAAATATGCAAAGAAATGTTATTTGCCAAATCTGCAATAGGTCCGGTCATAATGCTAAAGTCTGCAGAAACAAGAATCAGGACAAAAGAGGTCCGGTGTATAATCAGAATCAAGACAAGGGTAAACAAAAGATGAATGCGGATGAAGTTAGGAATCAGATGAGCAAGATTTGGGTGAAGAAAAGCTTAGAGAATGTAGAGATTGGATCCGCACCAGATTCTGGTGCTGATATTTCTTCCAGAAATTAAAAAGTGAGCTCAGGCTCAGGGGGAGACTCAAAGAAGATTCTGTTCCCCCAGCCAAACAAGTTGTGCCGGATGTGGCACAAGATGCGGATTAAAGGGTTTGTAGATATAAGTCCTGAGATGCTTCAGTCAAGTTTTCAGAGGTCCGCATGGAGTTATGAAGAAGCTGTGTTCGATTAAGTTAGACCTGTTCAGGGAGGTGCTCCGGTATGATAAAGGATTACAAAAAGGTCCGGAGAGATCCGGAAGTGCACGATCTTGTCTTGCGGATTGGACAGAGTGTTTGGGATGGTCTTGTAATATGTTACCTAGATTTATTCATGATTTAAAGATCCGGATGATATTCAGTGATCAGGACTAATCCGGGATACTCCAAGCTGTCCAGACATGGTAAACCGGAATAATGCAGGTGAAGCATTTATTGCAGACAGATATTAGGGTTTGCGGAGCAATATAAGGGATTTCTCAAAAGTTAATCTGCTCATTCTACACTTGAGAAGAAGCGAATAGTGGAGCTCTGCAACAAGGTTCATCAAGCACACCAAGGATCTCCTGCCGAAGCTATTGCATAAAGAAATCAATCCAACCACTCCGTGCAAACCGAAGGCGCATAAGGTATTCTTCGTTTTTCATTGCCTCACTGCAAATCTTTGAAGAATGGCTACTCCAAACATAGTTAAGATCTCTGATAGACCCCGCCCCTCATTCAAGAAACATCCCTACAAATCATTGGAGGTAGATCCACTAGGAGCCTTCTCTAGTGTTCCCCACGGAGTCTTACATACTGAAGATATTAGGGTTTACATACACGCAAACATTGAGGAATTTGGGGAATTCAAATTAAGAGACCTCTATCACAAGCAACTGATAGACAATGCTTTTGAGCTCAAACCAGAGTATAAGGGTATCCAGAAGAAACAATTTGAGCAATTCATTCATTTCCCTAGCTTTGAAGAAGATGAATGGGTCCGGTATGTACTGAGCAGGATGCATGACAACTTCCTTTGGCTAGATAGACCCTGTAAGATCACAAAAGAAGCAATTAGAGCAGTAACTGGTCTATACTCTTCCGGGGGGGTACCTATCCTCAAATCTGTCAAGAACAACGTTGTAACTGAGGCCACCGGATCAAAATATGATAAGAGGGCAATGACCATTGAAGATATTTTGGATCCGGATATCAAATATGCATCAATGATAATAGGATACAAGATCTATCACTCCAGCAGGGAGAATTCTGTATCCGGAACTGCAATATACACAGCATATGAAATGCTAAGAAAGAATGCAGATTATGATCTTTGTGAACTACTACTAAGCCAATTAATGGAAAATGTTCAGAAAATCAAGAAAGACAAGAAGAACTCCTTTAAGTATGGTACTCTCATTGTATGTCTATTCTTTTACTTCATGAATGAGCTACCCGGAACAAGTGGATGGGTATGGCAGAATGACAAACCTGTTGCAGTCCAGATAAGAGACTATTTGCATGGACTTGGGGATGCAAAAGCGAGAAATACAGCTCTATGGGGATACTTCAAAAACTTTCAGAGCATGATGCAAGCAAGAGAGAGAATTCCCCAGTCTCTCATTGAGAAATACAAGGACTCAGTATGCTTTATGGTTGACACTGATCAGTGCCTAATGGAGGCAGTGGAGCCAAGGACTGTCTGGATCATGCCCATGGGGTATGAAGTTGATGAACAAATAGTAGAGCTGCATGTTCAACACATGCTAAGTCAGCCCAAAGATCCTAAGGCAGAAAGGTTTGGAACCTTTGAGGAGCTGAGTGTGAAATTACATGTAGAACTCAGGGAACCTGAGATTAAGAGAAAAGTGAGAAAAGAAGTAGAGCACATTGCTCAAGGCCTAGGCATCTCAAAAGAGGCACTTGATGCCAGCCGGGAAAAGAGGAGAAAGGCTGAGGAAGAAGAGAAAAGCAAAGAAAGTGCTCCGGTTGAAACCCCCACCCGGACCAGATCATCAAAGAGATCTGCACCTTCCACAACCAAAAGCTCAAAACCGGAAGTCCAGGCATCCGGTAAAAGATCCAAGACAAAAGCATCAAGGGCTTATGAAAGCCAAAAGGATGAAGAGGAAACAGAATCAGATGAGGAAGTAAGAGAAGTAAAGAAACAGAAGAAGAAAGGATCCGGTAAGCCCTCCACAGGCCAAGACAAGGATGAAATGGCAGAGGTAACTGTTGAAAAGCCCACTCTGTCACTAGAGAGCATAATCAAGTCGGTCACGGTGGATGGAAACCTTCAACCAATGACTGAATCCTATGATGACTTCAGTGAGGCAGACCAAAAGACTCTGCAGGAGGCCACAGTGAAATATCTTAACATATATAATAAGGCTTTCATTGAAATAATATCTCTTATTCCTAAAAGCCTAGAAAAGGAAATGGAAGTGAGGAAAAATAATGCTCATGCTAAAGATCTTGAGATCCGGGAGCAGATAGCTATTCAGCTATATCCTCAAATTGATCCCAAGACAATGAACATGATCTTCAAGGACTGCAAAGATGAGTTCAGAAGTAAAGCCAGGATGAATCAGCTCATGCTTGGTGAGACTGACAAAGTGGCACAAGAGACAGAAGAGATCCTCCGGAAGGCCTTCAAAAGGTTCAATCTTCCTGTTGTAGAGAACTTAGGTGCAGAAACAGCTGCTGATTTGGAATCTTCTGTTCCGGAAGAAGTGAGCCCTGAACAGACAAGTGAGGACTTGGGACCCTCTGCTCCAGAAGAAGTGGCCCATGAACAAGCAAGCATCTCTCCTCCGGTTTCCCCTACAGTCTCCGGATCCAAAGAAGAAGAGCAATTGCAGGAGAAGGAAGCAGTGGTGACAGACAAAGAGGTTGACAGTTCTAAGACTGCAGAAGAAAAGAAACATCTGTCTCCGGCAAGAGACACTGCACAAACTGTTCAACAATTTTTGAGCAAAGAAACTCTAGAGATTGATGAACCGGAGCTTCTAAAAGGTCCATTTGATTTTGACTCTCTCTCTCCGGTACAAACAATGAAGATAGCTTCATTTGCAAATGCCAAGGCAAATGAAAAGCTCCTGAAGTCTCATATGGAAGACTGTGAGTTGATAGAGGCTGCTTCCGGAGTACTTGTAAAGATCATGCCATCAATCCAGATAGATCCGACAGCCTCCACTTCCGGTAATCTAAAAACCTTAGTCAGCAGTATTGATACACATTTTAATTCTCTAGAAAAATCAGCTGAAGAAAAGGTCCGGAAGGAATTTTTGGATAAGAGATTTTCTGAAATATTAGAATTAATCTCTAAGGATAGGAAGATTGTAAGCATTGGAATAAAGAGCTTAGAAAATGCTCTTAAGGATGGCGGTGACATCTACAAATTTTGTATATCTTGGTCAAAGGCAACAGCAGCAATTGACAAGAAAATAAAAGAGGAACAGGACAAGCTTCAAAGCTTATCTCAAAGTTTTGATCCTCTCTCTTCCTCTATAATAAATCAAGAATGTCAGACTATTGCAGTCTTGAATGAAATAAAGAATCTTGAGAAGGAGAGGAAGAACATTACCAACCGGATGGGAGAACTTAGAAGGATTATAGTCCCTAAGTTGGAAACTATGCATGAGGCCATCAGTGATGCCCAGACCACCGCCCATACAAAAGATCCGACAGATCTCAGGCGGGCAGAAGCTTTTGCATTTTTGTTGAGTGGTCACATTTCAATCTTGGACAGAATGAAGCTAAGTTGGGCTACTGAAATGGTTCAACTGCAGACATCCTTTGCAGACATTCTGCAGTATATGTGAGTATGTAAATATGCGGCTATATATAGAAAATTTTTGAAAATTTTGGTGTGCGGACCCTACCCTTTGCCATTGATGTCAAAGGGGGAGTGAGGAGCAGTGAAAAATGAGGAATCCAACTCAGGGGGAGTTCCAGAAATTGTATATAAAGACAGAGCATCAGCAAAGGGGGAGCATAGTGTAAACACTTAGTCATTTTTCACTAAGTGTTGCCATCAATGCCAAAGGGGGAGATTGTTGGCAAGAGACACTATATGGATTCATGGTTGTTGTCATTGATGGCAACAAAGGTCATCCCACATATCCGCAAGTCATGATATGTCTCTACCGGAAGTCAGATTGAAGATTGTTGTGGTCCGGTGAACAAGAACAGAGCATGTGGCAAGGTCCGACAGATTGGTCCGGATCTCTCAGAGGAAGTGTCTTGGTGCAGTGCGGATCTGGGGAAGTCAAGAGGACTATCTTGAGTGGTATATTCCAAGGATTTAGCCTCCGGAGTTGGACAAGGAAAAAGATATGAATAGTTGAGTACCGGATTCCTGAGAGACAGTGAAAACAGAGGAAGAACTGACTGACAGAGTATCAGACTACTTTCCGGATGTGTTACAGATGATGATAAAGGTTGCGGAGGCATGGATCATGTTTGGCCGACATAATTGATGATATCTACAAGTATATGCTTGATCCGCATTGCTTGGTGAGCAAGGATTCAGCCGACAGAACTAAGTTTGTAAGAAATTAGACTGTTCCGGATGCCGACTAGAAAGGTGATGAAATTACTTGTGCGGATATATATATAGAGGATGGATTTAGTTGTAAAGTGTGTAATGTGTGAAAGGATATGCGAACAAGTCCAGAGTAGAGCAGAAGTAGCAAGAAAAATCCGGTATGTGAAAGGATAGCAGACTAAAGAACAGAGGAAAGATGAAGTGCAGCAGATCAGTATACTGAACCTAACCGGAACTGAACTCCAGCATATGCAGATGCTTCCAATCAGTTCAAGACTGTGATTCTTATCACTTTGTAAGACAGTGTGTCTTCTTGTAGGCAGTGAGCCTCTTGTGAGCAGTGTGCTCGGGCAGTGAGCCCTAATTGGCAAGTGCCATTTTTGTAATTTCCTATTCTTCTAACAGAGAATAATTCTTGGGTTAATCACCCCGTGGTTTTCTCCCTTAACAGGGTTTCCACGTCAAAAATACTGTGTCATGTGTTTCTTATTTCATGGTTAATGTTTTGTGTTTGATTTTATGCTGCTTCAATTAAAAGGAAAGTTCAATAAGGGAAATAATTAGGATAACTGATTCACCCCCCCCCTCTCAGTTATCAACAAGTTCTCCTAGTGATCTTTCCTTCTTTTATCAAGAAAAGCTCTGACATCCATCACAAATTTTGCAAACCCAACATCCAAGGCAATTACTCAATCCAATATCATGTTGAAACCAAGAATGTTGACATCTCCATCCTTCTTCAAAAAATCCATAACTTGGAATACTATTTGGCCGAATTCCATCTTCCATGTGTCAAGACTTTTGATTTTCTCTTCTTCTGTCAGTATGAAAGGAATAAATTTATTCTTGAACGTAGTAAAAGATTCAACCTTTTCTTGCATCTTCTACCTTTCCCCATTCACATACTGGTAGTCATCAATGATCATTTTGACCATTTACTCAGTGGGATTCAAAGTTGTAAGGGCATCAGGATTCCTTTGCAATACTAAGCACATCGTAACCAAAGTGTGATGATAGGGTTGCCATTTTTTATACTTCAAATCCAAAATAGAAAAGTTTATCTTCAATTGCTCAATGGCCTGAGATAAATAAGTGTAGCAATCATGCACACTCCCAAGCTTATCCACAACCAATTTTACTCTATGCTCCAAAATTTTCTCAAAAATTTCAAAAACTTTCATCTTTGCCTCATTCTTTGTCATTTCATTTTGTTTATTCAAACTTTCAATTTCCCTTTCAAATTTCAATCTTAATGCATTAAATTCTTTAGTAGACACTATGACATCATTGCCTGTTTGTGGCACAGGGGGTTGATAGGGTACAATATTGGCTTGACCTTGAGAAGAATTCACAGCTTGCAATTGTTTCTATAATTTCACATTTTCAAAATACAATTTGTTTACTTCATCATTCATTACTTTCTGAGTTTGCTCATAATCTTGTAGCCTTTGTTCTAACTTCTTCATAGTAGCATGAGTAAATATAATAGTATGAATATTGAGAGTAATTGCTTCTGTTGCTAATGTATCTTGAAAAGTCTTTACCACAGTTGTACCCCTTATTTCTTGAATAATATCAAGCAATCTTGGTTTGTTTGTATTCTTCTGAGTAGTCCAGATTGCAAGAGTCTCTGTCTTTAGATTAAATCCACGTCCACTTATGCTATCTTCATAATCAAATTCTAAAACAAGTTGTGGATCATCCTGACTTCTAACTTGGTCAAGAAAAAATACCTTTTTCAATTTAAGGCCAGGGATGATGAGCATATTACTTTTCAAGACCATTTGTCTTGCCTCCTCTGGACTAACATCAATTTCATCTACTTTCAAATCTTTGAAAGTTTGTGTAATGATTTGATCATGTTGTGCTTCATCAACACCCATTTTATTTATTGCCACTTTTTCATTATATTCTTTCATTTTCATTTTTAGCCAAAAATCCTTAAACTCTGGAGTTTTGATGAAGTCGTCATCTTCTATGAACCTCATGGGTGCTATAATCCTTTCATCCTCCTCCAACTCTACTTCATCTTGGGTTTGCTCAACCATCCTAGCCTCATGCTTATATTCATCAGTGGGTTGACCAACCAATGGCTGATCAACATCTTGCTCATCTCCCATGTGCCTCAAGATGTTAGCCACCTCATCAGTATCCCCCACCTCTTCAGTCATTTCATAGGGGACAAGTGGAGATACCTCTTCTATCCTATGCTTCTTTGTTGGTGGTGATTTTGGGACCTATGGATCTTGCACTGACTAAACATCAGGAGCAGACTCATGAATCTCAATCCCTACAGACCTTTTCACTAGAAGTTTAGTAGCCTTAGGAGGCTGCTTCTCAGATTTACCATAAATACTTTCAAAATTATCAATGATTGCATCAATTCTCTTTAGAGGGCCTTTTTCTTCAACAAAGAATCCAAGAAATAGGGGATTCTTCTTTTTCTTTTCATCTTCAATCTTTTTCAAGATCTCCCATTTTCTCTTCCTATTGTATACCTCATCAAAAGTTACAAGATTTCTTATCACATCCTCATCAAACAAAACCTGATGGGATACAACCATTTTAGTCAGAATTGATTATGTCACAAGATTTATATGACCCTCAGGGTCACAATTCCTCTTAATGCCCAATTTCAAAGAATATTTCACCTTTAAAAAGGCTTGCAAATTTTCAAGAGTGTCAGAGCAATAGACCAATCACCAAAAAATGTAGCACCAACTAGAAATGTACATTTATTTTGTCTTTTCATTACCCTCCTTTTCCATCCACATCATTTGCCACAAAATCCATGAATACAATTCTGTCTGATACAAATTTTGGCAATATGTGAGGTGGCTGGGGGCAACCATACACTCTAATTATAGTATGATCTGGCATAAAAACCAATCAGCAAAATTATGTTTGTGGCCCTGCTTTGGTTTGTATGCAAGCGGCCTCAGCATTACCATGACTTCCTTAGTCAACCTAGGAAACCAAATACCAAGAGAATTCAATATCTTGACAACAAACAAATCATGAAATACAATGTAGTTACTATTCCAGCAACATGAATCCCACTTATAACACCAAAACTGAGTCAGCAATCTTTGTCCTTTCTCATCAACCATACTCAGATCCATTTTGCTTGACCATCTCCCTCTGTTTTGATACAGAATCAAGTGACACAATAAAAAAATAGAATTTGAAATCTAAGGGTTGATTATTCTCCTTCACATACAAGAATCCTTCATGTAGTTTTTTCTCAATATGAGATGCAAAGTCGTATTCATTGTTCACCTTTGGATGTTGTATTTCGTAGCCATCATCATTAAGATAGTTTGGCATTCTTCCTTGTGCATCAATTCCCAAGACCTGGCATAGTGCAAAATAGGTTCTCTTGAAATATGTAGCAAATTCTTTCACAGGGAAAGGTCTCAATAGCATTTAATGGAATCTTAATTTTTCTGTTGTTGGCCCCCTTCTCATATATATTGGCAATTCATCTCTCCTAAGTGTTTTCCTTAGACTTGTGTAATCTCATTCACTTCTCTACAAATCCACCTGAGTGAGAGCTTGCTTGTTCAACATAAAACAATCAACAATTGCATTCCTGTCTACTATCACCAATGACAATCCATTTGGCATTCTGATTGTTTTAGTGGTAGGATGGTAATATTGTGCTAGTGCCCTAATAAATTCCACATCCACAAATATAGTGGGCACCACCAACTTTGCCAAATCTAATTTCCATGGATTTCCCACTGGTCCTTCACCATCCTTTTTTGCATAAAAATACCAAAACAAATCCCACTCGGAGATAGGGATTGTAGCATCCCAATACCCTTCTGCTATGTCTCTGAACATCTTATTTTGACCCTTGTCTATGGATTGAGGCAATACTTCTAGTAGAGATTATTGAAGTGGTCTTTTCTTGGGAACTACAGGCTTATTACCTTTATTGGTAGACTCAGACCTCTTGGGTGCCATGTTTAATGACTTGAACAAGCTAGGGTTTTTCAAAATTCAACTTACTATACCAACAACTCAAAAATAGAGAAAAATATATGCCAACTTATAATCAAAGAGTGCAGGAATGAACTTACCCGGTCAATTACAATTTGCAGGAAACACACTGAGATGAGTTGCACCTTCTCCAAGTTACGTCTGAATTCTCTGAAATGAGCAAATGCCAAAGAACAAGGAGTTCACCATTACTCTAGTTCGTGCCATGAGATCATGAAATCTCAGCATTCAATTCCTTTCAAATATTTCCCATTGATTTGATTTGATTAGACGACTGGGTATGCATATTAATATTTGATAGCAATTCTCGATAACTGCGACCCTGAATTGAATGTGCTTGCCATTTATTTATTTTACCGTGTTGCCGCAAGGCTCATCCAGACTGGCTGCAGGATAGTGGGGATTACAACCACTACACTTCTATTTCATCCTTTACCACTAGACCGCAAATGCTTAGATTGACCCCTGCGGGACCGCGAGAAATTATTACCTAATGTCCTTCTGTTTACCGCCCACCCACAAATGTTATGAATGACCATTGTGAGACGGTAGGGTGAAAACCCATTACATTCTCCTCTTGCCATTCTATTGCAGGCCTCAGTTGAAACCCTTGTGGGGACGCATTAAGTGATACCTCCTGATGTTATTACCACAATTCTACCAGTTACATTTCAAACCTCTGTGGACCACGTGAAGAGAATATCTACACCCGAACACTGCCAAGTCACAAGCATGAGATGAACCATCCATGGGGTAGCAGTAGCTTCTTCATATCAACCGCTTCCTACTGCCAAGCCACAACCTATTCTTTTATGCTCTGCAGGAATGTGGTATGTGTCATATTTCATTCCTCTTGTTCCCACATAACCACAAAAGATATTCAATTAACTTACGAGACAACGGTAATAAACAAAAACACTCATATAGTCAAAAATAGTCAAGATTGTTTCACAATGGCCATGATATAAATTCCAGAGATTGGATGTTAGAGCATTTTTGGCAAAAGTATAGGTTCCAAGATAGATTGAAGGAAAAGGAGAGAATCAAACTAAATAGGATCAAGCAAATTCAAGGAGGTCCTAATAGGTTTAAAGGTTACAATTTTAGATTTAGTAGGATGTAAACAAGGA